>CM075689.1:44729545-46058474 GCA_037954015.1 Psophocarpus tetragonolobus
TATTTATAAAAATGTGAGAGATTTTAAAAATATGTTTTTGCATAAAGAACCATAATCTTCTTAAAATTATAGTTATCATAAAACTTCGTTATAAAATACTTAAAATATAAGAAACATTGACTATTACCACTACCCTTCTTACAAGGTCCTAAGTTAGAGCAATGAACTTCTTATGAATCTAACATTATTCAAACATAAAAGAGTAATTTGTTTCTGAATGCACATATTTTGAGGGAATCTTCTGAATTCTTCTGTGTATCCTATTGATTAGGTTCATCTTCTAGTCGTATCTCGAACATATATGAAGAACACATGAAAGGAAACACTCAAAAGGAGTAAGATTTTTATAAACCATCAATGTTAATTTTAAAAAACTTAGCAACCAATGGTGATGCAGTTCCACCTAGAAAGCATCATGGCTGGGAAGATTCAAGGAAGACATGACATGGATGAAAGATCATTGAAGATTGAAAGTCATAGTCTTCATTTTTAGCTTATAAATATTTTATTTTAATTAGCAAAATATGAGTGTATTTTTAATCCCTTAAGGCCATGTATATTCGGTCATCATCTTTTTAGTTTAGAAGTTATATGTGTCTTTAGTTAAAAAGGAAGAGTAAGCTTAAAATGGGTGCATAAGTCAAGACATGATTTTGGACTAGCCCATTCACTTTAGGAGTTGCTAATTGCACCCATCGAGAGTGAACTTAGGTGCCTCACTTATGGCCTAAGACTTGGGTTAATTAATCTTAATCCTAATTAAGCCTAAGTCCTAAATTGCCTTGGTTTGTGTTCCCAAGCTCTCTCATTGGACTATATATACTCTTCCCTCCTCATTGTAAATCTCACCTTTGAAGTTGAATGAAAATAGTCTCTTTGTGAGCATATTCTTAGTAAAAAATCTTGAGGATCTTCTTTCTTGAGAAACCTCTTCTTAGTTGGTTTTTATCAAGGGTTCCTTCTCTTGTGGTAAACCTAAACCCTTTGGCTTATCTCTCTTTGAGATTGGCGCCTCACCTTCATTTTCTTTCCCCTCCATCATCCATTTCATGGTGTTTGGAACCTCAAGGAGAAAGATCAAGGGGAGTGCAAAAACTTTTTGCATCAAATGGGGCCTAAAGTTTGACCTTATAACTCAATCTCACTTATCTCAATATTAAGATTCATCCTTACTTATTTCAATTATTGACTCAATCTCACCTGACTCTATGTATGAATTCATAACCAATTCATAATGATTCATCCTAATCATCACCTATGTGCACTCCTGCTAGCCTTGAAACAGTCAATTGTGTACACTTCTCCAATGTTACTTTCCCACTCATCTACACCTTACCTCATTAATTTCCTAGAAGAAACATAAAACCCTTCCTAGTTTTCGTACAACCCTCTTGACCCTTTATCTTTGAATGAAAATCCTCTGTCCCAAATTGTATCTTAATTCCTGTCTCAACCAATCAATAAACCTCATGTCATGTCAAAATATTTTTATTTAGACTAATATAATTTTTATTTTTTTTTACTATGTATATAAGTCTGCACTTTTCACAAATATGCTGCAACTATTTATAAATATAGATAACAACAAATGTTGCTAATAAAAGCCTCAATGTTGCAATTGCAATAACAACCAATTAATTGCAATGACAACCAATTATTTAATTTAAAATCACCATAACTAATTTAAAATTATTAGACTTGAATAATTTCAATCTTATTTGAGGATATATGACAGTTTAGTGTATTCAAATGGATATAATTTTTATCATAATTGACAATATTTTCTTCTCATAAATAATTCATAATAAATACATGACATCTTTTTATTCCGAATATTTAAAATCATATATTAAATAGAGAATATTAGGATTTGAATAATTTCGTATTAAGATGACAATAAGGTTTATTAAGTGTGACATTTTTTTGACCATATGGAATTTGAGGACATATATTGTGATAGTTTAGTGTACTCAAATTTATTTAATTTTGATCATCATTGATAATATTCTCTTCTTATAATAATAATTACGTGACATATAAACTTACTTTCTTATTACTTTTATTTGTAATATCTTTATAAAAATTGAAAAGGTAAGTTAATGTAACATTTTATTTCCAATATTCAAAATCATATAATTAAGGGTATTGAAGTTTAAATAATTTCGCATTAAAAGAAAAAATAAGGTCTGTTAGATGTGATAGCTTTCAACCTTAAGGAATTTGAGGACATGTAATGAGACAGTTCAGTGAATTCAAATTTAACTAATTCTCATCATAATTGATAGTATTTTCTTCCTATAAATAATTCTAATAAATACATGACATCTAAACTCTTCCTTTTTACCACTTTTATTTATAATATTCTTTAGTGATCAAATGAATAATTAGATATGACACCTTTTTATTCCTGAAATTTTGAGATATAAGTTGTGACAACTTTTATTTTAAAATTTCATCTCTAATGTGTGTGTGTATATGTATATATATATATATATATATATAACAATAAAAAAAAATCTTTTTATTTTGAAAAATAGCATAAAAGTAAGGATATTCTAATAAAGATTTGGGAGTACACCCTTCAACTTTAATTGTTAGGACATATAAGTTGTGACAGTTCAGAAATCCTAAGTTTTAATAAAACTAAAAATAATAAAACAAATCAATACACAAATTTAAGCAAGAACTACGTAAATTATGATTCTTCAAAACACTTGGAGATACGTAGAAGTAGGAGTCTCTCTTGTTGAGCCCCAAAGATAATTTTTTTTAATAAATATTTTATAAGAAAACAGACATTTCAATAATAAAAATCCTTGTTAAAAATATTAAAATTAATAAAATAAAAATAATTTTGTGTCTTAAGGGATGAAATAAATATTTTTGAAGTTACCTAATTTTGTACGTTTAATTAAAGGTAACTCTATCTTTATGAAAGACATTGTGGGTGCTAATACTTTCGTCACATGTAACCAACTCCTGAACTCGAAATCTGGTTTCGCAGACAATTTTTGTATTTTAAAGGTTTTCTCCGATATTTCCCTTAATAAATATCGGTGGCGACTCTAGGAATGACAACGGGTCGGGGCAGCCATGGGTAGTAGTTACTTGCCACCTGACTCACTACAAAAACCCACCACCCGTTACCTACTAAAAACCCGTCGGGTACCCATGGGTTTTTTAAATATTCGCGGGTATCCACGGGTACCCATGGATATTGAAAAAAAAATAATTTTTTTAAAATTAAATATTTTTATAAGAAGTTTTATTAAATAAATAATTTATTTTTTGGAAAATCTAGAAATAAAATTATACTAGTTTCTACAAGATTAATTAGATCTAAAAGTAGATTAATATAATATATTATAACAAAATATTTAATACAAATAAAATATTTATTTTATATTATCGATATTTTTATAATAAATCTGAAATTTAGAAGAAATAGGATAGTTTCTTATCTTATTATTATAAGGTTATTAACCTCTATAAATATACATGAGTCAGCTACATATTTTAGGAAATGCAGACTGCCAATCCTAAAACTGATCCCTATAATTATGGAATTAATTAAACATAAATGATCCTAATAAAAACAACACACAACTGTTGCATGAATACAACACATTAAATATAAAGACATTCTAAAATTACGTCACGTCAATTACTGCTGCACAAATCACAGTGTTTGACACTCCCCCTCAAGCTGGTGAATAGGTGTTCTCCATTCCCAGCTTGGATATAATTCCTTCAAAGTTACTGCAGTTCAGTCCCTTGGTGAGGATGTCTACAAGTTGGTTCTGAGTAGACACATATGGTGTGCAAATCATGCCACTGTCAAGTTTTTCCTTGATAAAGTGTCTATCAACTTCAATATGTTTAGTTCTATCATGTTGCACCGGGTTGTGGGCTATGCTAATTGCCGATTTATTGTCACAGTATAATCTCATAGGTTCGTCCCACTTTATCTTCAAGTCTTCCAATATAATCTTCAGCCATAGAAGTTCACATATTCCGTGAGCCATTGCCCGAAATTCCGCTTCAGCACTTGATCTAGCCACTACACTTTGTTTTTTACTCTTCCAAGTGACTAAGTTTCCACCAAGGAAGGTACAGTATCCCGTGGTTGATCTTCTATCTACAACTGACCCTGCATAATCCGCATCTGTATATGCTTCAAGACTTACACTCTTGTTTCGTTTGAACAAAATTCTTCTTCCAGGGGTTCCTTTTAAGTACTGAACAATTCTAAGGGCAGCTTGTAGATGAGCTTTCTTTGGTTGGTGCATAAATTGACTAACTAGACTTACAGCAAAAGCAATGTCTGGTCTAGTATGAGATAAGTAGATAAGCCTGCCCACAAGTCTTTGATACATCTCCTTGTCCACAGCAATATCCTCCTCCATACTTCCCAATTTTATATTTGGATCAACTGGAGTGTTTGCTGGTCTGCAGCCTGTCTTCCCTGTTTCTTTAAGCAAGTCAGTAATATACTTTTGTTGAGATATAAAGATCCCTTTCTTGGAATGAGCCACTTCAATTCCCAAAAAATATTTAAGTCTCCCTAGCGTCTTGATCTCAAATTCAGTGGCAAGACATTCACTTAACACTTGTTGTTCCTGCTTGCCGTCCCCACTTATTATAATATCATCTACACACACTAATAAAAGTGTTACTCCCCCTGAAACTGAATGTTTGATAAATAATGTGTGATATCCTTGGCTCTGTTTGTAGCCCAAACCTGTCATGACCTTGGTAAATCTTCCAAACCATGCTCTTGGGGATTGTTTCAGCCCATATAGAGCCTTTCTTAGTTTGCAAACAGTTTCAGCAGCAACATGTCCGTTGTAACCAGGTGGCAATTCCATGTATATTTCTTCTTCAAGATCTCCATGCAAAAAGGCATTCTTCACATCAAATTGTTGCAGATCCCAATCATTATTAGCTGCTAATGACAATATTACTCTGACCGTCTTCATCTTAGCAACTGGGGCAAATGTTTCCAAGTAATCAACTCCATAGGTTTGAGTGAAGCCTTTAGCCACCAACCTTGCTTTGTGACGTTTGATTGTCCCATCGGCCTGATACTTTATTGTATACACCCACTTACATCCAACTGGTTTTTTTCCAGGAGGTAAGATGACAAGTTCCCATGTTCTATTTTTGTGTAACGCCTCCATTTCCACATCCATGGCATGTTTCCATTTCCTGTCAGTCAATGCTTCAGATACAGAGGAAGGTGTGTGTGTGGAGTTGAGGTTAGTGAGAAAAGTTTTATGGATAGGAGAGAATTTTTCAAAGGATAAAAAATTTGACAATGGGTAACGTGGTTGTTGGGTGCATGTTCTAGTTCCCTTTCTAAGGGCAATGGGCAAGTCCAGATTTTGGTCCACCTGTGCTTCTATATTTTCAGATAAGAGTTCATTAGAATCACTTAAATTTATAGGATTTGAAGGTGTTACCTCATGTAGTGACGGTGGGTTGGATTCTTGGACATTGCCAGATCTTGGAATGGCCTCAGGTGCAGGTGCAGGCTGTTTCATTGGTTCAGGTGCAGATGTAGGAGGTCTCACTGGTTCAGGTGGTTCAGGTGCAGAATGCTCAATACTTCCCTTAGTTTCAGGTACAATTTCAGGTCCGAACATCATATTTGGGAACATGAGAGTCTCATCTTCCTCTCTTACTGTCTCCCCCTAAAGATGAGGTTGTTTAAAGTAACTTTCTTGTTCATTGAAGGTGACATCTCTTGACACATAGAATCTTTTTGAGAGGGGTTGAAAACATTTGTACCCCTTTTGTGTGGTAGAGTACCCTAAGAAGACACACTTAACAGCCCTAAGATCCAACTTTCCCCTTTCATTACTATGAACATGCACAAAGGATACACACCCAAAAATCCTAGGTTGGAGTTTATTTGTAGGGTCTAAGTGTGGGTAGAATGAGGATAGAACTTCCATGGGACTTTTTGAGTTTAAAATTTTAGTGGGTAACCTATTAATTAGGTAGGTGGCAGTAAGAAGAGCTTCCCCCCAAAATCTCTTAGGAACATGGTTTTGAAAAAGTAGAGCTCTAGTTTGATCTAATAGGTGCCCATTTTTCCTTTCTGCAATTCCATTCTGTTGAGGTGTGTTCACACATGAGGACTCATGGATTATCCCTTCCCATTGGCAAAAGGAGTTTAGTACAAGATTAAAGTAGTCCTTGGCATTGTCAGACCTAATTCTTTTGATACTAACTCCAAATTGATTTTTAATCATTGAGACAAATTGGATAAAAACGGAGCTGACTTCAGATTTTTGTTTTAATAAAAACACCCAAGTCACCCGGGTGCAATCATCAATGAATGTTAAAAACCATTTAGCACCTGAGATATTAGGAACATAAGCAGGACCCCATACATCAGTGTGAACAAGAGAAAACGGGAGAGAACTCATCTTATTGCTAATGGGAAAAGGTACACACTTGTGTTTCGCAAACTCACACACCTCACAATGGAGACTCTCCACATTTAAATTTTTAAACAGGGAAGGAAACAACACTTTTATGACTCGGAATGACGGATGTCCTAGCCGGTAATGGTAAAGTTGAACTTTCTCTTTATTGGTCATGGTGGATGTAGATATAAGACTCTTGGTAGGCAGATTAGGATTCTCCATGTAGTATAGGCCATTCCATTCTCTAGCATGTCCAATCGTCCTCCCCGAGTTCTTGTCCTTCAATATACAAGCATTGCTGTAAAAGACAACATTACATGAAAGATCTTTGGTGAGTTTTTGTATAGAAATCAGGTTGGTAGATAGTTTAGGGACATGAAGGACATTTTTTAAAGTCATGGATGGGCTTATTTGGACCTCTCCTTGTCCGGCTGCAGTTATAAGGGTTCCATCTGCGGTGGAAATCTTCTTGTTGCTAGGACATGGGGAATATGTGGAGAAGTATTTGGGTAAGGGGGTCATATGGTCAGTGGCTCCAGAGTCTAATATCCAGTAATGTGTAAATGGTGTATCTGAAACATTGAGCCTAAACAAAAATGGAAACTTACCAGAATATGTCAATGAGCACGTACCTGTACTTGTGGGCTTCTCCAATTTACTAAGAATTGATCTTACCCGTTCTATTTCTTCATGATTCAACTGTACAGATTCTTCACTTTGCCCATTAGCAATGTATGCTTGTCCTTGCCCTCCTTTTTTGTGTAAGTCTCCTTTCGGCCCCCATTCTCGGCTTGGGGTTTTTGGCCCCCATTCTCGGCTTGAGTTTTCTCCTTTCGATCCCCATTCTCTGCTTGAGGTCTTTCCATCTTTCAGCCCCCATTCTCGGCTTGGGGGTTTTCCGTGTAATTTCCAACATTTTTCCCTTATGTGGCGCGGCTTGTTACAATAAGTACACCAAGCCTCCTCATGTTTTTTCTCCATACTGGGAACCCAATTTTTTCTCTGGTTAGCAATCATAATTGTTCCTCCTTCGGCTATCATTGCAGAGCTTTCGATGGTTGGGTTTTCCAGCATCAGCCCTCTCTTGCTTTCTTCACTCCAGATAATGGCTACCACTTCATTAAGCCCTGAAACGTTTTCTTTTCCCAGGATTTGGACTCGGACTTGGTCATATTCAGGGTTTAGGCCTACCAAAAAATCATAGACCCTATCTTGTTCAATATACTCCTTTAGAATTGTTGAGTCCTCTGAGCACTTTGCTTTTATAACTCGATAGTGATCCAATTCCATCCATAGAGACTTGAGTTGATTGGTATATTCTGTGACTGATTTATTTCCCTGTTTGGCAGCCACGGTTTTCACTTTTACATCATAGATTTGAGCAGCATCCTTCGCCTTAGAATAAGTTTGTTCAACTGCCTCCCAAATTTCCTTTGCTGATTTCAGAAACATACAGGTATCACTGATTTCTGGAATCATCGAATTCCACAGCCACGCCATAATCATAGAGTCTTCTTCATCCCATGATTTGAATTTAGGATCAGTTTCATTAGGTGCATTACCGGTCAAGTGACTGATCTTCCCTTTTCCTTTCAAGATGGTCCTAATGATTTGAGACCATTTGAGATAGTTCTTCCCATTTAACCGATAAGTTGGATGAATATTCTGCATTTCTCCAACGGTTTGAGGGCTGTCCCCAGTTTCCAGGTTCACGACTTGATCCATAACAAGGTGAGATTAAGGTAGAGAATTCTGTTGCAATGAAGGCTAGCACCAAGACTTAAAGGTAGCGCAACAATGAAGGTTGCGATTTTAGGTTATAGGTCGCGCAGCAATGAAGGCTGCGGTTTAGGTTTGACGGCACGGTCAGAGACTCCAGGGATCGGGTGCTCTGATACTATCTGAAATTTAGAAGAAATAGGATAGTTTCTTATCTTATTATTATAAGGTTATTAACCTCTATAAATATACATGAGTCAGCTACATATTTTAGGAAATGCAGGCTGCCAATCCTAAAACAGATCCTATAATTATGGAATTAATTAAACATAAATGATCCTAATAAAAACAACACACAACTGTTGCATGAATACAGCACATCAAATATAAAGACATCCTAAAATTACGTCACGTCAATTACTGCTGCACAAATCACAGTGTTTGACAATAAATAATTTTATTAACTATAAAGTTTTCATAAAAAATAAGATTGATATCAATGAATTTTGATAATTAATATTTTTAATTGATTTATTTTCCAAAAATATTATTTTTTTAACTTATATATATATATATATATATATATATATATATATATTACTTTTTTTAATGGGTAGCGGGTACCCACAGGTACGGTACTATGATACCCATACCCGCGCCCGTTAAGGAGCGGGTAGAGAAAAATCGTACCCACGGGTAACGAGTACCCATTTATATTATCTGTGCAGATATTTTTGCAAATTTTGTTCACGGATATATGCGGACACAAATTTTTTTTCAATCCCTAGACAACTCCCTCTATTTTTCAAATAAATTTTTTCGCTGTTCCTTTTAAGACATCCCATGTCGACAGGAATTTTATTTCTTAAAACAAACAGACTTAATTAAAGATGTTTTATTTTAAATTTTGAATTATAATAATATTTTTTCAACGGATATTTTTTACAAAATAATTTGCCAATTCAAAATGTAACGACTTTAACTACAATAATAACCTATAATAGAATAAATAAAAAGAATTATTAAAAAAGCAACTTTTAAAATAAAGGGTGATAATACTAAGACATAAATATATGAATCCTTACATAATCAAACAACATAATTCTCAATTATGGGTCTCTAAAAAATATATAATGAATAATGGAAGTAACTATGATGACGTTTACTCTAAGATGGGTACCAACAAGTAAAAGAGTAAAAAATCTAAATAGTAACAAACTAAGTCTTCATGTCTCTTTAGTCTTAACAACTTCTTTCTTAATATCAAAATAACACTCTTAATGAAATAATCTTAGAGCATAAAGTATGTTAAAAAAATGTTCACATATAACATAGTTCTCAACTGGTGTGGATATAAAAAATCCAACCGTGATAGCCACAATTAAAATAAAAAATGCTTATGCATGTAAAAATATAATTAAATATATCCCTACTCTCTTCTATAATAAAGTAACTAAAAATTAATTTATATTAAATAAAGATATCTCATATCTCTTCTTATCTAAAATGAAAGTATGTTAAACAATTATCACATAAATTCTTAACACTACATATATCAACCACAATTAGCAAAACTCTACACGCAAACATCATAATTATTTTTTTTATATATCTAAATTTATATTCTTTGAAAGACGAATTTTGCTACAAACACAATGACAATATATAAATGACCCGATGACATCAAAGTTATATTTAATATAGATCAACATGAAATTGTTTTCGAAACCAAAATATCTAGAAAATTGTTCATCGTAAATTCCTTATATTAAGAATAGAACAAGCAAAATATTCGAAAATAATACCATGGACATTTCAAACAAGAAATGTTTTACATAACTTCTTAAGCAAATTTTGTAACTTTAATTTATTCTTTTTTTCTATTTTCTTTCTAGTACTCAACAAGTCTCTTATTATAAGTATTGATAGTGTATAATTCTTAGAACTATTTAATCCTATATATAAATAAGTTTAAGATTGATTTCTCTTTCTTATTTTTCTTTTGTATAAAAGATTAGTTTTATTGTTCAAATTTCAGATAAGATCAATTTTTTTATCTTATTTTTATTTTAAAAGTAATATTATCTTAAGCATTAATATATTTTTTATTTAAATTTTTAACAGATTGATGTTTTAATTTTATTTTAACAACTTAATCTAATTTTAAGTGAATAACATGAATATTTATAATTAGACTTCAGGATGTTAGATAAAACCATCATAAATTTGAAAATGATAAATTATTGAGTTATCTCAGACTATTATCTATTTTTAAGTAATTTTAATTAAGAGTTTAATTGATATACACAGTAAGTGTAAAAGACTTTTACACTTACAATTAATTATAACTTTTCATTTATGCAACTTTTAAAGTACTAATTAGTAACGTCAATAAACTTATCATGAATGAAGGGTTGTGTGATTTAATATCAGTATGAAAATCTTTCCACTAACAATGTATACCAATTAAACTCTTTAATTAAAGCTTATATATAAAACACATTTAAATTGACTAATTTACAAGAAAATTAATATTTTATTATGAGCCTTGCAAAACTCGAGACTTCAACTACCACCTGATCAGGTTCATAATGTTTCCTTCAAATTATGGTCTATTGTTTATTCACTTAATTAATGGACTACAGCAGATAGAACTACCAAAATTAACTCAAATAGATAGACAAGGATACCATAGGTCCCGCATATATTAAGTACAATTAGAGGGAGTTAATTGTTTAAGACACGTATCTAAACAACTTCTTTTAAAATGTTCTTAATTAATGTGAAAATTGTTATTTAATGTTGGTTTTATAAGGTGAAATGCTTAAAATTAGATCAAAATTGTTTATATAAACAATTTTAAGTAATTTTAATTTATTTTTAAATAACTCACTTGTAAATTCTATATTAAAGAATTGTTCTCATTAAATAGATATGTTTAGTCCATTAATTTATATGTGGTTAATTTCTTTTAGTTGTCACCGTCCACATATGGCCACAAACTCATATCACCACATAAAAAAAGTAAGGTATTTATAAATATGCCGTTGAGAAGTGATTTGGTTGAATATTTTATTAAGAAGTTTCATTATGATATAACGAGGAATGGTAGTGAAACTTCTTAAGTGAGTTTATTTACGCTTAAAATCAAGTGAAATTAAAATAAATACTTTTTATAAAAGAATAAATTTCTTATACTTGGGTACAATTATAAAAGATTATTTTTAAATGATCGAACTAGTTTTTTGTTTTTTCATAGAACATGTTTTCCATCAACAGTTTTTAAGAACTACTCCAAATAACTGATAATTACAATTTATTCTCGTAGAAGTTCACAAAATATTCTATTATTTATACCTTTTATGCTTTTGAAAATCTTTACAGAACCTCACATTTATCTTAAAATTGAACCTTTATGTTAAAATTGAAGTTTAATAAGGAGTTGAGTTAAATTTTGTTTTCTGATACTGCTTGCATTTAAGTTCCATTGTGTCTGCTCAAGCGAGCTCACTGGTTTATTGTGTAATAAAATTTCTTGCTTGATTTTAATATTAATTGTTCTTGTTGCTTTCCACTTTTCATTATCTATGTTAGATTTGGTTACCCTAATCACATGAATCTGTTAATTTAATAATAGTTCAGGAAAACACATTTGAATTGAGAATTATGAAAAACAACATAAAATATATATTGAGGGATAAGATATATACTATTAGATACTATTGAATATTTACGTTGTTACTAATGCAAATTTCCAATTTTATGAGTTAAAGAATTAATATTAAAATGAAGAAAATTAGGCCTTTTGTCCTTGAAATGAACAATAGAATAATTATTTTTGTGGTAGTAAATTAAAATTAATAGATTAAATTGTTTACAGGATGTTTGGTCTCGGTGAGTTCAAACCCTGATCACGCTATCATCTCTTGTCTATAATTCAATGTACATACAAATTGTTTGACAATTTTCTTCTTAAACTTTTACACTTTAAATTTATTATTTAATTTTCTACAATTTTAACACAAAACTTAGTATAGGAAATTCATTAGAATTGTTGCATAATTTCTTGAGAAGACAAACTGAATTACTTCCATCGATATAAAATTGTTTTGGTTGCAATTTTTATTCAACAGTAACTTCTCAAAATAAGTTGTTTTTTTTTTTAGTTTTTAAAATTTTTAACTTACCGTGTAAAAAATAAAAATAAATATTTATTCTATTTAAATATGTTAGTTTTTATAAAAGGTTTAAACAAACTCACAATTTTCTTTCAAATTAACACTCTTTATGGAAGTCTATATTTTTAGGTTTAAAATTTTTCAGCTAGCAAATTGAAAATATAAATAAAAGCTCAAAATAAAAAGAATCGTATTTTATAGGTACAAATAACTTATTTAAAAATAAAAAAAATTAATTATTATTATCATTGCATTACACATTATTTTAAGACTTAAATATATTTTTTATTCTTATAAATTAGTGAATTTTGCCTTGATCCATTTAAAATTTTTGTTTTGTCATACATTTATATATCTTTTTTGTTTTGTTTCAATTCCTCAAATTCTATCTAAACTATTTTTAAAGTATTTTAAAATAATTTTTAAAAATTATCTAAATTACTTTAAAAAATCCAAAGCCAAATAAAATATTATTAAATGCAACATAAAAGAAAAAAATTTAAGGCAATATTCACTAATATATTAACAACATGATTTTTATGATGATTAATATATTTCAGTTAATTTGACAATGTATACTTATGAATACCCATAAATATTCATATATACTAATAAAATTTGTAAATAAACACTCACCAGTTTCAAAAGATTTTTTAACACGGATTAAAACATAGTTTATTTACACTCTACCTCCTAGCTATCAGGCACTGGATCGAATAACATGATGCTTATCACCTCCATTCTCAACATTTGCGTTGTATATTTCTTCTCTGAATGCTGTTAGCTAGGGATAGCACTCGAAGGATCCTCCGTTGTGGACCTTAGGACATTATGATTCCACTTGTCAAATAGACAGATTCTGAACCCATTTAGTCTTGATCCACAACTTGGGTAATGGCCAAATTGAAATAAGATACACAGGACTAAAAATTTTCGAAGCCATATGCATTAAAATTCAAGTTACTAAAATGGAGATTTCACGTAAATTTGTAATATTATAATAAATTCAATCTGTAAACTCAATTTATAGAATCACAAGACAATAAAAATACACTCATAAATAATATAAAAATTAAAAAATTTCAATACATAATAAATTTCAATCGTATAATAAGTCTAAATTACTCTAAATAAATACATATTAGAGTTGAATCACTTGAAATTTCAAATTTTTAAATATAAGAATAAATTATATTCAAAATACTTAATATTACATTTAGCACATGAAAACACCATCTAAAAAAATTACTCACGAGTTTGTTCCTATTTTATTGAGTTTATTTTGAGTTTACACTCCTTCTTATTCTATATTCAATTTAATTCGTAAGGAGCTTGTAAACTCGTACAATTTTATGAGTTAATTAGCGATTTTGATAACTATGATAATATTGACTCATGGTTTAAAAAAATTACATATTTTTTTAATTCTATAAATTTTAAAGATAAGTTTTAAAACTATATATTTCTAAGATAACTTAAAAAATTGGATTATTATTAAGGAAATAAATGAAGAATACTTGATATTTTGAATAAAAAATTATTGATGACTAAATAATTAGATTATCATTTAATTTAAGAGCTATTTATATGCTAAAATAATTTTTTTATGTAATAATACATTACTTACTCTAAGAAATTATAAGATTGGTATGATGATAAAGTAAAGAGAGGAGGGAAGGAGATGTTATGGGTTTGAATCTCTCTCATTAACAAAACTAACATACTAATAACTAATATTTGTTTATAAACAAAATACATCACTTACCCTATCTTTGTTGTGTATTTAAAAATATATTTTTTCAATAAATATTAAATAAAATGTTTAATTATTATTAACCTAAACCTCATTAAAACAATTCTTATTAATTTATAAGTAATTTTAATAAAAATTATAACTATTGTCTAATTAATTTATAGGAATAGAAGTGCAATCAATGCACTCTTTAACACACTTCTCCTAACACTCTCTCTTATAAGTTAAAATTTATTGAAAACTACGAAATTATCAGAGAGACATTTAATGACAAGTGAAACTCAAATAATTTGTTTTTTTAATAATTTTAATTAATTATGTAAAGTATATTCAAAGAGGATGTTAAAAAGTGTGTTGGTAACATTTCTTTTTATAGTAATATTAAATTTTTTAACTATGAAAAAATATCATCACTAATATATAATTAACTGAGTTTAAAATAATTATTAAATTTTTTAGAACTTAATTAAATGTGTATCAAATCTTAAAAAATGTTGTGTGGTGGAAGGGCTCCTCAATCTATATGACCTTTCAGTGCAATGGTCTATTCCAAGCTCCCATTAGTTGACACATTGAGACCCTCCTGTGCCCTAGGCCTCAACATTTTTTTTAGGCTTATATTTGTTCCATTTATGTTCAAGCTCCTCATCTGTCTATTTTTTTTTTTTTTTTTTTTTTTGCGTCGGCAAAAGAAATGGTATATATAAAGGGTTAAATATGTTTTTCAGTTTGTCATCAATAATTTTCTTTTCGTGCTGAGTACTTAATATTTTTTTATATTTTATTTTGACTCTTTAAAATACTATCTAAATCATTTTTATGATTTTAAAGAAATATTAAGCATTATCGTGGTTTAAAAATTCAAAATAAAATAAAAAAATTTATTAAAAATCCAATACAAAGTCACAAAACTAACACAAGATTAAAAGAATAGAACTCTTAGAGCCACAAATGCACAACCATGCAATTTATTATTATATATTTATCATATATGTATTATTATTTAAATGAACTTACAGAAATATTGACTTTATGATGGTTAACCAATCATTAATAAAAAAACCCATTTAGATATGATTATTATTATAAATTGACTTAATTAAGTATTTTGTGCCTAAAATTTGGTGTAAAAATAAAATAATATATAAAACATATTATACGTGTAACACCTAAAAATTTAATAGAAGAAAAGGACATACATAATTAAAAAAGATATGGTTTATATATATATATATATATATATATATATATATATATATATATAGGGGAAATACCTAGTGAGAATGAAATTATAAATGAGAAAGAAAGAAAAATATGGGAATATAATTAAGATAAGATAAGTTATTTTTAAATCATTTTCAGCATTATTGAAACAAAAATTAATTTAGATTATAATTTATTATACAAATAATTAATTATTAAAATAATATATCTCATATTCTTGAATCTTCCGTCACTCTAATTGGAATTGCACTTTGTGGTCTTAAATATTGAGAGTAACCTTGCCTTGGAAATCATGCTTATACAATGCACAGTGAGACAGTGAACCAATCTATGCAAACTTATGTTTGGATATGGAATTGAAAGTAAATTCAGTTGTATTCCCTAGAGATGGTTGTTTCAATAATGCCAAGGCCCTGTCAGGCTATGATATGATGCAACTCATCTTTAAACTGCAAAGAAAAACAATTTTAAAAAATGCGAGCTTCTAGCGATACATTTTTATTTGGTATTTTAGTATTTCTCTTGGTGAGGAAGGACATGTTACACTCTGTCTATTATTAGTGTTTTATTATTACTCATTACTCATGCCATAAGGCATAAGTCTAAAGTTTTACAAAACAATTCATCACTACAATCTCCACTGCAACGCCAAATTTGAAGTCAATGTTATATTTTCTGTAATTGTCTACAATTTATAACCATTGCCATGAAATCAACACTGAAACAATACATAAGTTCATAACCATTCCTTTGCATAAGAACAAAGTTCCAACGACCTGCACCAAAAAACTGCATTTGATTTTGGATTTTTCATATGGGACTTCATAAACACACAGAAAAGAGGGACAACCCTGGTAAAATTGTAAGCTATCGAATCAATGGCAACAGAAATTAATTTAACAATATGATTTGGCCATAATAAACTCTTTTTAAGTTTATTCTAATTGCAAATAATTGGATGGTTGGAACAAGTGGTGCATTATTATTTTTGCACACTGTTTTTGAGTCACTATCTAAGATGAAATAATTAAATAAACAAACGTGGGGCTTGACAAGATTAGATACAACAAAATGCATGCTATTAAATAGGTATCAAATCTGCCAAATAACTATACAACAAAAATACATTCATATATTCAGATTTACATAGTAAAATATATATGATATACCTCCCCACACTTATTCTTGAGAAACTTCATCTCTGAAAAGAGTGTTTGAGCTAGACTCCGGTGACTCATAAACATAGCTTGAGAACCATTTTTTTATGTCTGGAGGCTCTGAAATAGAAAAAAATGAAAATAATTGAAATAGTTTAGAGAAGTTCCTTTCATTCCTTTCTAGCTAACAAACAATTTTAATTCAAAGTTAAAGTTCCCATTACAGTCAGCAAAGCAATCCTATTTCACCATTTTCCACCACTGTGTGTCTTTCTTTCTCAACATTTTCAATCTCTTTGCTTTATTTTATGTGCATTTTATTAAATCCTAACCCCCTCCTCTCTTCCAGAATCTCGCCATTATTCTATCATTCAAATTGCAGCTGCACTGTATTCGCTTCACTTAATTTAACAACAAATTCGTTTATAAGAATCACACTGTTATTCACACGCCTTGCGCTTCTCTCCCTAGCTTTTTAATTTAATTTGTCGTTTAAAATATTAGGAAAACAATTATTTGATATCTTACTTAAATAAAATTATAGCATTTTGACAGTACTTACAAAATATGGTATATCAAATCTATCAATTCAAAATAGGTCTAGGAGGAAGGAAAAAGCACTCACCAATCTCCAGAAACATGGTTGGCTTATTGGTCAATGGTCCATGATGAGTGGCCTCCAAAGTAATCTAAATTGAGGAAACAGATAAAATTTAGTGAGGAATGCTTCTGAAAAGCTAACTTAAAGCATAATTGATGTTGAACACCCCATGATTCCATCCTTGCAGCTGAGTTAAACTATCTCAGGTGGTCTGTTGGTCCTCACAATTTATGTACACTCCAGAAGAAGCACATATGGATCTTAAGTGCAAACAACCACATTAGCAACACAGAACACAACAAATTCACAATCACAAGATATTAATCCATCATAGTGCAACATGCATCATGATCAACAAGTTCCAAAACAGAGTATAAAATAAATTTTTACAGCATTAACCTGTTGTTTCATATTAAATCAAAACGCACTAATCCACAGACAGCAATTCAAAATCCACACAAAACCCCAAAGAAAATAGGTAAAACTCGACCGATTTACAGACAATGCCATAACATTAGGGCAACGGAAAACACGAATTCACAATTCAGAAGAACAGCGATGAAAAACCTAAAAATCGTAGGTGCGAAACCCGGATTGAGAAATAGAAAGGAAAAGAGAAAATCAGAAACGGAAGCGTACCAATCGGTGCATAAACGAAACGTTGAAGCGCGAAAAAAGAGTGGCCGACAACACTATGCGAATGACCAAATGAAGTGAAAGAGGAGAAGCTCGTGCCAGCTGCTCCAAATAAAGTTGCTATTTTACTTTTGTTTCTGTTTTTACTTTTTAGTACTTAATTTATATATTTTAATTAGTTTAATGTTAAATTTAAAGTTTATACTTAAAATTTATAATTTTTAAATTTAAATTTTCACTTATTACTTTTTAGTTTTTATCTTTAGTATTCAATTTTAATTTTAAATTTTTAGTTTTAATTTTTAACTTTTAATTTCTAATTTTAGTTTTCAGTTTTTAATTTTATATTCCATTTTTAATTTTTTATTTAATTTTAATGTAGTTTTATTTAAACTTGTAATTTATGATTTTAAATTTTAATTCTCAATTTTAATTTTAGTTTCTAATTGTATTTTATCATTTAATTTTAAGTTTTTATTTGTAATTTATATCTAGTTTAAATTTTTTTATTTACAATTTATAATATTCATTAGAATTTTGAGTTTTAATCATTAGATTTTTACTTTTTAATTTTTAATTCCTATTTTTAATTTTTAATTTTCAGTTTTTAATTTTTAATTTATTTACTTCATTTTTAGTTTTAGTTTTTATTTGAATTTATAATTTTAAATTAATTTTTTAAGATTCCCTTAAAATTGCAGGAAAAGCCGCAGGTAATTTCTGCAACTACTAAAACCGCAAGTAATTCCTGCGGATATTAAAACTGCAGGTAATTACTGCGGAAATTAAATCTGCAAGTACTTTTTATAGCATAAAGTTGCAAGTAAAGTCGCAGGTAATTCCTGCGGTTTTTAAAATCCGCAGGAAATTACCTGCAAAAATATTTTCGCAGGAAAATCCGCAGGAATTTTCTTAGAATTTTAAAAATCGTAGAAATATTTTCTGCCATTTACGTTTTGCATAAAAATCTGCAAAAATTACCTGCGAATTATTTTCTGTAGGAAAAGTGGCAGGAAATAAGTATTGTTTTAAATGAAGAGATTTGATGTATACATGATATCCCTTCACTTTTTTAACATTATTTTAGTTCTCTAGGGATTAGTATAGTACTATTTTTTTTTTGGAGGAAGTATAATGAAAATAAAATCTCAAAGTGTGGATGTAATGATAGTCAAAAAATTAAGAAAGTTGTTTTCATAAGATTAAAAATTGAAACAGTGCTAAATATAGTAAGAGTAAATATCAAGGATGTTTGTTTAATTTATAATAATAATAATAATAATAATAATAATAATAATAATAATAATAATAATAAGAATAATATTTTTTAATTACTGTTATATAACAAATTTGATATAATAATAAAAGTGGAAAATTGACTCATGTAGTTTTTTTTTTTTTTTTTTATAGATCAAAACACACGTACATAGAAAGAGTAAAGTCTTCTTTTCACAAGTTAAGTAGATGGTAATAATTACTTTCCGCTAACAATTGTGTAAAGCAGAAAGCAAAACATGTAGGCTTTTTTCATTAGGATTATTTAGGTTTCAAATGCTTGTTTTCTCTATATCTTTAGCTCCCATGCACATATACATATATGATAATCTATCAGTTTGATCAGCGAGCTACTATACACTTGTAATTTTATGAAAACTATTCTTAAATTTTTTTTTTTCAAAAACTAAAAAATAAAATCAAACCAATTCAGTCCTTAAATTTTAAAAACTAAAAAACAAATTGAAAGTAGTTTTACTTTTCAGTTTTCTATTTTTGTTTTGAAAACTTAAAATACAATCTTGTTTTTTGTTTTTCATTAATAAAATTCTAATAAATATAAACAAGTTTTTCCATTTTTACATCTTTAAAACAATTTTCAAATAACACTTGTCAAACAAGTTTGTTTTTTCTTCCCGATAACAATTTTTGAAAACTTTTTGAAAACTCTTTTAAAAAACTAAAAAATAAAATAAAACCAATCAAGCTTCAAATTTCTGCTAACTCCTCTACTCCATCAGCTATCTACTCCTCTATGCCCTCCAATCAGTCCATTTTCTGCTTCACTTGTAATCATCAACCATATATACTCCGAGTCCTGCAAAATTGGGCAGCTACCACCATCACCTTATGAACGAAGCAAACTCCTACAAATAGAAGAGGAACACATTAAAAAGAGGGAATTTAGACATGAATGAGAAAAAATCAACAACAAAGATGAAAAAACTTCGGTCAATAATAGAAAAGAGCAATAACACAAAAAAGGAGAAAGAGTATGGATTTTAGAAAGCTCTCTAAAAAACAGAAAAACTGAGAAGGGAACTATGCATACATTCAACAATCCAAAGAAACAAGTTGTGATGGTAATTTTCGTCCCTATTTGTCTACTGATTGTATTTGTATTTTTCCTGTAAAAGAGCTGCAATGTTGAGAATTTTACTCAGCTTATTTTCAAAATTAATATCCAAGACAATTAGTATGTGTTACAATGTTTTATTTATAGTATTTTGTTTTCAAAGTTCACAATTCTCAAGTAGCATAGGAAAACAAATTTGAAATTAAAAGGAATTACTACTCTTACTAACCATTCAAACTACAAGTAAATCCTTGAGTACTATAGTCCCAAAGTTCAAAACTAAGAAAATCAAAAATCAAAATCCAAGAAGGAACATAAACCACAATAAACATTACCATCATACTTGAACTGAGTGCATAACCCTATGACCAAAGTCACCCTTCACCTAATCGGAGCCGCTATAGAACCATCGTGTGTTGCCATAACTCGAACCCATCACTAGAATCTCATTGCACCAACATGTGTGACTATGTTCTCATAGGGCTGCATCATCGATTTTCTATTTTGTATCTCAATATAAGGTGGGTTTTTTTTTAGCATTTCCTGTTTTCACTTTAAAAGAAAATAGAAAACAACAGTGAAAATATGGTTGTTACAATTTTAAAAATAATTTCACTGAAAACAATTTCAAAAAACAAGTAAAAACAGAAAAAAAAATTCAATGTTTTCAAAAGTTAACACTACGTAAAAATTTAATAACAATATTATAATTATATAAAAAAATAATATATAAATATATTTTAAACTATATATAAATAATTTATAATATTTTTGCTAAAATTTATTAAATTTAATAATATTATTTTTCTAAAATAGAAAATATCAAGTGAAAATAAACATATTTTCCAAATATTAAAAACTTGAAAATGAAAACAATTTTTAAAATATCAAAAAACAGAAAATATTTTCCCAAACCAAACACCACCTAAGTTACTAGGTTTGCACGTTTTTATTTGTCTTTTTTTTTTCTTTAAACTTGTGTTGATTTAGTATAAATACATATGTTAAAAATTTATTTTCTTCTTTTTACTTAATCTAATACTGTAAAAAGTATATAATTAAAGAATATTAGCATTTAAAAAGAATAAAGAAAAATAAGGTTAATTAAATGTAACATTTTGTTTACCTTATGAAATTTTGAGATATAAAATTGTGGTAGTTTGGAGTACTCAAATTTTTTTCTTAATTAATTTCTTCATGATTAATAATATTTTATTTCTAAAAATAAAAATAATAAAATATAAAATCTTCAATTTCTTATTAATATTTTATTTTCAATATAAAATTAATTTGATATAACATATTGTAATTTTTTTATATTTTGAGACATAAATTATAACAATCTATTGTCTTATCTAAAAAATAATAGTGTTTGTCCAAATTATGCTCTTATTAATAATAATAATAATTTTGTTTTAGAACATCATATCTTTCTAATTTAGTTGGAAAAATAATCAATTTAAATAAATTTATTGTTAAGGGAGACACAAGTTAATTAAATAATGATATTTTTTTATCTTATGAAATTTTGAGGATATAAACTATGACAATGTGGTATATTTAAATTTCTCCCGTAATTAATTTCCATTATGGTTAACATATTTTCTCTCTAAAAATAATTTAGGATAAAAACATAAAATTTTAACTTTTCTTTTCACCTTTTTTATCTATGATATTTTTAAGAAAGATCAAATGATTAATTGGAAGTTACATCTCGTTAATCCTAAGGTTTAGAAAAATAAAAATTGTGACAATTTTTTGTCTTAAATCTTATATCTAAAAACTGAAAATATTAGTCAAAATAATAAAAATAACTTGCAAGATAAAAAATTTCTAACAAACAAGTTTAGATGTACATCCTTATTAATTTCAAATGTTAGGGCATGAGAGATGTGATAGTTAAGAAATCCTAAGACTTAATAAAACTAAAAATTAAAAATAAAAATATCAACACAAATATTTGCCACAATGTAAACTCTGATTTTCTATTAATTTCCCCTAGAGAATAGTAGGCATGAGCTCTCCCATATTAAGTCTAAAAAAATAAAAATAACATTAGTTAATTAAAAAGATAAAAATAAAGAATAATCTTGAATTTATCAGTAAGGATAACTAAAGACAAGGTGGATTGTAATTAAACAATTGATTTGGTGGATCTAAGTTAACCTACATTGATATTAAATTGCTGTATATATAAATGTGGATTAACGTAAGATTTTGTTAGTGGATCTAGTACACCTTATACTTTACTCATTTGTCATTTATTTAATGTATTCTCAATCTGCATTCCTCCTAAATACACAAATGAAACAAACAAATATCAACAAGTAGATATTGGCTAGACAGCAAAAAAAAATATTAAACAATAAAAAAGTTATTATTAATGTTTATTAAGAAAAATATTAAAAATAACTTTAAGAATAAAAGTCCCCTATAAAAATGAGATTTTGAGTTAGAGAGTTGATTAAGCATAGGAAATATATTAGCACTCTACGACATTTTTTTAAAGACGGTTTCCTCTTATAAAAAATCTAAAACTAGATAATTTTAAAAAATATTTACTTCATCCCTTAAGACATAAAAAATATTTTGTACTTTATTGATTGGTTTTTACATTTTAACAATAAGAATTTTATTATTTAGAAAAAAATATTATTTTAGAAAATGGTCATTATTATAGTATTTTTTATCTTTTAATTTATATTATTATTTTTATTCTTTTGGGCTCATGGATTCTTACTTTTACGTATCTGTAAATATAATAGAAAATCAAAATTTACTTGGTTTTTTGAAAAAATATCTGTACATTGGAGACTTTTAAATTTATTATTTTAATTTTAATTTTATTGTAAAAAATTTTTAATTAGAATAACCAAATTAAAATTACATTTAATGTGATCATTACTAACGTTTTATAGATATTCAAAAGTTAAATTAGAAATGTATGAATTTTATTAAACTTTTTTATCATTATTATTATTATTATTATTATTATTATTATTATTATTATTATTATTATTATTATTATTATTATTATTATTATTATTTAATTCATAAGTTCATAACCCATATGAACACATGTTCTTACTTCTATAAAATAGACATTTAAATTTTTATCATAGTATTTAAATTGATAGAGGTAGACCAAAAACCCAAAAGAGAAGAACATAATTAAGGGTACACATAAGACTTAATGGAGCTGCACCATAATAATGTACCTGAAGTGCAACAATATCCCAAGATACGAACATAGTAGCGCAATTTTATGTGATCAAATGTTGAGGTGAGCTAATAATTTTTGCCATTTGAGTTTAGTCTTTGTTGAAAAGAGAAAGTATTCGATATGTGACCGATATTGCCAAAATGAGAGAGTCATATATATATATATATATAAATTAAGTTTCCGTGAATTAATGGATATGTGAATTCGGTGCACTTATTGGAGGTTTCATTCAAAGAACCTCCACATTTTACTGTCCGAGAGAGGAGAATGGTGAAAATAAAAATGAGAAAGAGACTTAAGAGTATCTTCTTGTTGAGTATACGAAGAAGGATAAATTGTAACTTTCATGTTTTTTTATGAGAAAAAGGGTCGGTGATCGATTTAATTAAGTTGATTCATTTTTTAATATATTTATTCAGAGGGATCTTTTTAGAAAAATATTTATTAAGTTAGGTCTGTTTTTTTATTTGACTATATCAAACCATAACTTTGAATTGTGATTTGACTATCACATAAAATATTGGATACGGTAGATGACATGTGACAGTAAGAGAAGCAACAATCTAACCACTTAAAACAACAATTGAGGATTGTAGTTTAAATATTTTTTTTTCTTAAACCACAATCACCACCTGCATTTTTGTGGAGAAAATCTCTTTTTTCGTTATCCAACAACTTATCCAATCAATCTAGGTGAAAAGAAAGGTTCAGGTTGGTTTCCCTAAAATTGCAAATAGAACCTACAATTTATTGGATCATTTTGATTAGTCAAATTGTAGGTCTCACATGTAAGTTTAATGACCTATATATACCTCGTGCTACATTTCATTGTTTGTTAATAGAAAGAACTCCTAGTAGTGTTATTTTGTATTTCATTATTTGTTAATATACCAACATCAATAAACCATATCAAAATATGTAAACATAATTAACAAATATAAATTAACAGTTAAATACCTCAAAAGTTGGAAATTGTTGGAAGCCAAGGTTATAAACTTTTCACTCGTAAACCTCCTTTTTTTCAAGCCTAAATTCGTAAACCTCTAAACTTAGAAACTTTGTATGGGAAGTAACCACAGGTGTGTATTTGTAGCAGGGGACCAATAAACCCCTTAAATCGCATGTGTGAACTTTGATTTTTTGGAAGCATAAACCGCAAATCTCACTTGCGGTTTACACATGCTCTGCCTTATAAATAACACTAATTAGACAACTCACTCAACACACTAAAACCGCACATCCCAAGTGCGATTTTATTGGATTAGAACTCTGTGACACTAAAAAAATCAGTGTTTGAGGAGACAACATCCTTAAAATCACAACTTTGACTTGTGGTTTTAAGGGGCATACACCAGTTCCCCATTTGTGCATTTGCAGTTCTGACACAATCTTGTCTCTAGCATAAACTGTACGAGGGGATTGCACTTTTAGGTGCTGAATTGTTGCCTCTCTAGCTTTCACATGTCATCTACAATGTCCAAAATCCTATATAACAATTAAATCGTAATTTGGAGATGTGGTTTGACTCCATCAAACATAAAAACATGCCTTGGTAAATATTTTTAAAAGATACTCATCTAGATAAATATTTTAAAAAATAGATCCATTTAGGTCAATCACATAAAAAGATTCATATACTTTATAGTGTTATTTAATCACAATCTACTATGTTTTTTACTTTATAAATCAGTACTTTAAAATTCATGCGTGAATTGTGATTGAGCACTAAATTATTATACTCTTTTTTAAGATTGAGACTTGAGAGGAGGAGCATTAAAGTGGGTGAGCAGCTGAATTTTCTATTTACACCCGTAAAAATAGATACATCCTTTTTGGTTTTAAGGTCCTTTCTCCCAAAAACCAAAAGGAACTTTAGATAGGAAAAATAAAGATGTAAACAATAAGTTTTATTTTTTATTATTTTTTTTAATAAACTTGGATCGGGATTAAAAGAGTTTTTTAGAAAGTTAAAGATTGGAAAAATAAATAAAAAATCGAACAAAACCTGGTGTATAGATCCAACATAATAACTTATTTTATATATATATATATATATATATATATATATATATATATATATATATATATATGTATATTAGATAATATATTATATTCGCGTTTTTGCTAGAAACGGGTACATTAAATTTCCGAATACCTCCTTAACGTGTTTCCACGTGCATATGAAGATTTGGCAAATTATACTAAAGTAAAACGATTGAGACACAATATAAAGCTAGCACAGCATAAAAATATAAATTTTACAAAGCATGAATAATGATATTCATATTTTATGCCTCACATGGAACACTTTAACATATAAAATAACACACTTTAATTGACATCACATGCATATCATAATTTATTCCATCCCACAAATAAAGGACCTATACAATATATAAGCATGTCCTTCAAACATCACACCAAATATCCCATGACCAACCCCATTATTATTTTTTTATTAATTATACTTTCTTTGCATGTGGAGCTATGCCTTTAGAAGATTATCATCAATATCTCTAGTGCATTTGTGCACGTATTCGATGTAACCATATGGAGGATCAACTTGATCACCAATCCTCTCATATTCAATTGTCCATTTGATAGTAGCACCTCCATTTTCTTTATCAATTGCTTGAAATATGAGCTTAAAGAACTTGAAGTTGTGTTCAATATCTCCTCCAAAGAGCTTGTAGTTGATTGTTTTGTTCTCTTCATCAACAGATTCAACACTCTCCTGACACGTTGTAACTTTACCATCTGTTGTTTCACAACCAAGAACAATATAAAGTATAAGAATTATATAAAAAAAAATCATGAGAAGTTCTAATGAATAGCAACACATTCTAATAGTATGTTTGGTTTAAAGTTTTCTTTTTTGTTTTTTATATTTGGTTGGTTTAAAGTTACCTTAATGTAATTTATGTTGGTTCAATGTAAGAAGGTACATAGTTACTTATGCTTGTTTTACATTGGAAATTACATTTTCTCCATTGAAGGTAGTCCAAACTGGTATCCTAATATGCTATCAATTCTCACCCACTCTCTGTTACTTCTTTCGTCTAAAAAGTAAGTGTTATACTAGATTATTTTATATAAATTATGAATTATGATTTTTTTAAAAAATTATAACATTATGAGTAAAACTAATTAAACATGAAACCTACAAAAAAACTTTAAGTTCAAATAAAGTTGGCAAATAAAAAATATATATTTAGAAGGGTGTGATAAGTATTATAGAAAAAAAATTACTATGTAGATATATCACAATCTACCATTTCTTTTTTAAGATAAATAAATATTAGTTGTTAGTGTTAGTTTTATTTATAAAAGGATTTAAGCTCACTTCCTCTCTATCTGCTTCTTATATATTATGTGTATAACCCTTAAACTTTAAGTATTAATTCTGGGAATTTATAAACTATATTTCTCCAAATCTTAATCATATATAATTTGTTTTCGCTAAGAAATCAATATCTCACCATTTTATGCGTGTGTATAGTTTGGCTTTATCCCTCATATCAAGAACCAATTCCGAAACCAAAGGAAATTAGAGCTATTTAAGTTCTAAAAGATATGAATTTATAGTTTGAAAAAACAAAAAATAAAAGTAACCTAATAGAATCATAGAGAGTAAAAATATATTTAAACATGGGAAAAAGAAAAATCTACCCATAATTATTTTCTACTGCATATTAATTACCTATGGTGTAAGTCCAGTGTTTGACTGATTCATTGTGATGCCAGTCCTCACCAAGATGCAGTTGGGCTCCATGAACTCTATCAGTAAGGTTTTGAACATTATGAAGTTCAGTTGCGAAGAGGTTGAACCACTTTGTAACGGTTGCATGAACCCCAATTTCGGTGCTGATATTACCAGCAAGTGACATGATAAAAAAATGGAAAGAACAAGAATAAGGGATGAGGAAGGATATTGCGATAATGTCCAACTTATATAGAATGTAAGTTACCAACTCCTTATTCAATTATGAGATCCTTTTCAATTAATAAATCACAGAAAAAGATGGAAAGTAATATAGATACGTTGTTGGCCTGAGTATTACTGGACTATGTTCCTTAAATAAAGTTTTGAATTTGAATTTTATGTATAAAAGAAACGTAGTTTAATTTTGTGGAGAAATTTCACTCAAAATTATTAGTCAGGTTCTTCCATCAACAAAGACATAAAGGCAATCATAGTTGTAAAAACGGGTTGGTTCGATTCATATGGGTCAACCTACCTCAATCTACTAGAAAAATAGGTCAACCTAATCCGACTCATTTTGTCTTTACTACTCAATCTGCTAGTTTAGATCGGACCATCACTGGTTGGTAGATTATACGGGCCAACCCACCAACCCACTAGAAAATAAAATATATTATTTTTTAAAAATGAGATATTTTAAAATTAACTATTTAATCAAGTCTATACAATTATTTTAATTTAATTCTTTTTTATTTAATTATCAGATTATGTAATATAATACTTTAATTAGGGGTTTAATAGAGTGTAGTGAACCATTTTATATTTGGGCTAAAGTGTAGTGAGGGTGTGTCAAATAATAAAACTAGCAAAAGTTTAATATATTTAATACGGGCTGATCCAGCTCACCTGGGTTGAATCCGTATGGGTCGGGTCCAAAGTGGGTCAGACTATATTTTTACTATTACAACATGAATTTCTTGTGTTTTTTTACTTAATTCGACCTGTATTCATGGTGGGCCGGGTTAACCCACAAATTCTGTTTTGACGCTATAAAGGCCATGGATATTTATTATAACAAAAACTTATCTACTAAAAACAAAGGAAAGTAGCTAATTAATTACAATCTCCATACAAAAAATTATTTCCAATGAAATTGATTAAATGAACATATTTAAAATTAGTTAGTGTAGAAATATGTTCTCATATAGAAGATCTTTATTGCTTAATAGGCAATAAATATAAATTAAAGAAAATTAATATTACCTTAAAATGTAATCGAAAAGGTGAACAAGAACAAAGTTATTTCAAAGGTTGCTCAACTTAGAAGGAGAGAGTAGTTGTTTAAGGTTTTGACACATTAATAAATTATTTGTCTATCAAAAAAATATGTTAATAAATTATTATTTAAACTAAAATATTACACCTATTTAATTTTAATTATTTTTTTAAGTATTATTATTAATTACTTCCACTTGCTTTCTAATAATGACTATGTAAATTTTGCTACTTAGAAGGATAAATTAGAATAGTGCATCTTCATTTGCCACGCATATTTATTTTTTGTCACAAATATCCTCAAATGGAGACAATTTTGTTTAAACGGCACATAAGAAATATTTGAATGATCTCAATACAAAATAATTTGATTGATTTATTAATGATTTTAATACAACTCATCAATTAAACTGCACATAAGAAATATTTATGTTTAATGGAGTTTTATTTTCTAATATTTAAAATCAATTCAAATTGTTTGGAAAAAATTTTTACATTACAATAAAATAGTTTTTTATGACACAAAACTACCACAGATGTTTTAAGAACAATATTACCTTTCCGAAAGTTAATATTTTTTGGGTTGAAAAGTTTTCGAAGAAATAAAAAACAACAATTTGTTTTTTACTCACATAAGTTTTTGTTTTTAAAGTTTTATAAAAAAACCACTTTTGTTCTTGAAATTAAAAATATTTTTTAGTCTTAAAATTAATTTATTTTTTATATTAACATTGTCTGTCTATAAATTCTAGGTGATTTGGTTGTGCCGAATGTGAAATTAAAGATTGAGGGAGTTACGATTGAGGAGAAGAGTGATTCACGATTAAAAAAATGTGTTTTCTATCACCATTTTTTTAACAGTGTTAACTAGAGAAGAAAAACTAAATATGAATTAGGGATTAAATGTATTTTTTAATTTTAAGGACTAAAAGTGATTTTTTGTGTAACTTTAGAGAAAAAAACTTATTTAAGACTTTTTTTTTAAAATTTTATACTTCATATTTAAAAATTATTTACTTCTAAAGTAAATATATTATTCTGAAAAATCATATTATAATATATTTAATTTAGAAATAAAATTTAATTTAATTTAGAAAAGATTATTATATTATTTCTAAATTAAATATTATTATTATTAAAAATTGAAATATAGATAATTATATTTAATTAGAAATATAATATAACAAAAATGAAATATAAATAATAACATTTTTTAATTTTAAAATAATAATTAATTTATAAATAAAATAATTTTTTTAAAATATAATATAAATATATTGTAGACACCTAATTATACCCATATTTTGTTTTTATGCTTAAAATAAAACTTTTAACCAAAAAAGGAAAATAAGAGGAGGATAACTACATAAAAGTTGGGGGTTGTAATAAGTGTCATTTTATACAAAAGATCTATATCTTTATGACACTTATCTACAAAATTAAATAAAACACTTTGCATAACTCAACTTTATCTAAATATAGTTGGTAAATAAAATTGTTTTAGAGTGTTGAAATTGTGCATCTAATCCATGATTTATTGTGTAAAATCTCCCATTGAAACAGGCAAAACCCAAGGAACAGAAAAGAATGATACAATGCAGACAAACAAATCTCAACATTGTTTCATGTTATTTGCAGGATAACACATCAAACCTCAACCAACAATATCAATTGACCAAAAGAAAGTGTTGTTTCATGTAATTTGTAGGGTAATAGGTCAAACAACAACAAACAATGCCAATGAACCAAAAGGGTTGGTGATTCTGGTTAAAATTTGCTAAGCCACGAGAGGAATCATACTTTAGAGACTGCTTAGCGAATCAATTTTCACTAAACAAAGCCCCAAAAACAGTTGGAAATCATTAAAAATCACTCAATGAACCAAATTTCGCTCAACAAAAATCGGGTAAATCCTATTAACGCTGAGCGACGAATCCTTCACTGAGCAAATTCTCCTGGATTTTGGATATAAATAGGGACACGAATTCATTTGAGAGGACGCTTAGTAGGGCTATTTTTGGGAGTTTTTGGAGGAGCTTTTATGAAGAGGTTTATCAAGCTTTTCTAGGAAAGTTTTGGAGAGTTTTGAGAGAGACTTTGGAAGGTTTTGAGAGCTTTTCTTACGGAGGCCTTTGGAGTTTTTCTTGAGAAGTTTTTGGACAATATTTTGAGGAGTTTTGAGAAAAATTTCTAGAGGTTTTCAGAGCCTGTAGAAAAGCCTCTTTCACCGCCTTCTTAGAACTTTTATTGGGTCTTTCTTGAAACCTTTTCTTGGAGTTCTTATCTCAACACTGATTTTATCACACATTTTGTGAGTTTGAAACCATATTTTTAATTTAATTGTTTTTATTTTGTTTCATCATCTTAAAATACCATGTTGTGCTTTACTTTTTGTTTGTTCTTTGATCGTAAAAAACTCTACATTAATCAAACATGTCATTTTTAATTTGAATTATTAGAGTTTTAGAGATGAGATAAAAGGATTGATTTTTCAATCCTGAGATTTTAAGGCATAAGTCTTTCAGAGCCTTTAGAAAAGCCTTTTCAGAAGCCTTCTTGGAACTTTTATTGGGTCTTTCTTGAAACTTTTTCTTGGAGATCTTCTCTCAACACTGATTTTATCACACTCTTTGTGAGTTTGAAACCATATTTTTACTTTAATTGTTTTTATTTTGTTTCATCATCTTAATATATCATGTTGTGCTTTACTTTTTGTTTGTTCTTTGATCATAAAAAACTCTGCATTAATCAAACATGTCATTTTTTATTTGAATCATTAGAGTTTTAGAGATGAGATAAAAGAATTGATTTTTCAATCCTGAGATGTTAAGGCGTAAGTCTTTCAGAGCCTTTAGAAAAGCCTTTTTGGAGGTTTTCAGAGCCGTTAGAAAACCCTTTTTAGAAGCCTTCTTGGAACTTTTATTGGGTCTTTCTTGGAACCTTTTCTTCGAGTTCTTCTCTCAACACTGATTTTCTCACACTCTTTGTGAGTTTGAAACCATATTTTTACTTTAATTATTTTTGTTTTGTTTCATCATCTTAAAATACCATGTTGTGCTTTACTTTTTGTTTGTTCTTTGATCGTAAAAAACACTCCATTAATCAAACATGTCATTTTTTATTTGAATCATTAGAGTTTTAGAGATGAGATAAAAATTTCTAGAGGTTTTCAGAGCCTTTAGAAAAGCCTTTTTAGAAGCCTTCTTGGAACTTTTATTGGGTCTTTCTTGAAACCTTTTCTTGGAGTTCTTCTCTCAACACTGATTTTATCACACTCTTTGTGAGTTTGAAACCATATTTTTACTTTAATTGTTTTTATTTTGTTTCATCATCTTAAAATATCATGTTGTGCTTTACTTTTTGTTTGTTGTTTGATCATAAAAAACTCTGTATTAATCAAACATGTCATTTTTTATTTGAATCCTTAGAGTTTTACAGATTAGATAAAAGAATTGATTTTTCAATCCTGAGATTTGAAGGCATAAGTCTTTCAGAGCCTTTAGAAAAGCCTTTTTGGAGGTTTTCAGAGCCGTTAGAAAAGCCTTATTAGAAGCCTTCTTGGAACTTTTGTTGGGTCTTTCTTGGAACCTTTTCTTGGACTTCTTCTCTCAACACTGATTTTCTCACACTCTTTGTGAGTTTGAAACCATATTTTTACTTTAATTATTTTTGTTTTGTTTCATCATCTTAAAATACCATGTTGTGCTTTACTTTTTGTTTGTTCTTTGATCGTAAAAAACACTGCATTAATCAAACATGTCATTTTTTATTTGAATCATTAGAGTTTTAGAGATGAGATAAAGATTTCCAGAGGTTTTTAGAGCCTTTAGAAAAGCCCTTTTAGAAGCCTTCTTGGAACTTTTATTGGGTCCTTCTTGGAACCATTTCTCGGAGTTCTTCTCTCAACACTGATTTTATCACACTCTTTATGAGTTTGAAACCATATTTTTACTTTAATTGTTTTTATTTTGTTTCATCATCTTAAAATATCATGTTGTTCTTTACTTTTTGTTTGTTGTTTGATCATAAAAAACTCTGTATTAATCAAACATGTCATTTTTTATTTGAGTCCTTAGAGTTTTACAGATTAGATAAAAGAATTGATTTTTCAATCCTGAGATTTGAAGGCATAAGTCTTTCAGAGCCTTTAGAAAAGCCTTTTTGGAGGTTTTCAGAGCCGTTACAAAAGCCTTATTAGAAGCCTTCTTGGAACTTTTGTTGGGTCTTTCTTGGAACCTTTTCTTGGACTTCTTCTCTCAACACTGATTTTCTCACACTCTTTGTGAGTTTGAAACCATATTTTCACTTTAATTATTTTTGTTTTGTTTCATCATCTTAAAATACCATGTTGTGCTTTACTTTTTGTTTGTTCTTTGATCGTAAAAAACACTGCATTAATCAAACATGTCATTTTTTATTTGAATCATTAGAGTTTTAGAGATGAGATAAAGATTTCTAGAGGTTTTTAGAGCCTTTAGAAAAGCCCTTTTAGAAGTCTTCTTGGAACTTTTATTGGGTCCTTCTTGGAACCATTTCTCGGAGTTCTTCTCTCAACACTGATTTTATCACACTCTTTATGAGTTTGAAACCATATTTTTACTTTAATTGTTTTTATTTTGTTTCATCTTAAAATACCATGTTGTGCTTTATTTTTTATTTGTTGTTTGATCGTAAAAAACTCTGCATTAGTCAAACATGTCATTTTTTATTTGACTCATTAGAGTTTTAGGGATGAGATAAAAATTTCTAGAGGTTTTCAGAGCCTTTAGAAAAGCCTTTTTAGAAGCCTTCTTGGAACTTTTATTGGGTCTTCCTTTAAAACTTTTCCTGGAGTTCTTCTCTCAACACTTATTTTATCACACTCTTTGGGAGTTTGAAACCATATTTTTACTTTAATTGTTTTTATTTTGTTTCATCATCTTAAAATACCATGTTGTGCTTTACTTTTTGTTTGTTCTTTGATCGTAAAAAACTCTGCATTAATCACACATGTCATTTTTTATTTGAATCATTAGAGTTTTAGAGATAAGATAAAAGAATTGATTTTTCAATCCTGAGATTTTAAGGCATAAGTCCTTCAGAGCCTTTAGAAAAGCCTTTTTGGAAGTTTTCAGAGCCGTTAGAAAAGCCTTATTAGAAGCCTTCTTGGAACTTTTGTTGGGTCTTTCTTGGAACCTTTTCTTGGACTTCTTCTCTCAACACGATTTTATCACACTCTTTGTGAGTTTGAAACCATATTTTTACTTTAATTATTTTTGTTTTGTTTCATCATCTTAAAATACCATGTTGTGCTTTACTTTTTGTTTGTTCTTTGATCGTAAAAAACACTGCAATAATCAAACATGTCATTTTTTATTTGAATCATTAGAGTTTTAGAGATGAGATAAAGATTTCTAGAGGTTTTCAGAGCCTATAGAAAAGCCCTTTTAGAAGCCTTCTTGGAACTTTTATTGGGTCCTTCTTGGAACCATTTCTCGGAGTTCTTCTCTCAACACTGATTTTATCACACTCTTTATGAGTTTGAAACCATATTTTTACTTTAATTGTTTTTATTTTGTTTCATCTTAAAATACCATGTTGTGCTTTATTTTTTATTTGTTGTTTGATCGTAAAAAACTCTGCATTAGTCAAACATGTCATTTTTTATTTGACTCATTAGAGTTTTAGGGATGAGATAAAAATTTCTAGAGGTTTTCAGAGCCTTTAGAAAAGCCTTTTTAGAAGCCTTCTTGGAACTTTTATTGGGTCTTCCTTTAAAACTTTTCCTGGAGTTCTTCTCTCAACACTTATTTTATCACACTCTTTGGGAGTTTGAAACCATATTTTTACTTTAATTGTTTTTATTTTGTTTCATCATCTTAAAATACCATGTTGTGCTTTACTTTTTGTTTGTTCTTTGATCGTAAAAAACTCTGCATTAATCACACATGTCATTTTTTATTTGAATCATTAGAGTTTTAGAGATGAGATAAAAGAATTGATTTTTCAATCCTGAGATTTTAAGGCATAAGTCCTTCAGAGCCTTTAGAAAAGCCTTTTTGGAAGTTTTCAGAGCCGTTAGAAAAGCCTTATTAGAAGCCTTCTTGGAACTTTTGTTGGGTCTTTCTTGGAACCTTTTCTTGGACTTCTTCTCTCAACACGATTTTATCACACTCTTTGTGAGTTTGAAACCATATTTTTACTTTAATTATTTTTGTTTTGTTTCATCATCTTAAAATACCATGTTGTGCTTTACTTTTTCTTTGTTCTTTGATCGTAAAAAACACTGCATTAATCAAACATGTCATTTTTTATTTGAATCATTAGAGTTTTAGAGATGAGATAAAGATTTCTAGAGGTTTTCAGAGCCTTTAGAAAACCCCTTTTAGAAGCCTTCTTGGAACTTTTATTGGGTCCTTCTTGAAACCATTTCTCGGAGTTCTTCTCTCAACACTGATTTTATCACACTCTTTATCAGTTTGAAACCATATTTTTACTTTAATTGTTTTTATTTTGTTTCATCTTAAAATACCATGTTGTGCTTTATTTTTTGTTTGTTCTTTGATCGTAAAAAACTCTGCATTAGTCAAACATGTCATTTTTTATTTGACTCATTAGAGTTTTTGGGATGAGATAAAAATTTCTAGAGGTTTTCATTGCCTTTAGAAAAGCCTTTTTAGAAGCCTTCTTGGAACTTTTATTGGGTCTTTCTTGAAAACTTTTCTTGGAGTTCTTCTCTCAACACTGATTTTATCACACTCTTTGTGAGTTTGAAACCATATTTTTATTTTAATTGTTTTATTTTGTTTCATCATCTTAAAATACCATGTTGTGCTTTACTTTTTGTTTGTTCTTTGATCGTAAAAAACTCTGCATTAATCAAACATGTCATTTTTTATTTGAATCATTAGAGTTTTAGAGATGAGATAAAGATTTCTAGAGGTTTTCAGAGCCTTTAGAAAAGCCCTTTTAGAAGCGTTCTTGGAACTTTTATTGGGTCTTTCTTGAAACCTTTTCTTGGAGATCTTCTCTCAACACTGATTTTATCACACTCTTTGTGAGTTTGAAACCATATTTTTACTTTAATTATTTTTGTTTTGTTTCATCATCTTAAAATACCATGTTGTGCTTTACTTTTTGTTTGTTCTTTGATCGTAAAAAACACTGCAATAATCAAACATGTCATTTTTTATTTGAATCATTAGAGTTTTAGAGATGAGATAAAGATTTCTAGAGGTTTTCAGAGCCTATAGAAAAGCCCTTTTAGAAGCCTTCTTGGAACTTTTATTGGGTCCTTCTTGGAACCATTTCTCGGAGTTCTTCTCTCAACACTGATTTTATCACACTCTTTATGAGTTTGAAACCATATTATTACTTTAATTGTTTTTATTTTGTTTCATCTTAAAATACCATGTTGTGCTTTACTTTTTATTTGTTCTTTGATCGTAAAAAACTCTGCATTAGTCAAACATGTCATTTTTTATTTGACTCATTAGAGTTTTAGGGATGAGATAAAAATTTCTATAGGTTTTCAGAGCCTTTAGAAAAGCCTTTTTAGAAGCCTTCTTGGAACTTTTATTGGGTCTTCCTTTAAAACTTTTCTTGGAGTTCTTCTCTCAACACTGATTTTATCACACTCTTTGTGAGTTTGAAACCATATTTTTACTTTAATTGTTTTTATTTTGTTTCATCATCTTAAAATACCATGTTGTGCTTTACTTTTTGTTTGTTCTTTGATCGTAAAAAACTCTGCATTAATCACACATGTCATTTTTTATTTGAATCATTAGAGTTTTAGAGATGAGATAAAAGAATTGATTTTTCAATCCTGAGATTTTAAGGCATAAGTCCTTCAGAGCCTTTAGAAAAGCCTTTTTGGAGGTTTTCAGAGCCGTTAGAAAAGCCTTATTAGAAGCCTTCTTGGAACTTTTGTTGGGTCTTTCTTGGAACCTTTTCTTGGACTTCTTCTCTCAACACTGATTTTATCACACTCTTTATGAGTTTGAAACCATATTTTTACTTTAATTGTTTTTATTTTGTTTCATCTTAAAATACCATGTTCTGCTTTATTTTTTATTTGTTCTTTGATCGTAAAAAACTCTGCATTAGTCAAACATGTCATTTTTTATTTGACTCATTAGAGTTTTAGGGATGAGATAAAAATTTCTAGAGGTTTTCAGAGCCTTTAGAAAAGCCTTTTTAGAAGCCTTCTTGGAACTTTTATTGGGTCCTTCTTGAAACCTTTTCTTGGAGTTCTTCTCTCAACACTGATTTTATCACACTCTTTGTGAGTTTGAAACCATATTTTTACTTTAATTGTTTTTATTTTGTTTCATCATCTTAATATATCATGTTGTGCTTTACTTTTTGTTTGTTCTTTGATCATAAAAAACTCTGCATTAATCAAACATGTCATTTTTTATTTGAATCATTAGAGTTTTAGAGATGAGATAAAAGAATTGATTTTTCAATCTTGAGATGTTAAGGCATAAGTCTTTCAGAGCCTTTAGAAAAGCCTTTTTGGAGGTTTTCAGAGCCGTTAGAAAAGCCTTTTTAGAAGCCTTCTTGGAACTTTTATTGGGTCTTTCTTGGAACCTTTTCTTCGAATTCTTCTCTCAACACTGATTTTCTCACACTCTTTGTGAGTTTGAAACCATATTTTTACTTTAATTGTTTTTGTTTTGTTTCATCATCTTAAAATACCATGTTGTGCTTTACTTTTGTTTGTTCTTTGATCGTAAAAAACATAGCATTAATCAAACATGTCATTTTTTATTTGAATCATTAGAGTTTTAGAGATGAGATAAAAATTTCTAGAGGTTTTCAGTGCCTTTAGAAAAGCCTTTTTAGAAGCCTTCTTGGAACTTTTATTCGGTCTTTCTTGAAACCTTTTCTTGGAGTTCTTCTCTCAACACTGATTTTATCACACTCTTTGTGAGTTTGAAACCATATTTTTACTTTAATTGTTTTTATTTTGTTTCATCATCTTAAAATATCATGTTGTGCTTTACTTTTTGTTTGTTGTTTGATCATAAAAAACTCTGTATTAATCAAACATGTCATTTTTTATTTGAATCCTTAGAGTTTTACAGATTAGATAAAAGAATTGATTTTTCAATCCTGAGATTTGAAGGCATAAGTCTTTCAGAGCCTTTAGAAAAGCCTTTTTGGAGGTTTTCAGAGCCGTTAGAAAAGCCTTGTTAGAATCCTTCTTGGAACTTTTGTTGGGTCTTTCTTGGAACCTTTTCTTGGACTTCTTCTCTCAACACTGATTTTCTCACACTCTTTGTGAGTTTGAAACCATATTTTTACTTTAATTATTTTTGTTTTGTTTCATCATCTTAAAATACCATGTTGTGCTTTACTTTTTGTTTGTTCTTTGATCGTAAAAAACACTGCATTAATCAAACATGTCATTTTTTATTTGAATCATTAGAGTTTTAGAGATGAGATAAAGATTTCTAGAGGTTTTTAGAGCCTTTAGAAAAGCCTTTTTGGAAGCCTTCTTGGAACTTTTATTGGGTCCTTCTTGGAACCATTTCTCGGAGTTCTTCTCTCAACACTGATTTTATCACACTCTTTATGAGTTTGAAACCATATTTTTACTTTAATTATTTTTGTTTTGTTTCATCATCCTAAAATACCATGTTGTGCTTTACTTTTTGTTTGTTCTTTGATCGTAAAAAACACTGCATTAATCAAACATGTCATTTTTTATTTGAATCATTAGAGTTTTAGAGATGAGATAAAAAATTCTAGAGGTTTTCAGAGCCTTTTTAGAAGCCTTCTTGGAACTTTTATTGGGTCCTTCTTGAAACCTTTTCTTGGAGTTCTTCTCTCAACACTAATTTTATCACACTCTTTGTGAGTTTGAAACCATATTTTTACTTTAATTGTTTTTATTTTGTTTCATCATCTTAATATATCATGTTGTGCTTTACTTTTTGTTTGTTCTTTGATCATAAAAAAATCTGCATTAATCAAACATGTCATTTTTTATTTGAATCATTAGAGTTTTAGAGATGAGATAAAAGAATTGAGTTTTCAATCCTGAGATTTTAAGGCAGAAGTCCTTCAGAGCCTTTAGAAAAGCCTTTTTGGAGGTTTTCAGAGCCGTTAGAAATGCCTTATTAGAAGCCTTCTTGGAACTTTTGTTGGGTCTTTCTTGGAACCTTTTCTTGGACTTCTTCTCTCAACACTGATTTTCTGACACTCTTTGTGAGTTTGAAAGCATATTTTTACTTTAATTATTTTTGTTTTGTTTCATCATCTTAAAATACCATGTTGTGCTTTACTTTTTGTTTGTTCTTTGATCGTAAAAAACACTGCATTAATCAAACATGTCATTTTTTATTTGAATCATTAGAGTTTTAGAGATGAGATAAAGATTTCTAGAGGTTTTTAGAGCCTTTAGAAAAGCCCTTTTAGAAGCCTTCTTGGAACTTTTATTGGGTCCTTCTAGGAACCATTTCTCGGAGTTCTTCTCTCAACACTGATTTTATCACACTCTTTATGAGTTTGAAACCATATTGTTACTTTAATTGTTTTTATTTTGTTTCATCTTAAGATACCATGTTGTGCTTTATTTTTTATTTGTTCTTTGATCGTAAAAAACTCTGCATTAGTCAAACATGTCATTTTTTATTTGACTCATTAGAGTTTTAGGGATGAGATAAAAATTTCTAGAGGTTTTCAGAGCCTTTAGAAAAGCCTTTTTAGAAGCCTTCTTGGAACTTTTATTGGGTCTTCCTTCAAAACTTTTCCTGGAGTTCTTCTCTCAACACTGATTTTATCACCCTCTTTGGGAGTTTGAAACCATATTTTTACTTTAATTGTTTTTATTTTGTTTCATCATCTTAAAATACCATGTTGTGCTTTACTTTTTGTTTGTTCTTTGATCGTAAAAAACTCTGCATTAATCACACATGTCATTTTTTATTTGAATCATTAGAGTTTTAGAGATGAGATAAAAATTTCTAGAGGTTTTCAGAGCCTTTAGAAAAGCCTTTTTAGAAGCCTTCTTGGAACTTTTATTGGGTCCTTCTTGAAACCTTTTCTTGGAGTTTTTCTCTCAACACTGGTTTTATCACACTCTTTGTGAGTTTGAAACCATATTTTTACTTTAATTGTTTTTATTTTGTTTCATCATCTTAAAATATCATGTTATGCTTTAGTTTTTGTTTGTTCTTTGATCATAAAAAACTCTGCATTAATCAAACATGTCATTTTTTATTTGAATCATTCGAGTTTTAGTGATGGGATAAAAGAATTGATTTTTCAATCCTGAGATTTTAAGGCGTAAGTCTTTCAGAGCCTTTAGAAAAGCCTTTTTGGAGGTTTTCAGAGCCGTTAGAAAAGCCTTTTTAGAAGCCTTCTTGGAACTTTTATCGGGTCTTTCTTGGAACCTTTTCTTCGAGTTCTTCTCTCAACACTGATTTTCTCACACTCTTTGTGAGTTTGAAACCATATTTTTACTTTAATTGTTTTTGTTTTGTTTCATCATCTGAAAATACCATGTTGTGCTTTACTTTTTGTTTGTTCTTTGATCATAAAAAACTCTGCATTAATCAAACATGTCATTTTTTATTTGAATCATTAGAGTTTTAGAGATGAGATAAAAGAATTGATTTTTCAATCCTGAGATTTTAAGGCATAAGTCTTTCAGAGCCTTTAGAAAAGCCTTTTTGGAGGTTTTCAGAGCCATTAGAAAAGCCTCTTTAGAAGCCTTCTTGGAACTTTTATTGGGTCTTTCCTGGAACCTTTTCTTCGAGTTCTTCTCTCAACACTGATTTTCTCACTCTTTGTGAGTTTGCAACCATATTTTTACTTTAATTGTTTTTGTTTTGTTTCATCATCTTAAAATACCATGTTGTGCTTTACTTTTTGTTTGTTCTTTGATCGTAAAAAACACTGCATTAATCAAACATGTCATTTTTTATTTCAATCATTAGAGTTTTAGAGATGAGATAAAGATTTCTAGAGGTTTTCAAAGCCTTTAGAAAAGCCCTTTTAGAAGCCTTCTTGCAACTTTTATTGGGTCCTTCTTGAAACCATTTCTCGGAGTTCTTCTCTCAACACTGCTTTTATCACACTCTCTATGAGTTTAAAGCCATATTTTTACTTTAATTATTTTTATTTTGTTTTATCTTAAAATACCATGTTGTGCTTTATTTTTTGTTTGTTCTTTGCTCGTAAAAAACTCTGCATTAATCAAATATGTCATTTTTTATTTGACTCATTAGAGTTTTCGGGATGAGATAAAAATTTCTAGAGGTTTTCAGAGCCTTTAGAAAAGCCTTTTTAGAAGCCTTCTCGGAACTTTTATTGGGTCTTTCTTGAAAACTTTTCTTGGAGTTCTTCTCTCAACACTTATTTTATCACACTCTTTGTGAGTTTGAAACCATATTTTTACTTTAATTGTTTTTATTTTGTTTCATCATCTTAAAATACCATGTTGTGCTTTACTTTTTGTTTGCTCTTTGATCGTAAAAAACTCTGCATTAATCAAACATATCATTTATTATTTGAATCATTAGAGTTTTAGAGATGAGATAAAAATTTCTAGAGGTTTTCAGAGCCTTTAGAAAAGCCTTTTTAGAAGCCTTCTTGGAACTTTTATTGGGTCTTTCTTGAAACCTTTTCTTGGAGTTCTTCTCTCAACACTGATTTTATCACACTCTTTGTGAGTTTGAAACCATATTTTTACTTTAATTGTTTTTATTTTGTTTCATCATCTTAAAATATCATGTTATGCTTTAGTTTTTGTTTGTTCTTTGATCATAAAAAACTCTGCATTAATCAAACATGTCATTTTTTATTTGAATCATTAGAGTTTTAGAGATGAGATAAAAGAATTGATTTTTCAATCCTGAGATTTTAAGGCATAAGTCTTTCAGAGCCTTTAGAAAAGCCTTTTTGGAGGTTTTCAGAGCCGTTAGAAAAGCCTTTTTAGAAGCCTTCTTGGAACTTTTATTGGGTCTTTCTTGGAACCTTTTCTTCGACTTCTTCTCTCAACACTGATTTTCTCACACTCTTTGTGAGTTTGAAACCATATTTTTACTTTAATTGTTTTTGTTTTGTTTCATCATCTTAAAATACCATGTTGTGCTTTACTTTTTGTTTGTTCTTTGATCGTCAAAAACACTGCATTAATCAAACATGTCATTTTTTATTTGAATCATTAGAGTTTTAGAGATGAGATAAAAATTTCTAGAGGTTTTCAGAGCCTTCAGAAAAGCCTTTTTAGAAGCCTTCTTGGAACTTTTATTGGGTCTTTCTTGAAACCTTTTCTTGGAGTTCTTCTCTCAACACTGATTTTATCACACTCTTTGTCAGTTTGAAACCATATTTTTACTTTAATTGTTTTTATTTTGTTTCATCATCTTAAAATACCATGTTGTGCTTTACTTTTTGTTTGTTCTTTGATCGTAAAAAACTCTGCATTAATCAAACATGTCATTATTATTTGAATCATTAGAGTTTTAGAGATGAGATAAAAATTTCTAGAGTTTTTTAGAGCCTTTAGAAAAACCTTTTTAGAAGCCTTCTTGGAACTTTTATTGGGTCTTTCTTGAAACCTTTTCTTGGAGTTCTTCTCTCAACACTGATTTTATCACACTCCTTGTGAGTTTGAAACCATATTTTTACTTTAATTGTTTTTATTTTGTTTCATCATCTTAAAATATCATGTTGTGCTTTACTTTCTGTTTGTTCTTTGATCATAAAAAACTCTGCATTAATCAAACATGTCATTTTTTATTTGAATCATGAGAGTTTTAGAGATGAGATAAAAGAATTGATTTTTCAATCCTGAGATTTTAAGGGATAAGTCTTTCAGAGCCTTTAGAAAAGCCTTTTTGGAAGTTTTCAGAGCCGTTAGAAAAGCCTTTTTGGAGGTTTTCAGAGCCGTTAGAAAAGCCTTTTTAGAAGCCTTCTTGGAACTTTTATTGGGTCTTTCTTGGAACCTTTTCTTCGAGTTCTTCTGTCAACACTGATTTTCTCACACTCTTTGTGAGTTTGAAAACATATTTTTACTTTAATTGTTTTTGTTTTGTTTCATCATCTTAAAATACCATGTTGTGCTTTACTTTTTGTTTGTTCTTTGATCGTAAAAAACACTGCATTAATCAAACATGTCATTTTTTATTTGAATCATTAGAGTTTTAGAGATGAGATAAAAAATTCTAGAGGTTTTCAGAGCCTTTTTAGAAGCCTTCTTGGAACTTTTATTGGGTCCTTCTTGAAACCTTTTCTTGGAGTTCTTCTCTCAACACTAATTTTATCACACTCTTTGTGAGTTTGAAACCATATTTTTACTTTAATTGTTTTTATTTTGTTTCATCATCTTAATATATCATGTTGTGCTTTACTTTTTGTTTGTTCTTTGATCATAAAAAAATCTACATTAATCAAACATGTCATTTTTTATTTGAATCATTAGAGTTTTAGAGATGAGATAAAAGAATTGAGTTTTCAATCCTGAGATTTTAAGGCAGAAGTCCTTCAGAGCCTTTAGAAAAGCCTTTTTGGAGGTTTTCAGAGCCGTTAGAAAAGCCTTATTAGAAGCCTTCTTGGAACTTTTGTTGGGTCTTTCTTGGAACCTTTTCTTGGACTTCTTCTCTCAACACTGATTTTCTGACACTCTTTGTGAGTTTGAAAGCATATTTTTACTTTAATTATTTTTGTTTTGTTTCATCATCTTAAAATACCATGTTGTGCTTTACTTTTTGTTTGTTCTTTGATCGTAAAAAACACTGCATTAATCAAACATGTCATTTTTTATTTGAATCATTAGAGTTTTAGAGATGAGATAAAGATTTCTAGAGGTTTTTAGAGCCTTTAGAAAAGCCCTTTTAGAAGCCTTCTTGGAACTTTTATTGGGTCCTTCTAGGAACCATTTCTCGGAGTTCTTCTCTCAACACTGATTTTATCACACTCTTTATGAGTTTGAAACCATATTTTTACTTTAATTATTTTTGTTTTGTTTCATCATCCTAAAATACCATGTTGTGCTTTACTTTTTGTTTGTTCTTTGATCGTAAAAAACACTGCATTAATCAAACATGTCATTTTTTATTTGAATCATTAGAGTTTTAGAGATGAGATAAAAAATTCTAGAGGTTTTCAGAGCCTTTTTAGAAGCCTTCTTGGAACTTTTATTGGGTCCTTCTTGAAACCTTTTCTTGGAGTTCTTCTCTCAACACTAATTTTATCACACTCTTTGTGAGTTTGAAACCATATTTTTACTTTAATTGTTTTTATTTTGTTTCATCATCTTAATATATCATGTTGTGCTTTACTTTTTGTTTGTTCTTTGATCATAAAAAAATCTGCATTAATCAAACATGTCATTTTTTATTTGAATCATTAGAGTTTTAGAGATGAGATAAAAGAATTGAGTTTTCAATCCTGAGATTTTAAGGCAGAAGTCCTTCAGAGCCTTTAGAAAAGCCTTTTTGGAGGTTTTCAGAGCCGTTAGAAATGCCTTATTAGAAGCCTTCTTGGAACTTTTGTTGGGTCTTTCTTGGAACCTTTTCTTGGACTTCTTCTCTCAACACTGATTTTCTGACACTCTTTGTGAGTTTGAAAGCATATTTTTACTTTAATTACTTTTGTTTTGTTTCATCATCTTAAAATACCATGTTGTGCTTTACTTTTTGTTTGTTCTTTGATCGTAAAAAACACTGCATTAATCAAACATGTCATTTTTTATTTGAATCATTAGAGTTTTAGAGATGAGATAAAGATTTCTAGAGGTTTTTAGAGCCTTTAGAAAAGCCCTTTTAGAAGCCTTCTTGGAACTTTTATTGGGTCCTTCTAGGAACCATTTCTCGGAGTTCTTCTCTCAACACTGATTTTATCACACTCTTTATGAGTTTGAAACCATATTGTTACTTTAATTGTTTTTATTTTGTTTCATCTTAAGATACCATGTTGTGCTTTATTTTTTATTTGTTCTTTGATCGTAAAAAACTCTGCATTAGTCAAACATGTCATTTTTTATTTGACTCATTAGAGTTTTAGGGATGAGATAAAAATTTCTAGAGGTTTTCAGAGCCTTTAGAAAAGCCTTTTTAGAAGCCTTCTTGGAACTTTTATTGGGTCTTCCTTCAAAACTTTTCCTAGAGTTCTTCTCTCAACACTGATTTTATCACCCTCTTTGGGAGTTTGAAACCATATTTTTACTTTAATTGTTTTTATTTTGTTTCATCATCTTAAAATACCATGTTGTGCTTTACTTTTTGTTTGTTCTTTGATCGTAAAAAACTCTGCATTAATCACACATGTCATTTTTTATTTGAATCATTAGAGTTTTAGAGATGAGATAAAAATTTCTAGAGGTTTTCAGAGCCTTTAGAAAAGCCTTTTTAGAAGCCTTCTTGGAACTTTTATTGGGTCCTTCTTGAAACCTTTTCTTGGAGTTTTTCTCTCAACACTGGTTTTATCACACTCTTTGTGAGTTTGAAACCATATTTTTACTTTAATTGTTTTTATTTTGTTTCATCATCTTAAAATATCATGTTATGCTTTAGTTTTTGTTTGTTCTTTGATCATAAAAAACTCTGCATTAATCAAACATGTCATTTTTTATTTGAATCATTCGAGTTTTAGTGATGGGATAAAAGAATTGATTTTTCAATCCTGAGATTTTAAGGCGTAAGTCTTTCAGAGCCTTTAGAAAAGCCTTTTTGGAGGTTTTCAGAGCCGTTAGAAAAGCCTTTTTAGAAGCCTTCTTGGAACTTTTATCGGGTCTTTCTTGGAACCTTTTCTTCGAGTTCTTCTCTCAACACTGATTTTCTCACACTCTTTGTGAGTTTGAAACCATATTTTTACTTTAATTGTTTTTGTTTTGTTTCATCATCTGAAAATACCATGTTGTGCTTTACTTTTTGTTTGTTCTTTGATCATAAAAAACTCTGCATTAATCAAACATGTCATTTTTTATTTGAATCATTAGAGTTTTAGAGATGAGATAAAAGAATTGATTTTTCAATCCTGAGATTTTAAGGCATAAGTCTTTCAGAGCCTTTAGAAAAGCCTTTTTGGAGGTTTTCAGAGCCATTAGAAAAGCCTCTTTAGAAGCCTTCTTGGAACTTTTATTGGGTCTTTCCTGGAACCTTTTCTTCGAGTTCTTCTCTCAACACTGATTTTCTCACTCTTTGTGAGTTTGCAACCATATTTTTACTTTAATTGTTTTTGTTTTGTTTCATCATCTTAAAATACCATGTTGTGCTTTACTTTTTGTTTGTTCTTTGATCGTAAAAAACACTGCATTAATCAAACATGTCATTTTTTATTTCAATCGTTAGAGTTTTAGAGATGAGATAAAGATTTCTAGAGGTTTTCAAAGCCTTTAGAAAAGCCCTTTTAGAAGCCTTCTTGCAACTTTTATTGGGTCCTTCTTGAAACCATTTCTCGGAGTTCTTCTCTCAACACTGCTTTTATCACACTCTCTATGAGTTTAAAGCCATATTTTTACTTTAATTATTTTTATTTTGTTTTATCTTAAAATACCATGTTGTGCTTTATTTTTTGTTTGTTCTTTGCTCGTAAAAAAGTCTGGATTAATCAAATATGTCATTTTTTATTTGACTCATTAGAGTTTTCAGGATGAGATAAAAATTTCTAGAGGTTTTCAGAGCCTTTAGAAAAGCCTTTTTAGAAGCCTTCTCGGAACTTTTATTGGGTCTTTCTTGAAAACTTTTCTTGGAGTTCTTCTCTCAACACTGATTTTATCACACTCTTTGTGAGTTTGAAACCATATTTTTACTTTAATTGTTTTTATTTTGTTTCATCATCTTAAAATACCATGTTGTGCTTTACTTTTTGTTTGCTCATTGATCGTAAAAAACTCTGCATTAATCAAACATATCATTTATTATTTGAATCATTAGAGTTTTAGAGATGAGATAAAAATTTCTAGAGGTTTTCAGAGCCTTTAGAAAAGCCTTTTTAGAAGCCTTCTTGGAACTTTTATTGGGTCTTTCTTGAAACCTTTTCTTGGAGTTCTTCTCTCAACACTGATTTTATCACACTCTTTGTGAGTTTGAAACCATATTTTTACTTTAATTGTTTTTATTTTGTTTCATCATCTTAAAATATCATGTTATGCTTTAGTTTTTGTTTGTTCTTTGATCATAAAAAACTCTGCATTAATCAAACATGTCATTTTTTATTTGAATCATTAGAGTTTTAGAGATGAGATAAAAGAATTGATTTTTCAATCCTGAGATTTTAAGGCATAAGTCTTTCAGAGCCTTTAGAAAAGCCTTTTTGGAGGTTTTCAGAGCCGTTAGAAAAGCCTTTTTGGAGGTTTTCAGAGCCGTTAGAAAAGCCTTTTTAGAAGCCTTCTTGGAACTTTTATTGGGTCTTTCTTGGAACCTTTTCTTCGAGTTCTTCTGTCAACACTGATTTTCTCACACTCTTTGTGAGTTTGAAAACATATTTTTACTTTAATTGTTTTTGTTTTGTTTCATCATCTTAAAATACCATGTTGTGCTTTACTTTTTGTTTGTTCTTTGATCGTAAAAAACACTGCATTAATCAAACATGTCATTTTTTATTTGAATCATTAGAGTTTTAGAGATGAGATAAAAATTTCTAGAGGTTTTCAGAGCCTTTAGAAAAGTCTTTTTAGAAGCCTTCTTGGAACTTTTATTGGGTCTTTCTTGAAAACTTTTCTTGGAGTTCTTCTCTCAACACTGATTTTATCACACTCTTTGTCAGTTTGAAACCAAATTTTTACTTTAATTGTTTTTATTTTGTTTCATCATCTTAAAATACCATGTTGTGCTTTACTTTTTGTTTGTTCTTTGATCGTAAAAAACTCTGCATTAATCAAACATGTCATTTATTATTTGAATCATTAGAGTTTTAGAGATGAGATAAAAATTTCTAGAGTTTTTTAGAGCCTTTAGAAAAACCTTTTTAGAAGTCTTCTTGGAACTTTTATTGGGTCTTTCTTGAAACCTTTTCTTGGAGTTCTTCTCTCAACACTGATTTTATCACACTCCTTGTGAGTTTGAAACCATATTTTTACTTTAATTGTTTTTATTTTGTTTCATCATCTTAAAATATCATGTTGTGCTTTACTTTTTGTTTGTTCTTTGATCATAAAAAACTCTGCATTAATCAAACATGTCATTTTTTATTTGAATCATGAGAGTTTTAGAGATGAGATAAAAGAATTGATTTTTCAATCCTGAGATTTTAAGGCATAAGTCTTTCAGAGCCTTTAGAAAAGCCTTTTTGGAGGTTTTCAGAGCCGTTAGAAAAGCCTTTTTGGAGGTTTTCAGAGCCGTTAGAAAAGCCTTTTTAGAAGCCTTCTTGGAACTTTTATTGGGTCTTTCTTGGAGCCTTTTCTTCGAGTTCTTCTGTCAACACTGATTTTCTCACACTCTTTGTGAGTTTGAAACCATATTTTTACTTTAATTGTTTTTGTTTTGTTTCATCATCTTAAAATACCATGTTGTGCTTTACTTTTGTCATTTTTTATTTGAATCATTAGAGTTTTAGAGATGAGATAAAAATTTCTAGAGGTTTTCAGAGCCTTTAGAAAATTCTTTTTAGAAGCCTTCTTGGAACTTTTATTGGGTCTTTCTTGAAACCGTTTCTTGGAGTTCTTCTCTCAACACTGATTTTATCACACTCTTTGTGAGTTTGAAACCATATTTTTACTTTAATATTTTTTGTTTTGTTTCATCATCTTAAAATACCATGTTGTGCTTTACTTTTTGTTTGTTCTTTGATCGTAAAAAACACTGCATTAATCAAACATGTCATTTTTTATTTGAATCATTAGAGTTTTAGAGATGAGATAAAAATTTCTAGAGGTTTTCAGAGCCTTTAGAAAAGTCTTTTTAGAAGCCTTCTTGGAACTTTTATTGGGTCTTTCTTGAAACCTTTTCTTGGAGTTCTTCTCTCAACACTGATTTTATCACACTCCTTCTGAGTTTGAAACGATATTTTTACTTTAATTGTTTTTATTTTGTTTCATCATCTTAAAATATCATGTTGTGCTTTACTTTTTGTTTGTTCTTTGATCATAAAAAACTCTGCATTAATCAAACATGTCATTTTTTATTTGAATCATGAGAGTTTTAGAGATGAGATAAAAGAATTGATTTTTCAATCCTGAGATTTTAAGGCATAAGTCTTTCAGAGCCTTTAGAAAAGCCTTTTTGGAGGTTTTCAGAGCCGTTAGAAAAGCCTTTTTGGAGGTTTTCAGAGCCGTTAGAAAAGCCTTTTTAGAAGCCTTCTTGGAACTTTGCTTGGGTCTTTCTTGGAACCTTTTCTTCGAGTTCTTCTGTCAACCCTGATTTTCTCACACTCTTTGTGAGTTTGAAACCATATTTTTACTTTAATTGTTTTTGTTTTGTTTCATCATCTTAAAATACCATGTTGTGCTTTACCTTTTGTTTGTTCTTTGATCGTAAAAAACACTACATTAATCAAACATGTCATTTTTTATTTGAATCATTAGAGTTTTAGAGATGAGATAAAAATTTCTAGAGGTTTTCAGAGCCTTTAGAAAAGTCTTTTTAGAAGCCTTCTTATAACTTTTATTGGGTCTTTCTTGAAACCTTTTCTTGGAGTTCTTCTCTCAACACTGATTTTATCACACTCCTTGTGAGTTTGAAACCATATTTTTACTTTAATTGTTTTTATTTTGTTTCATCATCTTAACATATCATGTTGTGCTTTACTTTTTGTTTGTTCTTTGATCATAAAAAACTCTGCATTAATCAAACATGTAATTTTTTATTTGAATCATTAGAGTTTTAGAGATGAGATAAAAGAATTGATTTTTCAATCCTGAGATTTTAAGGCATAAGTCTTTCAGAGCCTTTAGAAAAGCCTTTTTGGAGGTTTTCAGAGCCGTTAGAAAAGCCTTTTTGGAGGTTTTCAGAGCCGTTAGAAAAGCCTTTTTAGAAGCCTTCTTGGAACTTTTATTGGGTCTTTCTTGGAGCCTTTTCTTCGAGTTCTTCTGTCAACACTGATTTTCTCACACTCTTTGTGAGTTTGAAACCATATTTTTACTTTAATTGTTTTTGTTTTGTTTCATAATCTTAAAATACCATGTTGTGCTTTACTTTTGTCATTTTTTATTTGAATCATTAGAGTTTTAGAGATGAGATAAAAATTTCTAGAGGTTTTCAGAGCCTTTAGAAAAGTCTTTTTAGAAGCCTTCTTGGAACTTTTATTGGGTCTTTCTTGAAACCTTTTCTTGGAGTTCTTCTCTCAACACTGATTTTATCACACTCTTTGTGAGTTTGAAACCATATTTTTACTTTAACTGTTTTTGTTTTGTTTCATCATCTTAAAATACCATGTTGTGCTTTACTTTTTGTTTGTTCTTTGATCCTAAAAAACACTGCATTAATCAAACATGTCATTTTTTATTTGAATCATTAGAGTTTTAGAGATGAGATAAAAATTTCTAGAGGTTTTCAGAGCCTTTAGAAAAGTCTTTCTAGAAGCCTTCTTGGAACTTTTATTGGGTCTTTCTTGAAACCTTTTCTTGGAGTTCTTCTCTCAACACTGATTTTATCACACTCCTTGTGAGTTTGAAACGATATTTTTACTTTAATTGTTTTTATTTTGTTTCATCATCTTAAAATATCATGTTGTGCTTTACTTTTTGTTTGTTCTTTGATCATAAAAAACTCCGCATTAATCAAACATGTCATTTTTTATTTGAATCATGAGAGTTTTAGAGATGAGATAAAAGAATTGATTTTTCAATCCTGAGATTTTAAGGTATAAGTCTTTCAAAGCCTTTAGAAAAGCCTTTTTGGAGGTTTTCAGAGCCGTTAGAAAAGCCTTTTTGGAGGTTTTCAGAGCCGTTAGAAAAGCCTTTTTAGAAGCCTTCTTGGAACTTTTATTGGGTCTTTCTTGGAACCTTTTCTTCGAGTTCTTCTGTCAACACTGATTTTCTCACACTCTTTGTGAGTTTGAAACCATATTTTTACTTTAATTGTTTTTGTTTTTTTTCATCATCTTAAAATACCATGTTCTGCTTTACTTTTTGTTTGTTCTTTGATCGTAAAAAACACTACATTAATCAAACATGTCATTTTTTATTTGAATCATTAGAGTTTTAGAGATGAGATAAAAATTTCTAGAGGTTTTCAGAGCCTTTAGAAAAGTCTTTTTAGAAGCCTTCTTATAACTTTTATTGGGTCTTTCTTGAAACCTTTTCTTGGAGTTCTTCTCTCAACACTGATTTTATCACACTCCTTGTGAGTTTGAAACCATATTTTTACTTTAATTGTTTTTATTTTGTTTCATCATCTTAAAATATCATGTTGTGCTTTACTTTTTGTTTGTTCTTTGATCATAAAAAAATCTGCATTAATCAAACATGTAATTTTTTATTTGAATCATTAGAGTTTTAGAGATGAGATAAAAGAATTGATTTTTCAATCCTGAGATTTTAAGGCATAAGTCTTTCAGAGCCTTTAGAAAAGCCTTTTTGGAGGTTTTCAGAGCCGTTAGAAAAGCCTTTTTGGAGGTTTTCAGAGCCGTTAGAAAAGCCTTTTTAGAAGCCTTCTTGGAACTTTTATTGGGTCTTTCTTGGAGCCTTTTGTTCGAGTTCTTCTGTCAACACTGATTTTCTCACACTCATTGTGAGTTTGAAACCATATTTTTACTTTAATTGTTTTTGTTTTGGTTCATCATCTTAAAATACCATGTTGTGCTTTACTTTTGTCATTTTTTATTTGAATCATTAGAGTTTTAGAGATGAGATAAAAATTTCTAGAGGTTTTCAGAGCCTTTAGAAAAGTCTTTTTAGAAGCCTTCTTGGAACTTTTATTGGGTCTTTCTTGAAACCTTTTCTTGGAGTTCTTCTCTCAACACTGATTTTATCACACTCTTTGTGAGTTTGAAACCATATTTTTACTTTAACTGTTTTTGTTTTGTTTCATCATCTTAAAATACCATGTTGTGCTTTACTTTTTGTTTGTTCTTTGATCGTAAAAAACACTGCATTAATCAAACATGTCATTTTTTATTTGAATCATTAGAGTTTTAGAGATGAGATAAAAATTTCTAGAGGTTTTCAGAGCCTTTAGAAAAGTCTTTTTAGAAGCCTTCTTGGAACTTTTATTGGGTCTTTCTTGCAACCTTTTCTTGGAGTTCTTCTCTCAACACTGATTTTATCACACTCCTTGTGAGTTTGAAACGATATTTTTACTTTAATTGTTTTTATTTTGTTTCATCATCTTAAAATATCATGTTATGCTTTACTTTTTGTTTGTTCTTTGATCATAAAAAACTCTGCATTAATCAAACATGTCATTTTTTATTTGAATCATTAGAGTTTTAGAGATGAGATAAAAGAATTGATTTTTCAATCCTGAGATTTTAAGGCATAAGTCTTTCAAAGCCTTTAGAAAAGCCTTTTTGGAGGTTTTCAGAGCCGTTAGAAAAGCCTTTTTAGAAGCCTTCTTGGAACTTTTATTGGGTCTTTCTTGGAACCTTTTCTTCGAGTTCTTCTGTCAACACTGATTTTCTCACACTCTTTGTGAGTTTGAAACCATATTTTTACTTTAATTGTTTTTGTTTTGTTTCATCATCTTAAAATACCATGTTCTGCTTTACTTTTTGTTTGTTCTTTGATCGTAAAAAACACTACATTAATCAAACATGTCATTTTTTATTTGAATCATTAGAGTTTTAGAGATGAGATAAAAATTTCTAGAGGTTTTCAGAGCCTTTAGAAAAGTCTTTTTAGAAGCCTTCTTATAACTTTTATTGGGTCTTTCTTGAAACCTTTTCTTGGAGTTCTTCTCTCAACACTGATTTTATCACACTCCTTGTGAGTTTGAAACCATATTTTTACTTTAATTGTTTTTATTTTGTTTCATCATCTTAAAATATCATGTTGTGCTTTACTTTTTGTTTGTTCTTTGATCATAAAAAACTCTGCATTAATCAAACATGTAATTTTTTATTTGAATCATTAGAGTTTTAGAGATGAAGTAAAAGAATTGATTTTTCAATCCTGAGATTTTAAGGCATAAGTCTTTCAGAGCCTTTAGAAAAGCCTTTTTGGAGGTTTTCAGAGCCGTTAGAAAAGCCTTTTTAGAAGCCTTCTTGGAACTTTTATTGGGTCTTTCTTGGAGCCTTTTCTTCGAGTTCTTCTGTCAACACTGATTTTCTCACACTCATTGTGAGTTTGAAACCATATTTTTACTTTAATTGTTTTTGTTTTGTTTCATCATCTTAAAATACCATGTTGTGCTTTACTTTTGTCATTTTTTATTTGAATCATTAGAGTTTTAGAGATGAGATAAAAATTTCTAGAGGTTTTCAGAGCCTTTAGAAAAGTCTTTTTAGAAGCCTTCTTGGAACTTTTATTGGGTCTTTCTTGAAACCTTTTCTTGGAGTTCTTCTCTCACCACTGATTTTATCACACTCTTTGTGAGTTTGAAACCATATTTTTACTTTAACTGTTTTTGTTTTGTTTCATCATCTTAAAATACCATGTTGTGCTTTACTTTTTGTTTGTTCTTTGATCGTAAAAAACACTGCATTAATCAAACATGTCATTTTTTATTTGAATCATTAGAGTTTTAGAGATGAGATAAAAATTTCTAGAGGTTTTCAGAGCCTTTAGAAAAGTCTTTTTAGAAGCCTTCTTGGAACTTTTATTGGGTCTTTCTTGAAACCTTTTCTTGGAGTTCTTCTCTCAACACTGATTTTATCACACTCCTTGTGAGTTTGAAACGATATTTTTACTTTAATTGTTTTTATTTTGTTTCATCATCTTAAAATATCATGTTATGCTTTACTTTTTGTTTGTTCTTTGATCATAAAAAACTCTGCATTAATCAAACATGTCATTTTTTATTTGAATCATTAGAGTTTTAGAGATGAGATAAAAGAATTGATTTTTCAATCCTGAGATTTTAAGGCATAAGTCTTTCAAAGCCTTTAGAAAAGCCTTTTTGGAGGTTTTCAGAGCCGTTAGAAAAGCCTTTTTGGAGGTTTTCAGAGCCGTTAGAAAAGCCTTTTTAGAAGCCTTCTTGGAACTTTTATTGGGTGTTTCTTGGAACCTTTTCTTCGAGTTCTTCTGTCAACACTGATTTTCTCACACTCTTTGAGTTTGAAACCATATTTTTACTTTAATTGTTTTTGTTTTGTTTCATCATCTTAAAATACCATGTTCTGCTTTACTTTTTGTTTGTTCTTTGATCGTAAAAAACACTACATTAATCAAACATGTCATTTTTTATTTGAATCATTAGAGTTTTAGAGATGAGATAAAAATTTCTAGAGGTTTTCAGAGCCTTTAGAAAAGTCTTTTTAGAAGCCTTCTTATAACTTTTATTGGGTCTTTCTTGAAACCTTTTCTTGGAGTTCTTCTCTCAACACTGATTTTATCACACTCCTTGTGAGTTTGAAACCATATTTTTACTTTAATTGTTTTTATTTTGTTTCATCATCTTAAAATATCATGTTGTGCTTTACTTTTTGTTTGTTCTTTGATCATTAAAAACTCTGCATTAATCAAACATGTAATTTTTTATTTGAATCATTAGAGTTTTAGAGATGAGGTAAAAGAATTGATTTTTCAATCCTGAGATTTTAAGGCATAAGTCTTTCAGAGCTTTTAGAAAAGCCTTTTTGGAGGTTTTCAGAGCCGTTAGAAAAGCCTTTTTGGAGGTTTTCAGAGCCGTTAGAAAAGCCTTTTTAGAAGCCTTCTTGGAACTTTTATTGGGTCTTTCTTGGAGCCTTTTCTTCGAGTTCTTCTGTCAACACTGATTTTCTCACACTCTTTGTGAGTTTGAAACCATATTTTTACTTTAATTGTTTTTGTTTTGTTTCATCATCTTAAAATACCATGTTGTGCTTTACTTTTGTCATTTTTTATTTGAATCATTAGAGTTTTAGAGATGAGATAAAAATTTCTAGAGGTTTTCAAAGCCTTTAGAAAAGTCTTTTTAGAAAGCCTTCTTGGAACTTTTATTGGGTCTTTCTTGAAACCTTTTCTTGGAGTTCTTCTCTCAACACTGATTTTATCACACTCTTTGTGAGTTTGAAACCATATTTTTACTTTAACTGTTTTTGTTTTGTTTCATCATCTTAAAATACCATGTTGTGCTTTACTTTTTGTTTGTTCTTTGATCGTAAAAAACACTGCATTAATCAAACATGTCATTTTTTATTTGAATCATTAGAGTTTTAGAGATGAGATAAAAATTTCTAGAGGTTTTCAGAGCCTTTAGAAAAGTCTTTCTAGAAGCCTTCTTGGAACTTTTATTGGGTCTTTCTTGAAACCTTTTCTTGGAGTTCTTCTCTCAACACTGATTTTATCACACTCCTTGTGAGTTTGAAACGATATTTTTACTTTAATTGTTTTTATTTTGTTTCATCATCTTAAAATATCATGTTATGCTTTACTTTTTGTTTGTTCTTTGATCATAAAAAACTCTGCATTAATCAAACATGTCATTTTTTATTTGAATCATTAGAGTTTTAGAGATGAGATAAAAGAATTGATTTTTCAATCTGAGATTTTAAGGCATAAGTCTTTCAAAGCCTTTAGAAAAGCCTTTTTGGAGGTTTTCAGAGCCGTTAGAAAAGCCTTTTTGGAGGTTTTCAGAGCCGTTAGAAAAGCCTTTTTAGAAGCCTTCTTGGAACTTTTATTGGGTCTTTCTTGGAACCTTTTCTTCGAGTTCTTCTGTCAACACTGATTTTCTCACACTCTTTGTGAGTTTGAAACCATATTTTTACTTTAATTGTTTTTGTTTTGTTTCATCATCTTAAAATACCATGTTCTGCTTTACTTTTTGTTTGTTCTTTGATCGTAAAAAACACTACATTAATCAAACATGTCATTTTTTATTTGAATCATTAGAGTTTTAGAGATGAGATAAAAATTTCTAGAGGTTTTCAGAGCCTTTAGAAAAGTCTTTTTAGAAGCCTTCTTATAACTTTTATTGGGTCTTTCTTGAAACCTTTTCTTGGAGTTCTTCTCTCAACACTGATTTTATCACACTCCTTGTGAGTTTGAAACCATATTTTTACTTTAATTGTTTTTATTTTGTTTCATCATCTTAAAATATCATGTTGTGCTTTACTTTTTGTTTGTTCTTTGATCATAAAAAACTCTGCATTAATCAAACATGTAATTTTTTATTTGAATCATTAGAGTTTTAGAGATGAGGTAAAAGAATTGATTTTTCAATCCTGAGATTTTAAGGCATAAGTCTTTCAGAGCCTTTAGAAAAGCCTTTTTGGAGGTTTTCAGAGCCGTTAGAAAAGCCTTTTTGGAGGTTTTCAGAGCCGTTAGAAAAGCCTTTTTAGAAGCCTTCTTGGAACTTTTATTGGGTCTTTCTTGGAGCCTTTTCTTCGAGTTCTTCTGTCAACACTGATTTTCTCACACTCTTTGTGAGTTTGAAACCATATTTTTACTTTAATTGTTTTTGTTTTGTTTCATCATCTTAAAATACCATGTTGTGCTTTACTTTTGTCATTTTTTATTTGAATCATTAGAGTTTTAGAGATGAGATAAAAATTTCTAGAGGTTTTCAGAGCCTTTAGAAAAGTCTTTTTAGAAGCCTTCTTGGAACTTTTATTGGGTCTTTCTTGAAACCTTTTCTTGGAGTTCTTCTCTCAACACTGATTTTATCACACTCTTTGTGAGTTTGAAACCATATTTTTACTTTAACTGTTTTTGTTTTGTTTCATCATCTTAAAATACCATGTTGTGCTTTACTTTTTGTTTGTTCTTTGATCGTAAAAAACACTGCATTAATCAAACATGTCATTTTTTATTTGAATCATTAGAGTTTTAGAGATGAGATAAAAATTTCTAGAGGTTTTCAGAGCCTTTAGAAAAGTCTTTCTAGAAGCCTTCTTGGAACTTTTATTGGGTCTTTCTTGAAACCTTTTCTTGGAGTTCTTCTCTCAACACTGATTTTATCACACTCCTTGTGAGTTTGAAACGATATTTTTACTTTAATTGTTTTTATTTTGTTTCATCATCTTAAAATATCATGTTGTGCTTTACTTTTTGTTTGTTCTTTGATCATAAAAAACTCTGCATTAATCAAACATGTCATTTTTTATTTGAATCATGAGAGTTTTAGAGATGAGATAAAAGAATTGATTTTTCAATCTTGAGATTTTAAGGCATAAGTCTTTCAAAGCCTTTAGAAAAGCCTTTTTGGAGGTTTTCAGAGCCGTTAGAAAAGCCTTTTTAGAAGCCTTCTTGGAACTTTTATTGGGTCTTTCTTGGAACCTTTTCTTCGAGTTCTTCTGTCAACACTGATTTTCTCACACTCTTTGTGAGTTTGAAACCATATTTTTACTTTAATTGTTTTTGTTTTGTTTCATCATCTTAAAATACCATGTTCTGCTTTACTTTTTGTTTGTTCTTTGATCGTAAAAAACACTACATTAATTAAACATGTCATTTTTTATTTAAATCATTAGAGTTTTAGAGATGAGATAAAAATTTCTAGAGGTTTTCAGAGCCTTTAGAAAAGTCTTTTTAGAAGCCTTCTTATAACTTTTATTGGGTCTTTCTTGAAACCTTTTCTTGGAGTTCTTCTCTCAACACTGATTTTATCACACTCCTTGTGAGTTTGAAACCATATTTTTACTTTAATTGTTTTTATTTTGTTTCATCATCTTAAAATATCATGTTGTGCTTTACTTTTTGTTTGTTCTTTGATCATAAAAAACTCTGCATTAATCAAACATGTAATTTTTTATTTGAATCATTAGAGTTTTAGAGATGAGATAAAAGAATTGATTTTTCAATCCTGAGATTTTAAGGCATAAGTCTTTCAGAGCCTTTAGAAAATCCTTTTTGGAGGTTTTCAGAGCCGTTAGAAAAGCCTTTTTGGAGGTTTTCAGAGCCGTTAGAAAAGCCTTTTTAGAAGCCTTCTTGGAACTTTTATTGGGTCTTTCTTGGAGCCTTTTCTTCGAGTTCTTCTGTCAACACTGATTTTCTCACACTCTTTGTGAGTTTGAAACCATATTTTTACTTTAATTGTTTTTGTTTTGTTTCATCATCTTAAAATACCATGTTGTGCTTTACTTTTGTCATTTTTTATTTGAATCATTAGAGTTTTAGAGATGAGATAAAAATTTCTAGAGGTTTTCAGAGCCTTTAGAAAAGTCTTTTTAGAAGCCTTCTTGGAACTTTTATTGGGTCTTTCTTGAAACCTTTTCTTGGAGTTCTTCTCTCAACACTGATTTTATCACACTCTTTGTGAGTTTGAAACCATATTTTTATTTTAACTGTTTTTGTTTTGTTTCATCATCTTAAAATACCATGTTGTGCTTTACTTTTTGTTTGTTCTTTGATCGTAAAAAACACTGCATTAATCAAACATGTCATTTTTTATTTGAATCATTAGAGTTTTAGAGATGAGATAAAAATTTCTAGAGGTTTTCAGAGCCTTTAGAAAAGTCTTTTTAGAAGCCTTCTTGGAACTTTTATTAGGTCTTTCTTGAAACCTTTTCTTGGAGTTCTTCTCTCAACACTGATTTTATCACACTCCTTGTGAGTTTGAAACCATATTTTTACTTTAATTGTTTTTATTTTGTTTCATCATCTTAAAATATCATGTTGTGCTTTACTTTTTGTTTGTTCTTTGATCATAAAAAACTCTGCATTAATCAAACATGTCATTTTTTATTTGAATCATGAGAGTTTTAGAGATGAGATAAAAGAATTGATTTTTCAATCCTGAGATTTTAAGGCATAAGTCTTTCAGAGCCTTTAGAAAAGCCTTTTTGGAGGTTTTCAGAGCCGTTAGAAAAGCCTTTTTGGAGGTTTTCAGAGCCGTTAGAAAAGCCTTTTTAGAAGCCTTCTTGGAACTTTTATTGGGTCTTTCTTGGAACCTTTTCTTCGAGTTCTTCTGTCAACACTGATTTTCTCACACTCTTTGTGAGTTTGAAACCATATTTTTACTTTAATTGTTTTTGTTTTGTTTCATCATCTTAAAATACCATGTTCTGCTTTACTTTTTGTTTGTTCTTTGATCGTAAAAAACACTACATTAATCAAACATGTCATTTTTTATTTGAATCATTAGAGTTTTAGAGATGAGATAAAAATTTCTAGAGGTTTTCAGAGCCTTTAGAAAAGTCTTTTTAGAAGCCTTCTTGGAACTTTTATTGGGTCTTTCTTGAAACCTTTTCTTGGAGTTCTTCTCTCAACACTGATTTTATCACACTCCTTGTGAGTTTGAAACCATATTTTTACTTTAATTGTTTTTATTTTGTTTCATCATCTTAAAATATCATGTTGTGCTTTACTTTTTGTTTGTTCTTTGATCATAAAAAACTCTGCATTAATCAAACATGTAATTTTTTATTTGAATCATTAGAGCTTTAGAGATGAGATAAAAGAATTGATTTTTCAATCCTGAGATTTTAAGGCATAAGTCTTTCAGAGCCTTTAGAAAAGCCTTTTTGGAGGTTTTCAGAGCCGTTAGAAAAGCCTTTTTGGAGGTTTTCAGAGCCGTTAGAAAAGCCTTTTTAGAAGCCTTCTTGGAACTTTTATTTGGTCTTTCTTGGAGCCTTTTCTTCGAGTTCTTCTGTCAACACTGATTTTCTCACACTCTTTGTGAGTTTGAAACCATATTTTTACTTTAATTGTTTTTGTTTTGTTTCATCATCTTAAAATACCATGTTGTGCTTTACTTTTGTCATTTTTTATTTGAATCATTAGAGTTTTAGAGATGAGATAAAAATTTCTAGAGGTTTTCAGAGCCTTTAGAAAAGTCTTTTTAGAAGCCTTCTTGGAACTTTTATTGGGTCTTTCTTGAAACCTTTTCTTGGAGTTCTTCTCTCAACACTGATTTTATCACACTCTTTGTGAGTTTGAAACCATATTTTTACTTTAACTGTTTTTGTTTTGTTTCATCATCTTAAAATACCATGTTGTGCTTTACTTTTTGTTTGTTCTTTGATCGTAAAAAACACTGCATTAATCAAACATGTCATTTTTTATTTGAATCATTAGAGTTTTAGAGATGAGATAAAAATTTCTAGAGGTTTTCAGAGCCTTTAGAAAAGTCTTTCTAGAAGCCTTCTTGGAACTTTTATTGGGTCTTTCTTGAAAACTTTTCTTGGAGTTCTTCTCTCAACACTGATTTTATCACACTCCTTGTGAGTTTGAAACGATATTTTTACTTTAATTGTTTTTATTTTGTTTCATCATCTTAAAATATCATGTTGTGCTTTACTTTTTGTTTGTTCTTTGATCATAAAAAACTCTGCATTAATCAAACATGTCATTTTTTATTTGAATCATGAGAGTTTTAGAGATGAGATAAAAGAATTGATTTTTCAATCCTGAGATTTTAAGGCATAAGTCTTTCAAAGCCTTTAGAAAAGCCTTTTTGGAGGTTTTTCAGAGCCGTTAGAAAAGCCTTTTTGGAGGTTTTCAGAGCCGTTAGAAAAGCCTTTTTAGAAGCCTTCTTGGAACTTTTATTGGGTCTTTCTTGGAACCTTTTCTTCGAGTTCTTCTGTCAACACTGATTTTATCACACTCTTTGTGAGTTTGAAACCATATTTTTACTTTAATTGTTTTTGTTTTGTTTCATCATCTTAAAATACCATGTTCTGCTTTACTTTTTGTTTGTTCTTTGATCGTAAAAAACACTACATTAATCAAACATGTCATTTTTTATTTGAATCATTAGAGTTTTAGAGATGAGATAAAAATTTCTAGAGGTTTTCAGAGCCTTTAGAAAAGTCTTTTTAGAAGCCTTCTTATAACTTTTATTGGGTCTTTCTTGAAACCTTTTCTTGGAGTTCTTCTCTCAACACTGATTTTATCACACTCCTTGTGAGTTTGAAACCATATTTTTACTTTAATTGTTTTTATTTTGTTTCATCATCTTAAAATATCATGTTGTGCTTTACTTTTTGTTTGTTCTTTGATCATAAAAAACTCTGCATTAATCAAACATGTAATTTTTTATTTGAATCATTAGAGTTTTAGAGATGAGGTAAAAGAATTGATTTTTCAATCCTGAGATTTTAAGGCATAAGTCTTTCAGAGCCTTTAGAAAAGCCTTTTTGGAGGTTTTCAGAGCCGTTAGAAAAGCCTTTTTGGAGGTTTTCAGAGCCGTTAGAAAAGCCTTTTTAGAAGCCTTCTTGGAACTTTTATTGGGTCTTTCTTGGAGCCTTTTCTTCGAGTTCTTCTGTCAACACTGATTTTCTCACACTCTTTGTGAGTTTGAAACCATATTTTTACTTTAATTGTTTTTGTTTTGTTTCATCATCTTAAAATACCATGTTGTGCTTTACTTTTGTCATTTTTTATTTGAATCATTAGAGTTTTAGAGATGAGATAAAAATTTCTAGAGGTTTTCAGAGCCTTTAGAAAAGTCTTTTTAGAAGCCTTCTTGGAACTTTTATTGGGTCTTTCTTGAAACCTTTTCTTGGAGTTCTTCTCTCAACACTGATTTTATCACACTCCTTGTGAGTTTGAAACCATATTTTTACTTTAATTGTTTTTATTTTGTTTCATCATCTTAAAATATCATGTTGTGCTTTACTTTTTGTTTGTTCTTTGATCATAAAAAACTCTGCATTAATCAAACATGTCATTTTTTATTTGAATCATGAGAGTTTTAGAGATGAGATAAAAGAATTGATTTTTCAATCCTGAGATTTTAAGGCATAAGTCTTTCAGAGCCTTTAGAAAAGCCTTTTTGGAGGTTTTCAGAGCCGTTAGAAAAGCCTTTTTGGAGGTTTTCAGAGCCGTTAGAAAAGCCTTTTTAGAAGCCTTCTTGGAACTTTTATTGGGTCTTTCTTGGAACCTTTTCTTCGAGTTCTTCTGTCAACACTGATTTTCTCACACTCTTTGTGAGTTTGAAACCATATTTTTACTTTAATTGTTTTTGTTTTGTTTCATCATCTTAAAATACCATGTTCTGCTTTACTTTTTGTTTGTTCTTTGATCGTAAAAAACACTACATTAATCAAACATGTCATTTTTTATTTGAATCATTAGAGTTTTAGAGATGAGATAAAAATTTCTAGAGGTTTTCAGAGCCTTTAGAAAAGTCTTTTTAGAAGCCTTCTTGGAACTTTTATTGGGTCTTTCTTGAAACCTTTTCTTGGAGTTCTTCTCTCAACACTGATTTTATCACACTCCTTGTGAGTTTGAAACCATATTTTTACTTTAATTGTTTTTATTTTGTTTCATCATCTTAAAATATCATGTTGTGCTTTACTTTTTGTTTGTTCTTTGATCATAAAAAACTCTGCATTAATCAAACATGTAATTTTTTATTTGAATCATTAGAGCTTTAGAGATGAGATAAAAGAATTGATTTTTCAATCCTGAGATTTTAAGGCATAAGTCTTTCAGAGCCTTTAGAAAAGCCTTTTTGGAGGTTTTCAGAGCCGTTAGAAAAGCCTTTTTGGAGGTTTTCAGAGCCGTTAGAAAAGCCTTTTTAGAAGCCTTCTTGGAACTTTTATTTGGTCTTTCTTGGAGCCTTTTCTTCGAGTTCTTCTGTCAACACTGATTTTCTCACACTCTTTGTGAGTTTGAAACCATATTTTTACTTTAATTGTTTTTGTTTTGTTTCATCATCTTAAAATACCATGTTGTGCTTTACTTTTGTCATTTTTTATTTGAATCATTAGAGTTTTAGAGATGAGATAAAAATTTCTAGAGGTTTTCAGAGCCTTTAGAAAAGTCTTTTTAGAAGCCTTCTTGGAACTTTTATTGGGTCTTTCTTGAAACCTTTTCTTGGAGTTCTTCTCTCAACACTGATTTTATCACACTCTTTGTGAGTTTGAAACCATATTTTTACTTTAACTGTTTTTGTTTTGTTTCATCATCTTAAAATACCATGTTGTGCTTTACTTTTTGTTTGTTCTTTGATCGTAAAAAACACTGCATTAATCAAACATGTCATTTTTTATTTGAATCATTAGAGTTTTAGAGATGAGATAAAAATTTCTAGAGGTTTTCAGAGCCTTTAGAAAAGTCTTTCTAGAAGCCTTCTTGGAACTTTTATTGGGTCTTTCTTGAAAACTTTTCTTGGAGTTCTTCTCTCAACACTGATTTTATCACACTCCTTGTGAGTTTGAAACGATATTTTTACTTTAATTGTTTTTATTTTGTTTCATCATCTTAAAATATCATGTTGTGCTTTACTTTTTGTTTGTTCTTTGATCATAAAAAACTCTGCATTAATCAAACATGTCATTTTTTATTTGAATCATGAGAGTTTTAGAGATGAGATAAAAGAATTGATTTTTCAATCCTGAGATTTTAAGGCATAAGTCTTTCAAAGCCTTTAGAAAAGCCTTTTTGGAGGTTTTCAGAGCCGTTAGAAAAGCCTTTTTGGAGGTTTTCAGAGCCGTTAGAAAAGCCTTTTTAGAAGCCTTCTTGGAACTTTTATTGGGTCTTTCTTGGAACCTTTTCTTCGAGTTCTTCTGTCAACACTGATTTTATCACACTCTTTGTGAGTTTGAAACCATATTTTTACTTTAATTGTTTTTGTTTTGTTTCATCATCTTAAAATACCATGTTCTGCTTTACTTTTTGTTTGTTCTTTGATCGTAAAAAACACTACATTAATCAAACATGTCATTTTTTATTTGAATCATTAGAGTTTTAGAGATGAGATAAAAATTTCTAGAGGTTTTCAGAGCCTTTAGAAAAGTCTTTTTAGAAGCCTTCTTATAACTTTTATTGGGTCTTTCTTGAAACCTTTTCTTGGAGTTCTTCTCTCAACACTGATTTTATCACACTCCTTGTGAGTTTGAAACCATATTTTTACTTTAATTGTTTTTATTTTGTTTCATCATCTTAAAATATCATGTTGTGCTTTACTTTTTGTTTGTTCTTTGATCATAAAAAACTCTGCATTAATCAAACATGTAATTTTTTATTTGAATCATTAGAGTTTTAGAGATGAGGTAAAAGAATTGATTTTTCAATCCTGAGATTTTAAGGCATAAGTCTTTCAGAGCCTTTAGAAAAGCCTTTTTGGAGGTTTTCAGAGCCGTTAGAAAAGCCTTTTTGGAGGTTTTCAGAGCCGTTAGAAAAGCCTTTTTAGAAGCCTTCTTGGAACTTTTATTGGGTCTTTCTTGGAGCCTTTTCTTCGAGTTCTTCTGTCAACACTGATTTTCTCACACTCTTTGTGAGTTTGAAACCATATTTTTACTTTAATTGTTTTTGTTTTGTTTCATCATCTTAAAATACCATGTTGTGCTTTACTTTTGTCATTTTTTATTTGAATCATTAGAGTTTTAGAGATGAGATAAAAATTTCTAGAGGTTTTCAGAGCCTTTAGAAAAGTCTTTTTAGAAGCCTTCTTGGAACTTTTATTGGGTCTTTCTTGAAACCTTTTCTTGGAGTTCTTCTCTCAACACTGATTTTATCACACTCTTTGTGAGTTTGAAACCATATTTTTACTTTAACTGTTTTTGTTTTGTTTCATCATCTTAAAATACCATGTTGTGCTTTACTTTTTGTTTGTTCTTTGATCGTAAAAAACACTGCATTAATCAAACATGTCATTTTTTATTTGAATCATTAGAGTTTTAGAGATGAGATAAAAATTTCTAGAGGTTTTCAGAGCCTTTAGAAAAGTCTTTTTAGAAGCCTTCTTGGAACTTTTATTGGGTCTTTCTTGAAACCTTTTCTTGGAGTTCTTCTCTCAACACTGATTTTATCACACTCCTTGTGAGTTTGAAACCATATTTTTACTTTAATTGTTTTTATTTTGTTTCATCATCTTAAAATATCATGTTGTGCTTTACTTTTTGTTTGTTCTTTGATCATAAAAAACTCTGCATTAATCAAACATGTAATTTTTTATTTGAATCATTAGAGTTTTAGAGATGAGATAAAAGAATTGATTTTTCAATCCTGAGATTTTAAGGCATAAGTCTTTCAGAGCCTTTAGAAAAGCCTTTTTGGAGGTTTTCAGAGCCGTTAGAAAAGCCTTTTTGGAGGTTTTCAGAGCCGTTAGAAAAGCCTTTTTAGAAGCCTTCTTGGAACTTTTATTTGGTCTTTCTTGGAGCCTTTTCTTCGAGTTCTTCTGTCAACACTGATTTTCTCACACTCTTTGTGAGTTTGAAACCATATTTTTACTTTAATTGTTTTTGTTTTGTTTCATCATCTTAAAATACCATGTTGTGCTTTACTTTTGTCATTTTTTATTTGAATCATTAGAGTTTTAGAGATGAGATAAAAATTTCTAGAGGTTTTCAGAGCCTTTAGAAAAGTCTTTTTAGAAGCCTTCTTGGAACTTTTATTGGGTCTTTCTTGAAACCTTTTCTTGGAGTTCTTCTCTCAACACTGATTTTATCACACTCTTTGTGAGTTTGAAACCATATTTTTACTTTAACAGTTTTTGTTTTGTTTCATCATCTTAAAATACCATGTTCTGCTTTACTTTTTGTTTGTTCTTTGATCGTAAAAAACACTACATTAATCAAACATGTCATTTTTTATTTGAATCATTAGAGTTTTAGAGATGAGATAAAAATTTCTAGAGGTTTTCAGAGCCTTTAGAAAAGTCTTTTTAGAAGCCTTCTTATAACTTTTATTGGGTCTTTCTTGAAACCTTTTCTTGGAGTTCTTCTCTCAACACTGATTTTATCACACTCCTTGTGAGTTTGAAACCATATTTTTACTTTAATTGTTTTTATTTTGTTTCATCATCTTAAAATATCATGTTGTGCTTTACTTTTTGTTTGTTCTTTGATCATAAAAAACTCTGCATTAATCAAACATGTAATTTTTTATTTGAATCATTAGAGTTTTAGAGATGAGGTAAAAGAATTGATTTTTCAATCCTGAGATTTTAAGGCATAAGTCTTTCAGAGCCTTTAGAAAAGCCTTTTTGGAGGTTTTCAGAGCCGTTAGAAAAGCCTTTTTGGAGGTTTTCAGAGCCGTTAGAAAAGCCTTTTTAGAAGCCTTCTTGGAACTTTTATTGGGTCTTTCTTGGAGCCTTTTCTTCGAGTTCTTCTGTCAACACTGATTTTCTCACACTCTTTGTGAGTTTGAAACCATATTTTTACTTTAATTGTTTTTGTTTTGTTTCATCATCTTAAAATACCATGTTGTGCTTTACTTTTGTCATTTTTTATTTGAATCATTAGAGTTTTAGAGATGAGATAAAAATTTCTAGAGGTTTTCAGAGCCTTTAGAAAAGTCTTTTTAGAAGCCTTCTTGGAACTTTTATTGGGTCTTTCTTGAAACCTTTTCTTGGAGTTCTTCTCTCAACACTGATTTTATCACACTCTTTGTGAGTTTGAAACCATATTTTTACTTTAACTGTTTTTGTTTTGTTTCATCATCTTAAAATACCATGTTGTGCTTTACTTTTTGTTTGTTCTTTGATCGTAAAAAACACTGCATTAATCAAACATGTCATTTTTTATTTGAATCATTAGAGTTTTAGAGATGAGATAAAAATTTCTAGAGGTTTTCAGAGCCTTTAGAAAAGTCTTTTTAGAAGCCTTCTTGGAACTTTTATTGGGTCTTTCTTGAAACCTTTTCTTGGAGTTCTTCTCTCAACACTGATTTTATCACACTCCTTGTGAGTTTGAAACCATATTTTTACTTTAATTGTTTTTATTTTGTTTCATCATCTTAAAATATCATGTTGTGCTTTACTTTTTGTTTGTTCTTTGATCATAAAAAACTCTGCATTAATCAAACATGTAATTTTTTATTTGAATCATTAGAGTTTTAGAGATGAGATAAAAGAATTGATTTTTCAATCCTGAGATTTTAAGGCATAAGTCTTTCAGAGCCTTTAGAAAAGCCTTTTTGGAGGTTTTCAGAGCCGTTAGAAAAGCCTTTTTGGAGGTTTTCAGAGCCGTTAGAAAAGCCTTTTTAGAAGCCTTCTTGGAACTTTTATTTGGTCTTTCTTGGAGCCTTTTCTTCGAGTTCTTCTGTCAACACTGATTTTCTCACACTCTTTGTGAGTTTGAAACCATATTTTTACTTTAATTGTTTTTGTTTTGTTTCATCATCTTAAAATACCATGTTGTGCTTTACTTTTGTCATTTTTTATTTGAATCATTAGAGTTTTAGAGATGAGATAAAAATTTCTAGAGGTTTTCAGAGCCTTTAGAAAAGTCTTTTTAGAAGCCTTCTTGGAACTTTTATTGGGTCTTTCTTGAAACCTTTTCTTGGAGTTCTTCTCTCAACACTGATTTTATCACACTCTTTGTGAGTTTGAAACCATATTTTTACTTTAACAGTTTTTGTTTTGTTTCATCATCTTAAAATACCGTGTTGTGCTTTACTTTTTGTTTGTTCTTTGATCATAAAAAACTCTGCATTAATCAAACATGTAATTTTTTATTTGAATCATTAGAGTTTTAGAGATGAGATAAAAATTTCTAGAGGTTTTCAGAGCCTTTAGAAAAGTCTTTTTAGAAGCCTTCTTGGAACTTTTATTGGGTCTTTCTTGAAACCTTTTCTTGGAGTTCTTCTCTCAACACTGATTTTATCACACTCCTTGTGAGTTTGAAACCATATTTTTACTTTAATTGTTTTTATTTTGTTTCATCATCTTAAAATATCATGTTGTGCTTTACTTTTTGTTTGTTCTTTGATCATAAAAAACTCTGCATTAATCAAACATGTCTTTTTTATTTGAATCATTAGAGTTTTAGAGATGAGATAAAAGAATTGATTTTTCAATCCTGATATTTTAAGGCATAAGTCTATCAGAGCCTTTAGAAAAGCCTTTTTGGAGGTTTTCAGAGCCGTTAGAAAAGCCTTTTTGGAGGTTTTCAGAGCCGTTAGAAAAGCCTTTTTAGAAGCCTTCTTGGAACTTTTATTGGGTCTTTCTTGGAACCTTTTCTTCGAGTTCTTCTGTCAACACTGATTTTCTCACACTCTTTGTGAGTTTGAAACCATATTTTTACTTTAATTGTTTTTGTTTTGTTTCATCATCTTAAAATACCATGTTCTGCTTTACTTTTTGTTTGTTCTTTGATCGTCAAAAACACTACATTAATCAAACATGTCATTTTTTATTTGAATCATTAGAGTTTTAGAGATGAGATAAAAATTTCTAGAGGTTTTCAGAGCCTTTAGAAAAGTCTTTTTAGAAGCCTTCTTGGAACTTTTATTGGGTCTTTCTTGAAACCTTTTCTTGGAGTTCTTCTCTCAACACTGATTTTATCACACTCCTTGTGAGTTTGAAACCATATTTTTACTTTAATTGTTTTTATTTTGTTTCATCATCTTAAAATATCATGTTGTGCTTTACTTTTTGTTTGTTCTTTGATCATAAAAAACTCTGCATTAATCAAACATGTCTTTTTTATTTGAATCATTAGAGTTTTAGAGATGAGATAAAAGAATTGATTTTTCAATCCTGAGATTTTAAGGCATAAGTCTTTCAGAGCCTTTAGAAAAGCCTTTTTGGAGGTTTTCAGAGCCGTTAGAAACGCCTTTTTGGAGGTTTTCAGAGCCGTTAGAAAAGCCTTTTTAGAAGCCTTCTTGGAACTTTTATTGGGTCTTTCTTGGAGCCTTTTCTTCGAGTTCTTCTGTCAACACTGATTTTCTCACACTCTTTGTGAGTTTGAAACCATATTTTTACTTTAATTGTTTTTGTTTTGTTTCATCATCTTAAAATACCATGTTGTGCTTTACTTTTGTCATTTTTTATTTGAATCATTAGAGTTTTAGAGATGAGATAAAAATTTCTAGAGGTTTTCAGAGCCTTTAGAAAAGTCTTTTTAGAAGCCTTCTTGGAACTTTTATTGGGTCTTTCTTGAAACCTTTTCTTGGAGTTCTTCTCTCAACACTGATTTTATCACACTCTTTGTGAGTTTGAAACCATATTTTTACTTTAATTGTTTTTGTTTTGTTTCATCATCTTAAAATACCATGTTGTGCTTTACTTTTTGTTTGTTCTTTGATCGTAAAAAACACTGCATTAATCAAACATGTCATATTTTATTTGAATCATTAGAGTTTTAGAGATGAGATAAAAATTTCTAGAGGTTTTCAGAGCCTTTAGAAAAGTCTTTTTAGAAGCCTTCTTGGAACTTTTATTGGGTCTTTCTTGAAACCTTTTCTTGGAGTTCTTCTCTCAACACTGATTTTATCACACTCCTTGTGAGTTTGAAACCATATTTTTACTTTAATTGTTTTTATTTTGTTTCATCATCTTAAAATATCATGTTGTGCTTTACTTTTTGTTTGTTCTTTGATCATAAAAAACTCTGCATTAATCAAACATGTCATTGTTTATTTGAATCATTAGAGTTTTAGAGATGAGATAAAAGAATTGATTTTTCAATCCTGAGATTTTAAGGCATAAGTCTTTCAGAGCCTTTAGAAAAGCGTTTTTGGAGGTTTTCAGAGCCGTTAGAAAAGCCTTTTTGGAGGTTTTCAGAGCCGTTAGAAAAGCCTTTTTAGAAGCCTTCTTGGAACTTTTATTGGGTCTTTCTTGGAGCCTTTTCTTCGAGTTCTTCTGTCAACACTGATTTTCTCACACTCTTTGTGAGTTTGAAACCATATTTTTACTTTAATTGTTTTTGTTTTGTTTCATCATCTTAAAATACCATGTTGTGCTTTACTTTTGTCATTTTTTATTTGAATCATTAGAGTTTTAGAGATGAGATAAAAATTTCTAGAGGTTTTCAGAGCCTTTAGAAAAGTCTTTTTAGAAGCCTTCTTGGAACTTTTATTGGATCTTTCTTGAAACCTTTTCTTGGAGTTCTTCTCTCAACACTGATTTTATCACACTCTTTGTGAGTTTGAAACCATATTTTTACTTTAATTGTTTTTGTTTTGTTTCATCATCTTAAAATACCATGTTGTGCTTTACTTTTTGTTTGTTCTTTGATCGTAAAAAACACTGCATTAATCAAACATGTCATTTTTTATTTGAATCATTAGAGTTTTAGAGATGAGATAAAAATTTCTAGAGGTTTTCAGAGCCTTTAGAAAAGTCTTTTTAGAAGCCTTCTTGGAACTTTTATTGGGTCTTTCTTGAAACCTTTTCTTGGAGTTCTTCTCTCAACACTGATTTTATCACACTCCTTGTGAGTTTGAAACCATATTTTTACTTTAATTGTTTTTATTTTGTTTCATCATCTTAAAATATCATGTTGTGCTTTACTTTTTGTTTGTTCTTTGATCATAAAAAACTCTGCATTAATCAAACATGTCATTTTTTATTTGAATCATGAGAGTTTTAGAGATGAGATAAAAGAATTGATTTTTCAATCCTGAGATTTTAAGGCATAAGTCTTTCAGAGCCTTTAGAAAAGCCTTTTTGGAGGTTTTCAGAGCCGTTAGAAAAGCCTTTTTGGAGGTTTTCAGAGCCGTTAGAAAAGCCTTTTTAGAAGCCTTCTTGGAACTTTTATTGGGTCTTTCTTGGAGCCTTTTCTTCGAGTTCTTCTGTCAACACTGATTTTCTCACACTCTTTGTGAGTTTGAAACCATATTTTTACTTTAATTGTTTTTGTTTTGTTTCATCATCTTAAAATACCATGTTGTGCTTTACTTTTGTCATTTTTTATTTGAATCATTAGAGTTTTAGAGATGAGATAAAAATTTCTAGAGGTTTTCAGAGCCTTTAGAAAAGTCTTTTTAGAAGCCTTCTTGGAACTTTTATTGGGTCTTTCTTGAAACCTTTTCTTGGAGTTCTTCTCTCAACACTGATTTTATCACACTCTTTGTGAGTTTGAAACCATATTTTTACTTTAATTGTTTTTGTTTTGTTTCATCATCTTAAAATACCATGTTGTGCTTTACTTTTTGTTTGTTCTTTGATCGTAAAAAACACTGCATTAATCAAACATGTCATTTTTTATTTGAATCATTAGAGTTTTAGAGATGAGATAAAAATTTCTAGAGGTTTTCAGAGCCTTTAGAAAAGTCTTTTTAGAAGCCTTCTTGGAACTTTTATTGGGTCTTTCTTGAAACCTTTTCTTGGAGTTCTTCTCTCAACACTGATTTTATCACACTCCTTGTGAGTTTGAAACCATATTTTTACTTTAATTGTTTTTATTTTGTTTCATCATCTTAAAATATCATGTTGTGCTTTACTTTTTGTTTGTTCTTTGATCATAAAAAACTCTGCATTAATCAAACATGTCATTTTTTATTTGAATCATGAGAGTTTTAGAGATGAGATAAAAGAATTGATTTTTCAATCCTGAGATTTTAAGGCATAAGTCTTTCAGAGCCTTTAGAAAAGCCTTTTTGGAGGTTTTCAGAGCCGTTAGAAAAGCCTTTTTGGAGGTTATCAGAGCCGTTAGAAAAGCCTTTTTAGAAGCCTTCTTGGAACTTTTATTGGGTCTTTCTTGGAACCTTTTCTTCGAGTTCTTCTCTCAACACTGATTTTCTCACACTCTTTGTGAGTTTGAAACCATATTTTTACTTTAATTGTTTTTGTTTTGTTTCATCATCTTAAAATACCATGTTGTGCTTTACTTTTTGTTTGTTCTTTGATCGTAAAAAACACTACATTAATCAAACATGTCATTTTTTATTTGAATCATTAGAGTTTTAGAGATGAGATAAAAATTTCTAGAAGTTTTCAGAGCCTTTAGAAAAGTCTTTTTAGAAGCCTTCTTGGAACTTTTATTGGGTCTTTCTTGAAACAGTTTCTTGGAGTTCTTCTCTCAACACTGATTTTATCACACTCCTTGTGAGTTTGAAACCATATTTTTACTTTAATTGTTTTTATTTTGTTTCATCATCTTAAAATATCATGTTGTGCTTTACTTTTTGTTTGTTCTTTGATCATAAAAAACTCTGCATTAATCAAACATGTCATTTTTTATTTGAATCAGTAGAGTTTTAGAGATGAGATAAAAGAATTGATTTTTCAATCCTGAGATTTTAAGGCATAAGTCTTTCAGAGCCTTTAGAAAAGCCTTTTTGGAGGTTTTTAGAGACGTTAGAAAAGCCTTTTTGGAGGTTTTCAGAGCCGTTAGAAAAGCCTTTTTAGAAGCCTTCTTAGAACTTTTATTGGGTCTTTCTTGGAGCCTTTTCTTCGAGTTCTTCTGTCAACACTGATTTTCTCACACTCTTTGTGAGTTTGAAACCATATTTTTACTTTAATTGTTTTTGTTTTGTTTCATCATCTTAAAATACCATGTTGTGCTTTACTTTTGTCATTTTTTATTTGAATCATTAGAGTTTTAGAGATGAGATAAAAATTTCTAGAGGTTTTCAGAGCCTTTAGAAAAGCCTTTTTAGAAGCCTTCTTGGAACTTTTATTGGGTCTTTCTTGAAACCTTTTCTTGGAGTTCTTCTCTCAACACTGATTTTATCACACTCTTTGTGAGTTTGAAACCATATTTTTACTTTAATTGTTTTTGTTTTGTTTCATCATCTTAAAATACCATGTTGTGCTTTACTTTTTGTTTGTTCTTTGATCGTAAAAAACACTGCATTAATCAAACATGTCATTTTTTATTTGAATCATTAGAGTTTTAGAGATGAGATAAAAATTTCTAGAGGTTTTCAGAGCCTTTAGAAAAGTCTTTTTAGAAGCCTTCTTGGAACTTTTATTGGGTCTTTCTTGAAACAGTTTCTTGGAGTTCTTCTCTCAACACTGATTTTATCACACTCCTTGTGAGTTTGAAACGATATTTTTACTTTAATTGTTTTTATTTTGTTTCATCATCTTAAAATATCATGTTGTGCTTTACTTTTTGTTTGTTCTTTGATCATAAAAAACTCTGCATTAATCAAACATGTCATTTTTTATTTGAATCATGAGAGTTTTAGAGATGAGATAAAAGAATTGATTTTTCAATCCTGAGATTTTAAGGCATAAGTCTTTCAGAGCCTTTAGAAAAGCCTTTTTGGAGGTTTTCAGAGCCGTTAGAAAAGCCTTTTTGGAGGTTTTCAGAGCCGTTAGAAAAGCCTTTTTAGAAGCCTTCTTGGAACTTTTATTGGGTCTTTCTTGGAGCCTTTTCTTCGAGTTCTTCTGTCAACACTGATTTTCTCACACTCTTTGTGAGTTTGAAACCATATTTTTACTTTAATTGTTTTTGTTTTGTTTCATCATCTTAAAATACCATGTTGTGCTTTACTTTTGTCATTTTTTATTTGAATCATTAGAGTTTTAGAGATGAGATAAAAATTTCTAGAGGTTTTCAGAGCCTTTAGAAAAGTCTTTTTAGAAGCCTTCTTGGAACTTTTATTGGGTCTTTCTTGAAACCTTTTCTTGGAGTTCTTCTCTCAACACTGATTTTATCACACTCTTTGTGAGTTTGAAACCATATTTTTACTTTAATTGTTTTTGTTTTGTTTCATCATCTTAAAATACCATGTTGTGCTTTACTTTTTGTTTGTTCTTTGATCGTAAAAAACACTGCATTAATCAAACATGTAATTTTTTATTTGAATCATTAGAGTTTTAGAGATGAGATAAAAATTTCTAGAGGTTTTCAGAGCCTTTAGAAAAGTCTTTTTAGAAGCCTTCTTGGAACTTTTATTGGGTCTTTCTTGAAACAGTTTCTTGGAGTTCTTCTCTCAACACTGATTTTATCACACTCCTTGTGAGTTTGAAACCATATTTTTACTTTAATTGTTTTTATTTTGTTTCATCATCTTAAAATATCATGTTGTGCTTTACTTTTTGTTTGTTCTTTGATCATAAAAAACTCTGCATTAATCAAACATGTCATTTTTTATTTGAATCATGAGAGTTTTAGAGATGAGATAAAAGAATTGATTTTTCAATCCTGAGATTTTAAGGCATAAGTCTTTCAGAGCCTTTAGAAAAGCCTTTTTGGAGGTTTTCAGAGCCGTTAGAAAAGCCTTTTTGGAGGTTTTCAGAGCCGTTAGAAAAGCCTTTTTAGAAGCCTTCTTGGAACTTTTATTGGGTCTTTCTTGGAGCCTTTTCTTCGAGTTCTTCTGTCAACACTGATTTTCTCACACTCTTTGTGAGTTTGAAACCATATTTTTACTTTAATTGTTTTTGTTTTGTTTCATCATCTTAAAATACCATGTTGTGCTTTACTTTTGTCATTTTTTATTTGAATCATTAGAGTTTTAGAGATGAGATAAAAATTTCTAGAGGTTTTCAGAGCCTTTAGAAAAGTCTTTTTAGAAGCCTTCTTGGAACTTTTATTGGGTCTTTCTTGAAACAGTTTCTTGGAGTTCTTCTCTCAACACTGATTTTATCACACTCCTTGTGAGTTTGAAACGATATTTTTACTTTAATTGTTTTTATTTTGTTTCATCATCTTAAAATATCATGTTGTGCTTTACTTTTTGTTTGTTCTTTGATCATAAAAAACTCTGCATTAATCAAACATGTCATTTTTTATTTGAATCATGAGAGTTTTAGAGATGAGATAAAAGAATTGATTTTTCAATCCTGAGATTTTAAGGCATAAGTCTTTCAGAGCCTTTAGAAAAGCCTTTTTGGAGGTTTTCAGAGCCGTTAGAAAAGCCTTTTTGGAGGTTTTCAGAGCCGTTAGAAAAGCCTTTTTAGAAGCCTTCTTGGAACTTTTATTGGGTCTTTCTTGGAGCCTTTTCTTCGAGTTCTTCTGTCAACACTGATTTTCTCACACTCTTTGTGAGTTTGAAACCATATTTTTACTTTAATTGTTTTTGTTTTGTTTCATCATCTTAAAATACCATGTTGTGCTTTACTTTTGTCATTTTTTATTTGAATCATTAGAGTTTTAGAGATGAGATAAAAATTTCTAGAGGTTTTCAGAGCCTTTAGAAAAGTCTTTTTAGAAGCCTTCTTGGAACTTTTATTGGGTCTTTCTTGAAACCTTTTCTTGGAGTTCTTCTCTCAACACTGATTTTATCACACTCTTTGTGAGTTTGAAACCATATTTTTACTTTAATTGTTTTTGTTTTGTTTCATCATCTTAAAACACCATGTTGTGCTTTACTTTTTGTTTGTTCTTTGATCGTAAAAAACACTGCATTAATCAAACATGTCATTTTTTATTTGAATCATTAGAGTTTTAGAGATGAGATAAAAATTTCTAGAGGTTTTCAGAGCCTTTAGAAAAGTCTTTTTAGAAGCCTTCTTGGAACTTTTATTGGGTCTTTCTTGAAACAGTTTCTTGGAGTTCTTCTCTCAACACTGATTTTATCACACTCCTTGTGAGTTTGAAACCATATTTTTACTTTAATTGTTTTTATTTTGTTTCATCATCTTAAAATATCATGTTGTGCTTTACTTTTTGTTTGTTCTTTGATCATAAAAAACTCTGCATTAATCAAACATGTCATTTTTTATTTGAATCATGAGAGTTTTAGAGATGAGATAAAAGAATTGATTTTTCAATCCTGAGATTTTAAGGCATAAGTCTTTCAGAGCCTTTAGAAAAGCCTTTTTGGAGGTTTTCAGAGCCGTTAGAAAAGCCTTTTTGGAGGTTTTCAGAGCCGTTAGAAAAGCCTTTTTAGAAGCCTTCTTGGAACTTTTATTGGGTCTTTCTTGGAGCCTTTTCTTCGAGTTCTTCTGTCAACACTGATTTTCTCACACTCTTTGTGAGTTTGAAACCATATTTTTACTTTAATTGTTTTTGTTTTGTTTCATCATCTTAAAATACCATGTTGTGCTTTACTTTTGTCATTTTTTATTTGAATCATTAGAGTTTTAGAGATGAGATAAAAATTTCTAGAGGTTTTCAGAGCCTTTAGAAAAGTCTTTTTAGAAGCCTTCTTGGAACTTTTATTGCGTCTTTCTTGAAACAGTTTCTTGGAGTTCTTCTCTCAACACTGATTTTATCACACTCCTTGTGAGTTTGAAACGATATTTTTACTTTAATTGTTTTTATTTTGTTTCATCATCTTAAAATATCATGTTGTGCTTTACTTTTTGTTTGTTCTTTGATCATAAAAAACTCTGCATTAATCAAACATGTCATTTTTTATTTGAATCATGAGAGTTTTAGAGATGAGATAAAAGAATTGATTTTTCAATCCTGAGATTTTAAGGCATAAGTCTTTCAGAGCCTTTAGAAAAGCCTTTTTGGAGGTTTTCAGAGCCGTTAGAAAAGCCTTTTTGGAGGTTTTCAGAGCCGTTAGAAAAGCCTTTTTAGAAGCCTTCTTGGAACTTTTATTGGGTCTTTCTTGGAGCCTTTTCTTCGAGTTCTTCTGTCAACACTGATTTTCTCACACTCTTTGTGAGTTTGAAACCATATTTTTACTTTAATTGTTTTTGTTTTGTTTCATCATCTTAAAATACCATGTTGTGCTTTACTTTTGTCATTTTTTATTTGAATCATTAGAGTTTTAGAGATGAGATAAAAATTTCTAGAGGTTTTCAGAGCCTTTAGAAAAGTCTTCTTAGAAGCCTTCTTGGAACTTTTATTGGGTCTTTCTTGAAACCTTTTCTTGGAGTTCTTCTCTCAACACTGATTTTATCACACTCTTTGTGAGTTTGAAACCATATTTTTACTTTAATTGTTTTTGTTTTGTTTCATCATCTTAAAATACCATGTTGTGCTTTACTTTTTGTTTGTTCTTTGATCGTAAAAAACACTGCATTAATCAAACATGTCATTTTTTATTTGAATCATTAGAGTTTTAGAGATGAGATAAAAATTTCTAGAGGTTTTCAGAGCCTTTAGAAAAGTCTTTTTAGAAGCCTTCTTGGAACTTTTATTAGGTCTTTCTTGAAACAGTTTCTTGGAGTTCTTCTCTCAACACTGATTTTATCACACTCCTTGTGAGTTTGAAACCATATTTTTACTTTAATTGTTTTTATTTTGTTTCATCATCTTAAAATATCATGTTGTGCTTTACTTTTTGTTTGTTCTTTGATCATAAAAAACTCTGCATTAATCAAACATGTCATTTTTTATTTGAATCATGAGAGTTTTAGAGATGAGATAAAAGAATTGATTTTTCAATCCTGAGATTTTAAGGCATAAGTCTTTCAGAGCCTTTAGAAAAGCCTTTTTGGAGGTTTTCAGAGCCGTTAGAAAAGCCTTTTTGGAGGTTTTCAGAGCCGTTAGAAAAGCCTTTTTAGAAGCCTTCTTGGAACTTTTATTGGGTCTTTCTTGGAGCCTTTTCTTCGAGTTCTTCTGTCAACACTGATTTTCTCACACTCTTTGTGAGTTTGAAACCATATTTTTACTTTAATTGTTTTTGTTTTGTTTCATCATCTTAAAATACCATGTTGTGCTTTACTTTTGTCATTTTTTATTTGAATCATTAGAGTTTTAGAGATGAGATAAAAATTTCTAGAGGTTTTCAGAGCCTTTAGAAAAGTCTTTTTAGAAGCCTTCTTGGAACTTTTATTGCGTCTTTCTTGAAACAGTTTCTTGGAGTTCTTCTCTCAACACTGATTTTATCACACTCCTTGTGAGTTTGAAACGATATTTTTACTTTAATTGTTTTTATTTTGTTTCATCATCTTAAAATATCATGTTGTGCTTTACTTTTTGTTTGTTCTTTGATCATAAAAAACTCTGCATTAATCAAACATGTCATTTTTTATTTGAATCATGAGAGTTTTAGAGATGAGATAAAAGAATTGATTTTTCAATCCTGAGATTTTAAGGCATAAGTCTTTCAGAGCCTTTAGAAAAGCCTTTTTGGAGGTTTTCAGAGCCGTTAGAAAAGCCTTTTTGGAGGTTTTCAGAGCCGTTAGAAAAGCCTTTTTAGAAGCCTTCTTGGAACTTTTATTGGGTCTTTCTTGGAGCCTTTTCTTCGAGTTCTTCTGTCAACACTGATTTTCTCACACTCTTTGTGAGTTTGAAACCATATTTTTACTTTAATTGTTTTTGTTTTGTTTCATCATCTTAAAATACCATGTTGTGCTTTACTTTTGTCATTTTTTATTTGAATCATTAGAGTTTTAGAGATGAGATAAAAATTTCTAGAGGTTTTCAGAGCCTTTAGAAAAGTCTTCTTAGAAGCCTTCTTGGAACTTTTATTGGGTCTTTCTTGAAACCTTTTCTTGGAGTTCTTCTCTCAACACTGATTTTATCACACTCTTTCTGAGTTTGAAACCATATTTTTACTTTAATTGTTTTTGTTTTGTTTCATCATCTTAAAATACCATGTTGTGCTTTACTTTTTGTTTGTTCTTTGATCGTAAAAAACACTGCATTAATCAAACATGTCATTTTTTATTTGAATCATTAGAGTTTTAGAGATGAGATAAAAATTTCTAGAGGTTTTCAGAGCCTTTAGAAAAGTCTTTTTAGAAGCCTTCTTGGAACTTTTATTGGGTCTTTCTTGAAACAGTTTCTTGGAGTTCTTCTCTCAACACTGATTTTATCACACTCCTTGTGAGTTTGAAACCATATTTTTACTTTAATTGTTTTTATTTTGTTTCATCATCTTAAAATATCATGTTGTGCTTTACTTTTTGTTTGTTCTTTGATCATAAAAAACTCTGCATTAATCAAACATGTCATTTTTTATTTGAATCATGAGAGTTTTAGAGATGAGATAAAAGAATTGATTTTTCAATCCTGAGATTTTAAGGCATAAGTCTTTCAGAGCCTTTAGAAAAGCCTTTTTGGAGGTTTTCAGAGCCGTTAGAAAAGCCTTTTTGGAGGTTTTCAGAGCCGTTAGAAAAGCCTTTTTAGAAGCCTTCTTGGAACTTTTATTGGGTCTTTCTTGGAGCCTTTTCTTCGAGTTCTTCTGTCAACACTGATTTTCTCACACTCTTTGTGAGTTTGAAACCATATTTTTACTTTAATTGTTTTTGTTTTGTTTCATCATCTTAAAATACCATGTTGTGCTTTACTTTTGTCATTTTTTATTTGAATCATTAGAGTTTTAGAGATGAGATAAAAATTTCTAGAGGTTTTCAGAGCCTTTAGAAAAGTCTTTTTAGAAGCCTTCTTGGAACTTTTATTGGGTCTTTCTTGAAACAGTTTCTTGGAGTTCTTCTCTCAACACTGATTTTATCACACTCCTTGTGAGTTTGAAACGATATTTTTACTTTAATTGTTTTTATTTTGTTTCATCATCTTAAAATATCATGTTGTGCTTTACTTTTTGTTTGTTCTTTGATCATAAAAAACTCTGCATTAATCAAACATGTCATTTTTTATTTGAATCATGAGAGTTTTAGAGATGAGATAAAAGAATTGATTTTTCAATCCTGAGATTTTAAGGCATAAGTCTTTCAGAGCCTTTAGAAAAGCCTTTTTGGAGGTTTTCAGAGCCGTTAGAAAAGCCTTTTTGGAGGTTTTCAGAGCCGTTAGAAAAGCCTTTTTAGAAGCCTTCTTGGAACTTTTATTGGGTCTTTCTTGGAGCCTTTTCTTCGAGTTCTTCTGTCAACACTGATTTTCTCACACTCTTTGTGAGTTTGAAACCATATTTTTACTTTAATTGTTTTTGTTTTGTTTCATCATCTTAAAATACCATGTTGTGCTTTACTTTTGTCATTTTTTATTTGAATCATTAGAGTTTTAGAGATGAGATAAAAATTTCTAGAGGTTTTCAGAGCCTTTAGAAAAGTCTTTTTAGAAGCCTTCTTGGAACTTTTATTGCGTCTTTCTTGAAACAGTTTCTTGGAGTTCTTCTCTCAACACTGATTTTATCACACTCCTTGTGAGTTTGAAACGATATTTTTACTTTAATTGTTTTTATTTTGTTTCATCATCTTAAAATATCATGTTGTGCTTTACTTTTTGTTTGTTCTTTGATCATAAAAAACTCTGCATTAATCAAACATGTCATTTTTTATTTGAATCATGAGAGTTTTAGAGATGAGATAAAAGAATTGATTTTTCAATCCTGAGATTTTAAGGCATAAGTCTTTCAGAGCCTTTAGAAAAGCCTTTTTGGAGGTTTTCAGAGCCGTTAGAAAAGCCTTTTTGGAGGTTTTCAGAGCCGTTAGAAAAGCCTTTTTAGAAGCCTTCTTGGAACTTTTATTGGGTCTTTCTTGGAGCCTTTTCTTCGAGTTCTTCTGTCAACACTGATTTTCTCACACTCTTTGTGAGTTTGAAACCATATTTTTACTTTAATTGTTTTTGTTTTGTTTCATCATCTTAAAATACCATGTTGTGCTTTACTTTTGTCATTTTTTATTTGAATCATTAGAGTTTTAGAGATGAGATAAAAATTTCTAGAGGTTTTCAGAGCCTTTAGAAAAGTCTTCTTAGAAGCCTTCTTGGAACTTTTATTGGGTCTTTCTTGAAACCTTTTCTTGGAGTTCTTCTCTCAACACTGATTTTATCACACTCTTTGTGAGTTTGAAACCATATTTTTACTTTAATTGTTTTTGTTTTGTTTCATCATCTTAAAATACCATGTTGTGCTTTACTTTTTGTTTGTTCTTTGATCGTAAAAAACACTGCATTAATCAAACATGTCATTTTTTATTTGAATCATTAGAGTTTTAGAGATGAGATAAAAATTTCTAGAGGTTTTCAGAGCCTTTAGAAAAGTCTTTTTAGAAGCCTTCTTGGAACTTTTATTGGGTCTTTCTTGAAACAGTTTCTTGGAGTTCTTCTCTCAACACTGATTTTATCACACTCCTTGTGAGTTTGAAACCATATTTTTACTTTAATTGTTTTTATTTTGTTTCATCATCTTAAAATATCATGTTGTGCTTTACTTTTTGTTTGTTCTTTGATCATAAAAAACTCTGCATTAATCAAACATGTCATTTTTTATTTGAATCATGAGAGTTTTAGAGATGAGATAAAAGAATTGATTTTTCAATCCTGAGATTTTAAGGCATAAGTCTTTCAGAGCCTTTAGAAAAGCCTTTTTGGAGGTTTTCAGAGCCGTTAGAAAAGCCTTTTTGGAGGTTTTCAGAGCCGTTAGAAAAGCCTTTTTAGAAGCCTTCTTGGAACTTTTATTGGGTCTTTCTTGGAGCCTTTTCTTCGAGTTCTTCTGTCAACACTGATTTTCTCACACTCTTTGTGAGTTTGAAACCATATTTTTACTTTAATTGTTTTTGTTTTGTTTCATCATCTTAAAATACCATGTTGTGCTTTACTTTTGTCATTTTTTATTTGAATCATTAGAGTTTTAGAGATGAGATAAAAATTTCTAGAGGTTTTCAGAGCCTTTAGAAAAGTCTTTTTAGAAGCCTTCTTGGAACTTTTATTGGGTCTTTCTTGAAACAGTTTCTTGGAGTTCTTCTCTCAACACTGATTTTATCACACTCCTTGTGAGTTTGAAACGATATTTTTACTTTAATTGTTTTTATTTTGTTTCATCATCTTAAAATATCATGTTGTGCTTTACTTTTTGTTTGTTCTTTGATCATAAAAAACTCTGCATTAATCAAACATGTCATTTTTTATTTGAATCATGAGAGTTTTAGAGATGAGATAAAAGAATTGATTTTTCAATCCTGAGATTTTAAGGCATAAGTCTTTCAGAGCCTTTAGAAAAGCCTTTTTGGAGGTTTTCAGAGCCGTTAGAAAAGCCTTTTTGGAGGTTTTCAGAGCCGTTAGAAAAGCCTTTTTAGAAGCCTTCTTGGAACTTTTATTGGGTCTTTCTTGGAGCCTTTTCTTCGAGTTCTTCTGTCAACACTGATTTTCTCACACTCTTTGTGAGTTTGAAACCATATTTTTACTTTAATTGTTTTTGTTTTGTTTCATCATCTTAAAATACCATGTTGTGCTTTACTTTTGTCATTTTTTATTTGAATCATTAGAGTTTTAGAGATGAGATAAAAATTTCTAGAGGTTTTCAGAGCCTTTAGAAAAGTCTTCTTAGAAGCCTTCTTGGAACTTTTATTGGGTCTTTCTTGAAACCTTTTCTTGGAGTTCTTCTCTCAACACTGATTTTATCACACTCTTTGTGAGTTTGAAACCATATTTTTACTTTAATTGTTTTTGTTTTGTTTCATCATCTTAAAATACCATGTTGTGCTTTACTTTTTGTTTGTTCTTTGATCGTAAAAAACACTGCATTAATCAAACATGTCATTTTTTATTTGAATCATTAGAGTTTTAGAGATGAGATAAAAATTTCTAGAGGTTTTCAGAGCCTTTAGAAAAGTCTTTTTAGAAGCCTTCTTGGAACTTTTATTGGGTCTTTCTTGAAACAGTTTCTTGGAGTTCTTCTCTCAACACTGATTTTATCACACTCCTTGTGAGTTTGAAACCATATTTTTACTTTAATTGTTTTTATTTTGTTTCATCATCTTAAAATATCATGTTGTGCTTTACTTTTTGTTTGTTCTTTGATCATAAAAAACTCTGCATTAATCAAACATGTCATTTTTTATTTGAATCATGAGTTTTAGAGATGAGATAAAAGAATTGATTTTTCAATCCTGAGATTTTAAGGCATAAGTCTTTCAGAGCCTTTAGAAAAGCCTTTTTGGAGGTTTTCAGAGCCGTTAGAAAAGCCTTTTTGGAGGTTTTCAGAGCCGTTAGAAAAGCCTTTTTAGAAGCCTTCTTGGAACTTTTATTGGGTCTTTCTTGGAGCCTTTTCTTCGAGTTCTTCTGTCAACACTGATTTTCTCACACTCTTTGTGAGTTTGAAACCATATTTTTACTTTAATTGTTTTTGTTTTGTTTCATCATCTTAAAATACCATGTTGTGCTTTACTTTTGTCATTTTTTATTTGAATCATTAGAGTTTTAGAGATGAGATAAAAATTTCTAGAGGTTTTCAGAGCCTTTAGAAAAGTCTTTTTAGAAGCCTTCTTGGAACTTTTATTGGTCTTTCTTGAAACAGTTTCTTGGAGTTCTTCTCTCAACACTGATTTTATCACACTCCTTGTGAGTTTGAAACGATATTTTTACTTTAATTGTTTTTATTTTGTTTCATCATCTTAAAATATCATGTTGTGCTTTACTTTTTGTTTGTTCTTTGATCATAAAAAACTCTGCATTAATCAAACATGTCATTTTTTATTTGAATCATGAGAGTTTTAGAGATGAGATAAAAGAATTGATTTTTCAATCCTGAGATTTTAAGGCATAAGTCTTTCAGAGCCTTTAGAAAAGCCTTTTTGGAGGTTTTCAGAGCCGTTAGAAAAGCCTTTTTGGAGGTTTTCAGAGCCGTTAGAAAAGCCTTTTTAGAAGCCTTCTTGGAACTTTTATTGGGTCTTTCTTGGAGCCTTTTCTTCGAGTTCTTCTGTCAACACTGATTTTCTCACACTCTTTGTGAGTTTGAAACCATATTTTTACTTTAATTGTTTTTGTTTTGTTTCATCATCTTAAAATACCATGTTGTGCTTTACTTTTGTCATTTTTTATTTGAATCATTAGAGTTTTAGAGATGAGATAAAAATTTCTAGAGGTTTTCAGAGCCTTTAGAAAAGTCTTCTTAGAAGCCTTCTTGGAACTTTTATTGGGTCTTTCTTGAAACCTTTTCTTGGAGTTCTTCTCTCAACACTGATTTTATCACACTCTTTGTGAGTTTGAAACCATATTTTTACTTTAATTGTTTTTGTTTTGTTTCATCATCTTAAAATACCATGTTGTGCTTTACTTTTTGTTTGTTCTTTGATCGTAAAAAACACTGCATTAATCAAACATGTCATTTTTTATTTGAATCATTAGAGTTTTAGAGATGAGATAAAAATTTCTAGAGGTTTTCAGAGCCTTTAGAAAAGTCTTTTTAGAAGCCTTCTTGGAACTTTTATTGGGTCTTTCTTGAAACAGTTTCTTGGAGTTCTTCTCTCAACACTGATTTTATCACACTCCTTGTGAGTTTGAAACCATATTTTTACTTTAATTGTTTTTATTTTGTTTCATCATCTTAAAATATCATGTTGTGCTTTACTTTTTGTTTGTTCTTTGATCATAAAAAACTCTGCATTAATCAAACATGTCATTTTTTATTTGAATCATGAGAGTTTTAGAGATGAGATAAAAGAATTGATTTTTCAATCCTGAGATTTTAAGGCATAAGTCTTTCAGAGCCTTTAGAAAAGCCTTTTTGGAGGTTTTCAGAGCCGTTAGAAAAGCCTTTTTGGAGGTTTTCAGAGCCGTTAGAAAAGCCTTTTTAGAAGCCTTCTTGGAACTTTTATTGGGTCTTTCTTGGAGCCTTTTCTTCGAGTTCTTCTATCAACACTGATTTTCTCACACTCTTTGTGAGTTTGAAACCATATTTTTACTTTAATTGTTTTTGTTTTGTTTCATCATCTTAAAATACCATGTTGTGCTTTACTTTTGTCATTTTTTATTTGAATCATTAGAGTTTTAGAGATGAGATAAAAATTTCTAGAGGTTTTCAGAGCCTTTAGAAAAGTCTTTTTAGAAGCCTTCTTGGAACTTTTATTGGGTCTTTCTTGAAACAGTTTCTTGGAGTTCTTCTCTCAACACTGATTTTATCACACTCCTTGTGAGTTTGAAACGATATTTTTACTTTAATTGTTTTTATTTTGTTTCATCATCTTAAAATATCATGTTGTGCTTTACTTTTTGTTTGTTCTTTGATCATAAAAAACTCTGCATTAATCAAACATGTCATTTTTTATTTGAATCATGAGAGTTTTAGAGATGAGATAAAAGAATTGATTTTTCAATCCTGAGATTTTAAGGCATAAGTCTTTCAGAGCCTTTAGAAAAGCCTTTTTGGAGGTTTTCAGAGCCGTTAGAAAAGCCTTTTTGGAGGTTTTCAGAGCCGTTAGAAAAGCCTTTTTAGAAGCCTTCTTGGAACTTTTATTGGGTCTTTCTTTGAGCCTTTTCTTCGAGTTCTTCTGTCAACACTGATTTTCTCACACTCTTTGTGAGTTTGAAACCATATTTTTACTTTAATTGTTTTTGTTTTGTTTCATCATCTTAAAATACCATGTTGTGCTTTACTTTTGTCATTTTTTATTTGAATCATTAGAGTTTTAGAGATGAGATAAAAATTTCTAGAGGTTTTCAGAGCCTTTAGAAAAGTCTTCTTAGAAGCCTTCTTGGAACTTTTATTGGGTCTTTCTTGAAACCTTTTCTTGGAGTTCTTCTCTCATCACTGATTTTATCACACTCTTTGTGAGTTTGAAACCATATTTTTACTTTAATTGTTTTTGTTTTGTTTCATCATCTTAAAATACCATGTTGTGCTTTACTTTTTGTTTGTTCTTTGATCGTAAAAAACACTGCATTAATCAAACATGTCATTTTTTATTTGAATCATTAGAGTTTTAGAGATGAGATAAAAATTTCTAGAGGTTTTCAGAGCCTTTAGAAAAGTCTTTTTAGAAGCCTTCTTGGAACTTTTATTGGGTCTTTCTTGAAACAGTTTCTTGGAGTTCTTCTCTCAACACTGATTTTATCACACTCCTTGTGAGTTTGAAACCATATTTTTACTTTAATTGTTTTTATTTTGTTTCATCATCTTAAAATATCATGTTGTGCTTTACTTTTTGTTTGTTCTTTGATCATAAAAAACTCTGCATTAATCAAACATGTCATTTTTTATTTGAATCATGAGAGTTTTAGAGATGAGATAAAAGAATTGATTTTTCAATCCTGAGATTTTAAGGCATAAGTCTTTCAGAGCCTTTAGAAAAGCCTTTTTGGAGGTTTTCAGAGCCGTTAGAAAAGCCTTTTTGGAGGTTTTCAGAGCCGTTAGAAAAGCCTTTTTAGAAGCCTTCTTGGAACTTTTATTGGGTCTTTCTTGGAGCCTTTTCTTCGAGTTCTTCTGTCAACACTGATTTTCTCACACTCTTTGTGAGTTTGAAACCATATTTTTACTTTAATTGTTTTTGTTTTGTTTCATCATCTTAAAATACCATGTTGTGCTTTACTTTTGTCATTTTTTATTTGAATCATTAGAGTTTTAGAGATGAGATAAAAATTTCTAGAGGTTTTCAGAGCCTTTAGAAAAGTCTTTTTAGAAGCCTTCTTGGAACTTTTATTGGGTCTTTCTTGAAACAGTTTCTTGGAGTTCTTCTCTCAACACTGATTTTATCACACTCCTTGTGAGTTTGAAACCATATTTTTACTTTAATTGTTTTTATTTTGTTTCATCATCTTAAAATATCATGTTGTGCTTTACTTTTTGTTTGTTCTTTGATCATAAAAAACTCTGCATTAATCAAACATGTCATTTTTTATTTGAATCATGAGAGTTTTAGAGATGAGATAAAAGAATTGATTTTTCAATCCTGAGATTTTAAGGCATAAGTCTTTCAGAGCCTTTAGAAAAGCCTTTTTGGAGGTTTTCAGAGCCGTTAGAAAAGCCTTTTTGGAGGTTTTCAGAGCCGTTAGAAAAGCCTTTTTAGAAGCCTTCTTGGAACTTTTATTGGGTCTTTCTTGGAGCCTTTTCTTCGAGTTCTTCTGTCAACACTGATTTTCTCACACTCTTTGTGAGTTTGAAACCATATTTTTACTTTAATTGTTTTTGTTTTGTTTCATCATCTTAAAATACCATGTTGTGCTTTACTTTTGTCATTTTTTATTTGAATCATTAGAGTTTTAGAGATGAGATAAAAATTTCTAGAGGTTTTCAGAGCCTTTAGAAAAGTCTTCTTAGAAGCCTTCTTGGAACTTTTATTGGGTCTTTCTTGAAACCTTTTCTTGGAGTTCTTCTCTCAACACTGATTTTATCACACTCTTTGTGAGTTTGAAACCATATTTTTACTTTAATTGTTTTTGTTTTGTTTCATCATCTTAAAATACCATGTTGTGCTTTACTTTTTGTTTGTTCTTTGATCGTAAAAAACACTGCATTAATCAAACATGTCATTTTTTATTTGAATCATTAGAGTTTTAGAGATGAGATAAAAATTTCTAGAGGTTTTCAGAGCCTTTAGAAAAGTCTTTTTAGAAGCCTTCTTGGAACTTTTATTGGGTCTTTCTTGAAACAGTTTTTTGGAGTTCTTCTCTCAACACTGATTTTATCACACTCCTTGTGAGTTTGAAACCATATTTTTACTTTAATTGTTTTTATTTTGTTTCATCATCTTAAAATATCATGTTGTGCTTTACTTTTTGTTTGTTCTTTGATCATAAAAAACTCTGCATTAATCAAACATGTCATTTTTTATTTGAATCATGAGAGTTTTAGAGATGAGATAAAAGAATTGATTTTTCAATCCTGAGATTTTAAGGCATAAGTCTTTCAGAGCCTTTAGAAAAGCCTTTTTGGAGGTTTTCAGAGCCGTTAGAAAAGCCTTTTTGGAGGTTTTCAGAGCCGTTAGAAAAGCCTTTTTAGAAGCCTTCTTGGAACTTTTATTGGGTCTTTCTTGGAGCCTTTTCTTCGAGTTCTTCTGTCAACACTGATTTTCTCACACTCTTTGTGAGTTTGAAACCATATTTTTACTTTAATTGTTTTTGTTTTGTTTCATCATCTTAAAATACCATGTTGTGCTTTACTTTTGTCATTTTTTATTTGAATCATTAGAGTTTTAGAGATGAGATAAAAATTTCTAGAGGTTTTCAGAGCCTTTAGAAAAGTCTTCTTAGAAGCCTTCTTGGAACTTTTATTGGGTCTTTCTTGAAACCTTTTCTTGGAGTTCTTCTCTCAACACTGATTTTATCACACTCTTTGTGAGTTTGAAACCATATTTTTACTTTAATTGTTTTTGTTTTGTTTCATCATCTTAAAATACCATGTTGTGCTTTACTTTTTGTTTGTTCTTTGATCGTAAAAAACACTGCATTAATCAAACATGTCATTTTTTATTTGAATCATTAGAGTTTTAGAGATGAGATAAAAATTTCTAGAGGTTTTCAGAGCCTTTAGAAAAGTCTTTTTAGAAGCCTTCTTGGAACTTTTATTGGGTCTTTCTTGAAACAGTTTCTTGGAGTTCTTCTCTCAACACTGATTTTATCACACTCCTTGTGAGTTTGAAACCATATTTTTACTTTAATTGTTTTTATTTTGTTTCATCATCTTAAAATATCATGTTGTGCTTTACTTTTTGTTTGTTCTTTGATCATAAAAAACTCTGCATTAATCAAACATGTCATTTTTTATTTGAATCATGAGAGTTTTAGAGATGAGATAAAAGAATTGATTTTTCAATCCTGAGATTTTAAGGCATAAGTCTTTCAGAGCCTTTAGAAAAGCCTTTTTGGAGGTTTTCAGAGCCGTTAGAAAAGCCTTTTTGGAGGTTTTCAGAGCCGTTAGAAAAGCCTTTTTAGAAGCCTTCTTGGAACTTTTATTGGGTCTTTCTTGGAGCCTTTTCTTCGAGTTCTTCTGTCAACACTGATTTTCTCACACTCTTTGTGAGTTTGAAACCATATTTTTACTTTAATTGTTTTTGTTTTGTTTCATCATCTTAAAATACCATGTTGTGCTTTACTTTTGTCATTTTTTATTTGAATCATTAGAGTTTTAGAGATGAGATAAAAATTTCTAGAGGTTTTCAGAGCCTTTAGAAAAGTCTTCTTAGAAGCCTTCTTGGAACTTTTATTGGGTCTTTCTTGAAACCTTTTCTTGGAGTTCTTCTCTCAACACTGATTTTATCACACTCTTTGTGAGTTTGAAACCATATTTTTACTTTAATTGTTTTTGTTTTGTTTCATCATCTTAAAATACCATGTTGTGCTTTACTTTTTGTTTGTTCTTTGATCGTAAAAAACACTGCATTAATCAAACATGTCATTTTTTATTTGAATCATTAGAGTTTTAGAGATGAGATAAAAATTTCTAGAGGTTTTCAGAGCCTTTAGAAAAGTCTTTTTAGAAGCCTTCTTGGAACTTTTATTGGGTCTTTCTTGAAACAGTTTCTTGGAGTTCTTCTCTCAACACTGATTTTATCACACTCCTTGTGAGTTTGAAACCATATTTTTACTTTAATTGTTTTTATTTTGTTTCATCATCTTAAAATATCATGTTGTGCTTTACTTTTTGTTTGTTCTTTGATCATAAAAAACTCTGCATTAATCAAACATGTCATTTTTTATTTGAATCATGAGAGTTTTAGAGATGAGATAAAAGAATTGATTTTTCAATCCTGAGATTTTAAGGCATAAGTCTTTCAGAGCCTTTAGAAAAGCCTTTTTGGAGGTTTTCAGAGCCGTTAGAAAAGCCTTTTTGGAGGTTTTCAGAGCCGTTAGAAAAGCCTTTTTAGAAGCCTTCTTGGAACTTTTATTGGGTCTTTCTTGGAGCCTTTTCTTCGAGTTCTTCTGTCAACACTGATTTTCTCACACTCTTTGTGAGTTTGAAACCATATTTTTACTTTAATTGTTTTTGTTTTGTTTCATCATCTTAAAATACCATGTTGTGCTTTACTTTTGTCATTTTTTATTTGAATCATTAGAGTTTTAGAGATGAGATAAAAATTTCTAGAGGTTTTCAGAGCCTTTAGAAAAGTCTTTTTAGAAGCCTTCTTGGAACTTTTATTGGGTCTTTCTTGAAACAGTTTCTTGGAGTTCTTCTCTCAACACTGATTTTATCACACTCCTTGTGAGTTTGAAACCATATTTTTACTTTAATTGTTTTTATTTTGTTTCATCATCTTAAAATATCATGTTGTGCTTTACTTTTTGTTTGTTCTTTGATCATAAAAAACTCTGCATTAATCAAACATGTCATTTTTTATTTGAATCATGAGAGTTTTAGAGATGAGATAAAAGAATTGATTTTTCAATCCTGAGATTTTAAGGCATAAGTCTTTCAGAGCCTTTAGAAAAGCCTTTTTGGAGGTTTTCAGAGCCGTTAGAAAAGCCTTTTTGGAGGTTTTCAGAGCCGTTAGAAAAGCCTTTTTAGAAGCCTTCTTGGAACTTTTATTGGGTCTTTCTTGGAACCTTTTCTTCGAGTTCTTCTGTCAACACTGATTTTCTCACACTCTTTGTGAGTTTGAAACCATATTTTTACTTTAATTGTTTTTGTTTTGTTTCATCATCTTAAAATACCATGTTGTGCTTTAATTTTGTCATTTTTTATTTGAATCATTAGAGTTTTAGAGATGAGATAAAAATTTCTAGAGGTTTTCAGAGCCTTTAGAAAAGTCTTCTTAGAAGCCTTCTTGGAACTTTTATTGGGTCTTTCTTGAAACAGTTTCTTGGAGTTCTTCTCTCAACACTGATTTTATCACACTCCTTGTGAGTTTGAAACGATATTTTTACTTTAATTGTTTTTATTTTGTTTCATCATCTTAAAATATCATGTTGTGCTTTACTTTTTGTTTGTTCTTTGATCATAAAAAACTCTGCATTAATCAAACATGTCATTTTTTATTTGAATCATGAGAGTTTTAGAGATGAGATAAAAGAATTGATTTTTCAATCCTGAGATTTTAAGGCATAAGTCTTTCAGAGCCTTTAGAAAAGCCTTTTTGGAGGTTTTCAGAGCCGTTAGAAAAGCCTTTTTGGAGGTTTTCAGAGCCGTTAGAAAAGCCTTTTTAGAAGCCTTCTTGGAACTTTTATTGGGTCTTTCTTGGAACCTTTTCTTCGAGTTCTTCTGTCAACACTGATTTTCTCACACTCTTTGTGAGTTTGAAACCATATTTTTACTTTAATTGTTTTTGTTTTGTTTCATCATCTTAAAATACCATGTTGTGCTTTAATTTTGTCATTTTTTATTTGAATCATTAGAGTTTTAGAGATGAGATAAAAATTTCTAGAGGTTTTCAGAGCCTTTAGAAAAGTCTTCTTAGAAGCCTTCTTGGAACTTTTATTGGGTCTTTCTTGAAACCTTTTCTTGGAGTTCTTCTCTCAACACTGATTTTATCACACTCTTTGTGAGTTTGAAACCATATTTTTACTTTAATTGTTTTTGTTTTGTTTCATCATCTTAAAATACCATGTTGTGCTTTACTTTTTGTTTGTTCTTTGATCGTAAAAAACACTGCATTAATCAAACATGTCATTTTTTATTTGAATCATTAGAGTTTTAGAGATGAGATAAAAATTTCTAGAGGTTTTCAGAGCCTTTAGAAAAGTCTTTTTAGAAGCCTTCTTGGAACTTTTATTGGGTCTTTCTTGAAACAGTTTTTTGGAGTTCTTCTCTCAACACTGATTTTATCACACTCCTTGTGAGTTTGAAACGATATTTTTACTTTAATTGTTTTTATTTTGTTTCATCATCTTAAAATATCATGTTGTGCTTTACTTTTTGTTTGTTCTTTGATCATAAAAAACTCTGCATTAATCAAACATGTCATTTTTTATTTGAATCATGAGAGTTTTAGAGATGAGATAAAAGAATTGATTTTTCAATCCTGAGATTTTAAGGCATAAGTCTTTCAGAGCCTTTAGAAAAGCCTTTTTGGAGGTTTTCAGAGCCGTTAGAAAAGCCTTTTTGGAGGTTTTCAGAGCCGTTAGAAAAGCCTTTTTAGAAGCCTTCTTGGAACTTTTATTGGGTCTTTCTTGGAGCCTTTTCTTCGAGTTCTTCTGTCAACACTGATTTTCTCACACTCTTTGTGAGTTTGAAACCATATTTTTACTTTAATTGTTTTTGTTTTGTTTCATCATCTTAAAATACCATGTTGTGCTTTACTTTTGTCATTTTTTATTTGAATCATTAGAGTTTTAGAGATGAGATAAAAATTTCTAGAGGTTTTCAGAGCCTTTAGAAAAGTCTTCTTAGAAGCCTTCTTGGAACTTTTATTGGGTCTTTCTTGAAACCTTTTCTTGGAGTTCTTCTCTCAACACTGATTTTATCACACTCCTTGTGAGTTTGAAACGATATTTTTACTTTAATTGTTTTTGTTTTGTTTCATCATCTTAAAATACCATGTTGTGCTTTACTTTTTGTTTGTTCTTTGATCGTAAAAAACACTGCATTAATCAAACATGTCATTTTTTATTTGAATCATTAGAGTTTTAGAGATGAGATAAAAATTTCTAGAGGTTTTCAGAGCCTTTAGAAAAGTCTTTTTAGAAGCCTTCTTGGAACTTTTATTGGGTCTTTCTTGAAACAGTTTCTTGGAGTTCTTCTCTCAACACTGATTTTATCACACTCCTTGTGAGTTTGAAACCATATTTTTACTTTAATTGTTTTTATTTTGTTTCATCATCTTAAAATATCATGTTGTGCTTTACTTTTTGTTTGTTCTTTGATCATAAAAAACTCTGCATTAATCAAACATGTCATTTTTTATTTGAATCATGAGAGTTTTAGAGATGAGATAAAAGAATTGATTTTTCAATCCTGAGATTTTAAGGCATAAGTCTTTCAGAGCCTTTAGAAAAGCCTTTTTGGAGGTTTTCAGAGCCGTTAGAAAAGCCTTTTTGGAGGTTTTCAGAGCCGTTAGAAAAGCCTTTTTAGAAGCCTTCTTGGAACTTTTATTGGGTCTTTCTTGGAGCCTTTTCTTCGAGTTCTTCTGTCAACACTGATTTTCTCACACTCTTTGTGAGTTTGAAACCATATTTTTACTTTAATTGTTTTTGTTTTGTTTCATCATCTTAAAATACCATGTTGTGCTTTACTTTTGTCATTTTTTATTTGAATCATTAGAGTTTTAGAGATGAGATAAAAATTTCTAGAGGTTTTCAGAGCCTTTAGAAAAGTCTTTTTAGAAGCCTTCTTGGAACTTTTATTGGGTCTTTCTTGAAACAGTTTCTTGGAGTTCTTCTCTCAACACTGATTTTATCACACTCCTTGTGAGTTTGAAACCATATTTTTACTTTAATTGTTTTTATTTTGTTTCATCATCTTAAAATATCATGTTGTGCTTTACTTTTTGTTTGTTCTTTGATCATAAAAAACTCTGCATTAATCAAACATGTCATTTTTTATTTGAATCATGAGAGTTTTAGAGATGAGATAAAAGAATTGATTTTTCAATCCTGAGATTTTAAGGCATAAGTCTTTCAGAGCCTTTAGAAAAGCCTTTTTGGAGGTTTTCAGAGCCGTTAGAAAAGCCTTTTTGGAGGTTTTCAGAGCCGTTAGAAAAGCCTTTTTAGAAGCCTTCTTGGAACTTTTATTGGGTCTTTCTTGGAGCCTTTTCTTCGAGTTCTTCTGTCAACACTGATTTTCTCACACTCTTTGTGAGTTTGAAACCATATTTTTACTTTAATTGTTTTTGTTTTGTTTCATCATCTTAAAATACCATGTTGTGCTTTACTTTTGTCATTTTTTATTTGAATCATTAGAGTTTTAGAGATGAGATAAAAATTTCTAGAGGTTTTCAGAGCCTTTAGAAAAGTCTTCTTAGAAGCCTTCTTGGAACTTTTATTGGGTCTTTCTTGAAACCTTTTCTTGGAGTTCTTCTCTCAACACTGATTTTATCACACTCTTTGTGAGTTTGAAACCATATTTTTACTTTAATTGTTTTTGTTTTGTTTCATCATCTTAAAATACCATGTTGTGCTTTACTTTTTGTTTGTTCTTTGATCGTAAAAAACACTGCATTAATCAAACATGTCATTTTTTATTTGAATCATTAGAGTTTTAGAGATGAGATAAAAATTTCTAGAGGTTTTCAGAGCCTTTAGAAAAGTCTTTTTAGAAGCCTTCTTGGAACTTTTATTGGGTCTTTCTTGAAACCTTTTCTTGGAGTTCTTCTCTCAACACTGATTTTATCACACTCCTTATGAGTTTGAAACCATATTTTTACTTTAATTGTTTTTATTTTGTTTCATCATCTTAAAATATCATGTTGTGCTTTACTTTTTGTTTGTTCTTTGATCATAAAAAACTCTGCATTAATCAAACATGTCATTTTTAATTTGAATCATGAGAGTTTTAGAGATGAGATAAAAGAATTGATTTTTCAATCCTGACATTTTAAGGCATAAGTCTTTCAGAGCCTTTAGAAAAGCCTTTTTGAAGGTTTTCAGAGCCGTTAGAAAAGCCTTTTTGGAGGTTTTCAGAGCCGTTAGAAAACCCTTTTTAGAAGCCTTCTTGGAACTTTTATTGGGTCTTTCTTGGAACCTTTTCTTCGAGTTCTTCTGTCAACACTGATTTTCTCACACTCTTTGTGAGTTTGAAACCATATTTTTACTTTAATTGTTTTTGTTTTGTTTCATCATCTTAAAATACCATGTTGTGCTTTACTTTTTGTTTGTTCTTTGATCGTAAAAAACACTACATTAATCAAACATGTCATTTTTTATTTGAATCATTAGAGTTTTAGAGATGAGATAAAAATTTCTAGAGGTTTTCAGAGCCTTTAGAAAAGTCTTTTTAGAAGCCTTCTTGGAACTTTTATTGGGTCTTTCTTGAAACCTTTTCTTGGAGTTTTTCTCTCAACACTGATTTTATCACACTCCTTGTGAGTTTGAAACCATATTTTTACTTTAATTGTTTTTATTTTGTTTCATCATCTTAAAATATCATGTTGTGCTTTACTTTTTGTTTGTTCTTTGATCATAAAAAACTCTGCATTAATCAAACATGTCATTTTTTATTTGAAACATTAGAGTTTTAGAGATGAGATAAAAGAATTGATTTTTCAATCCTGAGATTTTAAGGCATAAGTCTTTCAGAGCCTTTAGAAAAGCCTTTTTGGAGGTTTTCAGAGCCCTTAGAAAAGCCTTTTTGGGGGTTTTCAGAGCCGTTAGAAAACCCTTTTTAGAAGCCTTCTTGGAACTTTTATTGGGTCTTTCTTGGAACCTTTTCTTCGAGTTCTTCTGTCAACACTGATTTTCTCACACTCTTTGTGAGTTTGAAACCATATTTTTACTTTAATTGTTTTTGTTTTGTTTCATCTTCTTAAAATACCATGTTGTGCTTTACTTTTTGTTTGTTCTTTGATCGTAAAAAACACTACATTAATCAAACATGTCATTTTTTATTTGAATCATTAGAGTTTTAGAGATGAGATAAAAGAATTGATTTTTCAATCCTGAGATTTTAAGGCATAAGTCTTTCAGAGCCTTTAGAAAAGCCTTTTTGGAGGTTTTCAGAGCCCTTAGAAAAGCCTTTTTGGGGGTTTTCAGAGCCGTTAGAAAACCCTTTTTAGAAGCCTTCTTGGAACTTTTTTTGGGTCTTTCTTGGAACCTTTTCTTCGAGTTCTTCTGTCAACACTGATTTTCTCACACTCTTTGTGAGTTTGAAACAATATTTTTACTTTAATTGTTTTTGTTTTGTTTCATCATCTTAAAATACCATGTTGTGCTTTACTTTTTGTTCGTTCTTTGATCGTAAAAAACACTACATTAATCAAACATGTCATTTTTTATTTGAATCGTTAGAGTTTTAGAGATGAGATAAAAATTTCTAGAGGTTTTCAGAGCCTTTAGAAAAGTCTTTTTAGAAGCCTTCTTGGAACTTTTATTGAGTCTTTCTTGAAACCTTTTCTTGGAGTTCTTCTCTCAACACTGATTTTATCACACTCCTTGTGAGTTTGAAACCATATTTTTACTTTAATTGTTTTTATTTTGTTTCATCATCTTAAAATATCATGTTGCGCTTTACTTTTTGTTTGTTCTTTGATCATAAAAAACTCTGCATTAATCAAACATGTCATTTTTTATTTGAATCATTAGAGTTTTAGAGATGAGATAAAAGAATTGATTTTTCAATCCTGAGATTTTAAGGCATAAGTCTTTCAGAGCCTTTAGAAAAGCCTTTTTGGAGGTTTTCAGAGCCGTTAGAAAAGCCTTTTTGGAGGTTTTCAGAGCCGTTAGAAAAGCCTTTTTAGAAGCCTTCTTGGAACTTTTATTGGGTCTTTCTTGGAACCTTTTCTTCGAGTTCTTCTTTCAACACTGATTTTCTCACACTCTTTGTGAGTTTGAAACCATATTTTTACTTTAATTGTTTTTGTTTTGTTTCATCATCTTAAAATACCATGTTGTGCTTTACTTTTTGTTTGTTCTTTGATCGTAAAAAACACTGCATTAATCAAACATGTCATTTTTTATTTGAATCATTAGAGTTTTAGAGATGAGATAAAAATTTCTAGAGGTTTTCAGAGCCTTTAGAAAAGTCTTTTTAGAAGCCTTCTTGGAACTTTTATTGGGTCTTTCTTGAAAACTTTTCTTGGAGTTCTTCTCTCAACACTGATTTTATCACACTCTTTGTCAGTTTGAAACCATATTTTTACTTTAATTGTTTTTATTTTGTTTCATCATCTTAAAATACCATGTTGTGCTTTACTTTTTGTTTGTTCTTTGATCGTAAAAAACTCTGCATTAATCAAACATGTCATTTATTATTTGAATCATTAGAGTTTTAGAGATGAGATAAAAATTTCTAGAGTTTTTTAGAGCCTTTAGAAAAACCTTTTTAGAAGCCTTCTTGGAACTTTTATTGGGTCTTTCTTGAAACCTTTTCTTGGAGTTCTTCTCTCAACACTGATTTTATCACACTCCTTGTGAGTTTGAAACCATATTTTTACTTTAATTGTTTTTATTTTGTTTCATCATCTTAAAATATCATGTTGTGCTTTACTTTTTGTTTGTTCTTTGATCATAAAAAACTCTGCATTAATCAAACATGTCATTTTTTATTTGAATCATTAGAGTTTTAGGGATGAGATAAAAATTTCTAGAGGTTTTCAGAGCCTTTAGAAAAGTCTTTTTAGAAGCCTTCTTGGAACTTTTATTGGGTCTTTCTGGAAACCTTTTCTTGGAGTTCTTCTCTCAACACTGATTTTATCACACTCCTTGTGAGTTTGAAACCATATTTTTACTTTAATTGTTTTTTTTTTTGTTTCATCATCTTAAAATACCATGTTGTGCTTTACTTTTTGTTTGTTCTTTGATCGTAAAAAACACTACATTAATCAAACATGTCATTTTTTATTTGAATCATTAGAGTTTTAGAGACGAGATAAAAATTTCTAGAGGTTTTTAGAGCCTTTAGAAAAGTCTTTTTAGAAGCCTTCTTGGAACTTTTATTGGGTCTTTCTTGAAACCTTTTCTTGGAGTTCTTCTCTCAACACTGATTTTATCACACTCCTTGTGAGTTTGAAACCATATTTTTACTTTAATTGTTTTTATTTTGTTTCATCATCTTAAAATATCATGTTGCGCTTTACTTTTTTTTTGTTCTTTGATCATAAAAAACTCTGCATTAATCAAACATGTCATTTTTTATTTGAATCATTAGAGTTTTAGAGATGAGATAAAAGAATTGATTTTTCAATCCTGAGATTTTAAGGCATAAGTCTTTCAGAGCCTTTAGAAAAGCCTTTTTGGAGGTTTTCAGAGCCGTTACAAAAGCCTTTTTGGAGGTTTTCAGAGCCGTTAGAAAAGCCTTTTTAGAAGCCTTCTTGGAACTTTTATTGGGTCTTTCTTGGAACCTTTTCTTCGAGTTCTTCTTTCAACACTGATTTTCTCACACTCTTTGTGAGTTTGAAACCATATTTTTACTTTAATTGTTTTTGTTTTGTTTCATCATCTTAAAATACCATGTTGTGCTTTACTTTTTGTTTGTTCTTTGATCGTAAAAAACACTGCATTAATCAAACATGTCATTTTTTATTTGAATCATTAGAGTTTTAGAGACGCGATAAAAATTTCTAGAGGTTTTCAGAGCCTTTAGAAAAGTCTTTTTAGAAGCCTTCTTGGAACTTTTATTGGGTCTTTCTTGAAAACTTTTCTTGGAGTTCTTCTCTCAACACTGATTTTATCACACTCTTTGTCAGTTTGAAACCGTATTTTTACTTTAATTGTTTTTATTTTGTTTCATCATCTTAAAATACCATGTTGTGCTTTACTTTTTGTTTGTTTTTTGATCGTAAAAAACTCTGCATTAATCAAACATGTCATTTATTATTTGAATCATTAGAGTTTTAGAGATGAGATAAAAATTTCTAGAGTTTTTTAGAGCCTTTAGAAAAACCTTTTTAGAAGCCTTCTTGGAACTTTTATTGGGTCTTTCTTGAAACCTTTTCTTGGAGTTCTTCTCTCAACACTGATTTTATCACACTCCTTGTGAGTTTGAAACCATATTTTTACTTTAATTGTTTTTTTTTTGTTTCATCATCTTAAAATACCATGTTGTGCTTTACTTTTTGTTTGTTCTTTGATCGTAAAAAACACTACATTAATCAAACATGTCATTTTTTATTTGAATCATTAGAGTTTTAGAGATGAGATAAAAATTTCTAGAGGTTTTTAGAGCCTTTAGAAAAGTCTTTTTAGAAGCCTTCTTGGAACTTTTATTTGGTCTTTCTTGAAACCTTTTCTTGGAGTTCTTCTCTCAACACTGATTTTATCACACTCCTTGTGAGTTTGAAACCATATTTTTACTTTAATTGTTTTTATTTTGTTTCATCATCTTAAAATATCATGTTGCGCTTTACTTTTTGTTTGTTCTTTGATCATAAAAAACTCTGCATTAATCAAACATGTCATTTTTTATTTGAATCATTAGAGTTTTAGAGATGAGATAAAAGAATTGATTTTTCAATCCTGAGATTTTAAGGCATAAGTCTTTCAGAGCCTTTAGAAAAGCCTTTTTGGAGGTTTTCAGAGCCGTTAGAAAAGCCTTTTTGGAGGTTTTCAGAGCCGTTAGAAAAGCCTTTTTAGAAGCCTTCTTGGAACTTTTATTGGGTCTTTCTTGGAACCTTTTCTTCGAGTTCTTCTTTCAACACTGATTTTCTCACACTCTTTGTGAGTTTGAAACCATATTTTTACTTTAATTGTTTTTGTTTTGTTTCATCATCTTAAAATACCATCTTGTGCTTTACTTTTTGTTTGTTCTTTGATCGTAAAAAACACTGCATTAATCAAACATGTCATTTTTTATTTGAATCATTAGAGTTTTAGAGATGAGATAAAAATTTCTAGAGGTTTTCAGAGCCTTTAGAAAAGTCTTTTTAGAAGCCTTCTTGGAACTTTTATTGGGTCTTTCTTGAAAACTTTTCTTGGAGTTCTTCTCTCAACACTGATTTTATCACACTCTTTGTCAGTTTGAAACCATATTTTTACTTTAATTGTTTTTATTTTGTTTCATCATCTTAAAATACCATGTTGTGCTTTACTTTTTGTTTGTTCTTTGATCGTAAAAAACTCTGCATTAATCAAACATGTCATTTATTATTTGAATCATTAGAGTTTTAGAGATGAGATAGAAATTTCTAGAGTTTTTTAGAGCCTTTAGAAAAACCTTTTTAGAAGCCTTCTTGGAACTTTTATTGGGTCTTTCTTGAAACCTTTTCTTGGAGTTCTTCTCTCAACACTGATTTTATCACACTCCTTGTGAGTTTGAAACCATATTTTTACTTTAATTGTTTTTTTTTTTGTTTCATCATCTTAAAATACCATGTTGTGCTTTACTTTTTGTTTGTTCTTTGATCGTAAAAAACACTACATTAATCAAACATGTCATTTTTTATTTGAATCATTAGAGTTTTAGAGACGAGATAAAAATTTCTAGAGGTTTTCAGAGCCTTTAGAAAAGTATTTTTAGAAGCCTTCTTGGAACTTTTATTGGGTCTTTCTTGAAAACTTTTCTTGGAGTTCTTCTCTCAACACTGATTTTATCACACTCTTTGTCAGTTTGAAACCATATTTTTACTTTAATTGTTTTTATTTTGTTTCATCATCTTAAAATACCATGTTGTGCTTTACTTTTTGTTTGTTCTTTGATCGTAAAAAACTCTGCATTAATCAAACATGTCATTTATTATTTGAATCATTAGAGTTTTAGAGATGAGATAAAAATTTCTAGAGTTTTTTAGAGCCTTTAGAAAAACCTTTTTAGAAGCCTTCTTGGAACTTTTATTGGGTCTTTCTTGAAACCTTTTCTTGGAGTTCTTCTCTCAACACTGATTTTATCACACTCCTTGTGAGTTTGAAACCATATTTTTACTTTAATTGTTTTTTTTTTGTTTCATCATCTTAAAATACCATGTTGTGCTTTACTTTTTGTTTGTTCTTTGATCGTAAAAAACACTACATTAATCAAACATGTCATTTTTTATTTGAATCATTAGAGTTTTAGAGATGAGATAAAAATTTCTAGAGGTTTTTAGAGCCTTTAGAAAAGTCTTTTTAGAAGCCTTCTTGGAACTTTTATTGGGTCTTTCTTGAAACCTTTTCTTGGAGTTCTTCTCTCAACACTGATTTTATCACACTCCTTGTGAGTTTGAAACCATATTTTTACTTTAATTGTTTTTATTTTGTTTCATCATCTTAAAATATCATGTTGTGCTTTACTTTTTGTTTGTTCTTTGATCATAAAAAACTCTGCATTAATCAAACATGTCATTTTTTATTTGAATCATTAGAGTTTTAGAGATGAGATAAAAATTTCTAGAGGTTTTCAGAGCCTTTAGAAAAGTCTTTTTAGAAGCCTTCTTGGAACTTTTATTGGGTCTTTCTGGAAACCTTTTCTTGGAGTTCTTCTCTCAACACTGATTTTATCACACTCCTTGTGAGTTTGAAACCATATTTTTACTTTAATTGTTTTTTTTTTTGTTTCATCATCTTAAAATACCATGTTGTGCTTTACTTTTTGTTTGTTCTTTGATCGTAAAAAACACTACATTAATCAAACATGTCATTTTTTATTTGAATCATTAGAGTTTTAGAGACGAGATAAAAATTTCTAGAGGTTTTTAGAGCCTTTAGAAAAGTCTTTTTAGAAGCCTTCTTGGAACTTTTATTGGGTCTTTCTTGAAACCTTTTCTTGGAGTTCTTCTCTCAACACTGATTTTATCACACTCCTTGTGAGTTTGAAACCATATTTTTACTTTAATTGTTTTTATTTTGTTTCATCATCTTAAAATATCATGTTGCGCTTTACTTTTTGTTTGTTCTTTGATCATAAAAAACTCTGCATTAATCAAACATGTCATTTTTTATTTGAATCATTAGAGTTTTAGAGATGAGATAAAAGAATTGATTTTTCAATCCTGAGATTTTAAGGCATAAGTCTTTCAGAGCCTTTAGAAAAGCCTTTTTGGAGGTTTTCAGAGCCGTTACAAAAGCCTTTTTGGAGGTTTTCAGAGCCGTTAGAAAAGCCTTTTTAGAAGCCTTCTTGGAACTTCTATTGGGTCTTTCTTGGAACCTTTTCTTCGAGTTCTTCTTTCAACACTGATTTTCTCACACTCTTTGTGAGTTTGAAACCATATTTTTACTTTAATTGTTTTTGTTTTGTTTCATCATCTTAAAATACCATGTTGTGCTTTACTTTTTGTTTGTTCTTTGATCGTAAAAAACTCTGCATTAATCAAACATGTCATTTTTTATTTGAATCATTAGAGTTTTAGGGATGAGATAAAAATTTCTAGAGGTTTTCAGAGCCTTTAGAAAAGTCTTTTTAGAAGCCTTCTTGGAACTTTTATTGGGTCTTTCTTGAAAACTTTTCTTGGAGTTCTTCTCTCAACACTGATTTTATCACACTCTTTGTCAGTTTGAAACCATATTTTTACTTTAATTGTTTTTATTTTGTTTCATCATCTTAAAATACCATGTTGTGCTTTACTTTTTGTTTGTTCTTTGATCGTAAAAAACTCTGCATTAATCAAACATGTCATTTATTATTTGAATCATTAGAGTTTTAGAGATGAGATAAAAATTTCTAGAGTTTTTTAGAGCCTTTAGAAAAACCTTTTTAGAAGCCTTCTTGGAACTTTTATTGGGTCTTTCTTGAAACCTTTTCTTGGAGTTCTTCTCTCAACACTGATTTTATCACACTCCTTGTGAGTTTGAAACCATATTTTTACTTTAATTGTTTTTATTTTGTTTCATCATCTTAAAATATCATGTTGTGCTTTACTTTTTGTTTGTTCTTTGATCATAAAAAACTCTGCATTAATCAAACATGTCATTTTTTATTTGAATCATTAGAGTTTTAGGGATGAGATAAAAATTTCTAGAGGTTTTCAGAGCCTTTAGAAAAGTCTTTTTAGAAGCCTTCTTGGAACTTTTATTGGGTCTTTCTTGAAACCTTTTCTTGGAGTTCTTCTCTCAACACTGATTTTATCACACTCCTTGTGAGTTTGAAACCATATTTTTACTTTAATTGTTTTTATTTTGTTTCATCATCTTAAAATATCATGTTGTGCTTTACTTTTTGTTTGTTCTTTGATCATAAAAAACTCTGCATTAATCAAACATGTCATTTTTTATTTGAATCATTAGAGTTTTAGGGATGAGATAAAAATTTCTAGAGGTTTTCAGAGCCTTTAGAAAAGTCTTTTTAGAAGCCTTCTTGGAACTTTTATTGGGTCTTTCTTGAAACCTTTTCTTGGAGTTCTTCTCTCAACACTGATTTTATCACACTCCTTGTGAGTTTGAAACCATATTTTTACTTTAATTGTTTTTTTTTTTGTTTCATCATCTTAAAATACCATGTTGTGCTTTACTTTTTGTTTGTTCTTTGATCGTAAAAAACACTACATTAATCAAACATGTCATTTTTTATTTGAATCATTAGAGTTTTAGAGATGAGATAAAAATTTCTAGAGGTTTTTAGAGCCTTTAGAAAAGTCTTTTTAGAAGCCTTCTTGGAACTTTTATTGGGTCTTTCTTGAAAACTTTTCTTGGAGTTCTTCTCTCAACACTGATTTTATCACACTCTTTGTCAGTTTGAAACCATATTTTTACTTTAATTGTTTTTATTTTGTTTCATCATCTTAAAATACCATGTTGTGCTTTACTTTTTGTTTGTTCTTTGATCGTAAAAAACTCTGCATTAATCAAACATGTCATTTATTATTTGAATCATTAGAGTTTTAGAGATGAGATAAAAATTTCTAGAGTTTTTTAGAGCCTTTAGAAAAACCTTTTTAGAAGCCTTCTTGGAACTTTTATTGGGTCTTTCTTGAAACCTTTTCTTGGAGTTCTTCTCTCAACACTGATTTTATCACACTCCTTGTGAGTTTGAAACCATATTTTTACTTTAATTGTTTTTTTTTTGTTTCATCATCTTAAAATACCATGTTGTGCTTTACTTTTTGTTTGTTCTTTGATCGTAAAAAACACTACATTAATCAAACATGTCATTTTTTATTTGAATCATTAGAGTTTTAGAGATGAGATAAAAATTTCTAGAGGTTTTTAGAGCCTTTAGAAAAGTCTTTTTAGAAGCCTTCTTGGAACTTTTATTGGGTCTTTCTTGAAACCTTTTCTTGGAGTTCTTCTCTCAACACTGATTTTATCACACTCCTTGTGAGTTTGAAACCATATTTTTACTTTAATTGTTTTTATTTTGTTTCATCATCTTAAAATATCATGTTGTGCTTTACTTTTTGTTTGTTCTTTGATCATAAAAAACTCTGCATTAATCAAACATGTCATTTTTTATTTGAATCATTAGAGTTTTAGAGATGAGATAAAAATTTCTAGAGGTTTTCAGAGCCTTTAGAAAAGTCTTTTTAGAAGCCTTCTTGGAACTTTTATTGGGTCTTTCTGGAAACCTTTTCTTGGAGTTCTTCTCTCAACACTGATTTTATCACACTCCTTGTGAGTTTGAAACCATATTTTTACTTTAATTGTTTTTTTTTTTGTTTCATCATCTTAAAATACCATGTTGTGCTTTACTTTTTGTTTGTTCTTTGATCGTAAAAAACACTACATTAATCAAACATGTCATTTTTTATTTGAATCATTAGAGTTTTAGAGACGAGATAAAAATTTCTAGAGGTTTTTAGAGCCTTTAGAAAAGTCTTTTTAGAAGCCTTCTTGGAACTTTTATTGGGTCTTTCTTGAAACCTTTTCTTGGAGTTCTTCTCTCAACACTGATTTTATCACACTCCTTGTGAGTTTGAAACCATATTTTTACTTTAATTGTTTTTATTTTGTTTCATCATCTTAAAATATCATGTTGCGCTTTACTTTTTGTTTGTTCTTTGATCATAAAAAACTCTGCATTAATCAAACATGTCATTTTTTATTTGAATCATTAGAGTTTTAGAGATGAGATAAAAGAATTGATTTTTCAATCCTGAGATTTTAAGGCATAAGTCTTTCAGAGCCTTTAGAAAAGCCTTTTTGGAGGTTTTCAGAGCCGTTACAAAAGCCTTTTTGGAGGTTTTCAGAGCCGTTAGAAAAGCCTTTTTAGAAGCCTTCTTGGAACTTCTATTGGGTCTTTCTTGGAACCTTTTCTTCGAGTTCTTCTTTCAACACTGATTTTCTCACACTCTTTGTGAGTTTGAAACCATATTTTTACTTTAATTGTTTTTGTTTTGTTTCATCATCTTAAAATACCATGTTGTGCTTTACTTTTTGTTTGTTCTTTGATCGTAAAAAACTCTGCATTAATCAAACATGTCATTTTTTATTTGAATCATTAGAGTTTTAGGGATGAGATAAAAATTTCTAGAGGTTTTCAGAGCCTTTAGAAAAGTCTTTTTAGAAGCCTTCTTGGAACTTTTATTGGGTCTTTCTTGAAAACTTTTCTTGGAGTTCTTCTCTCAACACTGATTTTATCACACTCTTTGTCAGTTTGAAACCATATTTTTACTTTAATTGTTTTTATTTTGTTTCATCATCTTAAAATACCATGTTGTGCTTTACTTTTTGTTTGTTCTTTGATCGTAAAAAACTCTGCATTAATCAAACATGTCATTTATTATTTGAATCATTAGAGTTTTAGAGATGAGATAAAAATTTCTAGAGTTTTTTAGAGCCTTTAGAAAAACCTTTTTAGAAGCCTTCTTGGAACTTTTATTGGGTCTTTCTTGAAACCTTTTCTTGGAGTTCTTCTCTCAACACTGATTTTATCACACTCCTTGTGAGTTTGAAACCATATTTTTACTTTAATTGTTTTTATTTTGTTTCATCATCTTAAAATATCATGTTGTGCTTTACTTTTTGTTTGTTCTTTGATCATAAAAAACTCTGCATTAATCAAACATGTCATTTTTTATTTGAATCATTAGAGTTTTAGGGATGAGATAAAAATTTCTAGAGGTTTTCAGAGCCTTTAGAAAAGTCTTTTTAGAAGCCTTCTTGGAACTTTTATTGGGTCTTTCTTGAAACCTTTTCTTGGAGTTCTTCTCTCAACACTGATTTTATCACACTCCTTGTGAGTTTGAAACCATATTTTTACTTTAATTGTTTTTTTTTTTGTTTCATCATCTTAAAATACCATGTTGTGCTTTACTTTTTGTTTGTTCTTTGATCGTAAAAAACACTACATTAATCAAACATGTCATTTTTTATTTGAATCATTAGAGTTTTAGAGATGAGATAAAAATTTCTAGAGGTTTTTAGAGCCTTTAGAAAAGTCTTTTTAGAAGCCTTCTTGGAACTTTTATTGGGTCTTTCTTGAAACCTTTTCTTGGAGTTCTTCTCTCAACACTGATTTTATCACACTCCTTGTGAGTTTGAAACCATATTTTTACTTTAATTGTTTTTTTTTTTGTTTCATCATCTTAAAATACCATGTTGTGCTTTACTTTTTGTTTGTTCTTTGATCGTAAAAAACACTACATTAATCAAACATGTCATTTTTTATTTGAATCATTAGAGTTTTAGAGATGAGATAAAAATTTCTAGAGGTTTTCAGAGCCTTTAGAAAAGTCTTTTTAGAAGCCTTCTTGGAACTTTTATTGGGTCTTTCTTGAAACCTTTTCTTGGAGTTCTTCTCTCAACACTGATTTTATCACACTCCTTGTGAGTTTGAAACCATATTTTTACTTTAATTTTTTTTTTTTGTTTCATCATCTTAAAATATCATGTTGTGCTTTACTTTTTGTTTGTTCTTTGATCATAAAAAACTCTGCATTAATCAAACATGTCATTTTTTATTTGAATCATTAGAGTTTTAGAGATGAGATAAAAGAATTGATTTTTCAATCCTGAGATTTTAAGGCATAAGTCTTTCAGAGCCTTTAGAAAAGCCTTTTTGGAGGTTTTCAGAGCCCTTAGAAAAGCCTTTTTGGGGGTTTTCAGAGCCGTTAGAAACTTTTTAGAAGCCTTCTTGGAACTTTTATTGGGTCTTTCTTGGAACCTTTTCTTCGAGTTCTTCTGTCAACATTGATTTTCTCACACTCTTTGTGAGTTTGAAACCATATTTTTACTTTAATTGTTTTTGTTTTGTTTCATCATCTTAAAATACCATGTTGTGCTTTACTTTTTGTTTATTCTTTGATCGTAAAAAACACTGCATTAATCAAACATGTCATTTTTTATTTGAATCATTAGAGTTTTAGAGATGAGATAAAAATTTCTAGAGGTTTTCAGAGCCTTTAGAAAAGTCTTTTTAGAAGCCTTCTTGGAACTTTTATTGGGTCTTTCTTGAAACCTTTTCTTGGAGTTCTTCTCTCAACACTGATTTTATCACACTCCTTGTGAGTTTGAAACCATATTTTTACTTTAATTGTTTTTATTTTGTTTCATCATCTTAAAATATCATGTTGCGCTTTACTTTTTGTTTGTTCTTTGATCATAAAAAACTCTGCATTAATCAAACATGTCATTTTTTATTTGAATCATTAGAGTTTTAGAGATGAGATAAAAGAATTGATTTTTCAATCCTGAGATTTTAAGGCATAAGTCTTTCAGAGCCTTTAGAAAAGCCTTTTTGGAGGTTTTCAGAGCCGTTAGAAAAGCCTTTTTGGAGGTTTTCAGAGCCGTTAGAAAAGCCTTTTTAGAAGCCTTCTTGGAACTTTTATTGGGTCTTTGTTGGAACCTTTTCTTCGAGTTCTTCTGTCACCACTGATTTTCTCACACTCTTTGTGAGTTTGAAACCATATTTTTACTTTAATTGTTTTTGTTTTGTTTCATCATCTTAAAATACCATGTTGTGCTTTACTTTTTGCTTGTTCTTTGATCGTAAAAAACACTACATTAATCAAACATGTCATTTTTTATTTGAATCATTAGAGTTTTAGAGATGAGATAAAAATTTCTAGAGGTTTTCAGAGCCTTTAGAAAAGTCTTTTTAGAAGCCTTCTTGGAACTTTTATTGGGTCTTTCTTGAAACCTTTTCTTGGAGTTCTTCTCTCAACACTGATTTTATCACACTCCTTGTGAGTTTGAAACCATATTTTTACTTTAATTGTTTTTATTTTGTTTCATCATCTTAAAATATCATGTTGTGCTGTACTTTTTGTTTGTTCTTTGATCATAAAAAACTCTGCATTAATCAAACATGTCATTTTTTATTTGAATCATTAGAGTTTTAGAGATGAGATAAAAGAATTGATTTTTCAATCCTGAGATTTTAAGGCATAAGTCTTTCAGAGCCTTTAGAAAAGCCTTTTTGGAGGTTTTCAGAGCCGTTAGAAAAGCCTTTTTGGAGGTTTTCAGAGCCGTTAGAAAAGCCTTTTTAGAAGCCTTCTTGGAACTTTTATTGGGTCTTTGTTGGAACCTTTTCTTCGAGTTCTTCTGTCACCACTGATTTTCTCACACTCTTTGTGAGTTTGAAACCATATTTTTACTTTAATTGTTTTTGTTTTGTTTCATCATCTTAAAATACCATGTTGTGCTTTACTTTTTGCTTGTTCTTTGATCGTAAAAAACACTACATTAATCAAACATGTCATTTTTTATTTGAATCATTAGAGTTTTAGAGATGAGATAAAAATTTCTAGAGGTTTTCAGAGCCTTTAGAAAAGTCTTTTTAGAAGCCTTCTTGGAACTTTTATTGGGTCTTTCTTGAAACCTTTTCTTGGAGTTCTTCTCTCAACACTGATTTTATCACACTCCTTGTGAGTTTGAAACCATATTTTTACTTTAATTGTTTTTATTTTGTTTCATCATCTTAAAATATCATGTTGTGCTGTACTTTTTGTTTGTTCTTTGATCATAAAAAACTCTGCATTAATCAAACATGTCATTTTTTATTTGAATCATTAGAGTTTTAGAGATGAGATAAAAGAATTGATTTTTCAATCCTGAGATTTTAAGGCATAAGTCTTTCAGAGCCTTTAGAAAAGCCTTTTTGGAGGTTTTCAGAGCCGTTAGAAAAGCCTTTTTGGAGGTTTTCAGAGCCGTTAGAAAAGCCTTTTTAGAAGCCTTCTTGGAACTTTTATTGGGTCTTTGTTGGAACCTTTTCTTCGAGTTCTTCTGTCACCACTGATTTTCTCACACTCTTTGTGAGTTTGAAACCATATTTTTACTTTAATTGTTTTTGTTTTGTTTCATCATCCTAAAATACCATGTTGTGCTTTACTTTTTGCTTGTTCTTTGATCGTAAAAAACACTACATTAATCAAACATGTCATTTTTTATTTGAATCATTAGAGTTTTAGAGATGAGATAAAAATTTCTAGAGGTTTTCAGAGCCTTTAGAAAAGTCTTTTTAGAAGCCTTCTTGGAACTTTTATTGGGTCTTTCTTGAAACCTTTTCTTGGAGTTCTTCTCTCAACACTGATTTTATCACACTCCTTGTGAGTTTGAAACCATATTTTTACTTTAATTGTTTTTATTTTGTTTCATCATCTTAAAATATCATGTTGTGCTGTACTTTTTGTTTGTTCTTTGATCATAAAAAACTCTGCATTAATCAAACATGTCATTTTTTATTTGAATCATTAGAGTTTTAGAGATGAGATAAAAGAATTGATTTTTCAATCCTGAGATTTTAAGGCATAAGTCTTTCAGAGCCTTTAGAAAAGCCTTTTTGGAGGTTTTCAGAGCCCTTAGAAAAGCCTTTTTGGGGGTTTTCAGAGCCGTTAGAAAACCCTTTTTAGAAGCCTTCTTGGAACTTTTATTGGGTCTTTCTTGGAACCTTTTCTTCGAGTTCTTCTGTCAACATTGATTTTCTCACACTCTTTGTGAGTTTGAAACCATATTTTTACTTTAATTGTTTTTGTTTTGTTTCATCATCTTAAAATACCATGTTGTGCTTTACTTTTTGTTTGTTCTTTGATCGTAAAAAACACTGCATTAATCAAACATGTCATTTTTTATTTGAATCATTAGAGTTTTAGAGATGAGATAAAAGAATTGATTTTTCAATCCTGAGATTTTAAGGCATAAGTCTTTCAGAGCCTTTAGAAAAGCCTTTTTGGAGGTTTTCAGAGCCGTTAGAAAAGCCTTTTTGGAGGTTTTCAGAGCCGTTAGAAAAGCCTTTTTAGAAGCCTTCTTGGAACTTTTATTGGGTCTTTCTTGGAGCCTTTTCTTCGAGTTCTTCTGTCAACACTGATTTTCTCACACTCTTTGTGAGTTTGAAACCATATTTTTACTTTAATTGTTTTTGTTTTGTTTCATCATCTTAAAATACCATGTTGTGCTTTACTTTTGTCATTTTTTATTTGAATCATTATAGTTTTAGAGATGAGATAAAAATTTCTAGAGGTTTTCAGAGCCTTTAGAAAAGTCTTTTTAGAAGCCTTCTTGGAACTTTTATTGGGTCTTTCTTGAAACCTTTTCTTGGAGTTCTTCTCTCAACACTGATTTTACCACACTCCTTGTGAGTTTGAAACCATATTTTTACTTTAATTGTTTTTATTTTGTGTCATCATCTTAAAATATCATGTTGTGCTTTACTTTTTGTTTGTTCTTTGATCATAAAAAACTCTGCATTAATCAAACATGTCATTTTTTATTTGAATCATTAGAGTTTTAGAGATGAGATAAAAATTTCTAGAGGTTTTCAGAGCCTTTAGAAAAGTCTTTTTAGAAGCCTTCTTGGAACTTTTATTGGGTCTTTCTGGAAACCTTTTCTTGGAGTTCTTCTCTCAACACTGATTTTATCACACTCCTTGTGAGTTTGAAACCATATTTTTACTTTAATTGTTTTTGTTTTGTTTCATCATCTTAAAATACCATGTTGTGCTTTATTTTTGTTTGTTCTTTGATCGTAAAAAACACTACATTAGTCAAACATGTCATTTTTTATTTGAATCATTAGAGTTTTAGAGATGAGATAAAAATTTCTAGAGGTTTTCAGAGCCTTTAGAAAAGTCTTTTTAGAAGCCTTCTTGGAACTTTTATTGGGTCTTTCTTGAAACCTTTTCTTGGAGTTCTTCTCTCAACACTGATTTTATCACACTCCTTGTGAGTTTGAAACCATATTTTTACTTTAATTTTTTTTATTTTGTTTCATCATCTTAAAATATCATGTTGTGCTTTACTTTTTGTTTGTTCTTTGATCATAAAAAACTCTGCATTAATCAAACATGTCATTTTTTATTTGAATCATTAGAGTTTTAGAGATGAGATAAAAGAATTGATTTTTCAATCCTGAGATTTTAAGGCATAAGTCTTTCAGAGCCTTTAGAAAAGCCTTTTTGGAGGTTTTCAGAGCCCTTAGAAAAGCCTTTTTGGGGGTTTGCAGAGCCGTTAGAAAAGCCTTTTTAGAAGCCTTCTTGGAACTTTTATTGGGTCTTTCTTGGAACCTTTTCTTCGAGTTCTTCTGTCAACATTGATTTTCTCACACTCTTTGTGAGTTTGAAACCATATTTTTACTTTAATTGTTTTTGTTTTGTTTCATCATCTTAAAATACCATGTTGCGCTTTACTTTTTGTTTGTTCTTTGATCGTAAAAAACACTGCATTAATCAAACATGTCATTTTTTATTTGAATCATTAGAGTTTTAGAGATGAGATAAAAATTTCTAGAGGTTTTCAGAGCCTTTAGAAAAGTCTTTTTAGGAGCCTTCTTGGAACTTTTATTGGGTCTTTCTGGAAACCTTTTCTTGGAGTTCTTCTCTCAACACTGATTTTATCACACTCCTTGTGAGTTTGAAACCATATTTTTACTTTAATTGTTTTTATTTTGTTTCATCATCTTAAAATATCATGTTGTGCTTTACTTTTTGTTTGTTCTTTGATCATAAAAAACTCTGCATTAATCAAACATGTCATTTTTTATTTGAATCATGAGAGTTTTAGAGATGAGATAAAAGAATTGATTTTTCAATCCTGAGATTTTTAGGCATAAGTCTTTCAGAGCCTTTAGAAAAGCCTTTTTGGAGGTTTTCAGAGCCCTTAGAAAAGCCTTTTTGGGGGTTTTCAGAGCCGTTAGAAAAGCCTTTTTAGAAGCCTTCTTGGAACTTTTATTGGGTCTTTCTTGGAACCTTTTCTTCGAGTTCTTCTGTCAACACTGATTTTCTCACACTCTTTGTGAGTTTGAAACCATATTTTTACTTTAATTGTTTTTGTTTTGTTTCATCATCTTAAAATACCATGTTGTGCTTTACTTTTTGTTTGTTCTTTGATCGTAAAAAACACTGCATTAATCAAACATGTCATTTTTTATTTGAATCATTAGAGTTTTAGAGATGAGATAAAAATTTCTAGAGGTTTTCAGAGCCTTTAGAAAAGTCTTTTTAGAAGCCTTCTTGGAACTTTTATTGGGTCTTTCTTGAAACCTTTTCTTGGAGTTCTTCTCTCAACACTGATTTTATCACACTCCTTGTGAGTTTGAAACCATATTTTTACTTTAATTGTTTTTATTTTGTTTCATCATCTTAAAATATCATGTTGTGCTGTACTTTTTGTTTGTTCTTTGATCATAAAAAACTCTGCATTAATCAAACATGTCATTTTTTATTTGAATCATTAGAGTTTTAGAGATGAGATAAAAGAATTGATTTTTCAATCCTGAGATTTTAAGGCATAAGTCTTTTAGAGCCTTTAGAAAAGCCTTTTTGGAGGTTTTCAGAGCAGTTAGAAAAGCCTTTTTAGAAGCCTTCTTGGAACTTTTATTGGGTCTTTCTTGGAACCTTTTCTTCGAGTTCTTCTCTCAACACTTATTTTCTCACACTCTTTGTGAGTTTAAAACCATATTTTTACTTTAATTGTTTTTGTTTTGTTTCATCATCTTAAAATACCATGTTGTGCTTTACTTTTTGTTTTTTCTTTGATCATAAAAAACTCTGCATTAATCAAACATGTCATTTTTTATTTGAATCATTAGAGTTTTAGAGATGAGATAAAAGAATTGATTTTTCAATCCTGAGATTTTAAGGCATAAGTCTTTCAGAGCCTTTAGAAAAGCCTTTTGGGAGGTTTTCAGAGCCGTTAGAAAAGCCTTTTTGGAGGTTTTCAGAGCCGTTAGAAAAGCCTTTTTAGAAGCCTTCTTCGAACTTTTATTGGGTCTTTCTTGGAACCTTTTCTTCGAGTTCTTCTGTCAACACTGATTTTCTCACACTCTTTGTGAGTTTGAAACCATATTTTTACTTTAATTGTTTTTGTTTTGTTTCATCATCTTAAAATACCATGTTGTGCTTTACTTTTTGTTTGTTCTTTGATCGTAAAAAACACTGCATTAATCAAACATGTCATTTTTTATTTGAATCATTAGAGTTTTAGAGATGATATAAAAATTTCTAGAGGTTTTCAGAGCCTTTAGAAAAGTCTTTTTAGAAGCCTTCTTGGAACATTTATTGGGTCTTTCTTGAAACCTTTTCTTGGAGTTCTTCTCTCAACACTGATTTTATCACACTCCTTGTGAGTTTGAAACCATATTTTTACTTTAATTGTTTTTATTTTGTTTCATCATCTTAAAATATCATGTTGTGCTTTACTTTTTGTTTGTTCTTTGATCATAAAAAACTCTGCATTAATCAAACATGTCATTTTTTATTTGAATCATTAGAGTTTTAGAGATGAGATAAAAGAATTGATTTTTCAATCCTGAGATTTTAAGGCATAAGTCTTTCAGAGCCTTTAGAAAAGCCTTTTTGGAGGTTTTCAGAGCCCTTAGAAAAGCCTTTTTGGGGGTTTTCAGAGCCGTTAGAAAAGCCTTTTTAGAAGCCTTCTTGGAACTTTTATTGGGTCTTTCTTGGAACCTTTTCTTCGAGTTCTTCTGTCAACACTGATTTTCTCACACTCTTTGTGAGTTTGAAACCATATTTTTACTTTAATTGTTTTTGTTTTGTTTCATCATCTTCAAATACCATGTTGTGCTTTACTTTTTGTTTGTTCTTTGATCGTAAAAAACACTGCATTAATCAAACATGTCATTTTTTATTTGAATCATTAGAGTTTTCGAGATGAGATAAAAATTTCTAGAGGTTTTCAGAGCCTTTAGAAAAGCCTTTTTAGAAGCCTTCTTGGAACTTTTATTGGGTCTTTCTTGGAACCTTTTCTTCGAGTTCTTCTGTCAACACTGATTTTCTCACACTCTTTGTGAGTTTGAAACCATATTTTTACTTTAATTGTTTTTATTTTGTTTCATCATCTTAAAATATCATGTTGTGCTTTACTTTTTGTTTGTTCTTTGATCATAAAAAACTCTGCATTAATCAAACATGTCACTTTTTATTTGAATCATTAGAGTTTTAGAGATGAGATAAAAGAATTGATTTTTCAATCCTGAGATTTTAAGGCATAAGTCTTTCAGAGCCTTTAGAAAAGCCTTTTTGGAGGTTTTCAGAGCAGTTAGAAAAGCCTTTTCAGAAGCCTTCTTGGAACTTTTATTGGGTCTTTCTTGGAACCTTTTCTTCGAGTTCTTCTCTCAACACTGATTTTCTCACACTCTTTGTGAGTTTGAAACCATATTTTTACTTTAATTGTTTTTGTTTTGTTTCATCATCTTAAAATACCATGTTGTGCTTTACTTTTTGTTTGTTCTTTGATCGTAAAAAACACTGCATTAATCAAACATGTCATTTTTTATTTGAATCATTAGAGTTTTAGAGATGAGATAAAGATTTCTAGAGGTTTTCAAAGCCTTTAGAAAAGCCCTTTTTAGAAGCCTTCTTGGAACCTTTATTGGGTCCTTCTTGAAACCATTTCTCGGAGTTCTTCTCTCAACACTGATTTTATCACACTCTTTATGAGTTTGAAACCATATTTTTACTTTAATTGTTTTTATTTTGTTTCATCTTAAAATACCATGTTGTGCTTTATTTTTTGTTTGCTCTTTGATCGTAAAAAACTCTACATTAATCAAACATGTCATTTTTTATTTGACTGATTAGAGTTTTCGGGATGAGATAAAAATTTCTTGAGGTTTTCAGAGCCTTTAGAAAATCCTTTTTAGAAGCCTTCTTGGAACTTTTATTGGGTCTTTCTTGGAACCTTTTCTTCGAGTTCTTCTCTCAACACTGATTTTTTCACACTCTTTGTGAGTTTGAAACCATATTTTTACTTTAATTGTTTTTGTTTTGTTTCATCATCTTAAAATACCATGTTGTGCTTTACTTTTTGTTTGTTCTTTGATCGTAAAAAACACTGCATTAATCAAACATGTCATTTTTTATTTGAATCATTAGAGTTTTAGAGATGAGATAAAAATTTCTAGAGGTTTTCAGAGCCTTTAGAAAAGTCTTTTTAGAAGCCTTCTTGGAACTTTTATTGGGTCTTTCTTGAAACCTTTTCTTGCAGTTCTTCTCTCAACACTGATTTTATCACACACTTTGTGAGTTTGAAACCATATTTTTACTTTAATTGTTTTTGTTTTGTTTCATCATCTTAAAATACCATGTTGTGCTTTACTTTTTGTTTGTTCTTTGATCGTAAAAAACACTGCATTAATCAAACATGTCATTTTTTATTTGAATCATTAGAGTTTTAGAGATGAGATAAAAATTTCTAGAGGTTTTCAGAGCCTTTAGAAAAGTCTTTTTAGAAGCCTTCTTGGAACTTTTATTGGGTCTTTCTTGAAACCTTTTCTTGGAGTTCTTCTCTCAACACTGATTTTATCACACTCCTTGTGAGTTTGAAACCATATTTTGACTTTAATTGTTTTTATTTTGTTTCATCATCTTAAAATATCATGTTGTGCTTTACTTTTTGTTTGTTCTTTGATCATAAAAAACTCTGCATTAATCAAACATGTCATTTTTTATTTGAATCATTAGAGTTTTAGAGATGAGATAAAAGAATTGATTTTTCAATCCTGAGATTTTAAGGCATAAGTCTTTCAGAGCCTTTAGAAAAGCCTTTTTGGAGGTTTTCAGAGCCGTTAGAAAAGCCTTTTTGGAGGTTTTCAGAGCCGTTAGAAAAGCCTTTTTAGAAGCCTTCTTGGAACTTTTATTGGTTCTTTCTTGGAACCTTTTCTTCGAGTTCTTCTGTCAACACTGATTTTCTCACACTCTTTGTGAGTTTGAAACCATATTTTTACTTTAATTATTTTTATTTTGTTTCACCATCTTAAAATATCATGTTGTGCTTTACTTTTTGTTTGTTCTTTGATCATAAAAAACTCTGCATTAATCAAACATCTCATTTTTCATTTGAATCATCAGAGTTTTAGAGATGAGATAAAAGAATTGATTTTTCAATCCTGAGATTTTAAGGCATAAGTCTTTCAGAGCCTTTAGAAAAGCCTTTTTGGAGGTTTTCAGAGCCGTTAGAAAAGCCTTTTTAGAAGCCTTCTTGGAACTTTTATTGGGTATTTCTTGGAACCTTTTCTTCGAGTTCTTCTCTCAACACTTATTTTCTCACACTCTTTGTGAGTTTGAAACCATATTTTTACTTTAATTGTTTTTGTTTTGTTTCATCATCTTAAAATACCATGTTGTGCTTTACTTTTTGTTTGTTCTTTGATCATAAAAAACTCTGCATTAATCAAACATGTCATTTTTTATTTGAATCATTAGAGTTTTAGAGATGAGATAAAAGAATTGATTTTTCAATCCTGAGATTTTAAGGCATAAGTCTTTCAGAGCCTTTAGAAAAGCCTTTTTGGAGGTTTTCAGAGCCGTTAGAAAAGCCTTTTTGGAGGTTTTCAGAGCCGTTAGAAAAGCCTTTTTAGAAGCCTTCTTGGAACTTTTATTGGGTCTTTCTTGGAACCTTTTCTTTGATTTCTTCTGTCAGCACTGATTTTCTCACACTCTTTGTGAGTTTGAAACCATATTTTTACTTTAATTGTTTTTGTTTTGTTTCATCATCTTAAAATACCATGTTGTGCTTTACTTTTTGTTTGTTCTTTGATCGTAAAAAACACTGCATTAATCAAACATGTCATTTTTTATTTGAATCATTAGAGTTTTAGAGATGAGATAAAAATTTCTAGAGGTTTTCAGAGCCGTTAGAAAAGCCTTTTTAGAAGCCTTCTTGGAACTTTTATTGGTTCTTTCTTGGAACCTTTTCTTCGAGTTCTTCTGTCAACACTGATTTTCTCACACTCTTTGTGAGTTTGAAACCATATTTTTACTTTAATTATTTTTATTTTGTTTCATCATCTTAAAATATCATGTTGTGCTTTACTTTTTGTTTGTTCTTTGATCATAAAAAACTCTGCATTAATCAAACATGTCATTTTTTATTTGAATCATTAGAGTTTTAGAGATGAGATAAAAGAATTGATTTTTCAATCCTGAGATTTTAAGGCATAAGTCTTTTAGAGCCTTTAGAAAAGCCTTTTTGGAGGTTTTCAGAGCAGTTAGAAAAGCCTTTTTAGAAGCCTTCTTGGAACTTTTATTGGGTCTTTCTTGGAACCTTTTCTTCGAGTTCTTCTCTCAACACTTATTTTCTCACACTCTTTGTGAGTTTAAAACCATATTTTTACTTTAATTGTTTTTGTTTTGTTTCATCATCTTAAAATACCATGTTGTGCTTTACTTTTTGTTTTTTCTTTGATCATAAAAAACTCTGCATTAATCAAACATGTCATTTTTTATTTGAATCATTAGAGTTTTAGAGATGAGATAAAAGAATTGATTTTTCAATCCTGAGATTTTAAGGCATAAGTCTTTCAGAGCCTTTAGAAAAGCCTTTTTGGAGGTTTTCAGAGTCGTTAGAAAAGCCTTTTTAGAAGCCTTCTTCGAACTTTTATTGGGTCTTTCTTGGAACCTTTTCTTCGAGTTCTTCTGTCAACACTGATTTTCTCACACTCTTTGTGAGTTTGAAACCATATTTTTACTTTAATTGTTTTTGTTTTGTTTCATCATCTTAAAATACCATGTTGTGCTTTACTTTTTGTTTGTTCTTTGATCGTAAAAAACACTGCATTAATCAAACATGTCATTTTTTATTTGAATCATTAGAGTTTTAGAGATGATATAAAAATTTCTAGAGGTTTTCAGAGCCTTTAGAAAAGTCTTTTTAGAAGCCTTCTTGGAACATTTATTGGGTCTTTCTTGAAACCTTTTCTTGGAGTTCTTCTCTCAACACTGATTTTATCACACTCCTTGTGAGTTTGAAACCATATTTTTACTTTAATTGTTTTTATTTTGTTTCATCATCTTAAAATATCATGTTGTGCTTTAGTTTTTGTTTGTTCTTTGATCATAAAAAACTCTGCATTAATCAAACATGTCATTTTTTATTTGAATCATTAGAGTTTTAGAGATGAGATAAAAGAATTGATTTTTCAATCCTGAGATTTTAAGGCATAAGTCTTTCAGAGCCTTTAGAAAAGCCTTTTCGGAGGTTTTCAGAGCCGTTAGAAAATCCTTTTTGGAGGTTTTCAGAGCCGTTAGAAAAGCCTTTTTAGAAGCCTTCTTGGAACTTTTATTGGGTCTTTCTTGGAACCTTTTCTTCGAGTTCTTCTGTCAACACTGATTTTCTCACACTCTTTGTGAGTTTGAAACCATATTTTTACTTTAATTGTTTTTATTTTGTTTCATCATCTTAAAATACCATGTTGTGCTTTACTTTTTGTTTGTTCTTTGATCGTAAAAAACACTGCATTAATCAAACATGTCATTTTTTATTTGAATCATTAGAGTTTTCGAGATGAGATAAAAATTTCTAGAGGTTTTCAGAGCCTTTAGAAAAGTCTTTTTAGAAGCCTTCTTGGAACTTTTATTGGGTCTTTCTTGAAACCTTTTCTTGCAGTTCTTCTCTCAACACTGATTTTATCACACTCTTTGTGAGTTTGAAACCATATTTTTACTTTAATTGTTTTTATTTTGTTTCATCATCTTAAAATATCATGTTGTGCTTTACTTTTTGTTTGTTCTTTGATCATAAAAAACTCTGCATTAATCAAACATGTCATTTTTTATTTGAATCATTAGAGTTTTAGAGATGAGATAAAAGAATTGATTTTTCAATCCTGAGATTTTAAGGCATAAGTCTTTCAGAGCCTTTAGAAAAGCCTTTTTGGAGGTTTTCAGAGCAGTTAGAAAAGCCTTTTCAGAAGCCTTCTTGGAACTTTTATTGGGTCTTTCTTGGAACCTTTTCTTCGAGTTCTTCTCTCAACACTGATTTTCTCACACTCTTTGTGAGTTTGAAACCATATTTTTACTTTAATTGTTTTTGTTTTGTTTCATCATCTTAAAATACCATGTTGTGCTTTACTTTTTGTTTGTTCTTTGATCGTAAAAAACACTGCATTAATCAAACATGTCATTTTTTATTTGAATCATTAGAGTTTTAGAGATGAGATAAAGATTTCTAGAGGTTTTCAAAGCCTTTAGAAAAGCCCTTTTTAGAAGCCTTCTTGGAACCTTTATTGGGTCCTTCTTGAAACCATTTCTCGGAGTTCTTCTCTCAACACTGATTTTATCACACTCTTTATGAGTTTGAAACCATATTTTTACTTTAATTGTTTTTATTTTGTTTCATCTTAAAATACCATGTTGTGCTTTATTTTTTGTTTGCTCTTTGATCGTAAAAAACTCTACATTAATCAAACATGTCATTTTTTATTTGACTGATTAGAGTTTTCGGGATGAGATAAAAATTTCTTGAGGTTTTCAGAGCCTTTAGAAAATCCTTTTTAGAAGCCTTCTTGGAACTTTTATTGGGTCTTTCTTGGAACCTTTTCTTCGAGTTCTTCTCTCAACACTGATTTTTTCACACTCTTTGTGAGTTTGAAACCATATTTTTACTTTAATTGTTTTTGTTTTGTTTCATCATCTTAAAATACCATGTTGTGCTTTACTTTTTGTTTGTTCTTTGATCGTAAAAAACACTGCATTAATCAAACATGTCATTTTTTATTTGAATCATTAGAGTTTTAGAGATGAGATAAAAATTTCTAGAGGTTTTCAGAGCCTTTAGAAAAGTCTTTTTAGAAGCCTTCTTGGAACTTTTATTGGGTCTTTCTTGAAACCTTTTCTTGCAGTTCTTCTCTCAACACTGATTTTATCACACACTTTGTGAGTTTGAAAACATATTTTTACTTTAATTGTTTTTGTTTTGTTTCATCATCTTAAAATACCATGTTGTGCTTTACTTTTTGTTTGTTCTTTGATCGTAAAAAACACTGCATTAATCAAACATGTCATTTTTTATTTGAATCATTAGAGTTTTAGAGATGAGATAAAAATTTCTAGAGGTTTTCAGAGCCTTTAGAAAAGTCTTTTTAGAAGCCTTCTTGGAACTTTTATTGGGTCTTTCTTGAAACCTTTTCTTGGAGTTCTTCTCTCAACACTGATTTTATCACACTCCTTGTGAGGTTGAAACCATATTTTGACTTTAATTGTTTTTATTTTGTTTCATCATCTTAAAATATCATGTTGTGCTTTACTTTTTGTTTGTTCTTTGATCATAAAAAACTCTGCATTAATCAAACATGTCATTTTTTATTTGAATCATTAGAGTTTTAGAGATGAGATAAAAGAATTGATTTTTCAATCCTGAGATTTTAAGGCATAAGTCTTTCAGAGCCTTTAGAAAAGCCTTTTTGGAGGTTTTCAGAGCCGTTAGAAAAGCCTTTTTGGAGGTTTTCAGAGCCGTTAGAAAAGCCTTTTTAGAAGCCTTCTTGGAACTTTTATTGGTTCTTTCTTGGAACCTTTTCTTCGAGTTCTTCTGTCAACACTGATTTTCTCACACTCTTTGTGAGTTTGAAACCATATTTTTACTTTAATTATTTTTATTTTGTTTCACCATCTTAAAATATCATGTTGTGCTTTACTTTTTGTTTGTTCTTTGATCATAAAAAACTCTGCATTAATCAAACATCTCATTTTTCATTTGAATCATCAGAGTTTTAGAGATGAGATAAAAGAATTGATTTTTCAATCCTGAGATTTTAAGGCATAAGTCTTTCAGAGCCTTTAGAAAAGCCTTTTTGGAGGTTTTCAGAGCCGTTAGAAAAGCCTTTTTAGAAGCCTTCTTGGAACTTTTATTGGGTATTTCTTGGAACCTTTTCTTCGAGTTCTTCTCTCAACACTTATTTTCTCACACTCTTTGTGAGTTTGAAACCATATTTTTACTTTAATTGTTTTTGTTTTGTTTCATCATCTTAAAATACCATGTTGTGCTTTACTTTTTGTTTGTTCTTTGATCATAAAAAACTCTGCATTAATCAAACATGTCATTTTTTATTTGAATCATTAGAGTTTTAGAGATGAGATAAAAGAATTGATTTTTCAATCCTGAGATTTTAAGGCATAAGTCTTTCAGAGCCTTTAGAAAAGCCTTTTTGGAGGTTTTCAGAGCCGTTAGAAAAGCCTTTTTGGAGGTTTTCAGAGCCGTTAGAAAACCCTTTTTAGAAGCCTTCTTGGAACTTTTATTGGGTCTTTCTTGGAACCTTTTCTTTGATTTCTTCTGTCAGCACTGATTTTCTCACACTCTTTGTGAGTTTGAAACCATATTTTTACTTTAATTGTTTTTGTTTTGTTTCATCATCTTAAAATACCATGTTGTGCTTTACTTTTTGTTTGTTCTTTGATCGTAAAAAACACTGCATTAATCAAACATGTCATTTTTTATTTGAATCATTAGAGTTTTAGAGATGAGATAAAAATTTCTAGAGGTTTTCAGAGCCTTTAGAAAAGTCTTTTTAGAAGCCTTCTTGGAACTTTTATTGGGTCTTTCTTGAAACCTTTTCTTGGAGTTCTTCTCTCAACACTGATTTTATCACACTCCTTGTGAGTTTGAAACCATATTATTACTTTAATTGTTCTTATTTTGTTTCATCATCTTAAAATATCATGTTGTGCTTTACTTTTTGTTTGTTCTTTGATCATAAAAAACTCTGCATTAATCAAACATGTCATTTTTTATTTGAATCATTAGAGTTTTAGAGATGAGATAAAAGAATTGATTTTTCCATCCTGAGATTTCAAGGCATAAGTCTTTCAGAGCCTTTAGAAAGGCCTTTTTGGAGGTTTTCAGAGCCGTTAGAAAAGCCTTTTTGGAGGTTTTCAGAGCCGTTAGAAAAGCCTTTTTAGAAGCCTTCTTGGAACTTTTATTGGTTCTTTCTTGGAACCTTTTCTTCGAGTTCTTCTGTCAACACTGATTTTCTCACACTCTTTGTGAGTTTGAAACCATATTTTTACTTTAATTATTTTTATTTTGTTTCATCATCTTAAAATATCTTGTTGTGCTTTACTTTTTGTTTGTTCTTTGATCATAAAAAACTTTGCATTAATCAAACATGTCATTTTTTATTTGAATCATTAGAGTTTTAGAGATGAGATAAAAGAATTGATTTTTCAATCCTGAGATTTTAAGGCATAAGTCTTTCAGAGCCTTTAGAAAAGCCTTTTTGGAGGTTTTCAGAGCCGTTAGAAAAGCCTTTTTAGAAGCCTTCTTGGAACTTTTATTGGGTCTTTCTTGGAAACTTTTCTTCGAGTTCTTCTCTCAACACTTATTTTCTCACACTCTTTGTGAGTTTGAAACCATATTTTTACTTTAATTGTCTTTGTTTTGTTTCATCATCTTAAAACACCATGTTGTGCTTTACTTTTTGTTTGTTCTTTGATCATAAAAAACTCTGCATTAATCAAACATGTCATTTTTTATTTGAATCATTAGAGTTTTAGAGATGAGATAAAAGAATTGATTTTTCAATCCTGAGATTTTAAGGCATAACTCTTTCAGAGCCTTTAGAAAAGCCTTTTTGGAGGTTTTCAGAGCCGTTAGAAAAGCCTTTTTAGAAGCCTTCTTGGAACTTTTATTGGGTCTTTCTTGGAACCTTTTCTTCGAGTTCTTCTGTCAACACTGATTTTCTCACACTCTTTGTGAGTTTGAAACCATATTTTTACTTTAATTGTTTTTGTTTTGTTTCATCATCTTAAAATACCATGTTGTGCTTTACTTTTTGTTTGTTCTTTGATCATAAAAAACTCTGCATTAATCAAACATGTCATTTATTATTTGAATCATTAGAGTTTTAGAGATGAGATAAAAATTTCCAGAGGTTTTCAGAGCCTTTAGAAAAACCTTTTTAGAAGCCTTCTTGGAACTTTTATTGGGTCTTTCTTGAAACCTTTTTCTTGGAGTTCTTCTCTCAACACTGATTTTATCACACTCCTTGTGAGTTTGAAACCATATTTTTACTTTAATTGTTTTTGTTTTGTTTCATCATCTTAAAATACCATGTTGTGCTTTACTTTTTGTTTGTTCTTTGATCGTAAAAAACACTGCATTAATCAAACATGTCATTTTTTATTTGAATCATTAGAGTTTTAGAGATGAGATAAAGATTTCTAGAGGTTTTCAAAGCCTTTAGAAAAGCCTTTTTAGAAGCCTTCTTGGAACTTTTATTGGGTCCTTCTTGAAACCATTTCTCGGAGTTCTTCTCTCAACACTGATTTTATCACACTCTTTATGAGTTTGAAACCATATTTTTACTTTAATTGTTTTTATTTTGTTTCATCTTAAAATACCATGTTGTGCTTTATTTTTTGTCTGTTCTTTGATCGTAAAAAACTCTACATTAATCAAACATGTCATTTTTTATTTGACTGATTAGAGTTTTCGGGATGAGATAAAAATTTCTAGAGGTTTTCAGAGCCTTTAGAAAAGCCTTGTTAGAAGCCTTCTTGGAACTTTTATTGGGTCTTTCTTGAAAACTTTTCTTGGAGTTCTTCTCTCAACACTGATTTTATCACACTCTTTGTGACTTTGAAACCATATTTTTACTTTAATTGTTTTTATTTTGTTTCATCTTAAAATACCATGTTGTGCTTTATTTTTTGTTTGTTCTTTGATCGTAAAAAACTCTACATTAATCAAACATGTCATTTTTTATTTGACTGATTAGAGTTTTCGAGATGAGATAAAAATTTCTAGAGGTTTTCAGAGCCTTTAGAAAAGCCTTATTAGAAGCCTTCTTGGAACTTTTATTGGGTCTTTCTTGAAAACTTTTCTTGGAGTTCTTCTCTCAACACTGATTTTATCACACTCTTTGTGACTTTGAAACCATATTTTTACTTTAATTGTTTTTATTTTGTTTCATCATATTTAAATACCATGTTGTGCTTTACTTTTGTTTTGTTCTTTGATCGTAAAAAACTCTGCATTAATCAAACATGTCATTTATTATTTGAATCATTAGAGTTTTAGAGATGAGATAAAAATTTCTAGAGGTTTTCAGAGCCTTTAGAAAAGCCTTTTTAGAAGCCTTCTTGGAACTTTTATTGGGTCTTTCTTGAAAACGTTTCTTGGAGTTCTTCTCTCAACACTGATTTTATCACACTCTTTGTGACTTTGAAACCATATTTTTACTTTAATTGTTTTTATTTTGTTTCATCTTAAAATACCATGTTGTGCTTTATTTTTTGTTTGTTCTTTGATCGTAAAAAACTCTACATTAATCAAACATGTCATTTTTTATTTGACTGATTAGAGTTTTCGGGATGAGATAAAAATTTCTAGAGGTTTTCAGAGCCTTTAGAAAAGCCTTATTAGAAGCCTTCTTGGAACTTTTATTGGGTCTTTCTTGAAAACTTTTCTTGGAGTTCTTCTCTCAACACTGATTTTATCACACTCTTTGTGAGTTTGAAACCATATTTTTACTTTAATTGTTTTTATTTTGTTTCATCATCTTAAAATACCATGTTGTGCTTTACTTTTTGTTTGTTCTTTGATCGTAAAAAACTCTGCATTAATCAAACATGTCATTTATTATTTGAATCATTAGAGTTTTAGAGATGAGATAAAAATTTCCAGAGGTTTTCAGAGCCTTTAGAAAAACCTTTTTAGAAGCCTTCTTGGAACTTTTATTGGGTCTTTCTTGAAACCTTTTCTTGGAGTTCTTCTCTCAACACTGATTTTATCACACTCCTTGTTAGTTTGAAACCATATTTTTACTTTAATTGTTTTTATTTTGTTTCATCATCTTAAAATATCATGTTGTGCTTTACTTTTTGTTTGTTCTTTGATCATAAAAAACTCTCCATTAATCAAACATGTCATTTTTTATTTGACTCATTAAAGTTTTCGGGATGAGATAAAAATTTCTAGAGGTTTTCAGAGCCTTTAGAAAAGCCTTTTTAGAAGCCTTCTTGGAACTTTTATCGGGTCTTTCTTGAAAAATTTTCTCTCTCAACACTTTTATCACACTCTTTGTGAGTTTGAAACCATATTTTTACCTTAATTGTTTTTATTTTGTTTCATCATCTTAAAATACCATGTTGTGCTTTACTTTTTGTTTGTTCTTTGATTGTAAAAAACTCTGCATTAATCAAACATGTCATTTATTATTTGAATCATTAGAGTTTTAGAGATGAGATAAAAATTTCTAGAGGTTTTCAGAACCTTTAGAAAAACCTTTTTAGAAGCCTTCTTGGAACATTTATTGGGTCTTTCTTGAAACCTTTTCTTGGAGTTCTTCTCTCAACACTGATTTTATCACACTCTTTGTGAGTTTGAAACCATATTTTTACTTTAATTGTTTTTATTTTGTTTCATCATCTTAAAATACCATGTTGTGCTTTACTTTTTGTTTGTTCTTTGATCGTAAAAAACTCTGCATTAATCAAACATGTCATTTATTATTTGAATCATTAGAGTTTTAGAGATGAGATAAAAATTTCCAGAGGTTTTCAGAGCCTTTAGAAAAACCTTTTTAGAAGCCTTCTTGGAACTTTTATTGGGTCTTTCTTGAAACCTTTTTCTTGGAGTTCTTCTCTCAACACTGATTTTATCACACTCCTTGTGAGTTTGAAACCATATTTTTACTTTAATTGTTTTTATTTTGTTTCATCATCTTAAAATATCATGTTGTGCTTTACTTTTTGTTTGTTCTTTGATCATAAAAAACTCTGCATTAATCAAACATGTCATTTTTTATTTGAATCATTAGAGTTTTAGAGATAAGATAAAAGAATTGATTTTTCAATCCTGAGATTTTAAGGCATAAGTCTTTCAGAGCCTTTAGAAAAGCCTTTTCGGAGGTTTTCAGAGCTGTTAGAAAGGCCTTTTTAGAAGTCTTCTTGGAACATTTATTGGGTCTTTCTTGGAACCTTTTCTTCGAGTTCTTCTCTCAACACTGATTTTCTCACACTCTTTGTGAGTTTGAAACCATATTTTTACTTTAATTGTTTTTGTTTTGTTTCATCATCTTAAAATACCATGTTGTGCTTTACTTTTTGTTTGTTCTTTGATCGTAAAAAACACTGCATTAATCAAACATGTCATTTTTTATTTGAATCATTAGAGTTTTAGGGATGAGATAAAGATTTCTAGAGGTTTTCAAAGCCTTTAGAAAAGCCCTTTTAGAAGCCTTCTTGGAACTTTAATTGGGTCCTTCTTGAAACCATTTCTCGGAGTTCTTCTCTCAACACTGATTTTATCACACTCTTTATGAGTTTGAAACCATATTTTTACTTTAATTGTTTTTATTTTGTTTCATCTTAAAATACCATGTTGTGCTTTATTTTTTGTCTGTTCTTTGATCGTAAAAAACTCTACATTAATCAAACATGTCATTTTTTATTTGACTGATTAGAGTTTTCGGGATGAGATAAAAATGTCTAGAGGTTTTCAGAGCCTTTAGAAAAGCCTTGTTAGAAGCCTTCTTGGAACTTTTATTGGGTCTTTCTTGAAAACTTTTCTTGGAGTTCTTCTCTCAACACTGATTTTATCACACTCTTTGTGACTTTGAAACCATATTTTTACTTTAATTGTTTTTATTTTGTTTCATCTTAAAATACCATGTTGTGCTTTATTTTTTGTTTGTTCTTTGATCGTAAAAAACTCTACATTAATCAAACATGTCATTTTTTATTTGACTGATTAGAGTTTTCGAGATGAGATAAAAATTTCTAGAGGTTTTCAGAGCCTTTAGAAAAGCCTTATTAGAAGCCTTCTTGGAACTTTTATTGGGTCTTTCTTGAAAACTTTTCTTGGAGTTCTTCTCTCAACACTGATTTTATCACACTCTTTGTGAGTTTGAAACCATATTTTTACTTTAATTGTTTTTATTTTGTTTCATCATATTTAAATACCATGTTGTGCTTTACTTTTGTTTTGTTCTTTGATCGTAAAAAACTCTGCATTAATCAAACATGTCATTTATTATTTGAATCATTAGAGTTTTAGAGATGAGATAAAAATTTCTAGAGGTTTTCAGAGCCTTTAGAAAAGCCTTTTTAGAAGCCTTCTTGGAACTTTTATTGGGTCTTTCTTGAAAACGTTTCTTGGAGTTCTTCTCTCAACACTGATTTTATCACACTCTTTGTGACTTTGAAACCATATTTTTACTTTAATTGTTTTTATTTTGTTTCATCTTAAAATACCATGTTGTGCTTTATTTTTTGTTTGTTCTTTGATCGTAAAAAACTCTACATTAATCAAACATGTCATTTTTTATTTGACTGATTAGAGTTTTCGGGATGAGATAAAAATTTCTAGAGGTTTTCAGAGCCTTTAGAAAAGCCTTATTAGAAGCCTTCTTGGAACTTTTATTGGGTCTTTCTTGAAAACTTTTCTTGGAGTTCTTCTCTCAACACTGATTTTATCACACTCTTTGTGAGTTTGAAACCATATTTTTACTTTAATTGTTTTTATTTTGTTTCATCATCTTAAAATACCATGTTGTGCTTTACTTTTTGTTTGTTCTTTGATCGTAAAAAACTCTGCATTAATCAAACATGTCATTTATTATTTGAATCATTAGAGTTTTAGAGATGAGATAAAAATTTCCAGAGGTTTTCAGAGCCTTTAGAAAAACCTTTTTAGAAGCGTTCTTGGAACTTTTATTGGGTCTTTCTTGAAACCTTTTCTTGGAGTTCTTCTCTCAACACTGATTTTATCACACTCCTTGTGAGTTTGAAACCATATTTTTACTTTAATTGTTTTTATTTTGTTTCATCATCTTAAAATATCATGTTGTGCTTTACTTTTTGTTTGTTCTTTGATCATAAAAAACTCTCCATTAATCAAACATGTCATTTTTTATTTGACTCATTAAAGTTTTCGGGATGAGATAAAAATTTCTAGAGGTTTTCAGAGCCTTTAGAAAAGCCTTTTTAGAAGCCTTCTTGGAACTTTTATCGGGTCTTTCTTGAAAAATTTTCTCTCTCAACACTTTTATCACACTCTTTGTGAGTTTGAAACCATATTTTTACCTTAATTGTTTTTATTTTGTTTCATCATCTTAAAATACCATGTTGTGCTTTACTTTTTGTTTGTTCTTTGATTGTAAAAAACTCTGCATTAATCAAACATGTCATTTATTATTTGAATCATTAGAGTTTTAGAGATGAGATAAAGATTTCTAGAGGTTTTCAAAGCCTTTAGAAAAGCCCTTTTAGAAGCCTTCTTGGAACTTTTATTGGGTCCTTCTTGAAACCATTTCTCGGAGTTCTTCTCTCAACACTGATTTTATCACACTCTTTATGAGTTTGAAACCATATTTTTACTTTAATTGTTTTTATTTTGTTTCATCTTAAAATACCATGTTGTGCTTTATTTTTTGTCTGTTCTTTGATCGTAAAAAACTCTACATTAATCAAACATGTCATTTTTTATTTGACTGATTAGAGTTTTCGGGATGAGATAAAAATTTCTAGAGGTTTTCAGAGCCTTTAGAAAAGCCTTGTTAGAAGCCTTCTTGGAACTTTTATTGGGTCTTTCTTGAAAACTTTTCTTGGAGTTCTTCTCTCAACACTGATTTTATCACACTCTTTGTGACTTTGAAACCATATTTTTACTTTAATTGTTTTTATTTTGTTTCATCTTAAAATACCATGTTGTGCTTTATTTTTTGTTTGTTCTTTGATCGTAAAAAACTCTACATTAATCAAACATGTCATTTTTTATTTGACTGATTAGAGTTTTCGAGATGAGATAAAAATTTCTAGAGGTTTTCAGAGCCTTTAGAAAAGCCTTATTAGAAGCCTTCTTGGAACTTTTATTGGGTCTTTCTTGAAAACTTTTCTTGGAGTTCTTCTCTCAACACTGATTTTATCACACTCTTTGTGAGTTTGAAACCATATTTTTACTTTAATTGTTTTTATTTTGTTTCATCATATTTAAATACCATGTTGTGCTTTACTTTTGTTTTGTTCTTTGATCGTAAAAAACTCTGCATTAATCAAACATGTCATTTATTATTTGAATCATTAAAGTTTTAGAGATGAGATAAAAATTTCTAGAGGTTTTCAGAGCCTTTAGAAAAGCCTTTTTAGAAGCCTTCTTGGAACTTTTATTGGGTCTTTCTTGAAAACGTTTCTTGGAGTTCTTCTCTCAACACTGATTTTATCACACTCTTTGTGACTTTGAAACCATATTTTTACTTTAATTGTTTTTATTTTGTTTCATCTTAAAATACCATGTTGTGCTTTATTTTTTGTTTGTTCTTTGATCGTAAAAAACTCTACATTAATCAAACATGTCATTTTTTATTTGACTGATTAGAGTTTTCGGGATGAGATAAAAATTTCTAGAGGTTTTCAGAGCCTTTAGAAAAGCCTTATTAGAAGCCTTCTTGGAACTTTTATTGGGTCTTTCTTGAAAACTTTTCTTGGAGTTCTTCTCTCAACACTGATTTTATCACACTCTTTGTGAGTTTGAAACCATATTTTTACTTTAATTGTTTTTATTTTGTTTCATCATCTTAAAATACCATGTTGTGCTTTACTTTTTGTTTGTTCTTTGATCGTAAAAAACTCTGCATTAATCAAACATGTCATTTATTATTTGAATCATTAGAGTTTTAGAGATGAGATAAAAATTTCCAGAGGTTTTCAGAGCCTTTAGAAAAACCTTTTTAGAAGCGTTCTTGGAACTTTTATTGGGTCTTTCTTGAAACCTTTTCTTGGAGTTCTTCTCTCAACACTGATTTTATCACACTCCTTGTGAGTTTGAAACCATATTTTTACTTTAATTGTTTTTATTTTGTTTCATCATCTTAAAATATCATGTTGTGCTTTACTTTTTGTTTGTTCTTTGATCATAAAAAACTCTCCATTAATCAAACATGTCATTTTTTATTTGACTCATTAAAGTTTTCGGGATGAGATAAAAATTTCTAGAGGTTTTCAGAGCCTTTAGAAAAGCCTTTTTAGAAGCCTTCTTGGAACTTTTATCGGGTCTTTCTTGAAAAATTTTCTCTCTCAACACTTTTATCACACTCTTTGTGAGTTTGAAACCATATTTTTACCTTAATTGTTTTTATTTTGTTTCATCATCTTAAAATACCATGTTGTGCTTTACTTTTTGTTTGTTCTTTGATTGTAAAAAACTCTGCATTAATCAAACATGTCATTTATTATTTGAATCATTAGAGTTTTAGAGATGAGATAAAAATTTCTAGAGGTTTTCAGAACCTTTAAAAAAACCTTTTTAGAAGCCTTCTTGGAACATTTATTGGGTCTTTCTTGAAACCTTTTCTTGGAGTTCTTCTCTCAACACTGATTTTATCACACTCTTTGTGAGTTTGAAACCATATTTTTACTTTAATTGTTTTTATTTTGTTTCATCATCTTAAAATACCATGTTGTGCTTTACTTTTTGTTTGTTCTTTGATCGTAAAAAACTCTGCATTAATCAAACATGTCATTTATTATTTGAATCATTAGAGTTTTAGAGATGAGATAAAAATTTCTAGAGGTTTTTAGAGCCTTTAGAAAAACCTTTTTAGAAGCCTTCTTGGAACTTTTATTGGGTCTTTCTTGAAACCTTTTCTTGGAGTTCTTCTCTCAACACTGATTTTATCACACTCTTTGTGAGTTTGAAACCATATTTTTACTTTAATTGTTTTTATTTTGTTTCATCATCTTAAAATATCATGTTGTGCTTTACTTTTTGTTTGTTCTTTGATCATAAAAAACTCTCCATTAATCAAACATGTAATTTTTTATTTGACTCATTAAAGTTTTCGGGATGAGATAAAAATTTCTAGAGGTTTTCAGAGCCTTTAGAAAAGCCTTTTTAGAAGCCTTCTTGGAACTTTTATTGGGTCTTTCTTTAAAAATTTTCTTTGAGTTCTTCTCTCAACACTTTTATCACACTCTTTGTGAGTTTGAAACCATATTTTTACCTTAATTGTTTTTATTTTGTTTCATCATCTTAAAATACCATGTTGTGCTTTACTTTTTGTTTGTTCTTTGATCATAAAAAACTCTGCATTAATCAAACATGTCATTTATTATTTGAATCATTAGAGTTTTAGAGATGAGATAAAAATTTCTAGAGGTTTTCAGAGCCTTTAGAAAAACCTTTTTAGAAGCCTTCTTGGAACTTTTATTGGGTCTTTCTTGAAACCTTTTCTTGGAGTTCTTCTCTCAACACTGATTTTATCACACTCTTTTTGAGTTTGAAACCATATTTTTACTTTAATTGTTTTTGTTTTGTTTCATCATCTTAAAATACCATGTTGTGCTTTACTTTTTGTTTGTTCTTTGATCATAAAAAACTCTACATTAAGTCAAACATGTCATTTTTTATTTGAATCATTAGAGTTTTAGAGATGAGATAAAAGAATTGATTTTTCAATCCTGAGATTTTAAGGCATAAGTCTTTCAGAGCCTTTAGAAAAGCCTTTTCGGAGGTTTTCAGAGCCGTTAGAAAAGCCTTTTTAGAAGCCTTCTTGGAACTTTTATTGGGTCTTTCTTGGAACCTTTTCTTCGAGTTCTTCTCTCAACACTGATTTTCTCACACTCTTTGTGAGTATGAAACCATATTTTTACTTTAATTCTTTTTGATTTGTTTCATCATCTTAAAATACCATGTTGTGCTTTACTTTTTGTTTGTTCTTTGATCGTAAAAAACACTGCATTAATCAAACATGTCATTTTTTATTTGAATCATTAGAGTTTTAGAGATGAGATAAAGATTTCTAGAGGTTTTCAAAGCCTTTAGAAAAGCCCTTTTAGAAGCCTTCTTGGAACTTTTATTGGGTCCTTCTTGAAACCATTTCTTATCACACTCTTTATGAGTTTGAAACCATATTTTTACTTTAATTGTTTTTATTTTGTTTCATCTTAAAATACCATGTTGTGCTTTATTTTTTGTTTGTTCTTTGATCGTAAAAAACTCTACATTAATCAAACATATCATTTTTTATTTGACTGATTAGAGTTTTCGGGATGAGATAGAAATTTCTAGAGGTTTTCAGAGCCTTTAGAAAAGCCTTTTTAGAAGCCTTCTTGGAGCTTTTATTGGGTCTTTCTTGAAAACTTTTCTTGGAGTTCTTCTTTCAACACTTTTATCACACTCTTTGAAAGTTTGAAACCATATTTTTACCTTAATTGTTTTTATTTTGTTTCATCATCTTAAAATACCATGTTGTGCTTTAGTTTTTGTTTGTTCTTTGATCGTAAAAAACTCTGCATTAATCAGACAGCTCATTTATTATTTGAATCATTAGAGTTTTAGAGATGAGATAAAAATTTCTAGAGGTTTTCAGAGCCTTTAGAAAAACCTTTTTAGAAGCCTTCTTGGAACTTTTATTGGGTCTTTCTTGAAACCTTTTCTTGGAGTTCTTCTCTCAACACTGATTTTATCACACTCCTTGTGAGTTTGAAACCATATTTTTACTTTAACTGTTTTTATTTTGTTTCATCATCTTAAAATATCATGTTGTGCTTTACTTTTTGTTTGTTCTTTGATCATAAAAAACTCTGCATTAATCAAACATGTCATATTTTATTTGAATCATTAGAGTTTTAGAGATGAGATAAAACAATTGATTTTTCAATCCTGAGATTTTAAGGCGTAAGTCTTTCAGAGCCTTTAGAAAAGCCTTTTTGGAGGTTTTCAGAGCCGTTAGAAAAGCCTTTTTAGAAGCCTTCTTGGAACTTTTATTGGGTTTTTCTTGGAACCTTTTCTTCGAGTTCTTCTCTCAACACTGATTTTCTCACACTCTTTGTGAGTTTGAAACCATATTTTTACTTTAATTTATTTTGTTTTGTTTCATCATCTTCAAATACCATGTTGTGCTTTACTTTTTGTTTGTTCTTTGATCGTAAAAAACACTGCATTAATCAAACATGTCATTTTTTATTTGAATCATTAGTGTTTTAGAGATGAGACAAAGATTTCTAGAGGTTTTCACAGCCTTTAGAAAAGCCCTTTTAGAAGCCTTCTTGGAACTTTTATTGGGTCCTTCTTGAAACCATTTCTCGGAGTTCTTCTCTCAACACTGATTTTATCACACTCTTTATGAGTTTGAAACCATATTTTTACTTTAATTGTTTTTATTTTGTTTCATCTTAAAATACCATGTTGTGCTTTATTTTTTGTTTGTTCTTTGATCGTAAAAAACTCAACATTAATCAAACATGTCATTTTTTATTTGACTGATTAGAGTTTTCGGGATGAGATTGAAATTTCTAGAGGTTTTCAGAGCCTTTAGAAAAGCCTTTTTAGAAGCCTTCTTGGAGCTTTTATTGGGTCTTTCTTGAAAACTTTTCTTGGAGTTCTTCTTTCAACACTTTTATCACACTCTTTGTGAGTTTGAAACCATATTTTTACCTTAATTGTTTTTATTTTGTTTCATCATCTTAAAATACCATGTTGTGCTTTAGTTTTTGTTTGTTCTTTGATCGTAAAAAACTCTGCATTAATCAGACAGCTCATTTATTATTTGAATCATTAGAGTTTTAGAGATGAGATAAAAATTTCTAGAGGTTTTCAGAGCCTTTAGAAAAACCTTTTTAGAAGCCTTCTTGGAACTTTTATTGGGTCTTTCTTGAAACCTTTTCTTGGAGTTCTTCTCTCAACACTGATTTTATCACACTCTTTCTAAGTTTGAAACCATATTTTTACTTTAATTGTTTTTATTTTGTTTCATCATCTTAAAATATCATTTTGTGCTTTACTTTTTGTTTGTTCTTTGATCATAAAAAACTCTGCATTAATCAAACATGTCATTCTTTATTTGAATCATTAGAGTTTTAGAGATGAGATAAAAGAATTGATTTTTCAATCCTGAGATTTTAAGGCATAAGTCTTTCAGAGCCTGTAGAAAAGCCTTTTTGGAAGTTTTTAGAGCCGTTAGAAAAGCCTTTTTAGAAGCCTTCGTGGAACTTTTATTGGGTCTTTCTTGGAACCTTTTCTTCGAGTTCTTCTCTCAACACTGATTTTCTCACACTCTTTGTGAGTTTGAAACCATATTTTTACTTTAATTCTTTTTGTTTTGTTTCATCATCTTAAAATACCATGTTGTGCTTTACTTTTTGTTTGTTCTTTGATCGTAAAAAACACTGCATTAATCAAACATGTCATTTTTTATTTGAATCATTAGAGTTTTAGATATGAGATAAAGATTTCTAGAGGTTTTCAAAGCCTTTAGAAAAGCCGTTTTAGAAGCCTTCTTGGAACTTTAATTGGGTCCTTCTTGAAACCCTTTCTCGGAGTTCTTCTCTCAACACTGATTTTATCACACTCTTTATGAGTTTGAAACCATATTTTTACTTTAATTGTTTTTATTTTGTTTCATCTTAAAGTACCATCTTGTGCTTTATTTTTTGTTTGTTCTTTGATCGTAAAAAACTCTGCATTAATCAAACATGTCATTTTTTATTTGACTCATTAGAGTTTTCGGGATGAGATAAAAATTTCTAGAGGTTTTCAGAGCCTTTAGAAAAGCCTTTTTAGAAGCCTTCTTGGAACTTTTGTTGGGTCTTTCTTGAAAAATTTTCTTGGAATTCTTCTCTCAACACTGATTTTATCACACTCTTTGTGAGTTTGAAACCATATTTTTACTTTAATTGTTTTTATTTTGTTTCATCATCTTAAAATACCATGTTGTGCTTTACTTTTTGTTTGTTCTTTGATCGTAAAAAACTCTGCATTAATCAAACATGTCATTTATTATTTGAATCATTAGAGTTTTAGAGATGAGATAAAAATTTCTAGAGGTTTTCAGAGCCTTTAGAAAAACCTTTTTAGAAGCCTTCTTGGAACTTTTATTGGGTCTTTCTTGAAACCTTTTCTTGGAGTTCTTCTCTCAACACTGATTTTATCACACTCTTTGTGAGTTTGAAACCATATTTTTACTTTAACTGTTTTTATTTTGTTTCATCTTCTTAAAATATCATGTTGTGCTTTACTTTTTGTTTGTTCTTTGATCATAAAAAACTCTGCATTAATCAAACATGTCATATTTTATTTGAATCATTAGAGTTTTAGAGATGAGATAAAACAATTGATTTTTCAATCCTGAGATTTTAAGGCGTAAGTCTTTCAGAGCCTTTAGAAAAGCCTTTTTGGAGGTTTTCAGAGCCGTTAGAAAAGCCTTTTTAGAAGCCTTCTTGGAACTTTTATTGGGTTTTTCTTGGAACCTTTTCTTCGAGTTCTTCTCTCAACACTGATTTTCTCACACTCTTTGTGAGTTTGAAACCATATTTTTACTTTAATTGTTTTTGTTTTGTTTCATCATCTTCAAATACCATGTTGTGCTTTACTTTTTGTTTGTTCTTTGATCGTAAAAAACACTGCATTAATCAAACATGTCATTTTTTATTTGAATCATTAGAGTTTTAGAGATGAGATAAAAGAATTGATTTTTCAATCCTGAGATTTTACGGCATAAGTCTTTCAGAGCCTTTAGAAAAGCCTTTTCGGAGGTTTTCAGAGCCGTTAGAAAAGCCTTTTTAGAAGCCTTCTTGGAACTTTTATTGGGTCTTTCTTGGAACCTTTTCTTCGAGTTCTTCTCTCAACACTGATTTTCTCACACTCTTTGTGAGTATGAAACCATATTTTTACTTTAATTCTTTTTGTTTTGTTTCATCATCTTAAAATACCATGTTGTGCTTTACTTTTTGTTTGTTCTTTGATCGTAAAAAACACTGCATTAATCAAACATGTCATTTTTTATTTGAATCATTAGAGTTTTAGAGATGAGATAAAGATTTCTAGAGGTTTTCAAAGCCTTTAGAAAAGCCCTTTTAGAAGCCTTCTTGGAACTTTTATTGGGTCCTTCTTGAAACCATTTCTCGGAGTTCTTCTCTCAACACTGATTTTATCACACTCTTTATGAGTTTGAAACCATATTTTTACTTTAATTGTTTTTATTTTGTTTCATCTTAAAATACCATGTTGTGCTTTATTTTTTGTTTGTTCTTTGATCGTAAAAAACTCTACATTAATCAAACATATCATTTTTTATTTGACTGATTAGAGTTTTCGGGATGAGATAGAAATTTCTAGAGGTTTTCAGAGCCTTTAGAAAAGCCTTTTTAGAAGCCTTCTTGGAGCTTTTATTGGGTCTTTCTTGAAAACTTTTCTTGGAGTTCTTCTTTCAACACTTTTATCACACTCTTTGAAAGTTTGAAACCATATTTTTACCTTAATTGTTTTTATTTTGTTTCATCATCTTAAAATACAATGTTGTGCTTTAGTTTTTGTTTGTTCTTTGATCGTAAAAAACTCTGCATTAATCAGACAGCTCATTTATTATTTGAATCATTAGAGTTTTAGAGATGAGATAAAAATTTCTAGAGGTTTTCAGAGCCTTTAGAAAAACCTTTTTAGAAGCCTTCTTGGAACTTTTATTGGGTCTTTCTTGAAACCTTTTCTTGGAGTTCTTCTCTCAACACTGATTTTATCACACTCTTTGTGAGTTTGAAACCATATTTTTACTTTAACTGTTTTTATTTTGTTTCATCATCTTAAAATATCATGTTGTGCTTTACTTTTTGTTTGTTCTTTGATCATAAAAAACTCTGCATTAATCAAACATGTCATATTTTATTTGAATCATTAGAGTTTTAGAGATGAGATAAAACAATTGATTTTTCAATCCTGAGATTTTAAGGCGTAAGTCTTTCAGAGCCTTTAGAAAAGCCTTTTTGGAGGTTTTCAGAGCCGTTAGAAAAGCCTTTTTAGAAGCCTTCTTGGAACTTTTATTGGGTTTTTCTTGGAACCTTTTCTTCGAGTTCTTCTCTCAACACTGATTTTCTCACACTCTTTGTGAGTATGAAACCATATTTTTAATTTAATTCTTTTTGTTTTGTTTCATCATCTTAAAATACCATGTTGTGCTTTACTTTTTGTTTGTTCTTTGATCGTAAAAAACACTGCATTAATCAAACATGTCATTTTTTATTTGAATCATTAGAGTTTTAGAGATGAGATAAAGATTTCTAGAGGTTTTCAAAGCCTTTAGAAAAGCCCTTTTAGAAGCCTTCTTGGAACTTTTATTGGGTCCTTCTTGAAACCATTTCTCGGAGTTCTTCTCTCAACACTGATTTTATCACACTCTTTATGAGTTTGAAACCATATTTTTACTTTAATTGTTTTTATTTTGTTTCATCTTAAAATACCATGTTGTGCTTTATTTTTTGTTTGTTCTTTGATCGTAAAAAACTCGACATTAATCAAACATGTCATTTTTTATTTGACTGATTAGAGTTTTCGGGATGAGATAGAAATTTCTAGAGGTTTTCAGAGCCTTTAGAAAAGCCTTTTTAGAAGCCTTCTTGGAGCTTTTATTGGGTCTTTCTTGAAAACTTTTCTTGGAGTTCTTCTTTCAACACTTTTATCACACTCTTTGTGAGTTTGAAACCATATTTTTACCTTAATTGTTTTTATTTTGTTTCATCATCTTAAAATACCATGTTGTGCTTTAGTTTTTGTTTGTTCTTTGATCGTAAAAAACTCTGCATTAATCAGACAGCTCATTTATTATTTGAATCATTAGAGTTTTAGAGATGAGATAAAAATTTCTAGAGGTTTTCAGAGCCTTTAGAAAAACCTTTTTAGAAGCCTTCTTGGAACTTTTATTGGGTCTTTCTTGAAACCTTTTCTTGGAGTTCTTCTCTCAACACTGATTTTATCACACTCTTTCTAAGTTTGAAACCATATTTTTACTTTAATTGTTTTTATTTTGTTTCATCATCTTAAAATATCATTTTGTGCTTTACTTTTTGTTTGTTCTTTGATCATAAAAAACTCTGCATTAATCAAACATGTCATTCTTTATTTGAATCATTAGAGTTTTAGAGATGAGATAAAAGAATTGATTTTTCAATCCTGAGATTTTAAGGCATAAGTCTTTCAGAGCCTGTAGAAAAGCCTTTTTGGAAGTTTTTAGAGCCGTTAGAAAAGCCTTTTTAGAAGCCTTTGTGGAACTTTTATTGGATCTTTCTTGGAACCTTTTCTTCGAGTTCTTCTCTCAACACTGATTTTCTCACACTCTTTGTGAGTTTGAAACCATATTTTTACTTTAATTCTTTTTGTTTTGTTTCATCATCTTAAAATACCATGTTGTGCTTTACTTTTTGTTTGTTCTTTGATCGTAAAAAACACTGCATTAATCAAACATGTCATTTTTTATTTGAATCATTAGAGTTTTAGATATGAGATAAAGATTTCTAGAGGTTTTCAAAGCCTTTAGAAAAGCCGTTTTAGAAGCCTTCTTGGAACTTTAATTGGGTCCTTCTTGAAACCATTTCTCGGAGTTCTTCTCTCAACACTGATTTTATCACACTCTTTATGAGTTTGAAACCATATTTTTACTTTAATTGTTTTTATTTTGTTTCATCTTAAAGTACCATGTTGTGCTTTATTTTTTGTTTGTTCTTTGATCGTAAAAAACTCTGCATTAATCAAACATGTCATTTTTTATTTGACTCATTATAGTTTTCGGGATGAGATAAAAATTTCTAGAGGTTTTCAGTGCCTTTAGAAAAGCTTTTTTAGAAGCCTTCTTGGAACTTTTGTTGGGTCATTCTTGAAAAATTTTCTTGGAATTCTTCTCTCAACACTGATTTTATCACACTCTTTGTGAGTTTGAAACCATATTTTTACTTTAATTGTTTTTATTTTGTTTCATCATCTTAAAATACCATGTTGTGCTTTACTTTTTGTTTGTTCTTTGATCGTGAAAAACTCTGCATTAATCAAACATGTCATTTATTATTTGAATCATTAGAGTTTTAGAGATGAGATAAAAATTTCTAGAGGTTTTCAGAGCCTTTAGAAAAACCTTTTTAGAAGCCTTCTTGGAACTTTTATTGGGTCTTTCTTGAAACCTTTTCTTGGAGTTCTTCTCTCAACACTGATTTTATCACACTCTTTGTGAGTTTGAAACCATATTTTTACTTTAACTATTTTTATTTTGTTTCATCTTCTTAAAATATCATGTTGTGCTTTACTTTTTGTTTGTTCTTTGATCATAAAAAACTCTGCATTAATCAAACATGTCATATTTTATTTGAATCATTAGAGTTTTAGAGATGAGATAAAACAATTGATTTTTCAATCCTGAGATTTTAAGGCGTAAGTCTTTCAGAGCCTTTAGAAAAGCCTTTTTGGAGGTTTTCAGAGCCGTTAGAAAAGCCTTTTTAGAAGCCTTCTTGGAACTTTTATTGGGTTTTTCTTGGAACCTTTTCTTCGAGTTCTTCTCTCAACACTGATTTTCTCACACTCTTTGTGAGTTTGAAACCATATTTTTACTTTAATTGTTTTTGTTTTGTTTCATCATCTTCAAATACCATGTTGTGCTTTACTTTTTGTTTGTTCTTTGATCGTAAAAAACACTGCATTAATCAAACATGTCATTTTTTATTTGAATCATTAGAGTTTTAGAGATGAGATAAAAGAATTGATTTTTCAATCCTGAGATTTTAAGGCATAAGTCTTTCAGAGCCTTTAGAAAAGCCTTTTCGGAGGTTTTCAGAGCCGTTAGAAAAGCCTTTTTAGAAGCCTTCTTGGAACTTTTATTGGGTCTTTCTTGGAACCTTTTCTTCGAGTTCTTCTCTCAACACTGATTTTCTCACACTCTTTGTGAGTATGAAACCATATTTTTACTTTAATTCTTTTTCTTTTGTTTCATCATCTTAAAATACCATGTTGTGCTTTACTTTTTGTTTGTTCTTTGATCGTAAAAAACACTGCATTAATCAAACATGTCATTTTTTATTTGAATCATTAGAGTTTTAGAGATGAGATAAAGATTTCTAGAGGTTTTCAAAGCCTTTAGAAAAGCCCTTTTAGAAGCCTTCTTGGAACTTTTATTGGGTCCTTCTTGAAACCATTTCTCGGAGTTCTTCTCTCAACACTGATTTTATCACACTCTTTATGAGTTTGAAACCATATTTTTACTTTAATTGTTTTTATTTTGTTTCATCTTAAAATACCATGTTGTGCTTTATTTTTTGTTTGTTCTTTGATCGTAAAAAACTCTACATTAATCAAACATATCATTTTTTATTTGACTGATTAGAGTTTTCGGGATGAGATAGAAATTTCTAGAGGTTTTCAGAGCCTTCAGAAAAGCCTTTTTAGAAGCCTTCTTGGAGCTTTTATTGGGTCTTTCTTGAAAACTTTTCTTGGAGTTCTTCTTTCAACACTTTTATCACACTCTTTGAAAGTTTGAAACCATATTTTTACCTTAATTGTTTTTATTTTGTTTCATCATCTTAAAATACCATGTTGTGCTTTAGTTTTTGTTTGTTCTTTGATCGTAAAAAACTCTGCATTAATCAGACAGCTCATTTATTATTTGAATCATTAGAGTTTTAGAGATGAGATAAAAATTTCTAGAGGTTTTCAGAGCCTTTAGAAAAACCTTTTTAGAAGCCTTCTTGGAACTTTTATTGGGTCTTTCTTGAAACCTTTTGTTGGAGTTCTTCTCTCAACACTGATTTTATCACACTCTTTGTGAGTTTGAAACCATATTTTTACTTTAACTGTTTTTATTTTGTTTCATCATCTTAAAATATCATGTTGTGCTTTACTTTTTGTTTGTTCTTTGATCATAAAAAACTCTGCATTAATCAAACATGTCATATTTTATTTGAATCATTAGAGTTTTAGAGATGAGATAAAACAATTGATTTTTCAATCCTGAGATTTTAAGGCGTAAGTCTTTCAGAGCCTTTAGAAAAGCCTTTTTGGAGGTTTTCAGAGACGTTAGAAAAGCCTTTTTAGAAGCCTTCTTGGAACTTTTATTGGGTTTTTCTTGGAACCTTTTCTTCGAGTTCTTCTCTCAACACTGATTTTCTCACACTCTTTGTGAGTTTGAAACCATATTTTTACTTTAATTTATTTTGTTTTGTTTCATCATCTTCAAATACCATGTTGTGCTTTACTTTTTGTTTGTTCTTTGATCGTAAAAAACACTGCATTAATCAAACATGTCATTTTTTATTTGAATCATTAGTGTTTTAGAGATGAGACAAAGATTTCTAGAGGTTTTCACAGCCTTTAGAAAAGCCCTTTTAGAAGCCTTCTTGGAACTTTTATTGGGTCCTTCTTGAAACCATTTCTCGGAGTTCTTCTCTCAACACTGATTTTATCACACTCTTTATGAGTTTGAAACCATATTTTTACTTTAATTGTTTTTATTTTGTTTCATCTTAAAATACCATGTTGTGCTTTATTTTTTGTTTGTTCTTTGATCGTAAAAAACTCGACATTAATCAAACATGTCATTTTTTATTTGACTGATTAGAGTTTTCGGGATGAGATAGAAATTTCTAGAGGTTTTCAGAGCCTTTAGAAAAGCCTTTTTAGAAGCCTTCTTGGAGCTTTTATTGGGTCTTTCTTGAAAACTTTTCTTGGAGTTCTTCTTTCAACACTTTTATCACACTCTTTGTGAGTTTGAAACCATATTTTTACCTTAATTGTTTTTATTTTGTTTCATCATCTTAAAATACCATGTTGTGCTTTAGTTTTTGTTTGTTCTTTGATCGTAAAAAACTCTGCATTAATCAGACAGCTCATTTATTATTTGAATCATTAGAGTTTTAGAGATGAGATAAAAATTTCTAGAGGTTTTCAGAGCCTTTAGAAAAACCTTTTTAGAAGCCTTCTTGGAACTTTTATTGGGTCTTTCTTGAAACCTTTTCTTGGAGTTCTTCTCTCAACACTGATTTTATCACACTCTTTCTAAGTTTGAAACCATATTTTTACTTTAATTGTTTTTATTTTGTTTCCTCATCTTAAAATATCATTTTGTGCTTTACTTTTTGTTTGTTCTTTGATCATAAAAAACTCTGCATTAATCAAACATGTCATTCTTTATTTGAATCATTAGAGTTTTAGAGATGAGATAAAAGAATTGATTTTTCAATCCTGAGATTTTAAGGCATAAGTCTTTCAGAGCCTGTAGAAAAGCCTTTTTGGAAGTTTTTAGAGCCGTTAGAAAAGCCTTTTTAGAAGCCTTCGTGGAACTTTTATTGGGTCTTTCTTGGAACCTTTTCTTCGAGTTCTTCTCTCAACACTGATTTTCTCACACTCTTTGTGAGTTTGAAACCATATTTTTACTTTAATTCTTTTTGTTTTGTTTCATCATCTTAAAATACCATGTTGTGCTTTACTTTTTGTTTGTTCTTTGATCGTAAAAAACACTGCATTAATCAAACATGTCATTTTTTATTTGAATCATTAGAGTTTTAGATATGAGATAAAGATTTCTAGAGGTTTTCAAAGCCTTTAGAAAAGCCGTTTTAGAAGCCTTCTTGGAACTTTAATTGGGTCCTTCTTGAAACCATTTCTCGGAGTTCTTCTCTCAACACTGATTTTATCACACTCTTTATGAGTTTGAAACCATATTTTTACTTTAATTGTTTTTATTTTGTTTCATCTTAAAATACCATGTTGTGCTTTACTTTTTGTTTGTTCTTTGATCATAAAAAACTCTGCATTAATCAAACATGTCATTTTTTATTTGAATCATTAGAGTTTTAGAGATAAGATAAAAGAATTGACTTTTCAATCCTGAGATTTTAAGGCGTAAGTCTTTCAGAGCCTTTAGAAAAGCCTTTTTGGAGGTTTTCAGAGCCGTTAGACAAGCCTTTTTAGAAGCCTTCTTGGAACTTTTATTGGGTCTTTCTTGGAACCTTTTCTGCGAGTTCTTCTCTCAACACTGATTTTATCACACTCTTTGTGAGTTTGAAACCATATTTTTACTTTAATTGTTTTTATTTTGTTTCATCATCTTAAAATACCATGTTGTGCTTTACTTTTTGTTTGTTCTTTGATCGTAAAAAACACTGCATTAATCGAACATGTCATTTTTTATTTGAATCATTAGTGTTTTAGAGATGAGACAAAGATTTCTAGAGGTTTTCACAGCCTTTAGAAAAGCCGTTTTACAAGCCTTCTTGGGACTTTTATTGGGTCCTTCTTGAAACCATTTCTCGGAGTTCTTCTCTCAACACTGATTTTATCACACTCTTTATGAGTTTGAAACCATATTTTTACTTTAATTGTTTTTATTTTGTTTCATCTTAAAATACCATGTTGTGCTTTACTTTTTGTTTGTTCTTTGATCATAAAAAACTCTGCATTAATCAAACATGTCATTTTTTATTTGAATCATTAGAGTTTTAGAGATAAGATAAAAGAATTGATTTTTCAATCCTGAGATTTTAAGGCGTAAGTCTTTCAGAGCCTTTAGAAAAGCCTTTTTGGAGGTTTTCAGAGCCGTTAGAAAAGCCTTTTTAGAAGCCTTCTTGGAACTTTTATTGGGTCTTTCTTGGAACCTTTTCTTCGAGTTCTTCTCTCAACACTGATTTTCTCACACTCTTTGTGAGTTTGAAACCATATTTTTACTTTAATTGTTTTTGTTTGGTTTCATCATCTTAAAATACCATGTTGTGCTTTACTTTTTGTTTGTTCGTTGATCGTAAAAAACACTGCATTAATCAAACATGTCATTTTTTATTTGAATCATTAGAGTTTTAGAGATGAGATAAAAATTTCTAGAGGTTTTCAGAGCCTTTAGAAAAGCCTTTTTAGAAGCCTTCTGGGAACTTTTATTGGGTTTTTCTTGGAACCTTTTCTTCGAGTTCTTCTCTCAACACTGATTTTCTCACACTCTTTGTGAGTTTGAAACCATATTTTTACTTTAATTCTTTTTGTTTTGTTTCATCATCTTCAAATAGCATGTTGTGCTTTACTTTTTGTTTGTTCGTTGATCGTAAAAAACACTGCATTAATCAAACATGTCATTTTTTATTTGAATCATTAGAGTTTTAGAGATGAGATAAAAATTTCTAGAGGTTTTCAGAGCCTTTAGAAAAGCCTTTTTAGAAGCCTTCTTGGAACTTTTATTGGGTCTTTCTTGAAACCTTTTCTTGGAGTTCTTCTCTCAACACTGATTTTATCACACTCTTTGTGAGTTTGAAACCATATTTTTACTTTAATTGTTTTTATTTTGTTTCATCATCTTAAAATACCATGTTGTGCTTTACTTTTTGTTTGTTCTTTGATCGTAAAAAATACTGCATTAATCGAACATGTCATTTTTTATTTGAATCATTAGTGTTTTAGAGATGAGACAAAGATTTCTAGAGGTTTTCACAGCCTTTAGAAAAGCCTTTTTAGAAGCCTTCTTGGAACTTTTATTGCGTCTTTCTTGAAAAATTTTCTTGGAATTCTTCTCTCAACACTGATTTTATCACACTCTTTGTGAGTTTGAAACCATATTTTTACTTTAATTGTTTTTATTTTGTTTCATCATCTTAAAATACCATGTTGTGCTTTAGTTTTTGTTTGTTCTTTGATCGTAAAAAATACTGCATTAATCGAACATGTCATTTTTTATTTGAATCATTAGTGTTTTAGAGATGAGACAAAGATTTCTAGAGGTTTTCACAGCCTTTAGAAAAGCCCTTTTAGAAGCCTTCTTGGGACTTTTATTGGGTCCTTCTTGAAACCATTTCTCGGAGTTCTTCTCTCAACACTGATTTTATCACACTCTTTATGAGTTTGAAACCATATTTTTACTTTAATTGTTTTTATTTTGTTTCATCTTAAAATACCATGTTGTGCTTTACTTTTTGTTTGTTCTTTGATCATAAAAAACTCTGCATTAATCAAACATGTCATTTTTTATTTGAATCATTAGAGTTTTAGAGATAAGATAAAAGAATTGATTTTTCAATCCTGAGATTTTAAGGCGTAAGTCTTTCAGAGCCTTTAGAAAAGCCTTTTTGGAGGTTTTCAGAGCCGTTAGAAAAGCCTTTTTAGAAGCCTTCTTGGAACTTTTATTGGGTTTTTCTTGGAACCTTTTCTTCGAGTTCTTCTCTCAACACTGATTTTCTCACACTCTTTGTGAGTTTGAAACCATATTTTTACTTTAATTCTTTTTGTTTTGCTTCATCATCTTCAAATACCATGTTGTGCTTTACTTTTTGTTTGTTCTTTGATCGTAAAAAACACTGCATTAATCAAACATGTCATTTTTTATTTGAATCATTAGAGTTTTAGAGATGAGATAAAAATTTCTAGAGGTTTTCAGAGCCTTTAGAAAAGCCTTTTTAGAAGCCTTCTTGGAACTTTTATTGGGTCTTTCTTGAAACCTTTTCTTGGAGTTCTTCTCTCAACACTGATTTTATCACACTCTTTGTGAGTTTGAAACCATATTTTTACTTTAATTGTTTTTATTTTTTTTCATCATCTTAAAATACCATGTTGTGCTTTACTTTTTGTTTGTTCTTTGATCGTAAAAAACACTGCATTAATCGAACATGTCATTTTTTATTTGAATCATTAGTGTTTGAGAGATGAGACAAAGATTTCTAGAGGTTTTCACAGCCTTTAGAAAAGCCTTTTTAGAAGCCTTCTTGGAACTTTTATTGGGTCGTTCTTGAAAAATTTTCTTGGAATTCTTCTCTCAACACTGATTTTATCACACTCTTTGTGAGTTTGAAACCATATTTTTACTTTAATTGTTTTTATTTTGTTTCATCATCTTAAAATACCATGTTGTGCTTTACTTTTTGTTTGTTCTTTGATCGTAAAAAACACTGCATTAATCGAACATGTCATTTTTTATTTGAATCATTAGTGTTTTGGAGATGAGACAAAGATTTCTAGAGGTTTTCACAGCCTTTAGAAAAGCCCTTTTAGAAGCCTTCTTGGGACTTTTATTGGGTCCTTCTTGAAACCATTTCTCGGAGTTCTTCTCTCAACACTGATTTTATCACACTCTTTATGAGTTTGAAACCATATTTTTACTTTAATTGTTTTTATTTTGTTTCGTCTTAAAATACCATGTTGTGCTTTACTTTTTGTTTGTTCTTTGATCGTAAAAAACTCTGCATTAATCAAACATGTCATTTTTTATTTGACTCATTAGAGTTTTAGGGATGAGATAAAAATTTCTAGAGGTGTTCAGAGCCTTTAGAAAAGCCTTTTTAGAAGCCTTCTTGGAACTTTTATTGGGTCTTTCTTGAAACCTTTTCTTGGAGTTCTTCCCTCAACACTGATCTTGTCACACTCTTTGTGAGTTTGAAACCATATTTTTACTTTAATTGTTTTTATTTTGTTTCATCATCTTAAAATACCATGTTGTGCTTTACTTTTTGTTTGTTCTTTGATTATAAAAAACTCCGCATTAATCAAACATGTCATTTTTTATTTGAATCATTAGAGTTTTAGAGATGAGATAAAAGAATTGATTTTTCAATCCTGAGATTTTAAGGCATAAGTCCTTCAGAGCCTGTAGAAAAGCCTTTTTGGAGGTTTTCAGAGCCGTTAGAAAAGCCTTTTTAGAAGCCTTCTTGGAACTTTTATTGGGTCTTTCTTGGAACCTTTTCTTCGAGTTCTTCTCTCAACACTGATTTTATCACACTCTTTGTGAGTTTGAAACCATATTTTTACTTTAATTGTTTTTATTTTGTTTCATCATCTTAAAATACCATGTTGTGCTTTACTTTTTGTTTGTTCTTTGATCGTAAAAAACACTGCATTAATCGAACATGTCATTTTTTATTTGAATCATTAGTGTTTTAGAGATGAGACAAAGATTTCTAGAGGTTTTCACAGCCTTTAGAAAAGTCCTTTTAGAAGCCTTCTTGGGACTTTTATTGGGTCCTTCTTGAAACCATTTCTCGGAGTTCTTTTCTCAACACTGATTTTATCACACTCTTTATGAGTTTGAAACCATATTTTTACTTTAATTGTTTTTATTTTGTTTCATCTTAAAATACCATGTTGTGCTTTACTTTTTGTTTGTTCTTTGATCATAAAAAACTCTACATTAATCGAACATGTCATTTTTTATTTGAATCATTAGTGTTTTAGAGATGAGACAAAGGTTTCTAGAGGTTTTCACAGCCTTTAGAAAAGCCTTTTTAGAAGCCTTCTTGGAACTTTTATTGGGTCTTTCTTGAAAAATTTTCTTGGAATTCTTCTCTCAACACTGATTTTATCACACTCTTTGTGAGTTTGAAACCATATTTTTACTTTAATTGTTTTTATTTTGTTTCATCATCTTAACATACCATGTTATGCTTTACTTTTTGTTTGTTCTTTGATCGTAAAAAACACTGCATTAATCGAACATGTCATTTTTTATTTGAATCATTAGTGTTTTAGAGATGAGACAAAGATTTCTAGAGGTTTTCACAGCCTTGAGAAACGCCCTTTTAGAAGCCTTCTTGGGACTTTTATTGGGTCCTTCTTGAAACCATTTCTCGGAGTTCTTCTCTCAACACTGATTTTATCACACTCTTTATGAGTTTGAAACCATATTTTTACTTTAATTGTTTTTATTTTGTTTCATCTTAAAATACCATGTTGTGCTTTACTTTTTGTTTGTTCTTTGATCATAAAAAACTCTGCATTAATCAAACATGTCATTTTTTATTTGAATCATTAGAGTTTTAGAGATGAGATAAAAGAATTGATTTTTCAATCCTGAGATTTTAAGGCATAAGTCCTTCAGAGCCTGTAGAAAAGCCTTTTTGGAGGTTTTCAGAGCCGTTAGAAAAGCCTTTTTAGAAGCCTTCTTGGAACTTTTATTGGGTTTTTCTTGGAACCTTTTCTTGGAGTTCTTCTCTCAACACTGATTTTCTCACACTCTTTGTGAGTTTGAAACCATATTTTTACTTTAATTGTTTTTATTTTTTTTCATCATCTTAAAATACCATGTTGTGCTTTACTTTTTGTTTGTTCTTTGATCGTAAAAAACACTGCATTAATCAAACATGTCATTTTTTATTTGACTCATTAGAGTTTTAGGGATGAGATAAAAATTTCTAGAGGTGTTCAGAGCCTTTAGAAAAGCCTTTTTAGAAGGCTTCTTGGAACTTTTATTGGGTCTTTCTTGAAACCTTTTCTTGGAGTTCTTCCCTCAACACTGATCTTGTCACACTCTTTGTGAGTTTGAAACCATATTTTTACTTTAATTGTTTTTATTTTGTTTCATCATCTTAAAATACCATGTTGTGCTTTACTTTTTGTTTGTTCTTTGATTATAAAAAACTCTGCATTAATCAAACATGTCATTTTTTATTTGAATCATTAGAGTTTTAGAGATGAGATAAAAGAATTGATTTTTCAATCCTGAGATTTTAAGGCATAAGTCCTTCAGAGCCTGTAGAAAAGCCTTTTTGGAGGTTTTCAGAGCCGTTAGAAAAGCCTTTTTAGAAGCCTTCTTGGAACTTTTATTGGGTCTTTCTTGGAACCTTTTCTTCGAGTTCTTCTCTCAACACTGATTTTATCACACTCTTTGTGAGTTTGAAACCATATTTTTACTTTAATTGTTTTTTTTTTGTTTCATCATCTTAAAATACCATGTTGTGCTTTACTTTTTGTTTGTTCTTTGAACTTAAAAAACACTGCATTAATCGAACATGTCATTTTTTATTTGAATCATTAGTGTTTTAGAGATGAGACAAAGATTTCTAGAGGTTTTCACAGCCTTTAGAAAAGCCCTTTTAGAAGCCTTCTTGGGACTTTTATTGGGTCCTTCTTGAAACCATTTCTCGGAGTTCTTTTCTGAACACTGATTTTATCACACTCTTTATGAGTTTGAAACCATATTTTTACTTTAATTGTTTTTATTTTGTTTCATCATCTTAAAATACCATGTTGTGCTTTACTTTTTGTTTGTTCTTTGATCGTAAAAAACACTGCATTAATCGAACATGTCATTTTTTATTTGAATCATTAGTGTTTTAGAGATGAGACAAAGATTTCTAGAGGTTTTCACAGCCTTAAAAAAGCCCTTTTAGAAGCCTTCTTGGAACTTTTATTGGGTTTTTCTTGGAACCTTTTCTTCGAGTTCTTCTCTCAACACTAATTTTCTCACACTCTTTGTGAGTTTGAAACCATATTTTTACTTTAATTGTTTTTGTTTTGTTTCATCATCTTCAAATACCATGTTGTGCTTTACTTTTTGTTTGTTCTTTGATCGTAAAAAACACTGCATTAATCAAACATGTCATTTTTTATTTGAATCATTCGAGTTTTAGAGATGAGATAAAAATTTCTAGAGGTTTTCAGAGCCTTTAGAAAAGCCTTTTTAGAAGCCTTCTTGGAACTTTTATTGGGTCTTTCTTGAAACCTTTTCTTGGAGTTCTTCTCTCAACACTGATTTTATCACACTCTTTGTGAGTTTGAAACCATATTTTTACTTTAATTGTTTTTATTTTGTTTCATCATCTTAAAATACCATGTTGTGCTTTACTTTTTGTTTGTTCTTTGATCGTAAAAAACTCTGCATTAATCAAACATGTCATTTTTTATTTGACTCATTAGAGTTTTAGGGATGAGATAAAAATTTCTAGAGGTGTTCAGAGCCTTTAGAAAAGCCTTTTTAGAAGCCTTCTTGGAACTTTTATTGGGTCTTTCTTGAAACCTTTTCTTGGAGTTCTTCCCTCAACACTGATCTTGTCACACTCTTTGTGAGTTTGAAACCATATTTTTACTTTAATTGTTTTTATTTTGTTTCATCATCTTAAAATACCATGTTGTGCTTTACTTTTTGTTTGTTCTTTGATTATAAAAAACTCTGCATTAATCAAACATGTCATTTTTTATTTGAATCATTAGAGTTTTAGAGATGAGATAAAAGAATTGATTTTTCAATCCTGAGATTTTAAGGCATAAGTCCTTCAGAGCCTGTAGAAAAGCCTTTTTGGAGGTTTTCAGAGCCGTTAGAAAAGCCTTTTTAGAAGCCTTCTTGGAACTTTTATTGGGTCTTTCTTGGAACCTTTTCTTGGACTTCTTCTCTCAACACTGATTTTCTCACACTCTTTGTGAGTTTGAAACCATATTTTTACTTTAATTGTTTTTGTTTTGTTTCATCATCTTAAAATACCATGTTGTGCTTTATTTTTTGTTTGTTCTTTGATCGTAAAAAACTCTGCATTAATCAAACATGTCATTTTTTATTTGACTCATTAGAGTTTTAGGGATGAGATAAAAATTTCTAGAGGTGTTCAGAGCCTTTAGAAAAGCCTTTTTAGAAGCCTTCTTGGAACTTTTATTGGGTCTTTCTTGAAACCTTTTCTTGGAGTTCTTCCCTCAACACTGATCTTGTCACACTCTTTGTGAGTTTGAAACCATATTTTTACTTTAATTGTTTTTATTTTGTTTCATCATTTTAAAATATCATGTTGTGCTTTACTTTTTGTTTGTTCTTTGATCATAAAAAACTCTGCATTAATCAAACATGTCATTTTTTATTTGAATCATTAGAGTTTTAGAGATGAGATAAAAGAATTGATTTTTCAATCCTGAGATTTACGGCATAAGTCTTTCGGAGCCTTTAGAAAAGCCTTTTTGGAGGTTTTCAGAGCCGTTAGAAAAGCCTTTTTAGAAGCCTTCTTGGAACTTTTATTGGGTCTTTCTTGGAACCTTTTCATCGAGTTCTTCTCTCAACGCTGATTTTCTCACACTCTTTGTGAGTTTGAAACCATATTTTTACTATAATTGTTTTTGTTTTGTTTCATCATCTTAAAATACCATGTTTTGGTTTACTTTTTGTTTGTTCTTTGATCATAAAAAACTCTGCATCAATCAAACATGTCATTTTTTATTTGAATAATTAGAGTTTTAGAGATGAGATAAAAGAATTGATTTTTCAATCCTGAGATTTTAAGGCATAAGTCTTTCAGAGCCTTTAGAAAAGCCTTTTTGGAGGTTTTCAGAGCCGTTAGAAAAGCCTTTTTAGGAGCCTCCTTGGAACTTTTATTGGGTCTTTCTTGGAACCTTTTCTTCGAGTTCTTCTCTCAACATTGATTTTCTCACACTCTTTGTGAGTTTGAAACCATATTTTTACTTTAATTGTTTTTGTTTTGTTTCATCATCTTAAAATACCATGTTGTGCTTTATTTTTTGTTTGTTCTTTGAACGTAAAAAACACTGCATTAATCGAACATGTCATTTTTTATTTGAATCATTAGTGTTTTAGAGATGAGACAAAGATTTCTAGAGGTTTTCACAGCCTTTAGAAAAGCCGTTTTAGAAGCCTTCTTGGGACTTTTATTGGGTCCTTCTTGAAACCATTTCTCGGAGTTCTTCTCTCAACACTGATTTTATCACACTCTTTATGAGTTTGAAACCATATTTTTACTTTAATTGTTTTTATTTTGTTTCATCTTAAAATACCATGTTGTGCTTTACTTTTTGTTTGTTCTTTGATCGTAAAAAACTCTGCATTAATCAAACATGTCATTTTTTATTTGACTCATTAGAGTTTTAGGGATGAGATAAAAATTTCTAGAGGTGTTCAGAGCCTTTAGAAAAGCCTTTTTAGAAGCCTTCTTGGAACTTTTATTGGGTCTTTCTTGAAACCTTTTCTTGGAGTTCTTCCCTCAACACTGATCTTGTCACACTCTTTGTGAGTTTGAAACCATATTTTTACTTTAATTGTTTTTATTTTGTTTCATCATCTTAAAATACCATGTTGTGCTTTACTTTTTGTTTGTTCTTTGATCGTAAAAAACTCTGCATTAATCAAACATGTCATTTTTTATTTGACTCATTAGAGTTTTCGGGATGAGATAAAAATTTCTAGAGGTTTTCAGAGCTTTTAGAAAAGCCTTTTTAGAAGCCTTCTTGGAACTTTTATTGGGTCTTTCTTGAAAACTTTTCTTGGAGTTCTTCTCTCAACACTTTTATGACACTCTTTGTGAGTTTGAAACCATATTTTTACCTTAATTGTTTTTATTTTGTTTCATCATCTTAAAATACCATGTTGTGCTTTACTTTTTGTTTGTTCTTTGATCGTAAAAAACTCTGCATTAATCAAACATGTCATTTATTATTTGAATCATTAGAGTTTTAGAGATGAGATAAAAATTTCTAGAGGTTTTCAGAGCCTTTAGAAAAACCTTTTTAGAAGCCTTCTTGAAACTTTTATTGGGTCTTTCTTGAAACCTTTTCTTGGAGTTCTTCTCTCAACACTGATTTTATCACACTCTTTCTGAGTTTTAAACCATATTTTTACTTTAATTGTTTTTATTTTGTTTCATCATCTTAAAATATCATTTTGTGCTTTACTTTTTGTTTGTGCTTCGATTATAAAAAACACTGCATTAATCAAACATGTCATTTTTTATTTGAATCATTAGAGTTTTAGAGATGAGATAAAAGAATTGATTTTTCAATCCTGAGATTTTAAGGCGTAAGTCTTTCAGAGCCTTTACAAAAGCCTTTTTGGAGGTTTTTAGAGCCGTTAGAAAAGCCTTTTTAGAAGCCTTCTTGGAACTTCTATTGGGTCTTTCTTGGAACCTTTTCTTCGAGTTCTTCTCTCAACACTGATTTTCTCACACTCTTTGTGAGTTTGAAACCATATTTTTACTTTAATTGTTTTTGTTTTGTTTCATCATCTTAAAATACCATGTTGTGCTTTACATTTTGTTTGTTCTTTGATCATAAAAAACTCTGCATTAATCAAACATGTCATTTTTTATTTGAATCATTAGAGTTTTAGAGATGAGATAAAAGAATTGATTTTTCAATCCTGAGATTTTACGGCGTAAGTCTTTCAGAGCCTTTAGAAAAGCCTTTTTCGAGGTTTTCAGAGCCGTTAGAAAAGCCTTTTTAGAAGCCTTCTTGGAACTTTTATTGGGTTTTTCTTGGAACCTTTTCTTCGAGTTCTTCTCTCAACACTAATTTTCTCACACTCTTTGTGAGTTTGAAACCATATTTTTACTTTAATTGTTTTTGTTTTGTTTCATCATCTTCAAATACCATGTTGTGCTTTACTTTTTGTTTGTTCTTTGATCGTAAAAAACACTGCATTAATCAAACATGTCATTTTTTATTTGAATCATTCGAGTTTTAGAGATGAGATAAAAATTTCTAGAGGTTTTCAGAGCCTTTAGAAAAGCCTTTTTAGAAGCCTTCTTGGAACTTTTATTGGGTCTTTCTTGAAACCTTTTCTTGGAGTTCTTCTCTCAACACTGATTTTATCACACTCTTTGTGAGTTTGAAACCATATTTTTACTTTAATTGTTTTTATTTTGTTTCATCATCTTAAAATACCATGTTGTGCTTTACTTTTTGTTTGTTCTTTGATCGTAAAAAACACTGCATTAATCGAACATGTCATTTTTTATTTGAATAATTAGTGTTTTAGAGATGAGACAAAGATTTCTAGAGGTTTTCACAGCCTTTAGAAAAGCCCTTTTAGAAGCCTTCTTGGGACTTTTATTGGGTCCTTCTTGAAACCATTTCTCGGAGTTCTTCTCTCAACACTGATTTTATCACACTCTTTATGAGTTTGAAACCATATTTTTACTTTAATTGTTTTTATTTTGTTTCATCTTAAAATACCATGTTGTGCTTTACTTTTTGTTTGTTCTTTGATCGTAAAAAACTCTGCATTAATCAAACATGTCATTTTTTATTTGACTCATTAGAGTTTTAGGGATGAGATAAAAATTTCTAGAGGTGTTCAGAGCCTTTAGAAAAGCCTTTTTAGAAGCCTTCTTGGAACTTTTATTGGGTCTTTCTTGAAACCTTTTCTTGGAGTTCTTCCCTCAACACTGATCTTGTCACACTCTTTGTGAGTTTGAAACCATATTTTTACTTTAATTGTTTTTATTTTGTTTCATCATCTTAAAATACCATGTTGTGCTTTACTTTTTGTTTGTTCTTTGATTATAAAAAACTCTGCATTAATCAAACATGTCATTTTTTATTTGAATCATTAGAGTTTTAGAGATGAGATAAAAGAATTGATTTTTCAATCCTGAGATTTTAAGGCATAAGTCCTTCAGAGCCTGTAGAAAAGCCTTTTTGGAGGTTTTCAGAGCCGTTAGAAAAGCCTTTTTAGAAGCCTTCTTGGAACTTTTATTGGGTCTTTCTTGGAACCTTTTCTTGGACTTCTTCTCTCAACACTGATTTTCTCACACTCTTTGTGAGTTTGAAATTTTTACTTTAATTGTTTTTGTTTTGTTTCATCATCTTAAAATACCATGTTGTGCTTTATTTTTTGTTTGTTCTTTGATCGTAAAAAACTCTGCATTAATCAAACATGTCATTTTTTATTTGACTCATTAGAGTTTTAGGGATGAGATAAAAATTTCTAGAGGTGTTCAGAGCCTTTAGAAAAGCCTTTTTAGAAGCCTTCTTGGAACTTTTATTGGGTCTTTCTTGAAACCTTTTCTTGGAGTTCTTCCCTCAACACTGATCTTGTCACACTCTTTGTGAGTTTGAAACCATATTTTTACTTTAATTGTTTTTATTTTGTTTCATCATTTTAAAATATCATGTTGTGCTTTACTTTTTGTTTGTTCTTTGATCATAAAAAACTCTGCATTAATCAAACATGTCATTTTTTATTTGAATCATTAGAGTTTTAGAGATGAGATAAAAGAATTGATTTTTCAATCCTGAGATTTACGGCATAAGTCTTTCGGAGCCTTTAGAAAAGCCTTTTTGGAGGTTTTCAGAGCCGTTAGAAAAGCCTTTTTAGAAGCCTTCTTGGAACTTTTATTGGGTCTTTCTTGGAACCTTTTCATCGAGTTCTTCTCTCAACGCTGATTTTCTCACACTCTTTGTGAGTTTGAAACCATATTTTTACTATAATTGTTTTTGTTTTGTTTCATCATCTTAAAATACCATGTTTTGGTTTACTTTTTGTTTGTTCTTTGATCATAAAAAACTCTGCATCAATCAAACATGTCATTTTTTATTTGAATCATTAGAGTTTTAGAGATGAGATAAAAGAATTGATTTTTCAATCCTGAGATTTTAAGGCATAAGTCTTTCAGAGCCTTTAGAAAAGCCTTTTTGGAGGTTTTCAGAGCCGTTAGAAAAGCCTTTTTAGGAGCCTCCTTGGAACTTTTATTGGGTCTTTCTTGGAACCTTTTCTTCGAGTTCTTCTCTCAACATTGATTTTCTCACACTCTTTGTGAGTTTGAAACCATATTTTTACTTTAATTGTTTTTGTTTTGTTTCATCATCTTAAAATACCATGTTGTGCTTTATTTTTTGTTTGTTCTTTGATCGTAAAAAACTCTGCATTAATCAAACATGTCATTTTTTATTTGACTCGTTAGAGTTTTCGGGATGAGATAAAAATTTCTAGAGGTTTTCAGAGCTTTTAGAAAAGCCTTTTTAGAAGCCTTCTTGGAACTTTTATTGGGTCTTTCTTGAAAACTTTTCTTGGAGTTCTTCTCTCAACACTTTTATGACACTCTTTGTGAGTTTGAAACCATATTTTTACCTTAATTGTTTTTATTTTGTTTCATCATCTTAAAATACCATGTTGTGCTTTACTTTTTGTTTGTTCTTTGATCGTAAAAAACTCTGCATTAATCAAACATGTCATTTATTATTTGAATCATTAGAGTTTTAGAGATGAGATAAAAATTTCTAGAGGTTTTCAGAGCCTTTAGAAAAACCTTTTTAGAAGCCTTCTTGAAACTTTTATTGGGTCTTTCTTGAAACCTTTTCTTGGAGTTCTTCTCTCAACACTGATTTTATCACACTCTTTCTGAGTTTTAAACCATATTTTTACTTTAATTGTTTTTATTTTGTTTCATCATCTTAAAATATCATTTTGTGCTTTACTTTTTGTTTGTGCTTCGATTATAAAAAACACTGCATTAATCAAACATGTCATTTTTTATTTGAATCATTAGAGTTTTAGAGATGAGATAAAAGAATTGATTTTTCAATCCTGAGATTTTAAGGCGTAAGCCTTTCAGAGCCTTTACAAAAGCCTTTTTGGAGGTTTTTAGAGCCGTTAGAAAAGCCTTTTTAGAAGCCTTCTTGGAACTTCTATTGGGTCTTTCTTGTAACCTTTTCTTCGAGTTCTTCTCTCAACACTGATTTTCTCACACTCTTTGTGAGTTTGAAACCATATTTTTACTTTAATTGTTTTTGTTTTGTTTCATCATCTTAAAATACCATGTTGTGCTTTACTTTTTGTTTGTTGTTTGATCGTAAAAAACACTGCATTAATCAAACATGTCATTTTTTATTTGAATCATTAGAGTTTTAGATATGAGATAAAGATTTCTAGAGGTTTTCAAAGCCTTTAGAAAAGCCCTTTTAGAAGCCTTCTTGGAACTTTAATTGGGTCCTTCTTGAAACCATTTCTCGGAGTTCTTCTCTCAACACTTATTTTATCACACTCTTTATGAGTTTGAAACCATATTTTTACTTTAATTGTTTTTATTTTGTTTCATCTTAAAATACCATGTTGTGCTTTATTTTTTGTTTGTTCTTTGATCGTAAAAAACTCTGCATTAATCAAACATGTCATTTTTTATTTGACTCATTAGAGCTTTAGGGATGAGATAAAAATTTCTAGAGGTTTTCAAAGCCTTTAGAAAAGCCTTTTTAGAAGCCTTCTTGGAACTTTTATTGGGTCTTTCTTGAAAAATTTTCTTGGAGTTGTTCTCTCAACACTGATTTTATCACACTCTTTGTGAGTTTGAAACGATATTTTTAATTTAATTGTTTTTATTTTGTTTCATCATCTTAAAATACCATGTTGTGCTTTACTTTTTGTTTGTTCTTTGATCGTAAAAAACTCTGCATTAATCAAACATGTCATTTATTATTTGAATCATTAGAGTTTTAGAGATGAGATAAAAATTTCTAGAGGTTTTCAGAGCCTTTAGAAAAACCTTTTTAGAAGCCTTCTTGGAACTTTTATTGGGTCTTTCTTGAAACCTTTTCTTGGAGTTCTTCTCTCAACACTGATTTTAGCACACTCTTTGTGAGTTTGAAACCATATTTTTACTTTAACTGTTTTTATTTTGTTTCATCATCTTAAAATATCATGTTGTGCTTTACTTTTTGTTTGTTCTTTGATCATAAAAAACTCTGCATTAATCAAACATGTCATATTTTATTTGAATCATTAGAGTTTTAGAGATAAGATAAAAGAATTGATTTTTCAATCCTGAGATTTTAAGGCATAAGTCCTTCAGAGCCTGTAGAAAAGCCTTTTTGGAGGTTTTTAGAGCCGTTAGAAAAGCCTTTTTAGAAGCCTTCTTGGAACTTTTATTGGGTCTTTCTTGGAACCTTTTCTTCGAGTTCTTCTCTCAACACTGATTTTCTCACACTCTTTGTGAGTTTGAAACCATATTTTTACTTTAATTGTTTTTTGTTTTGTTTCATCATCTTAAAATACCATGTTGTGCTTTACATTTTGTTTGTTCTTTGATCATAAAAAACTCTGCATTAATCAAACATGTCATTTTTTATTTGAATCACTAGAGTTTTAGAGATGAGATAAAAGAATTGGTTTTTCAATCCTGAGATTTTAAGGCATAAGTCTTTCAGAGCCTTTAGAAAAGCCTTTTTGGAGGTTTTCAGAGCCGTTAGAAAAGCCTTTTTAGAAGCCTTCTTGGAACTTTTATTGGGTCTTTCTTGGAACCTTTTCTTCGGGTTCTTCTCTCAACACTGATTTTCTCACACTCTTTGTGAGTTTGAAACCATATTTTTACTTTAATTGTTTTTGTTTTGTTTCATCATCTTAAAATACCATGTTGTGCTTCACTTTTTGTTTGTTCTTTGATCGTAAAAAACACTGCATTAATCAAACATGTCATTTTTTATTTGCATCATTAGAGTTTTAGATATGAGATAAAGATTTCTAGAGGTTTTCAAAGCCTTTAGAAAAGCCCTTTTCGAAGCCTTCTTGGAACTTTAATTGGGTCCTTCTTGAAACCATTTCTCGGAGTTCTTCTCTCAACACTGATTTTATCACACTCTTTATGAGTTTGAAACCATATTTTTACTTTAATTGTTTTTATTTTGTTTCATCTTAAAATACCATGTTGTGCTTTATTTTTTGTTTGTTCTTTGATCGTAAAAAACTCTGCATTAATCAAAGATGTCATTTTTTATTTGACTCATTAGAGTTTTCGGGATGAGATAAAAATTTCTAGAGGTTTTCAGAGCCTTTAGAAAAGCCTTTTTAGAAGCCTTCTTGGAACTTTTATTGGGTCTTTCTTGAAAAATTTTCTTGGAGTTGTTCTCTCAACACTGATTTTATCACACTCTTTGTGAGTTTGAAACCATATTTTTACTTTAATTGTTTTTATTTTGTTTCTTCATCTTAAAATACCATGTTGTGCTTTACTTTTTGTTTGTTCTTTGATCGTAAAAAACTCTGCATTAATCAAACATGTCATTTATTATTTGAATCATTAGAGTTTTAGAGATGAGATAAAAATTTCTAGAGGTTTTCAGAGCCTTTAGAAAAACCTTTTTAGAAGCCTTCTTGGAACTTTTATTGGGTCTTTCTTGAAACCTTTTCTTGGAGTTCTTCTCTCAACACTGATTTTAGCACACTCTTTGTGAGTTTGAAACCATATTTTTACTTTAATTGTTTTTATTTTGTTTCATCTTAAAATACCATGTTGTGCTTTATTTTTTGTTTGTTCTTTGATCGTAAAAAACTCTGCATTAATCAAACATGTCATTTTTTATTTGACTCATTAGAGCTTTAGGGATGAGATAAAAATTTCTAGAGGTTTTCAAAGCCTTTAGAAAAGCCTTTTTAGAAGCCTTCTTGGAACTTTTATTGGGTCTTCGTTGAAAAATTTTCTTGGAGTTGTTCTCTCAACACTGATTTTATCACACTCTTTGTGAGTTTGAAACGATATTTTTAATTTAATTGTTTTTATTTTGTTTCATCATCTTAAAATACCATGTTGTGCTTTACTTTTTGTTTGTTCTTTGATCGTAAAAAACTCTGCATTAATCAAACATGTCATTTATTATTTGAATCATTAGAGTTTTAGAGATGAGATAAAAATTTCTAGAGGTTTTCAGAGCCTTTAGAAAAACCTTTTTAGAAGCCTTCTTGGAACTTTTATTGGGTCTTTCTTGAAACCTTTTCTTGGAGTTCTTCTCTCAACACTGATTTTAGCACACTCTTTGTGAGTTTGAAACCATATTTTTACTTTAACTGTTTTTATTTTGTTTCATCATCTTAAAATATCATGTTGTGCTTTACTTTTTGTTTGTTCTTTGATCATAAAAAACTCTGCATTAATCAAACATGTCATATTTTATTTGAATCATTAGAGTTTTAGAGATAAGATAAAAGAATTGATTTTTCAATCCTGAGATTTTAAGGCATAAGTCCTTCAGAGCCTGTAGAAAAGCCTTTTTGGAGGTTTTTAGAGCCGTTAGAAAAGCCTTTTTAGAAGCCTTCTTGGAACTTTTATTGGGTCTTTCTTGGAACCTTTTCTTCGAGTTCTTCTCTCAACACTGATTTTCTCACACTCTTTGTGAGTTTGAAACCATATTTTTACTTTAATTGTTTTTTGTTTTGTTTCATCATCTTAAAATACCATGTTGTGCTTTACATTTTGTTTGTTCTTTGATCATAAAAAACTCTGCATTAATCAAACATGTCATTTTTTATTTGAATCATTAGAGTTTTAGAGATGAGATAAAAGAATTGATTTTTCAATCTTGAGATTTTAAGGCATAAGTCTTTCAGAGCCTTTAGAAAAGCCTTTTTGGAGGTTTTCAGAGCCGTTAGAAAAGCCTTTTTAGAAGCCTTCTTGGAACTTTTATTGGGTCTTTCTTGGAACCTTTTCTTCGGGTTCTTCTCTCAACACTGATTTTCTCACACTCTTTGTGAGTTTGAAACCATATTTTTACTTTAATTGTTTTTGTTTTGTTTCATCATCTTAAAATACCATGTTGTGCTTTACTTTTTGTTTGTTCTTTGATCGTAAAAAACACTGCATTAATCAAACATGTCATTTTTTATTTGCATCATTAGAGTTTTAGATATGAGATAAAGATTTCTAGAGGTTTTCAAAGCCTTTAGAAAAGCCCTTTTAGAAGCCTTCTTGGAACTTTAATTGGGTCCTTCTTGAAACCATTTCTCGGAGTTCTTCTCTCAACACTGATTTTATCACACTCTTTATGAGTTTGAAACCATATTTTTACTTTAATTGTTTTTATTTTGTTTCATCTTAAAATACCATGTTGTGCTTTATTTTTTGTTTGTTCTTTGATCGTAAAAAACTCTGCATTAATCAAAGATGTCATTTTTTATTTGACTCATTAGAGTTTTCGGGATGAGATAAAAATTTCTAGAGGTTTTCAGAGCCTTTAGAAAAGCCTTTTTAGAAGCCTTCTTGGAACTTTTATTGGGTCTTTCTTGAAAAATTTTCTTGGAGTTGTTCTCTCAACACTGATTTTATCACACTCTTTGTGAGTTTGAAACCATATTTTTACTTTAATTGTTTTTATTTTGTTTCTTCATCTTAAAATACCATGTTGTGCTTTACTTTTTGTTTGTTCTTTGATCGTAAAAAACTCTGCATTAATCAAACATGTGATTTATTATTTGAATCATTAGAGTTATAGAGATGAGATAAAAATTTCTAGAGGTTTTCAGAGCCTTTAGAAAAACCTTTTTAGAAGCCTTCTTGGAACTTTTATTGGGTCTTTCTTGAAACCTTTTCTTGGAGTTCTTCTCTCAACACTGATTTTAGCACACTCTTTGTGAGTTTGAAACCATATTTTTACTTTAATTGTTTTTATTTTGTTTCATCATCTTAAAATATCATGTTGTGCTTAACTTTTTGTCTGTTCTTTGATCATAAAAAACTCTGCATTAGTCAAACATGTCATATTTTATTTGAATCATTAGAGTTTTAGAGATAAGATAAAAGAATTGATTTTTCAATCCTGAGATTTTAAGGCATAAGTCTTTCAGAGCCTTTAGAAAAGCCTTTTTGGAGGTTTTCAGAGCCGTTAGAAAAGCCTTTTTAGAAGCCTTCTTGGAACTTTTATTGGGTCTTTCTTGGAACCTTTTCTTCGGGTTCTTCTCTCAACACTGATTTTCTCACACTCTTTGTGAGTTTGAAACCATATTTTTACTTTAATTGTTTTTGTTTTGTTTCATCATCTTAAAATACCATGTTGTGCTTTACTTTTTGTTTGTTGTTTGATCGTAAAAAACACTGCATTAATCAAACATGTCATTTTTTATTTGCATCATTAGAGTTTTAGATATGAGATAAAGATTTCTAGAGGTTTTCAAAGCCTTTAGAAAAGCCCTTTTAGAAGCCTTCTTGGAACTTTAATTGGGTCCTTCTTGAAACCATTTCTCGGAGTTCTTCTCTCAACACTGATTTTATCACACTCTTTATGAGTTTGAAACCATATTTTTACTTTAATTGTTTTTATTTTGTTTCATCTTAAAATACCATGTTGTGCTTTATTTTTTGTTTGTTCTTTGATCGTAAAAAACTCTGCATTAATCAAAGATGTCATTTTTTATTTGACTCATTAGAGTTTTCGGGATGAGATAAAAATTTCTAGAGGTTTTCAGAGCCTTTAGAAAAGCCTTTTTAGAAGCCTTCTTGGAACTTTTATTGGGACTTTCTTGAAAAATTTTCTTGGAGTTGTTCTCTCAACACTGATTTTATCACACTCTTTGTGAGTTTGAAACCATATTTTTACTTTAACTGTTTTTATTTTGTTTCATCTTAAAATACCATGTTGTGCTTTATTTTTTGTTTGTTCTTTGATCGTAAAAAACTCTGCATTAATCAAAGATGTCATTTTTTATTTGACTCATTAGAGTTTTCGGGATGAGATAAAAATTTCTAGAGGTTTTCAGAGCCTTTAGAAAAGCCTTTTTAGAAGCCTTCTTGGAACTTTTATTGGGTCTTTCTTGAAAAATTTTCTTGGAGTTGTTCTCTCAACACTGATTTTATCACACTCTTTGTGAGTTTGAAACCATATTTTTACTTTAATTGTTTTTATTTTGTTTCATCATCTTAAAATACCATGTTGTGCTTTACTTTTTGTTTGTTCTTTGATCGTAAAAAACTCTGCATTAATCAAACATGTCATTTATTATTTGAATCATTAGAGTTTTAGAGATGAGATAAAAATTTCTAGAGGTTTTCACAGCCTTTAGAAAAACCTTTTTAGAAGCCTTCTTGGAACTTTTATTGGGTCTTTCTTGAAACCTTTTCTTGGAGTTCTTCTCTCAACACTGATTTTAGCACACTCTTTGTGAGTTTGAAACCATATTTTTACTTTAATTGTTTTTATTTTGTTTCATCATCTTAAAATATCATGTTGTGCTTAACTTTTTGTCTGTTCTTTGATCATAAAAAACTCTGCATTAATCAAACATGTCATATTTTATTTGAATCATTAGAGTTTTAGAGATAAGATAAAAGAATTGATTTTTCATTCCTGAGATTTTAAGGCATAAGTCCTTCAGAGCCTGTAGAAAAGCCTTTTTGGAGGTTTTTAGAGCCGTTAGAAAAACCTTTTTAGAAGCCTTCTTGGAACTTTTATTGGGTCTTTCTTGGAACCTTTTCTTCGAGTTCTTCTCTCAACACTGATTTTCTCACACTCTTTGTGAGTTTGAAACCATATTTTTACTTTAATTGTTTTTTGTTTTGTTTCATCATCTTAAAATACCATGTTGTGCTTTACATTTTGTTTGTTCTTTGATCATAAAAAACTCTGCATTAATCAAACATGTCATTTTTTATTTGAATCATTAGAGTTTTAGAGATGAGATAAAAGAATTGATTTTTCAATCCTGAGATTTTAAGGCATAAGTCTTTCAGAGCCTTTAGAAAAGCCTTTTTGGAGGTTTTCAGAGCCGTTAGAAAAGCCTTTTTAGAAGCCTTCTTGGAACTTTTATTGGGTCTTTCTTGTAATCTTTTCTTCGGGTTCTTCTCTCAACACTGATTTTCTCACACTCTTTGTGAATTTGAAACCATATTTTTACTTTAATTGTTTTTGTTTTGTTTCATCATCTTAAAATACCATGTTGTGCTTTACTTTTTGTTTGTTGTTTGATCGTAAAAAACACTGCATTAATCAAACATGTCATTTTTTATTTGAATCATTAGAGTTTTAGATATGAGATAAAGATTTCTAGAGGTTTTCAAAGCCGTTAGAAAAGCCCTTTTAGAAGCCTTCTTGGAACTTTAATTGGGTCCTTCTTGAAACCATTTCTCGGAGTTCTTCTCTCAACACTGATTTTATCACACTCTTTATGAGTTTGAAACCATATTTTTACTTTAATTGTTTTTATTTTGTTTCATCTTAAAATACCATGTTGTGCTTTATTTTTTGTTTGTTCTTTGATCGTAAAAAACTCTGCATTAATCAAACATGTCATTTTTTATTTGACTCATTAGAGTTTTCGGGATGAGATAAAAATTTCTAGAGGTTTTCAGAGCCTTTAGAAAAGCCTTTTTAGAAGCCTTCTTGGAACTTTTATTGGGTCTTTCTTGAAAAATTTTCTTGGAGTTGTTCTCTCAACACTGATTTTATCACACTCTTTGTGAGTTTGAAACCATATTTTTACTTTAATTGTTTTTATTTTGTTTCATCATCTTAAAATACCATGTTGTGCTTTACTTTTTGTTTGTTCTTTGATCGTAAAAAACTCTGCATTAATCAAACATGTCATTTATTATTTGAATCATTAGAGTTTTAGAGATGAGATAAAAATTTCTAGAGGTTTTCAGAGCCTTTAGAAAAACCTTTTTAGAAGCCTTCTTGGAACTTTTATTGGGTCTTTCTTGAAACCTTTTCTTGGAGTTCTTCTCTCAACACTGATTTTAGCACACTCTTTGTGAGTTTGAAACCATATTTTTACTTTAATTGTTTTTATTTTGTTTCATCATCTTAAAATATCATGTTGTGCTTAACTTTTTGTCTGTTCTTTGATCATAAAAAACTCTGCATTAATCAAACATGTCATATTTTATTTGAATCATTAGAGTTTTAGAGATAAGATAAAAGAATTGATTTTTCAATCCTGAGATTTTAAGGCATAAGTCCTTCAGAGCCTGTAGAAAAGCCTTTTTGGAGGTTTTTAGAGCCGTTAGAAAAGCCTTTTTAGAAGCCTTCTTGGAACTTTTATTGGGTCTTTCTTGGAACCTTTTCTTCGAGTTCTTCTCTCAACACTGATTTTCTCACACTCTTTGTGAGTTTGAAACCATATTTTTACTTTAATTGTTTTTTGTTTTGTTTCATCATCTTAAAATACCATGTTGTGCTTTACATTTTGTTTGTTCTTTGATCATAAAAAACTCTGCATTAATCAAACATGTCATTTTTTATTTGAATCATTAGAGTTTTAGAGATGAGATAAAAGAATTGATTTTTCAATCCTGAGATTTTAAGGCATAAGTCTTTCAGAGCCTTTAGAAAAGCCTTTTTGGAGGTTTTCAGAGCCGTTAGAAAAGCCTTTTTAGAAGCCTTCTTGGAACTTTTATTGGGTCTTTCTTGGAATCTTTTCTTCGGGTTCTTCTCTCAACACTGATTTTCTCACACTCTTTGTGAATTTGAAACCATATTTTTACTTTAATTGTTTTTGTTTTGTTTCATCATCTTAAAATACCATGTTGTGCTTTACTTTTTGTTTGTTGTTTGATCGTAAAAAACACTGCATTAATCAAACATGTCATTTTTTATTTGAATCATTAGAGTTTTAGATATGAGATAAAGATTTCTAGAGGTTTTCAAAGCCTTTAGAAAAGCCCTTTTAGAAGCCTTCTTGGAACTTTAATTGGGTCCTTCTTGAAACCATTTCTCGGAGTTCTTCTCTCAACACTGATATTATCACACTCTTTATGAGTTTGAAACCATATTTTTACTTTAATTGTTTTTATTTTGTTTCATCTTAAAATACCATGTTGTGCTTTATTTTTTGTTTGTTCTTTGATCGTAAAAAACTCTGCATTAATCAAACATGTCATTTTTTATTTGACTCATTAGAGTTTTCGGGATGAGATAAAAATTTCTAGAGGTTTTCAGAGCCTTTAGAAAAGCCTTTTTAGAAGCCTTCTTGGAACTTTTATTGGGTCTTTCTTGAAAAATTTTCTTGGAGTTGTTCTCTCAACACTGATTTTATCACACTCTTTGTGAGTTTGAAACCATATTTTTACTTTAATTGTTTTTATTTTGTTTCATCATCTTAAAATACCATGTTGTGCTTTACTTTTTGTTTGTTCTTTGATCGTAAAAAACTCTGCATTAATCAAACATGTCATTTATTATTTGAATCATTAGAGTTTTAGAGATGAGATAAAAATTTCTAGAGGTTTTCAGAGCCTTTAGAAAAACCTTTTTAGAAGCCTTCTTGGAACTTTTATTGGGTCTTTCTTGAAACCTTTTCTTGGAGTTCTTTTCTCAACACTGATTTTAGCACACTCTTTGTGAGTTTGAAACCATATTTTTACTTTAACTGTTTTTATTTTGTTTCATCATCTTAAAATATCATGTTGTGCTTTACATTTTGCTTGTTCTTTGATCATAAAAAACTCTACATTAATCAAACGTGTCATATTTTATTTGAATCATTAGAGTTTTAGAGATAAGATAAAAGAATTGATTTTTCAATCCTGAGATTTTAAGGCATAAGTCCTTCAGAGCCTGTAGAAAAGCCTTTTTGGAGGTTTTTAGAGCCGTTAGAAAAGCCTTTTTAGAAGCCTTCTTGGAACTTTTATCGGGTCTTTCTTGGAACCTTTTCTTCGAGTTCTTCTCAAAACACTGATTTTCTCACACTCTTTGTGAGTTTGAAACCATATTTTTACTTTAATTGTTTTTTGTTTTGTTTCATCATCTTAAAATACCATGTTGTGCTTTACATTTTGTTTGTTCTTTGATCATAAAAAACTCTGCATTAATCAAACATGTCATTTTTTATTTGAATCATTAGAGTTTTAGAGATGAGATAAAAGAATTGATTTTTCAATCCTGAGATTTTAAGGCATAAGTCTTTCAGAGCCTTTAGAAAAGCCTTTTTGGAGGTTTTCAGAGCCGTTAGAAAAGCCTTTTTAGAAGCCTTCTTGGAACTTTTATTGGGTCTTTCTTGGAACCTTTTCTTCGGGTTCTTCTCTCAACACTGATTTTCTCACACTCTTTGTGAGTTTGAAACCATATTTTTACTTTAATTGTTTTTGTTTTGTTTCATCATCTTAAAATACCATGTTGTGCTTTACTTTTTGTTTGTTCTTTGATCGTAAAAAACACTGCATTAATCAAACATGTCATTTTTTATTTGCATCATTAGAGTTTTAGATATGAGATAAAGATTTCTAGAGGTTTTCAAAGCCTTTAGAAAAGCCCTTTTAGAAACCTTCTTGGAACTTTAATTGGGTCCTTCTTGAAACCATTTCTCGGAGTTCTTCTCTCAACACTGATTTTATCACACTCTTTATGAGTTTGAAACCATATTTTTACTTTAATTTTTTTTATTTTGTTTCATCTTAAAATACCATGTGCTTTATTTTTTGTTTGTTCTTTGATCGTAAAAAACTCTGCATTAATCAAACATGTCATTTTTTATTTGACTCATTAGAGTTTTCGGGATGAGATAAAAATTTCTAGAGGTTTTCAGAGCCTTTAGAAAAGCCTTTTTAGAAGCCTTCTTGGAACTTTTATTGGGTCTTTCTTGAAAAATTTTCTTGGAGTTGTTCTCTCAACACTGATTTTATCACACTGTTTGTGAGTTTGAAACCATATTTTTACTTTAATTGTTTTTATTTTGTTTCATCATCTTAAAATACCATGTTGTGCTTTACTTTTTGTTTGTTCTTTGATCGTAAAAAACTCTGCATTAATCAAACATGTCATTTATTATTTGAATCATTAGAGTTTTAGAGATGAGATAAAAATTTCTAGAGGTTTTCAGAGCCTTTAGAAAAACCTTTTTAGAAGCCTTCATGGAACTTTTATTGGGTCTTTCTTGAAACCTTTTCTTGGAGTTCTTCTCTCAACACTGATTTTAGCACACTCTTTGTGAGTTTGAAACCATATTTTTACTTTAATTGTTTGTATTTTGTTTCATCATCTTAAAATATCATGTTGTGCTTTACTTTTTGTCTGTTCTTTGATCATAAAAAACTCTGCATTAATCAAACATGTCATATTTTATTTGAATCATTAGAGTTTTAGAGATAAGATAAAAGAATTGATTTTTCAATCCTGAGATTTTAAGGCATAAGTCCTTCAGAGCCTGTAGAAAAGCCTTTTTGGAGGTTTTTAGAGCCGTTAGAAAAGCCTTTTTAGAAGCCTTCTTGGAACTTTTATTGGGTCTTTCTTGGAACCTTTTCTTCGAGTTCTTCTCTCAACACTGATTTTCTCACACTCTTTGTGAGTTTGAAACCATATTTTTACTTTAATTGTTTTTTGTTTTGTTTCATCATCTTAAAATACCATATTGTGCTTTACATTTTTTTTGTTCTTTGATCATAAAAAACTCTGCATTAATCAAACATGTCATTTTTTATTTGAATCATTAGAGTTTTAGAGATGAGATAAAAGAATTGATTTTTCAATCCTGAGATTTTAAGGCATAAGTTTTTCAGAGCCTTTAGAAAAGCCTTTTTGGAGGTTTTCAGAGCCGTTAGAAAAGCCTTTTTAGAAGCCTTCTTGGAACTTTTATTGGGTCTTTCTTGGAACCTTTTCTTCGGGTTCTTCACTCAACACTGATTTTCTCACACTCTTTGTGAGTTTGAAACCATATTTTTACTTTAATTGTTTTTGTTTTGTTTCATCAACTTAAAATACCATGTTGTGCTTTACTTTTTGTTTGTTCTTTGATCGTAAAAAACACTGCATTAATCAAACATGTCATTTTTTATTTGCATCATTAGAGTTTTAGATATGAGATAAAGATTTCTATAGGTTTTCAAAGCCTTTAGAAAAGCCCTTTTAGAAGCCTTCTTGGAACGTTAATTGGGTCCTTCTTGAAACCATTTCTCGGAGTTCTTCTCTCAACACTGATTTTATCACACTCTTTATGAGTTTGAAACCATATTTTTACTTTAATTGTTTTTATTTTGTTTCATCTTAAAATACCATGTTGTGCTTTATTTTTTGTTTGTTCTTTGATCGTAAAAAACTCTGCATTAGTCAAACATGTCATTTTTTATTTGACTCATTAGAGTTTTCGGGATGAGATAAAAATCTCTAGAGGTTTTCAGAGCCTTTAGAAAAGCCTTTTTAGAAGCCTTCTTGGAACTTTTATTGGGTCTTTCTTGAAAAATTTTCTTGGAGTTCTTCTCTCAACACTGATTTTATCACACTCTTTGTGAGTTTGAAACCATATTTTTACTTTAATTGTTTTTATTTTGTTTCATCATCTTAAAATACCATGTTGTGCTTTACTTTTTGTTTGTTCTTTGATCGTAAAAAACTCTGCATTAATCAAACATGTCATTTATTATTTGAATCATTAGAGTTTTAGAGATGAGATAAAAATTTCTAGAGGTTTTCAGAGCCTTTAGAAAAACCTTTTTAGAAGCCTTCTTGGAACTTTTATTGGGTCTTTCTTGAAACCTTTTCTTGGAGTTCTTCTTTCAACACTGATTTTATCACACTCTTTGTGAGTTTGAAACCATATTTTTACTTTAACTGTTTTTATTTTGTTTCATCATCTTAACATATCATGTTGTGCTTTACTTTTTGTTTGTTCTTTGATCATAAAAAACTCTGCATTAATCAAACATGTCACATTTTATTTGAATCATTAGAGTTTTAGAGATAAGATAAAAGAATTGATTTTTCAATCCTAAGATTTTAAAGCATAAGTCCTTCAGAACCTGTAGAAAAGCCTTTTTGGAGGTTTTTAGAGCCGTTAGAAAAGCCTTTTTAGAAGCCTTCTTGGAACTTTTATTGGGTCTTTCTTGGAACCTTTTCTTCGAGTTCTTCTCTCAACACTGATTTTCTCACACTCTTTGTGAGTTTGAAACCATATTTTTACTTTAATTGTTTTTGTTTTGTTTCATCATCTTAAAATACCATGTTGTGCTTTACATTTTGTTTGTTCTTTGATCATAAAAAACTCTGCATTAATCAAACATGTCATTTTTTATTTGAATCATTAGAGTTTTAGAGATGAGATAAAAGAATTGATTTTTCAATCCTGAGATTTTAAGGCATAAGTCTTTCAGAGCCTTTAGAAAAGCATTTTTGGAGGTTTTCAGAGCCGTTAGAAAAGCCTTTTTAGAAGCCTTCTTGGAACTTTTATTGGGTCTTTCTTGGAACCTTTTCTTCGGGTTCTTCTCTCAACACTGATTTTCTCACACTCTTTGTGAGTTTGAAACCATATTTTTACTTTAATTGTTTTTGTTTTGTTTCATCATCTTAAAATACCATGTTGTGCTTTACTTTTTGTTTGTTCTTTGATCGTAAAAAACACTGCATTAATCAAACATGTCATTTATTATTTGAATCATTAGAGTTTTAGAGATGAGATAAAAATTTCTAGAGGTTTTCACAGCCTTTAGAAAAGCCTTTTTAGAAGCCTTCTTGGAACTTTTATTGGGTCTTTCTTGAAAAATTTTCTTGGAGTTCTTCTCTCAACACTGATTTTATCACACTCTTTGTGAGTTTGAAACCATATTTTTACTTTAATTGTTTTTATTTTGTTTCATCATCTTAAAATACCATGTTGTGCTTTACTTTTTGTTTGTTCTTTGATCGTAAAAAACTCTGCATTAATCAAACATGTCATTTATTATTTGAATCATTAGAGTTTTAGAGATGAGATAAAAATTTCTAGAGGTTTTCAGAGCCTTTAGAAAAACCTTTTTAGAAGCCTTCTTGGAACTTTTATTGGGTCTTTTTTGAAACCTTTTCTTGGAGTTCTTCTCTCAACACTGATTTCATCACACTCTTTGTGAGTTTGAAACCATATTTTTACTTTAACTATTTTTATTTTGTTTCATCATCTTAAAATATCATGTTGTGCTTTACTTTTTGTTTGTTCTTTGATCATAAAAAACTCTGCATTAATCAAACATGTCATATTTTATTTGAATCATTAGAGTTTTAGAGATCAGATAAAACAATTGATTTTTCAATCCTGAGATTTTAAGGCATAAGTCCTTCAGAGCCTGTAGAAAAGCCTTTTTGGAGGTTTTTAGAGCCGTTAGAAAAGCCTTTTTAGAAGCCTTCTTGGAACTTTTATTGGGTCTTTCTTGGAACCTTTTCTTCGAGTTCTTCTCTCAACACTGATTTTCTCACACTCTTTGTGAGTTTGAAACCATATTTTTACTTTAATTGTTTTTGTTTTGTTTCATCATCTTAAAATACCATGTCTTACTTTACATTTTGTTTGTTCTTTGATCATAAAAAACTCTGCATTAATCAAACATGTCATTTTTTATTTGAATCATTAGAGTTTTAGAGAAGAGATAAAAGAATTGATTTTTCAATCCTGAGATTTTAAGGCATAAGTCTTTCAGAGCCTTTAGAAAAGCATTTTTGGAGGTTTTCAGAGCCGTTAGAAAAGCCTTTTTAGAAGCCTTCTTGGAACTTTTATTGGGTCTTTCTTGGAACCTTTTCTTCGGGTTCTTCTCACAACACTGATTTTCTCACACTCTTTGTGAGTTTGAAACCATATTTTTACTTTAATTGTTTTTGTTTTGTTTCATCATCTTAAAATACCATGTTGTGCTTTACTTTTTGTTTGTTCTTTGATCGTAAAAAACACTGCATTAATCAAACATGTCATTTATTATTTGAATCATTAGAGTTTTAGAGATGAGATAAAAATTTCTAGAGGTTTTCAGAGCCTTTAGAAAACCTTTTTAGAAGCCTTCTTGGAACTTTTATTGGGTCTTTCTTGAAAAATTTTCTTGCAGTTCTTCTCTCAACACTGATTTTATCACACTCTTTGTGAGTTTGAAACCATATTTTTACTTTAATTGTTTTTATTTTGTTTCATCATCTTAAAATACCATGTTGTGCTTTACTTTTTGTTTGTTCTTTGATCGTAAAAAACTCTGCATTAATCAAACATGTAATTTATTATTTGAATCATTAGAGTTTTAGAGATGAGATAAAAATTTCTAGAGGTTTTCACAGCCTTTAGAAAAGCCTTTTTAGAAGCCTTCTTGGAACTTTTATTGGGTCTTTCTTGAAAAATTTTCTTGGAGTTCTTCTCTCAACACTGATTTTATCACACTCTTTGTGAGTTTGAAACCATATTTTTACTTTAATTGTTTTTATTTTGTTTCATCATCTTAAAATACCATGTTGTGCTTTACTTTTTGTTTGTTCTTGGATCGTAAAAAACTATGCATTAATCAAACATGTCATTTATTATTTGAATCATTAGAGTTTTAGAGATGAGATAAAAATTTCTAGAGGTTTTCAGAGCCTTTAGAAAAGCCTTTTTAGAAGCCTTCTTGGAACTTTTATTGGGTCTTTCTTGAAAAATTTTCTTGGAGTTCTTCTCTCAACACTGATTTTATCACACTCTTTATGAGTTTGAAACCATATTCTTACTTTAATTGTTTTTATTTTGTTTCATCATCTTAAAATACCATGTTGTGCTTTACTTTTTGTTTGTTCTTTGATCGTAAAAAACTCTGCATTAATCAAACATGTCATTTATTATTTGAATCATTAGAGTTTTAGAGATGAGATAAAAATTTCTAGAGGTTTTCAGAGCCTTTAGAAAAACCTTTTTAGAAGCCTTCTTGGAACTTTTATTGGGTCTTTTTTGAAACCTTTTCTTGGAGTTCTTCTCTCAACACTGATTTCATCACACTCTTTGTGAGTTTGAAACCATATTTTTACTTTAACTATTTTTATTTTGTTTCATCATCTTAAAATATCATGTTGTGCTTTACTTTTTGTTTGTTCTTTGATCATAAAAAACTCTGCATTAATCAAACATGTCATATTTTATTTGAATCATTAGAGTTTTAGAGATCAGATAAAACAATTGATTTTTCAATCCTGAGATTTTAAGGCATAAGTCCTTCAGAGCCTGTAGAAAAGCCTTTTTGGAGGTTTTTAGAGCCGTTAGAAAAGCCTTTTTAGAAGCCTTCTTGGAACTTTTATTGGGTCTTTCTTGGAACCTTTTCTTCGAGTTCTTCTCTCAACACTGATTTTCTCACACTCTTTGTGAGTTTGAAACCATATTTTTACTTTAATTGTTTTTGTTTTGTTTCATCATCTTAAAATACCATGTCTTGCTTTACATTTTGTTTGTTCTTTGATCATAAAAAACTCTGCATTAATCAAACATGTCATTTTTTATTTGAATCATTAGAGTTTTAGAGAAGAGATAAAAGAATTGATTTTTCAATCCTGAGATTTTAAGGCATAAGTCTTTCAGAGCCTTTAGAAAAGCATTTTTGGAGGTTTTCAGAGCCGTTAGAAAAGCCTTTTTAGAAGCCTTCTTGGAACTTTTATTGGGTCTTTCTTGGAACCTTTTCTTCGGGTTCTTCTCACAACACTGATTTTCTCACACTCTTTGTGAGTTTGAAACCATATTTTTACTTTAATTGTTTTTGTTTTGTTTCATCATCTTAAAATACCATGTTGTGCTTTACTTTTTGTTTGTTCTTTGATCGTAAAAAACACTGCATTAATCAAACATGTCATTTATTATTTGAATCATTAGAGTTTTAGAGATGAGATAAAAATTTCTAGAGGTTTTCAGAGCCTTTAGAAAAGCCTTTTTAGAAGCCTTCTTGGAACTTTTATTGGGTCTTTCTTGAAAAATTTTCTTGCAGTTCTTCTCTCAACACTGATTTTATCACACTCTTTGTGAGTTTGAAACCATATTTTTACTTTAATTGTTTTTATTTTGTTTCATCATCTTAAAATACCATGTTGTGCTTTACTTTTTGTTTGTTCTTTGATCGTAAAAAACTCTGCATTAATCAAACATGTAATTTATTATTTGAATCATTAGAGTTTTAGAGATGAGATAAAAATTTCTAGAGGTTTTCACAGCCTTTAGAAAAGCCTTTTTAGAAGCCTTCTTGGAACTTTTATTGGGTCTTTCTTGAAAAATTTTCTTGGAGTTCTTCTCTCAACACTGATTTTATCACACTCTTTGTGAGTTTGAAACCATATTTTTACTTTAATTGTTTTTATTTTGTTTCATCATCTTAAAATACCATGTTGTGCTTTACTTTTTGTTTGTTCTTGGATCGTAAAAAACTATGCATTAATCAAACATGTCATTTATTATTTGAATCATTAGAGTTTTAGAGATGAGATAAAAATTTCTAGAGGTTTTCAGAGCCTTTAGAAAAGCCTTTTTAGAAGCCTTCTTGGAACTTTTATTGGGTCTTTCTTGAAAAATTTTCTTGGAGTTCTTCTCTCAACACTGATTTTATCACACTCTTTGTGAGTTTGAAACCATATTCTTACTTTAATTGTTTTTATTTTGTTTCATCATCTTAAAATACCATGTTGTGCTTTACTTTTTGTTTGTTCTTTGATCGTAAAAAACTCTGCATTAATCAAACATGTCATATTTTATTTGACTCATTAGAGTTTTAGAGATGAGATAAAAATTTCTAGAGGTTTTCACAGCCTTTAGAAAAGCCTTTTTAGAAGCCTTCTTGGAACTTTTATTGGGTCTTTCTTGAAAAATTTTCTTGGAGTTCTTCTCTCAACACTGATTTTATCACACTCTTTGTGAGTTTGAAACCATATTTTTACTTTAATTGTTTTTATTTTGTTTCATCATCTTAAAATACCATGTTGTGCTTTACTTTTTGTTTGTTCTTTGTTCGTAAAAAACTCTGCATTAATCAAACATGTCATTTATTATTTGAATCATTAGAGTTTTAGAGATGAGATAAAAATTTCTAGAGGTTTTCACAGCCTTTAGAAAAGCCTTTTTAGAAGCCTTCTTGGAACTTTTATTGGGTCTTTCTTGAAAAATTTTCTTGGAGTTCTTCTCTCAACACTGATTTTATCACACTCTTTGTGAGTTTGAAACCATATTTTTACTTTAATTGTTTTTATTTTGTTTCATCATCTTAAAATACCATGTTGTGCTTTACTTTTTGTTTGTTCTTTGATCGTAAAAAACTCTGCATTAATCAAACATGTCATTTATTATTTGACTCATTAGAGTTTTCGGGATGAGATAAAAATTTCTAGAGGTTTTCAGAGCCTTTAGAAAAGCCTTTTTAGCAGCCTTCTTGGAACTTTTATTGGGTCTTTCTTGAAAAATTTTCTTGGAATTCTTCTCTCAACACTGATTTTATCACACTCTTTGTGAGTTTGAAACCATATTTTTACTTTAATTGTTTTTATTTTGTTTCATCATCTTAAAATACCATGTTGTGCTTTACTTTTTGTTTGTTCTTTGATCGTAAAAAACTCTGCATTAATCAAACATGTCATATTTTATTTGACTCATTAGAGTTTTAGAGATGAGATAAAAATTTCTAGAGGTTTTCACAGCCTTTAGAAAAGCCTTTTTAGAAGCCTTCTTGGAACTTTTATTGGGTCTTTCTTGAAAAATTTTCTTGGAGTTCTTCTCTCAACACTGATTTTATCACACTCTTTGTGAGTTTGAAACCATATTCTTACTTTAATTGTTTTTATTTTGTTTCATCATCTTAAAATACCATGTTGTGCTTTACTTTTTGTTTGTTCTTTGATCGTAAAAAACTCTGCATTAATCAAACATGTCATATTTTATTTGACTCATTAGAGTTTTAGAGATGAGATAAAAATTTCTAGAGGTTTTCACAGCCTTTAGAAAAGCCTTTTTAGAAGCCTTCTTGGAACTTTTATTGGGTCTTTCTTGAAAAATTTTCTTGGAGTTCTTCTCTCAACACTGATTTTATCACACTCTTTGTGAGTTTGAAACCATATTTTTACTTTAATTGTTTTTATTTTGTTTCATCATCTTAAAATACCATGTTGTGCTTTACTTTTTGTTTGTTCTTTGATCGTAAAAAACTCTGCATTAATCAAACATGTCATTTATTATTTGAATCATTAGAGTTTTAGAGATGAGATAAAAATTTCTAGAGGTTTTCAGAGCCTTTAGAAAAGCCTTTTTAGAAGCCTTCTTGGAACTTTTATTGGGTCTTTCTTGAAAAATTTTCTTGGAGTTCTTCTCTCAACACTGATTTTATCACACTCTGTGTGAGTTTGAAACCATATTTTTACTTTAATTGTTTTTATTTTGTTTCATCATCTTAAAATACCATGTTGTGCTTTACTTTTTGTTTGTTCTTTGATCGTAAAAAACTCTGCATTAATCAAACATGTCATTTATTATTTGACTCATTAGAGTTTTCGGGATGAGATAAAAATTTCTAGAGGTTTTCAGAGCCTTTAGAAAAGCCTTTTTAGCAGCCTTCTTGGAACTTTTATTGGGTCTTTCTTGAAAAATTTTCTTGGAATTCTTCTCTCAACACTGATTTTATCACACTCTTTGTGAGTTTGAAACCATATTTTTACTTTAATTGTTTTTATTTTGTTTCATCATCTTAAAATACCATGTTGTGCTTTACTTTTTGTTTGTTCTTTGTTCGTAAAAAACTCTGCATTAATCAAACATGTCATTTATTATTTGAATCATTAGAGTTTTAGAGATGAGATAAAAATTTCTAGAGGTTTTCACAGCCTTTAGAAAAGCCTTTTTAGAAGCCTTCTTGGAACTTTTATTGGGTCTTTCTTGAAAAATTTTCTTGGAGTTCTTCTCTCAACACTGATTTTATCACACTCTTTGTGAGTTTGAAACCATATTTTTACTTTAATTGTTTTTATTTTGTTTCATCATCTTAAAATACCATGTTGTGCTTTACTTTTTGTTTGTTCTTTGATCGTAAAAAACTCTGCATTAATCAAACATGTCATTTATTATTTGACTCATTAGAGTTTTCGGGATGAGATAAAAATTTCTAGAGGTTTTCAGAGCCTTTAGAAAAGCCTTTTTAGCAGCCTTCTTGGAACTTTTATTGGGTCTTTCTTGAAAAATTTTCTTGGAATTCTTCTCTCAACACTGATTTTATCACACTCTTTGTGAGTTTGAAACCATATTTTTACCTTAATTGTTTTTATTTTGTTTCATCATCTTAAAATACCATGTTGTGCTTTACTTTTTGTTTGTTCTTTGATCGTAAAAAACTCTGCATTAATCAAACATGTCATATTTTATTTGACTCATTAGAGTTTTAGAGATGAGATAAAAATTTCTAGAGGTTTTCACAGCCTTTAGAAAAGCCTTTTTAGAAGCCTTCTTGGAACTTTTATTGGGTCTTTCTTGAAAAATTTTCTTGGAGTTCTTCTCTCAACACTGATTTTATCACACTCTTTGTGAGTTTGAAACCATATTCTTACTTTAATTGTTTTTATTTTGTTTCATCATCTTAAAATACCATGTTGTGCTTTACTTTTTGTTTGTTCTTTGATCGTAAAAAACTCTGCATTAATCAAACATGTCATATTTTATTTGACTCATTAGAGTTTTAGAGATGAGATAAAAATTTCTAGAGGTTTTCACAGCCTTTAGAAAAGCCTTTTTAGAAGCCTTCTTGGAACTTTTATTGGGTCTTTCTTGAAAAATTTTCTTGGAGTTCTTCTCTCAACACTGATTTTATCACACTCTTTGTGAGTTTGAAACCATATTTTTACTTTAATTGTTTTTATTTTGTTTCATCATCTTAAAATACCATGTTGTGCTTTACTTTTTGTTTGTTCTTTGATCGTAAAAAACTCTGCATTAATCAAACATGTCATTTATTATTTGAATCATTAGAGTTTTAGAGATGAGATAAAAATTTCTAGAGGTTTTCAGAGCCTTTAGAAAAGCCTTTTTAGAAGCCTTCTTGGAACTTTTATTGGGTCTTTCTTGAAAAATTTTCTTGGAGTTCTTCTCTCAACACTGATTTTATCACACTCTGTGTGAGTTTGAAACCATATTTTTACTTTAATTGTTTTTATTTTGTTTCATCATCTTAAAATACCATGTTGTGCTTTACTTTTTGTTTGTTCTTTGATCGTAAAAAACTCTGCATTAATCAAACATGTCATTTATTATTTGACTCATTAGAGTTTTCGGGATGAGATAAAAATTTCTAGAGGTTTTCAGAGCCTTTAGAAAAGCCTTTTTAGCAGCCTTCTTGGAACTTTTATTGGGTCTTTCTTGAAAAATTTTCTTGGAATTCTTCTCTCAACACTGATTTTATCACACTCTTTGTGAGTTTGAAACCATATTTTTACTTTAATTGTTTTTATTTTGTTTCATCATCTTAAAATACCATGTTGTGCTTTACTTTTTGTTTGTTCTTTGATCGTAAAAAACTCTGCATTAATCAAACATGTCATTTATTATTTGAATCATTAGAGTTTTAGAGATGAGATAAAAATTTCTAGAGGTTTTCACAGCCTTTAGAAAAGCCTTTTTAGAAGCCTTCTTGGAACTTTTATTGGGTCTTTCTTGAAAAATTTTCTTGGAGTTCTTCTCTCAACACTGATTTTATCACACTCTTTGTGAGTTTGAAACCATATTTTTACTTTAATTATTTTTATTTTGTTTCATCATCTTAAAATACCATGTTGTGCTTTATTTTTTGTTTGTTCTTTGATCGTAAAAAACTCTGCATTAATCAAACATGTGATTTATTATTTGACTTATTAGAGTTTTCGGGATGAGATAAAAATTTCTAGAGGTTTTCAGAGCCTTTAGAAAAGCCTTTTTAGAAGCCTTCTTGGAACTTTTATTGGGTCTTTCTTGAAAAATTTTCTTGGAATTCTTCTCTCAACACTGATTTTATCACACTCTTTGTGAGTTTGAAACCATATTTTTACTTTAATTGTTTTTATTTTGTTTCATCATCTTAAAATACCATGTTGTGCTTTACTTTTTGTTTGTTCTTTGATCGTAAAAAACTCTGCATTAATCAAACATGTCATTTATTATTTGAATCATTAGAGTTTTAGAGATGAGATAAAAATTTCTAGAGGTTTTCACAGCCTTTAGAAAAGCCTTTTTAGAAGCCTTCTTGGAACTTTTATTGGGTCTTTCTTGAAAAATTTTCTTGGAGTTCTTCTCTCAACACTGATTTTATCACACTCTTTGTGAGTTTGAAACCATATTTTTACTTTAATTGTTTTTATTTTGTTTCATCATCTTAAAATACCATGTTGTGCTTTACTTTTTGTTTGTTCTTTGATCGTAAAAAACTCTACATTAATCAAACATGTCATTTATTATTTGACTCATTAGAGTTTTCGGGATGAGATAAAAATTTCTAGAGGTTTTCAGAGCCTTTAGAAAAGCCTTTTTAGAAGCCTTCTTGGAACTTTTATTGGGTCTTTCTTGAAAAATTTTCTTGGAATTCTTCTCTCAACACTGATTTTATCACACTCTTTGTGAGTTTGAAACCATATTTTTACTTTAATTGTTTTTATTTTGTTTCATCATCTTAAAATACCATGTTGTGCTTTACTTTTTGTTTGTTCTTTGATCGTAAAAAACTCTGCATTAATCAAACATGTCATTTATTATTTGAATCATTAGAGTTTTAGAGATGAGATAAAAATTTCTAGAGGTTTTCACAGCCTTTAGAAAAGCCTTTTTAGAAGCCTTCTTGGAACTTTTATTGGGTCTTTCTTGAAAAATTTTCTTGGAGTTCTTCTCTCAACACTGATTTTATCACACTCTTTGTGAGTTTGAAACCATATTTTTACTTTAATTGTTTTTATTTTGTTTCATCATCTTAAAATACCATGTTGTGCTTTACTTTTTGTTTGTTCTTTGATCGTAAAAAACTCTGCATTAATCAAACATGTCATATTTTATTTGACTCATTAGAGTTTTCGGGATGAGATAAAAATTTCTAGAGGTTTTCAGAGCCTTTAGAAAAGCCTTTTTAGAAGCCTTCTTGGAACTTTTATTGGGTCTTTCTTGAAAAAGTTTCTTGGAGTTCTTCTCTCAACACTGATTTTATCACACTCTTTGTGAGTTTGAAACCATATTTTTACTTTAATTGTTTTTATTTTGTTTCATCATCTTAAAATACCATGTTGTGCTTTACTTTTTGTTTGTTCTTTGATTGTAAAAAACTCTGCATTAATCAAACATGTCATTTATTATTTGAATCATTAGAGTTTTAGAGATGAGATAAAAATTTCTAGAGGTTTTCACAGCCTTTAGAAAAGCCTTTTTAGAAGCCTTCTTGGAACTTTTATTGGGCCTTTCTTGAAAAATTTTCTTGGAGTTCTTCTCTCAACACTGATTTTATCACACTCTTTGTGAGTTTGAAACCATATTTTTACTTTAATTGTTTTTATTTTGTTTCATCATCTTAAAATACCATGTTGTGCTTTACTTTTTGTTTGTTCTTTGATCGTAAAAAACTCTGCATTAATCAAACATGTCATATTTTATTTGACTCATTAGAGTTTTCGGGATGAGATAAAAATTTCTAGAGGTTTTCAGAGCCTTTAGAAAAGCCTTTTTAGAAGCCTTCTTGGAACTTTTCTTGGGTCTTTCTTGAAAAAGTTTCTTGGAGTTGTTCTCTCAACACTGATTTTATCACACTCTTTGTGAGTTTGAAACCATATTTTTACTTTAATTGTTTCTATTTTGTTTCATCATCTTAAAATACCATGTTGTGCTTTACTTTTTGTTTGTTCTTTGATCGTAAAAAACTCTGCATTAATCAAACATGTCATTTATTATTTGAATCATTAGAGTTTTAGAGATGAGATAAAAATTTCTAGAGGTTTTCAGAGCCTTTAGAAAAACCTTTTTAGAAGCCTTCTTGGAACTTTTATTGGGTCTTTCTTGAAACCTTTTCTTGGAGTTCCTCTCTCAACACTGATTTCATCACACTCTTTGTGAGTTTGAAACCATATTTTTACTTTAACTGTTTATATTTTGTTTCATCATCTTAAAATATCATGTTGTGCTTTACTTTTTGTTTGTTCTTTGATCATAAAAAACTCTGCATTAATCAAACATGTCATATTTTATTTGAATCATTAGAGTTTTAGAGATGAGATAAAAAAATTGATTTTTCAATCCTGAGATTTTAAGGCGTAAGTCTTTCAGAGCCTTTAGAAAAGCCTTTTTGGAGGTTTTCAGAGCCGTTAGAAAAGCCTTTTTAGAAGCCTTCTTGGAACTTTTATTGGGTTTTTCTAGGAACCTTTTCTTCGAGTTCTTCTCTCAACACCGATTTTCTCACACTCTTGGTGAGTTTGAAACCATATTTTTACTTTAATTGTTTTTGTTTTGTTTCATCATCTTCAAATACCATGTTGTGCTTTACTTTTTGTTTGTTCTTTGATCGTAAAAAACACTGCATTAATCAAACATGTCATTTTTTATTTGAATCATTAGAGTTTTAGAGATGAGATAAAGATTTCTAGAGGTTTTCAGAGCCTTTAGAAAAGCCTTTTAAGAAGCCTTCTTGGAACTTTTATTGGGTGTTTCTTGAAACCTTTTCTTGGAGTTCTTCTCTCAACACTGATTTTATCACACCCTTTGTGAGTTTGAAACCATATTTTTACTTTAATTGTTTTTTTTTTGTTTCATCATCTTCAAATACCATGTTGTGCTTTACTTTTTGTTTGTTCTTTGATCGTAAAAAACACTGCATTAATCAAACATGTCATTTTTTATTTGAATCATTAGTGTTTTAGAGATGAGATAAAAATTTCTAGAGGTTTTCAGAGCCTTTAGAAAAGCCTTTTTAGAAGCCTTCTTGGAACTTTTATTGGGTCTTTCTTGAAACCTTTTCTTGGAGTTGTTCTCTCAACACTGATTTTATCACACTCTTTGTGAGTTTGAAACCATATTTTTACTTTAATTGTTTTTATTTTGTTTCATCATCTTAAAATACCATGTTGTGCTTTACTTTTTGTTTGTTCTTTGATCGTAAAAAACACTGCATTAATCAAACATGTCATTTTTTATTTGAATCATTAGTGTTTTAGAGATGAGACAAAGATTTCTAGAGGTTTTCACAGCCTTTAGAAAAGCCCTTTTAGAAGCCTTCTTGGGACTTTTATTGGGTCCTTCTTGAAACCATTTCTCGGAGTTCTTCTCTCAACACTGATTTTATCACACTCTTTATGAGTTTGAAACCATATTTTTACTTTAATTGTTTTTATTTTGTTTCATCTTAAAATACCATGTTGTGCTTTACTTTTTGTTTGTTCTTTGATCATAAAAAAGTCTGCATTAATCAAACATGTCATTTTTTATTTGAATCATTAGAGTTTTAGAGATGAGATAAAAGAATTGATTTTTCAATCCTGAGATTTTAAGGCGTAAGTCTTTCAGAGCCTTTAGAAAATCCTTTTTGGAGGTTTTCAGAGCCGTTAGAAAAGCCTTTTTAGAAGCCTTCTTGCAACTTTTATTGCGTCTTTCTTGGAACCTTTTCTTCGAGTTCTTTTCTCAACACTGATTTTCTCACACTCTTTGTGAGTTTGAAACCATATTTTTACTTTAATTGTTTTTGTTGTGTTTCATCATCTTAAAATACCATGTTGTGCTTTACTTTTTGTTTGTTCTTCGATCGTAAAAAACACTGCATTAATCAAACATGTCATTTTTTATTTGAATCATTAGAGTTTTATAGATGAGATAAAGATTTCTAGAGGTTTTGAGAGCCTTTAGAAAAGCCTTTTTAGAAGCCTTCTTTGAACTTTTATTGGGTCTTTCTTGAAACCTTTTCTTGGAGTTCTTCTCTCAACACTGATCTTATCACACTCTTTGTGAGTTTGAAACCATATTTTTACTTTAATTGTTTTTATTTTGTTTCATCATCTTAAAATATCATGTTGTGCTTTACTTTTTGTTTGTTCTTTGATGATAAAAAACTCTGCATTAATCAAACATGTCATTTTTTATTTGAATCATTAGAGTTTTAGAGATTAGATAAAAGAATTGATTTTTCAATCCTGAGATTTTAAGGCATAAGTCTTTCAGAGCCTTTAGAAAAGCCTTTTTGGAGGTATTCAGAGCCGTTAGAAAAGCCTTTTTAGAAGCCTCCTTGGAACTTTTATTGGGTCTTTCTTGGAACCTTTTCTTCGAGTTCTTCTCTCAACACTGATTTTCTCACACTCTTTGTGAGTTTGAAACCATATTTTTACCTTAATTGTTTTTGTTTTGTTTCATCATCTTAAAATACCATGTTGTGCTTTACTTTTTGTTTGTTCTTTGATCGTAAAAAACACTGCATTAATCAAACATGTAATTTTTTATTTGAATCATTAGAGTTTTAGAGATGAGATAAAGATTTCTAGAGGTTTTCAAAGCCTTTAGAATAGCCCTTTTAGAAGCCTTCTTGGAACTTTTATTGGGTCCTTCTTGAAACCATTTCTCGGAGTTCTTCTCTCAACACTGATTTTATCCCACTCTTTATGAGTTTGAAACCATATTTTTACTTTAATTGTATTTATTTTGTTTCATCTTAAAATACCATGTTGTGCTTTATTTTTTGTTTGTTCTTTGATCATAAAAAACTCTGCATTAATCAAACATGTCATTTTTTACTTGACTCATTAGAGTTTTAGGGATGAGATAAAAATTTCTAGAGGTTTTCAGAGCCTTTAGAAAAGCCTTTTTAGAAGCCTTCTTGGAACTTTTATTGGGTCTTTCTTGAAAAATTTTCTTGGAGTTCTTCTCTCAACACTGATTTTATCACACTCTTTGTGAGTTTGAAACCATATTTTTACTTTAATTGTTTTTATTTTGTTTCATCATCTTAAAATACCATGTTATGCTTTACTTTTTGTTTGTTGTTTGATCGTAAAAAACTGTGCATTAATCAAACATGTCATTTATTATTTGAATAATTAGAGTTTTAGAGATGAGATAAAAATTTCTAGAGGTTTTCAGAGCCTTTCGAAAAGCCTTTTTAGAAGCCTTCTTGGAACTTTTATTGGGTCTTTCTTGAAAACTTTTCTTGGAGTTGTTCTCTCAACACTGATTTTATCACACTCTTTGTGAGTTTGAAACGATATTTTTAATTTAATTGTTTTTATTTTGTTTCATCATCTTAAAATGCCATGTTGTTCTTTACTTTTTGTTTGTTCTTTGGTCGTAAAAAACTCTGCATTAATCAAACATGTCATTTATTATTTGAATCATTAGTGTTTTAGAGATGAGATAAAAATTTCTAGAGGTTTTCAGAGCCTTTAGAAAAACCTTTTTAGAAGCGTTCTTGGAACTTTTATTGGGTCTTTCTTGAAACCTTTTCTTGGAGTTCTTCTCTCAACACTGATTTTATCACACTCTTTGTGAGTTTGAAACCATATTTTTACTTTAACTGTTTTTATTTTGTTTCATCATCTTAAAAGATCATGTTGTGCTTTACTTTTTGTTTGTTCTTTGATCATAAAAAAGTCTGCATTAATCAAACATGTCATTTTTTATTTGAATCATTAGAGTTTTAGAGATGAGATAAAAGAATTGATTTTTCAATCCTGACATTTTAAGGCGTAAGTCTTTCAGAGCCTTTAGAAAATCCTTTTTGGAGGTTTTTAGAGCCGTTAGAAAAGCCTTTTTAGAAGCCTTCTTGCAACTTTTATTGGGTCTTTCTTGGAACCTTTTCTTCGAGTTCTTTTCTCAACACTGATTTTCTCACACTCTTTGTGAGTTTGAAACCATATTTTTACTTTAATTGTTTTGTTGTGTTTCATCATCTTAAAATACCATGTTGTGCTTTACTTTTTGTTTGTTCTTCGATCGTAAAAAACACTGCATTAATCAAACATGTCATTTTTTATTTGAATCATTAGAGTTTTATAGATGAGATAAAGATTTCTAGAGGTTTTGAGAGCCTTTAGAAAAGCCTTTTTAGAAGCCTTCTTGGAACTTTTATTGGGTCTTTCTTGAAACCTTTTCTTGGAGTTCTTCTCTCAACACTGATCTTATCACACTCTTTGTGAGTTTGAAACCATATTTTTACTTTAATTGTTTTTATTTTGTTTCATCATCTTAAAATATCATGTTGTGCTTTACTTTTTGTTTGTTCTTTGATGATAAAAAAATCTGCATTAATCAAACATGTCATTTTTTATTTGAATCATTAGAGTTTTAGAGATTAGATAAAATAATTGATTTTTCAATCCTGAGATTTTAAGGCATAAGTCTTTCAGAGCCTTTAGAAAATCCTTTTTGGAGGTATTCAGAGCCGTTAGAAAAGCCTTTTTAGAAGCCTCCTTGGAACTTTTATTGGGTCTTTCTTGGAACCTTTTCTTCGAGTTCTTCTCTCAACACTGATTTTCTCACACTCTTTGTGAGTTTGAAACCATATTTTTACCTTAATTGTTTTTGTTTTGTTTCATCATCTTAAAATACCATGTTGTGCTTTACTTTTTGTTTGTTGTTTGATCGTAAAAAACACTGCATTAATCAAACATGTAATTTTTTATTTGAATCATTAGAGTTTTAGAGATGAGATAAAGATTTCTAGAGGTTTTCAAAGCCTTTAGAATAGCCCTTTTAGAAGCCTTCTTGGAACTTTTATTGGGTCCTTCTTGAAACCATTTCTCGGAGTTCTTCTCTCAACACTGATTTTATCCCACTCTTTATGAGTTTGAAACCATATTTTTACTTTAATTGTTTTTATTTTGTTTCATCTTAAAATACCATGTTGTGCTTTATTTTTTGTTTGTTCTTTGATCATAAAAAACTCTGCATTAATCAAACATGTCATTTTTTACTTGACTCATTAGAGTTTTAGGGATGAGATAAAAATTTCTAGAGGTTTTCAGAGCCTTTAGAAAAGCCTTTTTAGAAGCCTTCTTGGAACTTTTATTGGGTCTTTCTTGAAAAATTTTCTTGGAGTTCTTCTCTCAACACTGATTTTATCACACTCTTTGTGAGTTTGAAACCATATTTTTACTTTAATTGTTTTTATTTTGTTTCATCATCTTAAAATACCATGTTGTGCTTTACTTTTTGTTTGTTGTTTGATCGTAAAAAACTGTGCATTAATCAAACATGTCATTTATTATTTGAATCATTAGAGTTTTAGAGATGAGATAAAAATTTCTAGAGGTTTTCAGAGCCTTTCGAAAAGCCTTTTTAGAAGCCTTCTTGGAACTTTTATTGGGTCTTTCTTGAAAACTTTTCTTGGAGTTGTTCTCTCAACACTGATTTTATCACACTCTTTGTGAGTTTGAAACCATATTTTTACTTTAACTGTTTTTATTTTGTTTCATCATCTTAAAATATCATGTTGTGCTTTACTTTTTGTTTGTTCTTTGATCATAAAAAAGTCTGCATTAATCAAACATGTCATTTTTTATTTGAATCATTAGAGTTTTAGAGATGAGATAAAACAATTGATTTTTCAATCCTGAGATTTTAAGGCGTAAGTCTTTCAGAGCCTTTAGAAAATCCTTTTTGGAGGTTTTCAGAGCTGTTAGAAAAGCCTTTTTAGAAGCCTTCGTGCAACTTTTATTGGGTCTTTCTTGGAACCTTTTCTTCGAGTTCTTTTCTCAACACTGATTTTCTCACACTCTTTGTGAGTTTGAAACCATATTTTTACTTTAATTGTTTTTGTTGTGTTTCATCATCTTAAAATACCATGTTGTGCTTTACTTTTTGTTTGTTCTTCGATCGTCAAAAACACTGCATTAATCAAACATGTCATTTTTTATTTGAATCATTAGAGTTTTATAGATGAGATAAAGATTTCTAGAGGTTTTGAGAGCCTTTAGAAAAGCCTTTTTAGAAGCCTTCTTGGAACTTTTATTGGGTCTTTCTTGAAACCTTTTCTTGGAGTTCTTCTCTCAACACTGATCTTATCACACTCTTTGTGAGTTTGAAACCATATTTTTACTTTAATTGTTTTTATTTTGTTTCATCATCTTAAAATATCATGTTGTGCTTTACTTTTTGTTTGTTCTTTGATGATAAAAAACTCTGCATTAATCAAACATGTCATTTTTTATTTGAATCATTAGAGTTTTAGAGATTAGATAAAAGAATTGATTTTTCAATCCTGAGATTTTAAGGCATAAGTCTTTCAGAGCCTTTAGAAAAGCCTTTTTGGAGGTATTCAGAGCCGTTAGAAAAGCCTTTTTAGAAGCCTCCTTGGAACTTTTATTGGGTCTTTCTTGGAACCTTTTCTTCGAGTTCTTCTCTCAACACTGATTTTCTCACACTCTTTGTGAGTTTGAAACCATATTTTTACCTTAATTGTTTTTGTTTTGTTTCATCATCTTAAAATACCATGTTGTGCTTTACTTTTTGTTTGTTCTTTGATCGTAAAAAACACTGCATTAATCAAACATGTAATTTTTTATTTGAATAATTAGAGTTTTAGAGATGAGATAAAGATTTCTAGAGGTTTTCAAAGCCTTTAGAATAGCCCTTTTAGAAGCCTTCTTGGAACTTTTATTGGGTCCTTCTTGAAACCATTTCTCGGAGTTCTTCTCTCAACATTGATTTTATCACACTCTTTATGAGTTTGAAACCATATTTTTTGCTTTAATTGTTTTTATTTTGTTTCATCTTAAAATACCATGTTGTGCTTTATTTTTTGTTTGTTCTTTGATCATAAAAAACTCTGCATTAATCAAACATGTCATTTTTTACTTGACTCATTAGAGTTTTAGGGATGAGATAAAAATTTCTAGAGGTTTTCAGAGCCTTTAGAAAAGCCTTTTTAGAAGCCTTCTTGGAACTTTTATTGGGTCTTTCTTGAAAAATTTTCTTGGAGTTCTTCTCTCAACACTGATTTTATCACACTCTTTGTGAGTTTGAAACCATATTTTTACTTTAATTGTTTTTATTTTGTTTCATCATCTTAAAATACCATGTTGTGCTTTACTTTTTGTTTGTTGTTTGATCGTAAAAAACTGTGCATTAATCAAACATGTCATTTATTATTTGAATCATTAGAGTTTTAGAGATGAGATAAAAATTTCTAGAGGTTTTCAGAGCCTTTCGAAAAGCCTTTTTAGAAGCCTTCTTGGAACTTTTATTGGGTCTTTCTTGAAACCTTTTCTTGGAGTTCTTCTCTCAACACTGATTTTCTCACACTCTTTGTGAGTTTGAAACCATATTTTTACTTTCATTGTTTTTGTTTTATTTCATCATCTTAAAATACCATGTTGTGCTTTACTTTTTGTTTGTTCTTTGATCGTAAAAAACACTGCATTAATCAAACATGTCATTTTTTATTTGAATCATTAGAGTTTTAGAGATGAGATAAAAATTTCTAGAGGTTTTGAGAGCCTTTAGAAAAGTCTTTTTAGAAGCCTTCTTGGAACTTTTATTGGGTCTTTCTTGGAACCTTTTCTTCAAGTTCTTCTCTCAACACTGATTTTCTCACACTCTTTGTGAGTTTGAAACCATATTTTTACTTTAATTCTTTTTGTTTTGTTTCATCATCTTAAAATACCATGTTGTGCTTTACTTTTTGTTTGTTCTTTGATCGTAAAAAACACTGCATTAATCAAACATGTCATTTTTTATTTGAATCATTAGAGTTTTAGAGATGAGATAAAGATTTCTAGAGGTTTTCAGAGCTTTTAGAAAAGCCTATTTAGAAGCCTTCTTGGAACTTTTATTGGGTCCTTCTTGAAACCATTTCTCGGTGTTCTTCTCTCAACACTGATTTTATCACACTCTTTATGAGTTTGAAACCATATTTTTACTTTAATTGTTTTTATTTTCTTTCATCTTAAAATACCATGTTGTGCTTTATTTTTTGTTTGTTCTTTGATCGTAAAAAACTCTGCATTAATCAAACATGTCATTTTTTATTTGACTCATTAGAGCTTTAGGGATGAGATAAAAAATTCTAGAGGTTTTTAGAACCTTTAGAAAAGCCTTTTTAGAAGCCTTCTTGGAACTTTTATTGGGTCTTTCTTGAAAACTTTTCTTGGACTTGTTCTCTCAACACTGATTTTATCACACTCTTTGTGAGTTTGAAACGATATTTTTAATTTAATTGTTTTTATTTTGTTTCATCATCTTAAAATACCATGTTGTTCTTTACTTTTTGTTTGTTCTTTGGTCGTAAAAAACTCTGCATTAATCAAACATGTCATTTATTATTTGAATCATTAGTGTTTTAGAGATGAGATAAAAATTTCTAGAGGTTTTCAGAGCCTTTAGAAAAACCTTTTTAGAAGCCTTCTTGGAACTTTTATTGGGTCTTTCTTGAAACCTTTTCTTGGAGTTCTTCTCTCAACACTGATTTTCTCACACTCTTTGTGAGTTTGAAACCATATTTTTACTTTCATTGTTTTTGTTTTATTTCATCATCTTAAAATACCATGTTGTGCTTTACTTTTTGTTTGTTCTTTGATCGTAAAAAACACTGCATTAATCAAACATGTCATTTTTTATTTGAATCATTAGAGTTTTAGAGATGAGATAAAAATTTCTAGAGGTTTTGAGAGCCTTTAGAAAAGTCTTTTTAGAAGCCTTCTTGGAACTTTTATTGGGTCTTTCTTGGAACCTTTTCTTCAAGTTCTTCTCTCAACACTGATTTTCTCACACTCTTTGTGAGTTTGAAACCATATTTTTACTTTAATTCTTTTTGTTTTGTTTCATCATCTTAAAATACCATGTTGTGCTTTACTTTTTGTTTGTTCTTTGATCGTAAAAAACACTGCATTAATCAAACATGTCATTTTTTATTTGAATCATTAGAGTTTTAGAGATGAGATAAAGATTTCTAGAGGTTTTCAGAGCTTTTAGAAAAGCCTATTTAGAAGCCTTCTTGGAACTTTTATTGGGTCCTTCTTGAAACCATTTCTCGGTGTTCTTCTCTCAACACTGATTTTATCACACTCTTTATGAGTTTGAAACCATATTTTTACTTTAATTGTTTTTATTTTCTTTCATCTTAAAATACCATGTTGTGCTTTATTTTTTGTTTGTTCTTTGATCGTAAAAAACTCTGCATTAATCAAACATGTCATTTTTTATTTGACTCATTAGAGCTTTAGGGATGAGATAAAAAATTATAGAGGTTTTCAGAACCTTTAGAAAAGCCTTTTTAGAAGCCTTCTTGGAACTTTTATTGGGTCTTTCTTGAAAACTTTTCTTGGACTTGTTCTCTCAACACTGATTTTATCACACTCTTTGTGAGTTTGAAACGATATTTTTAATTTAATTGTTTTTATTTTGTTTCATCATCTTAAAATACCATGTTGTTCTTTACTTTTTGTTTGTTCTTTGGTCGTAAAAAACTCTGCATTAATCAAACATGTCATTTATTATTTGAATCATTAGTGTTTTAGAGATGAGATAAAAATTTCTAGAGGTTTTCAGAGCCTTTAGAAAAACCTTTTTAGAAGCCTTCTTGGAACTTTTATTGGGTCTTTCTTGAAACCTTTTCTTGGAGTTCTTCTCTCAACACTGATTTTATCACACTCTTTGTGAGTTTGAAACCATATTTTTACTTTAATTGTTTTTATTTTGTTTCATCATCTTAAAATATCATGTTGTGCTTTACTTTTTGTTTGTTCTTTGATCATAAAAAACTCTGCATTAATCAAACATGTCATTTTTTATTTGAATCATTAGAGTTTTAGAGATGAGATAAAAGAATTGATTTTTCACTCCAGAGATTTCAAGGCGTAAGTCTTTCAACGCCTTTAGAAAAGCCTTTTTGGAGGTTTTCAGAGCCGTTAGAAAAGTCTTTTTAGAAGCCTTCTTGGAACTTTTATTGGGTCTTTCTTGGAACCTTTTCTTCGAGTTCTTCTCTCAACACTGATTTTCTCACACTCTTTGTGAGTTTGAAACCATATTTTTACTTTAATTGTTTTTGTTTTGTTTCATCATCTTAAAATACAATGTTGTGCTTTACTTTTTTTTTGTTCTTTGATCGTAAAAAACACTGCATTAATCAAACATGTCATTTTTTATTTGAATCATTAGAGTTTTAGAGATGAGATAAATATTTCTAGAGGTTTTCAGAGCCTTTAGAAAAGCCCTTTTAGAAGCCTTTCTGAAACTTTTATTGGGTCCTTTTTGAAACCATTTCTCGGAGTTCTTCTCTCAACACTGATTTTATCACACTCTTTATGAGTTTGAAACCATATTTTTACTTTAATTGTTTTTATTTTGTTTCATCTTAAAATACCATGTTGTACTTTATTTTTTTTGAGTGTTCTTTGATCGTAAAAAACTCTACATTAATCAAACATGTCATTTTTTATTTGACTCATTAGAGTTTTAGGGATGAGATAAAAATTTCTAGAGGTTTTCAGAGCCTTTAGGAAAGCCTTTTTTGAAGCCTTCTTGGAACTTTTATTGGGTCTTTCTTGAAAACTTTTCTTGGAGTTCTTCTCTCAACACTGATTTTATCACACTCTTTGTGAGTTTGAAACCATATTTTTACTTTAATTGTTTTTATTTTGTTTCATCATCTTAAAATACCATGTTGTGCTTTACTTTTTGTTTGTTCTTTGATCGTAAAAAACACTGCATTAATCACACATGTCATTTTTTATTTGAATCATTAGAGTTTTAGAGATGAGATAAAAATTTCTAGAGGTTTTCAGAGCCTTTAGGAAAGCCTTTTTTGAATCCTTCTTGGAACTTTTATTGGGTCTTTCTTGAAAACTTTTCTTGGAGTTCTTCTCTCAACACTGATTTTATCACAATCTTTGTGAGTTTGAAACCATATTTTTATTTAATTGTTTTTATTTTGTTTCATCATCTTAAAATACCATGTTGTGCTTTACTTTTTGTTTGTTCTTTGATTGTAAAAAACACTGCATTAATCAAACATGTCATTTTTTATTTGAATCATTAGAGTTTTAGAGATGAGATAAAGATTTCTAGAGGTTTTCAGAGCCTTTAGAAAAGCCCTTTTAGAAGCCTTCTTGGAACTTTTATTGGGTCCTTCTTGAAACCATTTCTCGTAGTTCTTCTCTCAGCACTGATTTTATCACACTCTTTATGAGTTTGAAACCATATTCTCACTTTAATTGTTTTTATTTTGTTTCATCTTAAAATACCATGTTGTGCTTTATTTTTTGTTTGTTCTTTGATCGTAAAAAACTCTGCATTAATCAAACATGTCATTTTTTATTTGACTAATTAGAGTTTTAGGGATGAGAGAAAAATTTCTAGAGGTTTTCAGAACCTTTAGAAAAGCCTTTTTAGAAGCCTTCTTGGAACTTTTATTGGGTCTTTCTTGAAAACTTTTCTTGGAGTTCTTCTCTCAACACTGATTTTATCACACTCTTTGTGAGTTTGAAACCATATTTTTACTTTAATTGTTTTTATTTTGTTTCATCATCTTAAAATACCATGTTGTGCTTTACTTTTTGTTTGTTCTTTGATCGTGAAAAACACTGCATTAATCAAACATGTCATTTTTTATTTGAATCATTAGAGTTTTAGAGATGAGATAAAAATTTCTAGAGTTTTTCAGAGCCTTTAGAAAAGCCTTTTTAGAAGCCTTCTTGGAACTTTTATTGGGTCTTTCTTGAAACCTTTTCTTGGGGTTCTTCTCTCAACACTGATTTTATCACACTCTTTGTGAGTTTGAAACCATATTTTTACTTTAATTGTTTTTATTTTGTTTCATCATCTTAAAATATCATGTTGTGCTTTACTTTTTGTTTGTTCTTTGATCATAAAAAACTCTGCATTAATGAAACATGTCATTTTTTATTTGAATCATTGGAGTTTTAGAGATGAGATAAAAGAATTGATTTTTCAATCCTGAGATTTTAAGGCGTAAGTCTTTCAGAGCCTTTAGAAAAGCCTTTTTTAGAGGTTTTCAGAGCTGTTAGAAAAGCCTTTTTAGAAGCCTTCTTGTAACTTTTATTGGGTCTTTCTTGGAACCTTTTCTTCAAGTTCTTCTCTCAACACTGATTTTCTCACACTCTTTGTGAGTTTGAAACCATATTTTTACTTTCATTGTTTTTGTTTTGTTTCATCATCTTAAAATACCATGTTGTGCTTTACTTTTTGTTTGTTCTTTGATCGTAAAAAACACTGCATTAATCAAACATGTCATTTTTTATTTGAATCATTAGAGTTTTAGAGATGAGATAAAAATTTCTAGAGGTTTTCAGAGCCTTTAGAAACGTCTTTTTAGAAGCCTTCTTGGAACTTTTATTGGGTCTTTCTTGGAACCTTTTCTTCGAGTTCTTCTCTCAACACTGATTTTCTCACACTCTTTGTGAGTTTGAAACCATATTTTTACTTTAATTGTTTTTGTTTTGTTTCATCATCTTAAAATACCATGTTGTGCTTTACTTTTTGTTTGTTCTTTGATCGTAAAAAACACTGCATTAATCAAACATGTCATTTTTTATTTGAATCATTAGAGTTTTAGAGATGAGATAAAGATTTCTAGAGGTTTTCAGAGCTTTTAGAAAAGCCTATTTAGAAGCCTTCTTGGAACTTTTATTGGGTCCTTCTTGAAACCATTTCTCGGAGTTCTTCTCTCAACACTGATTTTATCACACTCTTTATGAGTTTGAAACCATATTTTTAGTTTAATTGTTTTTATTTTCTTTCATCTTAAAATACCATGTTGTGCTTTATTTTTTGTTTGTTCTTTGATCGTAAAAAACTCTGCATTAATCAAACATGTCATTTTTTATTTGACTCATTAGAGCTGTAGGGATGAGATAAAAATTTCTAGAGGTTTTCAGAACCTTTAGAAAAGCCTTTTTAGAAGCCTTCTTGGAACTTTTATTGGGTCTTTCTTGAAAACTTTTCTTGGAGTTGTTCTCTCAACACTGATTTTATCACACTCTTTGTGAGTTTGAAACGATATTTTTAATTTAATTGTTTTTATTTTGTTTCATCATCTTAAAATACCATGTTGTTCTTTACTTTTTGTTTGTTCTTTGGTCGTAAAAAACTCTGCATTAATCAAACATGTCATTTATTATTTGAATCATTAGTGTTTTAGAGATGAGATAAAAATTTCTAGAGGTTTTCAGAGCCTTTAGAAAAACCTTTTTAGAAGCCTTCTTGGAACTTTTATTGGGTCTTTCTTGAAACCTTTTCTTGGAGTTCTTCTCTCAACACTGATTTTATCACACTCTTTGTGAGTTTGAAACCATATTTTTACTTTAATTGTTTTTATTTTGTTTCATCATCTTAAAATATCATGTTGTGCTTTACTTTTTGTTTGTTCTTTGATCATAAAAAACTCTGCATTAATCAAACATGTCATTTTTTATTTGAATCATTAGAGTTTTAGAGATGAGATAAAAGAATTGATTTTTCAATCCTGAGATTTTAAGGCGTAAGTCTTTCAGAGCCTTTAGAAAAGCCTTTTTGGAGGTTTTCAGAGCCGTTAGAAAAGCCTTTTTAGAAGCCTTCTTGGAACTTTTATTGGGTCTTTCTTGGAACCTTTTCTTCGAGTTCTTCTCTCAACACTGATTTTATCACACTCTTTGTGAGTTTGAAACCATATTTTTACTTTAATTGTTTTTATTTTGTTTCATCATCTTAAAATATCATGTTGTGCTTTACTTTTTGTTTGTTCTTTGATCATAAAAAACTCTGCATTAATCAAACATGTCATTTTTTATTTGAATCATTAGAGTTTTAGAGATTAGATAAAAGAATTGATTTTTCAATCCTGAGATTTTAAGGCATAAGTCTTTCGAGGGCCTTTAGAAAAGCCTTTTTGGAGGTATTCAGAGCCGTTAGAAAAGCCTTTTTAGAAGCCTCCTTGGAACTTTTATTGGGTCTTTCTTGGAACCTTTTCTTCGAGTTCTTCTCTCAACACTGATTTTCTCACACTCTTTGTGAGTTTGAACCATATTTTTACCTTAATTGTTTTTGTTTTGTTTCATCATCTTAAAATACCATGTTGTGCTTTACTTTTTGTTTGTTCTTTGATCGTAAAAAACACTGCATTAATCAAACATGTAATTTTTTATTTGAATCATTAGAGTTTTAGAGATGAGATAAAGATTTCTAGAGGTTTTCAAAGCCTTTAGAATAGCCCTTTTAGAAGCCTTCTTGGAACTTTTATTGGGTCCTTCTTGAAACCATTTCTCGGAGTTCTTCTCTCAACACTGATTTTATCCCACTCTTTATGAGTTTGAAACCATATTTTTACTTTAATTGTTTTTATTTTGTTTCATCTTAAAATACCATGTTGTGCTTTATTTTTTGTTTGTTCTTTGATCATAAAAAACTCTGCATTAATCAAACATGTCATTTTTTACTTGACTCATTAGAGTTTTAGGGATGAGATAAAAATTTCTAGAGGTTTTCAGAGCCTTTAGAAAAGCCTTTTTAGAAGCCTTCTTGGAACTTTTATTGGGTCTTTCTTGAAAAATTTTCTTGGAGTTCTTCTCTCAACACTGATTTTATCACACTCTTTGTGAGTTTGAAACCATATTTTTACTTTAATTGTTTTTATTTTGTTTCATCATCTTAAAATACCATGTTGTGCTTTACTTTTTGTTTGTTGTTTGATCGTAAAAAACTGTGCATTAATCAAACATGTCATTTATTATTTGAATCATTAGAGTTTTAGAGATGAGATAAAAATTTCTAGAGGTTTTCAGAGCCTTTCGAAAAGCCTTTTTAGAAGCCATCTTGGAACTTTTATTGGGTCTTTCTTGAAACCTTTTCTTGGAGTTCTTCTCTCAACACTGATTTTATCACACTCTTTGTGAGTTTGAAACCATATTTTTACTTTAATTGTTTTTATTTTGTTTCATCATCTTAAAATATCATGTTGTGCTTTACTTTTTGTTTGTTCTTTGATCATAAAAAACTCTGCATTAATCAAACATGTCATTTTTTATTTGAATCATTGGAGTTTTAGAGATGAGATAAAATAATTGATTTTTCAATCCTGAGATTTTAAGGCGTAAGTCTTTCAGAGCCTTTAGAAAAGCCTTTTTTAGAGGTTTTCAGAGCTGTTAGAAAAGCCTTTTTAGAAGCCTTCTTGTAACTTTTATTGGGTCTTTCTTGGAACCTTTTCTTCAAGTTCTTCTCTCAACACTGATTTTCTCACACTCTTTGTGAGTTTGAAACCATATTTTTACTTTCATTGTTTTTGTTTTGTTTCATCATCTTAAAATACCATGTTGTGCTTTACTTTTTGTTTGTTCTTTGATCGTAAAAAACACTCCATTAATCAAACATGTCATTCTTTATTTGAATCATTAGAGTTTTAGAGATGAGATAAAAATTTCTAGAGGTTTTCAGAGCCTTTAGAAACTTCTTTTTAGAAGCCTTCTTGGAACTTTTATTGGGTCTTTCTTGGAACCTTTTCTTCGAGTTCTTCTCTCAACACTGATTTTCTCACACTCTTTGTGAGTTTGAAACCATATTTTTACTTTAATTGTTTTTGTTTTGTTTCATCATCTTAAAATACCATGTTGTGCTTTACTTTTTGTTTGTTCTTTGATCGTAAAAAACACTGCATTAATCAAACATGTCATTTTTTATTTGAATCATTAGAGTTTTAGAGATGAGATAAAGATTTCTAGAGGTTTTCAGAGCTTTTAGAAAAGCCTATTTAGAAGCCTTCTTGGAACTTTTATTGGGTCCTTCTTGAAACCATTTCTCGGAGTTCTTCTCTCAACACTGATTTTATCACACTCTTTATGAGTTTCAAACCATATTTTTACTTTAATTGTTTTTATTTTCTTTCATCTTAAAATACCATGTTGTGCTTTATTTTTTGTTTGTTCTTTGATCGTAAAAAACTCTGCATTAATCAAACATGTCATTTTTTATTTGACTCATTAGAGCTTTAGGGATGAGATAAAAATTTCTAGAGGTTTTCAGAACCTTTAGAAAAGCCTTTTTAGAAGCCTTCTTGGAACTTTTATTGGCTCTTTCTTGAAAACCTTTCTTGGAGTTGTTCTCTCAACACTGATTTTATCACACTCTTTGTGAGTTTGAAACGATATTTTTAATTTAATTGTTTTTATTTTGTTTCATCATCTTAAAATACCATGTTGTTCTTTACTTTTTGTTTGTTCTTTGGTCGTAAAAAACCCTGCATTAATCAAACATGTCATTTATTATTTGAATCATTAGTGTTTTAGAGATGAGATAAAAATTTCTAGAGGTTTTCAGAGCCTTTAGAAAAACCTTTTTAGAAGCCTTCTTGGAACTTTTATTGGGTCTTTCTTGAAACCTTTTCTTGGAGTTCTTCTCTCAACACTGATTTTATCACACTCTTTGTGAGTTTGAAACCATATTTTTACTTTAATTGTTTTTATTTTGTTTCATCATCTTAAAATATCATGTTGTGCTTTACTTTTTGTTTGTTCTTTGATCATAAAAAACTCTGCATTAATCAAACATGTCATTTTTTAATTGAATCATTAGAGTTTTAGAGATCAGATAAAAGAATTGATTTTTCAATCCTGAGATTTTAAGGCGTAAGTCTTTCAGAGCCTTTAGAAAAGCCTTTTTGGAGGTTTTCAGAGCCGTTAGAAAGGCCTTTTTAGAAGCCTTCTTGGAACTTTTATTGGGTCTTTCTTGGAACCTTTTCTTCGAGTTCTTTTCTCAACACTGATTTTCTCACACTCTTTGTGTGTTTGAAACCATATTTTTACTTTAATTGTTTTTCTTTTGTTTCATCATCTTAAAATACCATGTTGTGCTTTACTTTTTGTTTGTTCTTCGATCGTAAAAAACACTGCATTAATCAAACATATAATTTTTTATTTGAATCACTAGAGTTTTAGAGATGAGATAAAGATTTCTAGAGGTTTTGAGAGCCTTTAGAAAAGCCTTTTTAGAAGCCTTCTTGGAACTTTTATTGGGTCTTTCTTGAAACCTTTTCTTGGAGTTCTTCTCTCAACACTGATCTTATCACACTCTTTGTGAGTTTGAAACCATATTTTTAGTTTAATTGTTTTTATTTTGTTTCAAAATCTTAAAATATCATGTTGTGCTTTACTTTTTGTTTGTTCTTTGATGATAAAAAACTCTGCATTAATCAAACATGTCATTTTTTATTTGAATCATTAGAGTTTTAGAGATTAGATAAAAGAATTGATTTTTCAATCCTGAGATTTTAAGGCATAAGTCTTTCAGAGCCTTTAGAAAAGCCTTTTTGGAGGTATTCAGAGCCGTTAGAAAAGCCTTTTCAGAAGCCTCCTTGGAACTTTTATTGGGTCTTTCTTGGAACCTTTTCTTCGAGTTCTTCTCTCAACACTGATTTTCTCACACTTTTTTTGAGTTTGAAACCATATTTTTACCTTAATTGTTTTTGTTTTGTTTCATCATCTTAAAATACCATGTTGTGCTTTACTTTTTGTTTGTTCTTTGATCGTAAAAAACACTGCATTAATCAAACATGTCATTTTTTATTTGAATCATTAGAGTTTTAGAGATGAGATAAAGATTTCTAGAGGTTTTCAAAGCCTTTAGAAAAGCCCTTTTAGAAGCCTTCTTGGAACTTTTAAATGGTCCTTCTTGAAACCATTTGTCGGAGTTCTTCTCTCAACACTGATTTTATCACACTCTTTATGAGTTTGAAACCATATTTTTACTTTAATTGTTTTTATTTTGTTTCATCTTAAAATACCATGTTGTGCTTTATTTTTTGTTTGTTCTTTGATCATAAAAAACTCTGCATTAATCAAACATGTCATTTTTTACTTGACTCATTAGAGTTTTAGGGATGAGATAAAAATTTCTAGAGGTTTTCAGAGCCTTTAGAAAAGCCTTTTTAGAAGCCTTCTTGGAACTTTTATTGGGTCTTTCTTGAAAAATTTTCTTGGAGTTCTTCTCTCAACACTGATTTTATCACACTCTTTGTGAGTTTGAAACCATATTTTTACTTTAATTGTTTTTATTTTGTTTCATCATCTTAAAATACCATGTTGTGCTTTACTTTTTGTTTGTTGTTTGATCGTAAAAAACTGTGCATTAATCAAACATGTCATTTATTATTTGAATCATTAGAGTTTTAGAGATGAGATAAAAATTTCTAGAGGTTTTCAGAGCCTTTCGAAAAGCCTTTTTAGAAGCCTTCTTGGAACTTTTATTGGGTCTTTCTTGAAAACTTTTCTTGGAGTTCTTCTCTCAACACTGATTTTATCACACTCTTTGTGAGTTTGAAACCATATTTTTACTTTAATTGTTTTTATTTTGTTTCATCATCTTAAAATACCATGTTGTGCTTTACTTTTTGTTTGTTCTTTGATCGTAAAAAACACTGCATTAATCAAACATGTCATTTTTTATTTGAATCATTAGAGTTTTAGAGATGAGATAAAGATTTCTAGAGGTTTTCAGAGCTTTTAGAAAAGCCTGTTTAGAAGCCTTCTTGGAACTTTTATTGGGTTCTTCTTGAAACCATTTCTCGGAGTTCTTCTCTCAACACTGATTTTATCACACTCTTTATGAGTTTGAAACCATATTTTTACTTTAATTGTTTTTATTTTCTGTCATCTTAAAATACCATGTTGTGCTTTATTTTTTGTTTGTTCTTTGATCGTAAAAAACTCTGCATTAATCAAACATGTCATTTTTTATTTGACTCATTATAGCTTTAGGGATGAGATAAAAATTTCTAGAGGTTTTCAGAACCTTTAGAAAAGCCTTTTTAGAAGCCTTCTTGGAAATTTTATTGGGTCTTTCTTGAAAACTTTTCTTGGAGTTCTTCTCTCAACACTGATTTTATCACACTCTTTGTGAGTTTGAAACCATATTTTTACTTTAATATTTTTTATTTTGTTTCATCATCTTAAAATACCATGTTGTGCTTTACTTTTTGTTTGTTCTTTCATCGTAAAAAACTCTGCATTAATCAAACATGTCATTTTTTATTTGAATCATTAGGGTTTTAGAGATGAGATAAAAAATTCTAGAGGTTTTCAGAGCCTTTAGAAAAGCCTTTTTAGAAGCCTTCTTGGAACTTTTATTGGATCTTTCTTGAAACCTTTTCTTGGGGTTCTTCTCTCAACACTGATTTTATCACACTCTTTGTGAGTTTGAAACCATATTTTTACTTTAATTGTTTTTATTTTGTTTCATCATCTTAAAATATCATGTTGTGCTTTACTTTTTGTTTGTTCTTTGATGATAAAAAACTCTGCATTAATCAAACATGTCATTTTTTATTTGAATCATTAGAGTTTTAGAGATGAGATAAAAGAATTGATTTTTCAATCCTGAGATTTTAAGGCATAAGTCTTTCAAAGCCTTTAGAAAAGCCTTTTTGGAGGTTTTCAGAGCCGTTAGAAAAGTCTTTTTAGAAGCCTTCTTGGAACTTTTATTGGGTCTTTCTTGGAACCTTTTCTTCGAGTTCTTCTCTCAACACTGATTTTCTCACACTCTTTGTGAGTTTGAAACCATATTTTTACTTTAATTGTTTTTGTTTTGTTTCATCATCTTAAAATACCATGTTGTGCTTTACTTTTTGTTTGTTCTTTGATCGTAAAAAACACTGCATTAATCAAACATGTCATTTTTTATTTGAATCATTAGAGTTTAAAGATGAGATAAATATTTCTAGATGTTTTCAGAGCCTTTAGAAAAGCCCTTTTAGAAGCCTTCCTGGAACTTTTATTGGGTCCTTCTTTAAACCATTTCTCGGAGTTCTTCTCTCAACACTGATTTTATCACACTCTTTATGAGTTTGAAACCATATTTTTACTTTAATTGTTTTTATTTTGTTTCATCTTAAAATACCATGTTGTGCTTTATTTTTTGTTTGTTCTTTGATCGTAAAAAACTCTGCATTAATCAAACATGTCATTTTTTATTTGACTAATTAGAGTTTGAGGGATGAGATAAAAATTTCTAGAAGTTTTTAGAACCTTTAGAAAAGCCTTTTTAGAAGCCTTCTTGGAACTTTTATTGGGTCTTTCTTGAAAACTTTTCTTGGAGTTCTTCTCTAAACACTGATTTTATCACACTCTTTGTGAGTTTAAAACCATATTTTTACTTTAATTGTTTTTATTTTGTTTCATCATCTTAAAATACCATGTTGTGCTTTACTTTTTGTTTGTTCTTTGATCGTAAAAAACTCTGCATTAATCAAACATGTCATTTTTTATTTGAATCCTTAGAGTTTTAGAGATGAGATAAAAATTTCTAGAGGTTTTCAGAGCCTTTACAAAAGCCTTTTTAGAAGCCTTCTTGGAACTTTTATTGGGTCTTTCTTGAAACCTTTTCTTGGGGTTCTTCTCTCAACACTGATTTTATCACACTCTTTGTCAGTTTGAAACCATATTTTTTCTTTAATTGTTTTTATTTTGTTTCATCATCTTAAAATATCATGTTGTGCTTTACTTTTTGTTTGTTCTTTGATCATAAAAAACTCTGCATTAATCAAACATGTCATTTTTTATTTGAATCATTAGAGTTTTAGAGATGAGATAAAAGAATTGATTTTTCAATCCTGAGATTTTAAGGCATAAGTCTTTCAACGCCTTTAGAAAAGCCTTTTTGGAGGTTTTCAGAGCCGTTAGAAAAGTCTTTTTAGAAGCCTTCTTGGAACTTTTATTGGGTCTTTCTTGGAACCTTTTCTTCGAGTTCTTCTCTCAACACTGATTTTCTCACACTCTTTGTGAGTTTGAAACCATATTTTTACTTTAATTGTTTTTGTTTTGTTTCATCATCTTAAAATACAATGTTGTGCTTTACTTTTTTTTTGTTCTTTGATCGTAAAAAACACTGCATTAATCAAACATGTCATTTTTTATTTGAATCATTAGAGTTTTAGAGATGAGATAAATATTTCTAGAGGTTTTCAGAGCCTTTAGAAAAGCCCTTTTAGAAGCCTTTCTGAAACTTTTATTGGGTCCTTTTTGAAACCATTTCTCGGAGTTCTTCTCTCAACACTGATTTTATCACACTCTTTATGAGTTTGAAACCATATTTTTACTTTAATTGTTTTTATTTTGTTTCATCTTAAAATACCATGTTGTACTTTATTTTTTTTGAGTGTTCTTTGATCGTAAAAAACTCTACATTAATCAAACATGTCATTTTTTATTTGACTCATTAGAGTTTTAGGGATGAGATAAAAATTTCTAGAGGTTTTCAGAGCCTTTAGGAAAGCCTTTTTTGAAGCCTTCTTGGAACTTTTATTGGGTCTTTCTTGAAAACTTTTCTTGGAGTTCTTCTCTCAACACTGATTTTATCACACTCTTTGTGAGTTTGAAACCATATTTTTACTTTAATTGTTTTTATTTTGTTTCATCATCTTAAAATACCATGTTGTGCTTTACTTTTTGTTTGTTCTTTGATCGTAAAAAACACTGCATTAATCACACATGTCATTTTTTATTTGAATCATTAGAGTTTTAGAGATGAGATAAAAATTTCTAGAGGTTTTCAGAGCCTTTAGGAAAGCCTTTTTTGAATCCTTCTTGGAACTTTTATTGGGTCTTTCTTGAAAACTTTTCTTGGAGTTCTTCTCTCAACACTGATTTTATCACACTCTTTGTGAGTTTGAAACCATATTTTTATTTAATTGTTTTTATTTTGTTTCATCATCTTAAAATACCATGTTGTGCTTTACTTTTTGTTTGTTCTTTGATTGTAAAAAACACTGCATTAATCAAACATGTCATTTTTTATTTGAATCATTAGAGTTTTAGAGATGAGATAAAGATTTCTAGAGGTTTTCATAGCCTTTAGAAAAGCCCTTTTAGAAGCCTTCTTGGAACTTTTATTGGGTCCTTCTTGAAACCATTTCTCGTAGTTCTTCTCTCAGCACTGATTTTATCACACTCTTTATGAGTTTGAAACCATATTCTCACTTTAATCGTTTTTATTTTGTTTCATCTTAAAATACCATGTTGTGCTTTATTTTTTGTTTGTTCTTTGATCGTAAAAAACTCTGCATTAATCAAACATGTCATTTTTTATTTGACTAATTAGAGTTTTAGGGATGAGAGAAAAATTTCTAGAGGTTTTCAGAACCTTTAGAAAAGCCTTTTTAGAAGCCTTCTTGGAACTTTTATTGGGTCTTTCTTGAAAACTTTTCTTGGAGTTCTTCTCTCAACACTGATTTTATCACACTCTTTGTGAGTTTGAAACCATATTTTTACTTTAATTGTTTTTATTTTGTTTCATCATCTTAAAATACCATGTTGTGCTTTACTTTTTGTTTGTTCTTTGATCGTAAAAAACACTGCATTAATCAAACATGTCATTTTTTATTTGAATCATTAGAGTTTTAGAGATGAGATAAAAATTTCTAGAGGTTTTCAGAGCCTTTAGAAAAGCCTTTTTAGAAGCCTTCTTGGAACTTTTATTGGGTCTTTCTTGAAACCTTTTCTTGGGGTTCTTCTCTCAACACTGATTTTATCACACTCTTTGTCAGTTTGAAACCATATTTTTACTTTAATTGTTTTTATTTTGTTTCATCATCTTAAAATATCATGTTGTGCTTTACTTTTTGTTTGTTCTTTGATCATAAAAAACTCTGCATTAATCAAACATGTCATTTTTTATTTGAATCATTAGAGTTTTAGAGATGAGATAAAAGAATTGATTTTTCAATCCTGAGATTTTAAGGCATAAGTCTTTCAACGCCTTTAGAAAAGCCTTTTTGGAGGTTTTCAGAGCCGTTAGAAAAGTCTTTTTAGAAGCCTTCTTGGAACTTTTATTGGGTCTTTCTTGGAACCTTTTCTTCGAGTTCTTCTCTCAACACTGATTTTCTCACACTCTTTGTGAGTTTGAAACCATATTTTTACTTTAATTGTTTTTGTTTTGTTTCATCATCTTAAAATACAATGTTGTGCTTTACTTTTTTTTTGTTCTTTGATCGTAAAAAACACTGCATTAATCAAACATGTCATTTTTTATTTGAATCATTAGAGTTTTAGAGATGAGATAAATATTTCTAGAGGTTTTCAGAGCCTTTAGAAAAGCCCTTTTAGAAGCCTTTCTGAAACTTTTATTGGGTCCTTTTTGAAACCATTTCTCGGAGTTCTTCTCTCAACACTGATTTTATCACACTCTTTATGAGTTTGAAACCATATTTTTACTTTAATTGTTTTTATTTTGTTTCATCTTAAAATACCATGCTGTACTTTATTTTTTTTGAGTGTTCTTTGATCGTAAAAAACTCTACATTAATCAAACATGTCATTTTTTATTTGACTCATTAGAGTTTTAGGGATGAGATAAAAATTTCTAGAGGTTTTCAGAGCCTTTAGGAAAGCCTTTTTTGAAGCCTTCTTGGAACTTTTATTGGGTCTTTCTTGAAAACTTTTCTTGGAGTTCTTCTCTCAACACTGATTTTATCACACTCTTTGTGAGTTTGAAACCATATTTTTACTTTAATTGTTTTTATTTTGTTTCATCATCTTAAAATACCATGTTGTGCTTTACTTTTTGTTTGTTCTTTGATCGTAAAAAACACTGCATTAATCACACATGTCATTTTTTATTTGAATCATTAGAGTTTTAGAGATGAGATAAAAATTTCTAGAGGTTTTCAGAGCCTTTAGGAAAGCCTTTTTTGAATCCTTCTTGGAACTTTTATTGGGTCTTTCTTGAAAACTTTTCTTGGAGTTCTTCTCTCAACACTGATTTTATCACACTCTTTGTGAGTTTGAAACCATATTTTTATTTAATTGTTTTTATTTTGTTTCATCATCTTAAAATACCATGTTGTGCTTTACTTTTTGTTTGTTCTTTGATTGTAAAAAACACTGCATTAATCAAACATGTCATTTTTTATTTGAATCATTAGAGTTTTAGAGATGAGATAAAGATTTCTAGAGGTTTTCAGAGCCTTTAGAAAAGCCCTTTTAGAAGCCTTCTTGGAACTTTTATTGGGTCCTTCTTGAAACCATTTCTCGTAGTTCTTCTCTCAGCACTGATTTTATCACACTCTTTATGAGTTTGAAACCATATTCTCACTTTAATTGTTTTTATTTTGTTTCATCTTAAAATACCATGTTGTGCTTTATTTTTTGTTTGTTCTTTGATCGTAAAAAACTCTGCATTAATCAAACATGTCATTTTTTATTTGACTAATTAGAGTTTTAGGGATGAGAGAAAAATTTCTAGAGGTTTTCAGAACCTTTAGAAAAGCCTTTTTAGAAGCCTTCTTGGAACTTTTATTGGGTCTTTCTTGAAAACTTTTCTTGGAGTTCTTCTCTCAACACTGATTTTATCACACTCTTTGTGAGTTTGAAACCATATTTTTACTTTAATTGTTTTTATTTTGTTTCATCATCTTAAAATACCATGTTGTGCTTTACTTTTTGTTTGTTCTTTGATCGTAAAAAACACTGCATTAATCAAACATGTCATTTTTTATTTGAATCATTAGAGTTTTAGAGATGAGATAAAAATTTCTAGAGTTTTTCAGAGCCTTTAGAAAAGCCTTTTTAGAAGCCTTCTTGGAACTTTTATTGGGTCTTTCTTGAAACCTTTTCTTGGGGTTCTTCTCTCAACACTGATTTTATCACACTCTTTGTGAGTTTGAAACCATATTTTTACTTTAATTGTTTTTATTTTGTTTCATCATCTTAAAATATCATGTTGTGCTTTACTTTTTGTTTGTTCTTTGATCATAAAAAACTCTGCATTAATCAAACATGTCATTTTTTATTTGAATCATTAGAGTTTTAGAGATGAGATAAAAGAATTGATTTTTCAATCCTGAGATTTTAAGGCATAAGTCTTTCAAAGCCTTTAGAAAAGCCTTTTTGGAGGTTTTCAGAGCCGTTAGAAAAGTCTTTTTAGAAGCCTTCTTGGAACTTTTATTGGGTCTTTCTTGGAACCTTTTCTTCGAGTTCTTCTCTCAACACTGATTTTCTCACACTCTTTGTGAGTTTGAAACCATATTTTTACTTTAATTGTTTTTGTTTTGTTTCATCATCTTAAAATACCATGTTGTGCTTTACTTTTTGTTTGTTCTTTGATCGTAAAAAACACTGCATTAATCAAACATGTCATTTTTTATTTGAATCATTAGAGTTTAAAGATGAGATAAATATTTCTAGATGTTTTCAGAGCCTTTAGAAAAGCCCTTTTAGAAGCCTTCCTGGAACTTTTATTGGGTCCTTCTTTAAACCATTTCTCGGAGTTCTTCTCTCAACACTGATTTTATCACACTCTTTATGAGTTTGAAACCATATTTTTACTTTAATTGTTTTTATTTTGTTTCATCTTAAAATACCATGTTGTGCTTTATTTTTTTTGTTTGTTCTTTGATCATAAAAAACTCTGCATTAATCAAACATGTCATTTTTTATTTGACTCATTAGAGTTTTAGGGATGAGATAAAAATTTCTAGACGTTTTCAGAGCCTTTAGGAAAGCCTTTTTAGAAGCCTTCTTGGAACTTTTATTGGGTCTTTCTTGAAAACTTTTCTTGGAGTTCTTCTCTCAACACTGATTTTATCACACTCTTTGTGAGTTTGAAACCATATTTTTACTTTAATTGTTTTTGTTTTGTTTCATCATCTTAAAATACCATGTTGTGCTTTACTTTTTGTTTGTTCTTTGATCGTAAAAAACACTGCATTAATCAAACATGTCATTTTTTATTTGAATCATTAGAGTTTTAGAGATGAGATAAAGATTTCTAGAGGTTTTCAGAGCCTTTAGAAAAGCCTTTTTAGAAGCCTTCTTGGAACTTTTATTGGCTCCTTCTTGAAACCATTTCTCGGAGTTCTTTTCTCAACACTGATTTTATCACACTCTTTATGAGTTTGAAACCATATTTTCACTTTAATTGTTTTTATTTTGTTTCATCTTAAAATACCATGTTGTGCTTTATTTTTTGTTTGTTCTTTGATCGTAAAAAACTCTGCATTAATCAAACATGTCATTTTTTATTTGACTAATTAGAGTTTGAGGGATGAGATAAAAATTTCTAGAAGTTTTTAGAACCTTTAGAAAAGCCTTTTTAGAAGCCTTCTTGGAACTTTTATTGGGTCTTTCTTGAAAACTTTTCTTGGAGTTCTTCTCTAAACACTGATTTTATCACACTCTTTGTGAGTTTAAAACCATATTTTTACTTTAATTGTTTTTATTTTGTTTCATCATCTTAAAATACCATGTTGTGCTTTACTTTTTGTTTGTTCTTTGATCGTAAAAAACTCTGCATTAATCAAACATGTCATTTTTTATTTGAATCATTAGAGTTTTAGAGATGAGATAAAAATTTCTAGAGGTTTTCAGAGCCTTTACAAAAGCCTTTTTAGAAGCCTTCTTGGAACTTTTATTGGGTCTTTCTTGAAACCTTTTCTTGGGGTTCTTCTCTCAACACTGATTTTATCACACTCTTTGTCAGTTTGAAACCATATTTTTACTTTAATTGTTTTTATTTTGTTTCATCATCTTAAAATATCATGTTGTGCTTTACTTTTTGTTTGTTCTTTGATCATAAAAAACTCTGCATTAATCAAACATGTCATTTTTTATTTGAATCATTAGAGTTTTAGAGATGAGATAAAAATTTTTAGAGGTTTTCAGAGCCTTTAGAAAAGCCTTTTTGGAGGTTTTCAGAGCCGTTAGAAAAGTCTTTTTAGAAGCCTTCTTGGAACTTTTATTGGGTCTTTCTTGGAACCTTTTCTTCGAGTTCTTCTCTCAACACTGATTTTCTCACACTCTTTGTGAGTTTGAAACCATATTTTTACTTTAATTGTTTTTTTTTTGTTTCATCATCTTAAAATACAATGTTGTGCTTTACTTTTTTTTTGTTCTTTGATCGTAAAAAACACTGCATTAATCAAACATGTCATTTTTTATTTGAATCATTAGAGTTTTAGAGATGAGATAAAGATTTCTAGAGGTTTTCAGAGCCTTTAGAAAAGCCCTTTTAGAAGCCTTCTTGGAACTTTTATTGGGTCCTTCTTGAAACCATTTCTCGTAGTTCTTCTCTCAGCACTGATTTTATCACACTCTTTATGAGTTTGAAACCATATTCTCACTTTAATTGTTTTTATTTTGTTTCATCTTAAAATACCATGTTGTGCTTTATTTTTTGTTTGTTCTTTGATCGTAAAAAACTCTGCATTAATCAAACATGTCATTTTTTATTTGACTAATTAGAGTTTTAGGGATGAGATAAAAATTTCTAGAGGTTTTCAGAACCTTTAGAAAAGCCTTTTTAGAAGCCTTCTTGGAACTTTTATTGGGTCTTTCTTGAAAACTTTTCTTGGAGTTCTTCTCTCAACACTGATTTTATCACACTCTTTGTGAGTTTGAAACCATATTTTTACTTTAATTGTTTTTATTTTGTTTCATCATCTTAAAATACCATGTTGTGCTTTACTTTTTGTTTGTTCTTTGATCGTAAAAAACACTGCATTAATCAAACATGTCATTTTTTATTTGAATCATTAGAGTTTTAGAGATGAGATAAAAATTTCTAGAGGTTTTCAGAGCTTTTAGAAAAGCCTTTTTAGAAGCCTTCTTGGAACTTTTATTGGGTCTTTCTTGAAACCTTTTCTTGGGGTTCTTCTCTCAACACTGATTTTATCACACTCTTTGTGAGTTTGAAACCATATTTTTACTTTAATTGTTTTTATTTTGTTTCATCATCTTAAAATATCATGTTGTGCTTTACTTTTTGTTTGTTCTTTGATCATAAAAAACTCTGCATTAATCAAACATGTCATTTTTTATTTGAATCATTAGAGTTTTAGAGATGAGATAAAAGAATTGATTTTTCAATCCTGAGATTTTAAGGCATAAGTCTTTCAAAGCCTTTAGAAAAGCCTTTTTGGAGGTTTTCAGAGACATTAGAAAAGTCTTTTTAGAAGCCTTCTTGGAACTTTTATTGGGTCTTTCTTGGAACCTTTTCTTCGAGTTCTTCTCTCAACACTGATTTTCTCACACTCTTTGTGAGTTTGAAACCATATTTTTACTTTAATTGTTTTTGTTTTGTTTCATCATCTTAAAATACAATGTTGTGCTTTACTTTTTTTTTTATCTTTGATCGTAAAAAACACTGCATTAATCAAACATGTCCTTTTTTATTTGAATCATTAGAGTTTTAGAGATGAGATAAATATTTCTAGAGGTTTTCAGAGCCTTTAGAAAAGCCCTTTTAGAAGCCTTCCTGGAACTTTTATTGGGTCCTTTTTGAAACCATTTCTCGGAGTTCTTCTCTCAACACTGATTTTATCACACTCTTTATGAGTTTGAAACCATATTTTTACTTTAATTGTTTTTATTTTGTTTCATCTTAAAATACCATGTTGTACTTTATTTTTTTTGTTTGCTCTTTGATCGTAAAAAACTCTGCATTAATCAAACATGTCATTTTTTATTTGACTCATTAGAGTTTTAGGGATGAGATAAAAATTTCTAGTTGTTTTCAGAGCCTTTAGGAAAGCCTTTTTTGAAGCCTTCTTGGAACTTTTATTGGGTCTTTCTTGAAAACTGTTCTTGGAGTTATTCTCTCAACACTGATTTTATCACACTCTTTGTGAGTTTGAAACCATATTTTTACTTTAATTGTTTTTATTTTGTTTCATCATCTTAAAATACCATGTTGTGCTTTACTTTTTGTTTGTTCTTTGATCGTAAAAAACACTGCATTAATCAAACATGTCATTTTATTTGAATCATTAGAGTTTTAGAGATGAGATAAAAATTTCTAGAGGTTTTCAGAGCCTTTAGGAAAGCCTTTTTTGAAGCCTTCTTGGAACTTTTATTGGGTCTTTCTTGAAAACTTTTCTTGGAGTTCTTCTCTCAACACTGATTTTATCACACTCTTTGTGAGTTTGAAACCATATTTTTATTGTTTTTATTTTGTTTCATCATCTTAAAATACCATGTTGTGCTTTACTTTTTGTTTGATCTTTGATCGTAAAAAACACTGCATTAATCAAACATGTCCTTTTTTATTTGAATCATTAGAGTTTTAGAGATGAGATAAATATTTCTAGAGGTTTTCAGAGCCTTTAGAAAAGCCCTTTTAGAAGCCTTCCTGGAACTTTTATTGGGTCCTTTTTGAAACCATTTCTCGGAGTTCTTCTCTCAACACTGATTTTATCACACTCTTTATGAGTTTGAAAGCATATTTTTACTTTAATTGTTTTTATTTTGTTTCATCTTAAAATACCATGTTGTACTTTATTTTTTTTGTTTGCTCTTTGATCGTAAAAAACTCTGCATTAATCAAACATGTCATTTTTTATTTGACTCATTAGAGTTTTAGGGATGAGATAAAAATTTCTAGAGGTTTTCAGAGCCTTTAGGAAAGCCTTTTTTGAAGCCTTCTTGGAACTTTTATTGGGTCTTTCTTGAAAACTTTTCTTGGAGTTATTCTCTCAACACTGATTTTATCACACTCTTTGTGAGTTTGAAACCATATTTTTACTTTAATTGTTTTTATTTTGTTTCATCATCTTAAAATACCATGTTGTGCTTTACTTTTTGTTTTTTCTTTGATCGTAAAAAACACTGCATTAATCAAACATGTCATTTTATTTGAATCATTAGAGTTTTAGAGATGAGATAAAAATTTCTAGAGGTTTTCAGAGCCATTAGGAAAGCCTTTTTTGAAGCCTTCTTGGAACTTTTATTGGGTCTTTCTTGAAAACTTTTCTTGGAGTTCTTCTCTCAACACTGATTTTATCACACTCTTTGTGAGTTTGAAACCATATTTTTACTTTAATTGTTTTTATTTTGTTTCATCATCTTAAAATACCATGTTGTGCTTTACTTTTTGTTTGATCTTTGATCGTAAAAAACACTGCATTAATCAAACATGTCCTTTTTTATTTGAATCATTAGAGTTTTAGAGATGAGATAAATATTTCTAGAGGTTTTCAGAGCCTTTAGAAAAGCCCTTTTAGAAGCCTTCCTGGAACTTTTATTGGGTCCTTTTTGAAACCATTTCTCGGAGTTCTTCTCTCAACACTGATTTTATCACACTCTTTATGAGTTTGAAACCATATTTTTACTTTAATTGTTTTTATTTTGTTTCATCTTAAAATACCATGTTGTACTTTATTTTTTTTGTTTGCTCTTTGATCATAAAAAACTCTGCATTAATCAAACATGTCATTTTTTATTTGACTCATTAGAGTTTTAGGGATGAGATAAAAATTTCTAGAGGTTTTCAGAGCCTTTAGGAAAGCCTTTTTGGAAGCCTTCTTGGAACTTTTATTGGGTCTTTCTTGAAAACTTTTCTTGGAGTTATTCTCTCAACACTGATTTTATCACACTCTTTGTCAGTTTGAAACCATATTTTTACTTTAATTGTTTTTATTTTGTTTCATCATCTTAAAATACCATGTTGTGCTTTACTTTTTGTTTTTTCTTTGATCGTAAAAAACACTGCATTAATCAAACATGTCATTTTTTATTTGAATCATTAGAGTTTTAGAGATGAGATAAAGATTTCTAGAGGTTTTCAGAGCCTTTAGAAAAGCCTTTTTAGAAGCCTTCTTGAAACTTTTATTGGGTCCTTCTTGAAACCATTTCTCGGAGTTCTTCTCTCAACACTGATTTTATCACACTCTTTATGAGTTTGAAACCATATTTTTACTTTAATTGTTTTTATTTTGTTTCATCTTAAAATACCATGTTGTGCTTTATTTTTTGTTTGTTCTTTGATCGTAAAAAACACTGCATTAATCAAACATGTCATTTTATTTGAATCATTAGAGTTTTAGAGATGAGATAAAAATTTCTAGAGGTTTTCAGAGCCTTTAGGAAAGCCTTTTTTGAAGTCTTCTTGGAACTTTTATTGGGTCTTTCTTGAAAACTTTTCTTGGAGTTCTTCTCTCAACACTGATTTTATCACACTCTTTGTGAGTTTGAAACCATATTTTTACTTTAATTGTTTTTATTTTGTTTCATCATCTTAAAATACCATGTTGTGCTTTACTTTTTGTTTGATCTTTGATCGTAAAAAACACTGCATTAATCAAACATGTCCTTTTTTATTTGCATCATTAGAGTTTTAGAGATGAGATAAAAATTTCTAGAGGTTTTCAGAGCCTTTAGAAAAGCCCTTTTAGAAGCCTTCCTGGAACTTTTATTGGGTCCTTTTTGAAACCATTTCTCGGAGTTCTTCTCTCAACACTGATTTTATCACACTCTTTATGAGTTTGAAACCATATTTTTACTTTAATTGTTTTTATTTTGTTTCATCTTAAAATACCATGTTGTGCTTTATTTTTTGTTTGTTCTTTGATCGTAAAAAACTCTGCATTAATCAAACATGTCATTTTTTATTTGACTAATTAGAGTTTTAGGGATGAGATAAAAATTTCTAGAGGTTTTCAGAACCTTTAGAAAAGCCTTTTTAGAAGCCTTCTTGGAACTTTTATTGGGTCTTTCTTGAAAACTTTTCTTGGAGTTCTTCTCTCAACACTGATTTTATCACACTCTTTGTGAGTTTGAAACCATATTTTTACTTTAATTGTTTTTATTTTGTTTCATCATCTTAAAATACCATGTTGTGCTTTACTTTTTGTTGGTTCTTTAATCGTAAAAAACACTGCATTAATCAAACATGTCATTTTTTATTTGAATCATTAGAGTTTTAGAGATGAGATAAAGATTTCTAGAGGTTTTCAGAGCCTTTAGAAAAGCCTTTTTAGAAGCCTTCTTGAAACTTTTATTGGGTCCTTCTTGAAACCATTTCTCGGAGTTCTTCTCTCAACACTGATTTTATCACACTCTTTATGAGTTTGAAACCATATTTTTACTTTAATTGTTTTTATTTTGTTTCATCTTAAAATACCATGTTGTGCTTTATTTTTTGTTTGTTCTTTGATCGTAAAAAACACTGCATTAATCAAACATGTCATTTTATTTGAATCATTAGAGTTTTAGAGATGAGATAAAAATTTCTAGAGGTTTTCAGAGCCTTTAGGAAAGCCTTTTTTGAAGCCTTCTTGGAACTTTTATTGGGTCTTTCTTGAAAACTTTTCTTGGAGTTCTTCTCTCAACACTGATTTTATCACACTCTTTATGAGTTTGAAACCATATTTTTACTTTAATTGTTTTTATTTTGTTTCATCTTAAAATACCATGTTGTACTTTATTTTTTTTGTTTGCTCTTGATCGTAAAAAACTCTGCATTAATCAAACATGTCATTTTTTATTTGACTCATTAGAGTTTTAGGGATGAGATAAAAATTTCTAGAGGTTTTCAGAGCCTTTAGGAAAGCTTTTTTTGAAGCCTTCTTGGAACTTTTATTGGGTCTTTCTTGAAAACTTTTCTTGGAGTTATTCTCTCAACACTGATTTTATCACACTCTTTGTGAGTTTGAAACCATATTTTTACTTTAATTGTTTTTATTTTCTTTCATCATCTTAAAATACCATGTTGTGCTTTACTTTTTGTTTTTTCTTTGATCGTAAAAAACACTGCATTAATCAAACATGTCATTTTATTTGAATCATTAGAGTTTTAGAGATGAGATAAAAATTTCTAGAGGTTTTCAGAGCCTTTAGGAAAGCCTTTTTTGAAGCCTTCTTGGAACTTTTATTGGGTCTTTCTTGAAAACTTTTCTTGGAGTTCTTCTCTCAACACTGATTTTATCACACTCTTTGTGAGTTTGAAACCATATTTTTACTTTAATTGTTTTTATTTTGTTTCATCATCTTAAAATACCATGTTGTGCTTTACTTTTTGTTTGTTCTTTGATTGTAAAAAACACTGCATTAATCAAACATGTCATTTTTTATTTGAATCATTAGAGTTTTAGAGATGAGATAAAGATTTCTAGAGGTTTTCAGAGCCTTTAGAAAAGCCCTTTTAGAAGCCTTCTTGGAACTTTTATTGGGTCCTTCTTGAAAGCATTTCTCGGAGTTCTTCTCTCAACACTGATTTTATCACACTCCTTATGAGTTTGAAACCATATTTTGGCTTTAATTGTTTTTATTTTGTTTCATCTTAAAATACCATGTTGTGCTTTATTTTATTTGTTTGTTCTTTGATCGTAAAAAACTCTGCATTAATCAAACATGTCATTTTTTATTTGACTCATTAGAGTTTTAGGGATGAGATAAAAATTTCTAGAGGTTTTCAGAGCCTTTAGGAAAGCGTTTTTAGAAGCCTTCTTGGAACTTTTATTGGGTCTTTCTTGAAAACTTTTCTTGGAGTTCTTCTCTCAACACTGATTTTATCACACTCTTTGTGAGTTTGAAACCATATTTTTACTTTAATTGTTTTTGTTTTGTTTCATCATCTTAAAATACCATGTTGTGGTTTACTTTTTGTTTGTTCTTTGATCGTAAAAAACACTGCATTAATCAAACATGTCATTTTTTATTTGAATCATTAGAGTTTTAGAGATGAGATAAAGATTTCTAGAGGTTTTCAGAGCCTTTAGAAAAGCCTTTTTAGAAGCCTTCTTGAAACTTTTATTGGGTCCTTCTTGAAACCATTTCTCGGAGTTCTTCTCTCAACACTGATTTTATCACACTCTTTATGAGTTTGAAACCATATTTTTACTTTAATTGTTTTTTATTTTGTTTCATCTTAAAATACCATGTTGTGCTTTATTTTTTGTTTGTTATTTGATCGTAAAAAACTCTGCATTAATCAAACATGTCATTTTTTATTTGACTAATTAGAGTTTTAGGGATGAGATAAAAATTTCTAGAGGTTTTCAGAACCTTTAGAAAAGCCTTTTTAGAAGCCTTCTTGGAACTTTTATTGGGTCTTTCTTGAAAACTTTTCTTGGAGTTCTTCTCTCAACACTGATTTTATCACACTCTTTGTGAGTTTGAAACCATATTTTTACTTTAATTGTTTTTATTTTGTTTCATCATCTTAAAATACCATGTTGTGCTTTACTTTTTGTTTGTTCTTTAATCGTAAAAAACACTGCATTAATCAAACATGTCATTTTTTATTTGAATATTTAGAGTTTTAGAGATGAGATAAAGATTTCTAGAGGTTTTCAGAGCCTTTACAAAAGCCTTTTTAGAAGCATTCTTGGAACTTTTATTGGGTCCTTCTTGAAACCATTTCTCGTAGTTCTTCTCTCAACACTGATTTTATCACACTCTTTATGAGTTTGAAACCATATTTTCACTTTAATTGTTTTTATTTTGTTTCATCTTAAAATACCATATTGTGCTTTATTTTTTGTTTGTTCATTGATCGTAAAAAACTCTGCATTAATCAAACATGTCATTTTTTATTTGACTAATTAGAGTTTGAGGGATGAGATAAAAATTTCTAGAGGTTTTTAGAACCTTTAGAAAAGCCTTTTTAGAAGCCTTCTTGGAACTTTTATTGGGTCTTTCTTGAAAACTTTTCTTGGAGTTCTTCTCTCAACACTGATTTTATCACACTCTTTGTGAGTTTGAAACCATATTTTTACTTTAATTTTTTTTATTTTGTTTCATCATCTTAAAATACCATGTTGTGCTTTACTTTTTGTTTGTTCTTTGATCGTAAAAAACACTGCATTAATCAAACATGTAATTTTTTATTTGAATCATTAGAGTTTTAGAGATGAGATAAAAGAATTGATTTTTCAATCCTGAGATTTTAAGGCATAAGTCTTTCAAAGCCTTTTTGGAGGTTTTCAGAGCCGTTAGAAAAGTCTTTTTAGAAGCCTTCTTGGAACTTTTATTGGGTCTTTCTTGGAACCTTTTCTTCGAGTTCTTCTCTCAACACTGATTTTCTCACACTCTTTGTGAGTTTGAAACCATATTTTTACTTTAATTGTTTTTTTTTTGTTTCATCATCTTAAAATACAATGTTGTGCTTTACTTTTTTTTTGTTCTTTGATCGTAAAAAACACTGCATTAATCAAACATGTCATTTTTTATTTGAATCATTAGAGTTTTAGAGATGAGATAAATATTTCTAGAGGTTTTCAGAGCCTTTAGAAAAGCCCTTTTAGAAGCCTTCCTGGAACTTTTATTGGGTCCTTTTTGACACCATTTCTCGGAGTTCTTCTCTCACACTGATTTTATCACACTCATTATGAGTTTGAAACCATATTTTTACTTTAATTGTTTTTATTTTGTTTCATCTTAAAATACCATGTTGTACTTTCTTTTTTTTTAGTGTTCTTTGATCGTAAAAAACTGTGCATTAATCAAACATGTCATTTTTTATTTGACTCATTAGAGTTTTAGGGATGAGATAAAAATTTCTAGAGGTTTTCAGAGCCTTTAGGAAAGCCTTTTTTGAAGCCTTCTTGGAACTTTTATTGGGTCTTTCTTGAAAAGTTTTCTTGAGGTTATTCTCTCAACACTGATTTTATCACACTCTTTGTGAGTTTGAAACCATATTTTTACTTTAATTGTTTTTATTTTGTTTCATCATCTTAAAATACCATGTTGTGCTTTACTTTTTGTTTGTTCTTTGATCGTAAAAAACACTGCATTAATCAAACATGTCATTTTATTTGAATCATTAGAGTTTTAGAGATGAGATAAAAATTTCTAGAGGTTTTCAGAGCCTTTAGGAAAGCCTTTTTTGAAGCCTTCTTGGAACTTTTATTGGGTCTTTCTTGAAAACTTTTCTTGGAGTTCTTCTCTCAACACTGATTTTATCACACTCTTTGTGAGTTTGAAACCATATTTTTACTTTAATTGTTTTTATTTTGTTTCATCATCTTAAAATACCATGTTGTGCTTTACTTTTTGTTTGTTCTTTGATCATAAAAAACACTGCATTAATCAAACATGTCATTTTTTATTTGAATCATTCGAGTTTTAGAGATGAGATAAAAATTTCTAGAGGTTTTCAGAGCCTTTAGGAAAGCCTTTTTTGAAGCCTTCTTGGAACTTTTATGGCGTCTTTCTTGAAAACTTTTCTTGGAGTTCTTCTCTCAACACTGATTTTATCACACTCTTTGTGAGTTTGAAACCATATTTTTATTTAATTGTTTTTATTTTGTTTCATCATCTTAAAATACCATGTTGTGCTTTACTTTTTGTTTGTTCTTTGATTGTAAAAAACACTGCATTAATCAAACATGTCATTTTTTATTTGAATCATTAGAGTTTTAGAGATGAGATAAAGATTTCTAGAGGTTTTCAGAGCCTTTAGAAAAGCCCTTTTAGAAGCCTTCTTGGAACTTTTATTGGGTCCTTCTTGAAACCATTTCTCGTAGTTCTTCTCTCAACACTGATTTTATCACACTCTTTATGAGTTTGAAACCATATTTTCACTTTAATTGTTTTTATTTTGTTTCATCTTAAAATAACATGTTGTGCTTTATTTTTTGTTTGTTCTTTGATCGTAAAAAACTCTGCATTAATCAAACATGTCATTTTTTATTTGACTAATTAGAGTTTTCGGGATGAGATAAAAATTTCTAGAGGTTTTCAGAACCTTTAGAAAAGCCTTTTTAGAAGCCTTCTTGGAACTTTTATTGGGTCTTTCTTGAAAACTTTTTTTGGAGTTCTTCTCTCAACACTGATTTTATCACACTCTTTGTGAGTTTGAAACCATATTTTTACTTTAATTGTTTTTATTTTGTTTCATCATCTTAAAATACCATGTTGTGCTTTGCTTTTTGTTTGTTCTTTGATCGTAAAAAACTCTGCATTAATCAAACATGTCATTTTTTATTTGAATCATTAGAGTTTTAGAGATGAGATAAAAATTTCTAGAGGTTTTCAGAGCCTTTACAAAAGCCTTTTTAGAAGCCTTCTTGGAACTTTTATTGGGTCTTTCTTGAAACCTTTTCTTGGGGTTCTTCTCTCAACACTGATTTTATCACACTCTTTGTCAGTTTGAAACCATATTTTTACTTTAATTGTTTTTATTTTGTTTCATCATCTTAAAATATCATGTTGTGCTTTACTTTTTGTTTGTTCTTTGATCATAAAAAACTCTGCATTAATCAAACATGTCATTTTTTATTTGAATCATTAGAGTTTTAGAGATGAGATAAAAATTTCTAGAGGTTTTCAGAGCCTTTAGAAAAACCTTTTTAGAAGCCTTCTTGGAACTTTTATTGGGTCTTTCTTGAAACCTTTTCTTGGAGTTCTTCTTTCAACACTGATTTTATCACACTCTTTGTGAGTTTGAAACCATATTTTTACTTTAATTGTTTTTATTTTGTTTCATCATCTTAAAATATCATGTTGTGCTTTACTTTTTGTTTGTTCTTTGATCATAAAAAACTTTGAATTAATCAAACATGTCATTTTTTATTTGAATCATTAGAGTTTTAGATATGAGATAAAAGAATTGATTTTTCAATCCTGAGATTTTAAGGCATAAGTCTTTCAAAGCCTTTAGAAAAGCCTTTTTGGAGATTTTCAGAGCCGTTAGAAAAGTCTTTTTAGAAGCCTTCTTGGAACTTTTATTGGGTCTTTCTTGGAACCTTTTCTTCGAGTTCTTCTCTCAACACTGATTTTCTCACACTCTTTGTGAGTTTGAAACCATATTTTTACTTTAATTGTTTTTGTTTTGTTTCATCATCTTAAAATACAATGTTGTGCTTTACTTTTTTTTTGTTCTTTGATCGTAAAAAACACTGCATTAATCAAACATGTCCTTTTTTATTTGAATCATTAGAGTTTTAGAGATGAGATAAATATTTCTAGAGGTTTTCAGAGCCTTTAGAAAAGCCCTTTTAGAAGCCTTCCTGGAACTTTTATTGGGTCCTTTTTGAAACCATTTCTCGGAGTTCTTCTCTCAACACTGATTTTATCACACTCTTTATGAGTTTGAAACCATATCTTTACTTTAATTGTTTTTATTTTGTTTCATCTTAAAATACCATGTTGTACTTTATTTTTTTTGTTTGCTCTTTGATCGTAAAAAACTCTGCATTAATCAAACATGTCATTTTTTATTTGACTCATTACAGTTTTAGGGATGAGATAAAAATTTCTAGAGGTTTTCAGAGCCTTTAGGAAAGCCTTTTTTGAAGCCTTCTTGGAACTTTTATTGGGTCTTTCTTGAAAACTTTTCTTGGAGTTATTCTCTCAACACTGATTTTATCACACTCTTTGTGAGTTTGAAACCATATTTTTACTTTAATTGTTTTTATTTTGTTTCATCATCTTAAAATACCATGTTGTGCTTTACTTTTTGTTTGTTCTTTGATCGTAAAAAACACTGCATTAATCAAACATGTCATTTTATTTGAATCATTAGAGTTTTAGAGATGAGATAAAAATTTCTAGAGGTTTTCAGAGCCTTTAGGAAAGCCTTTTTTGAAGCCTTCTTGGAACTTTTATTGGGTCTTTCTTGAAAACTTTTCTTGGAGTTCTTCTCTCAACACTGATTTTATCACACTCTTTGTGAGTTTGAAACCATATTTTTACTTTAATTGTTTTTATTTTGTTTCATCATCTTAAAATACCATGTTGTGCTTTACTTTTTGTTTGTTCTTTGATTGTAAAAAACACTGCATTAATCAAACATGTCATTTTTTATTTGAATCATTAGAGTTTTAGAGATGAGATAAAGATTTCTAGAGGTTTTCAGAGCCTTTAGAAAAGCCCTTTTAGAAGCCTTCTTGGAACTTTTATTGGGTCCTTCTTGAAACCATTTCTCGGAGTTCTTCTCTCAACACTGATTTTATCACACTCCTTATGAGTTTGAAACCATATTTTTACTTTAATTGTTTTTATTTTGTTTCATCTTAAAATACCATGTTGTGCTTTATTTTATTTGTTTGTTCTTTGATCGTAAAAAACTCTGCATTAATCAAACATGTCATTTTTTATTTGACTTATTAGAGTTTTAGGGATGAGATAAAAATTTCTAGAGGTTTTCAGAGCCTTTAGGAAAGCCTTTTTTGAAGCCTTCTTGGAACTTTTATTGGGTCTTTCTTGAAAACTTTTCTTGAAGTTCTTCTCTCAACACTGATTTTATCACACTCTTTGTGAGTTTGAAACCATATTTTTACTTTAATTTTTTTTATTTTGTTTCATCATCTTAAAATGCCATGTTGTGCTTTACTTTTTGTTTGTTCTTTGATCGTAAAAAACTCTGCATTAATTAAACATGTCATTTTTTATTTGAATCATTAGAGTTTTAGAGATGAGATAAAAATTTCTAGAGGTTTTCAGAGCCTTCAGAAAATCCTTTTTAGAAGCCTTCTTGGAACTTTTATTGGGTCTTTCTTGAAACCTTTTCTTGGAATTCTTCTCTCAACACTGATTTTATCACTCTTTGTGAGTTTGAAACCATATTTTTACTTTAATTGCTTTTATTTTGTTTCATCATCTTAAAATATCATGTTGTGCTTTACTTTTTGTTTGTTCTTTGATCGTAAAAAACACTGCATTAATCAAACATGTCATTTTTTATTTGAATCCTTAGAGTTTTAGAGATGAGATAAAGATTTCTAGAGGTTTTCAGAGCCTTTAGAAAAGCCCTTTTAGAAGCCTTCTTGGAACTTTTATTGGGTCCTTCTTGAAACCATTTCTCGGAGTTCTTCTCTCAACACTGATTTTATCACACTCTTTATGAGTTTGAAACCATATTTTTACTTTAATTGTTTTTATTTTGTTTCATCTTAAAATACCATGTTGTGGTTTATTTTTTTTGTTTGTTCTTTGATCGTAAAAAACTCTGCATTAATCAAACATGTCATTTTTTATTTGAATCATTAGAGTTTTATGGATGAGATAAATGTTTCTAGAGGTTTTCAAAGCCTTTAGGAAAGCCTTTTTATAAGCCTTCTTGGAACTTTTATTGGGTCTTTCTTGAAAACTTTTCTTGGAGTTCTTCTCTCAACACTGATTTTATCACACTCTTTGTGAGTTTGAAACCATATTTTTACTTTAATTGTTTTTATTTTGTTTCATCATCTTAAAATACCATGTTGTGCTTTACTTTTTTTTTGTTCTTTGATCGTAAAAAACTCTGAATTAATCAAACATGTCATTTTTTATTTGAATCATTAGAGTATTAGCGATGAGATAAAAATTTCTAGAGGTTTTCAGAGCCTTTAGAAAAGCCTTTTTAGAAGCCTTCTTGGAACTTTTATTGGGTCTTTCTTGGAACCTTTTCTTTGAGTTCTTCTCTCAACACTGATTTTCTCACACTCTTGTGAGTTTGAAACCATATTTTTACTTTAATTGTTTTTATTTTGTTTCATCATCTTAAAATACCATGTTGTGCTTTACTTTTTGTTTGTTCTTTGATCGTAAAAAACACTGCATTAATCAAACATGTCATTTTATTTGAATCATTAGAGTTTTAGAGATGATATAAAAATTTCTAGAGGTTTTCAGAGCCTTTAGGAAAGCCTTTTTTGAAGCCTTCTTGGAACTTTTATTGGGTCTTTCTTGAAAAGTTTTCTTGGAGTTCTTCTCTCAACACTCATTTTAGCACACTCTTTGTGAGTTTGAAACCATATTTTTACTTTAATTGTTTTTATTTTGTTTCATCATCTTAAAATACCATGTTGTGCTTTACTTTTTGTTTGTTCTTTGATCGTAAAAAACACTGCATTAATCAAACATGTCATTTTATTTGAATCATTAGAGTTTTAGAGATGAGATAAAAATTTCTAGAGGTTTTCAGAGCCTTTAGGAAAGCCTTTTTTGAAGCCTTCTTGGAACTTTTATTGGGTCTTTCTTGAAAACTTTTCTTGAAGTTCTTCTCTCAACACTGATTTTATCACACTCTTTGTGAGTTTGAAACCATATTTTTACTTTAATTGTTTTTATTTTGTTTCATCATCTTAAAATACCATGTTGTGCTTTACTTTTTTTTTGTTCTTTGATCGTAAAAAACTCTGAATTAGTCAAACATGTCATTTTTTATTTGAATCATTAGAGTATTAGAGATGAGATAAAAATTTCTAGAGGTTTTCAGAGCCTTTAGAAAAGCCTTTTTAGAAGCCTTCTTGGAACTTTTATTGGGTCTTTCTTGAAACCTTTTCTTGGGGTTCTTCTCTCAACACTGATTTTATCACATTCTTTGTGAGTTTGAAACCATATTTTTACTTTAATTGTTTTTATTTTGTTTCATCATCTTAAAATATCATGTTGTGCTTTACTTTTTGTTTGTTCTTTGATCATAAAAAACTCTGCATTAATCAAACATGTCATTTTTTATTTGAATCATTAGAGTTTTAGAGATGAGATAAAAGAATTGATTTTTCAATCCTGAGATTTTAAGGCATAAGTCTTTCAGAGCCTTTAGAAAAGCCTTTTTGGAGGTTTTCAGAGCCGTTAGAAAAGCCTTTTTAGAAGCCTTGTTGGAACTTTTATTGGGTCTTTCTTGGAACCTTTTCTTTGAGTTCTTCTCTCAACACTGATTTTCTCACACTCTTTGTGAGTTTGAAACCATATTTTTACTTTAATTGTTTTTATTTTGTTTCATCATCTTAAAATACCATGTTGTGCTTTACTTTTTGTTTGTTCTTTGATCGTAAAAAACACTGCATTAATCAAACATGTTATTTTATTTGAATCATTAGAGTTTTAGAGATGAGATAAAAATTTCTAGAGGTTTTCAGAGCCTTTAGGAAAGCCTTTTTTGAAGCCTTCTTGGAACTTTTATTGGGTATTTCTTGAAAACTTTTCTTGGAGTTCTTCTCTCAACACTCATTTTAGCACACTCTTTGTGAGTTTGAAACCATATTTTTACTTTCATTGTTTTTATTTTGTTTCATCATCTTAAAATACCATGTTGTGCTTTACTTTTTGTTTGTTCTTTGATTGTAAAAAACACTGCATTAATCAAACATGTCATTTTTTATTTGAATCATTAGAGTTTTAGAGATGAGATAAAGATTTCTAGAGGTTTTCAGAGCCTTTAGAAAAGCCCTTTTAGAAGCCTTCTTGGAACTTTTATTGGGTCCTTCTTGAAACCATTTCTCGGAGTTCTTCTCTCAACACTGATTTTATCACACTCCTTATGAGTTTGAAACCATATTTTTACTTTAATTGTTTTTATTTTGTTTCATCTTAAAATACCATGTTGTGCTTTATTTTATTTGTTTGTTCTTTGATCGTAAAAAACTCTGCATTAATCAAACATGTCATTTTTTATTTGACTCATTAGAGTTTTAGGGATGAGATAAAAATTTCTAGAGGTTTTCAGAGCCTTTAGGAAAGCCTTTTTTGAAGCCTTCTTGGAACTTTTATTGGGTCTTTCTTGAAAACTTTTCTTGAAGTTCTTCTCTCAACACTGATTTTATCACACTCTTTGTGAGTTTGAAACCATATTTTTACTTTAATTTTTTTTATTTTGTTTCATCATCTTAAAATACCATGTTGTGCTTTACTTTTTGTTTGTTCTTTGATCGTAAAAAACTCTGCATTAATTAAACATGTCATTTTTTATTTAAATCATTAGAGTTTTAGAGATGAGATAAAAATTTCTAGAGTTTTTCAGAGCCTTCAGAAAATCCTTTTTAGAAGCCTTCTTGGAACTTTTATTGGGTCTTTCTTGAAACCTTTTCTTGGAATTCTTCTCTCAACACTGATTTTATCACTCTTTGTGAGTTTGAAACCATATTTTTACTTTAATTGCTTTTATTTTGTTTCATCATCTTAAAATATCATGTTGTGCTTTACTTCTTGTTTGTTCTTTGATCATAAAAAACTCTGCATTAATCAAACATGTCATTTTTTATTTGAATCATTAGAGTTTTAGAGATGAGATAAAAGAATTGATTTTTCAATCCTGAGATTTTAAGGCATAAGTCTTTCAGAGCCTTTAGAAAAGCCTTTTTGGAGGTTTTCAGAGCCGTTAGAAAAGCCTTTTTAGAAGGCTTCTTGGAACTTTTTTTGGGTCTTTCTTGGAACCTTTTCATCGAGTTCTTCTTTCAACACTGATTTTCTCACACTCTTTGTGAGTTTGAAACCATATTTTTACTTTAATTGTTTTTGTTTTGTTTCATCATCTTAAAATACCATGTTGTTCTTTACTTTTTGTTTGTTCTTTGATCATAAAAAACTCTGCATTAATCAAACATGTCATTTTTTATTTGAATCATTAGAGTTTTAGAGATGAGATAAAAGAATTGATTTTTCAATCCTGAGATTTTAAGGCATAAGTCTTTCAGAGCCTTTAGAAAAGCCTTTTTGGAGGTTTTCAGAGCCGTTAGAAAAGCCTTTTTAGAAGCCTGCTTGGAACTTTTATTGGGTCTTTCTTGAAACCTTTTCTTGGGGTTCTTCTCTCAACATTGATTTTATCACACTCTTTGTGAGTTTGAAACCATATTTTTACTTTAATTGTTTTTATTTTGTTTCATCATCTTAAAATATCATGTTGTGCTTTACTTTTTGTTTGTTCTTTGATCATAAAAAACTCTGCATTAATCAAACATGTCATTTTTTATTTGAATCATTAGAGTTTTAGAGATGAGATAAAAGAATTGATTTTTCAATCCTGAGATTTTAAGGCATAAGTCTTTCAAAGCCTTTAGAAAAGCCTTTTTGGAGGTTTTCAGAGCCGTTAGAAAAGCCTTTTTAGAAGCCTTGTTGGAACTTTTATTGGGTCCTTCTTGAAACCATTTCTCAGAGTTCTTCTCTCAACACTGATTTTATCACACTCTTTATGAGTTTGAAACTATATTTTTACTTTAATTGTTTTTATTTTGTTTCATCTTAAAATACCATGTTGTGCTTTACTTTTTATTTGTTCTTTGATCGTAAAAAACTCTGCAATAATCAAACATGTCATTTTTTATTTGAATCATTAGAGTTTTAGAGATGAGATAAAAATTTCTAGAGGTTTTCAGAGCCTTTAGAAAAGCCTTTTTAGAAGCCTGCTTGGAACTTTTATTGGGTCTTTCTTGAAACCTTTTCTTGGGGTTCTTCTCTCAACACTGATTTTATCACACTCTTTGTGAGTTTGAAACCATATTTTTACTTTAATTGTTTTTATTTTGTTTCATCTTAAAATACCATGTTGTGCTTTACTTTTTATTTGTTCTTTGATCGTAAAAAACTCTGCAATAATCAAACATGTCATTTTTTATTTGAATCATTAGAGTTTTAGAGATGAGATAAAAATTTCTAGAGGTTTTCAGAGCCTTTAGAAAAGCCTTTTTAGAAGCCTGCTTGGAACTTTTATTGGGTCTTTCTTGAAACCTTTTCTTGGGGTTCTTATCTCAACACTGATTTTATCACACTCTTTGTGAGTTTGAAACCATATTTTTACTTTAATTGTTTTTATTTTGTTTCATCATCTTAAAATATCATGTTGTGCTTTACTTTTTGTTTGTTCTTTGATCATAAAAAACTCTGCATTAATCAAACATGTCATTTTTTATTTGAATCATTAGAGTTTTAGAGATGAGATAAAAGAATTGATTTTTCAATTCTGAGATTTTAAGGCATAAGTCTTTCAGAGCCTTTAGAAAAGCCTTTTTGGAGGTTTTCAGAGCCGTTAGAAAAGCCTTTTTAGAAGCCTTGTGGGAACTTTTATTGGGTCTTTCTTGGAACCTTTTCTTCGAGTTCTTCTCTCAACACTGATTTTCTCACACTCTTTGTGAGTTTGAAACAATATTTTCACTTTAATTGTTTTTGTTTTGTTTATCATCTTAAAATACCATGTTGTGCTTTACTTTTTGTTTGTTCTTTGATCGTAAAAAACACTGCATTAATCAAACATGTCATTTTTTATTTGAATCTTTAGAGTTTTAGAGATGAGATAAAGATTTCTAGCGGTTTTCATAGCCTTTAGAAAAGCCTTTTCAGAAGCCATCTTGGAACTTTTATTGGGTCCTTCTTGAAACCATTTCTCGGAGATCTTCTCTCAACACTGATTTTATCACACTCTTTATGAGTTTGAAACCATATTTATACTTTAATTGTTTTTATTTTGTTTCATCTTAAAATACCATGTTGTGCTTTACTTTTTTTTTATTCTTTGATCGTAAAAAACTCTGCATTAATCAAACATGTCATTTTTTATTTGACTCATTAGAGTTTTAGGGATGAGATAAAAATTTCTAGAGGTTTTCAGAGCCTTTAGAACAGCCTTTTTAGAAGCCTGCTTGGAACTTTTATTGGGTCTTTCTTGAAACCTTTTCTTGGGGTTCTTCTCTCAACACGGATTTTATCACACTCTTTGTGAGTTTGAAACCATATTTTTACTTTAATTGTTTTTATTTTGTTTCATCATCTTAAAATACCATGTTGTGCTTTACTTTTTGTTTGTTCTTTGATCGTAAAAAACACTGCATTAATCAAACATGTCATTTTTTATTTGAATCATTAGAGTTTTAGGGATGAGATAAAGATTTCTAGAGGTTTTCATAGCCTTTAGAAAAGCCTTTTTAGAAGCCTTCTTGGAACTTTTATTGGGTCTTTGTTGAAACCTTTTCTTGGAGTTCTTCTCTCAACACTGATTTTATCACACTCTTTGTGAGTTTGAAACCATATTTTTAGTTTAATTGCTTTTATTTTGTTTCATCATCTTAAAATACCATGTTGTGCTTTACTTTTTGTTTGTTCTTTTATCGGAAAAAACTCTGCATTAATCAAACATATAATTTTTTATTTGAATCATTAGAGTTTTAGAGATGAGATAAAAGGATTGATTGTTCAATCCTGAGATTTTAAGGCATAAATCTATGAGAGCCTTTAGAAAAGCCTTTTTAGAGGTTTTTAGAGCCTTTAGAAAAGCCTTTTTAGAAGCCTTCTTGGAACTTTTATTGGGTCTTTCTTGAAAGCTTTGGTTGGAGATCTTCTCTCAACACTGATTTTATCACACTCTTTGTGAGTTTGAATCCATATTTTTACTTTAATTGTTTTTATTTTGTTTCATCATATTAAAATACCATGCTGTGCTTTACTTATTGTTTGTTCTTTGATCATAAAAAACTGTGCATTAATCAAACATGTAATTTTTTATTTGATTCATTAGAGTTTTAGAGATGAGATAAAAGAATTGATTTTTCAATCCTAAGATTTTAAGGCATAAGTCTTTCAGAACCTATAGAAAAGCCTTTTTAGAGGCTTTGAGAGCCGTTAGAAAAAGCCTTTTTAGAAGCCTTCTTGGAACTTTTATTGGGTCTTTCTTGAAACCTTTTCTTGGAGTTCTTCTCTCAACACTGATTTTATCACAGTCTTTGTGAGTTTGAAACCATATTTTTACTTTAATTGTTTTTATTTTGTTTCATCATCTTAAAATACCATGTTGTGCTTTACTTTTTGTTTGTTCTTGATCATAAAAAACTCTGCATTAATCAAACATGTCATTTTTTACTTGAATCATTAGGGTTTTAGAGTTTAGATAAAAATTCCTAGAGGTTTTCAGAGCCTTTAGAAAAGCATTTTTAGAAGCCTTCTTGGAACTTTTATTGGGTCTTTCTTGAAACCTTTTCTTGGAGTTCTTCTCTCAACACTGATTTTATCACATTCTTTGTAAGTTTGAAACGATAGTTTTACCTTAATTGTTTTTATTTTGTTTCATCATCTTAAAATACCATGTTGTCCTTTACTTTTTGTTTGTTCTTTGATCGTAAAAAACTCTGCATTAATCAAACATGTCATTTTTTATTTGAATCATTAGAGTTTTAGAGATGAGATAAAAGAATTGATTTTTCAATCCTGAGATTTTAAGGCATAAGTCTTTCAGAGCCTTTAGAAAAGCCTTTTTGGAGGTTTTCAGAGCCGTTAGAAAAGCCTTTTTAGAAGCCTGGTGGGAACTTTTATTGGGCCTTTCTTGGAACCTTTTCTTCGAGTTCTTCTCTCAACACTGATTTTCTCACACTCTTTGTGAGTTTGAAACAATATTTTTACTTTAATTGTTTTTGTTTTGTTTATCATCTTAAAATACCATGTTGTGCTTTACTTTTTGTTTGTTCTTTGATCGTAAAAAACACTGCATTAATCAAACATGTCATTTTTTATTTGAATCTTTAGAGTTTTAGAGATGAGATAAAGATTTCTAGCGGTTTTCATAGCCTTTAGAAAAGCCTTTTCAGAAGCCTTCTTGGAACTTTTATTGGGTCCTTCTTGAAACCATTTCTCGGAGATCTTCTCTCAACACTGATTTTATCACACTCTTTATGAGTTTGAAACCATATTTATACTTTAATTGTTTTTATTTTGTTTCATCTTAAAATACCATGTTGTGCTTTACTTTTTTTTTATTCTTTGATCGTAAAAAACTCTGCATTAATCAAACATGTCATTTTTTATTTGACTCATTAGAGTTTTAGGGATGAGATAAAAATTTTTAGAGGTTTTCAGAGCCTTTAGAACAGCCTTTTTAGAAGACTGCTTGGAACTTTTATTGGGTCTTTCTTGAAACCATTTCTTGGGGTTCTTCTCTCAACACGGATTTTATCACACTCTTTGTGAGTTTGAAACCATATTTTTACTTTAATTGTTTTTATTTTGTTTCATCATCTTAAAATACCATGTTGTGCTTTACTTTTTGTTTGTTCTTTGATCGTAAAAAACACTGCATTAATCAAACATGTCATTTTTTATTTGAATCATTAGAGTTTTAGAGATGAGATAAAGATTTCTAGATGTTTTCATAGCCTTTAGAAAAGCCTTTTTAGAAGCCTTCTTGGAACTTTTATTGGGTCTTTATTGAAACCTTTTCTTGGAGTTCTTCTCTCAACACTGATTTTATCACACTCTTTGTGAGTTTGAAACCATATTTTTAGTTTAATTGCTTTTATTTTGTTTCATCATCTTAAAATACCATGTTGTGCTTTACTTTTTGTTTGTTCTTTTATCGGAAAAAACTCTGCATTAATCAAACATATAATTTTTTATTTGAATCATTAGAGTTTTAGAGATGAGATAAAAGGATTGATTGTTCAATCCTGAGATTTTAAGGCATAAATCTATGAGAGCCTTTAGAAAAGCCTTTTTAGAGGTTTTTAGAGCCTTTAGAAAAGCCTTTTTAGAAGCCTTCTTGGAACTTTTATTGGGTCTTTCTTGAAACCTTTGCTTGGAGATCTTCTCTCAACACTGATTTTATCACACTCTTTGTGAGTTTGAATCCATATTTTTACTTTAATTGTTTTTATTTTGTTTCATCATATTAAAATACCATGCTGTGCTTTACTTATTGTTTGTTCTTTGATCATAAAAAACTGTGCATTAATCAAACATGTAATTTTTTATTTGCTTCATTAGAGTTTTAGAGATGAGATAAAAGAATTGATTTTTCAATCCTAAGATTTTAAGGCATAAGTCTTTCAGAACCTATAGAGAAGCCTTTTTAGAGGCTTTGAGAGCCGTTAGAAAAAGCCTTTTTAGAAGCCTTCTTGGAACTTTTATTGGGTCTTTCTTGAAACCTTTTCTTGGAGTTCTTCTCTCAACACTGATTTTATCACAGTCTTTGTGAGTTTGAAACCATATTTTTACTTTAATTGTTTTTATTTTGTTTCATCATCTTAAAATACAATGTTGTGCTTTACTTTTTGTTTGTTCTTGATCGTAAAAAACTCTGCATTAATCAAACATGTCATTTTTTACTTGAATCATTAGGGTTTTAGAGTTTAGATAAAAATTCCTAGAGGTTTTCAGAGCCTTTAGAAAAGCATTTTTAGAAGGCTTCTTGGAACTTTTATTGGGTCTTTCTTGAAACCTTTTCTTGGAGTTCTTCTCTAAACACTGATTTTATCACATTCTTTGTAAGTTTGAAACGATAGTTTTACCTTAATTGTTTTTATTTTGTTTCATCATCTTAAAATACCATGTTGTCCTTTACTTTTTGTTTGTTCTTTGATCGTATAAAACTCTGCATTAATCAAACATGTCATTTTTTATTTGAATCATTAGAGTTTTAGAGATGAGATAAAAATTTCTAGATGTTTTCAGAGCCTTTAGAAAAGCATTTTTAGAAGCCTTCTTGGAACTTTTATTGGGTCTTTCTTGAAACCTTTTCTTGGAGTTCTTCTCTCAACACTGATTTTATCACACTCTTTGTGAGTTTGAAACCATATTTTTACTTTAATTGTTTTTATTTTGTTTCATCATCTTAAAATACCATGTTGTGCTTTACTTTTTGTTTGTTATTTGATCGTAAAAAACTCTGCATTAATCAGACATGTCATTTTTCATTTGAATCATTAGAGTTTTAGAGATGAGATAAAAATTTCTAGAGGTTTTCAGAGCCTTTAGAAAAGCCGTTTTGGAAGCCTTCTTGGAACTTTTATTGGGTCTTTCTTGAAACCTTTTCTTCGAATTCTTCTCTCAACACTGATTTTATCACTCTTTGTGAGTTTGAACCATATTTTTACTTTAATTGCTTTTATTTTGTTTCACCATCTTAAAATACCATGTTGTGCTTTACTTTTTGCTTGTTCTTTGATCGTAAAAAACACTGCATTAATCAAACATGTCATTTTTTATTTGAATCATTAGAGTTTTAGAGATGAGATAAAGATTTTTAGAGGTTTTCATAGCCTTTAGAAAAGCCTTTTTAGAAGCCTTCTTGGAACTTTTATTGGGTCCTTCTTGAAACCATTTCTCAGAGTTCTTCTCTCAACACTGATTTTATCACACTCTTTATGAGTTTGAAACCATATTTTTACTTTAATTGTTTTTATTTTGTTTCATCTTAAAATACCATGTTGTGCTTTACTTTTTGTTTGTTCTTTGATCGTAAAAAACTCTGCATTAATCAAACATGTCATTTTTTATTTGAATCATTAGAGTTTTAGAGATGAGTTAAAAATTTCTAGAGGTTTTCAGAGCCTTTAGAACAGCCTTTTTAGAAGCCTGCTTGGAACTTTTATTGGGTCTTTCTTGAAACCTTTTCTTGGGGTTCTTCTCTCAACACGGATTTTATCACACTCTTTGTGAGTTTGAAACCATATTTTTACTTTAATTGTTTTTATTTTGTTTCATCATCTTAAAATATCATGTTGTGCTTTACTTTTTGTTTGTTCTTTGATCATAAAAAACTCTGCATTAATCAAACATGTCATTTTTTATTTGAATCATTAGAGTTTTAGAGATGAGATAAAAGAATTGATTTTTCAATCTTGAGATTTTAAGCCATAAGTCTTTCAGAGCCTTTAGAAAAGCCTTTTTGGAGGTTTTCAGAGCCGTTAGAAAAGCCTTTTTAGAAGCCTTGTTGGAACTTTTATTGGGTCTTTCTTGAAACCTTTTCTTGGAGTTCTTCTCTCAACACTGATTTTATCACAGTCTTTGTGAGTTTGAAACCATATTTTTACTTTAATTGTTTTTATTTTGTTTCATTATCTTAAAATACCATGTTGTGCTTTACTTTTGGTTTGTTCTTGATCGTAAAAAACTCTGCATTAATCAAACATGTCATTTTTTATTTGACTCATTAGAGTTTTAGGGATGAGATAAAAATTTCTAGAGGTTTTCAGAGCCTTTAGAAAAGCCTTTTTAGAAGCCTTCTTGGATCTTTTATTGGGTCTTTCTTTAAAACTTTTCTTGGAGTTCTTCTCTCAACACTGATTTTATCACACTCTTTGTGAGTTTGAAACCATATTTTTACTTTAATTGTTTTTATTTTGTTTCATCATCTTAAAATACCATGTTGTGCTTTACTTTTTGTTTGTTCTTTGATCGTAAAAACCTCTGCATTAATTAAACATGTCATTTTTTATTTGAATCATTAGAGTTTTAGAGATGGGATAAAAATTTCTAGAGGTTTTCAGAGCCTTTAGAAAAGCCTTTTTAGAAGCCTTCTTGGAACTTTTATTGGGTCTTTCTTGAAACCTTTTCTTCGAATTCTTCTCTCAACACTGATTTTATCACTCTTTGTGAGTTTGAAACCATATTTTTACTTTAATTGCTTTTATTTTGTTTCATCATCTTAAAATACCATGTTGTGCTTTACTTTTTGTTTGTTCTTTGATCGTAAAAAACACTGCATTAATCAAACATGTCATTTTTTATTTGAATCATTAGAGTTTTAGAGATGAGATAAAGATTTCTAGAGGTTTTCATAGCCTTTAGAAAAGCCTTTTTAGAAGCCTTCTTGGAACTTTTATTGGGTCTTTCTTGATACCTTTTCTTGGAGTTCTTCTCTCAACACTGATTTTATCACATTCTTTGTAAGTTTGAAACGATATTTTTACCTTAATTGTTTTTATTTTGTTTCATCATCTTAAAATACCATGTTGTCCTTTACTTTTTGTTTGTTCTTTGATCGTAAAAAACACTGCATTAATCAAACATGTCATTTTTTATTTGAATCATTAGAGTTTTAGAGATGAGATAACGATTTCTAGAGGTTTTCATAGCCTTTAGAAAAGCCTTTTTAGAAGCCTTCTTGGAACTTTTATTGGGTCTTTCTTGAAACCGTTGCTTGAAGATCTTCTCTCAACACTGATTTTATCACACTCTTTTTGAGTTTGAATCCATATTTTTACTTTAATTTTTTTTATTTTGTTTCATCATCTTAAAATACCATGTTGTGCTTTACTTTTTGTTTGTTCTTGATCGTAAAAAACTCTGCATTAATCAAACATGTCATTTTTTACTTGAATCATTAGGGTTTTAGAGTTTAGATAAAAATTTCTAGAGGTTTTCAGAGCCTTTAGAAAAGCATTTTATAAGCCTTCTTGGAACTTTTATTGGGTCTTTCTTGAAACCTTTTCTTGGAGTTCTTCTCTCAACACTGATTTTATCACATTCTTTGTAAGTTTGAAATGATATTTTTACCTTAATTGTTTTTATTTTGTTTCATAATCTTAAAATACCATGTTGTCCCTTACTTTTTGTTTGTTCTTTGATCGTAAAAAACTCTGCATTAATCAAACATGTCATTTTTTATTTGAATCATTAGAGTTTTAGAGATGAGATAAAAATTTCTAGAGGTTTTCAGAGCCTTTAGAAAAGCATTTTTAGAAGCCTTCTTGGAACTTTTATTGGGTCTTTCTTGAAAACTTTTCTTGGAGTTCTTCTCTCAACACTGATTTTATCACACTCTTTGTTAGTTTGAAACCATATTTTTACTTTAATTGTTTTTATTTTGTTTCATCATCTTAAAATACCATGTTGTGCTTTACTTTTTGTTTGTTCTTTGATCGTAAAAAACACTGCATTAATCAAACATGTCATTTTTTATTTGAATCATTAGAGTTTTAGAGATGAGATAAAGATTTCTAGAGGTTTTCATAGCCTTTAGAAAAGCCTTTTTAGAAGCCTTCTTGGAACTTTTATTGGGTCTTTCTTGATACCTTTTCTTGGAGTTCTTCTCTCAACACTGATTTTATCACATTCTTTGTAAGTTTGAAACGATATTTTTACCTTAATTGTTTTTATTTTGTTTCATCATCTTAAAATACCATGTTGTCCTTTACTTTTTGTTTGTTCTTTGATCGTAAAAAACACTGCATTAATCAAACATGTCATTTTTTATTTGAATCATTAGAGTTTTAGAGATGAGATAACGATTTCTAGAGGTTTTCATAGCCTTTAGAAAAGCCTTTTTAGAAGCCTTCTTGGAACTTTTATTGGGTCTTTCTTGAAACCTTTTCTTGGAGTTCTTCTCTCAACACTGATTTTATCACACTCTTTGTGAGTTTGAAACCATATTTTTACTTTAATTGCTTTTATTTTGTTTCATCATCTTAAAATACCATGTTGTGCTTTACTTTTTGTTTGTTCTTTGATCGTAAAAAACTCTGCATTAATCAAACATATCATTTTTTATTTGAATCATTAGAGTTTTAGAGATGAGATAAAAGGATGGATTGTTCAATCCTGAGATTTTAAGGCATAAATCTATGAGAGCCTTTAGAAAAGCCTTTTTAGACGTTTTTAGAGCCTTTAGAAAAGCCTTTTTAGAAGCCTTCTTGGAACTTTTATTGGGTCTTTCTTGGAACCTTTGCTTGGAGATCTTCTCTCAACACTGATTTTATCACACTCTTTGTGAGTTTGAATCCATATTTTTACTTTAATTGTTTTTATTTTGTTTCATCATATTAAAATACCATGCTGTGCTTTACTTATTGTTTGTTCTTTGATCATAAAAAACTGTGCATTAATCAAACATGTAATTTTTTATTTGATTCATTAGAGTTTTAGAGATGAGATAAAAGAATTGATTTTTCAATCCTAAGATTTTAAGGCATAAGTCTTTCAGAACCCATAGAAAAGCCTTTTTAGAGGCTTTGAGAGCCGTTAGAAAAAGCCTTTTTAGAAGCCTTCTTGGAACTTTTATTGGGTCTTTCTTGAAACCTTTTCTTGGAGTTCTTCTCTCAACACTGATTTTATCACAGTCTTTGTGAGTTTGAAACCATATTTTTACTTTAATTGTTTTTATTTTTATTCATCATCTTAAAATACCATGTTGTGCTTTACTTTTTGTTTGTTCTTGATCGTAAAAAACTCTGCATTAATCAAACATGTCATTTTTTACTTGAATCATTAGGGTTTTAGAGTTTAGATAAAAATTTCTAGAGGTTTTCAGAGCCTTTAGAAAAGCATTTTTAGAAGCCTTCTTGGAACTTTTATTGGGTCTTTCTTGAAACATTTTCTTGGAGTTCTTCTCTCAACACTGATTTTATCACATTCTTTGTAAGTTTGAAATGATATTTTTACCTTAATTGTTTTTATTTTGTTTCATCATCTTAAAATACCATGTTGTCCCTTACTTTTTGTTTGTTCTTTGATCGTAAAAAACTCTGCATTAATCAAACATGTCATTTTTTATTTGAATCATTAGAGTTTTAGAGATGAGATAAAAATTTCTAGAGGTTTTCAGAGCCTTTAGAAAAGCATTTTTAGAAGCCTTCTTGGAACTTTTATTGGGTCTTTCTTGAAAACTTTTCTTGGAGTTCTTCTCTCAACACTGATTTTATCACACTCTTTGTTAGTTTGAAACCATATTTTTACTTTAATTGTTTTTATTTTGTTTCATCATATTAAAATACCATGTTGTGCTTTACTTTTTGTTTGTTATTTGATCGTAAAAAACTCTGCATTAATCAGACATGTCATTTTTCATTTGAATCATTAGAGTTTTAGAGATGAGATAAAAATTTCTAGAGGTTTTCAGAGCCTTTAGAAAAGCCGTTTTAGAAGCCTTCTTGGAACTTTTATTGGGTCTTTCTTGAAACCTTTTCTTCGAATTCTTCTCTCAACACTGATTTTATCACTCTTTGTGAGTTTGTAACCATATTTTTACTTTAATTGCTTTTATTTTGTTGCATCATCTTAAAATACCATGTTGTGCTTTACTTTTTGCTTCTTCTTTGATCGTAAAAAACACTGCATTAATCAAACATGTCATTTTTTATTTGAATCATTAGAGTTTTAGAGATGAGATAAAGATTTCTAGAGGTTTTCATAGCCTTTAGAAAAGCCTTTTTAGAAGCCTTCTTGGAACTTTTATTGGGTCTTTATTGGAACCTTTTCTTGGAGTTCTTCTCTCAACACTGATTTTATCACACTCTTTGTGAGTTTGAAACCATATTTTTACTTTAATTGCTTTTATTTTGTTTCATCATCTTAAAATACCATGTTGTGCTTTACTTTTTGTATGTTCTTTGATCGTAAAAAAATCTGCATTAATCAAACATATCATTTTTTATTTGAATCATTAGAGTTTTAGAGATGAGATAAAAATTTCTAGAGGTTTTCACAGCCTTTAGAAAAGCCTTTTTAGAAGCCTTCTTGGAACTTTTATTGGGTCTTTCTTGAAACCTTTTCTTGGAGTTCTTCTCTCAACACTGATTTTATCACACTCTTTGTGAGTTTGAAACCATATTTTTACTTTAATTGTTTTTATTTTGTTTCATCATCTTAAAATACCATGTTGTGCTTTACTTTTTGTTTGTTCTTTGATCGTAAAAAACTCTGCATTAATTAAACATGTCATTTTTTATTTGAATCATTAGAGTTTTAGAGACGAGATAAAAATTTCTAGAGGTTTTTAGAGCCTTTAGAAAAGCCTTTTTAGAAGCCTTCTTGGAACTTTTATTGGGTCTTTCTTGAAACCTTTTCTTGGAGTTCTTCTCTCAACACTGATTTTATCACACTCTTTGTGAGTTTGAAACCATATTTTTACTTTAATTGCTTTTATTTTGTTTCATCATCTTAAAATACCATGTTGTGCTTTACTTTTTGTTTGTTCTTTGATCGTAAAAAACTCTGCATTAATCAAACATATCATTTTTTATTTGAATCATTAGAGTTTTAGAGATGAGATAAAAGGATTGATTCTTCAATCCTGAGATTTTAAGGCATAAATCTATGAGAGCCTTTAGAAAAGCCTTTTTAGAGGTTTTTAGAGCCTTTAGAAAAGCCTTTTTAGAAGCCTTCTTGGAACTTGTATTGGGTCTTTCTTGAAACCGTTGCTTGAAGATCTTCTCTCAACACTAATTTTATCACACTCTTTTTGAGTTTGAATCCATATTTTTACTTTAATTGTTTTTATTTTGTTTCATCGTATTAAAATACCATGTTGTGCTTTACTTATTGTTTGTTCTTTGATCATAAAAAACTTTGCATTAATCAAACATGTAATTTTTTATTTGATTCATTAGAGTTTTAGAGATGAGATAAAAGAATTGATTTTTCAATCCTAAGATTTTAAGGCATAAGTCTTTCAGAACCTATAGAAAAGCCTTTTTAGAGGCTTTGAGAGCCGTTAGAAAAAGCCTTTTTAGAAGCCTTCTTGGAACTTTTATTGGGTCTTTCTTGAAACCTTTTCTTGGAGTTCTTCTCTCAAAACTGATTTTATCACACTCTTTGTGAGTTTGAAACCATATTTTTACTTTAATTGTTTTTATTTTGTTTCATCATCTTAAAATACCATGTTGTGCTTTACTTTTTGTTTGTTCTTGATCGTTAAAAACTCTGCATTAATCAAACATGTCATTTTTTACTTGAATCATTAGGGTTTTCGAGTTTACATAAAAATTTCTAGAGGTTTTCAGAGCCTTTAGAAAAGCATTTTTAGAAGCCTTCTTGGAACTTTTATTGGGTCTTTCTTGAAACCTTTTCTTGGAGTTCTTCTCTCAACACTGATTTTATGACATTCTTTATAAGTTTGAAACGATATTTTTACCTTAATTGTTTTTGTTTTGTCTCATCATCTTAAAATACCATGTTGTCCTTTACTTTTTGTTTGTTCTTTGATCGTAAAAAGCTCTGCATTAATCAAACATGTCATTTTTTATTTGAATCATTAGAGTTTTAGAGATAAGATAAAAATTTCTAGAGGTTTTCAGAGCCTTTAGAAAAGAATTTTTAGAAGCCTTTTTGGAACTTTTATTGGGTCTTTCTTGAAACCTTTTCTTGGAGTTCTTCTCTCAACACTGATTTTCTCACATTCTTTGTGAGTTTGAAACCATATTTTTACTTTAATTGTTTTTATTTTGTTTCATCATCTTATAATACCATGTTGTGCTTTACTTTTTGTTTGTTCTTTGATCGTAAAAAACTCTGCATTAATCAAACATGTCATTTTTTATTTGAATCATTAGAGTTTTAGAGATGAGATAAAAATTAGGTTTTCAGAGCCTTTAGAAAAGCCTTTTTAGAAGCCTTCTTGGAACTTTTATTGGGTCTTTCTTGAAACCTTTTCTTGGAGTTCTTCTCTCAACACTGATTTTATCACACTCTTTGTTAGTTTGAAACCATATTTTTACTTTAATTGCTTTTATTTTGTTTCATCATCTTAAAATACCATGTTGTGCTTTACTTTTTGTTTGTTCTTTGATCGTAAAAAACTCTGCATTAATCAAACATGTCATTTTTTATTTGAATCATTAGAGTTTTAGAGATGAGATAAAAATTAGGTTTTCAGAGCCTTTAGAAAAGCCTTTTTAGAAGCCTTCTTGGAACTTTTATTGGGTCTTTCTTGAAACCTTTTCTTGGAGTTCTTCTCTCAACACTGATTTTATCACACTCTTTGTTAGTTTGAAACCATATTTTTACTTTAATTGCTTTTATTTTGTTTCATCATCTTAAAATACCATGTTGTGCTTTACTTTTTGTTTGTTCTTTGATCGTAAAAAACTCTGCATTAATTAAACATGTCATTTTTTATTTGAATCATTAGAGTTTTAGAGACGAGATAAAAATTTCTAGAGGTTTTTAGAGCCTTTAGAAAAGCCTTTTTAGAAGCCTTCTTGGAACTTTTATTGGGTCTTTCTTGAAACCTTTTCTTGGAGTTCTTCTCTCAACACTGATTTTATCACACTCTTTGTGAGTTTGAAACCATATTTTTACTTTAATTGCTTTTATTTTGTTTCATCATCTTAAAATACCATGTTGTGCTTTACTTTTTGTTTGTTCTTTGATCGTAAAAAACTCTGCATTAATCAAACATATCATTTTTTATTTGAATCATTAGAGTTTTAGAGATGAGATAAAAGGATTGATTCTTCAATCCTGAGATTTTAAGGCATAAATCTATGAGAGCCTTTAGAAAAGCCTTTTTAGAGGTTTTTAGAGCCTTTAGAAAAGCCTTTTTAGAAGCCTTCTTGGAACTTGTATTGGGTCTTTCTTGAAACCGTTGCTTGAAGATCTTCTCTCAACACTGATTTTATTACACTCTTTTTGAGTTTGAATCCATATTTTTACTTTAATTGTTTTTATTTTGTTTCATCGTATTAAAATACCATGTTGTGCTTTACTTATTGTTTGTTCTTTGATCATAAAAAACTTTGCATTAATCAAACATGTAATTTTTTATTTGATTCATTAGAGTTTTAGAGATGAGATAAAAGAATTGATTTTTCAATCCTAAGATTTTAAGGCATAAGTCTTTCAGAACCTATAGAAAAGCCTTTTTAGAGGCTTTGAGAGCCGTTAGAAAAAGCCTTTTTAGAAGCCTTCTTGGAACTTTTATTGGGTCTTTCTTGAAACCTTTTCTTGGAGTTCTTCTCTCAAAACTGATTTTATCACACTCTTTGTGAGTTTGAAACCATATTTTTACTTTAATTGTTTTTATTTTGTTTCATCATCTTAAAATACCATGTTGTGCTTTACTTTTTGTTTGTTCTTGATCGTTAAAAACTCTGCATTAATCAAACATGTCATTTTTTACTTGAATCATTAGGGTTTTCGAGTTTACATAAAAATTTCTAGAGGTTTTCAGAGCCTTTAGAAAAGCATTTTTAGAAGCCTTCTTGGAACTTTTATTGGGTCTTTCTTGAAACCTTTTCTTGGAGTTCTTCTCTCAACACTGATTTTATGACATTCTTTATAAGTTTGAAACGATATTTTTACCTTAATTGTTTTTGTTTTGTCTCATCATCTTAAAATACCATGTTGTCCTTTACTTTTTGTTTGTTCTTTGATCGTAAAAAACTCTGCATTAATCAAACATGTCATTTTTTATTTGAATCATTAGAGTTTTAGAGATAAGATAAAAATTTCTAGAGGTTTTCAGAGCCTTTAGAAAAGAATTTTTAGAAGCCTTTTTGGAACTTTTATTGGGTCTTTCTTGAAACCTTTTCTTGGAGTTCTTCTCTCAACACTGATTTTATCACACTCTTTGTTAGTTTGAAACCATATTTTTACTTTAATTGCTTTTATTTTGTTTCATCATCTTAAAATACCATGTTGTGCTTTACTTTTTGTTTGTTCTTTGATCGTAAAAAATTCTGCATTAATCAAACATATCATTTTTTATTTGAATCATTAGAGTTAGAGATGAGATAAAAGGATTGATTCTTCAATCCTGAGATTTTAAGGCATAAATCGATGAGAGCCTTTAGAAAAGCCTTTTTAGAAGCCTTCTTGGAACTTTTATTGGGTCTTTCTTGAAACCGTTGCTTGGAGATCTTCCCTCAACACTGATTTTATCACACTCTTTTTGAGTTTGAATCCATATTTTTACTTTAATTGTTTTTATTTTGTTTCATCATATTAAATTACCATGTTGTGTTTTACTTATTGTTTGTTCTTTGATCATAAAAAACTTTGCATTAATCAAACATGTAATTTTTTATTTGATTCATTAGAGTTTTAGAGATGAGATAAAAGAATTGATTTTTCAATCCTAAGATTTTAAGGCATAAGTCTTTCAGAACCTATAGAAAAGCCTTTTTAGAGGCTTTGAGAGCCGTTAGAAAAAGCCTTTTTAGAAGCCTTCTTGGAACTTTTATTGGGTCTTTCTTGAAACCTTTTCTTGGAGTTCTTCTCTCAACACTGATTTTATCACACTCTTTGTGAGTTTGAAACCATATTTTTACTTTAATTGTTTTTATTTTGTTTCATCATCTTAAAATACCATGTTGTGCTTTACTTTTTGTTTGTTCTTGATCGTAAAAAACTCTGCATTAATCAAACATGTCATTTTTTACTTGAATCATTAGGGTTTTAGAGTTTAGATAAAAATTTCTAGAGGTTTTCAGAGGCTTTAGAAAAGCATTTTTAGAAGGCTTCTTGGAACTTTTATTGGGTCTTTCTTGAAACCTTTTCTTGGAGTTCTTCTCTCAACACTGATTTTATCACATTCTTTGTAAGTTTGAAACGATATTTTTACCTTAATTGTTTTTATTTTGTTTCATCATCTTAAAATACCATGTTGTCCTTTACTTTTTGTTTGTTCTTTGATCGTAAAAAACTCTGCATTAATCAAACATGTCATTTTTTATTTGAATCATTAGAGTTTTAAAGATGAGATAAAAATTTCTAGAGGTTTTCAGAGCCTTTATAAAAGCCTTTTTAGAAACCTTCTTGGAACTTTTATTGGGTCTTTCTTGAAACCTTTTCTTAAAGTTCTTCTCTCAACACTGATTTTATCACACTCTTTGTGAGTTTGAAACCATATTTTTAGTTTAATTGTTTTTATTTTGTTTCATCATCTTAAAATACCATGTTGTGCTTTACTTTTTGTTTGTTCTTTGATCGTAAAAAAGTCTGCATTAATCAAACATGTAATTTTTTATTTGAATCCTTAGAGTTTTAGAGATGAGATAAAAGGATTGATTTTTGAATCCTGAGATTTTAAGGCATAAGTCTTTCAGAGCCTTTAGAAAAGCCTTTTTAGAGGTTTTCAGAGCCTTTAGAAAAGTCATTTTAGAAGCCTTCTTGGAACTTTTATTGGGTCTTTCTTGAAAACTTTTCTTCGAGTTCTTCTCTCAACACTGATTTTATCACACTCTTTGTGAGTTTGAAACCATATTTTTACTTTAATTGTTTTTATTTTGTTTCATCGTCTTAAAATACTATGTTGTGCTTTACTTTTTGTTCGTTCTTTGATCGTAAAAAATACTGCATTAATCAAACATGTCATTTTTTATTTGAATCATTAGGGTTTTAGAGATGAGATAAAAATTGCTAGAGGTTTTCAGAGCCTTTAGAAAAGCATTTTTAGAAGCCTGCTCTGAACTTTTATTGGGTCTTTCTTGAAACCGTTTCTTGGAGTTCTTCTCTCAACACTAATTTTATCACACTCTTTGTGAGTTTGAAACGATATTTTTACTTTAATTTTTTTTATTTTGTTTCATCATCTTAAAATACCATGTTGTCCCATAGAATTGGGTGAACCACCTAACAAAAGATTGGGTGAACCACCTAACAAAAGATTGACCGTAGAATTTAGATGGAGACATTGTATGAATTGTTGGTGGGGCAGTTGTCCCCTCAAGGATCCACAATTATCCGTGTTTACCATAGAAATAATGTTTGATGTATGAAAGAAAAGATTTTGTGCATTTTGTTACTTTATTTTGTGGATTGTATTTCAAGTGGGAAATGTATTAAGAATTATTTATATTTTAGTTTGAGTGTTTTTAAAGTTTTACTATTTTCATGTATATAATTTATAACGACCAAAAAATTATGATAAAATATGTAGAAAAAATTAAAGAAATAAGTAAATAATATATTTATTTAACTTATGATATGTAATAAAAAAATATCATGACAAAATAAGTACATACCCTTTTGAACAATTCTGTGTATAATTTGATTATTTTTTTTATATAATAAATTAATTATCTTAAAATTTCTTTTTATAACTTTATTCACACAAAAACCTTTTTTTTTCTAATTAAGAAAAGCTAATATATAACAACAATCAATTATTAAAATAATTTAATTTTTTCCGCTATGGCATATGGATTATTTTTCTGTAACGATAAGTAAAAATTAAATTATTCATTATAAAAATATCGATAATACAAAATAAAGATTTTATTTGTATTAAATATTTTTTTATAATATATTATATTAATCTATTTTTACATCTAATTAATCTTGTAGAAACTAGTATAATTCTATTTCTAAATTTTTCAAAAAAAATATTTATTTGACAAAAATTATTTAATTTTAAAAAAAATTATTTTTTTAAAAATATTCATGGCTACCCGTGATACCCGCGAGTAATAGAAAAACCCACAAATATTTCTATAACGGATATCCAACAAATTTTTAATAGATAATGAGTGACTGATTTTTGTAACACGTCGAGTGACAGATAACAACTACCCGTACCCGCTCCGACCCGTTGTCATCACTAAATACAATATAAAATATGAGGCGATGACATGCTAATGGTTATTATCCCCAACAGATATTATTACACCCACTACCAATAAAATTATTGGATCGCACCCGGCTCATTTTCCATGCATTTTATAGATATGGTAAATAATTATTACTTTTATTTAATTAAATTTTAAAAAAATTAATTATTAAAAATTTGGTAATATTATTTAATTTTATTAAATTCAATAAAAATAATTTTAATTTTAAAATACTATTTACTAAAACTTCATAACGGACTAAAAAAGAGTTACTTAAAATAAAATCTTAACTAATTAAAAATTATTTCTAGAATATATATTATCATTGAATAAGATGAGAATATTTAATATTTACTTACATTTAAATCCAATAATATCTTTTGAAAACATGCATATGTACTATATTTATATTAATAATATAAGGGTTGTTAATTAATTTATGCAAATTATTCAAGAAATATTTGCTTTAATGAAAAATAAAATGACTATTCTTATTATAGAATAAGAAAATAAAGTTATCACAACAACACATAGTATATAAATAATTTTTATTAAAATATTTATCGTATTCATTAGTTTGGATCTATTTGGAAAATTTTCTCTAGGCCAGAATCACTTTTAAGAAAAAATATAAAATTAAAAAAAAATCATATTTTTGTTAATATGATGTATGAATTTTTACAAATTAACTTTTAAAAATTTTTATATTTTTTTTAAAAAAAAACTATGTGAAATAAATTTTACAAATTAAATAAAATTAACTTAAAAAAGTTTCACATATTTTAAAAAGTTATAGAAAAGTTTTTTAACATTTTTTTTATTCTTTTGTTATAAAAGTGCTTGTAGAAAATCATACCCAAATATACCTTTAATTTTATTTGGATACAAGATAAGGTTAAATATTAACTAATTAATACAATGACAGTGTAAATATTAATTAATTAAAATTGAGTTTAATTGGTATACATTATCAATCTAAAGATATTTGTACTGACATTCAATTATAATCCTTTATTCATAGTAATTTGTTGACTTTATTGATTATTATTTTAAAAGTCACATAAATAAAAAGTCATGATTGAATGACAGTATAAATCTTTTACACTGATAGTGTATACCAATTAAACTTTTTAAAGTTATAGAAAGGTGGTGATTGAATATGACTTTTCAATCATGACTTTTAATTATGACTTTTCATTGATGTGATTTTTAAAATTTTACACTGACATTCAATCATAACTTTTTATTGATGTGACTTTTTAAATAGTAATAAGTAAAGTCAACAAAATTTACTATGAATGAATGAAAGGTTGTGATTGAATGTCAGTATATTTACCAGTTAAATTCTTAATAAATATATTTAATTTGTTTAAATTTTAAAAAGTAATTAGCTAATTCGAATAAAACCAAACATATTAAATATGGATTAATTTGGTTTAGGTCGTTGTGTTATAATAACAAAACATTTTGTTATCTTGTTAAGCTTTTATCTTTTATTGTCTATTTTATAAAATTTTAATGAATACAAGATTATAATATTTCTTATTCTTTTAATGAATTAATATTTAATGTATGAGTTAAAATGTATATTTTGCTTGTATAGAAGTGGGTGAAAGGTCAAACACTTTGTATATTTTGTCAATCTTTGACCTAAAATATGATATAAAAAAAAACTGACCCAAGAATTGGGTCAAATATAACAAGGCATTATCTTGTATTTATGATTTAATAGGTTCCAAGTTTAAGCCTCCATTCATCTTTTTGAGTAAAAAAAATGTAACTACATTTGTAAATATTCTTTAGGCTATTTTTGAGGGAGACATTATCCCTTTCTTCTAAATTTATCATCATAAGAAAATTACATAATACATATGACTAAATTAAGGTATTTCAAAATATTTGATAAAATCATAGGATCAAAATCAATGAAAAAGATAGACAAAAATAGAAGAACAATGTATTCCTTAATTAAGTCTAAAATATATTAGAAGTGAAAAATATATTTATCAGGTTAGAGGATTGAAAAAATTAAAAACAAAAAAAAAGAGTACATCACCTATAATTAGATTGATTCATCAAATTCAAAATAAATAAGTGAATTATTAATCAAACCAATCCAAATCAAACTAATTGACTTTTGACTAGATTATTGAATGGGTTTAAAACCTATACACTAACAATGTAAAAGAATTTTACACTAACGGTTAATCACAACATTTTGTTTACATGACTTTAAAGTATTAATTGGTAAAGTTAAGAAACTTTTTTTTCTTTTGAAAATCAATAAGAACCTGTATTAATTAACTAAAACAAAAAGTTTCAGAACAATACATCCTGAAAAAGGTATAATTCGACTACCTAAGTCCAAACCTCCACTTATACAAAATAGCCACATATGTATATAATGTACCAAAAAGATTTAGCTACAATTACTATACTACCCTTTGTTAAAACACAATAAAGAGTTAGTACACTAATCAGAAAAGGCAAAAAACATGTACATCCAGAATCTAAACCACTCATTTCCATGAACCACTTGAATAAAAACAAAAATATCTAGATCGTTCAAGATTTTATAATTGAAAATCATGGAGTTTCTAGACACCTATATACCCCAACACACAAAATGCCAAAAAACAACCTACATTTAGATTTATATTTACCCCTAATCTAGGTACCAGCCAACAAATACAATTGGATCAAATCATCCGGTAAAGGTGATTGAATCCCAATCCATCTCAGAACTTTAGACCATAGAGTTTGGGTTACCTTACATGAAAAAAATAAATGTTTGCAATCCTCCCTCATGTTAGAGGAAAAGACAGAGATTCTTTGATCCTCCTAGAAAGTCAGTTCTTTGTTTGTCAAATTCTCCTTCATCAAAATTTTGTCCAAAAAAAATTTTCAAGAAAATGCAACCACTTTGGATGCCAAATACTCTTCCACAACTCAAACCATACATGTGCCACTAGTGAGACATTTGGAACCCTATTACGACCTGCTTATAAAACTTTGTATTCCTCAGCAACCGAGAACTTAGAACTATCTGCAGAGATCCAAAACCCTAAACCCTAATCAATTATGTGTCCAAAAGAATATGATGGTCCTATACCCAATTTTCCTACAATACCACCAAGATCAACTCCCCTCCGCAACAAAAAATTACCTTACAATTTGGTTAAAATGCCAATCACTTCTTTTGGGACTTTATAACATGAGAAAAAAAATGGTAGACTGGTAAGAATTAAGTTAATCATTACTAGTCTCCCAACAAAAGACAAATTCTTTCCTTTCCACACTGTCAATTTATTCCTAAATTGAGAGACCACTACATCCCAAGTAGCACAACATCTTGGGTTTATCCTAACAGGATTTCCCAAAAATTTAAAATGATGGGCGCTAACCTTACAATTCAACAAATAGCTAACTACATGCGAAGAAAGAGGATCAACATTCATCCCAAAAAATGACTTTTATGAAAGTTTACTTTCAAACCAGATATCGATTCAAAATCTCTTAAAATTACCTTAAGGTTTCAAATTGTTTGGAAGTCTGATTCCCCCATAAAAATTCCATCATTCACATACTGCAGTATCAAATAGTTCGCCTCCTCCCTCACCACAATTTCCCTATACATCCCCATATGAATAGCCGATCTCAATAATCCAGCCAATCCTTCTATCACTACCAAGAAAAAAAAATGGTGAAAGCGGATCTCCTTGTTTGGTACCCCTCCTATGTTGAAATTCTTTTGTAGGACTTCCATTGACCAAACTAAATGTAAAGCTATTCTTGATTATTGCCGATATCCAATTCCTGCACTTCTGCCCAAAACCCATCCTACACATCATATAATCCAAAAATATCTAATTGACTGGGGTATAGGCTTTCTCAAATCCATTTTGAAGAGGAAACAAGATCTTTCACTCTTGCTAGCCCAATCAATGACCTCATTTTTAACAAACTTATTATATATAAAAGGTTGTGATTAATTGACAATGGAAAACTTTTTACACCGACAGTGTATAAGTGTTTTTTTCTTATTGAATTTATTAGGTGGAGTTGATCTAACGTCCTAAACATTCTCTTATTTTTATTGTTCATTTTACTCCCCTTAGTTTTGGTAATATGATTTTAATTAATAAAAAAGTATCATTTTGAACTATTGAATTAGATATATCTTTATACCGTCAGATAAATTAAATTTAAATTTTTATAATTTTTTTATAGAAAAATATTAGTTTGTTAATATGTTAGTTTTATTAGTGGATGGATTCGAACCCACGATCTCTCCCTCCCACCTTCTCCCTACATATGAACATTATCACTAGACCAACCTTATATCTCCTTAATTTTTTATAATTATATTAAATTTATTTTAACTATATTTATACTATATTCTTATTAAATTGTATATAAGCTAATTAAAATATAACTTACTATTTTGTAAACAACGTATAATATTATTTATTTATGCCAATAGTATAATACTTTTAAGAGTTTAATTAATATACACAAATCAACATCCAGTCAAAATTCTAATTTACTATCATTCATTTTGTGGCATTTTTTCTTTTCTATAGCAAAATAACAAAAAAAGTATCAAAATGATTCGCCCCATATTATTTACCTAAATCTCTTTTACTATCTATATTGAGAAATTGGTTGTGAGGGAACCAATTTCTCGACGTGCCTTTTTTTATATAAAACGCCTATAAGAAATTAGTTGTCAAGCAACCAATTTCTTATAGGGTGTTTTTTTTAATGTGTTTTTCTAAATTGTTTTAATTTACTTTATGTACGCATGTTTTTCTAAAGTATGATTTTAAAATTTTTTTAAGTTAATTTATATTTTATTTTGTTTTTTATGTGTTTTATTTTTATGTTGTCTATCTTTTTAATTATTTAAAATATTTTTCAATGCTTTGTAATTTATTTTTCAGTGTAAAGGTTTAAAATTAATATTTTTAAACCTAAAAATAAACATACATACATAAAAATAAAACACATAAAAAACTAAACTGAAATGCAAACTAACTTAAAAATTTTTAAAATCTAGCTTTAAACTCTAGCTTAGGTCAACCTTCTAACCAATCCATCAAACACACAAGTGAAATTTGAGATTGTGCAAAACTTTTTTGAGCATATTGACTCACAATCTCAAATTCAACTTGAATTAGATTCTTCTTCAAACACCTTAACAAATGTTGGACTTGTATCAAAGCATTTTGAAAAGCAAGTATCTCAAGTCCAATACTTGAAAAAGGTTGAGAGAGAAGTCAAGCTTAAAGAAGGTTTCTTTTTAGTTTCCAAGGAGGACCTTATTCAAGAAGTTTCTCTCTTGAAGAAAGGTGAAAGTGAAGTCCTAGTGAACACTTAACCAAGTTTTGAACTTAAGCCTCCCTTTTTAAGGTTCAACCAAAATTCTCAAATTAAAAACTTGGTCCAAAGTGAGAGGGAAGAAAGTCTTCAAGAAGATCACTCCTTAAGTCCAAAGGACGATCTTATTAAAGAAACTTCTCTCTTAGGACAAAGGCAAGAAGAGGTTGTGTCCACTTATTTTAAGCACAACATGTCACAACCTCTAATTACATCTAAAAGGATGAGATTTCATCAAGTGTGGAACTTCAGCCCCTTTTTATAAAAATCAATCAATAATCTCAAGTTCAACACTTAAAAGAAAAAGAAGTTGTCCTTCAAGAAAATTCTCCTTGCCATCCAAAGGGAATCTTATTGATGACAATTTTCCCAATGCACAAGTGGAGAATGAGGTTGTGCCAAAACCTTTTGAGCACAAAGAACTACAACCTCAAGTTCCAATTGATGTCACCTTAAGTGTTGAGCTTAACACATTTTCCTTTGAGCTTAACACAAAGAACTACAATCTTTCCTTACGTAAGTAAGTGTAGAGGTTGTACCAAAACCTTTTGAGCACAATAAAACACAACCTCAAAAACTACTTGTGGATTTAGCCAAGTGTGTCATGAGATTAGGCTACAAACTTTTCCTATCCGTAGTCAATCTGAAGGCCCACTTAAAGAGACCTTGAAAGAAAGGTCCATCCCTAGGCACATCATCATCTTGTGGGGTAAACAACAAGATAAGGTCTATCGAGCTTTCTTGGATGAGTGCTCCAAGACACCAAAGATTGTCTCACTTCTTCCCCGGATAAGACTACCCTTAGTGAACTTAGAGTCACTTGGGAAACTGTTGTGTGGGGGCATAAGCACAACAAAGAAATTTTAAACCTTAGTGCATATCTCTATCACCCCAAGTCTATAAGGTCTCCTTATAGACCTCCCACTCTTAACATTTTTGTATATAATCACTTACTCATTCCTATGCTTATTCTCCTACAGGACTGGAATAAGAGGAAGAAAAATCATAGGATTTGACGGAGAGGAGATGATGTAATCCTCCCTAGTAGGGGCTAGAGCTAGGACCAATAAGAAGGGAGCATGACTTGGATAAAGCTTCAAGGAGCTTAGTTTAGGGCATGTCCCATTTAATTGTGTTAATTTGATCATTTCTAGGCTTGTATAAGCACCCTTAAGTTATTAGGATTTTAGGGGTGTAGCTAGTTTAATTTTCGGCCTTGTATTTTGGCCTATAGGTTCTATTTTTCTTTAGGAGGTGTAATTAGTCTCTTTGTGAAGTGTGTTAATTAATTGAGCTCAAGAAAGATGTATTTGGACGTGTGGAATTATTAACCATAACCCTAATTACTTCTAACACCCTTCTAACCAATACATGAAGTATGTAAGAGACATGTAGGCCCCCTTGTCCCCTCTTGTTAGGTGCCACCTCACTTTCTCTCTCCTACATGGCCTTTCTTGTTGCTTCTTATTTAAATTTGAATTTTGGGGGCTGCCATGTCATCTCCCTAAAAAAATTCAAATTCAAACTAAGAGGGAACATAGATCTATTTTCTTAGGGCCTTATACAGTATTTGATCAGTGAATAAAAAAACGTTCTATTAATATAATTTTTACGTGAGTCTGAAAAATTGTAAAGGCAAGAAAGAATAATTCACATGCATCTAAGTACTCATCATGGCCCAAGAACAAATGTAATTACATATAGGTTACATAAATTTTCTATAATATTTGACATTAAACTAATCCCAGTTTCACAAAATGAGTAATTATGTAAGAATCCGAAGACAAGTAAGAAATCCATAAATTCCCTACTAGGACCACATAGACACCTAGTTTATATAAAATGACATTCAGATTATTGTGGCCATAAAATTTCAATTGATCAAACACTTAGATAATTGGTCCAAACAAAAGATTCATAAGTACTTCAATAGTACAAGATTGTACTCAGTAGTAGTACTATCATAGTAAGCACTTTTACAAAGTAGAAAATCATACTCGATAGGAGTATTGTATCTATAATATACTTATAGAATTTTGACCAAACAAAATATGAAATTTTGGGTAAAAGAAATGCACAATACTTAATTGCATACCAAAAGGATTAATGTACAATGCCTAACAAAATGCTCTTAACATCCATTAAAGACGTCTATTAAGATACAATGAATTTTATGTATCTCAATTAAAATAGGAAAAAAATAAATAGTCAAGTCCTATAGAGTATGTTATATCATAATTAAATGTGCACAACAATATATGACAATACAGATAGATAAGTCTCGAGACACAATACAAATTATATACTTGTAAAATTTTAATCAATTCAAATATGAAATTTGGGTAAAAGAGATGCACAATGCATAATTGTACGCCAAAAAGATTAATGTACAGTACCCAACAGAATAACCTTAACATCAGTTAAAGATGTCTATAAAGATACAATGAATTTTAAGTATCTCAATAAAATAGGACAAAAATAAATAGAGAAACCCTATAGAATATGTCATATAATAATTAAATGTGCACATGAATATATGACAATACAGATAGATAAGTCTCGAGATATTATACAAGATTATATATACTTCTACTAATCCTTAATATGCCAAAAAATATTAGGATTATCATTAGGGTACACTAGTATTAAAAGTTCTAGTGATAGTGGGATGATGACTTTATAAGATAATAATAAAAGTGAATTAAAATTCACTATTTTTCTACATAAGGAATTAGAAAGTAGTAGAATAACAAATTATTAATGAGAGAAGTGGTTAGAAAACAAGAATATGAAACCTATAAATTCATCCATAAGAATAAATAATTCTCACAAATGGTTTCATAATTAACCACATATTAATCAATCCTTTAAAAGATATTGATCCTTATGAGGATCTTGAAAAAATAATTATATGAGTGAGAAGAGGGATCTCTTGATAATTTTACGTAGAATATGAGATCATAAGCAAGTTCTCAAGTAATCATAAAAAAATCAAGTGCTACAATAAACAATATTCATACACACTTGAGAATAAAATATGATTACACGCAGCGGAAGAATATGAGACCTATTCTTACAAATATTAAGGATATAATAATAAATAGTCTCTAACTCTAGTCACAATTTATAATGGATATGAGTTTATTTATATATCCCAAATAAAGCATATAGCTTTTACAAAAATATCATCAACAGTATTATAAAATATGGTATGGAGAAATTAATCTCTTCAAATTTGGGATTCCTATATTTTCCTTACAAGAATTGCATAAGTATCTTAATTCCTGTCTCAACCAATCAATAAACCTCATGTCATGTCAAAATATTTTTATTTAGACTAATATAATTTTTATTTTTTTTTACTATGTATATAAGTCTGCACTTTTCACAAATATGCTGCAACTATTTATAAATATAGATAACAACAAATGTTGCTAATAAAAGCCTCAATGTTGCAATTGCAATAACAACCAATTAATTGCAATGACAACCAATTATTTAATTTAAAATCACCATAACTAATTTAAAATTATTAGACTTGAATAATTTCAATCTTATTTGAGGATATATGACAGTTTAGTATATTCAAATGGATATAATTTTTATCATAATTGACAATATTTTCTTCTCATAAATAATTCATAATAAATACATGACATCTTTTTATTCCGAATATTTAAAATCATATATTAAATAGAGAATATTAGGATTTGAATAATTTCGTATTAAGATGACAATAAGGTTTATTAAGTGTGACATTTTTTTGACCATATGGAATTTGAGGACATATATTGTGATAGTTTAGTGTACTCAAATTTATTTAATTTTGATCATCATTGATAATATTCTCTTCTTATAATAATAATTACGTGACATATAAACTTACTTTCTTATTACTTTTATTTGTAATATCTTTATAAAAATTGAAAAGGTAAGTTAATGTAACATTTTATTTCCAATATTCAAAATCATATAATTAAGAGTATTGGAGTTTAAATAATTTCGCATTAAAAGAAAAAATAAGGTCTGTTAGATGTGATAGCTTTCGACCTTACGGAATTTGAGGACATGTAATGAGACAGTTCAGTGTGTTCAAATTTAACTAATTCTCATCATAATTGATAGTATTTTCTTCCTATAAATAATTCTAATAAATACATGACATCTAAACTCTTCCTTTTTACCACTTTTATTTATAATATTCTTTAGTGATCAAATGAATAATTAGATGTGACACCTTTTTATTCCTGAAATTTTGAGATATAAGTTGTGACAACTTTTATTTTAAAATTTCATCTCTAATGTGTGTGTGTGTATATATATATATATATATATATATATATATATAACAATAAAAAAATATTCTTTTTATTTTGAAAAATAGCATAAAAGTAAGGATATTCTAATAAAGATTTGGGAGTACACCCTTGTCAACTTTAATTTTTAGGACATATAAGCTGTGACAGTTCAGAAATCCTAAGTTTTAATAAAACTAAAAATAATAAAACAAATCAATACACAAATTTAAGCAAGAACTGCGTAAATTATGATTCTTCAAAACACTTGGAGATACGTAGAAGTTGGAGTCTCTCTTGTTGAGCCCCAAAGATAATTTTTTTTAATAAATATTTTATAAGAAAACAGACATTTCAATAATAAAAATCCTTGTTAAAAATATTAAAATTAATAAAATAAAAATAATTTTGTGTCTTAAGGGATGAAATAAATATTTTTGAAGTTACCTAATTTTGTACGTTTAATTAAAGGTAACTATATCTTTATGACAGACATTGTGGGGTGCTAATACTTTCGTCACATGTAACCAACTCCTGAACTCGAAATCTGGTTTCGCAGACAATTTTTGTATTTTAAAGGTTTTCTCCGATATTTCCCTTAATAAATATCGGTGGCGACTCTAGGAATGACAACGGGTCGGGGCAGCCATGGGTAGTAGTTACTTGCCACCTGACTCACTACAAAAACCCACCACCCGTTACCTACTAAAAACCCGTCGGGTACCCATGGGTTTTTTAAATATTCGAGGGTATCCACTGGTACCCATGGATATTGAAAAAAAAATAATTTTTTTAAAATTAAATATTTTTATAAGAAGTTTGATTAAATAAATAATTTATTTTTTGGAAAATCTAGAAATAAAATTATACTAGTTTCTACAAGATTAATTAGATCTAAAAGTAGATTAATATAATATATTATAACAAAATATTTAATACAAATAAAATATTTATTTTATATTATCGATATTTTTATAATAAATCTGAAATTTAGAAGAAATAGGATAGTTTCTTATCTTATTATTATAAGGTTATTAACCTCTATAAATATACATGAGTCAACTACATATTTTAGGAAATGCAGACTGCCAATCCTAAAACAGATCCCTATAATTATGGAATTAATTAAACATAAATGATCCTAATAAAAACAACACACAACTGTTGCATGAATACAGCACATCAAATATAAAGACATCCTAAAATTACGTCACGTCAATTACTGCTGCACAAATCACAGTGTTTGACACTCCCCCTCAAGCTGGTGAATAGGTGTTTTCCATTCCCAGCTTGGATATAATTCCTTCAAAGTTACTGTAGTTCAGTCCCTTGGTGAGGATGTCTACAAGTTGGTTCTGAGTAGACACATATGGTGTGCAAATCATGCCACTGTCAAGTTTTTCCTTGATAAAGTGTCTATCAACTTCAATATGTTTAGTTCTATCATGTTGCACCGGGTTGTGGGCTATGCTAATTGCCGATTTATTGTCATAGTATAATCTCATAGGTTCGTCCCACTTTATCTTCAAGTCTTCCAATATAATCTTCAGCCATAGAAGTTCACATATTCCGTGAGCCATTGCCCAAAATTCCGCTTCAGCACTTGATCTAGCCACTACACTTTGTTTTTTACTCTTCCAAGTGACTAAGTTTCCACCAAGGAAGGTACAGTATCCCGTGGTTGATCTTCTATCTACAACTGACCCTGCATAATCCGCATCTGTATATGCTTCAAGACTTACACTCTTGTTTCGTTTGAACAAAATTCCTCTTCCAGGGGTTCCTTTTAAGTACTGAACAATTCTAAGGGCAGCTTGTAGATGAGCTTTCTTTGGTTGGTGCATAAATTGACTAACTAGACTTACAGCAAAAGCAATGTCTGGTCTAGTATGAGATAAGTAGATAAGTCTGCCCACAAGTCTTTGATACATCTCCTTGTCCACAGCAATATCCTCCTCCATACTTCCCAATTTTATATTTGGATCAACTGGAGTGTTTGCTGGTCTGCAGCCTGTCTTCCCTGTTTCTTTAAGCAAGTCAGTAATATACTTTTGTTGAGACATAAAGATCCCTTTCTTGGAATGAGCCACTTCAATTCCCAAAAAATATTTAAGTCTCCCTAGCGTCTTGATCTCAAATTCAGTGGCAAGACATTCACTTAACACTTGTTGTTCCTGCTTGTCGTCCCCACTTACTATAATATCATCTACATACACTAATAAAAGTGTTACTCCCCCTGAAACTGAATGTTTGATAAATAATGTGTGATCTCCTTGGCTCTGTTTGTAGCCCAAACCTGTCATGACCTTGGTAAATCTTCCAAACCATGCTCTTGGGGATTGTTTCAGCCCATATAGAGCCTTTCTTAGTTTGCAAACAGTTTCAGCAGCAACATGTCCGTTGTAACCAGGTGGCAATTCCATGTATATTTCTTCTTCAAGATCTCCATGCAAAAAGGCATTCTTCACATCAAATTGTTGCAGATCCCAATCATTATTAGCTGCTAATGACAATATTACTCTGACCGTGTTCATCTTAGCAACCGGGGCAAATGTTTCCAAGTAATCAACTCCATAGGTTTGAGTGAAGCCTTTAGCCACCAACCTTGCTTTGTGACGTTCGATTGTCCCATCGGCCCGATACTTTATTGTATACACCCACTTACATCCAACTGGTTTTTTTCCAGGAGGTAAGATGACAAGTTCACATGTTCTATTTTTGTGTAACGCCTCCATTTCCACATCCATGGCATGTTTCCATTTCCTGTCAGTCAATGCTTCAGATACAGAGGAAGGTGTGTGTGTGGAGTTGAGGTTAGTGAGAAAAGTTTTATGGGTAGGAGAGAATTTTTCAAAGGATAAAAAATTTGACAATGGGTAACGTGGTTGTTGGGTGCATGTTCTAGTTCCCTTTCTAAGGGCAATGGGCAAGTCCAGATTTTGGTCCACCTGTGCTTCTATATTTTCAGACAAGAGTTCATTAGAATCACTTAAATTTATAGGATTTTAAGGTGTTACCTCATGCAGTGACGGTGGGTTGGATTCTTGGACATTGCCGGATCTTGGAATGGCCTCAGGTGCAGGTGCAGGCTGTTTCATTGGTTCAGGTGCAGATGTAGGAGGTCTCACTGGTTTAGGTGGTTCAGGTGCAGAATGCTCAATACTTCCCTTAGTTTCAGGTACAATTTCAGGTCTGAACATCATATTTGGGACATGAGAGTCTCATCTTCCTCTCTTACTGTCTCCCCCTGAAGATGAGGTTGTTTAAAGTAACTTTCTTGTTCATTGAAGGTGACATCTCTTGACACATAGAATCTTTTTGAGAGGGGTTGAAAACATTTGTACCCCTTTTGTGTGATAGAGTACCCTAAGAAGACACACTTAACAGCCCTAGGATCCAACTTTCCCCTTTCATTACTATGAACATGCACAAAGGATACACACCCAAAAATCCTAGGTTGGAGTTTATTTGTAGGGTCTAAGTGTGGGTAGAATGAGGATAGAACTTCCATGGGACTTTTTGAGTTTAAAATTTTAGTGGGTAACCTATTAATTAGGTAGGTGGCAGTAAGAAGAGCTTCCCCCCAAAATCTCTTAGGAACATGGTTTTGAAAAAGTAGAGCTCTAGTTTGATCTAATAGGTGCCCATTTTTCCTTTCTGCAATTCCATTCTGTTGAGGTGTGTTCACACATGAGGACTCATGGATTATCCCTTCCCGTTGGCAAAAGGAGTTTAGTACAAGATTAAAGTAGTCCTTGGCATTGTCAGACCTAATTCTTTTGATACTAACTCCAAATTGATTTTTAATCATTGAGACAAATTGGATAAAAACGGAGCTGACTTCAGATTTTTGTTTTAATAAAAACACCCAAGTCACCCGGGTGCAATCATCAATGAATGTTAAAAACCATTTAGCACCTGAGATATTAGGAACATAAGCAGGACCCCGTACATCAGTGTGAACAAGAGAAAACGGGAGAGAACTCATCTTATTGCTAATGGGAAAAGGTACACGCTTGTGTTTCGCAAACTCACACACCTCACAATGGAGACTCTCCACATTTAAATTTTTAAACAGGGAAGGAAACAACACTTTTATGACTCGGAATGACGGTTGTCCTAGCCGGTAATGGTAAAGTTGAACTTTCTCTTTATTGGTCATGGTGGATGTAGACATAAGACTCTTGGTAGGCAGATTAGGATTCTCCATGTAGTATAGGCCATTCCATTCTCTAGCATGTCCAATCGTCCTCCCCGAGTTCTTGTCCTGCAATATACAAGCATTGCTGTAAAAGACAACATTACATGAAAGATCTTTGGTGAGTTTTTGTATAGAAATCAGGTTGGTAGATAGTTTAGGGACATGAAGGACATTTTTTAAAGTCATGGATGGGCTTATTTGGACCTCTCCTTGTCCGGCTGCAGTTATAAGGGTTCCATCTGCGGTGGAAATTTTCTTGTTGCTAGGACATGGGGAATATGTGGAGAAGTATTTGGGTAAGGGGGTCATATGGTCAGTGGCTCCAGAGTCTAATATCCAGTAATGTGTAAATGGTGTATCTGAAACATTGAGCCCAAACAAAAATGGAAACTTACCAGAATATGTCAATGAGCACGTACCTGTACTTGTGGGCTTCTCCAATTTACTAAGAATTGATCTTACCCGTTCTATTTCTTCATGATTCAACTGTACAGATTCTTCACTTTGCCCATTAGCAATGTATGCTTGTCCTTGCCCTCCTTTTTTGTGTAAGCCTCCTTTCGGCCCCCATTCTTGGCTTGGGGTTTTTGGCCCCCATTCTCGGCTTGAGTTTTCTCCTTTCGATCCCCATTCTCTGCTTGAGGTCTTTCCATCTTTCAGCCCCCATTCTCGGCTTGGGGGTTTTCCGTGTAATTTCCAACATTTTTCCCTTGTGTAGCGCGGCTTGTTACAATAAGTACACCAAGCCTCCTCATGTTTTTTCTCCATACTGGGAACCCAATTTTTTCTCTGGTTAGCAATCATAATTGTTCCTCCTTCGGCTATCATTGCAGAGCTTTCGATGGTTGGGTTTTCCAGCATCAGCCCTCTCCTGCTTTCTTCACTTCAGATAATGGCTACCACTTCATTAAGCCCTGAAACTTTTTCTTTTCCCAGGATTTGGACTCGGACTTGGTCATATTCAGGGTTTAGGCCTACCAAAAAATCATAGACCCTATCTTGTTCAATATACTCCTTTAGAATTGCTGAGTCCTCTGAGCACTTTGCTTTTATAACTCGATAGTGATCCAATTCCATCCATAGAGACTTGAGTTGATTGGCTTATTCTGTGACTGATTTATTTCCCTGTTTGGCAGCCACGGTTTTCACTTTTACATCATAGATTTGAGCAGCATCCTTCGCCTTAGAATAAGTTTGTTCAACTGCCTCCCAAATTTCCTTTGCTGATTTCAGAAACATACAGGCATCACTGATTTCTGGAATCATCGAATTCCACAGCCACGCCATAATCATAGAGTCTTCTTCATCCCATGATTTGAATTTAGGATCAGTTTCATTAGGTGCATTACCGGTCAAGTGACTGATCTTCCCTTTTCCTTTCAAGATGGTCCTAATGATTTGAGACCATTTGAGATAGTTCTTCCCATTTAACTGATAAGTTGGATGAATATTCTGCATTTCTCCAACGGTTTGAGGGCTGTCCCCAGTTTCCAGGTTCACGACTTGAGCCATAACAAGGTGAGATTAAGGTAGAGAATTCTGCTGCAATGAAGGCTAGCACCAAGACTTAAAGGTAGCGCAACAATGAAGGCTGCGATTTTAGGTTATAGGTCGCGCAGCAATGAAGGCTGCGGTTTAGGTTTGACGGCACGGTCAGAGACTCCCAGGGATCGGGTGCTCTGATACCATCTGAAATTTAGAAGAAATAGGATAGTTTCTTATGTTATTATTATAAGGTTATTAACCTCTATAAATATACATGAGTCAGCTACATATTTTAGGAAATGCAGACTGCCAATCCTAAAACAGATCCCTATAATTATGGAATTAATTAAACATAAATGATCCTAATAAAAACGACACACAACTGTTGCATGAATACAGCACATCAAATATAAAGACATCCTAAAATTACGTCACGTCAATTACTGCTGCACAAATCACAGTGTTTGACAATAAATAATTTTATTAACTATAAAGTTTTCATAAAAAAATAAGATTGATATCAATGAATTTTGATAATTAATATTTTTAATTGATTTATTTTCCAAAAATATTATTTTTTAACTTATATATATATATATATATATGTATATATATATTATTTTTTTTAATGGGTAGCGGGTACCCACAAGTACGGTACTATGATACCCATACCCGCGCCCGTTAAGGAGCGGGTAGAGAAAAATCGTACCCACAGGTAACGAGTACCCATTTATATTATCTGTGCAGATATTTTTGCAAATTTTGTTCACGGATATCTGCGGACACAATTTTTTTTTCAATCCCTAGACAACTCCCTCTATTTTTCAAATAAATTTTTTCGCCGTTCCTTTTAAGACATCCCATGTCGACAGGAATTTTATTTCTTAAAACAAACAGACTTAATTAAAGATGTTTTATTTTAAATTTTGAATTATAATAATATTTTTTCAACGGATATTTTTTACAAAATAATTTGCCAATTCAAAATGTAACGACTTTAACTACAATAATAACCTATAATAGAATAAATAAAAAGAATTATTAAAAAAGCAACTTTTAAAAAAAGCAACTTTTAAATATATGAATCCTTACATAATCAAACAACATAATTCTCAATTATGGGTCTCTAAAAAATATATAATGAATAATGGAAGTAACTATGATGATGTTTATTCTAAGATGGGTACCAACAAGTAAAAGAGTAAAAAATCTAAATAGTAACAAACTAAGTCTTTATGTCTCTTTAGTCTTAACAACTTCTTTCTTAATGTCAAAATAACACTCTTAATGAAATAATCTTAGAGCATAAAGTATGTTAAAAAAATGTTCACATATAACATAGTTCTCAACTGGTGTGGATATAAAAGATCCAACCATGATAGCCACAATTAAAATAAAAAATGCTTATGCATGTAAAAATATAATTAAATATATCCCTACTCTCTTCTATAATAAAGTAACTAAAAATTAATTTATATTAAATAAAGATATCTCATATCTCTTCTTATCTAAAATGAAAGTATGTTAAACAATTATCACATAAATTCTTAACACTACATATATCAACCACAATTAGCAAAACTCTATCACGCAAACATCATAATTATTTTTTTTATATATCTAAATTTATATTCTTTGAAAGACGAATTTTGCTACAAACACAATGACAATATATAAATGACCCGATGACATCAAAGTTATATTTAATATAGATCAACATGAAATTGTTTTCGAAACCAAAATATCTAGAAAATTGTTCATCGTAAATTCCTTATATTAAGAATAGCACAAGCAAAATATTCGAAAATAATACCATGGACATTTCAAACAAGAAATGTTTTACATAACTTCTTAAGCAAATTTTGTAACTTTAATTTATTCTTTTTTTCTATTTTGTTTCTAGTACTCAACAAGTCTCTTATTATAAGTATTGATAGTGTATAATTCTTAGAACTACTTAATCCTATATATAAATAAGTTTAAGATTGATTTCTCTTTCTTATTTTTCTTTTGTATAAAAGATTAGTTTTATTGTTCAAATTTCAGATAAGATCAATTTTTTATCTTATTTTTATTTTAAAAGTAATATTATCTTAAGCATTAATATATTTTTTATTTAAATTTTTAACAGATTGATGTTTTAATTTTATTTTAACAACTTAATCTAATTTTAAGTGAATAACATGAATATTTATAATTAGACTTCAGGATGTTAGATAAAACCATCATAAATTTGAAAATGATAAATTATTGAGTTATCTCAAACTATTATCTATTTTTAAGTAATTTTAATTAAGAGTTTAATTGATATACACAGTAAGTGTAAAAGACTTTTACACTTACAATTAATTATAACTTTTCATTTATGCAACTTTTAAAGTACTAATTAGTAACGTCAATAAACTTATCATGAATGAAGGGTTGTGTGATTTAATATCAGTATGAAAATCTTTCCACTAACAATGTATACCAATTAAACTCTTTAATTAAAGCTTATATATAAAACACATTTAAATTGACTAATTTACAAGAAAATTAATATTTTATTATGAGCCTTGCAAAACTCGAGACTTCAACTACCACCTGATCAGGTTCATAATGTTTCCTTCAAATTATGGTCTATTGTTTATTCACTTAATTAATGGACTACAGCAGATAGAACTACCAAAATTAACTCAAATAGATAGACAAGGATACCATAGGTCCCGCATATATTAAGTACAATTAGAGGGAGTTAATTGTTTAAGACACGTATCTAAACAACTTCTTTTAAAATGTTCTTAATTAATGTGAAAATTGTTATTTAATGTTGGTTTTATAAGGTGAAATGCTTAAAATTAGATCAAAATTGTTTATATAAACAATTTTAGATCAATTTTAATTTATTTTTAAATAACTCACTTGTAAATTCTATATTAAAGAATTGTTCTCATTAAATAGATATGTTTAGTCCATTAATTTATATGTGGTTAATTTCTTTTAGTTGTCACCGTCCACATATGGCCACAAACTCATATCACCACATAAAAAAAGTAAGGTATTTATAAATATGCCGTTGAGAAGTGATTTGGTTGAATATTTTATTAAGAAGTTTCATTATGATATAACGAGGAATGGTAGTGAAACTTCTTAAGTGAGTTTATTTACGCTTAAAATCAAGTGAAATTAAAATAAATACTTTTTATAAAAGAATAAATTTCTTATACTTGGGTACAATTATAAAAGATTATTTTTAAATGATCGAACTAGTTTTTTGTTTTTTCATAGAACATGTTTTCCATCAACAGTTTTTAAGAACTACTCCAAATAACTGATAATTACAATTTATTCTCGTAGAAGTTCACAAAATATTCTATTATTTATACCTTTTATGCTTTTGAAAATCTTTACAGAACCTCACATTTATCTTAAAATTGAACCTTTATGTTAAAATTGAAGTTTAATAAGGAGTTGAGTTAAATTTTGTTTTCTGATACTGCTTGCATTTAAGTTCCATTGTGTCTGCTCAAGCGAGCTCACTGGTTTATTGTGTAATAAAATTTCTTGCTTGATTTTAATATTAATTGTTCTTGTTGCTTTCCACTTTTCATTATCTATGTTAGATTTGGTTACCCTAATCACATGAATCTGTTAATTTAATAATAGTTCAAGAAAACACATTTGAATTGAGAATTATGAAAAACAACATAAAATATATATTGAGGGATAAGATATATACTATTAGATACTATTGAATATTTACGTTGTTACTAATGCAAATTTCCAATTTTATGAGTTAAAGAATTAATATTAAAATGAAGAAAATTAGGCCTTTTGTCCTTGAAATGAACAATAGAATAATTATTTTTGTGGTAGTAAATTAAAATTAATAGATTAAATTGTTTACAGGATGTTTGGTCTCGGTGAGTTCAAACCCTGATCACGCTATCATCTCTTGTCTATAATTCAATGTACATACAAATTGTTTGACAATTTTCTTCTTAAACTTTTACACTTTAAATTTATTATTTAATTTTCTACAATTTTAACACAAAACTTAGTATAGGAAATTCATTAGAATTGTTGCATAATTTCTTGAGAAGACAAACTGAATTACTTCCATCGATATAAAATTGTTTTGGTTGCAATTTTTATTCAACAGTAACTTCTCAAAATAAGTTGTTTTTTTTTTTAGTTTTTAAAATTTTTAACTTACCGTGTAAAAAATAAAAATAAATATTTATTCTATTTAAATATGTTAGTTTTTATAAAAGGTTTAAACAAACTCACAATTTTCTTTCAAATTAACACTCTTTATGGAAGTCTATATTTTTAGGTTTAAAATTTTTCAGCTAGCAAATTGAAAATATAAATAAAAGCTCAAAATAAAAAGAATCGTATTTTATAGGTACAAATAACTTATTTAAAAATAAAAAAAATTAATTATTATTATCATTGCATTACACATTATTTTAAGACTTAAATATATTTTTTATTCTTATAAATTAGTGAATTTTGCCTTGATCCATTTAAAATTTTTGTTTTGTCATACATTTATATATCTTTTTTGTTTTGTTTCAATTCCTCAAATTCTATCTAAACTATTTTTAAAGTATTTTAAAATAATTTTTAAAAATTATCTAAATTACTTTAAAAAATCCAAAGCCAAATAAAATATTATTAAATGCAACATAAAAGAAAAAAATTTAAGGCAATATTCACTAATATATTAACAACATGATTTTTATGATGATTAATATATTTCAGTTAATTTGACAATGTATACTTATGAATACCCATAAATATTCATATATACTAATAAAATTTGTAAATAAACACTCACCAGTTTCAAAAGATTTTTTAACACGGATTAAAACATAGTTTATTTACACTCTACCTCCTAGCTATCAGGCACTGGATCGAATAACATGATGCTTATCACCTCCATTCTCAACATTTGCGTTGTATATTTCTTCTCTGAATGCTGTTAGCTAGGGATAGCACTCGAAGGATCCTCCGTTGTGGACCTTAGGACATTATGATTCCACTTGTCAAATAGACAGATTCTGAACCCATTTAGTCTTGATCCACAACTTGGGTAATGGCCAAATTGAAATAAGATACACAGGACTAAAAATTTTCGAAGCCATATGCATTAAAATTCAAGTTACTAAAATGGAGATTTCACGTAAATTTGTAATATTATAATAAATTCAATCTGTAAACTCAATTTATAGAATCACAAGACAATAAAAATACACTCATAAATAATATAAAAATTAAAAAATTTCAATACATAATAAATTTCAATCGTATAATAAGTCTAAATTACTCTAAATAAATACATATTAGAGTTGGATTACTTGAAATTTCAAATTTTTAAATATAAGAATAAATTATATTCAAAATATTTAATATTACATTTAGCACAGGAAAACACCACATAAAAAAATTACTCACGAGTTTGTTCCTATTTTATTGAGTTTATTTTGAGTTTACAATCCTTCTTATTCTATATTCGATTTAATTCGTAAGGAACTTGTAAACTCGTACAATTTTACAAGTTAATTAGCGATTTTGATAACTATGATAATATTGACTCATGGTTTAAAAAAATTACATATTTTTTTAATTCTATAAATTTTAAAGATAAGTTTTAAAACTATATATTTCTAAGATAACTTAAAAAATTGGATTATTATTAAGGAAATAAACGAAGAATACTTGATATTTTGAATAAAAAATTATTGATGACTAAATAATTAGATTATCATTTAATTTAAGAGCTATTTATATGCTAAAATAATTTTTTATGTAATAATACATTACTTACTCTAAGGAATTATAAGATTGGTATGATGATAAAGTAAAGAGAGGAGGGAAGGAGATGTTATGGGTTTGAATCTCTCTCATTAACAAAACTAACATACTAATAACTAATATTTGTTTATAAACAAAATACATCACTTACCCTATCTTTGTTGTGTATTTAAAAATATATTTTTTCAATAAATATTAAATAAAATTTTTAATTATTATTAACCTAAACCTCATTAAAACAATTCTTATTAATTTATAAGTAATTTTAATAAAAATTATAACTATTGTCTAATTAATTTATAGGAATAGAAGTGCAATCAATGCACTCTTTAACACACTTCTCCTAACACTCTCTCTTATAAGTTAAAATTTATTGAAAACTACGAAATTATCAGAGAGACATTTAATGACAAGTGAAACTCAAATAATTTGTTTTTTTAATAATTTTAATTAATTATGTAAAGTATATTCAAAGAGGATGTTAAAAAGTGTGTTGGTAACATTTCTTTTTATAGTAATATTAAATTTTTTAACTATGAAAAAATATCATCACTAATATATAATTAACTGACTTTAAAATAATTATTAAATTTTTTAGAACTTAATTAAATGTGTATCAAATCTTAAAAAATGTTGTGTGGTGGAAGGGCTCCTCAATCTATATGACCTTTCAGTGCAATGGTCTATTCCAAGCTCCCATTAGTTGACACATTGAGACCCTCCTGTGCCCTAGGCCTCAACATTTTTTTTAGGCTTATATTTGTTCCATTTATGTTAAAGCTCCTCATCTGTCTATTTTTTTTTTTTTGCGTCGGCAAAAGAAATGGTATATATAAAGGCTTAAATATGCTTTTCAGTTTGTCATCAATAATTTTCTTTTCGTGCTGAGTACTTAATATTTTTTTATATTTTATTTTGACTCTTTAAAATACTATCTAAATCATTTTTATGATTTTAAAGAAATATTAAGCATTATCGTGGTTTAAAAATTCAAAATAAAAAAAAAATTATTAAAAATCCAATACAAAGTCACAAAACTAACACAAGATTAAAAGAATAGAACTCTTAGAGCCACAAATGCACAACCATGCAATTTATTATTATATATTTATCATATATGTATTATTATTTAAATGAACTTACAGAAATATTGACTTTATGATGGTTAATCAATCATTAATAAAAAAACCCATTTAGATATGATTATTATTATAAATTGACTTAATTAAGTATTTTGTGCCTAAAGTTTCATAAATAATTTTTTTTATGTTTGAAATTAAAAAATATTTTTTCAGTCTTGAAATTAATTTATTTTTTTTATTAACGTTGTCCGTTTATAAGTTCCGGTATATGTGACTGTGTCAAATGTGAAATTGAAGATTGAGAGGTTTAGAAGTGAGGAGGAAAGTTATCCATAAATATTAAATCATGTTTCCTACCAACAATTTTTTAATGACGTTGATCAGAAAAAAATGACAGAAAATAAATTAGTAACTAAAAAAATATTTGTAAATTTTAATGATCATAAGTGATTTTTTGGTAAAATTTAGGAAAAAAAATCAATTAAGCCTTATAAATTTATGCTGACTCTCTCTGCAATAACCCATTGTAGAAGAATCCTCATCTCACTAGAAGCAGTACACATGATGAGATAAATGTTAATTCAAGTATGCGTCTAATATATTATTACTGTGCCTATAATCATTGTATCAGATGTTGTATGCCTTTCAGTGGATCGGATTGCTGTTTCGAATATCTCTAGAGCTGAAATTACTTTTGTTTCTGTCAGTGAGATACTTACTGTTAATGAGAAAGTTAAAGTTCTTGTCGTGGACTCAATGTTGCCTGATAAAATTTATGGGGTTGGCAATTGTTAACTTTAACTTCCTTCAGTTTATTCATATTTCTGCAATTACTGAGTTAACTCCTTTTGGCATTTAGATATGATGCAGATGATAAGCTACGTAGTTTGTTTCATCAGATAATTAAGTTACATTGATAGTGCTAGGCTAGCTAGATGGATTTGATCAATTGATAACTCACCGTATAGGAATTATTTCCTGAGAGGGAGTGGACTTCCAAATGCTGGACCATGTTATACATTAACTTTATGAGTTTAATTGCTAAATTTAGATTAAACTTACTCATATACTACTACTAAAAATCCATCTATTATTTGCAGATTTTTCTGCGGATTTTTTCTAAAACACTGTAGGAAATAGGTTTCCTGGGGATTTACCTGCGAAATATTATCTCCAACTAAAACCTTTGTGGATAATTTTTTCCTAAGGAAATTTATAATCGCAGCAAATTTTTCTACGAAATTTTCTACCAAAATAATCGCATAAAACTTACCTACGATTTTTTATTAAAAAATCGCAAAAAAAAAAAAATGAAATTTACCTGCAGATTTCTATCGCAGAAAAATCCGCAGGAAATTCCTGCGGTTTTTAAAAAATCGTAGGTAATTACCTCCCATGTTCAAAACTGCAGGAAATTACCTGTGGATTTCTAAAAATCGCAGGAATTTCCTGCAGATTTTTCTGCAATTATTTCAATGGAAAATATTTGATTTTTTAAAAGAATAAATTTTTATAATTTATTATAACAATTTAGTAAATTTTTGTTGAAATAATTATATTAAAAATTTTAATTTAATTATTTAATAATGTCATTAATTAGTTATTTAATGTGTATATTTTACTATAGTTGTTTAATAACTTCCTTTTTAAAATATACTAAAAATAATTTAATTATAATTAGTAAGTAATATCATAAAATAAAATATTTTTAATTTATGATAGAAAGTATAAATATTTTTAATGACTTAATATACTTATTTTATAATTTAATTTTTATACAAATAATTTATATTATTGTCAAATAATCTTTATTTCACTTGATAAGTATATAAATACAAATATAATTACGAAAAAAATTTTATATCTATTAATAATAAAATAAAAGAAATTTTTTTCCACACATGAATACTTTCTTTTTTTTTTAACTTCTCTTTCTAATTTTTATGTCTCTTATATATTAATATTTTATTTTTATATTTTTCACATTTTCTTATAAGACAACAAAAGTTATCATTTTATTTACTAATAATCTATATTATTATTATTATTATTACTATTATTATTACTATTACATACTAAATTAAAATAAAAAATTGTATAACTGTACCTCTATAATATTCATGACAAAATTACAATGATGGAGTAAATTTAATTATTGTACAACATTTGTACATAATTATATTAATGATATATGAATTGTACTTCTACAATATATAAATATATAGTAACTAACGAACACCTAAAATTTGGTGTAAAAATAAAATAATATATAAAGCATATTATACGTGTAACACCTAAAAATTTAATAGAAGAAAAGGACATACATAATTAACAAAGATATGGTTTATATATATATATAGGGGAAATACCTAGTGAGAATGAAATTATAAATGAGAAAGAAAGAAAAATATGGGAATATAATTAAGATAAGATAAGTTATTTTTAAATCATTTTCAGCATTATTGAAACAAAAATTAATTTAGATTATAATTTATTATACAAATAATTAATTATTAAAATAATATATCTCATATTCTTGAATCTTCCGTCACTCTAATTGGAATTGCACTTTGTGGTCTTAAATATTGAGAGTAACCTTGCCTTGGAAATCATGCTTATACAATGCACAGTGAGACAGTGAACCAATCTATGCAAACTTATGTTTGGATATGGAATTGAAAGCAAATTCAGTTGTATTCCCTAGAGATGGCTGTTTCAATAATGCCAAGGCCCTGTCAGGCTATGATATTATGCAGCTCATCTTTAAACTGCAAAGAAAAACAATTTTAAAAAATGCGAGCTTCTAGCGATACATTTTTATTTGGTATTTTAGTATTTCTCTTGGTGAGGAAGGACATGTTACACTCTGTCTATTATTAGTGTTTTATTATTACTCATTACTCATGCCATAAGGCATAAGTCTAAAGTTTTACAAAACAATCCATCACTACAATCTCCACTGCAACGCCAAATTTGAAGTCAATGTTATATTTTCTATAATTGTCTACAATTTATAACCATTGCCATGAAATCAACACTGAAACAATACATAAGTTCATAACCATTCCTTTGCATAAGAACAAAGTTCCAACGACCTGCACCAAAAAACTGCATTTGATTTTGGATTTTTTATATGGCACTTCATAAACACACAGAAAAGAGGGACAACCCTGGTAAAATTGTAAGCTATCGAATCAATGGCAACAGAAATTAATTTAACAATATGGTTTGGCCATAATAAACTCTTTTTAAGTTTATTCTAATTGCAAATAATTGGATGGTTGGAACAAGTGGTGCATTATTATTTTTGCACACTGTTTTTGAGTCACTATCTAAGATGAAATAATTAAATAAACAAACGTGGGGCTTGACAAGATTAGATACAACAAAATGCATGCTATTAAATAGGTACCAAATCTGCCAAATAACTATACAACAAAAATGCATTCATATATTCAGATTTACATAGTAAAATATATATGATATATCTCCCCACACTTATTCTTGAGAAACTTCATCTCTGAAAAGAGTGTTTGAGCTAGACTCCGGTGACTCATAAACATAGCTTGAGAACCCTTAAACTTTAAGTATTAATTCTGGGAATTTATAAACTATATTTCTCCAAATCTTAATCATATATAATTTGTTTTCGCTAAGAAATCAATATCTCACCATTTTATGCGTGTGTATAGTTTGGCTTTATCCCTCATATCAAGAACCAATTCCGAAACCAAAGGAAATTAGAGCTATTTAAGTTCTAAAAGATATGAATTTATAGTTTGAAAAAACAAAAAATAAAAGTAACCTAATAGAATCATAGAGAGTAAAAATATATTTAAACATGGGAAAAAGAAAAATCTACCCATAATTATTTTCTACTGCATATTAATTACCTATGGTGTAAGTCCAGTGTTTGACTGATTCATTGTGATGCCAGTCCTCACCAAGATGCAGTTGGGCTCCATGAACTCTATCAGTAAGGTTTTGAACATTATGAAGTTCAGTTGCGAAGAGGTTGAACCACTTTGTAACGGTTGCATGAACCCCAATTTCGGTGCTGATATTACCAGCAAGTGACATGATAAAAAAATGGAAAGAACAAGAATAAGGGATGAGGAAGGATATTGCGATAATGTCCAACTTATATAGAATGTAAGTTACCAACTCCTTATTCAATTATGAGATCCTTTTCAATTAATAAATCACAGAAAAAGATGGAAAGTAATATAGATACGTTGTTGGCCTGAGTATTACTGGACTATGTTCCTTAAATAAAGTTTTGAATTTGAATTTTATGTATAAAAGAAACGTAGTTTAATTTTGTGGAGAAATTTCACTCAAAATTATTAGTCAGGTTCTTCCATCAACAAAGACATAAAGGCAATCATAGTTGTAAAAACGGGTTGGTTCGATTCATATGGGTCAACCTACCTCAATCTACTAGAAAAATGGGTCAACCTAATCCGACTCATTTTGTCTTTACTACTCAATCTGCTAGTTTAGATCGGACCATCACTGGTTGGTAGATTATACGGGCCAACCCACCAACCCACTAGAAAATAAAATATATTATTTTTTAAAAATGAGATATTTTAAAATTAACTATTTAATCAAGTCTATACAATTATTTTAATTTAATTCTTTTTTATTTAATTATCAGATTATGTAATATAATACTTTAATTAGGGGTTTAATAGAGTGTAGTGAACCATTTTATATTTGGGCTAAAGTGTAGTGAGGGTGTGTCAAATAATAAAACTAGCAAAAGTTTAATATATTTAATACGGGCTGATCCAGCTCACCTGGGTTGAATCCGTATGGGTCGGGTCCAAAGTGGGTCAGACTATATTTTTACTATTACAACATGAATTTCTTGTGTTTTTTTACTTAATTCGACCTGTATTCATGGTGGGCCGGGTTAACCCACAAATTCTGTTTTGACGCTATAAAGGCCATGGATATTTATTATAACAAAAACTTATCTACTAAAAACAAAGGAAAGTAGCTAATTAATTACAATCTCCATACAAAAAATTATTTCCAATGAAATTGATTAAATGAACATATTTAAAATTAGTTAGTGTAGAAATATGTTCTCATATAGAAGATCTTTATTGCTTAATAGGCAATAAATATAAATTAAAGAAAATTAATATTACCTTAAAATGTAATCGAAAAGGTGAACAAGAACAAAGTTATTTCAAAGGTTGCTCAACTTAGAAGGAGAGAGTAGTTGTTTAAGGTTTTGACACATTAATAAATTATTTGTCTATCAAAAAAATATGTTAATAAATTATTATTTAAACTAAAATATTACACCTATTTAATTTTAATTATTTTTTTAAGTATTATTATTAATTACTTCCACTTGCTTTCTAATAATGACTATGTAAATTTTGCTACTTAGAAGGATAAATTAGAATAGTGCATCTTCATTTGCCACGCATATTTATTTTTTGTCACAAATATCCTCAAATGGAGACAATTTTGTTTAAACGGCACATAAGAAATATTTGAATGATCTCAATACAAAATAATTTGATTGATTTATTAATGATTTTAATACAACTCATCAATTAAACTGCACATAAGAAATATTTATGTTTAATGGAGTTTTATTTTCTAATATTTAAAATCAATTCAAATTGTTTGGAAAAAATTTTTACATTACAATAAAATAGTTTTTTATGACACAAAACTACCACAGATGTTTTAAGAACAATATTACCTTTCCGAAAGTTAATATTTTTTGGGTTGAAAAGTTTTCGAAGAAATAAAAAACAACAATTTGTTTTTTACTCACATAAGTTTTTGTTTTTAAAGTTTTATAAAAAAACCACTTTTGTTCTTGAAATTAAAAATATTTTTTAGTCTTAAAATTAATTTATTTTTTATATTAACATTGTCCGTCTATAAATTCTAGGTGATTTGGTTGTGCCGAATGTGAAATTAAAGATTGAGGGAGTTACGATTGAGGAGAAGAGTGATTCACGATTAAAAAAATGTGTTTTCTATCACCATTTTTTTAACAGTGTTAACTAGAGAAGAAAAACTAAATATGAATTAGGGATTAAATGTATTTTTTAATTTTAAGGACTAAAAGTGATTTTTTGTGTAACTTTAGAGAAAAAAACTTATTTAAGACTTTTTTTTTAAAATTTTATACTTCATATTTAAAAATTATTTACTTCTAAAGTAAATATATTATTCTGAAAAATCATATTATAATATATTTAATTTAGAAATAAAATTTAATTTAATTTAGAAAAGATTATTATATTATTTCTAAATTAAATATTATTATTATTAAAAATTGAAATATAGATAATTATATTTAATTAGAAATATAATATAACAAAAATGAAATATAAATAATAACATTTTTTAATTTTAAAATAATAATTAATTTATAAATAAAATAATTTTTTTAAAATATAATATAAATATATTGTAGACACCTAATTATACCCATATTTTGTTTTTATGCTTAAAATAAAACTTTTAACCAAAAAAGGAAAATAAGAGGAGGATAACTACATAAAAGTTGGGGGTTGTAATAAGTGTCATTTTATACAAAAGATCTATATCTTTATGACACTTATCTACAAAATTAAATAAAACACTTTGCATAACCCAACTTTATCTAAATATAGTTGGTAAATAAAATTGTTTTAGAGTGTTGAAATTGTGCATCTAATCCATGATTTATTGTGTAAAATCTCCCATTGAAACAGGCAAAACCCAAGGAACAGAAAAGAATGATACAATGCAGACAAACAAATCTCAACATTGTTTCATGTTATTTGCAGGATAACACATCAAACCTCAACCAACAATATCAATTGACCAAAAGAAAGTGTTGTTTCATGTAATTTGTAGGGTAATAGGTCAAACAACAACAAACAATGCCAATGAACCAAAAGGGTTGGTGATTCTGGTTAAAATTTGCTAAGCCACGAGAGGAATCATACTTTAGAGACTGCTTAGCGAATCAATTTTCACTAAACAAAGCCCCCAAAAACAGTTGGAAATCATTAAAAATCACTCAATGAACCAAATTTCGCTCAACAAAAATCGGGTAAATCCTATTAACGCTGAGCGACGAATCCTTCACTGAGCAAATTCTCCTGGATTTTGGATATAAATGGGGACACGAATTCATTTGAGAGGACGCTTAGTAGGGCTATTTTTGGGAGTTTTTGGAGGAGCTTTTATGAAGAGGTTTATCAAGCTTTTCTAGGAAAGTTTTGGAGAGTTTTGAGAGAGACTTTGGAAGGTTTTGAGAGCTTTTCTTAGGGAGGCCTTTGGAGTTTTTCTTGAGAAGTTTTTGGACAATATTTTGAGGAGTTTTGAGAAAAATTTCTAGAGGTTTTCAGAGCCTGTAGAAAAGCCTCTTTCGCCGCCTTCTTAGAACTTTTATTGGGTCTTTCTTGAAACCTTTTCTTGGAGTTCTTATCTCAACACTGATTTTATCACACATTTTGTGAGTTTGAAACCATATTTTTAATTTAATTGTTTTTATTTTGTTTCATCATCTTAAAATACCATGTTGTGCTTTACTTTTTGTTTGTTCTTTGATCGTAAAAAACTCTACATTAATCAAACATGTCATTTTTAATTTGAATTATTAGAGTTTTAGAGATGAGATAAAAGGATTGATTTTTCAATCCTGAGATTTTAAGGCATAAGTCTTTCAGAGCCTTTAGAAAAGCCTTTTCAGAAGCCTTCTTGGAACTTTTATTGGGTCTTTCTTGAAACTTTTTCTTGGAGATCTTCTCTCAACACTGATTTTATCACACTCTTTGTGAGTTTGAAACCATATTTTTACTTTAATTGTTTTTATTTTGTTTCATCATCTTAATATATCATGTTGTGCTTTACTTTTTGTTTGTTCTTTGATCATAAAAAACTCTGCATTAATCAAACATGTCATTTTTTATTTGAATCATTAGAGTTTTAGAGATGAGATAAAAGAATTGATTTTTCAATCCTGAGATGTTAAGGCGTAAGTCTTTCAGAGCCTTTAGAAAAGCCTTTTTGGAGGTTTTCAGAGCCGTTAGAAAAGCCTTTTTAGAAGCCTTCTTGGAACTTTTATTGGGTCTTTCTTGGAACCTTTTCTTCGAGTTCTTCTCTCAACACTGATTTTCTCACACTCTTTGTGAGTTTGAAACCATATTTTTACTTTAATTGTTTTTGTTTTGTTTCATCATCTTAAAATACCATGTTGTTCTTTACTTTTTGTTTGTTCTTTGATCGTAAAAAACACTGCATTAATCAAACATGTCATTTTTTATTTGAATCATTAGAGTTTTAGAGATGAGATAAAAATTTCTAGAGGTTTTCAGAGCCTTTAGAAAAGCCTTTTTAGAAGCCTTCTTGGAACTTTTATTGGGTCTTTCTTGAAACCTTTTCTTGGAGTTCTTCTCTCAACACTGATTTTATCACACTCTTTGTGAGTTTGAAACCATATTTTTACTTTAGTTGTTTTTATTTTATTTCATCATCTTAAAATATCATGTTTTGCTTTACTTTTTGTTTGTTGTTTGATCATAAAAAACTCTGTATTAATCAAACATGTCATTTTTTATTTGAATCCTTAGAGTTTTACAGATTAGATAAAAGAATTGATTTTTCAATCCTGAGATTTGAAGGCATAAGTCTTTCAGAGCCTTTAGAAAAGCCTTTTTGGAGGTTTTCAGAGCCGTTAGAAAAGCCTTATTAGAAGCCTTCTTGGAACTTTTGTTGGGTCTTTCTTGGAACCTTTTCTTGGACTTCTTCTCTCAACACTGATTTTCTCACACTCTTTGTGAGTTTGAAACCATATTTTTACTTTAATTATTTTTGTTTTGTTTCATCATCTTAAAATACCATGTTGTGCTTTACTTTTTGTTTGTTCTTTGATCGTAAAAAACAGTGCATTAATCAAACATGTCATTTTTTATTTGAATCATTAAAGTTTTAGAGATGAGATAAAAATTTCTAGAGGTTTTCAGAGCCTTTAGAAAAGCCTTTTTAGAAGCCTTCTTGGAACTTTTATTGGGTCCTTCTTGAAACCTTTTCTTGGAGTTCTTCTCTCAACACTAATTTTATCACACTCTTTGTGAGTTTGAAACCATATTTTTACTTTAATTGTTTTTATTTTGTTTCATCATCTTAATATATCATGTTGTGCGTTACTTTTTGTTTGTTCTTTGATCATAAAAAACTCTGCATTAATCAAACATGTCATTTTTTATTTGAATCATTAGAGTTTTAGAGATGAGATAAAAGAACTGATTTTTCAATCCTGAGATTTTAAGGCATAAGTCCTTCAGAGCCTTTAGAAAAGCCTTTTTGGAGGTTTTCAGAGCCGTTAGAAAAGCTTTATGAGAAGCCTTCTTGGAACTTTTGTTGGGTGTTTCTTGGAACCTTTTCTTGGACTTCTTCTCTCAACACTGATTTTCTTACACTCTTTGTGAGTTTGAAACCATATTTTTACTTTAATTATTTTTGTTTTGTTTCATCATCTTAAAATACCATGTTGTGCTTTACTTCTTGTTTGTTCTTTGATCGTAAAAAACACTGCATTAATCAAACATGTCATTTTTTATTTGAATCATTAGAGTTTTAGAGATGAGATAAAGATTTCTAGAGGTTTTTAGAGCCTTTAGAAAAGCCCTTTTAGAAGCCTTCTTGGAACTTTTATTGGGTCCTTCTTGGAACCATTTCTCGGAGTTCTTCTCTCAACACTGATTTTATCACACTCTTTATGAGTTTGAAACCATATTGTTACTTTAATTGTTTTTATTTTGTTTCATCTTAAAATACCATGTTGTGCTTTATTTTTTATTTGTTCTTTGATCGTAAAAAACTCTGCATTAGTCAAACATGTCATTTTTTATTTGACTCATTAGAGTTTTAGGGATGAGATAAAAATTTCTAGAGGTTTTCAGAGCCTTTAGAAAAGCCTTTTTAGAAGCCTTCTTGGAACTTTTATTGGGTCTTCCTTTAAAACTTTTCCTGGAGTTCTTCTCTCAACACTAATTTTATCACACTCTTTGGGAGTTTGAAACCATATTTTTAATTTAATTGTTTTTATTTTGTTTCATCATCTTAAAATACCATGTTGTGCTTTACTTTTTGTTTGTTCTTTGATCGTAAAAAACTCTGCATTAATCAAACATGTCATTTTTTATTTGAATCATTAGAGTTTTAGAGATGAGATAAAAATTTCTAGAGGTTTTCAGAGCGTTTAGAAAAGCCTTTTTAGAAGCCTTCTTGGAACTTTTATTGGTCCTTCTTGAAACCTTTTCTTGGAGTTCTTCTCTCAACACTGATTTTATCACACTCTTTGTGAGTTTGAAACCATATTTTTACTTTAATTGTTTTTATTTTGTTTCATCATCTTAATATATCATGTTGTGCTTTACTTTTTGTTTGTTCTTTGATCATAAAAAACTCTGCATTAATCAAACATGTCATTTTTTATTTGAATCATTAGAGTTTTAGAGATGAGATAAAAGAATTGATTTTTCAATCCTGAGATGTTAAGGCGTAAGTCTTTCAGAGCCTTTAGAAAGCCTTTTTGGAGGTTTTCAGAGCCGTTAGAAAAGCCTTTTTAGAAGCCTTCTTGGAACTTTTATTGGGTCTTTCTTGGAACCTTTTCTTCGAGTTCTTCTCTCAACACTGATTTTCTCACACTCTTTGTGAGTTTTAAACCATATTTTTACTTTAATTGTTTTTGTTTTGTTTCATCATCTTAAAATACCATGTTGTGCTTTACTTTTTGTTTGTTCTTTGATCGTAAAAAACACTGCTTTAATCAAACATGTCATTTTTTATTTGAATCATTAGAGTTTTAGAGATGAGATAAAAATTTCTAGAGGTTTTCAGAGCCTTTAGAAAAGCCTTTTTAGAAGCCTTCTTGGAACTTTTATTGGGTCTTTCTTGAAACCTTTTCTTGGAGTTCTTCTCTCAACACTGATTTTATCACACTCTTTGTGAGTTTGAAACCATATTTTTACTTTAATTGTTTTTATTTTGTTTAATCATCTTAAAATATCATGTTGTGCTTTACTTTTTGTTTGTTGTTTGATCATAAAAAACTCTGTATTAATCAAACATGTCATTTTTTATTTGAATCCTTAGAGTTTTACAGATTAGATAAAAGAATTGATTTTTCAATCCTGAGATTTGAAGGCATAAGTCTTTCAGATCCTTTAGAAAAGCCTTTTTGGAGGTTTTTAGAGCCGTTAGAAAAGCCTTATTAGAAGCCTTCTTGGAACTTTTGTTGGGTCTTTCTTGGAATCTTTTCTTGGACTTCTTCTCTCAACACTGATTTTCTCACACTCTTTGTGAGTTTGAAACCATATTTTTACTTTAATTATTTTTGTTTTGTTTCATCATCTTAAAATTCCATGTTGTGCTTTACTTTTTGTTTGTTCTTTGATCGTAAAAAACACTGCATTAATCAAACATGTCATTTTTTATTTGAATCATTAGAGTTTTAGAGATGAGATAAAGATTTCTAGAGGTTTTTAGAGCCTTTAGAAAAGCGTTTTTAGAAGCCTTCTTGGAACTTTTATTGGGTCCTTCTTGGAACCATTTCTCGGAGTTCTTCTCTCAACACTGATTTTATCACACTCTTTATGAGTTTGAAACCATATTTTTACTTTAATTATTTTTGTTTTGTTTCATCATCCTAAAATACCATGTTGTGCTTTACTTTTTGTTTGTTCTTTGATCGTAAAAAACACTGCATTAATCAAACATGTCATTTTTTATTTGAATCATTAGAGTTTTAGAGATGAGATAAAAAATTCTAGAGGTTTTCAGAGCCTTTTTAGAAGCCTTCTTGGAACTTTTATTGGGTCCTTCTTGAAACCTTTTCTTGGAGTTGTTCTCTCAACACTAATTTTATCACACTCTTTGTGAGTTTGAAACCATATTTTTACTTTAATTGTTTTTATTTTGTTTCATCATCTTAATATATCATGTTGTGCTTTACTTTTTGTTTGTTCTTTGATCATAAAAAAATCTTCATTAATCAAACATGTCATTTTTTATTTGAATCATTAGAGTTTTAGAGATGAGATAAAAGAATTGAGTTTTCAATCCTGAGATTTTAAGGCATAAGTCCTTCAGAGCCTTTAGAAAAGCCTTTTTGGAGGTTTTTAGAGCCGTTAGAAAAGCCTTATTAGAAGCCTTCTTGGAACTTTTGTTGGGTCTTTCTTGGAATCTTTTCTTGGACTTCTTCTCTCAACACTGATTTTCTCACACTCTTTGTGAGTTTGAAACCATATTTTTACTTTAATTATTTTTGTTTTGTTTCATCATCTTAAAATTCCATGTTGTGCTTTACTTTTTGTTTGTTCTTTGATCGTAAAAAACACTGCATTAATCAAACATGTCATTTTTTATTTGAATCATTAGAGTTTTAGAGATGAGATAAAGATTTCTAGAGGTTTTTAGAGCCTTTAGAAAAGCGTTTTTAGAAGCCTTCTTGGAACTTTTATTGGGTCCTTCTTGGAACCATTTCTCGGAGTTCTTCTCTCAACACTGATTTTATCACACTCTTTATGAGTTTGAAACCATATTATTACTTTAATTATTTTTGTTTTGTTTCATCATCCTAAAATACCATGTTGTGCTTTACTTTTTGTTTGTTCTTTGATCGTAAAAAACACTGCATTAATCAAACATGTCATTTTTTATTTGAATCATTAGAGTTTTAGAGATGAGATAAAAAATTCTAGAGGTTTTCAGAGCCTTTTTAGAAGCCTTCTTGGAACTTTTATTGGGTCCTTCTTGAAACCTTTTCTTGGAGTTGTTCTCTCAACACTAATTTTATCACACTCTTTGTGAGTTTGAAACCATATTTTTACTTTAATTGTTTTTATTTTGTTTCATCATCTTAATATATCATGTTGTGCTTTACTTTTTGTTTGTTCTTTGATCATAAAAAAATCTTCATTAATCAAACATGTCATTTTTTATTTGAATCATTAGAGTTTTAGAGATGAGATAAAAGAATTGAGTTTTCAATCCTGAGATTTTAAGGCATAAGTCCTTCAGAGCCTTTAGAAAAGCCTTTTTGGAGGTTTTCAGAGCCGTTAGAAAAGCCTTATTAGAAGCCTTCTTGGAACTTTTGTTGGGTCTTTCTTGGAACCTTTTCTTGGACTTCTTCTCTCAATACTGATTTTCTTACACTCTTTGTGAGTTTGAAACCATATTTTTACTTTAATTATTTTTGTTTTGTTTCATCATCTTAAAATACCATGTTGTGCTTTACTTTTTGTTTGTTCTTTGATCGTAAAAAACACTGCATTAATCAAACATGTCATTTTTTATTTGAATCATTAGAGTTTTAGAGATGAGATAAAGATTTCTAGAGGTTTTTAGAGCCTTTAGAAAAGCCCTTTTAGAAGCCTTCTTGGAACTTTTATTGGGTCCTTCTTGGAACCATTTCTCGGAGTTCTTCTCTCAACACTGATTTTATCACACTCTTTATGAGTTTTAAACCATATTGTTACTTTAATTGTTTTTATTTTGTTTCATCTTAAAATACCATGTTGTGCTTTATTTTTTATTTGTTCTTTGATCGTAAAAAACTCTGCATTAGTCAAACATGTCATTTTTTATTTGACTCATTAGAGTTTTAGGGATGAGATAAAAATTTCTAGAGGTTTTCAGAGCCTATAGAAAAGCCTTTTTAGAAGCCTTCTTGGAACTTTTATTGGGTCTTCCTTTAAAACTTTTCCTGGAGTTCTTCTCTCAACACTGATTTTATCACCCTCTTTGGGAGTTTGAAACCATATTTTTATTTTAATTATTTTTATTTTGTTTCATCATCTTAAAATACCATGTTGTGCTTTAGTTTTTGTTTGTTCTTTGATCGTAAAAAACTCTGCATTAATCACACATGTCATTTTTTATTTTAATCATTAGTTTTAGAGATGAGATAAAAATTTCTAGAGGTTTTCAGAGCCTTTAGAAAAGCCTTTTTAGAAGCCTTCTTGGAACTTTTATTGGGTCCTTCTTGAAACCTTTTCTTGGAGTTCTTCTCTCAACACTGGTTTTATCACACTCTTTGTGAGTTTGAAACCATATTTTTACTTTAATTGTTTTTATTTTGTTTCATCATCTTAAAATATCATGTTATGCTTTAGTTTTTGTTTGTTCTTTGATCATAAAAAACTCTGCATTAATCAAACATGTCATTTTTTATTTGAATCATTAGAGTTTTAGAGATGAGATAAAAGAATTGATTTTTCAATCCTGAGATTTTAAGGCGTAAGTCTTTCCGAGCCTTTAGAAAAGCCTTTTTGGAGGTTTTCAGAGCCGTTAGAAAAGCCTTTTTAGAAGCCTTCTTGGAACTTTTATTGGGTCTTTCTTGGAACCTTTTCTTCGAGTTCTTCTCTCAACACTGATTTTCTCACACTCTTTGTGAGTTTGAAACCATATTTTTACTTTAATTGTTTTTGTTTTGTTTCATCATCTAAAAATACCATGTTGTGCTTTACTTTTTGTTTGTTCTTTGATCATAAAAAACTCTGCATTAATCAAACATGTCATTTTTGAATCATTAGAGTTTTAGAGATGAGATAAAAGAATTGATTTTTCAATCCTGAGATTTTAAGGCATAAGTCTTTCAGAGCCTTTAGAAAAGCCTTTTTGGAGGTTTTCAGAGCCATTAGAAAAGCCTCTTTAGAAGCCTTCTTGGAACTTTTATTGGGTCTTTCCTGGAACCTTTTCTTCGAGTTCTTCTCTCAACACTGATTTTCTCACTCTTTGTGAGTTTGAAACCATATTTTTACTTTAATTGTTTTTGTTTTGTTTCATCATCTTAAAATACCATGTTGTGCTTTACTTTTTGTTTGTTCTTTGATCGTAAAAAACACTGCATTAATCAAACATGTCATTTTTTATTTCAATCATTAGAGTTTTAGAGATGAGATAAAGATTTCTAGAGGTTCTCAAAGCCTTTAGAAAAGCCCTTTTAGAAGCCTTCTTGCAACTTTTATTGGGTCCTTCTTGAAACCATTTCTCGGAGTTCTTCTCTCAACACTGCTTTTATCACACTCTTTATGAGTTTAAAACCATATTTTTACTTTAATTATTTTTATTTTGTTTTATCTTAAAATACCATGTTGTGCTTTATTTTTTGTTTGTTCTTTGATCGTAAAAAACTCTGCATTAATCAAACATGTCATTTTTTATTTGACTCATTAGAGTTTTCGGGATGAGATAAAAATTTCTAGAGGTTTTCAGAGCCGTTAGAAAAGCCTTTTTAGAAGGCTTCTCAGAACTTTTATTGGGTCTTTCTTGAAAACTTTTCTTGGAGTTCTTCTCTCAACACTGATTTTATCACACTCTTTGTGAGTTTGAAACCATATTTTTACTTTAATTGTTTTTATTTTGTTTCATCATCTTAAAATACCATGTTGTGCTTTACTTTTTGTTTGCTCTTTAATCGTAAAAAACTCTGCCTTAATCAAACATATCATTTATTATTTGAATCATTAGAGTTTTAGAGATGAGATAAAAATTTCTAGAGGTTTTCAGAGCCTTTAGAAAAGCCTTTTTAGAAGCCTTCTTGGAACTTTTATTGGGTCTTTCTTGAAACCTTTTCTTGGAGTTCTTCTCTCAACACTGATTTTATCACACTCTTTGTGAGATTGAAACCATATTTTTACTTTAATTGTTTTTATTTTGTTTCATCATCTTAAAATATCATGTTATGCTTTAGTTTTTGTTTGTCCTTTGATCATAAAAAACTCTGCATTAATGAAACATGTCATTTTTTATTTGAATCATTAGAGTTTTAGAAATGAGATAAAAGAATTGATTTTCCAATCCTGAGATTTTAAGGCGTAAGTCTTTCAGAGCCTTTAGAAAAGCCTTTTTGGAGGTTTTCAGAGCCGTTAGAAAAGCCTTTTTAGAAGCCTTCTTGGAACTTTTATTGGGTCCTTCTTGAAACCTTTTCTTGGAGTTCTTCTCTCAACACTGGTTTTATCACACTCTTTGTGAGTTTGAAACCATATTTTTACTTTAATTGTTTTTATTTTGTTTCATCATCTTAAAATATCATGTTATGCTTTAGTTTTTGTTTGTTCTTTGATCATAAAAAGCTCTGCATTAATCAAACATGTCATTTTTTATTTGAATCATTAGAGTTTTAGAGATGAGATAAAAATTTCTAGAGGTTTTCAGAGCCTTCAGAAAAGCCTTTTTAGAAGCCTTCTTGGAACTTTTATTGGGTCTTTCTTGAAACTTTTTCTTGGAGTTCTTCTCTCAACACTGATCTTATCACACTCTTTGTCAGTTTGAAACCATATTTTTACTTTAATTGTTTTTATTTTGTTTCATCATCTTAAAATACCATGTTGTGCTTTACTTTTTGTTTGTTCTTTGATCGTAAAAAACTCTGCATTAATCAAGCATGTCATTTATTATTTGAATCATTAGAGTTTTAGAGATGAGATAAAAATTTCTAGAGTTTTTTAGAGCCTTTAGAAAAACCTTTTTAGAAGCCTTCTTGTAACTTTTATTGGGTCTTTCTTGAAACCTTTTCTTGGAGTTCTTCTCTCAACACTGATTTTATCACACTCCTTGTGAGTTTGAAACCATATTTTTACTTTAATTGTTTTTATTTTGTTTCATCATCTTAAAATATCATGTTGTGCTTTACTTTTTGTTTGTTCTTTGATCATAAAAAACTCTGCATTAATCAAACATGTCATTTTTTATTTGAATCATTAGAGTTTTAGAGATGAGATAAAAGAATTGATTTTTCAATCCTGAGATTTTAAGGCATAAGTCTTTCAGAGCCTTTAGAAAAGCCTTTTTGGAAGTTTTCAGAGCCGTTAGAAAAGCCTTTTTGGAGGTTTTCAGAGCCGTTAGAAAAGCCTTTTTAGAAGCCTTCTTGGAACTTTTATCGGGTCTTTCTTGGAACCTTTTCTTCGAGTTCTTCTGTCAACACTGATTTTCTCACACTCTTTGTGAGTTTGAAACAATATTTTTACTTTAATTGTTTTTGTTTTGTTTCATCATCTTAAAATACCATGTTGTGCTTTACTTTTTGTTTGTTCTTTGATCGTAAAAAACACTGCATTAATCAAACATGTCATTTTTTATTTGAATCATTAGAGTTTTAGAGATGAGATAAAAATTTCTAGAGGTTTTCAGAGCCTTTAGAAAAGTCCTTTTAGAAGCCTTCTTGGAACTTTTATTGGGTCTTTCTTGAAACCTTTTCTTGGAGTTCTTCTCTCAACACTGATTTTATCACACTCTTTGTGAGTTTGAAACCATATTTTTACTTTAATATTTTTTGTTTTGTTTCATCATCTTAAAATACCATGTTGTGCTTTACTTTTTGTTTGTTCTTTGATCGTAAAAAACACTGCATTAATCAAACATGTCATTTTTTATTTGAATCATTAGAGTTTTAGAGATGAGATAAAAATTTCTAGAGGTTTTCAGAGCCTTTAGAAAAGTCTTTTTAGAAGCCTTCTTGGAACTTTTATTGGGTCTTTCTTGAAACCTTTTCTTGGAGTTCTTCCCTCAACACTGATTTTATCACACTCCTTGTGAGTTTGAAACGATATTTTTACTTTAATTGTTTTTATTTTGTTTCATCATCTTAAAATATCATGTTGTGCTTTACTTTTTGTTTGTTCTTTGATCATAAAAAACTCTGCATTAATCAAACATGTCATTTTTTATTTGAATCATGAGAGTTTTAGAGATGAGATAAAAGAATTGATTTTTCAATCCTGAGATTTTAAGGCATAAGTCTTTCAGAGCCTTTAGAAAAGCCTTTTTGGAGGTTTTCAGAGCCGTTAGAAAAGCCTTTTTAGAAGCCTTCTTGGAACTTTTCTTGGGTCTTTCTTGGAACCTTTTCTTCAAGTTCTTCTGTCACCACTGATTTTCTCACACTCTTTGTGAGTTTGAAACCATATTTTTACTTTAATTGTTTTTGTTTTGTTTCATCATCTTAAAATACCATGTTGTGCTTTACTTTTTGTTTGTTCTTTGATCGTAAAAAACACTACATTAATCAAACATGTCATTTTTTATTTGAATCATTAGAGTTTTAGAGATGAGATAAAAATTTCTAGAGGTTTTCAGAGCCTTTAGAAAAGTCTTTTTAGAAGCCTTCTTGGAACTTTTATTGGGTCTTTCTTGAAACCATTTCTTGGAGTTCTTCTCTCAACACTGATTTTATCACACTCCTTGTGAGTTTGAAACCATATTTTTACTTTAATTGTTTTTATTTTGTTTCATCATCTTAAAATATCATGTTGTGCTTTACTTTTTGTTTGTTCCTTGATCATAAAAAACTCTGCATTAATCAAACATGTCATTTTTTATTTGAATCATTAGAGTTTTAGAGATGAGATAAAAGAATTGATTTTTCAATCCTGAGATTTTAAGGCATAAGTCTTTCAGAGCCTTTAGAAAAGCCTTTTTGGAGGTTTTCAGAGCCGTTAGCAAAGCCTTTTTAGAAGCCTTCTTGGAACTTTTATTGGGTCTTTCTTGGAACCTTTTCTTCGAGTTCTTCAGTCAACACTGATTTTCTCACACTCTTTGTGAGTTTGAAACCATATTTTTACTTTAATTGTTTTTGTTTTGTTTCATCATCTTAAAATACCATGTTGTGCTTTACTTTTTGTTTGTTCTTTGATCATAAAAAACTCTGCATTAATCAAACATGTCATTTTTTATTTGAATCATTAGAGTTTTAGAGATGAGATAAAAATTTCTAGAGGTTTTCAGAGCCTTTAGAAAAGTCTTTTTAGAAGCCTTCTTGGAACATTTATTGGGTCTTTCTTGAAACCTTTTATTGGAGTTCTTCTCTCAACACTGATTTTATCACACTCCTTGTGAGTTTGAAACGATATTTTTACTTTAATTGTTTTTATTTTGTTTCATCATCTTAAAATATCATGTTGTGCTTTACTTTTTGTTTGTTCTTTGATCATAAAAAACTCTGCATTAATCAAACATGTCATTTTTTATTTGAATCATTAGAGTTTTAGAGATGAGATAAAAGAATTGATTTTTCAATCCTGAGATTTTAAGGCATAAGTCTTTCAGAGCCTTTAGAAAAGCCTTTTTGGAGGTTTTTAGAGCCGTTAGAAAAGCCTTTTTGGAGGTTTTGAGAGCCGTTAGAAAAGCCTTTTTAGAAGCCTTCTTGGAACTTTTATTGGTTCTTTCTTGGAACCTTTTCTTCGAGTTCTTCTGTCAACACTGATTTTCTCACACTCTTTGTGAGTTTGAAACCATATTTTTACTTTAATTATTTTTATTTTGTTTCATCATCTTAAAATATCATGTTGTGCTTTACTTTTTGTTTGTTCTTTGATCATAAAAAACTCTGCATTAATCAAACATGTCATTTTTTATTTGAATCATTAGAGTTTTAGAGATGAGATAAAAGAATTGATTTTTCAATCCTGAGATTTTAAGGCATAAGTCTTTCAGAGCCTTTAGAAAAGCCTTTTAGGAGGTTTTCAGAGCCGTTAGAAAAGCCTTTTTAGAAGCCTTCTTGGAACTTTTATTGGGACTGTCTTGGAACCTTTTCTTCGAGTTCTTCTCTCAACACTTATTTTCTCACACTCTTTGTGAGTTTGAAACCATGTTTTTACTTTAATTGTTTTTGTTTTGTTTCATCATCTTAAAATACCATCTTGTGCTTTACTTTTTGTTTGTTCTTTGATCATAAAAAACTCTGCATTAATCAAACATGTCATTTTTTATTTGAATCATTAGAGTTTTAGAGATGAGATAAAAGAATTGATTTTTCAATCCTGAGATTTTAAGGCATAAGTCTTTCAGAGCCTTTAGAAAAGCCTTTTCGGAGGTTTTCAGAGCCGTTAGGAAAACCTTTTTAGAAGCCTTCTTGGAACTTTTATTGGGTCTTTCTTGAAACATTTTCTTGGAGTTCTTCTCTCAACACTGATTTTATCACACTCCTTGTGAGTTTGAAACCATATTTTTACTTTAATTGTTTTTATTTTGTTTCATCATCTTAAAATATCATGTTGTGCTTTACTTTTTGTTTGTTCTTTGATCATAAAAAACTCTGCATTAATCAAACATGTCATTTTTTATTTGAATCATTAGAGTTTTAGAGATGAGATAAAAGAATTGATTTTTCAATCCTGAGATTTTAAGGCATAAGTCTTTCAGAGCCTTTAGAAAAGCCTTTTTGGAGGTTTTCAGAGCCGTTAGCAAAGCCTTTTTAGAAGCCTTCTTGGAACTTTTATTGGGTCTTTCTTGGAACCTTTTCTTCGAGTTCTTCAGTCAACACTGATTTTCTCACACTCTTTGTGAGTTTGAAACCATATTTTCACTTTAATTGTTTTTGTTTTGTTTCATCATCTTAAAATACCATGTTGTGCTTTACTTTTTGTTTGTTCTTTGATCGTAAAAAACAATGCATTAATCAAACATGTCATTTTTTATTTGAATCATTAGAGTTTTAGAGATGAGATAAAAATTTCTAGAGGTTTTCAGAGCCTTTAGAAAAGTCTTTTTAGAAGCCTTCTTGGAACTTTTATTGGGTCTTTCTTGAAACCTTTTCTTGGAGTTCTTCCCTCAACACTGATTTTATCACACTCCTTGTGAGTTTGAAACGATATTTTTACTTTAATTGTTTTTATTTTGTTTCATCATCTTAAAATATCATGTTGTGCTTTACTTTTTGTTTGTTCTTTGATCATAAAAAACTCTGCATTAATCAAACATGTCATTTTTTATTTGAATCATTAGAGTTTTAGAGATGAGATAAAAGAATTGATTTTTCAATCCTGAGATTTTAAGGCATAAGTCTTTCAGAGCCTTTAGAAAAGCCTTTTTGGAGGTTTTTAGAGCCGTTAGAAAAGCCTTTTTGGAGGTTTTGAGAGCCGTTAGAAAAGCCTTTTTAGAAGCCTTCTTGGAACTTTTATTGGTTCTTTCTTGGAACCTTTTCTTCGAGTTCTTCTGTCAACACTGATTTTCTCACACTCTTTGTGAGTTTGAAACCATATTTTTACTTTAATTGTTTTTGTTTTGTTTCATCATCTTAAAATACCATGTTGTGCTTTACTTTTTGTTTGTTCTTTGATCGTAAAAAACACTGCATTAATCAAACATGTCATTTTTTATTTGAATCATTAGAGTTTTAGAGATGAGATAAAAATTTCTAGAGGTTTTCAGAGCCTTTAGAAAAGTCTTTTTAGAAGCCTTCTTGGAACTTTTATTGGGTCTTTCTTGAAACCTTTTCTTGGAGTTCTTCTCTCAACACTGATTTTATCACACTTCTTGTGAGTTTGAAACGATATTTTTACTTTAATTGTTTTTATTTTGTTTCATCATCTTAAAATATCATGTTGTGCTTTACTTTTTGTTTGTTCTTTGATCATAAAAAACTCTGCATTAATCAAACATGTCATTTTTTATTTGAATCATTAGAGTTTTAGAGATGAGATAAAAGAATTGATTTTTCAATCCTGAGATTTTAAGGCATAAGTCTTTCAGAGCCTTTAGAAAAGCCTTTTCGGAGGTTTTCAGAGCCGTTAGGAAAACCTTTTTAGAAGCCTTCTTGGAACTTTTATTGGGTCTTTCTTGAAACATTTTCTTGGAGTTCTTCTCTCAACACTGATTTTATCACACTCCTTGTGAGTTTGAAACCATATTTTTACTTTAATTGTTTTTATTTTGTTTCATCATCTTAAAATATCATGTTGTGCTTCACTTTTTGTTTGTTCTTTGATCATAAAAAACTCTGCATTAATCAAACATGTCATTTTTTATTTGAATCATTAGAGTTTTAGAGATGAGATAAAAGAATTGATTTTTCAATCCTGAGATTTTAAGGCATAAGTCTTTCAGAGCCTTTAGAAAAGCCTTTTTGGAGGTTTTCAGAGCCGTTAGCAAAGCCTTTTTAGAAGCCTTCTTGGAACTTTTATTGGGTCTTTCTTGGAACCTTTTCTTCGAGTTCTTCAGTCAACACTGATTTTCTCACACACTTTGTGAGTTTGAAACCATATTTTTACTTTAATTGTTTTTGTTTTGTTTCATCATCTTAAAATACCATGTTGTGCTTTACTTTTTGTTTGTTCTTTGATCGTAAAAAACAATGCATTAATCAAACATGTCATTTTTTATTTGAATCATTAGAGTTTTAGAGATGAGATAAAAATTTCTAGAGGTTTTCAGAGCCTTTAGAAAAGTCTTTTTAGAAGCCTTCTTGGAACTTTTATTGGGTCTTTCTTGAAACCTTTTCTTGGAGTTCTTCCCTCAACACTGATTTTATCACACTCCTTGTGAGTTTGAAACGATATTTTTACTTTAATTGTTTTTATTTTGTTTCATCATCTTAAAATATCATGTTGTGCTTTACTTTTTGTTTGTTCTTTGATCATAAAAAACTCTGCATTAATCAAACATGTCATTTTTTATTTGAATCATTAGAGTTTTAGAGATGAGATAAAAGAATTGATTTTTCAATCCTGAGATTTTAAGGCATAAGTCTTTCAGAGCCTTTAGAAAAGCCTTTTTGGAGGTTTTTAGAGCCGTTAGAAAAGCCTTTTTGGAGGTTTTGAGAGCCGTTAGAAAAGCCTTTTTAGAAGCCTTCTTGGAACTTTTATTGGTTCTTTCTTGGAACCTTTTCTTCGAGTTCTTCTGTCAACACTGATTTTCTCACACTCTTTGTGAGTTTGAAACCATATTTTTACTTTAATTGTTTTTGTTTTGTTTCATCATCTTAAAATACCATGTTGTGCTTTACTTTTTGTTTGTTCTTTGATCGTAAAAAACACTGCATTAATCAAACATGTCATTTTTTATTTGAATCATTAGAGTTTTAGAGATGAGATAAAAGAATTGATTTTTCAATCCTGAGATTTTAAGGCATAAGTCTTTCAGAGCCTTTAGAAAAGCCTTTTTGGAGGTTTTCAGAGCCGTTAGCAAAGCCTTTTTAGAAGCCTTCTTGGAACTTTTATTGGGTCTTTCTTGGAACCTTTTCTTCGAGTTCTTCAGTCAACACTGATTTTCTCACACTCTTTGTGAGTTTGAAACCATATTTTCACTTTAATTGTTTTTGTTTTGTTTCATCATCTTAAAATACCATGTTGTGCTTTACTTTTTGTTTGTTCTTTGATCGTAAAAAACAATGCATTAATCAAACATGTCATTTTTTATTTGAATCATTAGAGTTTTAGAGATGAGATAAAAATTTCTAGAGGTTTTCAGAGCCTTTAGAAAAGTCTTTTTAGAAGCCTTCTTGGAACTTTTATTGGGTCTTTCTTGAAACCTTTTCTTGGAGTTCTTCCCTCAACACTGATTTTATCACACTCCTTGTGAGTTTGAAACGATATTTTTACTTTAATTGTTTTTATTTTGTTTCATCATCTTAAAATATCATGTTGTGCTTTACTTTTTGTTTGTTCTTTGATCATAAAAAACTCTGCATTAATCAAACATGTCATTTTTTATTTGAATCATTAGAGTTTTAGAGATGAGATAAAAGAATTGATTTTTCAATCCTGAGATTTTAAGGCATAAGTCTTTCAGAGCCTTTAGAAAAGCCTTTTTGGAGGTTTTTAGAGCCGTTAGAAAAGCCTTTTTGGAGGTTTTGAGAGCCGTTAGAAAAGCCTTTTTAGAAGCCTTCTTGGAACTTTTATTGGTTCTTTCTTGGAACCTTTTCTTCGAGTTCTTCTGTCAACACTGATTTTCTCACACTCTTTGTGAGTTTGAAACCATATTTTTACTTTAATTGTTTTTGTTTTGTTTCATCATCTTAAAATACCATGTTGTGCTTTACTTTTTGTTTGTTCTTTGATCGTAAAAAACACTGCATTAATCAAACATGTCATTTTTTATTTGAATCATTAGAGTTTTAGAGATGAGATAAAAATTTCTAGAGGTTTTCAGAGCCTTTAGAAAAGTCTTTTTAGAAGCCTTCTTGGAACTTTTATTGGGTCTTTCTTGAAACCTTTTCTTGGAGTTCTTCTCTCAACACTGATTTTATCACACTTCTTGTGAGTTTGAAACGATATTTTTACTTTAATTGTTTTTATTTTGTTTCATCATCTTAAAATATCATGTTGTGCTTTACTTTTTGTTTGTTCTTTGATCATAAAAAACTCTGCATTAATCAAACATGTCATTTTTTATTTGAATCATTAGAGTTTTAGAGATGAGATAAAAGAATTGATTTTTCAATCCTGAGATTTTAAGGCATAAGTCTTTCAGAGCCTTTAGAAAAGCCTTTTCGGAGGTTTTCAGAGCCGTTAGGAAAACCTTTTTAGAAGCCTTCTTGGAACTTTTATTGGGTCTTTCTTGAAACATTTTCTTGGAGTTCTTCTCTCAACACTGATTTTATCACACTCCTTGTGAGTTTGAAACCATATTTTTACTTTAATTGTTTTTATTTTGTTTCATCATCTTAAAATATCATGTTGTGCTTTACTTTTTGTTTGTTCTTTGATCATAAAAAACTCTGCATTAATCAAACATGTCATTTTTTATTTGAATCATTAGAGTTTTAGAGATGAGATAAAAGAATTGATTTTTCAATCCTGAGATTTTAAGGCATAAGTCTTTCAGAGCCTTTAGAAAAGCCTTTTTGGAGGTTTTCAGAGCCGTTAGCAAAGCCTTTTTAGAAGCCTTCTTGGAACTTTTATTGGGTCTTTCTTGGAACCTTTTCTTCGAGTTCTTCAGTCAACACTGATTTTCTCACACACTTTGTGAGTTTGAAACCATATTTTTACTTTAATTGTTTTTGTTTTGTTTCATCATCTTAAAATACCATGTTGTGCTTTACTTTTTGTTTGTTCTTTGATCGTAAAAAACAATGCATTAATCAAACATGTCATTTTTTATTTGAATCATTAGAGTTTTAGAGATGAGATAAAAATTTCTAGAGGTTTTCAGAGCCTTTAGAAAAGTCTTTTTAGAAGCCTTCTTGGAACTTTTATTGGGTCTTTCTTGAAACCTTTTCTTGGAGTTCTTCCCTCAACACTGATTTTATCACACTCCTTGTGAGTTTGAAACGATATTTTTACTTTAATTGTTTTTATTTTGTTTCATCATCTTAAAATATCATGTTGTGCTTTACTTTTTGTTTGTTCTTTGATCATAAAAAACTCTGCATTAATCAAACATGTCATTTTTTATTTGAATCATTAGAGTTTTAGAGATGAGATAAAAGAATTGATTTTTCAATCCTGAGATTTTAAGGCATAAGTCTTTCAGAGCCTTTAGAAAAGCCTTTTTGGAGGTTTTTAGAGCCGTTAGAAAAGCCTTTTTGGAGGTTTTGAGAGCCGTTAGAAAAGCCTTTTTAGAAGCCTTCTTGGAACTTTTATTGGTTCTTTCTTGGAACCTTTTCTTCGAGTTCTTCTGTCAACACTGATTTTCTCACACTCTTTGTGAGTTTGAAACCATATTTTTACTTTAATTGTTTTTGTTTTGTTTCATCATCTTAAAATACCATGTTGTGCTTTACTTTTTGTTTGTTCTTTGATCGTAAAAAACACTGCATTAATCAAACATGTCATTTTTTATTTGAATCATTAGAGTTTTAGAGATGAGATAAAAATTTCTAGAGGTTTTCAGAGCCTTTAGAAAAGTCTTTTTAGAAGCCTTCTTGGAACTTTTATTGGGTCTTTCTTGAAACCTTTTCTTGGAGTTCTTCTCTCAACACTGATTTTATCACACTTCTTGTGAGTTTGAAACGATATTTTTACTTTAATTGTTTTTATTTTGTTTCATCATCTTAAAATATCATGTTGTGCTTTACTTTTTGTTTGTTCTTTGATCATAAAAAACTCTGCATTAATCAAACATGTCATTTTTTATTTGAATCATTAGAGTTTTAGAGATGAGATAAAAGAATTGATTTTTCAATCCTGAGATTTTAAGGCATAAGTCTTTCAGAGCCTTTAGAAAAGCCTTTTCGGAGGTTTTCAGAGCCGTTAGGAAAACCTTTTTAGAAGCCTTCTTGGAACTTTTATTGGGTCTTTCTTGAAACATTTTCTTGGAGTTCTTCTCTCAACACTGATTTTATCACACTCCTTGTGAGTTTGAAACCATATTTTTACTTTAATTGTTTTTATTTTGTTTCATCATCTTAAAATATCATGTTGTGCTTTACTTTTTGTTTGTTCTTTGATCATAAAAAACTCTGCATTAATCAAACATGTCATTTTTTATTTGAATCATTAGAGTTTTAGAGATGAGATAAAAGAATTGATTTTTCAATCCTGAGATTTTAAGGCATAAGTCTTTCAGAGCCTTTAGAAAAGCCTTTTTGGAGGTTTTCAGAGCCGTTAGCAAAGCCTTTTTAGAAGCCTTCTTGGAACTTTTATTGGGTCTTTCTTGGAACCTTTTCTTCGAGTTCTTCAGTCAACACTGATTTTCTCACACACTTTGTGAGTTTGAAACCATATTTTTACTTTAATTGTTTTTGTTTTGTTTCATCATCTTAAAATACCATGTTGTGCTTTACTTTTTGTTTGTTCTTTGATCGTAAAAAACAATGCATTAATCAAACATGTCATTTTTTATTTGAATCATTAGAGTTTTAGAGATGAGATAAAAATTTCTAGAGGTTTTCAGAGCCTTTAGAAAAGTCTTTTTAGAAGCCTTCTTGGAACTTTTATTGGGTCTTTCTTGAAACCTTTTCTTGGAGTTCTTCCCTCAACACTGATTTTATCACACTCCTTGTGAGTTTGAAACGATATTTTTACTTTAATTGTTTTTATTTTGTTTCATCATCTTAAAATATCATGTTGTGCTTTACTTTTTGTTTGTTCTTTGATCATAAAAAACTCTGCATTAATCAAACATGTCATTTTTTATTTGAATCATTAGAGTTTTAGAGATGAGATAAAAGAATTGATTTTTCAATCCTGAGATTTTAAGGCATAAGTCTTTCAGAGCCTTTAGAAAAGCCTTTTTGGAGGTTTTTAGAGCCGTTAGAAAAGCCTTTTTGGAGGTTTTGAGAGCCGTTAGAAAAGCCTTTTTAGAAGCCTTCTTGGAACTTTTATTGGTTCTTTCTTGGAACCTTTTCTTCGAGTTCTTCTGTCAACACTGATTTTCTCACACTCTTTGTGAGTTTGAAACCATATTTTTACTTTAATTATTTTTATTTTGTTTCATCATCTTAAAATATCATGTTGTGCTTTACTTTTTGTTTGTTCTTTGATCATAAAAAACTCTGCATTAATCAAACATGTCATTTTTTATTTGAATCATTAGAGTTTTAGAGATGAGATAAAAGAATTGATTTTTCTATCCTGAGATTTTAAGGCATAAGTCTTTCAGAGCCTTTAGAAAAGCCTTTTAGGAGGTTTTCAGAGCCGTTAGAAAAGCCTTTTTAGAAGCCTTGTTGGAACTTTTATTGGGACTGTCTTGGAACCTTTTCTTCGAGTTCTTCTCTCAACACTTATTTTCTCACACTCTTTGTGAGTTTGAAACCATGTTTTTACTTTAATTGTTTTTGTTTTGTTTCATCATCTTAAAATACCATCTTGTGCTTTACTTTTTGTTTGTTCTTTGATCATAAAAAACTCTGCATTAATCAAACATGTCATTTTTTATTTGAATCATTAGAGTTTTAGAGATGAGATAAAAGAATTGATTTTTCAATCCTGAGATTTTAAGGCATAAGTCTTTCAGAGCCTTTAGAAAAGCCTTTTCGGAGGTTTTCAGAGCCGTTAGGAAAACCTTTTTAGAAGCCTTCTTGGAACTTTTATTGGGTCTTTCTTGAAACATTTTCTTGGAGTTCTTCTCTCAACACTGATTTTATCACACTCCTTGTGAGTTTGAAACCATATTTTTACTTTAATTGTTTTTATTTTGTTTCATCATCTTAAAATATCATGTTGTGCTTTACTTTTTGTTTGTTCTTTGATCATAAAAAACTCTGCATTAATCAAACATGTCATTTTTTATTTGAATCATTAGAGTTTTAGAGATGAGATAAAAGAATTGATTTTTCAATCCTGAGATTTTAAGGCATAAGTCTTTCAGAGCCTTTAGAAAAGCCTTTTCGGAGGTTTTCAGAGCCGTTAGGAAAACCTTTTTAGAAGCCTTCTTGGAACTTTTATTGGGTCTTTCTTGAAACATTTTCTTGGAGTTCTTCTCTCAACACTGATTTTATCACACTCCTTGTGAGTTTGAAACCATATTTTTACTTTAATTGTTTTTATTTTGTTTCATCATCTTAAAATATCATGTTGTGCTTTACCTTTTGTTTGTTCTTTGATCATAAAAAACTCTGCATTAATCAAACATGTCATTTTTTATTTGAATCATTAGAGTTTTAGAGATGAGATAAAAGAATTGATTTTTCAATCCTGAGATTTTAAGGCATAAGTCTTTCAGAGCCTTTAGAAAAGCATTTTTGGAAGTTTTCAGAGCCGTTAGGAAAGCCTTTTTGGAGGTTTTCAGAGCCGTTAGAAAAGCCTTTTTAGAAGCCTTCTTGGAACTTTTATTGGGTCTTTCTTGGAACCTTTTCTTCGAGTTCTTCTGTCAACACTGATTTTCTCACACTCTTTGTGAGTTTGAAACCATATTTTTACTTTAATTGTTTTTGTTTTGTTTCATCATCTTAAAATACCATGTTGTGCTTTACTTTTTGTTTGTTCTTTGATCGTAAAAAACACTGCATTAATCAAACATGTCATTTTTTATTTGAATCATTAGAGTTTTAGAGATGAGATAAAAATTTCTAGAGGTTTTCAGAGCCTTTAGAAAAGTCTTTTTAGAAGCCTTCTTGGAACTTTTATTGGGTCTTTCTTGAAACCTTTTCTTGGAGTTCTTCTCTCAACACTGATTTTATCACACTTCTTGTGAGTTTGAAACGATATTTTTACTTTAATTGTTTTTATTTTGTTTCATCATCTTAAAATATCATGTTGTGCTTTACTTTTTGTTTGTTCTTTGATCATAAAAAACTCTGCATTAATCAAACATGTCATTTTTTATTTGAATCATTAGAGTTTTAGAGATGAGATAAAAGAATTGATTTTTCAATCCTGAGATTTTAAGGCATAAGTCTTTCAGAGCCTTTAGAAAAGCCTTTTCGGAGGTTTTCAGAGCCGTTAGGAAAACCTTTTTAGAAGCCTTCTTGGAACTTTTATTGGGTCTTTCTTGAAACATTTTCTTGGAGTTCTTCTCTCAACACTGATTTTATCACACTCCTTGTGAGTTTGAAACCATATTTTTACTTTAATTGTTTTTATTTTGTTTCATCATCTTAAAATATCATGTTGTGCTTTACTTTTTGTTTGTTCTTTGATCATAAAAAACTCTGCATTAATCAAACATGTCATTTTTTATTTGAATCATTAGAGTTTTAGAGATGAGATAAAAGAATTGATTTTTCAATCCTGAGATTTTAAGGCATAAGTCTTTCAGAGCCATTAGAAAAGCATTTTTGGAAGTTTTCAGAGCCGTTAGGAAAGCCTTTTTGGAGGTTTTCAGAGCCGTTAGAAAAGCCTTTTTAGAAGCCTTCTTGGAACTTTTATTGGGTCTTTCTTGGAACCTTTTCTTCGAGTTCTTCTGTCAACACTGATTTTCTCACACTCTTTGTGAGTTTGAAACCATATTTTTACTTTAATTGTTTTTGTTTTGTTTCATCATCTTAAAATACCATGTTGTGCTTTACTTTTTGTTTGTTCTTTGATCGTAAAAAACACTGCATTAATCAAACATGTCATTTTTTATTTGAATCATTAGAGTTTTAGAGATGAGATAAAATTTCTAGAGGTTTTCAGAGCCTTTAGAAAAGTCTTTTTAGAAGCCTTCTTGGAACTTTTATTGGGTCTTTCTTGAAACCTTTTCTTGGAGTTCTTCTCTCAACACTGATTTTATCACACTTCTTGTGAGTTTGAAACGATATTTTTACTTTAATTGTTTTTATTTTGTTTCATCATCTTAAAATATCATGTTGTGCTTTACTTTTTGTTTGTTCTTTGATCATAAAAAACTTTGCATTAATCAAACATGTCATTTTTTATTTGAATCATTAGAGTTTTAGAGATGAGATAAAAGAATTGATTTTTCAATCCTGAGATTTTAAGGCATAAGTCTTTCAGAGCCTTTAGAAAAGCCTTTTTGGAGGTTTTCAGAGCCGTTAGAAAAGCCTTTTTAGAAGCCTTCTTGGAACTTTTCTTGGGTCTTTCTTGGAACCTTTTCTTCGAGTTCTTCTGTCACCACTGATTTTCTCACACTCTTTGTGAGTTTGAAACCATATTTTTACTTTAATTGTTTTTGTTTTGTTTCATCATCTTAAAATACCACGTTGTGCTTTACTTTTTGTTTGTTCTTTGATCGTAAAAAACACTACATTAATCAAACATGTCATTTTTTATTTGAATCATTAGAGTTTTAGAGATGAGATAAAAATTTCTAGAGGTTTTCAGAGCCTTTAGAAAAGTCTTTTTAGAAGCCTTCTTGGAACTTTTATTGGGTCTTTCTTGAAACCTTTTCTTGGAGTTCTTCTCTCAACACTGATTTTATCACACTCTTTGTGAGTTTGAAACCATATTTTCACTTTAATATTTTTTGTTTTGTTTCATCATCTTAAAATACCATGTTGTGCTTTACTTTTTGTTTGTTCTTTGATCGTAAAAAACACTGCATTAATCAAACATGTCATTTTTTATTTGAATCATTAGAGTTTTAGAGATGAGATAAAATTTCTAGAGGTTTTCAGAGCCTTTAGAAAAGTCTTTTTAGAAGCCTTCTTGGAACTTTTATTGGGTCTTTCTTGAAACCTTTTCTTGGAGTTCTTCTCTCAACACTGATTTTATCACACTTCTTGTGAGTTTGAAACGATATTTTTACTTTAATTGTTTTTATTTTGTTTCATCATCTTAAAATATCATGTTGTGCTTTACTTTTTGTTTGTTCTTTGATCATAAAAAACTTTGCATTAATCAAACATGTCATTTTTTATTTGAATCATTAGAGTTTTAGAGATGAGATAAAAGAATTGATTTTTCAATCCTGAGATTTTAAGGCATAAGTCTTTCAGAGCCTTTAGAAAAGCCTTTTTGGAGGTTTTCAGAGCCGTTAGAAAAGCCTTTTTAGAAGCCTTCTTGGAACTTTTCTTGGGTCTTTCTTGGAACCTTTTCTTCGAGTTCTTCTGTCACCACTGATTTTCTCACACTCTTTGTGAGTTTGAAACCATATTTTTACTTTAATTGTTTTTGTTTTGTTTCATCATCTTAAAATACCACGTTGTGCTTTACTTTTTGTTTGTTCTTTGATCGTAAAAAACACTACATTAATCAAACATGTCATTTTTTATTTGAATCATTAGAGTTTTAGAGATGAGATAAAAATTTCTAGAGGTTTTCAGAGCCTTTAGAAAAGTCTTTTTAGAAGCCTTCTTGGAACTTTTATTGGGTCTTTCTTGAAACCTTTTCTTGGAGTTCTTCTCTCAACACTGATTTTATCACACTCTTTGTGAGTTTGAAACCATATTTTCACTTTAATATTTTTTGTTTTGTTTCATCATCTTAAAATACCATGTTGTGCTTTACTTTTTGTTTGTTCTTTGATCGTAAAAAACACTGCATTAATCAAACATGTCATTTTTTATTTGAATCATTAGAGTTTTAGAGATGAGATAAAAATTTCTAGAGGTTTTCAGAGCCTTTAGAAAAGTCTTTTTAGAAGCCTTCTTGGAACTTTTATTGGGTCTTTCTTGAAACCTTTTCTTGGAGTTCTTCTCTCAACACTGATTTTATCACACTTCTTGTGAGTTTGAAACCATATTTTTACTTTAATTGTTTTTATTTTGTTTCATCATCTTAAAATATCATGTTGTGCTTTACTTTTTGTTTGTTCTTTGATCATAAAAAACTCTGCATTAATCAAACATGTCATTTTTTATTTGAATCATGAGAGTTTTAGAGATCAGATAAAAGAATTGATTTTTCAATCCTGAGATTTTAAGGCATAAGTCTTTCAGAGCCTTTAGAAAAGCCTTTTCGGAGGTTTTCAGAGCCGTTAGGAAAACCTTTTTAGAAGCCTTCTTGGAACTTTTATTGGGTCTTTCTTGAAACATTTTCTTGGAGTTCTTCTCTCAACACTGATTTTATCACACTCCTTGTGAGTTTGAAACCATATTTTTACTTTAATTGTTTTTATTTTGTTTCATCATCTTAAAATATCATGTTGTGCTTTACTTTTTGTTTGTTCTTTGATCATAAAAAACTCTGCATTAATCAAACATGTCATTTTTTATTTGAATCATTAGAGTTTTAGAGATGAGATAAAAGAATTGATTTTTCAATCCTGAGATTTTAAGGCATAAGTCTTTCAGAGCCTTTAGAAAAGCCTTTTCGGAGGTTTTCAGAGCCGTTAGGAAAACCTTTTTAGAAGCCTTCTTGGAACTTTTATTGGGTCTTTCTTGAAACATTTTCTTGGAGTTCTTCTCTCAACACTGATTTTATCACACTCCTTGTGAGTTTGAAACCATATTTTTACTTTAATTGTTTTTATTTTGTTTCATCATCTTAAAATATCATGTTGTGCTTTACCTTTTGTTTGTTCTTTGATCATAAAAAACTCTGCATTAATCAAACATGTCATTTTTTATTTGAATCATTAGAGTTTTAGAGATGAGATAAAAGAATTGATTTTTCAATCCTGAGATTTTAAGGCATAAGTCTTTCAGAGCCTTTAGAAAAGCATTTTTGGAAGTTTTCAGAGCCGTTAGGAAAGCCTTTTTGGAGGTTTTCAGAGCCGTTAGAAAAGCCTTTTTAGAAGCCTTCTTGGAACTTTTATTGGGTCTTTCTTGGAACCTTTTCTTCGAGTTCTTCTGTCAACACTGATTTTCTCACACTCTTTGTGAGTTTGAAACCATATTTTTACTTTAATTGTTTTTGTTTTGTTTCATCATCTTAAAATACCATGTTGTGCTTTACTTTTTGTTTGTTCTTTGATCGTAAAAAACACTGCATTAATCAAACATGTCATTTTTTATTTGAATCATTAGAGTTTTAGAGATGAGATAAAAATTTCTAGAGGTTTTCAGAGCCTTTAGAAAAGTCTTTTTAGAAGCCTTCTTGGAACTTTTATTGGGTCTTTCTTGAAACCTTTTCTTGGAGTTCTTCTCTCAACACTGATTTTATCACACTTCTTGTGAGTTTGAAACGATATTTTTACTTTAATTGTTTTTATTTTGTTTCATCATCTTAAAATATCATGTTGTGCTTTACTTTTTGTTTGTTCTTTGATCATAAAAAACTCTGCATTAATCAAACATGTCATTTTTTATTTGAATCATTAGAGTTTTAGAGATGAGATAAAAGAATTGATTTTTCAATCCTGAGATTTTAAGGCATAAGTCTTTCAGAGCCTTTAGAAAAGCCTTTTCGGAGGTTTTCAGAGCCGTTAGGAAAACCTTTTTAGAAGCCTTCTTGGAACTTTTATTGGGTCTTTCTTGAAACATTTTCTTGGAGTTCTTCTCTCAACACTGATTTTATCACACTCCTTGTGAGTTTGAAACCATATTTTTACTTTAATTGTTTTTATTTTGTTTCATCATCTTAAAATATCATGTTGTGCTTTACTTTTTGTTTGTTCTTTGATCATAAAAAACTCTGCATTAATCAAACATGTCATTTTTTATTTGAATCATTAGAGTTTTAGAGATGAGATAAAAGAATTGATTTTTCAATCCTGAGATTTTAAGGCATAAGTCTTTCAGAGCCATTAGAAAAGCATTTTTGGAAGTTTTCAGAGCCGTTAGGAAAGCCTTTTTGGAGGTTTTCAGAGCCGTTAGAAAAGCCTTTTTAGAAGCCTTCTTGGAACTTTTATTGGGTCTTTCTTGGAACCTTTTCTTCGAGTTCTTCTGTCAACACTGATTTTCTCACACTCTTTGTGAGTTTGAAACCATATTTTTACTTTAATTGTTTTTGTTTTGTTTCATCATCTTAAAATACCATGTTGTGCTTTACTTTTTGTTTGTTCTTTGATCGTAAAAAACACTGCATTAATCAAACATGTCATTTTTTATTTGAATCATTAGAGTTTTAGAGATGAGATAAAATTTCTAGAGGTTTTCAGAGCCTTTAGAAAAGTCTTTTTAGAAGCCTTCTTGGAACTTTTATTGGGTCTTTCTTGAAACCTTTTCTTGGAGTTCTTCTCTCAACACTGATTTTATCACACTTCTTGTGAGTTTGAAACGATATTTTTACTTTAATTGTTTTTATTTTGTTTCATCATCTTAAAATATCATGTTGTGCTTTACTTTTTGTTTGTTCTTTGATCATAAAAAACTTTGCATTAATCAAACATGTCATTTTTTATTTGAATCATTAGAGTTTTAGAGATGAGATAAAAGAATTGATTTTTCAATCCTGAGATTTTAAGGCATAAGTCTTTCAGAGCCTTTAGAAAAGCCTTTTTGGAGGTTTTCAGAGCCGTTAGAAAAGCCTTTTTAGAAGCCTTCTTGGAACTTTTCTTGGGTCTTTCTTGGAACCTTTTCTTCGAGTTCTTCTGTCACCACTGATTTTCTCACACTCTTTGTGAGTTTGAAACCATATTTTTACTTTAATTGTTTTTGTTTTGTTTCATCATCTTAAAATACCACGTTGTGCTTTACTTTTTGTTTGTTCTTTGATCGTAAAAAACACTACATTAATCAAACATGTCATTTTTTATTTGAATCATTAGAGTTTTAGAGATGAGATAAAAATTTCTAGAGGTTTTCAGAGCCTTTAGAAAAGTCTTTTTAGAAGCCTTCTTGGAACTTTTATTGGGTCTTTCTTGAAACCTTTTCTTGGAGTTCTTCTCTCAACACTGATTTTATCACACTCTTTGTGAGTTTGAAACCATATTTTCACTTTAATATTTTTTGTTTTGTTTCATCATCTTAAAATACCATGTTGTGCTTTACTTTTTGTTTGTTCTTTGATCGTAAAAAACACTGCATTAATCAAACATGTCATTTTTTATTTGAATCATTAGAGTTTTAGAGATGAGATAAAAATTTCTAGAGGTTTTCAGAGCCTTTAGAAAAGTCTTTTTAGAAGCCTTCTTGGAACTTTTATTGGGTCTTTCTTGAAACCTTTTCTTGGAGTTCTTCTCTCAACACTGATTTTATCACACTTCTTGTGAGTTTGAAACCATATTTTTACTTTAATTGTTTTTATTTTGTTTCATCATCTTAAAATATCATGTTGTGCTTTACTTTTTGTTTGTTCTTTGATCATAAAAAACTCTGCATTAATCAAACATGTCATTTTTTATTTGAATCATGAGAGTTTTAGAGATCAGATAAAAGAATTGATTTTTCAATCCTGAGATTTTAAGGCATAAGTCTTTCAGAGCCTTTAGAAAAGCCTTTTTGGAGGTTTTCAGAGCCGTTAGCAAAGCCTTTTTAGAAGCCTTCTTGGAACTTTTATTGGGTCTTTCTTGGAACCTTTTCTTCGAGTTCTTCAGTCAACACTGATTTTCTCACACTCTTTGTGAGTTTGAAACCATATTTTTACTTTAATTGTTTTTGTTTTGTTTCATCATCTTAAAATACCATGTTGTGCTTTACTTTTTGTTTGTTCTTTGATCGTAAAAAACAATGCATTAATCAAACATGTCATTTTTTATTTGAATCATTAGAGTTTTAGAGATGAGATAAAAATTTCTAGAGGTTTTCAGAGCCTTTAGAAAAGTCTTTTTAGAAGCCTTCTTGGAACTTTTATTGGGTCTTTCTTGAAACCTTTTCTTGGAGTTCTTCTCTCAACACTGATTTTATCACACTCCTTGTGAGTTTGAAACAATATTTTGACTTTAATTGTTTTTATTTTGTTTCATCATCTTAAAATATCATGTTGTGCTTTACTTCTTGTTTGTTCTTTGATCATAAAAAACTCTGCATTAATCAAACATGTCATTTTTTATTTGAATCATTAGAGTTTTAGAGATGAGATAAAAGAATTGATTTTTCAATCCTGAGATTTTAAGGCATAAGTCTTTCAGAGCCTTTAGAAAAGCCTTTTCGGAGGTTTTCAGAGCCGTTAGGAAAACCTTTTTAGAAGCCTTCTTGGAACTTTTATTGGGTCTTTCTTGAAACATTTTCTTGGAGTTCTTCTCTCAACACTGATTTTATCACACTCCTTGTGAGTTTGAAACCATATTTTTACTTTAATTGTTTTTATTTTGTTTCATCATCTTAAAATATCATGTTGTGCTTTACTTTTTGTTTGTTCTTTGATCATAAAAAACTCTGCATTAATCAAACATGTCATTTTTTATTTGAATCATTAGAGTTTTAGAGATGAGATAAAAGAATTGATTTTTCAATCCTGAGATTTTAAGGCATAAGTCTTTCAGAGCCTTTAGAAAAGCCTTTTTGGAGGTTTTCAGAGCCGTTAGCAAAGCCTTTTTAGAAGCCTTCTTGGAACTTTTATTGGGTCTTTCTTGGAACCTTTTCTTCGAGTTCTTCAGTCAACACTGATTTTCTCACACTCTTTGTGAGTTTGAAACCATATTTTTACTTTAATTGTTTTTGTTTTGTTTCATCATCTTAAAATACCATGTTGTGCTTTACTTTTTGTTTGTTCTTTGATCGTAAAAAACAATGCATTAATCAAACATGTCATTTTTTATTTGAATCATTAGAGTTTTAGAGATGAGATAAAAATTTCTAGAGGTTTTCAGAGCCTTTAGAAAAGTCTTTTTAGAAGCCTTCTTGGAACTTTTATTGGGTCTTTCTTGAAACCTTTTCTTGGAGTTCTTCCCTCAACACTGATTTTATCACACTCCTTGTGAGTTTGAAACGATATTTTTACTTTAATTGTTTTTATTTTGTTTCATCATCTTAAAATATCATGTTGTGCTTTACTTTTTGTTTGTTCTTTGATCATAAAAAACTCTGCATTAATCAAACATGTCATTTTTTATTTGAATCATTAGAGTTTTAGAGATGAGATAAAAGAATTGATTTTTCAATCCTGAGATTTTAAGGCATAAGTCTTTCAGAGCCTTTAGAAAAGCCTTTTTGGAGGTTTTTAGAGCCGTTAGAAAAGCCTTTTTGGAGGTTTTGAGAGCCGTTAGAAAAGCCTTTTTAGAAGCCTTCTTGGAACTTTTATTGGTTCTTTCTTGGAACCTTTTCTTCGAGTTCTTCTGTCAACACTGATTTTCTCACACTCTTTGTGAGTTTGAAACCATATTTTTACTTTAATTATTTTTATTTTGTTTCATCATCTTAAAATATCATGTTGTGCTTTACTTTTTGTTTGTTCTTTGATCATAAAAAACTCTGCATTAATCAAACATGTCATTTTTTATTTGAATCATTAGAGTTTTAGAGATGAGATAAAAGAATTGATTTTTCAATCCTGAGATTTTAAGGCATAAGTCTTTCAGAGCCTTTAGAAAAGCCTTTTAGGATGTTTTCAGAGCCGTTAGAAAAGCCTTTTTAGAAGCCTTCTTGGAACTTTTATTGGGTCTGTCTTGGAACCTTTTCTTCGAGTTCTTCTCTCAACACTTATTTTCTCACACTCTTTGTGAGTTTGAAACCATGTTTTTACTTTAATTGTTTTTGTTTTGTTTCATCATCTTAAAATACCATCTTGTGCTTTACTTTTTGTTTGTTCTTTGATCATAAAAAACTCTGCATTAATCAAACATGTCATTTTTTATTTGAATCATTAGAGTTTTAGAGATGAGATAAAAGAATTGATTTTTCAATCCTGAGATTTTAAGGCATAAGTCTTTCAGAGCCTTTAGAAAAGCCTTTTCGGAGGTTTTCAGAGCCGTTAGGAAAACCTTTTTAGAAGCCTTCTTGGAACTTTTATTGGGTCTTTCTTGAAACATTTTCTTGGAGTTCTTCTCTCAACACTGATTTTATCACACTCCTTGTGGGTTTGAAACCATATTTTTACTTTAATTGTTTTTATTTTGTTTCATCATCTTAAAATATCATGTTGTGCTTTACTTTTTGTTTGTTCTTTGATCATAAAAAACTCTGCATTAATCAAACATGTCATTTTTTATTTGAATCATTAGAGTTTTAGAGATGAGATAAAAGAATTGATTTTTCAATCCTGAGATTTTAAGGCATAAGTCTTTCAGAGCCTTTAGAAAAGCATTTTTGGAAGTTTTCAGAGCCGTTAGGAAAGCCTTTTTGGAGGTTTTCAGAGCCGTTAGAAAAGCCTTTTTAGAAGCCTTCTTGGAACTTTTATTGGGTCTTTCTTGGAACCTTTTCTTCGAGTTCTTCTGTCAACACTGATTTTCTCACACTCTTTGTGAGTTTGAAACCATATTTTTACTTTAATTGTTTTTGTTTTGTTTCATCATCTTAAAATACCATGTTGTGCTTTACTTTTTGTTTGTTCTTTGATCGTAAAAAACACTGCATTAATCAAACATGTCATTTTTTATTTGAATCATTAGAGTTTTAGAGATGAGATAAAAATTTCTAGAGGTTTTCAGAGCCTTTAGAAAAGTCTTTTTAGAAGCCTTCTTGGAACTTTTATTGGGTCTTTCTTGAAACCTTTTCTTGGAGTTCTTCTCTCAACACTGATTTTATCACACTTCTTGTGAGTTTGAAACGATATTTTTACTTTAATTGTTTTTATTTTGTTTCATCATCTTAAAATATCATGTTGTGCTTTACTTTTTGTTTGTTCTTTGATCATAAAAAACTCTGCATTAATCAAACATGTCATTTTTTATTTGAATCATTAGAGTTTTAGAGATGAGATAAAAGAATTGATTTTTCAATCCTGAGATTTTAAGGCATAAGTCTTTCAGAGCCTTTAGAAAAGCCTTTTCGGAGGTTTTCAGAGCCGTTAGGAAAACCTTTTTAGAAGCCTTCTTGGAACTTTTATTGGGTCTTTCTTGAAACATTTTCTTGGAGTTCTTCTCTCAACACTGATTTTATCACACTCCTTGTGAGTTTGAAACCATATTTTTACTTTAATTGTTTTTATTTTGTTTCATCATCTTAAAATATCATGTTGTGCTTTACTTTTTGTTTGTTCTTTGATCATAAAAAACTCTGCATTAATCAAACATGTCATTTTTTATTTGAATCATTAGAGTTTTAGAGATGAGATAAAAGAATTGATTTTTCAATCCTGAGATTTTAAGGCATAAGTCTTTCAGAGCCTTTAGAAAAGCATTTTTGGAAGTTTTCAGAGCCGTTAGGAAAGCCTTTTTGGAGGTTTTCAGAGCCGTTAGAAAAGCCTTTTTAGAAGCCTTCTTGGAACTTTTATTGGGTCTTTCTTGGAACCTTTTCTTCGAGTTCTTCTGTCAACACTGATTTTCTCACACTCTTTGTGAGTTTGAAACCATATTTTTACTTTAATTGTTTTTGTTTTGTTTCATCATCTTAAAATACCATGTTGTGCTTTACTTTTTGTTTGTTCTTTGATCGTAAAAAACACTGCATTAATCAAACATGTCATTTTTTATTTGAATCATTAGAGTTTTAGAGATGAGATAAAAATTTCTAGAGGTTTTCAGAGCCTTTAGAAAAGTCTTTTTAGAAGCCTTCTTGGAACTTTTATTGGGTCTTTCTTGGAACCTTTTCTTCGAGTTCTTCTCTCAACACTTATTTTCTCACACTCTTTGTGAGTTTGAAACCATGTTTTTACTTTAATTGTTTTTGTTTTGTTTCATCATCTTAAAATACCATGTTGTGCTTTACTTTTTGTTTGTTCTTTGATCATAAAAAACTCTACATTAAGTCAAACATGTCATTTTTTATTTGAATCATAAGAGTTTTAGAGATGAGATAAAAGAATTGATTTTTCAATCCTGAGATTTTAAGGCATAAGTCTTTCAGAGCCTTTAGAAAAGCCTTTTCGGAGGTTTTCAGAGCCGTTAGAAAAACCTTTTTAGAAGCCTTCTTGGAACTTTTATTGGGTCTTTCTTGGAACCTTTTCTTCGAGTTCTTCTCTCAACACTGATTTTCTCACACTCTTTGTGAGTTTGAAACCATATTTTTACTTTAATTGTTTTTGTTTTGTTTCATCATCTTAAAATACCATGTTGTGCTTTACTTTTTGTTTGTTCTTTGATCGTAAAAAACACTGCATTAATCAAACATGTCATTTTTTATTTGAATCATTAGAGTTTTAGAGATGAGATAAAGATTTCTAGAGGTTTTCAAAGCCTTTAGAAAAGCCCTTTTAGAAGCCTTCTTGGAACTTTTATTGGGTCCTTCTTGAAACCATTTCTCGGAGTTCTTCTCTCAACACTGATTTTATCACATGTTGTGCTTTACTTTTTGTTTGTTCTTTGATCGTAAAAAACACTGCATTAATCAAACATGTCATTTTTTATTTGAATCATTAGAGTTTTAGAGATGAGATAAAGATTTCTAGAGGTTTTCAAAGCCTTTAGAAAAGCCCTTTTAGAAGCCTTCTTGGAACTTTTATTGGGTCCTTCTTGAAACCATTTCTCGGAGTTCTTCTCTCAACACTGATTTTATCACACTCTTTATGAGTTTGAAACCATATTTTTACTTTAATTGTTTTTATTTTGTTTCATCTTAAAATACCATGTTGTGCTTTATTTTTTGTTTGTTCTTTTATCGTAAAAAACTCTACATTAATCAAACATGTCATTTTTTATTTGACTGATTAGAGTTTTCGGGATGAGATATAAATTTCTAGAGGTTTTCAGAGCGTTTAGAAAAGCCTTTTTAGAAGCCTTCTTGGAACTTTTTTTGGGTCTTTCTTGGAACCTTTTCTTCGAGTTCTTCTCTCAACACTGATTTTCTCACACTGTTTGTGCGTTTGAAACCATATTTTTACTTTAATTGTTTATGTTTTGTTTCATCATCTTAAAATACCATGTTGTGCTTTACTTTTTGTTTGTTGTTTGATCGTAAAAAACACTGCATTAATCAAACATGTCATTTTTTATTTGAATCATTAGAGTTTTAGAGATGAGATAAAAATTTCTAGAGGTTTTCAGAGCCTTTAGAAAAGTCTTTTTAGAAGCCTTCTTGGAACTTTTATTGGGTCTTTCTTGAAACCTTTTCTTGCAGTTCTTCTCTCAACACTGATTTTATCACACTCTTTGTGAGTTTGAAACCATATTTTTACTTTAATTGTTTTTGTTTTGTTTCATCATCTTAAAATACCATGTTGTGCTTTACTTTTTGTTTGTTCTTTGATCGTAAAAAACACTACATTAATCAAACATGTCATTTTTTATTTGAATCATTAGAGTTTTAGAGATGAGATAAAAATTTCTAGAGGTTTTCAGAGCCTTTAGAAAAGTTTTTTTAGAAGCCTTCTTGGAACTTTTATTGGGTCTTTCTTGAAACCTTTTCTTGGAGTTCTTCTCTCAACACTGATTTTATCACACTCCTTGTAAGTTTGAAACAATATTTTGACTTTAATTGTTTTTATTTTGTTTCATCATCTTAAAATATCATGTTGTGCTTTACTTTTTGTTTGTTCTTTGATCATAAAAAACTCTGCATTAATCAAACATGTCATTTTTTATTTGAATCATTAGAGTTTTAGAGATGAGATAAAAGAATTGATTTTTCAATCCTGAGATTTTAAGGCATAAGTCTTTCATAGCCTTTAGGAAAGCCTTTTTGGAGGTTTTCAGAGCCGTTAGAAAAGCCTTTTTGGAGGTTTTCAGAGCCGTTAGAAAAGCCTTTTTAGAAGCCTTCTTGGAACTTTTATTGGTTCTTTCTTGGAACCTTTTCTTCGAGTTCTTCTGTCAACACTGATTTTCTCACACTCTTTGTGAGTTTGAAACCATATTTTTACTTTAATTATTTTTATTTTGTTTCATCATCTTAAAATATCATTTTGTGCTTTACTTTTTGTTTGTTCTTTGATCATAAAAAACTCTGCATTAATCAAACATGTCATTTTTTATTTGAATCATTAGAGTTTTAGAGATGAGATAAAAGAATTGATTTTTCAATCCTGAGATTTTAAGGCATAAGTCTTTTAGAGCGTTTAGAAAAGCCTTTTTGGAGGCTTTCAGAGCAGTTAGAAAAGCCTTTTTAGAAGCCTTCTTGGAACTTTTATTGGGTCTTTCTTGGAACCTTTTCTTCGAGTTCTTCTCTCAACACTTATTTTCTCACACTCTTTGTGAGTTTAAAACCATATTTTTACTTTAATTGTTTTTGTTTTGTTTCATCATCTTAAAATACCATGTTGTGCTTTACTTTTTGTTTGTTCTTTGATCATAAAAAACTCTGCGTTAATCAAACATGTCATTTTTTATTTGAATCATTAGAGTTTTAGAGATGAGATAAAAGAATTGATTTTTCAATCCTGAGATTTTAAGGCATAAGTCTTTCAGAGCCTTTAGAAAAGCCTTTTTGGAGGTTTCAGAGCCATTAGAAAAGCCTTTTTAGAAGCCTTCTTGGAACTTTTATTGGGTCTTTCTTGGAACCTTTTCTTCGAGTTCTTCTGTCAACACTGATTTTCTCACACTCTTTGTGAGTTTGAAACCATATTTTTACTTTAATTGTTTTTGTTTTGTTTCATCATCTTAAAATACCATGTTGTGCTTTACTTTTTGTTTGTTCTTTGATCGTAAAAAACACTGCATTAATCAAACATGTCATTTTTTATTTGAATCATTAGAGTTTTAGAGATGAGATAAAAATTTCTAGAGGTTTTCAGAGCCTTTAGAAAAGTCTTTTTAGAAGCCTTCTTGGAACTTTTATTGGGTCTTTCTTGAAACCTTTTCTTGGAGTTCTTCTCTCAACACTGATTTTATCACACTCCTTGTGAGTTTGAAACAATATTTTGACTTTAATTGTTTTTATTTTGTTTCATCATCTTAAAATATCATGTTGTGCTTTACTTCTTGTTTGTTCTTTGATCATAAAAAACTCTGCATTAATCAAACATGTCATTTTTTATTTGAATCATTAGAGTTTTAGAGATGAGATAAAAGAATTGATTTTTCAATCCTGAGATTTTAAGGCATAAGTCTTTTAGAGCCTTTAGAAAAGCCTTTTTGGAGGTTTTCAGAGCCGTTAGAAAAGCCTTTTTGGAGGTTTTCAGAGCCGTTAGAAAAGCCTTTTTAGAAGCCTTCTTGGAACTTTTATTGGTTCCTTCTTGGAACCTTTTCTTCGAGTTCTTCTGTCAACACTGATTTTCTCACACTCTTTGTGAGTTTGAAACCATATTTTTACTTTAATTATTTTTATTTTGTTTCATCATCTTAAAATATCATCTTGTGCTTTACTTTTTGTTTGTTCTTTGATCATAAAAAACTCTGCATTAATCAAACATGTCATTTTTTATTTGAATCATTAGAGTTTTAGAGATGAGATAAAAGAATTGTATTTTCAATCCTGAGATTTTAAGGCATAAGTCTTTTAGAGCGTTTAGAAAAGCCTTTTTGGAGGCTTTCAGAGCAGTTAGAAAAGCCTTTTTAGAAGCCTTCTTGGAACTTTTATTGGGTCTTTCTTTGAACCTTTTCTTCGAGTTCTTCTCTCAACACTTATTTTCTCACACTCTTTGTGAGTTTAAAACCATATTTTTACTTTAATTGTTTTTGTTTTGTTTCATCATCTTAAAATACCATGTTGTGCTTTACTTTTTGTTTGTTCTTTGATCATAAAAAACTCTGCATTAATCAAACATGTCATTTTTTATTTGAATCATTAGAGTTTTAGAGATGAGATAAAAGAATTGATTTTTCAATCCTGAGATTTTAAGGCATAAGTCTTTCAGAGCCTTTAGAAAAGCCTTTTTGGAGGTTTTCAGAGCCGTTAAAAAGCCTTTTTGGAGGTTTTCAGAGCCGTTAGAAAAGCCTTTTTAGAAGCCTTCTTGGAACTTTTATTGGTTCTTTCTTGGAACCTTTTCTTCGCGTTCTTCTGTCAACACTGATTTTCTCACACTCCTTGTGAGTTTGAAACCATATTTTTACTTTAATTATTTTTATTTTGTTTCATCATCTTAAAATATCATGTTGTGCTTTACTTTTTGTTTGTTCTTTGATCATAAAAAACTCTGCATTAATCAAACATGTCATTTTTTATTTGAATCATTAGAGTTTTAGAGATGAGATAAAAGAATTGATTTTTCAATCCTGAGATTTTAAGGCATAAGTCTTTCAGAGCCTTTAGAAAAGCCTTTTTGGAGGTTTGCAGAGCAGTTAGAAAAGCCTTTTTAGAAGCCTTCTTGGAACTTTTATTGGGTCTTTCTTGGAACCTTTTCTTCGAGTTCTTCTCTCAACACTTATTTTCTCACACTCTTTGTGAGTTTAAAACCATATTTTTACTTTAATTGTTTTTGTTTTGTTTCATCATCTTAAAATACCATGTTGTGCTTTACTTTTTGTTTGTTCTTTGATCATAAAAAACTCTGCATTAATCAAACATGTCATTTTTTATTTGAATCATTAGAGTTTTAGAGATGAGATAAAAGAATTGATTTTTCAATCCTGAGATTTTAAGGCATAAGTCTTTCAGAGCCTTTAGAAAAGCCTTTTTGGAGGTTTTCAGAGCCGTTACAAAAGCCTTTTTGGAGGTTTTCAGAGCCGTTAGAAAAGCCTTTTTAGAAGCCTTCTTGGAACTTTTATTGGGTCTTTCTTGGAACCTTTTCTTCGAGTTCTTCTGCCAACACTGATTTTCTCACACTCTTTGTGAGTTTGAAACAATATTTTGACTTTAATTGTTTTTATTTTGTTTCATCATCTTAAAATATCATGTTGTGCTTTACTTCTTGTTTGTTCTTTGATCATAAAAAACTCTGCATTAATCAAACATGTCATTTTTTATTTGAATCATTAGAGTTTTAGAGATGAGATAAAAGAATTGATTTTTCAATCCTGAGATTTTAAGGCATAAGTCTTTCAGAGCCTTTAGAAAAGCCTTTTTGGAGGTTTTCAGAGCCGTTAGAAAAGCCTTTTTGGAGGTTTTCAGAGCCGTTAGAAAAGCCTTTTTAGAAGCCTTCTTGGACCTTTTATTGGTTCTTTCTTGGAACCTTTTCTTCGAGTTCTTCTGTCAACACTGATTTTCTCACACTCTTTGTGAGTTTGAAACCATATTTTTACTTTAATTATTTTTATTTTGTTTCATCATCTTAAAATATCATGTTGTGCTTTACTTTTTGTTTGTTCTTTGATCATAAAAAACTCTGCATTAATCAAACATGTCATTTTTTATTTGAATCATTAGAGTTTTAGAGATGAGATAAAAGAATTGATTTTTCAATCCTGAGATTTTAAGGCATAAGTCTTTCAGAGCCTTTAGAAAAGCCTTTTTGGAGGTTTTCAGAGCCGTTAGAAAAGCCTTTTTGGAGGTTTTCAGAGCCGTTAGAAAAGCCTTTTTAGAAGCCTTCTTGGAACTTTTATTGGGTCTTTCTTGGAACCTTTTCTTCGAGTTCTTCTGTCAACACTGATTTTCTCACACTCTTTGTGAGTTTGAAACCATATTTTTACTTTAATTGTTTTTGTTTTGTTTCATCATCTTAAAATACCATGTTGTGCTTTACTTTTTGTTTGTTCTTTGATCGTAAAAAACACTGCATTAATCAAACATGTCATTTTTTATTTGAATCATTAGAGTTTTAGAGATGAGATAAAAATTTCTAGAGGTTTTCAGAGCCTTTAGAAAAGTCTTTTTAGAAGCCTTCTTGGAACATTTATTGGGTCTTTCTTGAAACCTTTTCTTGGAGTTCTTCTCTCAACACTGATTTTATCACACTCCTTGTGAGTTTGAAACCATATTTTTACTTTAATTGTTTTTATTTTGTTTCATCATCTTAAAATATCATGTTGTGCTTTACTTTTTGTTTGTTCTTTGATCATAAAAAACTCTGCATTAATCAAACATGTCATTTTTTATTTGAATCATTAGAGTTTTAGAGATGAGATAAAAGAATTGATTTTTCAATCCTTAGATTTTAAGGCATAAGTCTTTCAGAGCCTTTAGAAAAGCCTTTTTGGAGGTTTTCAGAGCCGTTAGAAAAGCCTTTTTAGAAGCCTTCTTGGAACTTTTATTGGGTCTTTCTTGGAACCTTTTCTTCGAGTTCTTCTCTCAACACTTATTTTCTCACACTCTTTGTGAGTTTAAAACCATATTTTTACTTTAATTGTTTTTGTTTTGTTTCATCATCTTAAAATACCATGTTGTGCTTTACTTTTTGTTTGTTCTTTGATCATAAAAAACTCTGCATTAATCAAACATGTCATTTTTTATTTGAATCATTAGAGTTTTAGAGATGAGATAAAAGAATTGATTTTTCAATCCTGAGATTTTAAGGCATAAGTCTTTCAGAGCCTTTAGAAAAGCCTTTTTGGAGGTTTTCAGAGCCGTTAGAAAAGCCTTTTTGGAGGTTTTCAGAGCCGTTAGAAAAGCCTTTTTAGAAGCCTTCTTGGAACTTTTATTGGGTCTTTCTTGGAACCTTTTCTTCGAGTTCTTCTGTCAACACTGATTTTCTCACACTCTTTGTGAGTTTGAAACCATATTTTTACTTTAATTGTTTTTGTTTTGTTTCATCATCTTAAAATACCATGTTGTGCTTTACTTTTTGTTTGTTCTTTGATCGTAAAAAACACTGCATTAATCAAACATGTCATTTTTTATTTGAATCATTAGAGTTTTAGAGATGAGATAAAAATTTCTAGAGGTTTTCAGAGCCTTTAGAAAAGTCTTTTTAGAAGCCTTCTTGGAACATTTATTGGGTCTTTCTTGAAACCTTTTCTTGGAGTTCTTCTCTTAACACTGATTTTATCACACTCCTTGTGAGTTTGAAACCATATTTTTACTTTAATTGTTTTTATTTTGTTTCATCATCTTAAAATATCATGTTGTGCTTTACTTTTTGTTTGTTCTTTGATCATAAAAAACTCTGCATTAATCAAACATGTCATTTTTCATTTCAATCATTAGAGTTTTAGAGATGAGATAAAAGAATTGATTTTTCAATCCTGAGATTTTAAGGCATAAGTCTTTCAGAGCCTTTAGAAAAGCCTTTTTGGAGGTTTGCAGAGCAGTTAGAAAAGCCTTTTTAGAAGCCTTCTTGGAACTTTTATTGGGTTTTTCTTGGAACCTTTTCTTGGAGTTCTTCTCTCAACACTTATTTTCTCACACTCTTTGTGAGTTTAAAACCATATTTTTACTTTAATTGTTTTTGTTTTGTTTCATCATCTTAAAATACCATGTTGTGCTTTACTTTTTGTTTGTTCTTTGATCATAAAAAACTCTGCATTAATCAAACATGTCATTTTTTATTTGAATCATTAGAGTTTTAGAGATGAGATAAAAGAATTGATTTTTCAATCCTGAGATTTTAAGGCATAAGTCTTTCAGAGCCTTTAGAAAAGCCTTTTTGGAGGTTTTCAGAGCCGTTAGAAAAGCCTTTTTGGAGGTTTTCAGAGCCGTTAGAAAAGCCTTTTTAGAAGCCTTCTTGGAACTTTTATTGGGTCTTTCTTGGAACCTTTTCTTCGAGTTCTTCTGTCAACACTGATTTTCTCACACTCTTTGTGAGTTTGAAACCATATTTTTACTTTAATTGTTTTTGTTTTGTTTCATCATCTTAAAATACCATGTTGTGCTTTACTTTTTGTTTGTTCTTTGATCGTAAAAAACACTGCATTAATCAAACATGTCATTTTTTATTTGAATCATTAGAGTTTTAGAGATGAGATAAAAATTTCTAGAGGTTTTCAGAGCCTTTAGAAAAGTCTTTTTAGAAGCCTTCTTGGAACATTTATTGGGTCTTTCTTGAAACCTTTTCTTGGAGTTCTTCTCTTAACACTGATTTTATCACACTCCTTGTGAGTTTGAAACCATATTTTTACTTTAATTGTTTTTATTTTGTTTCATCATCTTAAAATATCATGTTGTGCTTTACTTTTTGTTTGTTCTTTGATCATAAAAAACTCTGCATTAATCAAACATGTCATTTTTCATTTCAATCATTAGAGTTTTAGAGATGAGATAAAAGAATTGATTTTTCAATCCTGAGATTTTAAGGCATAAGTCTTTCAGAGCCTTTAGAAAAGCCTTTTTGGAGGTTTGCAGAGCAGTTAGAAAAGCCTTTTTAGAAGCCTTCTTGGAACTTTTATTGGGTTTTTCTTGGAACCTTTTCTTGGAGTTCTTCTCTCAACACTTATTTTCTCACACTCTTTGTGAGTTTAAAACCATATTTTTACTTTAATTGTTTTTGTTTTGTTTCATTATCTTAAAATACCATGTTGTGCTTTACTTTTTGTTTGTTCTTTGATCATAAAAAACTCTGCATTAATCAAACATGTCATTTTTTATTTGAATCATTAGAGTTTTAGAGATGAGATAAAAGAATTGATTTTTCAATCCTGAGATTTTAAGGCATAAGTCTTTCAGAGCCTTTAGAAAAGCCTTTTTGGAGGTTTTCAGAGCCGTTACAAAAGCCTTTTTGGAGGTTTTCAGAGCCGTTAGAAAAGCCTTTTTAGAAGCCTTCTTGGAACTTTTATTGGTTCTTTCTTGGAACCTTTTCTTCGCGTTCTTCTGTCAACACTGATTTTCTCACACTCCTTGTGAGTTTGAAACCATATTTTTACTTTAATTATTTTTATTTTGTTTCATCATCTTAAAATATCATGTTGTGCTTTACTTTTTGTTTGTTCTTTGATCATAAAAAACTCTGCATTAATCAAACATGTCATTTTTTATTTGAATCATTAGAGTTTTAGAGATGAGATAAAAGAATTGATTTTTCAATCCTGAGATTTTAAGGCATAAGTCTTTCAGAGCCTTTAGAAAAGCCTTTTTGGAGGTTTGCAGAGCAGTTAGAAAACCTTTTTAGAAGCCTTCTTGGAACTTTTATTGGGTCTTTCTTGGAACCTTTTCTTCGAGTTCTTCTCTCAACACTTATTTTCTCACACTCTTTGTGAGTTTAAAACCATATTTTTACTTTAATTGTTTTTGTTTTGTTTCATCATCTTAAAATACCATGTTGTGCTTTACTTTTTGTTTGTTCTTTGATGATAAAAAACTCTGCATTAATCAAACATGTCATTTTTTATTTGAATCATTAGAGTTTTAGAGATGAGATAAAAGAATTGATTTTTCAATCCTGAGATTTTAAGGCATAAGTCTTTCAGAGCCTTTAGAAAAGCCTCTTTGGAGGTTTTCAGAGCCGTTAGAAAAGCCTTTTTGGAGGTTTTCAGAGCCGTTAGAAAAGCCTTTTTAGAAGCCTTCTTGGAACTTTTATTGGGTCTTTCTTGGAACCTTTTCTTCGAGTTCTTCTGTCAACACTGATTTTCTCACACTCTTTGTGAGTTTGAAACCATATTTTTACTTTAATTGTTTTTGTTTTGTTTCATCATCTTAAAATACCATGTTGTGCTTTACTTTTTGTTTGTTCTTTGATCATAAAAAACTCTGCATTAATCAAACATGTCATTTTTTATTTGAATCATTAGAGTTTTAGAGATGAGATAAAAGAATTGATTTTTCAATCCTGAGATTTTAAGGCATAAGTCTTTCAGAGCCTTTAGAAAAGCCTTTTTGGAGGTTTTCAGAGCCGTTAGAAAAGCCTTTTTGGAGGTTTTCAGAGCCGTTAGAAAAGCCTTTTTAGAAGCCTTCTTGGACCTTTTATTGGTTCTTTCTTGGAACCTTTTCTTCGAGTTCTTCTGTCAACACTGATTTTCTCACACTCTTTGTGAGTTTAAAACCATATTTTTACTTTAATTGTTTTTGTTTTGTTTCATCATCTTAAAATATCATGTTGTGCTTTACTTTTTGTTTGTTCTTTGATCATAAAAAACTCTGCATTAATCAAACATGTCATTTTTTATTTGAATCATTAGAGTTTTAGAGATGAGATAAAAGAATTGTTTTTTCAATCCTGAGATTTTAAGGCATAAGTCTTTTAGAGCGTTTAGAAAAGCCTTTTTGGAGGCTTTCAGAGCAGTTAGAAAAGCCTTTTTAGAAGCCTTCTTGGAACTTTTATTGGGTCTTTCTTGGAACCTTTTCTTCGAGTTCTTCTCTCAACACTTATTTTCTCACACTCTTTGTGAGTTTAAAACCATATTTTTACTTTAATTGTTTTTGTTTTGTTTCATCATCTTAAAATACCATGTTGTGCTTTACTTTTTGTTTGTTCTTTGATCATAAAAAACTCTGCATTAATCAAACATGTCATTTTTTATTTGAATCATTAGAGTTTTAGAGATGAGATAAAAGAATTGATTTTTCAATCCTGAGATTTTAAGGCATAAGTCTTTCAGAGCCTTTAGAAAAGCCTTTTTGGAGGTTTTCAGAGCCGTTAGAAAAGCCTTTTTGGAGGTTTTCAGAGCCGTTAGAAAAGCCTTTTTAGAAGCCTTCTTGGAACTTTTATTGGGTCTTTCTTGGAACCTTTTCTTCGAGTTCTTCTGTCAACACTGATTTTCTCACACTCTTTGTGAGTTTGAAACCATATTTTTACTTTAATTGTTTTTGTTTTGTTTATCATCTTAAAATACCATGTTGTGCTTTACTTTTTGTTTGTTCTTTGATCGTAAAAAACACTGCATTAATCAAACATGTCATTTTTTATTTGAATCATTAGAGTTTTAGAGATGAGATAAAAATTTCTAGAGGTTTTCAGAACCTTTAGAAAAGTCTTTTTAGAAGCCTTCTTGGAACTTTTATTGGGTCTTTCTTGAAACCTTTTCTTGGAGTTCTTCTCTCAACACTGATTTTATCACACTCCTTGTGAGTTTGAAACAATATTTTGACTTTAATTGTTTTTATTTTGTTTCATCATCTTAAAATATCATGTTGTGCTTTACTTCTTGTTTGTTCTTTGATCATAAAAAACTCTGCATTAATCAAACATGTCATTTTTTATTTGAATCATTAGAGTTTTAGAGATGAGATAAAAGAATTGATTTTTCAATCCTGAGATTTTAAGGCATAAGTCTTTCAGAGCCGTTAGAAAAGCCTTTTTGGAGGTTTTCAGAGCCGTTAGAAAAGCCTTTTTAGAAGCCTTCTTGGAACTTTTATTGGTTCTTTCTTGGAACCTTTTCTTCGAGTTCTTCTGTCAACACTGATTTTCTCACACTCTTTGTGAGTTTGAAACCATATTTTTACTTTAATTATTTTTATTTTGTTTCATCATCTTAAAATATCATGTTGTGCTTTACTTTTTGTTTGTTCTTTGATCATAAAAAACTCTGCATTAATCAAACATGTCATTTTTTATTTGAATCATTAGAGTTTTAGAGATGAGATAAAAGAATTGTTTTTTCAATCCTGAGATTTTAAGGCATAAGTCTTTTAGAGCGTTTAGAAAAGCCTTTTTGGAGGCTTTCAGAGCAATTAGAAAAGCCTTTTTAGAAGCCTTCTTGGAACTTTTATTGGGTCTTTCTTGGAACCTTTTCTTCGAGTTCTTCTCTCAACACTTATTTTCTCACACTCTTTGTGAGTTTAAAACCATATTTTTACTTTAATTGTTTTTGTTTTGTTTCATCATCTTAAAATACCATGTTGTGCTTTACTTTTTGTTTGTTCTTTGATCATAAAAAACTCTGCATTGATCAAACATGTCATTTTTTATTTGAATCATTAGAGTTTTAGAGATGAGATAAAAGAATTGATTTTTCAATCCTGAGATTTTAAGGCATAAGTCTTTCAGAGCCTTTAGAAAAGCCTTTTTGGAGGTTTTCAGAGCCGTTAGAAAAGCCTTTTTAGAAGCCTTCTTGGAACTTTTATTGGGTCTTTCTTGGAACCTTTTCTTCGAGTTCTTCTGTCAACACTGATTTTCTCACACTCTTTGTGAGTTTGAAACCATATTTTTACTTTAATTGTTTTTGTTTTGTTTCATCATCTTAAAATACCATGTTGTGCTTTACTTTTTGTTTGTTCTTTGATCATAAAAAACTCTGCATTAATCAAACATGTCATTTTTTATTTGAATCATTAGAGTTTTAGAGATGAGATAAAAGAATTGATTTTTCAATCCTGAGATTTTAAGGCATAAGTCTTTCAGAGCCTTTAGAAAAGCCTTTTTGGAGGTTTTCAGAGCCGTTAGAAAAGCCTTTTTGGAGGTTTTCAGAGCCGTTAGAAAAGCCTTTTTAGAAGCCTTCTTGGAACTTTTATTGGGTCTTTCTTGGAACCTTTTCTTCGAGTTCTTCTGTCAACACTGATTTTCTCACACTCTTTGTGAGTTTGAAACCATATTTTTACTTTAATTGTTTTTGTTTTGTTTATCATCTTAAAATACCATGTTGTGCTTTACTTTTTGTTTGTTCTTTGATCGTAAAAAACACTGCATTAATCAAACATGTCATTTTTTATTTGAATCATTAGAGTTTTAGAGATGAGATAAAAATTTCTAGAGGTTTTCAGAACCTTTAGAAAAGTCTTTTTAGAAGCCTTCTTGGAACTTTTATTGGGTCTTTCTTGAAACCTTTTCTTGGAGTTCTTCTCTCAACACTGATTTTATCACACTCCTTGTGAGTTTGAAACAATATTTTGACTTTAATTGTTTTTATTTTGTTTCATCATCTTAAAATATCATGTTGTGCTTTACTTCTTGTTTGTTCTTTGATCATAAAAAACTCTGCATTAATCAAACATGTCATTTTTTATTTGAATCATTAGAGTTTTAGAGATGAGATAAAAGAATTGATTTTTCAATCCTGAGATTTTAAGGCATAAGTCTTTCAGAGCCGTTAGAAAAGCCTTTTTGGAGGTTTTCAGAGCCGTTAGAAAAGCCTTTTTAGAAGCCTTCTTGGAACTTTTATTGGTTCTTTCTTGGAACCTTTTCTTCGAGTTCTTCTGTCAACACTGATTTTCTCACACTCTTTGTGAGTTTGAAACCATATTTTTACTTTAATTATTTTTATTTTGTTTCATCATCTTAAAATATCATGTTGTGCTTTACTTTTTGTTTGTTCTTTGATCATAAAAAACTCTGCATTAATCAAACATGTCATTTTTTATTTGAATCATTAGAGTTTTAGAGATGAGATAAAAGAATTGTTTTTTCAATCCTGAGATTTTAAGGCATAAGTCTTTTAGAGCGTTTAGAAAAGCCTTTTTGGAGGCTTTCAGAGCAATTAGAAAAGCCTTTTTAGAAGCCTTCTTGGAACTTTTATTGGGTCTTTCTTGGAACCTTTTCTTCGAGTTCTTCTCTCAACACTTATTTTCTCACACTCTTTGTGAGTTTAAAACCATATTTTTACTTTAATTGTTTTTGTTTTGTTTCATCATCTTAAAATACCATGTTGTGCTTTACTTTTTGTTTGTTCTTTGATCATAAAAAACTCTGCATTAATCAAACATGTCATTTTTTATTTGAATCATTAGAGTTTTAGAGATGAGATAAAAGAATTGATTTTTCAATCCTGAGATTTTAAGGCATAAGTCTTTCAGAGCCTTTAGAAAAGCCTTTTTGGAGGTTTTCAGAGCCGTTAGAAAAGCCTTTTTGGAGGTTTTCAGAGCCGTTAGAAAAGCCTTTTTAGAAGCCTTCTTGGAACTTTTATTGGGTCTTTCTTGGAACCTTTTCTTCGAGTTCTTCTGTCAACACTGATTTTCTCACACTCTTTGTGAGTTTGAAACCATATTTTTACTTTAATTGTTTTTGTTTTGTTTCATCATCTTAAAATACCATGTTGTGCTTTACTTTTTGTTTGTTCTTTGATCGTAAAAAACACTGCATTAATCAAACATGTCATTTTTTATTTGAATCATTAGAGTTTTAGAGATGAGATAAAAATTTCTAGAGGTTTTCAGAGCCTTTAGAAAAGTCTTTTTAGAAGCCTTCTTGGATCTTTTATTGGGTCTTTCTTGAAACCTTTTCTTGGAGTTCTTCTCTCAACACTGATTTTATCACACTCCTTGTGAGTTTGAAACAATATTTTGACTTTAATTGTTTTTATTTTGTTTCATCATCTTAAAATATCATGTTGTGCTTTACTTCTTGTTTGTTCTTTGATCATAAAAAACTCTGCATTAATCAAACATGTCATTTTTTATTTGAATCATTAGAGTTTTAGAGATGAGATAAAAGAATTGATTTTTCAATCCTGAGATTTTAAGGCATAAGTCTTTCAGAGCCTTTAGAAAAGCCTTTTTGGAGGTTTTCAGAGCCGTTAGAAAAGCCTTTTTGGAGGTTTTCAGAGCCGTTAGAAAAGCCTTTTTAGAAGCCTTCTTGGAACTTTTATTGGTTCTTTCTTGGAACCTTTTCTTCGAGTTCTTCTGTCAACACTGATTTTCTCACACTCTTTGTGAGTTTGAAACCATATTTTTACTTTCATTATTTTTATTTTCTTTCATCATCTTAAAATATCATGTTGTGCTTTACTTTTTGTTTGTTCTTTGATCATAAAAAACTCTGCATTAATCAAACATGTCATTTTTTATTTGAATCATTAGAGTTTTAGAGATGAGATAAAAGAATTGTTTTTTCAATCCTGAGATTTTAAGGCATAAGTCTTTTAGAGCGTTTAGAAAAGCCTTTTTGGAGGCTTTCAGAGCAATTAGAAAAGCCTTTTTAGAAGCCTTCTTGGAACTTTTATTGGGTCTTTCTTGGAACCTTTTCTTCGAGTTCTTCTCTCAACACTTATTTTCTCACACTCTTTGTGAGTTTAAAACCATATTTTTACTTTAATTGTTTTTGTTTTGTTTCATCATCTTAAAATACCATGTTGTGCTTTACTTTTTGTTTGTTCTTTGATCATAAAAAACTCTGCATTAATCAAACATGTCATTTTTTATTTGAATCATTAGAGTTTTAGAGATGAGATAAAAGAATTGATTTTTCAATCCTGAGATTTTAAGGCATAAGTCTTTCAGAGCCTTTAGAAAAGCCTTTTTGGAGGTTTTCAGAGCCGTTAGAAAAGCCTTTTTGGAGGTTTTCAGAGCCGTTAGAAAAGCCTTTTTAGAAGCCTTCTTGGAACTTTTATTGGGTCTTTCTTGGAACCTTTTCTTCGAGTTCTTCTGTCAACACTGATTTTCTCACACTCTTTGTGAGTTTGAAACCATATTTTTACTTTAATTGTTTTTGTTTTGTTTCATCATCTTAAAATACCATGTTGTGCTTTACTTTTTGTTTGTTCTTTGATCGTAAAAAACACTGCATTAATCAAACATGTCATTTTTTATTTGAATCATTAGAGTTTTAGAGATGAGATAAAAATTTCTAGAGGTTTTCAGAGCCTTTAGAAAAGTCTTTTTAGAAGCCTTCTTGGAACATTTATTGGGTCTTTCTTGAAACCTTTTCTTGGAGTTCTTCTCTCAACACTGATTTTATCACACTCCTTGTGAGTTTGAAACCATATTTTTACTTTAATTGTTTTTATTTTGTTTCATCACCTTAAAATATCATGTTGTGCTTTACTTTTTGTTTGTTCTTTGATCATAAAAAACTTTGCATTAATCAAACATGTCATTTTTTATTTGAATCATTAGAGTTTTAGAGATGAGATAAAAGAATTGATTTTTCAATCTTGAGATTTTAAGGCATAAGTCTTTCAGAGCCTTTAGAAAAGCCTTTTTGGAGGTTTTCAGAGCCGTTAGAAAAGCCTTTTTGGAGGTTTTCAGAGCCGTTAGAAAAGCCTTTTTAGAAGCCTTCTTGGAACTTTTATTGGGTCTTTCTTGGAACCTTTTCTTCGAGTTCTTCTGTCAACACTGATTTTCTCACACTCTTTGTGAGTTTGAAACCATATTTTTACTTTAATTGTTTTTGTTTTGTTTCATCATCTTAAAATACCATGTTGTGCTTTACTTTTTGTTTGTTCTTTGATCATAAAAAACTCTGCATTAATCAAACAAGTCATTTTTTATTTGAATCATTAGAGTTTTAGAGATGAGATAAAAGAATTGATTTTTCAATCTGAGATTTTAAGGCATAAGTCTTTTAGAGCCTTTAGAAAAGCCTTTTTGGAGGTTTTCAGAGCAGTTAGAAAAGCCTTTTTAGAAGCCTTCTTGGAACTTTTATTGGGTCTTTCTTGGAACCTTTTCTTCGAGTTCTTCTCTCAACACTTATTTTCTCACACTCTTTGTGAGTTTAAAACCATATTTTTACTTTAATTGTTTTTGTTTTGTTTCATCATCTTAAAATACCATGTTGTGCTTTACTTTTTGTTTGTTCTTTGATCATAAAAAACTCTGCATTAATCAAACATGTCATTTTTTATTTGAATCATTAGAGTTTTAGAGATGAGATAAAAGAATTGATTTTTCAATCCTGAGATTTTAAGGCATAAGTCTTTCAGAGCCTTTAGAAAAGCCTTTTTGGAGGTTTTCAGAGCCGTTAGAAAAGCCTTTTTGGAGGTTTTCAGAGCCGTTAGAAAAGCCTTTTTAGAAGCCTTCTTGGAACTTTTATTGGGTCTTTCTTGGAACCTTTTCTTCGAGTTCTTCTGTCAACACTGATTTTCTCACACTCTTTGTGAGTTTGAAACCATATTTTTACTTTAATTGTTTTTGTTTTGTTTCATCATCTTAAAATACCATGTTGTGCTTTACTTTTTGTTTGTTCTTTGATCATAAAAAACTCTGCATTAATCAAACATGTCATTTTTTATTTGAATCATTAGAGTTTTAGAGATGAGATAAAAGAATTGATCTTTCAATCCTGAGATTTTAAGGCATAAGTCTTTCAGAGCCTTTAGAAAAGCCTTTTTGGAGGTTTTCAGAGCCGTTAGAAAAGCCTTTTTGGAGGTTTTCAGAGCCGTTAGAAAAGCCTTTTTAGAAGCCTTCTTGGAACTTTTATTGGGTCTTTCTTGGAACCTTTTCTTCGAGTTCTTCTGTCAACACTGATTTTCTCACACTCTTTGTGAGTTTGAAACCATATTATTACTTTAATTGTTTTTGTTTTGTTTCATCATCTTAAAATACCATGTTGTGCTTTACTTTTTGTTTGTTCTTTGATCGTAAAAAACACTGCATTAATCAAACATGTCATTTTTTATTTGAATCATTAGAGTTTTAGAGATGAGATAAAAATTTCTAGAGGTTTTCAGAGCCTTTAGAAAAGTCTTTTTAGAAGCCTTCTTGGAACATTTATTGGGTCTTTCTTGAAACCTTTTCTTGGAGTTCTTCTCTCAACACTGATTTTATCACACTCCTTGTGAGTTTGAAACCATATTTTTACTTTAATTGTTTTTATTTTGTTTCATCACCTTAAAATATCATGTTGTGCTTTACTTTTTGTTTGTTCTTTGATCATAAAAAACTCTGCATTAATCAAACATGTCATTTTTTATTTGAATCATTAGAGTTTTAGAGATGAGATAAAAGAATTGATTTTTCAATCTTGAGATTTTAAGGCATAAGTCTTTCAGAGCCTTTAGAAAAGCCTTTTTGGAGGTTTTCAGAGCCGTTACAAAAGCCTTTTTGGAGGTTTTCAGAGCCGTTAGAAAAGCCTTTTTAGAAGCCTTCTTGGAACTTTTATTGGTTCTTTCTTGGAACCTTTTCTTCGCGTTCTTCTGTCAACACTGATTTTCTCACACTCTTTGTGAGTTTGAAACCATATTTTTACTTTAATTATTTTTATTTTGTTTCATCATCTTAAAATATCATGTTGTGCTTTACTTTTTGTTTGTTCTTTGATCATAAAAAACTCTGCATTAATCAAACATGTCATTTTTTATTTGAATCATTAGAGTTTTAGAGATGAGATAAAAGAATTGATTTTTCAATCCTGAGATTTTAAGGCATAAGTCTTTTAGAGCCTTTAGAAAAGCCTTTTTGGAGGTTTTCAGAGTAGTTAGAAAAGCCTTTTTAGAAGCCTTCTTGGAACTTTTATTGGGTCTTTCTCGGAACCTTTTCTTCGAGTTCTTCTCTCAACACTTATTTTCTCACACTCTTTGTGAGTTTAAAACCATATTTTTACTTTAATTTTTTTTGTTTTGTTTCATCATCTTAAAATACCATGTTGTGCTTTACTTTTTGTTTGTTCTTTGATCATAAAAAACTCTGCATTAATCAAACATGTCATTTTTTATTTGAATCATTAGAGTTTTAGAGATGAGATAAAAGAATTGATTTTTCAATCCTGAGATTTTAAGGCATAAGTCTTTCAGAGCCTTTAGAAAAGCCTTTTTGGAGGTTTTCAGAGCCGTTAGAAAAGCCTTTTTGGAGGTTTTCAGAGCCGTTAGAAAAGCCTTTTTAGAAGCCTTCTTGGAACTTTTATTGGGTCTTTCTTGGAACCTTTTCTTCGAGTTCTTCTGTCAACACTGATTTTCTCACACTCTTTGTGAGTTTGAAACCATATTTTTACTTTAATTGTTTTTGTTTTGTTTCATCATCTTAAAATACCATGTTGTGCTTTACTTTTTGTTTGTTCTTTGATCGTAAAAAACACTGCATTAATCAAACATGTCATTTTTTATTTGAATCATTAGAGTTTTAGAGATGAGATAAAAATTTCTAGAGGTTTTCAGAGCCTTTAGAAAAGTCTTTTTAGAAGCCTTCTTGGAACATTTATTGGGTCTTTCTTGAAACCTTTTCTTGGAGTTCTTCTCTCAACACTGATTTTATCACACTCCTTGTGAGTTTGAAACCATATTTTTACTTTAATTGTTTTTATTTTGTTTCATCACCTTAAAATATCATGTTGTGCTTTACTTTTTGTTTGTTCTTTGATCATAAAAAACTCTGCATTAATCAAACATGTCATTTTTTATTTGAATCATTAGAGTTTTAGAGATGAGATAAAAGAATTGATTTTTCAATCTTGAGATTTTAAGGCATAAGTCTTTCAGAGCCTTTAGAAAAGCCTTTTTGGAGGTTTTCAGAGCCGTTACAAAAGCCTTTTTGGAGGTTTTCAGAGCCGTTAGAAAAGCCTTTTTAGAAGCCTTCTTGGAACTTTTATTGGTTCTTTCTTGGAACCTTTTCTTCGCGTTCTTCTGTCAACACTGATTTTCTCACACTCTTTGTGAGTTTGAAACCATATTTTTACTTTAATTATTTTTATTTTGTTTCATCATCTTAAAATATCATGTTGTGCTTTACTTTTTGTTTGTTCTTTGATCATAAAAAACTCTGCATTAATCAAACATGTCATTTTTTATTTGAATCATTAGAGTTTTAGAGATGAGATAAAAGAATTGATTTTTCAATCCTGAGATTTTAAGGCATAAGTCTTTTAGAGCCTTTAGAAAAGCCTTTTTGGAGGTTTTCAGAGCAGTTAGAAAAGCCTTTTTAGAAGCCTTCTTGGAACTTTTATTGGGTCTTTCTCGGAACCTTTTCTTCGAGTTCTTCTCTCAACACTTATTTTCTCACACTCTTTGTGAGTTTAAAACCATATTTTTACTTTAATTTTTTTTGTTTTGTTTCATCATCTTAAAATACCATGTTGTGCTTTACTTTTTGTTTGTTCTTTGATCATAAAAAACTCTGCATTAATCAAACATGTCATTTTTTATTTGAATCATTAGAGTTTTAGAGATGAGATAAAAGTTCAATCCTGAGATTTTAAGGCATAAGTCTTTCAGAGCCTTTAGAAAAGCCTTTTTGGAGGTTTTCAGAGCCGTTAGAAAAGCCTTTTTGGAGGTTTTCAGAGCCGTTAGAAAAGCCTTTTTAGAAGCCTTCTTGGAACTTTTATTGGGTCTTTCTTGGAACCTTTTCTTCGAGTTCTTCTGTCAACACTGATTTTCTCACACTCTTTGTGAGTTTGAAACCATATTTTTACTTTAATTGTTTTTGTTTTGTTTCATCATCTTAAAATACCATGTTGTGCTTTACTTTTTGTTTGTTCTTTGATCGTAAAAAACACTGCATTAATCAAACATGTCATTTTTTATTTGAATCATTAGAGTTTTAGAGATGAGATAAAAATTTCTAGAGGTTTTCAGAGCCTTTAGAAAAGTCTTTTTAGAAGCCTTCTTGGAACATTTATTGGGTCTTTCTTGAAACCTTTTCTTGGAGTTCTTCTCTCAACACTGATTTTATCACACTCCTTGTGAGTTTGAAACCATATTTTTACTTTAATTGTTTTTATTTTGTTTCATCACCTTAAAATATCATGTTGTGCTTTACTTTTTGTTTGTTCTTTGATCATAAAAAACTCTGCATTAATCAAACATGTCATTTTTTATTTGAATCATTAGAGTTTTAGAGATGAGATAAAAGAATTGATTTTTCAATCTTGAGATTTTAAGGCATAAGTCTTTCAGAGCCTTTAGAAAAGCCTTTTTGGAGGTTTTCAGAGCCGTTAGAAAAGCCTTTTTGGAGGTTTTCAGAGCCGTTAGAAAAGCCTTTTTAGAAGCCTTCTTGGAACTTTTATTGGGTCTTTCTTGGAACCTTTTCTTCGAGTTCTTCTGTCAACACTGATTTTCTCACACTCTTTGTGAGTTTGAAACCATATTTTTACTTTAATTGTTTTTGTTTTGTTTCATCATCTTAAAATACCATGTTGTGCTTTCCTTTTTGTTTGTTCTTTGATCATAAAAAACTCTGCATTAATCAAACAAGTCATTTTTTATTTGAATCATTAGAGTTTTAGAGATGAGATAAAAGAATTGATTTTTCAATCCTGAGATTTTAAGGCATAAGTCTTTTAGAGCCTTTAGAAAAGCCTTTTTGGAGGTTTTCAGAGCAGTTAGAAAAGCCTTTTTAGAAGCCTTCTTGGAACTTTTATTGGGTCTTTCTCGGAACCTTTTCTTCGAGTTCTTCTCTCAACACTTATTTTCTCACACTCTTTGTGAGTTTAAAACCATATTTTTACTTTAATTTTTTTTGTTTTGTTTCATCATCTTAAAATACCATGTTGTGCTTTACTTTTTGTTTGTTCTTTGATCATAAAAAACTCTGCATTAATCAAACATGTCATTTTTTATTTGAATCATTAGAGTTTTAGAGATGAGATAAAAGTTCAATCCTGAGATTTTAAGGCATAAGTCTTTCAGAGCCTTTAGAAAAGCCTTTTTGGAGGTTTTCAGAGCCGTTAGAAAAGCCTTTTTGGAGGTTTTCAGAGCCGTTAGAAAAGCCTTTTTAGAAGCCTTCTTGGAACTTTTATTGGGTCTTTCTTGGAACCTTTTCTTCGAGTTCTTCTGTCAACACTGATTTTCTCACACTCTTTGTGAGTTTGAAACCATATTTTTACTTTAATTGTTTTTGTTTTGTTTCATCATCTTAAAATACCATGTTGTGCTTTACTTTTTGTTTGTTCTTTGATCGTAAAAAACACTGCATTAATCAAACATGTCATTTTTTATTTGAATCATTAGAGTTTTAGAGATGAGATAAAAATTTCTAGAGGTTTTCAGAGCCTTTAGAAAAGTCTTTTTAGAAGCCTTCTTGGAACATTTATTGGGTCTTTCTTGAAACCTTTTCTTGGAGTTCTTCTCTCAACACTGATTTTATCACACTCCTTGTGAGTTTGAAACCATATTTTTACTTTAATTGTTTTTATTTTGTTTCATCACCTTAAAATATCATGTTGTGCTTTACTTTTTGTTTGTTCTTTGATCATAAAAAACTCTGCATTAATCAAACATGTCATTTTTTATTTGAATCATTAGAGTTTTAGAGATGAGATAAAAGAATTGATTTTTCAATCTTGAGATTTTAAGGCATAAGTCTTTCAGAGCCTTTAGAAAAGCCTTTTTGGAGGTTTTCAGAGCCGTTAGAAAAGCCTTTTTGGAGGTTTTCAGAGCCGTTAGAAAAGCCTTTTTAGAAGCCTTCTTGGAACTTTTATTGGGTCTTTCTTGGAACCTTTTCTTCGAGTTCTTCTGTCAACACTGATTTTCTCACACTCTTTGTGAGTTTGAAACCATATTTTTACTTTAATTGTTTTTGTTTTGTTTCATCATCTTAAAATACCATGTTGTGCTTTCCTTTTTGTTTGTTCTTTGATCATAAAAAACTCTGCATTAATCAAACAAGTCATTTTTTATTTGAATCATTAGAGTTTTAGAGATGAGATAAAAGAATTGATTTTTCAATCCTGAGATTTTAAGGCATAAGTCTTTTAGAGCCTTTAGAAAAGCCTTTTTGGAGGTTTTCAGAGCAGTTAGAAAAGCCTTTTTAGAAGCCTTCTTGGAACTTTTATTGGGTCTTTCTTGGAACCTTTTCTTCGAGTTCTTCTCTCAACACTTATTTTCTCACACTCTTTGTGAGTTTAAAACCATATTTTTACTTTAATTGTTTTTGTTTTGTTTCATCATCTTAAAATACCATGTGGTGCTTTACTTTTTGTTTGTTCTTTGATCATAAAAAACTCTGCATTAATCAAACATGTCATTTTTTATTTGAATCATTAGAGTTTTAGAGATGAGATAAAAGAATTGATTTTTCAATCCTGAGATTTTAAGGCATAAGTCTTTCCAGAGCCTTTAGAAAAGCCTTTTTGGAGGTTTTTAGAGCCGTTAGAAAAGCCTTTTTGGAGGTTTTCAGAGCCGTTAGAAAAGCCTTTTTAGAAGCCTTCTTGGAACTTTTATTGGGTCTTTCTTGGAACCTTTTCTTCGAGTTCTTCTGTCAACACTGATTTTCTCACACTCTTTGTGAGTTTGAAACCATATTTTTACTTTAATTGTTTTTGTTTTGTTTCATCATCTTAAAATACCATGTTGTGCTTTACTTTTTGTTTGTTCTTTGATCATAAAAAACTCTGCATTAATCAAACATGTCATTTTTTATTTGAATCATTAGAGTTTTAGAGATGAGATAAAAGAATTGATCTTTCAATCCTGAGATTTTAAGGCATAAGTCTTTCAGAGCCTTTAGAAAATCCTTTTTGGAGGTTTTCAGAGCCGTTAGAAAAGCCTTTTTGGAGGTTTTCAGAGCCGTTAGAAAAGCCTTTTTAGAAGCCTTCTTGGAACTTTTATTGGGTCTTTCTTGGAACCTTTTCTTCGAGTTCTTCTGTCAACACTGATTTTCTCACACTCTTTGTGAGTTTGAAACCATATTTTTACTTTAATTGTTTTTGTTTTGTTTCATCATCTTAAAATACCATGTTGTGCTTTACTTTTTGTTTGTTCTTTGATCGTAAAAAACACTGCATTAATCAAACATGTCATTTTTTATTTGAATCATTAGAGTTTTAGAGATGAGATAAAAATTTCTAGAGGTTTTCAGAGCCTTTAGAAAAGTCTTTTTAGAAGCCTTCTTGGAACATTTATTGGGTCTTTCTTGAAACCTTTTCTTGGAGTTCTTCTCTCAACACTGATTTTATCACACTCCTTGTGAGTTTGAAACCATATTTTTACTTTAATTGTTTTTATTTTGTTTCATCACCTTAAAATATCATGTTGTGCTTTACTTTTTGTTTGTTCTTTGATCATAAAAAACTCTGCATTAATCAAACATGTCATTTTTTATTTGAATCATTAGAGTTTTAGAGATGAGATAAAAGAATTGATTTTTCAATCTTGAGATTTTAAGGCATAAGTCTTTCAGAGCCTTTAGAAAAGCCTTTTTGGAGGTTTTCAGAGCCGTTACAAAAGCCTTTTTGGAGGTTTTCAGAGCCGTTAGAAAAGCCTTTTTAGAAGCCTTCTTGGAACTTTTATTGGTTCTTTCTTGGAACCTTTTCTTCGCGTTCTTCTGTCAACACTGATTTTCTCACACTCTTTGTGAGTTTGAAACCATATTTTTACTTTAATTATTTTTATTTTGTTTCATCATCTTAAAATATCATGTTGTGCTTTACTTTTTGTTTGTTCTTTGATCATAAAAAACTCTGCATTAATCAAACATGTCATTTTTTATTTGAATCATTAGAGTTTTAGAGATGAGATAAAAGAATTGATTTTTCAATCCTGAGATTTTAAGGCATAAGTCTTTTAGAGCCTTTAGAAAAGCCTTTTTGGAGGTTTTCAGAGCAGTTAGAAAAGCCTTTTTAGAAGCCTTCTTGGAACTTTTATTGGGTCTTTCTCGGAACCTTTTCTTCGAGTTCTTCTCTCAACACTTATTTTCTCACACTCTTTGTGAGTTTAAAACCATATTTTTACTTTAATTTTTTTTGTTTTGTTTCATCATCTTAAAATACCATGTTGTGCTTTACTTTTTGTTTGTTCTTTGATCATAAAAAACTCTGCATTAATCAAACATGTCATTTTTTATTTGAATCATTAGAGTTTTAGAGATGAGATAAAAGAATTGATTTTTCAATCCTGAGATTTTAAGGCATAAGTCTTTCAGAGCCTTTAGAAAAGCCTTTTTGGAGGTTTTCAGAGCCGTTAGAAAAGCCTTTTTGGAGGTTTTCAGAGCCGTTAGAAAAGCCTTTTTAGAAGCCTTCTTGGAACTTTTATTGGGTCTTTCTTGGAACCTTTTCTTCGAGTTCTTCTGTCAACACTGATTTTCTCACACTCTTTGTGAGTTTGAAACCATATTTTTACTTTAATTGTTTTTGTTTTGTTTCATCATCTTAAAATACCATGTTGTGCTTTACTTTTTGTTTGTTCTTTGATCATAAAAAACTCTGCATTAATCAAACATGTCATTTTTTATTTGAATCATTAGAGTTTTAGAGATGAGATAAAAATTTCTAGAGGTTTTCAGAGCCTTTAGAAAAGTCTTTTTAGAAGCCTTCTTGGAACATTTATTGGGTCTTTCTTGAAACCTTTTCTTGGAGTTCTTCTCTCAACACTGATTTTATCACACTCCTTGTGAGTTTGAAACCATATTTTTACTTTAATTGTTTTTATTTTGTTTCATCACCTTAAAATATCATGTTGTGCTTTACTTTTTGTTTGTTCTTTGATCATAAAAAACTCTGCATTAATCAAACATGTCATTTTTTATTTGAATCATTAGAGTTTTAGAGATGAGATAAAAGAATTGATTTTTCAATCTTGAGATTTTAAGGCATAAGTCTTTCAGAGCCTTTAGAAAAGCCTTTTTGGAGGTTTTCAGAGCCGTTACAAAAGCCTTTTTGGAGGTTTTCAGAGCCGTTAGAAAAGCCTTTTTAGAAGCCTTCTTGGAACTTTTATTGGTTCTTTCTTGGAACCTTTTCTTCGCGTTCTTCTGTCAACACTGATTTTCTCACACTCTTTGTGAGTTTGAAACCATATTTTTACTTTAATTATTTTTATTTTGTTTCATCATCTTAAAATATCATGTTGTGCTTTACTTTTTGTTTGTTCTTTGATCATAAAAAACTCTGCATTAATCAAACATGTCATTTTTTATTTGAATCATTAGAGTTTTAGAGATGAGATAAAAGAATTGATTTTTCAATCCTGAGATTTTAAGGCATAAGTCTTTTAGAGCCTTTAGAAAAGCCTTTTTGGAGGTTTTCAGAGCAGTTAGAAAAGCCTTTTTAGAAGCCTTCTTGGAACTTTTATTGGGTCTTTCTCGGAACCTTTTCTTCGGGTTCTTCTCTCAACACTTATTTTCTCACACTCTTTGTGAGTTTAAAACCATATTTTTACTTTAATTGTTTTTGTTTTGTTTCATCATCTTAAAATACCATGTTGTGCTTTACTTTTTGTTTGTTCTTTGATCATAAAAAACTCTGCATTGATCAAACATGTCATTTTTTATTTGAATCATTAGAGTTTTAGAGATGAGATAAAAGAATTGATTTTTCAATCCTGAGATTTTAAGGCATAAGTCTTTCAGAGCCTTTAGAAAAGCCTTTTTGGAGGTTTTCAGAGCCGTTAGAAAAGCCTTTTTAGAAGCCTTCTTGGAACTTTTATTGGGTCTTTCTTGGAACCTTTTCTTCGAGTTCTTCTGTCAACACTGATTTTCTCACACTCTTTGTGAGTTTGAAACCATATTTTTACTTTAATTGTTTTTGTTTTGTTTCATCATCTTAAAATACCATGTTGTGCTTTACTTTTTGTTTGTTCTTTGATCATAAAAAACTCTGCATTAATCAAACATGTCATTTTTTATTTGAATCATTAGAGTTTTAGAGATGAGATAAAAGAATTGATTTTTCAATCCTGAGATTTTAAGGCATAAGTCTTTCAGAGCCTTTAGAAAAGCCTTTTTGGAGGTTTTCAGAGCCGTTAGAAAAGCCTTTTTGGAGGTTTTCAGAGCCGTTAGAAAAGCCTTTTTAGAAGCCTTCTTGGAACTTTTATTGGGTCTTTCTTGGAACCTTTTCTTCGAGTTCTTCTCTCAACACTTATTTTCTCACACTCTTTGTGAGTTTAAAACCATATTTTTACTTTAATTGATTTTGTTTTGTTTCATCATCTTAAAATACCATGTTGTGCTTTACTTTTTGTTTGTTCTTTGATCATAAAAAACTCTGCATTAATCAAACATGTCATTTTTTATTTGAATCATTAGAGTTTTAGAGATGAGATAAAAGAATTGATTTTTCAATCCTGAGATTTTAAGGCATAAGTCTTTCAGAGCCTTTAGAAAAGCCTTTTTGGAGGTTTTCAGAGCCGTTAGAAAAGCCTTTTTGGAGGTTTTCAGAGCCGTTAGAAAAGCCTTTTTAGAAGCCTTCTTGGAACTTTTATTGGGTCTTTCTTGGAACCTTTTCTTCGAGTTCTTCTGTCAACACTGATTTTCTCACACTCTTTGTGAGTTTGAAACCATATTTTTACTTTAATTGTTTTTGTTTTGTTTCATCATCTTAAAATACCATGTTGTGCTTTACTTTTTGTTTGTTCTTTGATCGTAAAAAACACTGCATTAATCAAACATGTCATTTTTTATTTGAATCATTAGAGTTTTAGAGATGAGATAAAAATTTCTAGAGGTTTTTAGAGCCTTTAGAAAAGTCTTTTTAGAAGCCTTCTTGGAACATTTATTGGGTCTTTCTTGAAACCTTTTCTTGGAGTTCTTCTCTCAACACTGATTTTATCACACTCCTTGTGAGTTTGAAACCATATTTTTACTTTAATTGTTTTTATTTTGTTTCATCACCTTAAAATATCATGTTGTGCTTTACTTTTTGTTTGTTCTTTGATCATAAAAAACTCTGCATTAATCAAACATGTCATTTTTTATTTGAATCATTAGAGTTTTAGAGATGAGATAAAAGAATTGATTTTTCAATCTTGAGATTTTAAGGCATAAGTCTTTCAGAGCCTTTAGAAAAGCCTTTTTGGAGGTTTTCAGAGCCGTTAGAAAAGCCTTTTTGGAGGTTTTCAGAGCCGTTAGAAAAGCCTTTTTAGAAGCCTTCTTGGAACTTTTATTGGGTCTTTCTTGGAACCTTTTCTTCGAGTTCTTCTCTCAACACTTATTTTCTCACGCTCTTTGTGAGTTTAAAACCATATTTTTACTTTAATTGTTTTTGTTTTGTTTCATCATCTTAAAATACCATGTTGTGCTTTACTTTTTGTTTGTTCTTTGATCATAAAAAACTCTGCATTAATCAAACATGTCATTTTTTATTTGAATCATTAGAGTTTTAGAGATGAGATAAAAGAATTGATTTTTCAATCCTGAGATTTTAAGGCATAAGTCTTTCAGAGCCTTTAGAAAAGCCTTTTTGGAGGTTTTCAGAGCCGTTAGAAAAGCCTTTTTGGAGGTTTTCAGAGCCGTTAGAAAAGCCTTTTTAGAAGCCTTCTTGGAACTTTTATTGGGTCTTTCTTGGAACCTTTTCTTCGAGTTCTTCTGTCAACACTGATTTTCTCACACTCTTTGTGAGTTTGAAACCATATTTTTACTTTAATTATTTTTATTTTGTTTCATCATCCTAAAATATCATGTTGTGCTTTACTTTTTGTTTGTTCTTTGATCATAAAAAACTCTGCATTAATCAAACATGTCATTTTTTATTTGAATCATTAGAGTTTTAGAGATGAGATAAAAGAATTGATTTTTCAATCCTGAGATTTTAAGGCATAAGTCTTTTAGAGACTTTAGAAAAGCCTTTTTGGAGGTTTTCAGAGCAGTTAGAAAAGCCTTTTTAGAAGCCTTCTTGGAACTTTTATTGGGTCTTTCTCGGAACCTTTTCTTCGAGTTCTTCTCTCAACACTTATTTTCTCACACTCTTTGTGAGTTTAAAACCATATTTTTACTTTAATTGTTTTTGTTTTGTTTCATCATCTTAAAATACCATGTTGTGCTTTACTTTTTGTTTGTTCTTTGATCATAAAAAACTTTGCATTAATCAAACATGTCATTTTTTATTTGAATCATTAGAGTTTTAGAGATGAGATAAAAGAATTGATCTTTCAATCCTGAGATTTTAAGGCATAAGTCTTTCAGAGCCTTTAGAAAAGCCTTTTTGGAGGTTTTCAGAGCCGTTAGAAAAGCCTTTTTAGAAGCCTTCTTGGAACTTTTATTGGGTCTTTCTTGGAACCTTTTCTTCGAGTTCTTCTCTCAACACTTATTTTCTCACACTCTTTGTGAGTTTAAAACCATATTTTTACTTTAATTGTTTTTGTTTTGTTTCATCATCTTAAAATACCATGTTGTGCTTTACTTTTTGTTTGTTCTTTGATCATAAAAAACTCTGCATTAATCAAACATGTCATTTTTTATTTGAATCATTAGAGTTTTAGAGATGAGATAAAAGAATTGATTTTTCAATCTTGAGATTTTAAGGCATAAGTCTTTCAGAGCCTTTAGAAAAGCCTTTTTGGAGGTTTTCAGAGCCGTTACAAAAGCCTTTTTGGAGGTTTTCAGAGCCGTTAGAAAAGCCTTTTTAGAAGCCTTCTTGGAACTTTTATTGGTTCTTTCTTGGAACCTTTTCTTCGCGTTCTTCTGTCAACACTGATTTTCTCACACTCTTTGTGAGTTTGAAACCATATTTTTACTTTAATTATTTTTATTTTGTTTCATCATCTTAAAATATCATGTTGTGCTTTACTTTTTGTTTGTTCTTTGATCATAAAAAACTCTGCATTAATCAAACATGTCATTTTTTATTTGAATCATTAGAGTTTTAGAGATGAGATAAAAGAATTGATTTTTCAATCCTGAGATTTTAAGGCATAAGTCTTTTAGAGCCTTTAGAAAAGCCTTTTTGGAGGTTTTCAGAGCAGTTAGAAAAGCCTTTTTAGAAGCCTTCTTGGAACTTTTATTGGGTCTTTCTCGGAACCTTTTCTTCGGGTTCTTCTCTCAACACTTATTTTCTCACACTCTTTGTGAGTTTAAAACCATATTTTTACTTTAATTGTTTTTGTTTTGTTTCATCATCTTAAAATACCATGTTGTGCTTTACTTTTTGTTTGTTCTTTGATCATAAAAAACTCTGCATTGATCAAACATGTCATTTTTTATTTGAATCATTAGAGTTTTAGAGATGAGATAAAAGAATTGATTTTTCAATCCTGAGATTTTAAGGCATAAGTCTTTCAGAGCCTTTAGAAAAGCCTTTTTGGAGGTTTTCAGAGCCGTTAGAAAAGCCTTTTTAGAAGCCTTCTTGGAACTTTTATTGGGTCTTTCTTGGAACCTTTTCTTCGAGTTCTTCTGTCAACACTGATTTTCTCACACTCTTTGTGAGTTTGAAACCATATTTTTACTTTAATTGTTTTTGTTTTGTTTCATCATCTTAAAATACCATGTTGTGCTTTACTTTTTGTTTGTTCTTTGATCATAAAAAACTCTGCATTAATCAAACATGTCATTTTTTATTTGAATCATTAGAGTTTTAGAGATGAGATAAAAGAATTGATTTTTCAATCCTGAGATTTTAAGGCATAAGTCTTTCAGAGCCTTTAGAAAAGCCTTTTTGGAGGTTTTCAGAGCCGTTAGAAAAGCCTTTTTGGAGGTTTTCAGAGCCGTTAGAAAAGCCTTTTTAGAAGCCTTCTTGGAACTTTTATTGGGTCTTTCTTGGAACCTTTTCTTCGAGTTCTTCTCTCAACACTTATTTTCTCACACTCTTTGTGAGTTTAAAACCATATTTTTACTTTAATTGTTTTTGTTTTGTTTCATCATCTTAAAATACCATGTTGTGCTTTACTTTTTGTTTGTTCTTTGATCATAAAAAACTCTGCATTAATCAAACATGTCATTTTTTATTTGAATCATTAGAGTTTTAGAGATGAGATAAAAGAATTGATTTTTCAATCCTGAGATTTTAAGGCATAAGTCTTTCAGAGCCTTTAGAAAAGCCTTTTTGGAGGTTTTCAGAGCCGTTAGAAAAGCCTTTTTGGAGGTTTTCAGAGCCGTTAGAAAAGCCTTTTTAGAAGCCTTCTTGGAACTTTTATTGGGTCTTTCTTGGAACCTTTTCTTCGAGTTCTTCTGTCAACACTGATTTTCTCACACTCTTTGTGAGTTTGAAACCATATTTTTACTTTAATTGTTTTTGTTTTGTTTCATCATCTTAAAATACCATGTTGTGCTTTACTTTTTGTTTGTTCTTTGATCGTAAAAAACACTGCATTAATCAAACATGTCATTTTTTATTTGAATCATTAGAGTTTTAGAGATGAGATAAAAATTTCTAGAGGTTTTCAGAGCCTTTAGAAAAGTCTTTTTAGAAGCCTTCTTGGAACATTTATTGGGTCTTTCTTGAAACCTTTTCTTGGAGTTCTTCTCTCAACACTGATTTTATCACACTCCTTGTGAGTTTGAAACCATATTTTTACTTTAATTGTTTTTATTTTGTTTCATCACCTTAAAATATCATGTTGTGCTTTACTTTTTGTTTGTTCTTTGATCATAAAAAACTCTGCATTAATCAAACATGTCATTTTTTATTTGAATCATTAGAGTTTTAGAGATGAGATAAAAGAATTGATTTTTCAATCTTGAGATTTTAAGGCATAAGTCTTTCAGAGCCTTTAGAAAAGCCTTTTTGGAGGTTTTCAGAGCCGTTAGAAAAGCCTTTTTGGAGGTTTTCAGAGCCGTTAGAAAAGCCTTTTTAGAAGCCTTCTTGGAACTTTTATTGGGTCTTTCTTGGAACCTTTTCTTCGAGTTCTTCTGTCAACACTGATTTTCTCACACTCTTTGTGAGTTTGAAACCATATTTTTACTTTAATTGTTTTTGTTTTGTTTCATCATCTTAAAATACCATGTTGTGCTTTACTTTTTGTTTGTTCTTTGATCATAAAAAACTCTGCATTAATCAAACAAGTCATTTTTTATTTGAATCATTAGAGTTTTAGAGATGAGATCAAAGAATTGATTTTTCAATCCTGAGATTTTAAGGCATAAGTCTTTTAGAGCCTTTAGAAAAGCCTTTTTGGAGGTTTTCAGAGCAGTTAGAAAAGCCTTTTTAGAAGCCTTCTTGGAACTTTTATTGGGTCTTTCTTGGAACCTTTTCTTCGAGTTCTTCTCTCAACACTGATTTTCTCACACTCTTTGTGAGTTTGAAACCATATTTTTACTTTAATTGTTTTTGTTTTGTTTCATCATCTTAAAATACCATGTTGTGCTTTACTTTTTGTTTGTTCTTTGATCATAAAAAACTCTGCATTAATCAAGCATGTCATTTTTTATTTGAATCATTAGAGTTTTAGAGATGAGATAAAAGAATTGATCTTTCAATCCTGAGATTTTAAGGCATAAGTCTTTCAGAGCCTTTAGAAAAGCCTTTTTGGAGGTTTTCAGAGCCGTTAGAAAACCCTTTTTGGAGGTTTTCAGAGCCGTTAGAAAAGCCTTTTTAGAAGCCTTCTTGGAACTTTTATTGGGTCTTTCTTGGAACCTTTTCTTCGAGTTCTTCTGTCAACACTGATTTTCTCACACTCTTTGTGAGTTTGAAACCATATTTTTACTTTAATTGTTTTTGTTTTGTTTCATCATCTTAAAATACCATGTTGTGCTTTACTTTTTGTTTATTCTTTGATCGTAAAAAACACTGCATTAATCAAACATGTCATTTTTTATTTGAATCATTAGAGTTTTAGAGATGAGATAAAAATTTCTAGAGGTTTTCAGAGCCTTTAGAAAAGTCTTTTTAGAAGCCTTCTTGGAACATTTATTGGGTCTTTCTTGAAACCTTTTCTTGGAGTTCTTCTCTCAACACTGATTTTATCACACTCCTTGTGAGTTTGAAACCATATTTTTACTTTAATTGTTTTTATTTTGTTTCATCACCTTAAAATATCATGTTGTGCTTTACTTTTTGTTTGTTCTTTGATCATAAAAAACTCTGCATTAATCAAACATGTCATTTTTTATTTGAATCATTAGAGTTTTAGAGATGAGATAAAAGAATTGATTTTTCAATCTTGAGATTTTAAGGCATAAGTCTTTCAGAGCCTTTAGAAAAGCCTTTTTGGAGGTTTTCAGAGCCGTTACAAAAGCCTTTTTGGAGGTTTTCAGAGCAGTTAGAAAAGCCTTTTTAGAAGCCTTCTTGGAACTTTTATTGGGTCTTTCTTGGAACCTTTTCTTCGAGTTCTTCTGTCAACACTGATTTTCTCACACTCTTTGTGAGTTTGAAACCATATTTTTACTTTAATTGTTTTTGTTTTGTTTCATCATCTTAAAATACCATGTTGTGCTTTACTTTTTGTTTATTCTTTGATCGTAAAAAACACTGCATTAATCAAACATGTCATTTTTTATTTGAATCATTAGAGTTTTAGAGATGAGATAAAAATTTCTAGAGGTTTTCAGAGCCTTTAGAAAAGTCTTTTTAGAAGCCTTCTTGGAACATTTATTGGGTCTTTCTTGAAACCTTTTCTTGGAGTTCTTCTCTCAACACTGATTTTATCACACTCCTTGTGAGTTTGAAACCATATTTTTACTTTAATTGTTTTTATTTTGTTTCATCACCTTAAAATATCATGTTGTGCTTTACTTTTTGTTTGTTCTTTGATCATAAAAAACTCTGCATTAATCAAACATGTCATTTTTTATTTGAATCATTAGAGTTTTAGAGATGAGATAAAAGAATTGATTTTTCAATCTTGAGATTTTAAGGCATAAGTCTTTCAGAGCCTTTAGAAAAGCCTTTTTGGAGGTTTTCAGAGCCGTTACAAAAGCCTTTTTGGAGGTTTTCAGAGCCGTTAGAAAAGCCTTTTTAGAAGCCTTCTTGGAACTTTTATTGGTTCTTTCTTGGAACCTTTTCTTCGCGTTCTTCTGTCAACACTGATTTTCTCACACTCTTTGTGAGTTTGAAACCATATTTTTACTTTAATTATTTTTATTTTGTTTCATCATCTTAAAATATCATGTTGTGCTTTACTTTTTGTTTGTTCTTTGATCATAAAAAACTCTGCATTAATCAAACATGTCATTTTTTATTTGAATCATTAGAGTTTTAGAGATGAGATAAAAGAATTGATTTTTCAATCCTGAGATTTTAAGGCATAAGTCTTTTAGAGCCTTTAGAAAAGCCTTTTTGGAGGTTTTCAGAGCAGTTAGAAAAGCCTTTTTAGAAGCCTTCTTGGAACTTTTATTGGGTCTTTCTTGGAACCTTTTCTTCGAGTTCTTCTCTCAACACTTATTTTCTCACACTCTTTGTGAGTTTAAAACCATATTTTTACTTTAATTGTTTTTGTTTTGTTTCATCATCTTAAAATACCATGTTGTGCTTTACTTTTTGTTTGTTCTTTGATCATAAAAAACTCTGCATTAATCAAACATGTCATTTTTTATTTGAATCATTAGAGTTTTAGAGATGAGATAAAAGAATTGATTTTTCAATCCTGAGATTTTAAGGCATAAGTCTTTCAGAGCCTTTAGAAAAGCCTTTTTGGAGGTTTTCAGAGCCGTTAGAAAAGCCTTTTTGGAGGTTTTCAGAGCCGTTAGAAAAGCCTTTTTAGAAGCCTTCTTGGAACTTTTATTGGGTCTTTCTTGGAACCTTTTCTTCGAGTTCTTCTGTCAACACTGATTTTCTCACACTCTTTGTGAGTTTGAAACCATATTTTTACTTTAATTGTTTTTGTTTTGTTTCATCATCTTAAAATACCATGTTGTGCTTTACTTTTTGTTTGTTCTTTGATCATAAAAAACTCTGCATTAATCAAACATGTCATTTTTTATTTGAATCATTAGAGTTTTAGAGATGAGATAAAAGAATTGATCTTTCAATCCTGAGATTTTAAGGCATAAGTCTTTCAGAGCCTTTAGAAAAGCCTTTTTGGAGGTTTTCAGAGCCGTTAGAAAAGCCTTTTTGGAGGTTTTCAGAGCCGTTAGAAAAGCCTTTTTAGAAGCCTTCTTGGAACTTTTATTGGGTCTTTCTTGGAACCTTTTCTTCGAGTTCTTCTGTCAACACTGATTTTCTCACACTCTTTGTGAGTTTGAAACCATATTTTTACTTTAATTGTTTTTGTTTTGTTTCATCATCTTAAAATACCATGTTGTGCTTTACTTTTTGTTTATTCTTTGATCGTAAAAAACACTGCATTAATCAAACATGTCATTTTTTATTTGAATCATTAGAGTTTTAGAGATGAGATAAAAATTTCTAGAGGTTTTCAGAGCCTTTAGAAAAGTCTTTTTAGAAGCCTTCTTGGAATATTTATTGGGTCTTTCTTGAAACCTTTTCTTGGAGTTCTTCTCTCAACACTGATTTTATCACACTCCTTGTGAGTTTGAAACCATATTTTTACTTTAATTGTTTTTATTTTGTTTCATCACCTTAAAATATCATGTTGTGCTTTACTTTTTGTTTGTTCTTTGATCATAAAAAACACTGCATTAATCAAACATGTCATTTTTTATTTGAATCATTAGAGTTTTAGAGATGAGATAAAAGAATTGATTTTTCAATCTTGAGATTTTAAGGCATAAGTCTTTCAGAGCCTTTAGAAAAGCCTTTTTGGAGGTTTTCAGAGCCGTTACAAAAGCCTTTTTGGAGGTTTTCAGAGCCGTTAGAAAAGCCTTTTTAGAAGCCTTCTTGGAACTTTTATTGGTTCTTTCTTGGAACCTTTTCTTCGCGTTCTTCTGTCAACACTGATTTTCTCACACTCTTTGTGAGTTTGAAACCATATTTTTACTTTAATTATTTTTATTTTGTTTCATCATCTTAAAATATCATGTTGTGCTTTACTTTTTGTTTGTTCTTTGATCATAAAAAACTCTGCATTAATCAAACATGTCATTTTTTATTTGAATCATTAGAGTTTTAGAGATGAGATAAAAGAATTGATTTTTCAATCCTGAGATTTTAAGGCATAAGTCTTTTAGAGCCTTTAGAAAAGCCTTTTTGGAGGTTTTCAGAGCAGTTAGAAAAGCCTTTTTAGAAGCCTTCTTGGAACTTTTATTGGGTCTTTCTCGGAACCTTTTCTTCGAGTTCTTCTCTCAACACTTATTTTCTCACACTCTTTGTGAGTTTGAAACCATATTTTTACTTTAATTGTTTTTATTTTGTTTCATCACCTTAAAATATCATGTTGTGCTTTACTTTTTGTTTGTTCTTTGATCATAAAAAACTCTGCATTAATCAAACATGTCATTTTTTATTTGAATCATTAGAGTTTTAGAGATGAGATAAAAGAATTGATTTTTCAATCTTGAGATTTTAAGGCATAAGTCTTTCAGAGCCTTTAGAAAAGCCTTTTTGGAGGTTTTCAGAGCCGTTACAAAAGCCTTTTTGGAGGTTTTCAGAGCCGTTAGAAAAGCCTTTTTAGAAGCCTTCTTGGAACTTTTATTGGTTCTTTCTTGGAACCTTTTCTTCGCGTTCTTCTGTCAACACTGATTTTCTCACACTCTTTGTGAGTTTGAAACCATATTTTTACTTTAATTATTTTTATTTTGTTTCATCATCCTAAAATATCATGTTGTGCTTTACTTTTTGTTTGTTCTTTGATCATAAAAAACTCTGCATTAATCAAACATGTCATTTTTTATTTGAATCATTAGAGTTTTAGAGATGAGATAAAAGAATTGATTTTTCAATCCTGAGATTTTAAGGCATAAGTCTTTTAGAGACTTTAGAAAAGCCTTTTTGGAGGTTTTCAGAGCAGTTAGAAAAGCCTTTTTAGAAGCCTTCTTGGAACTTTTATTGGGTCTTTCTCGGAACCTTTTCTTCGAGTTCTTCTCTCAACACTTATTTTCTCACACTCTTTGTGAGTTTAAAACCATATTTTTACTTTAATTGTTTTTGTTTTGTTTCATCATCTTAAAATACCATGTTGTGCTTTACTTTTTGTTTGTTCTTTGATCATAAAAAACTTTGCATTAATCAAACATGTCATTTTTTATTTGAATCATTAGAGTTTTAGAGATGAGATAAAAGAATTGATCTTTCAATCCTGAGATTTTAAGGCATAAGTCTTTCAGAGCCTTTAGAAAAGCCTTTTTGGAGGTTTTCAGAGCCGTTAGAAAAGCCTTTTTGGAGGTTTTCAGAGCCGTTAGAAAAGCCTTTTTAGAAGCCTTCTTGGAACTTTTATTGGGTCTTTCTTGGAACCTTTTCTTCGAGTTCTTCTCTCAACACTTATTTTCTCACACTCTTTGTGAGTTTAAAACCATATTTTTACTTTAATTGTTTTTGTTTTGTTTCATCATCTTAAAATACCATGTTGTGCTTTACTTTTTGTTTGTTCTTTGATCATAAAAAACTCTGCATTAATCAAACATGTCATTTTTTATTTGAATCATTAGAGTTTTAGAGATGAGATAAAAGAATTGATTTTTCAATCCTGAGATTTTAAGGCATAAGTCTTTCAGAGCCTTTAGAAAAGCCTTTTTGGAGGTTTTCAGAGCCGTTAGAAAAGCCTTTTTGGAGGTTTTCAGAGCCGTTAGAAAAGCCTTTTTAGAAGCCTTCTTGGAACTTTTATTGGGTCTTTCTTGGAACCTTTTCTTCGAGTTCTTCTGTCAACACTGATTTTCTCACACTCTTTGTGAGTTTGAAACCATATTTTTACTTTAATTGTTTTTGTTTTGTTTCATCATCTTAAAATACCATGTTGTGCTTTACTTTTTGTTTGTTCTTTGATCATAAAAAACTCTGCATTAATCAAACATGTCATTTTTTATTTGAATCATTAGAGTTTTAGAGATGAGATAAAAGAATTGATCTTTCAATCCTGAGATTTTAAGGCATAAGTCTTTCAGAGCCTTTAGAAAAGCCTTTTTGGAGGTTTTCAGAGCCGTTAGAAAAGCCTTTTTGGAGGTTTTCAGAGCCGTTAGAAAAGCCTTTTTAGAAGCCTTCTTGGAACTTTTATTGGGTCTTTCTTGGAACCTTTTCTTCGAGTTCTTCTGTCAACACTGATTTTCTCACACTCTTTGTGAGTTTGAAACCATATTTTTACTTTAATTGTTTTTGTTTTGTTTCATCATCTTAAAATACCATGTTGTGCTTTACTTTTTGTTTGTTCTTTGATCGTAAAAAACACTGCATTAATCAAACATGTCATTTTTTATTTGAATCATTAGAGTTTTAGAGATGAGATAAAAATTTCTAGAGGTTTTCAGAGCCTTTAGAAAAGTCTTTTTAGAAGCCTTCTTGGAACATTTATTGGGTCTTTCTTGAAACCTTTTCTTGGAGTTCTTCTCTCAACACTGATTTTATCACACTCCTTGTGAGTTTGAAACCATATTTTTACTTTAATTGTTTTTATTTTGTTTCATCACCTTAAAATATCATGTTGTGCTTTACTTTTTGTTTGTTCTTTGATCATAAAAAACTCTGCATTAATCAAACATGTCATTTTTTATTTGAATCATTAGAGTTTTAGAGATGAGATAAAAGAATTGATTTTTCAATCTTGAGATTTTAAGGCATAAGTCTTTCAGAGCCTTTAGAAAAGCCTTTTTGGAGGTTTTCAGAGCCGTTAGAAAAGCCTTTTTGGAGGTTTTCAGAGCCGTTAGAAAAGCCTTTTTAGAAGCCTTCTTGGAACTTTTATTGGGTCTTTCTTGGAACCTTTTCTTCGAGTTCTTCTCTCAACACTTATTTTCTCACGCTCTTTGTGAGTTTAAAACCATATTTTTACTTTAATTGTTTTTGTTTTGTTTCATCATCTTAAAATACCATGTTGTGCTTTACTTTTTGTTTGTTCTTTGATCATAAAAAACTCTGCATTAATCAAACATGTCATTTTTTATTTGAATCATTAGAGTTTTAGAGATGAGATAAAAGAATTGATTTTTCAATCCTGAGATTTTAAGGCATAAGTCTTTCAGAGCCTTTAGAAAAGCCTTTTTGGAGGTTTTCAGAGCCGTTAGAAAAGCCTTTTTGGAGGTTTTCAGAGCCGTTAGAAAAGCCTTTTTAGAAGCCTTCTTGGAACTTTTATTGGGTCTTTCTTGGAACCTTTTCTTCGAGTTCTTCTGTCAACACTGATTTTCTCACACTCTTTGTGAGTTTGAAACCATATTTTTACTTTAATTATTTTTATTTTGTTTCATCATCCTAAAATATCATGTTGTGCTTTACTTTTTGTTTGTTCATTGATCATAAAAAACTCTGCATTAATCAAACATGTCATTTTTTATTTGAATCATTAGAGTTTTAGAGATGAGATAAAAGAATTGATTTTTCAATCCTGAGATTTTAAGGCATAAGTCTTTTAGAGACTTTAGAAAAGCCTTTTTGGAGGTTTTCAGAGCAGTTAGAAAAGCCTTTTTAGAAGCCTTCTTGGAACTTTTATTGGGTCTTTCTCGGAACCTTTTCTTCGAGTTCTTCTCTCAACACTTATTTTCTCACACTCTTTGTGAGTTTAAAACCATATTTTTACTTTAATTGTTTTTGTTTTGTTTCATCATCTTAAAATACCATGTTGTGCTTTACTTTTTGTTTGTTCTTTGATCATAAAAAACTTTGCATTAATCAAACATGTCATTTTTTATTTGAATCATTAGAGTTTTAGAGATGAGATAAAAGAATTGATCTTTCAATCCTGAGATTTTAAGGCATAAGTCTTTCAGAGCCTTTAGAAAAGCCTTTTTGGAGGTTTTCAGAGCCGTTAGAAAAGCCTTTTTAGAAGCCTTCTTGGAACTTTTATTGGGTCTTTCTTGGAACCTTTTCTTCGAGTTCTTCTCTCAACACTTATTTTCTCACACTCTTTGTGAGTTTAAAACCATATTTTTACTTTAATTGTTTTTGTTTTGTTTCATCATCTTAAAATACCATGTTGTGCTTTACTTTTTGTTTGTTCTTTGATCATAAAAAACTCTGCATTAATCAAACATGTCATTTTTTATTTGAATCATTAGAGTTTTAGAGATGAGATAAAAGAATTGATTTTTCAATCCTGAGATTTTAAGGCATAAGTCTTTCAGAGCCTTTAGAAAAGCCTTTTTGGAGGTTTTCAGAGCCGTTAGAAAAGCCTTTTTGGAGGTTTTCAGAGCCGTTAGAAAAGCCTTTTTAAAAGCCTTCTTGGAACTTTTATTGGGTCTTTCTTGGAACCTTTTCTTCGAGTTCTTCTGTCAACACTGATTTTCTCACACTCTTTGTGAGTTTGAAACCATATTTTTACTTTAATTGTTTTTGTTTTGTTTCATCATCTTAAAATACCATGTTGTGCTTTACTTTTTGTTTGTTCTTTGATCATAAAAAACTCTGCATTAATCAAACATGTCATTTTTTATTTGAATCATTAGAGTTTTAGAGATGAGATAAAAGAATTGATCTTTCAATCCTGAGATTTTAAGGCATAAGTCTTTCAGAGCCTTTAGAAAAGCCTTTTTGGAGGTTTTCAGAGCCGTTAGAAAAGCCTTTTTGGAGGTTTTCAGAGCCGTTAGAAAAGCCTTTTTAGAAGCCTTCTTGGAACTTTTATTGGGTCTTTCTTGGAACCTTTTCTTCGAGTTCTTCTGTCAACACTGATTTTCTCACACTCTTTGTGAGTTTGAAACCATATTTTTACTTGAATTGTTTTTGTTTTGTTTCATCATCTTAAAATACCATGTTGTGCTTTACTTTTTGTTTGTTCTTTGATCGTAAAAAACACTGCATTAATCAAACATGTCATTTTTTATTTGAATCATTAGAGTTTTAGAGATGAGATAAAAATTTCTAGAGGTTTTCAGAGCCTTTAGAAAAGTCTTTTTAGAAGCCTTCTTGGAACATTTATTGGGTCTTTCTTGAAACCTTTTCTTGGAGTTCTTCTCTCAACACTGATTTTATCACACTCCTTGTGAGTTTGAAACCATATTTTTACTTTAATTGTTTTTATTTTGTTTCATCACCTTAAAATATCATGTTGTGCTTTACTTTTTGTTTGTTCTTTGATCATAAAAAACTCTGCATTAATCAAACATGTCATTTTTTATTTGAATCATTAGAGTTTTAGAGATGAGATAAAAGAATTGATTTTTCAATCTTGAGATTTTAAGGCATAAGTCTTTCAGAGCCTTTAGAAAAGCCTTTTTGGAGGTTTTCAGAGCCGTTAGAAAAGCCTTTTTGGAGGTTTTCAGAGCCGTTAGAAAAGCCTTTTTAGAAGCCTTCTTGGAACTTTTATTGGGTCTTTCTTGGAACCTTTTCTTCGAGTTCTTCTCTCAACACTTATTTTCTCACGCTCTTTGTGAGTTTAAAACCATATTTTTACTTTAATTGTTTATGTTTTGTTTCATCATCTTAAAATACCATGTTGTGCTTTACTTTTTGTTTGTTCTTTGATCATAAAAAACTCTGCATTAATCAAACATGTCATTTTTTATTTGAATCATTAGAGTTTTAGAGATGAGATAAAAGAATTGATTTTTCAATCCTGAGATTTTAAGGCATAAGTCTTTCAGAGCCTTTAGAAAAGCCTTTTTGGAGGTTTTCAGAGCCGTTAGAAAAGCCTTTTTGGAGGTTTTCAGAGCCGTTAGAAAAGCCTTTTTAGAAGCCTTCTTGGAACTTTTATTGGGTCTTTCTTGGAACCTTTTCTTCGAGTTCTTCTGTCAACACTGATTTTCTCACACTCTTTGTGAGTTTGAAACCATATTTTTACTTTAATTGTTTTTGTTTTGTTTCATCATCTTAAAATACCATGTTGTGCTTTACTTTTTGTTTGTTCTTTGATCATAAAAAACTCTGCATTAATCAAACATGTCATTTTTTATTTGAATCATTAGAGTTTTAGAGATGAGATAAAAGAATTGATCTTTCAATCCTGAGATTTTAAGGCATAAGTCTTTCAGAGCCTTTAGAAAAGCCTTTTTGGAGGTTTTCAGAGCCGTTAGAAAAGCCTTTTTGGAGGTTTTCAGAGCCGTTAGAAAAGCCTTTTTAGAAGCCTTCTTGGAACTTTTATTGGGTCTTTCTTGGAACCTTTTCTTCGAGTTCTTCTGTCAACACTGATTTTCTCACACTCTTTGTGAGTTTGAAACCATATTTTTACTTTAATTGTTTTTGTTTTGTTTCATCATCTTAAAATACCATGTTGTGCTTTACTTTTTGTTTGTTCTTTGATCGTAAAAAACACTGCATTAATCAAACATGTCATTTTTTATTTGAATCATTAGAGTTTTAGAGATGAGATAAAAATTTCTAGAGGTTTTCAGAGCCTTTAGAAAAGTCTTTTTAGAAGCCTTCTTGGAACATTTATTGGGTCTTTCTTGAAACCTTTTCTTGGAGTTCTTCTCTCAACACTGATTTTATCACACTCCTTGTGAGTTTGAAACCATATTTTTACTTTAATTGTTTTTATTTTGTTTCATCACCTTAAAATATCATGTTGTGCTTTACTTTTTGTTTGTTCTTTGATCATAAAAAACTCTGCATTAATCAAACATGTCATTTTTTATTTGAATCATTAGAGTTTTAGAGATGAGATAAAAGAATTGATTTTTCAATCCTGAGATTTTAAGGCATAAGTCTTTCAGAGCCTTTAGAAAAGCCTTTTTGGAGGTTTTCAGAGCCGTTAGAAAAGCCTTTTTGGAGGTTTTCAGAGCCGTTAGAAAAGCCTTTTTAGAAGCCTTCTTGGAACTTTTATTGGGTCTTTCTTGGAACCTTTTCTTCGAGTTCTTCTCTCAACACTTATTTTCTCACACTCTTTGTGAGTTTGAAACCATATTTTTACTTTAATTATTTTTATTTTGTTTCATCATCTTAAAATATCATGTTGTGCTTTACTTTTTGTTTGTTCTTTGATCATAAAAAACTCTGCATTAATCAAACATGTCATTTTTTATTTGAATCATTAGAGTTTTAGAGATGAGATAAAAGAATTGATTTTTCAATCCTGAGATTTTAAGGCATAAGTCTTTTAGAGCCTTAAGAAAAGCCTTTTTGGAGGTTTTCAGAGCAGTTAGAAAAGCCTTTTTAGAAGCCTTCTTGGAACTTTTATTGGGTCTTTCTCGGAACCTTTTCTTCGAGTTCTTCTCTCAACACTTATTTTCTCACACTCTTTGTGAGTTTAAAACCATATTTTTACTTTAATTTTTTTTGTTTTGTTTCATCATCTTAAAATACCATGTTGTGCTTTACTTTTTGTTTGTTCTTTGATCATAAAAAACTCTGCATTAATCAAACATGTCATTTTTTATTTGAATCATTAGAGTTTTAGAGATGAGATAAAAGAATTGATTTTTCAATCCTGAGATTTTAAGGCATAAGTCTTTCAGAGCCTTTAGAAAAGCCTTTTTGGAGGTTTTCAGAGCCGTTAGAAAAGCCTTTTTGGAGGTTTTCAGAGCCGTTAGAAAAGCCTTTTTAGAAGCCTTCTTGGAACTTTTATTGGGTCTTTCTTGGAACCTTTTCTTCGAGTTCTTCTGTCAACACTGATTTTCTCACACTCTTTGTGAGTTTGAAACCATATTTTTACTTTAATTGTTTTTGTTTTGTTTCATCATCTTAAAATACCATGTTGTGCTTTACTTTTTGTTTGTTCTTTGATCATAAAAAACTCTGCATTAATCAAACATGTCATTTTTTATTTGAATCATTAGAGTTTTAGAGATGAGATAAAAATTTCTAGAGGTTTTCAGAGCCTTTAGAAAAGTCTTTTTAGAAGCCTTCTTGGAACATTTATTGGGTCTTTCTTGAAACCTTTTCTTGGAGTTCTTCTCTCAACACTGATTTTATCACACTCCTTGTGAGTTTGAAACCATATTTTTACTTTAATTGTTTTTATTTTGTTTCATCACCTTAAAATATCATGTTGTGCTTTACTTTTTGTTTGTTCTTTGATCATAAAAAACTCTGCATTAATCAAACATGTCATTTTTTATTTGAATCATTAGAGTTTTAGAGATGAGATAAAAGAATTGATTTTTCAATCTTGAGATTTTAAGGCATAAGTCTTTCAGAGCCTTTAGAAAAGCCTTTTTGGAGGTTTTCAGAGCCGTTACAAAAGCCTTTTTGGAGGTTTTCAGAGCCGTTAGAAAAGCCTTTTTAGAAGCCTTCTTGGAACTTTTATTGGTTCTTTCTTGGAACCTTTTCTTCGCGTTCTTCTGTCAACACTGATTTTCTCACACTCTTTGTGAGTTTGAAACCATATTTTTACTTTAATTATTTTTATTTTGTTTCATCATCCTAAAATATCATGTTGTGCTTTACTTTTTGTTTGTTCTTTGATCATAAAAAACTCTGCATTAATCAAACATGTCATTTTTTATTTGAATCATTAGAGTTTTAGAGATGAGATAAAAGAATTGATTTTTCAATCCTGAGATTTTAAGGCATAAGTCTTTTAGAGACTTTAGAAAAGCCTTTTTGGAGGTTTTCAGAGCAGTTAGAAAAGCCTTTTTAGAAGCCTTCTTGGAACTTTTATTGGGTCTTTCTCGGAACCTTTTCTTCGAGTTCTTCTCTCAACACTTATTTTCTCACACTCTTTGTGAGTTTAAAACCATATTTTTACTTTAATTGTTTTTGTTTTGTTTCATCATCTTAAAATACCATGTTGTGCTTTACTTTTTGTTTGTTCTTTGATCATAAAAAACTTTGCATTAATCAAACATGTCATTTTTTATTTGAATCATTAGAGTTTTAGAGATGAGATAAAAGAATTGATCTTTCAATCCTGAGATTTTAAGGCATAAGTCTTTCAGAGCCTTTAGAAAAGCCTTTTTGGAGGTTTTCAGAGCCGTTAGAAAAGCCTTTTTGGAGGTTTTCAGAGCCGTTAGAAAAGCCTTTTTAGAAGCCTTCTTGGAACTTTTATTGGGTCTTTCTTGGAACCTTTTCTTCGAGTTCTTCTCTCAACACTTATTTTCTCACACTCTTTGTGAGTTTAAAACCATATTTTTACTTTAATTGTTTTTGTTTTGTTTCATCATCTTAAAATACCATGTTGTGCTTTACTTTTTGTTTGTTCTTTGATCATAAAAAACTCTGCATTAATCAAACATGTCATTTTTTATTTGAATCATTAGAGTTTTAGAGATGAGATAAAAGAATTGATTTTTCAATCCTGAGATTTTAAGGCATAAGTCTTTCAGAGCCTTTAGAAAAGCCTTTTTGGAGGTTTTCAGAGCCGTTAGAAAAGCCTTTTTGGAGGTTTTCAGAGCCGTTAGAAAAGCCTTTTTAAAAGCCTTCTTGGAACTTTTATTGGGTCTTTCTTGGAACCTTTTCTTCGAGTTCTTCTGTCAACACTGATTTTCTCACACTCTTTGTGAGTTTGAAACCATATTTTTACTTTAATTGTTTTTGTTTTGTTTCATCATCTTAAAATACCATGTTGTGCTTTACTTTTTGTTTGTTCTTTGATCATAAAAAACTCTGCATTAATCAAACATGTCATTTTTTATTTGAATCATTAGAGTTTTAGAGATGAGATAAAAGAATTGATCTTTCAATCCTGAGATTTTAAGGCATAAGTCTTTCAGAGCCTTTAGAAAAGCCTTTTTGGAGGTTTTCAGAGCCGTTAGAAAAGCCTTTTTGGAGGTTTTCAGAGCCGTTAGAAAAGCCTTTTTAGAAGCCTTCTTGGAACTTTTATTGGGTCTTTCTTGGAACCTTTTCTTCGAGTTCTTCTGTCAACACTGATTTTCTCACACTCTTTGTGAGTTTGAAACCATATTTTTACTTTAATTGTTTTTGTTTTGTTTCATCATCTTAAAATACCATGTTGTGCTTTACTTTTTGTTTGTTCTTTGATCGTAAAAAACACTGCATTAATCAAACATGTCATTTTTTATTTGAATCATTAGAGTTTTAGAGATGAGATAAAAATTTCTAGAGGTTTTCAGAGCCTTTAGAAAAGTCTTTTTAGAAGCCTTCTTGGAACATTTATTGGGTCTTTCTTGAAACCTTTTCTTGGAGTTCTTCTCTCAACACTGATTTTATCACACTCCTTGTGAGTTTGAAACCATATTTTTACTTTAATTGTTTTTATTTTGTTTCATCACCTTAAAATATCATGTTGTGCTTTACTTTTTGTTTGTTCTTTGATCATAAAAAACTCTGCATTAATCAAACATGTCATTTTTTATTTGAATCATTAGAGTTTTAGAGATGAGATAAAAGAATTGATTTTTCAATCTTGAGATTTTAAGGCATAAGTCTTTCAGAGCCTTTAGAAAAGCCTTTTTGGAGGTTTTCAGAGCCGTTAGAAAAGCCTTTTTGGAGGTTTTCAAAGCCGTTAGAAAAGCCTTTTTAGAAGCCTTCTTGGAACTTTTATTGGGTCTTTCTTGGAACCTTTTCTTCGAGTTCTTCTCTCAACACTTATTTTCTCACGCTCTTTGTGAGTTTAAAACCATATTTTTACTTTAATTGTTTTTGTTTTGTTTCATCATCTTAAAATACCATGTTGTGCTTTACTTTTTGTTTGTTCTTTGATCATAAAAAACTCTGCATTAATCAAACATGTCATTTTTTATTTGAATCATTAGAGTTTTAGAGATGAGATAAAAGAATTGATTTTTCAATCCTGAGATTTTAAGGCATAAGTCTTTCAGAGCCTTTAGAAAAGCCTTTTTGGAGGTTTTCAGAGCCGTTAGAAAAGCCTTTTTGGAGGTTTTCAGAGCCGTTAGAAAAGCCTTTTTAGAAGCCTTCTTGGAACTTTTATTGGGTCTTTCTTGGAACCTTTTCTTCGAGTTCTTCTGTCAACACTGATTTTCTCACACTCTTTGTGAGTTTGAAACCATATTTTTACTTTAATTGTTTTTGTTTTGTTTCATCATCTTAAAATACGATGTTGTGCTTTACTTTTTGTTTGTTCTTTGATCATAAAAAACTCTGCATTAATCAAACATGTCATTTTTTATTTGAATCATTAGAGTTTTAGAGATGAGATAAAAGAATTGATCTTTCAATCCTGAGATTTTAAGGCATAAGTCTTTCAGAGCCTTTAGAAAAGCCTTTTTGGAGGTTTTCAGAGCCGTTAGAAAAGCCTTTTTGGAGGTTTTCAGAGCCGTTAGAAAAGCCTTTTTAGAAGCCTTCTTGGAACTTTTATTGGGTCTTTCTTGGAACCTTTTCTTCGAGTTCTTCTGTCAACACTGATTTTCTCACACTCTTTGTGAGTTTGAAACCATATTTTTACTTTAATTGTTTTTGTTTTGTTTCATCATCTTAAAATACCATGTTGTGCTTTACTTTTTGTTTGTTCTTTGATCGTAAAAAACACTGCATTAATCAAACATGTCATTTTTTATTTGAATCATTAGAGTTTTAGAGATGAGATAAAAATTTCTAGAGGTTTTCAGAGCCTTTAGAAAAGTCTTTTTAGAAGCCTTCTTGGAACATTTATTGGGTCTTTCTTGAAACCTTTTCTTGGAGTTCTTCTCTCAACACTGATTTTATCACACTCCTTGTGAGTTTGAAACCATATTTTTACTTTAATTGTTTTTATTTTGTTTCATCACCTTAAAATATCATGTTGTGCTTTACTTTTTGTTTGTTCTTTGATCATAAAAAACTCTGCATTAATCAAACATGTCATTTTTTATTTGAATCATTAGAGTTTTAGAGATGAGATAAAAGAATTGATTTTTCAATCCTGAGATTTTAAGGCATAAGTCTTTCAGAGCCTTTAGAAAAGCCTTTTTGGAGGTTTTCAGAGCCGTTAGAAAAGCCTTTTTGGAGGTTTTCAGAGCCGTTAGAAAAGCCTTTTTAGAAGCCTTCTTGGAACTTTTATTGGGTCTTTCTTGGAACCTTTTCTTCGAGTTCTTCTCTCAACACTTATTTTCTCACACTCTTTGTGAGTTTAAAACCATATTTTTACTTTAATTGTTTTTGTTTTGTTTCATCATCTTAAAATACCATGTTGTGCTTTACTTTTTGTTTGTTCTTTGATCATAAAAAACTCTGCATTAATCAAACATGTCATTTTTTATTTGAATCATTAGAGTTTTAGAGATGAGATAAAAGAATTGATTTTTCAATCCTGAGATTTTAAGGCATAAGTCTTTCAGAGCCTTTAGAAAAGCCTTTTTGGAGGTTTTCAGAGCCGTTAGAAAAGCCTTTTTGGAGGTTTTCAGAGCCGTTAGAAAAGCCTTTTTAGAAGCCTTCTTGGAACTTTTATTGGGTCTTTCTTGGAACCTTTTCTTCGAGTTCTTCTGTCAACACTGATTTTCTCACACTCTTTGTGAGTTTGAAACCATATTTTTACTTTAATTGTTTTTGTTTTGTTTCATCATCTTAAAATACGATGTTGTGCTTTACTTTTTGTTTGTTCTTTGATCATAAAAAACTCTGCATTAATCAAACATGTCATTTTTTATTTGAATCATTAGAGTTTTAGAGATGAGATAAAAGAATTGATCTTTCAATCCTGAGATTTTAAGGCATAAGTCTTTCAGAGCCTTTAGAAAAGCCTTTTTGGAGGTTTTCAGAGCCGTTAGAAAAGCCTTTTTGGAGGTTTTCAGAGCCGTTAGAAAAGCCTTTTTAGAAGCCTTCTTGGAACTTTTATTGGGTCTTTCTTGGAACCTTTTCTTCGCGTTCTTCTGTCAACACTGATTTTCTCACACTCTTTGTGAGTTTGAAACCATATTTTTACTTTAATTATTTTTATTTTGTTTCATCATCTTAAAATATCATGTTGTGCTTTACTTTTTGTTTGTTCTTTGATCATAAAAAACTCTGCATTAATCAAACATGTCATTTTTTATTTGAATCATTAGAGTTTTAGAGATGAGATAAAAGAATTGATTTTTCAATCCTGAGATTTTAAGGCATAAGTCTTTTAGAGCCTTTAGAAAAGCCTTTTTGGAGGTTTTCAGAGCAGTTAGAAAAGCCTTTTTAGAAGCCTTCTTGGAACTTTTATTGGGTCTTTCTTGGAACCTTTTCTTCGAGTTCTTCTCTCAACACTTATTTTCTCACACTCTTTGTGAGTTTAAAACCATATTTTTACTTTAATTGTTTTTGTTTTGTTTCATCATCTTAAAATACCATGTTGTGCTTTACTTTTTGTTTGTTCTTTGATCATAAAAAACTCTGCATTAATCAAACATGTCATTTTTTATTTGAATCATTAGAGTTTTAGAGATGAGATAAAAGAATTGATTTTTCAATCCTGAGATTTTAAGGCATAAGTCTTTCAGAGCCTTTAGAAAAGCCTTTTTGGAGGTTTTCAGAGCCGTTAGAAAAGCCTTTTTGGAGGTTTTCAGAGCCGTTAGAAAAGCCTTTTTAGAAGCCTTCTTGGAACTTTTATTGGGTCTTTCTTGGAACCTTTTCTTCGAGTTCTTCTGTCAACACTGATTTTCTCACACTCTTTGTGAGTTTGAAACCATATTTTTACTTTAATTGTTTTTGTTTTGTTTCATCATCTTAAAATACCATGTTGTGCTTTACTTTTTGTTTGTTCTTTGATCGTAAAAAACACTGCATTAATCAAACATGTCATTTTTTATTTGAATCATTAGAGTTTTAGAGATGAGATAAAAATTTCTAGAGGTTTTCAGAGCCTTTAGAAAAGTCTTTTTAGAAGCCTTCTTGGAACATTTATTGGGTCTTTCTTGAAACCTTTTCTTGGAGTTCTTCTCTCAACACTGATTTTATCACACTCCTTGTGAGTTTGAAACCATATTTTTACTTTAATTGTTTTTATTTTGTTTCATCACCTTAAAATATCATGTTGTGCTTTACTTTTTGTTTGTTCTTTGATCATAAAAAACTCTGCATTAATCAAACATGTCATTTTTTATTTGAATCATTAGAGTTTTAGAGATGAGATAAAAGAATTGATTTTTCAATCCTGAGATTTTAAGGCATAAGTCTTTCAGAGCCTTTAGAAAAGCCTTTTTGGAGGTTTTCAGAGCCGTTAGAAAAGCCTTTTTGGAGGTTTTCAGAGCCGTTAGAAAAGCCTTTTTAGAAGCCTTCTTGGAACTTTTATTGGGTCTTTCTTGGAACCTTTTCTTCGAGTTCTTCTCTCAACACTTATTTTCTCACACTCTTTGTGAGTTTAAAACCATATTTTTACTTTAATTGTTTTTGTTTTGTTTCATCATCTTAAAATACCATGTTGTGCTTTACTTTTTGTTTGTTCTTTGATCATAAAAAACTCTGCATTAATCAAACATGTCATTTTTTATTTGAATCATTAGAGTTTTAGAGATGAGATAAAAGAATTGATTTTTCAATCCTGAGATTTTAAGGCATAAGTCTTTCAGAGCCTTTAGAAAAGCCTTTTTGGAGGTTTTCAGAGCCGTTAGAAAAGCCTTTTTGGAGGTTTTCAGAGCCGTTAGAAAAGCCTTTTTAGAAGCCTTCTTGGAACTTTTATTGGGTCTTTCTTGGAACCTTTTCTTCGAGTTCTTCTGTCAACACTGATTTTCTCACACTCTTTGTGAGTTTGAAACCATATTTTTACTTTAATTGTTTTTGTTTTGTTTCATCATCTTAAAATACCATGTTGTGCTTTACTTTTTGTTTGTTCTTTGATCATAAAAAACTCTGCATTAATCAAACATGTCATTTTTTATTTGAATCATTAGAGTTTTAGAGATGAGATAAAAGAATTGATCTTTCAATCCTGAGATTTTAAGGCATAAGTCTTTCAGAGCCTTTAGAAAAGCCTTTTTGGAGGTTTTCAGAGCCGTTAGAAAAGCCTTTTTGGAGGTTTTCAGAGCCGTTAGAAAAGCCTTTTTAGAAGCCTTCTTGGAACTTTTATTGGGTCTTTCTTGGAACCTTTTCTTCGAGTTCTTCTGTCAACACTGATTTTCTCACACTCTTTGTGAGTTTGAAACCATATTTTTACTTTAATTGTTTTTGTTTTGTTTCATCATCTTAAAATACCATGTTGTGCTTTACTTTTTGTTTGTTCTTTGATCGTAAAAAACACTGCATTAATCAAACATGTCATTTTTTATTTGAATCATTAGAGTTTTAGAGATGAGATAAAAATTTCTAGAGGTTTTCAGAGCCTTTAGAAAAGTCTTTTTAGAAGCCTTCTTGGAACATTTATTGGGTCTTTCTTGAAACCTTTTCTTGGAGTTCTTCTCTCAACACTGATTTTATCACACTCCTGGTGAGTTTGAAACCATATTTTTACTTTAATTGTTTTTATTTTGTTTCATCACCTTAAAATATCATGTTGTGCTTTACTTTTTGTTTGTTCTTTGATCATAAAAAACTCTGCATTAATCAAACATGTCATTTTTTATTTGAATCATTAGAGTTTTAGAGATGAGATAAAAGAATTGATTTTTCAATCTTGAGATTTTAAGGCATAAGTCTTTCAGAGCCTTTAGAAAAGCCTTTTTGGAGGTTTTCAGAGCCGTTACAAAAGCCTTTTTGGAGGTTTTCAGAGCCGTTAGAAAAGCCTTTTTAGAAGCCTTCTTGGAACTTTTATTGGTTCTTTCTTGGAACCTTTTCTTCGCGTTCTTCTGTCAACACTGATTTTCTCACACTCTTTGTGAGTTTGAAACCATATTTTTACTTTAATTATTTTTATTTTGTTTCATCATCTTAAAATATCATGTTGTGCTTTACTTTTTGTTTGTTCTTTGATCATAAAAAACTCTGCATTAATCAAACATGTCATTTTTTATTTGAATCATTAGAGTTTTAGAGATGAGATAAAAGAATTGATTTTTCAATCCTGAGATTTTAAGGCATAAGTCTTTTAGAGCCTTTAGAAAAGCCTTTTTGGAGGTTTTCAGAGCAGTTAGAAAAGCCTTTTTAGAAGCCTTCTTGGAACTTTTATTGGGTCTTTCTTGGAACCTTTTCTTCGAGTTCTTCTCTCAACACTTATTTTCTCACACTCTTTGTGAGTTTAAAACCATATTTTTACTTTAATTGTTTTTGTTTTGTTTCATCATCTTAAAATACCATGTTGTGCTTTACTTTTTGTTTGTTCTTTGATCATAAAAAACTCTGCATTAATCAAACATGTCATTTTTTATTTGAATCATTAGAGTTTTAGAGATGAGATAAAAGAATTGATTTTTCAATCTTGAGATTTTAAGGCATAAGTCTTTCAGAGCCTTTAGAAAAGCCTTTTTGGAGGTTTTCAGAGCCGTTACAAAAGCCTTTTTGGAGGTTTTCAGAGCCGTTAGAAAAGCCTTTTTAGAAGCCTTCTTGGAACTTTTATTGGTTCTTTCTTGGAACCTTTTCTTCGCGTTCTTCTGTCAACACTGATTTTCTCACACTCTTTGTGAGTTTGAAACCATATTTTTACTTTAATTATTTTTATTTTGTTTCATCATCTTAAAATATCATGTTGTGCTTTACTTTTTGTTTGTTCTTTGATCATAAAAAACTCTGCATTAATCAAACATGTCATTTTTTATTTGAATCATTAGAGTTTTAGAGATGAGATAAAAGAATTGATTTTTCAATCCTGAGATTTTAAGGCATAAGTCTTTTAGAGCCTTTAGAAAAGCCTTTTTGGAGGTTTTCAGAGCAGTTAGAAAAGCCTTTTTAGAAGCCTTCTTGGAACTTTTATTGGGTCTTTCTTGGAACCTTTTCTTCGAGTTCTTCTCTCAACACTTATTTTCTCACACTCTTTGTGAGTTTAAAACCATATTTTTACTTTAATTGTTTTTGTTTTGTTTCATCATCTTAAAATACCATGTTGTGCTTTACTTTTTGTTTGTTCTTTGATCATAAAAAACTCTGCATTAATCAAACATGTCATTTTTTATTTGAATCATTAGAGTTTTAGAGATGAGATAAAAGAATTGATTTTTCAATCCTGAGATTTTAAGGCATAAGTCTTTCAGAGCCTTTAGAAAAGCCTTTTTGGAGGTTTTCAGAGCCGTTAGAAAAGCCTTTTTGGAGGTTTTCAGAGCCGTTAGAAAAGCCTTTTTAGAAGCCTTCTTGGAACTTTTATTGGGTCTTTCTTGGAACCTTTTCTTCGAGTTCTTCTGTCAACACTGATTTTCTCACACTCTTTGTGAGTTTGAAACCATATTTTTACTTTAATTGTTTTTGTTTTGTTTCATCATCTTAAAATACCATGTTGTGCTTTACTTTTTGTTTGTTCTTTGATCGTAAAAAACACTGCATTAATCAAACATGTCATTTTTTATTTGAATCATTAGAGTTTTAGAGATGAGATAAAAATTTCTAGAGGTTTTCAGAGCCTTTAGAAAAGTCTTTTTAGAAGCCTTCTTGGAACTTTTATTGGGTCTTTCTTGAAACCTTTTCTTGCAGTTCTTCTCTCAACACTGATTTTATCACACTCTTTGGGAGTTTGAAACCATATTTTTACTTTAATTGTTTTTGTTTTGTTTCATCATCTTAAAATACCATGTTGTGCTTTACTTTTTGTTTGTTCTTTGATCGTAAAAAACACTGCATTAATCAAACATGTCATTTTTTATTTGAATCATTAGAGTTTTAGAGATGAGATAAAAATTTCTAGAGGTTTTCAGAGCCTTTAGAAAAGTCTTTTTAGAAGCCTTCTTGGAACTTTTATTGGGTCTTTCTTGAAACCTTTTCTTGCAGTTCTTCTCTCAACACTGATTTTATCACACTCTCTGTGAGTTTGAAACCATATTTTTACTTTAATTGTTTTTGTTTTGTTTCATCATCTTAAAATACCATGTTTTGCTTTACTTTTTGTTTGTTCTTTGATCGTAAAAAACACTGCATTAATCAAACATGTCATTTTCTATTTGAATCATTAGAGTTTTAGAGATGAGATAAAAATTTCTAGAGGTTTTCAGAGCCTTTAGAAAAGTCTTTTTAGAAGCCTTCTTGGAAATTTTATTGGGTCTTTCTTGAAACCTTTTCTTGGAGTTCTTCTCTCAACACTGATTTTATCACACTCCTTGTGAGTTTGAAACCATATTTTTACTTTAATTGTTTTTGTTTTGTTACATCATCTTAAAATATCATGTTGTGCTTTACTTTTTGTTTGTTCTTTGATCATAAAAAACTCTGCATTAATCAAACATGTCATTTTTTATTTGAATCATTAGAGTTTTAGAGATGAGATAAAAGAATTGATTTTTCAATCCTGAGATTTTAAGGCATAGGTCTTTCAGAGCCTTTAGAAAAGCCTTTTTGGAGGTTTTCAGAGCCGTTAGAAAAGCCTTTTTGGAGGTTTTCAGAGCCGTTAGAAAAGCCTTTTTAGAAGCCTTCTTGGAACTTTTATTGGGTCTTTCTTGGAACCTTTTCTTCGAGTTCTTCTGTCAACACTGATTTTCTCACACTCTTTGTGAGTTTGAAACCATATTTTTACTTTAATTGTTTTTGTTTTGTTTCATCATCTTAAAATACCATGTTGTGCTTTACTTTTTGTTTGTTCTTTGATCGTAAAAAACATTGAATTAATCAAACATGTCATTTTTTATTTGAATCATTAGAGTTTTAGAGATGAGATAAAAATTTCTAGAGGTTTTCAGAGCCTTTAGAAAAGTCTTTTTAGAAGCCTTCTTGGAACTTTTATTGGGTCTTTCTTGAAACCTTTTCTTGCAGTTCTTCTCTCAACACTGATTTTATCACACTCTTTGTGAGTTTGAAACCATATTTTTACTTTAATTGTTTTTGTTTTGTTTCATCATCTTAAAATACCATGTTGTGCTTTACTTTTTGTTTGTTCTTTGATCGTAAAAAACACTGCATTAATCAAACATGTCATTTTTTATTTGAATCATTAGAGTTTTAGAGATGAGATAAAAATTTCTAGAGGTTTTCAGAGCCTTTAGAAAAGTCTTTTTAGAAGCCTTCTTGGAAATTTTATTGGGTCTTTCTTGAAACCTTTTCTTGCAGTTCTTCTCTCAACACTGATTTTATCACACTCCTTGTGAGTTTGAAACCATATTTTTACTTTAATTGTTTTTATTTTGTTTCATCATCTTAAAATATCATGTTGTGCTTTACTTTTTGTTTGTTCTTTGATCATAAAAAACTCTGCATTAATCAAACATGTCATTTTTTATTTGAATCATCAGAGTTTTAGAGATGAGATAAAAGAATTGATTTTTCAATCCTGAGATTTGAAAGGCATAAGTCTTCCAGAGCCTTTAGAAAAGCCTTTTTGGAGGTTTTCAGAGCCGTTAGAAAAGCCTATATGGAGGTTTTCAGAGCCGTTTGAAAAGCCTTTTTAGAAGCCTTCTTGGAACTTTTGTTGGGTCTTTCTTGGAACCTTTTCTTCGAGTTCTTCTGTCAACACTGATTTTCTCACACTCTTTGTGAGTTTGAAACCATATTTTTACTTTAATTGTTTTTGTTTTGTTTCATCATCTTAAAATACCATGTTGTGCTTTACTTTTTGTTTGTTCTTTGATCGTAAAAAACACTGCATTAATCAAACATGTCATTTTTTATTTGAATCATTAGAGTTTTAGAGATGAGATAAAAATTTCTAGAGGTTTTCAGAGCCATTAGAAAAGTCTTTTTAGAAGCCTTCTTGGAACTTTTATTGGGTCTTTGTTGAAACCTTTTCTTGGAGTTCTTCTGTCAACACTGATTTTCTCACACTCTTTGTGAGTTTGAAACCATATTTTTACTTTAATTATTTTTATTTTGTTTCATCATCTTAAAATATCATGTTGTGCTTTACTTTTTGTTTGTTCTTTGATCATAAAAAACTCTGCATTAATCAAACATGTCATTTTTTATTTGAATCATTAGAGTTTTAGAGATGAGATAACAGAATTGATTTTTCAATCCTGAGATTTTAAGGCATAAGTCTTTCAGAGCCTTTAGAAAAGCCTTTTTAGAAGCCTTCTTGGAACTTTTATTGGGTCTTTCTTGGAACCTTTTCTTCGAGTTCTTCTCTCAACACTGATTTTCTCACACTCTTTGTGAGTTTGAAACCATATTTTTACTTTAATTGTTTTTGTTTTGTTTCATCATCTTAAAATACCATGTTGTGCTTTACTTTTTGTTTGTTCTTTGATCATAAAAAACACTGCATTAATCAAACATGTCATTTTTTATTTGAATCATTAGAGTTTTAGAGATGAGATAAAGATTTCTAGAGGTTTTCAAAGCCTTTAGAAAAGCCCTTTTAGAAGCCTTCTTGGAACTTTTATTGGGTCCTTCTTGAAACCATTTCTCGCAGTTCTTCTCTCAACACTGATTTTATCACACTCTTTATGAGTTTGAAACCATATTTTTACTTTAATTGTTTTTATTTTGTTTCATCTTAAAATACCATGTTGTGCTTTATTTTTTGTTTGCTCTTTGATCATAAAAAACTCTACATTAATCAAACATGTCATTTTTTATTTGACTGATTAGAGTTTTCGGGATGAGATAAAAATTTCTTGAGGTTTTCAGAGCCTTTAGAAAAGCCTTTTTAGAAGCCTTCTTGGAACTTTTATTGGGTCTTTCTTGGAACCTTTTCTTCGAGTTCTTCTGTCAACACTGATTTTCTCACACTCTTTGTGAGTTTGAAACCATATTTTTACTTTAATTGTTTTTGTTTTGTTTCATCATCTTAAAATACCATGTTGTGCTTTACTTTTTGTTTGTTCTTTGATCGTAAAAAACACTGCATTAATCAAAGATGTCATTTTTTATTTGAATCATTAGAGTTTTAGAGATGAGATAAAAATTTCTAGAGGTTTTCAGAGCCTTTAGAAAAGTCTTTTTAGAAGCCTTCTTGGAACTTTTATTGGGTCTTTCTTGAAACCTTTTCTTGGAGTTCTTCTCTCAACACTGATTTTAACACACTCCTTGTGAGTTTGAAACCATATTTTTACTTTAATTGTTTTATTTTGTTTCATCATCTTAAAATATCATGTTGTGCTTTACTTTTTGTTTGTTCTTTGATCATAAAAAACTCTGCATTAATCAAACATGTCATTTTTTATTTGTATCATTAGAGTTTTAGAGATGAGATAAAAGAATTGATTTTTCAATCCTGAGATTTTAAGGCAAAAGTCTTTCAGAGCCTTTAGAAAAGCCTTTTTGGAGGTTTTCAGAGCCGTTAGAAAAGCCTTTTTGGAGGTTTTCAGAGCCGTTAGAAAAGCCTTTTTAGAAGCCTTCTTGGAACTTTTATTGGTTCTTTCTTGGAACCTTTTCTTCGAGTTCTTCTGTCAACACTGATTTTCTCACACTCTTTGTGAGTTTGAAACCATATTTTTACTTTAATTATTTTTATTTTGTTTCATCATCTTAAAATATCATGTTGTGCTTTACTTTTTGTTTGTTCTTTGATCATAAAAAACTCTGCATTAATCAAACATGTCATTTTTTATTTGAATCATTAGAGTATTAGAGATGAGATAATAGAATTGATTTTTCAATCCTGAGATTTTAAGGCATAAGTCTTTCAGAGCCTTTAGAAAAGCCTTTTTAGAAGCCTTCTTGGAACTTTTATTGGGTCTTTCTTGGAACCTTTTCTTCGAGTTCTTCTCTCAACACTGATTTTCTCACACTCTTTGTGAGTTTGAAACCATATTTTTACTTTAATTGTTTTTGTTTTGTTTCATCATCTTAAAATACCATGTTGTGCTTTACTTTTTGTTTGTTCTTTGATCGTTAAAAACACTGCATTAATCAAACATGTCATTTTTTATTTGAATCATTAGAGTTTTAGAGATGAGATAAAAGAATTGATCTTTCAATCCTGAGATTTTAAGGCATAAGTCTTTCAGAGCCTTTAGAAAAGCCTTTTTGGAGGTTTTCAGAGCCGTTAGAAAAGCCTTTTTGGAGGTTTTCAGAGCCGTTAGAAAAGCCTTTTTAGAAGCCTTCTTGGAACTTTTATTGGGTCTTTCTTGGAACCTTTTCTTCGAGTTCTTCTGTCAACACTGATTTTCTCACACTCTTTGTGAGTTTGAAACCATATTTTTACTTTAATTGTTTTTGTTTTGTTTCATCATCTTAAAATACCATGTTGTGCTTTACTTTTTGTTTGTTCTTTGATCGTAAAAAACACTGCATTAATCAAACATGTCATTTTTTATTTGAATCATTAGAGTTTTAGAGATGAGATAAAAATTTCTAGAGGTTTTCAGAGCCTTTAGAAAAGTCTTTTTAGAAGCCTTCTTGGAACATTTATTGGGTCTTTCTTGAAACCTTTTCTTGGAGTTCTTCTCTCAACACTGATTTTATCACACTCCTGGTGAGTTTGAAACCATATTTTTACTTTAATTGTTTTTATTTTGTTTCATCACCTTAAAATATCATGTTGTGCTTTACTTTTTGTTTGTTCTTTGATCATAAAAAACTCTGCATTAATCAAACATGTCATTTTTTATTTGAATCATTAGAGTTTTAGAGATGAGATAAAAGAATTGATTTTTCAATCTTGAGATTTTAAGGCATAAGTCTTTCAGAGCCTTTAGAAAAGCCTTTTTGGAGGTTTTCAGAGCCGTTACAAAAGCCTTTTTGGAGGTTTTCAGAGCCGTTAGAAAAGCCTTTTTAGAAGCCTTCTTGGAACTTTTATTGGTTCTTTCTTGGAACCTTTTCTTCGCGTTCTTCTGTCAACACTGATTTTCTCACACTCTTTGTGAGTTTGAAACCATATTTTTACTTTAATTATTTTTATTTTGTTTCATCATCTTAAAATATCATGTTGTGCTTTACTTTTTGTTTGTTCTTTGATCATAAAAAACTCTGCATTAATCAAACATGTCATTTTTTATTTGAATCATTAGAGTTTTAGAGATGAGATAAAAGAATTGATTTTTCAATCCTGAGATTTTAAGGCATAAGTCTTTTAGAGCCTTTAGAAAAGCCTTTTTGGAGGTTTTCAGAGCAGTTAGAAAAGCCTTTTTAGAAGCCTTCTTGGAACTTTTATTGGGTCTTTCTTGGAACCTTTTCTTCGAGTTCTTCTCTCAACACTTATTTTCTCACACTCTTTGTGAGTTTAAAACCATATTTTTACTTTAATTGTTTTTGTTTTGTTTCATCATCTTAAAATACCATGTTGTGCTTTACTTTTTGTTTGTTCTTTGATCATAAAAAACTCTGCATTAATCAAACATGTCATTTTTTATTTGAATCATTAGAGTTTTAGAGATGAGATAAAAGAATTGATTTTTCAATCCTGAGATTTTAAGGCATAAGTCTTTCAGAGCCTTTAGAAAAGCCTTTTTGGAGGTTTTCAGAGCCGTTAGAAAAGCCTTTTTGGAGGTTTTCAGAGCCGTTAGAAAAGCCTTTTTAGAAGCCTTCTTGGAACTTTTATTGGGTCTTTCTTGGAACCTTTTCTTCGAGTTCTTCTGTCAACACTGATTTTCTCACACTCTTTGTGAGTTTGAAACCATATTTTTACTTTAATTGTTTTTGTTTTGTTTCATCATCTTAAAATACCATGTTGTGCTTTACTTTTTGTTTGTTCTTTGATCGTAAAAAACACTGCATTAATCAAACATGTCATTTTTTATTTGAATCATTAGAGTTTTAGAGATGAGATAAAAATTTCTAGAGGTTTTCAGAGCCTTTAGAAAAGTCTTTTTAGAAGCCTTCTTGGAACTTTTATTGGGTCTTTCTTGAAACCTTTTCTTGCAGTTCTTCTCTCAACACTGATTTTATCACACTCTTTGGGAGTTTGAAACCATATTTTTACTTTAATTGTTTTTGTTTTGTTTCATCATCTTAAAATACCATGTTGTGCTTTACTTTTTGTTTGTTCTTTGATCGTAAAAAACACTGCATTAATCAAACATGTCATTTTTTATTTGAATCATTAGAGTTTTAGAGATGAGATAAAAATTTCTAGAGGTTTTCAGAGCCTTTAGAAAAGTCTTTTTAGAAGCCTTCTTGGAACTTTTATTGGGTCTTTCTTGAAACCTTTTCTTGCAGTTCTTCTCTCAACACTGATTTTATCACACTCTCTGTGAGTTTGAAACCATATTTTTACTTTAATTGTTTTTGTTTTGTTTCATCATCTTAAAATACCATGTTTTGCTTTACTTTTTGTTTGTTCTTTGATCGTAAAAAACACTGCATTAATCAAACATGTCATTTTCTATTTGAATCATTAGAGTTTTAGAGATGAGATAAAAATTTCTAGAGGTTTTCAGAGCCTTTAGAAAAGTCTTTTTAGAAGCCTTCTTGGAAATTTTATTGGGTCTTTCTTGAAACCTTTTCTTGGAGTTCTTCTCTCAACACTGATTTTATCACACTCCTTGTGAGTTTGAAACCATATTTTTACTTTAATTGTTTTTGTTTTGTTACATCATCTTAAAATATCATGTTGTGCTTTACTTTTTGTTTGTTCTTTGATCATAAAAAACTCTGCATTAATCAAACATGTCATTTTTTATTTGAATCATTAGAGTTTTAGAGATGAGATAAAAGAATTGATTTTTCAATCCTGAGATTTTAAGGCATAGGTCTTTCAGAGCCTTTAGAAAAGCCTTTTTGGAGGTTTTCAGAGCCGTTAGAAAAGCCTTTTTGGAGGTTTTCAGAGCCGTTAGAAAAGCCTTTTTAGAAGCCTTCTTGGAACTTTTATTGGGTCTTTCTTGGAACCTTTTCTTCGAGTTCTTCTGTCAACACTGATTTTCTCACACTCTTTGTGAGTTTGAAACCATATTTTTACTTTAATTGTTTTTGTTTTGTTTCATCATCTTAAAATACCATGTTGTGCTTTACTTTTTGTTTGTTCTTTGATCGTAAAAAACATTGAATTAATCAAACATGTCATTTTTTATTTGAATCATTAGAGTTTTAGAGATGAGATAAAAATTTCTAGAGGTTTTCAGAGCCTTTAGAAAAGTCTTTTTAGAAGCCTTCTTGGAACTTTTATTGGGTCTTTCTTGAAACCTTTTCTTGCAGTTCTTCTCTCAACACTGATTTTATCACACTCTTTGTGAGTTTGAAACCATATTTTTACTTTAATTGTTTTTGTTTTGTTTCATCATCTTAAAATACCATGTTGTGCTTTACTTTTTGTTTGTTCTTTGATCGTAAAAAACACTGCATTAATCAAACATGTCATTTTTTATTTGAATCATTAGAGTTTTAGAGATGAGATAAAAATTTCTAGAGGTTTTCAGAGCCTTTAGAAAAGTCTTTTTAGAAGCCTTCTTGGAAATTTTATTGGGTCTTTCTTGAAACCTTTTCTTGCAGTTCTTCTCTCAACACTGATTTTATCACACTCCTTGTGAGTTTGAAACCATATTTTTACTTTAATTGTTTTTATTTTGTTTCATCATCTTAAAATATCATGTTGTGCTTTACTTTTTGTTTGTTCTTTGATCATAAAAAACTCTGCATTAATCAAACATGTCATTTTTTATTTGAATCATCAGAGTTTTAGAGATGAGATAAAAGAATTGATTTTTCAATCCTGAGATTTGAAAGGCATAAGTCTTCCAGAGCCTTTAGAAAAGCCTTTTTGGAGGTTTTCAGAGCCGTTAGAAAAGCCTATATGGAGGTTTTCAGAGCCGTTTGAAAAGCCTTTTTAGAAGCCTTCTTGGAACTTTTGTTGGGTCTTTCTTGGAACCTTTTCTTCGAGTTCTTCTGTCAACACTGATTTTCTCACACTCTTTGTGAGTTTGAAACCATATTTTTACTTTAATTGTTTTTGTTTTGTTTCATCATCTTAAAATACCATGTTGTGCTTTACTTTTTGTTTGTTCTTTGATCGTAAAAAACACTGCATTAATCAAACATGTCATTTTTTATTTGAATCATTAGAGTTTTAGAGATGAGATAAAAATTTCTAGAGGTTTTCAGAGCCATTAGAAAAGTCTTTTTAGAAGCCTTCTTGGAACTTTTATTGGGTCTTTGTTGAAACCTTTTCTTGGAGTTCTTCTGTCAACACTGATTTTCTCACACTCTTTGTGAGTTTGAAACCATATTTTTACTTTAATTATTTTTATTTTGTTTCATCATCTTAAAATATCATGTTGTGCTTTACTTTTTGTTTGTTCTTTGATCATAAAAAACTCTGCATTAATCAAACATGTCATTTTTTATTTGAATCATTAGAGTTTTAGAGATGAGATAACAGAATTGATTTTTCAATCCTGAGATTTTAAGGCATAAGTCTTTCAGAGCCTTTAGAAAAGCCTTTTTAGAAGCCTTCTTGGAACTTTTATTGGGTCTTTCTTGGAACCTTTTCTTCGAGTTCTTCTCTCAACACTGATTTTCTCACACTCTTTGTGAGTTTGAAACCATATTTTTACTTTAATTGTTTTTGTTTTGTTTCATCATCTTAAAATACCATGTTGTGCTTTACTTTTTGTTTGTTCTTTGATCATAAAAAACACTGCATTAATCAAACATGTCATTTTTTATTTGAATCATTAGAGTTTTAGAGATGAGATAAAGATTTCTAGAGGTTTTCAAAGCCTTTAGAAAAGCCCTTTTAGAAGCCTTCTTGGAACTTTTATTGGGTCCTTCTTGAAACCATTTCTCGCAGTTCTTCTCTCAACACTGATTTTATCACACTCTTTATGAGTTTGAAACCATATTTTTACTTTAATTGTTTTTATTTTGTTTCATCTTAAAATACCATGTTGTGCTTTATTTTTTGTTTGCTCTTTGATCATAAAAAACTCTACATTAATCAAACATGTCATTTTTTATTTGACTGATTAGAGTTTTCGGGATGAGATAAAAATTTCTTGAGGTTTTCAGAGCCTTTAGAAAAGCCTTTTTAGAAGCCTTCTTGGAACTTTTATTGGGTCTTTCTTGGAACCTTTTCTTCGAGTTCTTCTGTCAACACTGATTTTCTCACACTCTTTGTGAGTTTGAAACCATATTTTTACTTTAATTGTTTTTGTTTTGTTTCATCATCTTAAAATACCATGTTGTGCTTTACTTTTTGTTTGTTCTTTGATCGTAAAAAACACTGCATTAATCAAAGATGTCATTTTTTATTTGAATCATTAGAGTTTTAGAGATGAGATAAAAATTTCTAGAGGTTTTCAGAGCCTTTAGAAAAGTCTTTTTAGAAGCCTTCTTGGAACTTTTATTGGGTCTTTCTTGAAACCTTTTCTTGGAGTTCTTCTCTCAACACTGATTTTAACACACTCCTTGTGAGTTTGAAACCATATTTTTACTTTAATTGTTTTATTTTGTTTCATCATCTTAAAATATCATGTTGTGCTTTACTTTTTGTTTGTTCTTTGATCATAAAAAACTCTGCATTAATCAAACATGTCATTTTTTATTTGTATCATTAGAGTTTTAGAGATGAGATAAAAGAATTGATTTTTCAATCCTGAGATTTTAAGGCAAAAGTCTTTCAGAGCCTTTAGAAAAGCCTTTTTGGAGGTTTTCAGAGCCGTTAGAAAAGCCTTTTTGGAGGTTTTCAGAGCCGTTAGAAAAGCCTTTTTAGAAGCCTTCTTGGAACTTTTATTGGTTCTTTCTTGGAACCTTTTCTTCGAGTTCTTCTGTCAACACTGATTTTCTCACACTCTTTGTGAGTTTGAAACCATATTTTTACTTTAATTATTTTTATTTTGTTTCATCATCTTAAAATATCATGTTGTGCTTTACTTTTTGTTTGTTCTTTGATCATAAAAAACTCTGCATTAATCAAACATGTCATTTTTTATTTGAATCATTAGAGTATTAGAGATGAGATAATAGAATTGATTTTTCAATCCTGAGATTTTAAGGCATAAGTCTTTCAGAGCCTTTAGAAAAGCCTTTTTAGAAGCCTTCTTGGAACTTTTATTGGGTCTTTCTTGGAACCTTTTCTTCGAGTTCTTCTCTCAACACTGATTTTCTCACACTCTTTGTGAGTTTGAAACCATATTTTTACTTTAATTGTTTTTGTTTTGTTTCATCATCTTAAAATACCATGTTGTGCTTTACTTTTTGTTTGTTCTTTGATCGTTAAAAACACTGCATTAATCAAACATGTCATTTTTTATTTGAATCATTAGAGTTTTAGAGATGAGATAAAAATTTCTAGAGGTTTTCAGAGCCTTTAGAAAAGTCTTTTTAGAAGCCTTCTTGGAACTTTTATTGGGTCTTTCTTGAAACCTTTTCTTGGAGTTCTTCTCTCAACACTGATTTTAACACACTCCTTGTGAGTTTGAAACCATATTTTTACTTTAATTGTTTTTATTTTGTTTCATCATCTTAAAATATCATGTTGTGCTTTACTTTTTGTTTGTTCTTTGATCATAAAAAACTCTGCATTAATCAAACATGTCATTTTTTATTTGTATCATTAGAGTTTTAGAGATGAGATAAAAGAATTGATTTTTCAATCCTGAGATTTTAAGGCAAAAGTCTTTCAGAGCCTTTAGAAAAGCCTTTTTGGAGGTTTTCAGAGCCGTTAGAAAAGCCTTTTTGGAGGTTTTCAGAGCCGTTAGAAAAGCCTTTTTAGAAGCCTTCTTGGAACTTTTATTGGTTCTTTCTTGGAACCTTTTCTTCGAGTTCTTCTGTCAACACTGATTTTCTCACACTCTTTGTGAGTTTGAAACCATATTTTTACTTTAATTATTTTTATTTTGTTTCATCATCTTAAAATATCATGTTGTGCTTTACTTTTTGTTTGTTCTTTGATCATAAAAAACTCTGCATTAATCAAACATGTCATTTTTTATTTGAATCATTAGAGTTTTAGAGATGAGATAATAGAATTGATTTTTCAATCCTGAGATTTTAAGGCATAAGTCTTTCAGAGCCTTTAGAAAAGCCTTTTTAGAAGCCTTCTTGGAACTTTTATTGGGTCTTTCTTGGAACCTTTTCTTCGAGTTCTTCTCTCAACACTGATTTTCTCATACTCTTTGTGAGTTTGAAACCATATTTTTACTTTAATTGTTTTTGTTTTGTTTCATCATCTTAAAATACCATGTTGTGCTTTACTTTTTGTTTGTTCTTTGATCGTTAAAAACACTGCATTAATCAAACATGTCATTTTTTATTTGAATCATTAGAGTTTTAGAGATGAGATAAAAATTTCTAGAGGTTTTCAGAGCCTTTAGAAAAGTCTTTTTAGAAGCCTTCTTGGAACTTTTATTGGGTCTTTCTTGAAACCTTTTCTTGGAGTTCTTCTCTCAACACTGATTTTAACACACTCCTTGTGAGTTTGAAACCATATTTTTACTTTAATTGTTTTTATTTTGTTTCATCATCTTAAAATATCATGTTGTGCTTTACTTTTTGTTTGTTCTTTGATCATAAAAAACTCTGCATTAATCAAACATGTCATTTTTTATTTGAATCATTAGAGTTTTAGAGATGAGATAATAGAATTGATTTTTCAATCCTGAGATTTTAAGGCATAAGTCTTTCAGAGCCTTTAGAAAAGCCTTTTTAGAAGCCTTCTTGGAACTTTTATTGGGTCTTTCTTGGAACCTTTTCTTCGAGTTCTTCTCTCAACACTGATTTTCTCATACTCTTTGTGAGTTTGAAACCATATTTTTACTTTAATTGTTTTTGTTTTGTTTCATCATCTTAAAATACCATGTTGTGCTTTACTTTTTGTTTGTTCTTTGATCGTTAAAAACACTGCATTAATCAAACATGTCATTTTTTATTTGAATCATTAGAGTTTTAGAGATGAGATAAAAATTTCTAGAGGTTTTCAGAGCCTTTAGAAAAGTCTTTTTAGAAGCCTTCTTGGAACTTTTATTGGGTCTTTCTTGAAACCTTTTCTTGGAGTTCTTCTCTCAACACTGATTTTAACACACTCCTTGTGAGTTTGAAACCATATTTTTACTTTAATTGTTTTTATTTTGTTTCATCATCTTAAAATATCATGTTGTGCTTTACTTTTTGTTTGTTCTTTGATCATAAAAAACTCTGCATTAATCAAACATGTCATTTTTTATTTGTATCATTAGAGTTTTAGAGATGAGATAAAAGAATTGATTTTTCAATCCTGAGATTTTAAGGCAAAAGTCTTTCAGAGCCTTTAGAAAAGCCTTTTTGGAGGTTTTCAGAGCCGTTAGAAAAGCCTTTTTGGAGGTTTTCAGAGCCGTTAGAAAAGCCTTTTTAGAAGCCTTCTTGGAACTTTTATTGGTTCTTTCTTGGAACCTTTTCTTCGAGTTCTTCTGTCAACACTGATTTTCTCACACTCTTTGTGAGTTTGAAACCATATTTTTACTTTAATTATTTTTATTTTGTTTCATCATCTTAAAATATCATGTTGTGCTTTACTTTTTGTTTGTTCTTTGATCATAAAAAACTCTGCATTAATCAAACATGTCATTTTTTATTTGAATCATTAGAGTTTTAGAGATGAGATAATAGAATTGATTTTTCAATCCTGAGATTTTAAGGCATAAGTCTTTCAGAGCCTTTAGAAAAGCCTTTTTAGAAGCCTTCTTGGAACTTTTATTGGGTCTTTCTTGGAACCTTTTCTTCGAGTTCTTCTCTCAACACTGATTTTCTCACACTCTTTGTGAGTTTGAAACCATATTTTTACTTTAATTGTTTTTGTTTTGTTTCATCATCTTAAAATACCATGTTGTGCTTTACTTTTTGTTTGTTCTTTGATCGTTAAAAACACTGCATTAATCAAACATGTCATTTTTTATTTGAATCATTAGAGTTTTAGAGATGAGATAAAAATTTCTAGAGGTTTTCAGAGCCTTTAGAAAAGTCTTTTTAGAAGCCTTCTTGGAACTTTTATTGGGTCTTTCTTGAAACCTTTTCTTGGAGTTCTTCTCTCAACACTGATTTTAACACACTCCTTGTGAGTTTGAAACCATATTTTTACTTTAATTGTTTTTATTTTGTTTCATCATCTTAAAATATCATGTTGTGCTTTACTTTTTGTTTGTTCTTTGATCATAAAAAACTCTGCATTAATCAAACATGTCATTTTTTATTTGTATCATTAGAGTTTTAGAGATGAGATAAAAGAATTGATTTTTCAATCCTGAGATTTTAAGGCAAAAGTCTTTCAGAGCCTTTAGAAAAGCCTTTTTGGAGGTTTTCAGAGCCGTTAGAAAAGCCTTTCTTGAGGTTTTCAGAGCCTTTAGAAAAGCCTTTTTAGAAGCCTTCTTGGAACTTTTATTGGGTCTTTCTTGGAACCTTTTCTTCGAGTTCTTCTCTCAACACTGATTTTCTCACACTCTTTGTGAGTTTGAAACCATATTTTTACTTTAATTGTTTTTGTTTTGTTTCATCATCTTAAAATACCATGTTGTGCTTTACTTTTTGTTTGTTCTTTGATCGTAAAAAACACTGCATTAATCAAACATGTCATTTTTTATTTGAATCATTAGAGTTTTAGAGATGAGATAAAGATTTCTAGAGGTTTTCAAAGCCTTTAGAAAAGCCCTTTTAGAAGCCTTCTTGGAACTTTTATTGGGTCCTTCTTGAAACCATTTCTCGGAGTTCTTCTCTCAACACTGATTTTATCACACTCTTTATGAGTTTGAAACCATATTTTTACTTTAATTGTTTTTATTTTGTTTCATCTTAAAATACCATGTTGTGCTTTATTTTTTGTTTGCTCTTTGATCATAAAAAACTCTACATTAATCAAGCATGTCATTTTTTATTTGACTGATTAGAGTTTTCGGGATGATATAAAAATTTCTTGAGGTTTTCAGAGCCTTTAGAAAAGCCTTTTTAGAAGCCTTCTTGGAACTTTTATTGGGTCTTTCTTGGAACCTTTTCTTCGAGTTCTTCTGTCAACACTGATTTTCTCACACTCTTTGTGAGTTTGAAACCATATTTTTACTTTAATTGTTTTTGTTTTGTTTCATCATCTTAAAATACCATGTTGTGCTTTACTTTTTGTTTGTTCTTTGATCGTAAAAAACACTGCATTAATCAAACATGTCATTTTTTATTTGAATCATTAGAGTTTTAGAGATGAGATAAAAATTTCTAGAGGTTTTCAGAGCCTTTAGAAAAGTCTTTTTAGAAGCCTTCTTGGAACTTTTATTGGGTCTTTATTGAAACCTTTTCTTGGAGTTCTTCTCTCAATACTGATTTTAACACACTCCTTGTGAGTTTGAAACCATATTTTTACTTTAATTGTTTTTATTTTGTTTCATCATCTTAAAATATCATGTTGTGCTTTACTTTTTGTTTGTTCTTTGATCATAAAAAACTCTGCATTAATCAAACATGTCATTTTTTATTTGTATCATTAGAGTTTTAGAGATGAGATAAAAGAATTGATTTTTCAATCCTGAGATTTTAAGGCATAAGTCTTTCAGAGCCTTTAGAAAAGCCTTTTTGGAGGTTTTCAAAGCCGTTAGAAAAGCCTTTTTGGAGGTTTTCAGAGCCGTTAGAAAAGCCTTTTTAGAAGCCTTCTTGGAACTTTTATTGCTTCTTTCTTGGAACCTTTTCTTCGAGTTCTTCTGTCAACACTGATTTTCTCACACTCTTTGTGAGTTTGAAACCATATTTTTACTTTAATTATTTTTATTTTGTTTCATCATCTTAAAATATCATGTTGTGCTTTACTTTTTGTTTGTTCTTTGATCATAAAAAACTCTGCATTAATCAAACATGTCATTTTTTATTTGAATCATTAGAGTTTTAGAGATGAGATAACAGAATTGATTTTTCAATCCTGAGATTTTAAGGCATAAGTCTTTCAGAGCCTTTAGAAAAGCCTTTTTAGAAGCCTTCTTGGAACTTTTATTGGGTCTTTCTTGGAACCTTTTCTTCGAGTTCTTCTTTCAACACTGATTTTCTCACACTCTTTGTGAGTTTGAAACCATATTTTTACTTTAATTGTTTTTGTTTTGTTTCATCATCTTAAAATACCATGTTGTGCTTTACTTTTTGTTTGTTCTTTGATCGTAAAAAACACTGCATTAATCAAACATGTCATTTTTTATTTGAATCATTAGAGTTTTAGAGATGAGATAAAGATTTCTAGAGGTTTTCAAAGCCTTTAGAAAAGCCCTTTTAGAAGCCTTCTTGGAACTTTTATTGGGTCCTTCTTGAAACCATTTCTCGGAGTTCTTCTCTCAACACTGATTTTATCACACTCTTTATGAGTTTGAAACCATATTTTTACTTTAATTGTTTTTATTTTGTTTCATCTTAAAATACCATGTTGTGCTTTATTTTTTGTTTGCTCTTTGATCATAAAAAACTCTACATTAATCAAGCATGTCATTTTTTATTTGACTGATTAGAGTTTTCGGGATGATATAAAAATTTCTTGAGGTTTTCAGAGCCTTTAGAAAAGCCTTTTTAGAAGCCTTCTTGGAACTTTTATTGGGTCTTTCTTGGAACCTTTTCTTCGAGTTCTTCTGTCAACACTGATTTTCTCACACTCTTTGTGAGTTTGAAACCATATTTTTACTTTAATTGTTTTTGTTTTGTTTCATCATCTTAAAATACCATGTTGTGCTTTACTTTTTGTTTGTTCTTTGATCGTAAAAAACACTGCATTAATCAAACATGTCATTTTTTATTTGAATCATTAGAGTTTTAGAGATGAGATAAAAATTTCTAGAGGTTTTCAGAGCCTTTAGAAAAGTCTTTTTAGAAGCCTTCTTGGAACTTTTATTGGGTCTTTATTGAAACCTTTTCTTGGAGTTCTTCTCTCAATACTGATTTTAACACACTCCTTGTGAGTTTGAAACCATATTTTTACTTTAATTGTTTTTATTTTGTTTCATCATCTTAAAATATCATGTTGTGCTTTACTTTTTGTTTGTTCTTTGATCATAAAAAACTCTGCATTAATCAAACATGTCATTTTTTATTTGTATCATTAGAGTTTTAGAGATGAGATAAAAGAATTGATTTTTCAATCCTGAGATTTTAAGGCATAAGTCTTTCAGAGCCTTTAGAAAAGCCTTTTTGGAGGTTTTCAAAGCCGTTAGAAAAGCCTTTTTGGAGGTTTTCAGAGCCGTTAGAAAAGCCTTTTTAGAAGCCTTCTTGGAACTTTTATTGCTTCTTTCTTGGAACCTTTTCTTCGAGTTCTTCTGTCAACACTGATTTTCTCACACTCTTTGTGAGTTTGAAACCATATTTTTACTTTAATTATTTTTATTTTGTTTCATCATCTTAAAATATCATGTTGTGCTTTACTTTTTGTTTGTTCTTTGATCATAAAAAACTCTGCATTAATCAAACATGTCATTTTTTATTTGAATCATTAGAGTTTTAGAGATGAGATAACAGAATTGATTTTTCAATCCTGAGATTTTAAGGCATAAGTCTTTCAGAGCCTTTAGAAAAGCCTTTTTAGAAGCCTTCTTGGAACTTTTATTGGGTCTTTCTTGGAACCTTTTCTTCGAGTTCTTCTTTCAACACTGATTTTCTCACACTCTTTGTGAGTTTGAAACCATATTTTTACTTTAATTGTTTTTGTTTTGTTTCATCATCTTAAAATACCATGTTGTGCTTTACTTTTTGTTTGTTCTTTGATCGTAAAAAACACTGCATTAATCAAACATGTCATTTTTTATTTGAATCATTAGAGTTTTAGAGATGAGATAAAGATTTCTAGAGGTTTTCAAAGCCTTTAGAAAAGCCCTTTTAGAAGCCTTCTTGGAACTTTTATTGGGTCCTTCTTGAAACCATTTCTCGGAGTTCTTCTCTCAACACTGATTTTATCACACTCTTTATGAGTTTGAAACCACATTTTTACTTTAATTGTTTTTATTTTGTTTCATCTTAAAATACCATGTTGTGCTTTATTTTTTGTTTGCTCTTTGATCATAAAAAACTCTACATTAATCAAACATGTCATTTTTTATTTGACTGATTAGAGTTTTCGGGATGAGATAAAAATTTCTTGAGGTTTTCAGAGCCTTTAGAAAAGCCTTTTTAGAAGCCTTCTTGGAACTTTTATTGGGTCTTTCTTGGAACCTTTTCTTCGAGTTCTTCTGTCAACACTGATTTTCTCACACTCTTTGTGAGTTTGAAACCATATTTTTACTTTAATTGTTTTTGTTTTGTTTCATCATCTTAAAATACCATGTTGTGCTTTACTTTTTGTTTGTTCTTTGATCGTAAAAAACACTGCATTAATCAAACATGTCATTTTTTATTTGAATCATTAGAGTTTTAGAGATGAGATAAAAATTTCTAGAGGTTTTCAGAGCCTTTAGAAAAGTCTTTTTAGAAGCCTTCTTGGAACTTTTATTGGGTCTTTCTTGAAACCTTTTCTTGGAGTTCTTCTCTCAACACTGATTTTAACACACTCCTTGTGTGTTTGAAACCATATTTTTACTTTAATTGTTTTTATTTTGTTTCATCATCTTAAAATATCATGTTGTGCTTTACTTTTTGTTTGTTCTTTGATCATAAAAAACTCTGCATTAATCAAACATGTCATTTTTTATTTGTATCATTAGAGTTTTAGAGATGAGATAAAAGAATTGATTTTTCAATCCTGAGATTTTAAGGCATAAGTCTTTCAGAGCCTTTAGAAAAGCCTTTTTGGAGGTTTTCAGAGCCGTTAGAAAAGCCTTTTTGGAGGTTTTCAGAGCCGTTAGAAAAGCCTTTTTAGAAGCCTTCTTGGAACTTTTATTGGTTCTTTCTTGGAACCTTTTCTTCGAGTTCTTCTGTCAACACTGATTTTCTCACACTCTTTGTGAGTTTGAAACCATATTTTTACTTTAATTATTTTTATTTTGTTTCATCATCTTAAAATATCATGTTGTGCTTTACTTTTTGTTTGTTCTTTGATCATAAAAAACTCTGCATTAATCAAACATGTCATTTTTTATTTGAATCATTAGAGTTTTAGAGATGAGATAATAGAATTGATTTTTCAATCCTGAGATTTTAAGGCATAAGTCTTTCAGAGCCTTTAGAAAAGCCTTTTTAGAAGCCTTCTTGGAACTTTTATTGGGTCTTTCTTGGAACCTTTTCTTCGAGTTCTTCTCTCAACACTGATTTTCTCACACTCTTTATGAGTTTGAAACCATATTTTTACTTTAATTGTTTTTGTTTTGTTTCATCATCTTAAAATACCATGTTGTGCTTTACTTTTTGTTTGTTCTTTGATCGTTAAAAACACTGCATTAATCAAACATGTCATTTTTTATTTGAATCATTAGAGTTTTAGAGATGAGATAAAGATTTCTAGAGGTTTTCAAAGCCTTTAGAAAAGCCCTTTTAGAAGCCTTCTTGGAACTTTTATTGGGTCCTTCTTGAAACCATTTCTCGGAGTTCTTCTCTCAACACTGATTTTATCACACTCTTTATGAGTTTGAAACCATATTTTTACTTTAATTGTTTTTATTTTGTTTCATCTTAAAATACCATGTTGTGCTTTATTTTTTGTTTGCTCTTTGATCATAAAAAACTCTACATTAATCAAGCATGTCATTTTTTATTTGACTGATTAGAGTTTTCGGGATGATATAAAAATTTCTTGAGGTTTTCAGAGCCTTTAGAAAAGCCTTTTTAGAAGCCTTCTTGGAACTTTTATTGGGTCTTTCTTGGAACCTTTTCTTCGAGTTCTTCTGTCAACACTGATTTTCTCACACTCTTTGTGAGTTTGAAACCATATTTTTACTTTAATTGTTTTTGTTTTGTTTCATCATCTTAAAATACCATGTTGTGCTTTACTTTTTGTTTGTTCTTTGATCGTAAAAAACACTGCATTAATCAAACATGTCATTTTTTATTTGAATCATTAGAGTTTTAGAGATGAGATAAAAATTTCTAGAGGTTTTCAGAGCCTTTAGAAAAGTCTTTTTAGAAGCCTTCTTGGAACTTTTATTGGGTCTTTATTGAAACCTTTTCTTGGAGTTCTTCTCTCAATACTGATTTTAACACACTCCTTGTGAGTTTGAAACCATATTTTTACTTTAATTGTTTTTATTTTGTTTCATCATCTTAAAATATCATGTTGTGCTTTACTTTTTGTTTGTTCTTTGATCATAAAAAACTCTGCATTAATCAAACATGTCATTTTTTATTTGTATCATTAGAGTTTTAGAGATGAGATAAAAGAATTGATTTTTCAATCCTGAGATTTTAAGGCATAAGTCTTTCAGAGCCTTTAGAAAAGCCTTTTTGGAGGTTTTCAAAGCCGTTAGAAAAGCCTTTTTGGAGGTTTTCAGAGCCGTTAGAAAAGCCTTTTTAGAAGCCTTCTTGGAACTTTTATTGGGTCTTTCTTGAAACCTTTTCTTGGAGTTCTTCTCTCAACACTGATTTTAACACACTCCTTGTGTGTTTGAAACCATATTTTTACTTTAATTGTTTTTATTTTGTTTCATCATCTTAAAATATCATGTTGTGCTTTACTTTTTGTTTGTTCTTTGATCATAAAAAACTCTACATTAATCAAACATGTCATTTTTTATTTGTATCATTAGAGTTTTAGAGATGAGATAAAAGAATTGATTTTTCAATCTTGAGATTTTAAGGCATAAGTCTTTCAGAGCCTTTAGAAAAGCCTTTTTGGAGGTTTTCAGAGCCGTTAGAAAAGCCTTTTTGGAGGTTTTCAGAGCCGTTAGAAAAGCCTTTTTAGAAGCCTTCTTGGAACTTTTATTGGTTCTTTCTTGGAACCTTTTCTTCGAGTTCTTCTGTCAACACTGATTTTCTCACACTCTTTGTGAGTTTGAAACCATAGTTTTACTTTAATTATTTTTATTTTGTTTCATCATCTTAAAATATCATGTTGTGCTTTACTTTTTGTTTGTTCTTTGATCATAAAAAACTCTGCATTAATCAAACATGTCATTTTTTATTTGAATCATTAGAGTTTTACAGATGAGATAACAGAATTGATTTTTCAATCCTGAGATTTTAAGGCATAAGTCTTTCAGAGCCTTTAGAAAAACCTTTTTAGAAGCCTTCTTGGAACTTTTATTGGGTCTTTCTTGGAACCTTTTCTTCGAGTTCTTCTCTCAACACTGATTTTCTCACACTCTTTGTGAGTTTGAAACCATATTTTTACTTTAATTGTTTTTGTTTTGTTTCATCATCTTAAAATACCATGTTGTGCTTTACTTTTTGTTTGTTCTTTGATCGTAAAAAACACTGCATTAATCAAACATGTCATTTTTTATTTGAATCATTAGAGTTTTAGAGATGAGATAAAGATTTCTAGAGGTTTTCAAAGCCTTTAGAAAAGCCCTTTTAGAAGCCTTCTTGGAACTTTTATTGGGTCCTTCTTGAAACCATTTCTCGGAGTTCTTCTCTCAACACTGATTTTATCACACTCTTTATGAGTTTGAAACCATATTTTTACTTTAATTGTTTTTATTTTGTTTCATCTTAAAATACCATGTTGTGCTTTATTTTTTGTTTGCTCTTTGATCATAAAAAACTCTACATTAATCAAGCATGTCATTTTTTATTTGACTGATTAGAGTTTTCGGGATGATATAAAAATTTCTTGAGGTTTTCAGAGCCTTTAGAAAAGCCTTTTTAGAAGCCTTCTTGGAACTTTTATTGGGTCTTTCTTGGAACCTTTTCTTCGAGTTCTTCTGTCAACACTGATTTTCTCACACTCTTTGTGAGTTTGAAACCATATTTTTACTTTAATTGTTTTTGTTTTGTTTCATCATCTTAAAATACCATGTTGTGCTTTACTTTTTGTTTGTTCTTTGATCGTAAAAAACACTGCATTAATCAAACATGTCATTTTTTATTTGAATCATTAGAGTTTTAGAGATGAGATAAAAATTTCTAGAGGTTTTCAGAGCCTTTAGAAAAGTCTTTTTAGAAGCCTTCTTGGAACTTTTATTGGGTCTTTATTGAAACCTTTTCTTGGAGTTCTTCTCTCAATACTGATTTTAACACACTCCTTGTGAGTTTGAAACCATATTTTTACTTTAATTGTTTTTATTTTGTTTCATCATCTTAAAATATCATGTTGTGCTTTACTTTTTGTTTGTTCTTTGATCATAAAAAACTCTGCATTAATCAAACATGTCATTTTTTATTTGTATCATTAGAGTTTTAGAGATGAGATAAAAGAATTGATTTTTCAATCCTGAGATTTTAAGGCATAAGTCTTTCAGAGCCTTTAGAAAAGCCTTTTTGGAGGTTTTCAAAGCCGTTAGAAAAGCCTTTTTGGAGGTTTTCAGAGCCGTTAGAAAAGCCTTTTTAGAAGCCTTCTTGGAACTTTTATTGCTTCTTTCTTGGAACCTTTTCTTCGAGTTCTTCTGTCAACACTGATTTTCTCACACTCTTTGTGAGTTTGAAACCATATTTTTACTTTAATTATTTTTATTTTGTTTCATCATCTTAAAATATCATGTTGTGCTTTACTTTTTGTTTGTTCTTTGATCATAAAAAACTCTGCATTAATCAAACATGTCATTTTTTATTTGAATCATTAGAGTTTTAGAGATGAGATAACAGAATTGATTTTTCAATCCTGAGATTTTAAGGCATAAGTCTTTCAGAGCCTTTAGAAAAGCCTTTTTAGAAGCCTTCTTGGAACTTTTATTGGGTCTTTCTTGGAACCTTTTCTTCGAGTTCTTCTTTCAACACTGATTTTCTCACACTCTTTGTGAGTTTGAAACCATATTTTTACTTTAATTGTTTTTGTTTTGTTTCATCATCTTAAAATACCATGTTGTGCTTTACTTTTTGTTTGTTCTTTGATCGTAAAAAACACTGCATTAATCAAACATGTCATTTTTTATTTGAATCATTAGAGTTTTAGAGATGAGATAAAGATTTCTAGAGGTTTTCAAAGCCTTTAGAAAAGCCCTTTTAGAAGCCTTCTTGGAACTTTTATTGGGTCCTTCTTGAAACCATTTCTCGGAGTTCTTCTCTCAACACTGATTTTATCACACTCTTTATGAGTTTGAAACCATATTTTTACTTTAATTGTTTTTATTTTGTTTCATCTTAAAATACCATGTTGTGCTTTATTTTTTGTTTGCTCTTTGATCATAAAAAACTCTACATTAATCAAACATGTCATTTTTTATTTGACTGATTAGAGTTTTCGGGATGAGATAAAAATTTCTTGAGGTTTTCAGAGCCTTTAGAAAAGCCTTTTTAGAAGCCTTCTTGGAACTTTTATTGGGTCTTTCTTGGAACCTTTTCTTCGAGTTCTTCTGTCAACACTGATTTTCTCACACTCTTTGTGAGTTTGAAACCATATTTTTACTTTAATTGTTTTTGTTTTGTTTCATCATCTTAAAATACCATGTTGTGCTTTACTTTTTGTTTGTTCTTTGATCGTAAAAAACACTGCATTAATCAAACATGTCATTTTTTATTTGAATCATTAGAGTTTTAGAGATGAGATAAAAATTTCTAGAGGTTTTCAGAGCCTTTAGAAAAGTCTTTTTAGAAGCCTTCTTGGAACTTTTATTGGGTCTTTCTTGAAACCTTTTCTTGGAGTTCTTCTCTCAACACTGATTTTAACACACTCCTTGTGTGTTTGAAACCATATTTTTACTTTAATTGTTTTTATTTTGTTTCATCATCTTAAAATATCATGTTGTGCTTTACTTTTTGTTTGTTCTTTGATCATAAAAAACTCTGCATTAATCAAACATGTCATTTTTTATTTGTATCATTAGAGTTTTAGAGATGAGATAAAAGAATTGATTTTTCAATCCTGAGATTTTAAGGCATAAGTCTTTCAGAGCCTTTAGAAAAGCCTTTTTGGAGGTTTTCAGAGCCGTTAGAAAAGCCTTTTTGGAGGTTTTCAGAGCCGTTAGAAAAGCCTTTTTAGAAGCCTTCTTGGAACTTTTATTGGTTCTTTCTTGGAACCTTTTCTTCGAGTTCTTCTGTCAACACTGATTTTCTCACACTCTTTGTGAGTTTGAAACCATAGTTTTACTTTAATTATTTTTATTTTGTTTCATCATCTTAAAATATCATGTTGTGCTTTACTTTTTGTTTGTTCTTTGATCATAAAAAACTCTGCATTAATCAAACATGTCATTTTTTATTTGAATCATTAGAGTTTTAGGGATGAGATAACAGAATTGATTTTTCAATCCTGAGATTTTAAGGCATAAGTCTTTCAGAGCCTTTAGAAAAACCTTTTTAGAAGCCTTCTTGGAACTTTTATTGGGTCTTTCTTGGAACCTTTTCTTCGAGTTCTTCTCTCAACACTGATTTTCTCACACTCTTTGTGAGTTTGAAACCATATTTTTACTTTAATTGTTTTTGTTTTGTTTCATCATCTTAAAATACCATGTTGTGCTTTACTTTTTGTTTGTTCTTTGATCGTAAAAAACACTGCATTAATCAAACATGTCATTTTTTATTTGAATCATTAGAGTTTTAGAGATGAGATAAAGATTTCTAGAGGTTTTCAAAGCCTTTAGAAAAGCCCTTTTAGAAGCCTTCTTGGAACTTTTATTGGGTCCTTCTTGAAACCATTTCTCGGAGTTCTTCTCTCAACACTGATTTTATCACACTCTTTATGACTTTGAAACCATATTTTTACTTTAATTGTTTTTATTTTGTTTCATCTTAAAATACCATGTTGTGCTTTATTTTTTGTTTGCTCTTTGATCATAAAAAACTCTACATTAATCAAACATGTCATTTTTTATTTGACTGATTAGAGTTTTCGGGATGAGATAAAAATTTCTTGAGGTTTTCAGAGCCTTTAGAAAAGCCTTTTTAGAAGCCTTCTTGGAACTTTTATTGGGTCTTTCTTGGAACCTTTTCTTCGAGTTCTTCTGTCAACACTGATTTTCTCACACTCTTTGTGAGTTTGAAACCATATTTTTACTTTAATTGTTTTTGTTTTGTTTCATCATCTTAAAATACCATGTTGTGCTTTACTTTTTGTTTGTTCTTTGATCGTAAAAAACACTGCATTAATCAAACATGTCATTTTTTATTTGAATCATTAGAGTTTTAGAGATGAGATAAAAATTTCTAGAGGTTTTCAGAGCCTTTAGAAAAGTCTTTTTAGAAGCCTTCTTGGAACTTTTATTGGGTCTTTCTTGAAACCTTTTCTTGGAGTTCTTCCCTCAACACTGATTTTAACACACTCCTTGTGAGTTTGAAACCATATTTTTACTTTAATTGTTTTTATTTTGTTTCATCATCTTAAAATATCATGTTGTGCTTTACTTTTTGTTTGTTCTTTGATCATAAAAAACTCTGCATTAATCAAACATGTCATTTTTTATTTGTATCATTAGAGTTTTAGAGATGAGATAAAAGAATTGATTTTTCAATCCTGAGATTTTAAGGCATAAGTCTTTCAGAGCCTTTAGAAAAGCCTTTTTGGAGGTTTTCAGAGCCGTTAGAAAAGCCTTTTTGGAGGTTTTCAGAGCCGTTAGAAAAGCCTTTTTAGAAGCCTTCTTGGAACTTTTATTGATTCTTTCTTGGAACCTTTTCTTCGAGTTCTTCTGTCAACACTGATTTTCTCACACTCTTTGTGAGTTTGAAACCATATTTTTACTTTAATTATTTTTATTTTGTTTCATCATCTTAAAATATCATGTTGTGCTTTACTTTTTGTTTGTTCTTTGATCATAAAAAACTCTGCATTAATCAAACATGTCATTTTTTATTTGAATCATTAGAGTTTTAGAGATGAGATAACAGAATTGATTTTTCAATCCTGAGATTTTAAGGCATAAGTCTTTCAGAGCCTTTAGAAAAGCCTTTTTAGAAGCCTTCTTGGAACTTTTATTGGGTCTTTCTTGGAACCTTTTCTTCGAGTTCTTCTTTCAACACTGATTTTCTCACACTCTTTGTGAGTTTGAAACCATATTTTTACTTTAATTGTTTTTGTTTTGTTTCATCATCTTAAAATACCATGTTGTGCTTTACTTTTTGTTTGTTCTTTGATCGTAAAAAACACTGCATTAATCAAACATGTCATTTTTTATTTGAATCATTAGAGTTTTAGAGATGAGATAAAGATTTCTAGAGGTTTTCAAAGCCTTTAGAAAAGCCCTTTTAGAAGCCTTCTTGGAACTTTTATTGGGTCCTTCTTGAAACCATTTCTCGGAGTTCTTCTCTCAACACTGATTTTATCACACTCTTTATGAGTTTGAAACCATATTTTTACTTTAATTGTTTTTATTTTGTTTCATCTTAAAATACCATGTTGTGCTTTATTTTTTGTTTGCTCTTTGATCATAAAAAACTCTACATTAATCAAACATGTCATTTTTTATTTGACTGATTAGAGTTTTCGGGATGAGATAAAAATTTCTTGAGGTTTTCAGAGCCTTTAGAAAAGCCTTTTTAGAAGCCTTCTTGGAACTTTTATTGGGTCTTTCTTGGAACCTTTTCTTCGAGTTCTTCTGTCAACACTGATTTTCTCACACTCTTTGTGAGTTTGAAACCATATTTTTACTTTAATTGTTTTTGTTTTGTTTCATCATCTTAAAATACCATGTTGTGCTTTACTTTTTGTTTGTTCTTTGATCGTAAAAAACACTGCATTAATCAAACATGTCATTTTTTATTTGAATCATTAGAGTTTTAGAGATGAGATAAAAATTTCTAGAGGTTTTCAGAGCCTTTAGAAAAGTCTTTTTAGAAGCCTTCTTGGAACTTTTATTGGGTCTTTCTTGAAACCTTTTCTTGGAGTTCTTCTCTCAACACTGATTTTAACACACTCCTTGTGTGTTTGAAACCATATTTTTACTTTAATTGTTTTTATTTTGTTTCATCATCTTAAAATATCATGTTGTGCTTTACTTTTTGTTTGTTCTTTGATCATAAAAAACTCTGCATTAATCAAACATGTCATTTTTTATTTGTATCATTAGAGTTTTAGAGATGAGATAAAAGAATTGATTTTTCAATCCTGAGATTTTAAGGCATAAGTCTTTCAGAGCCTTTAGAAAAGCCTTTTTGGAGGTTTTCAGAGCCGTTAGAAAAGCCTTTTTGGAGGTTTTCAGAGCCGTTAGAAAAGCCTTTTTAGAAGCCTTCTTGGAACTTTTATTGGTTCTTTCTTGGAACCTTTTCTTCGAGTTCTTCTGTCAACACTGATTTTCTCACACTCTTTGTGAGTTTGAAACCATAGTTTTACTTTAATTATTTTTATTTTGTTTCATCATCTTAAAATATCATGTTGTGCTTTACTTTTTGTTTGTTCTTTGATCATAAAAAACTCTGCATTAATCAAACATGTCATTTTTTATTTGAATCATTAGAGTTTTACAGATGAGATAACAGAATTGATTTTTCAATCCTGAGATTTTAAGGCATAAGTCTTTCAGAGCCTTTAGAAAAACCTTTTTAGAAGCCTTCTTGGAACTTTTATTGGGTCTTTCTTGGAACCTTTTCTTCGAGTTCTTCTCTCAACACTGATTTTCTCACACTCTTTGTGAGTTTGAAACCATATTTTTACTTTAATTGTTTTTGTTTTGTTTCATCATCTTAAAATACCATGTTGTGCTTTACTTTTTGTTTGTTCTTTGATCGTAAAAAACACTGCATTAATCAAACATGTCATTTTTTATTTGAATCATTAGAGTTTTAGAGATGAGATAAAGATTTCTAGAGGTTTTCAAAGCCTTTAGAAAAGCCCTTTTAGAAGCCTTCTTGGAACTTTTATTGGGTCCTTCTTGAAACCATTTCTCGGAGTTCTTCTCTCAACACTGATTTTATGACACTCTTTATGAGTTTGAAACCATATTTTTACTTTAATTGTTTTTATTTTGTTTCATCTTAAAATACCATGTTGTGCTTTATTTTTTGTTTGCTCTTTGATCATAAAAAACTCTACATTAATCAAGCATGTCATTTTTTATTTGACTGATTAGAGTTTTCGGGATGATATAAAAATTTCTTGAGGTTTTCAGAGCCTTTAGAAAAGCCTTTTTAGAAGCCTTCTTGGAACTTTTATTGGGTCTTTCTTGGAACCTTTTCTTCGAGTTCTTCTGTCAACACTGATTTTCTCACACTCTTTGTGAGTTTGAAACCATATTTTTACTTTAATTGTTTTTGTTTTGTTTCATCATCTTAAAATACCATGTTGTGCTTTACTTTTTGTTTGTTCTTTGATCGTAAAAAACACTGCATTAATCAAACATGTCATTTTTTATTTGAATCATTAGAGTTTTAGAGATGAGATAAAAATTTCTAGAGGTTTTCAGAGCCTTTAGAAAAGTCTTTTTAGAAGCCTTCTTGGAACTTTTATTGGGTCTTTATTGAAACCTTTTCTTGGAGTTCTTCTCTCAATACTGATTTTAACACACTCCTTGTGAGTTTGAAACCATATTTTTACTTTAATTGTTTTTATTTTGTTTCATCATCTTAAAATATCATGTTGTGCTTTACTTTTTGTTTGTTCTTTGATCATAAAAAACTCTGCATTAATCAAACATGTCATTTTTTATTTGTATCATTAGAGTTTTAGAGATGAGATAAAAGAATTGATTTTTCAATCCTGAGATTTTAAGGCATAAGTCTTTCAGAGCCTTTAGAAAAGCCTTTTTGGAGGTTTTCAAAGCCGTTAGAAAAGCCTTTTTGGAGGTTTTCAGAGCCGTTAGAAAAGCCTTTTTAGAAGCCTTCTTGGAACTTTTATTGCTTCTTTCTTGGAACCTTTTCTTCGAGTTCTTCTGTCAACACTGATTTTCTCACACTCTTTGTGAGTTTGAAACCATATTTTTACTTTAATTATTTTTATTTTGTTTCATCATCTTAAAATATCATGTTGTGCTTTACTTTTTGTTTGTTCTTTGATCATAAAAAACTCTGCATTAATCAAACATGTCATTTTTTATTTGAATCATTAGAGTTTTAGAGATGAGATAACAGAATTGATTTTTCAATCCTGAGATTTTAAGGCATAAGTCTTTCAGAGCCTTTAGAAAAGCCTTTTTAGAAGCCTTCTTGGAACTTTTATTGGGTCTTTCTTGGAACCTTTTCTTCGAGTTCTTCTTTCAACACTGATTTTCTCACACTCTTTGTGAGTTTGAAACCATATTTTTACTTTAATTGTTTTTGTTTTGTTTCATCATCTTAAAATACCATGTTGTGCTTTACTTTTTGTTTGTTCTTTGATCGTAAAAAACACTGCATTAATCAAACATGTCATTTTTTATTTGAATCATTAGAGTTTTAGAGATGAGATAAAGATTTCTAGAGGTTTTCAAAGCCTTTAGAAAAGCCCTTTTAGAAGCCTTCTTGGAACTTTTATTGGGTCCTTCTTGAAACCATTTCTCGGAGTTCTTCTCTCAACACTGATTTTATCACACTCTTTATGAGTTTGAAACCATATTTTTACTTTAATTGTTTTTATTTTGTTTCATCTTAAAATACCATGTTGTGCTTTATTTTTTGTTTGCTCTTTGATCATAAAAAACTCTACATTAATCAAACATGTCATTTTTTATTTGACTGATTAGAGTTTTCGGGATGAGATAAAAATTTCTTGAGGTTTTCAGAGCCTTTAGAAAAGCCTTTTTAGAAGCCTTCTTGGAACTTTTATTGGGTCTTTCTTGGAACCTTTTCTTCGAGTTCTTCTGTCAACACTGATTTTCTCACACTCTTTGTGAGTTTGAAACCATATTTTTACTTTAATTGTTTTTGTTTTGTTTCATCATCTTAAAATACCATGTTGTGCTTTACTTTTTGTTTGTTCTTTGATCGTAAAAAACACTGCATTAATCAAACATGTCATTTTTTATTTGAATCATTAGAGTTTTAGAGATGAGATAAAAATTTCTAGAGGTTTTCAGAGCCTTTAGAAAAGTCTTTTTAGAAGCCTTCTTGGAACTTTTATTGGGTCTTTCTCGGAACCTTTTCTTCGAGTTCTTCTCTCAACACTTATTTTCTCACACTCTTTGTGAGTTTAAAACCATATTTTTACTTTAATTGTTTTTGTTTTGTTTCATCATCTTAAAATACCATGTTGTGCTTTACTTTTTGTTTGTTCTTTGATCGTAAAAAACACTGCATTAATCAAACATGTCATTTTTTATTTGAATCATTAGAGTTTTAGAGATGAGATAAAGATTTCTAGAGGTTTTCAAAGCCTTTAGAAAAGCCCTTTTAGAAGCCTTCTTGGAACTTTTATTGGGTCCTTCTTGAAACCATTTCTCGGAGTTCTTCTCTCAACACTGATTTTATCACACTCTTTATGAGTTTGAAACCATATTTTTACTTTAATTGTTTTTATTTTGTTTCATCTTAAAATACCATGTTGTGCTTTATTTTTTGTTTGCTCTTTGATCATAAAAAACTCTACATTAATCAAACATGTCATTTTTTATTTGACTGATTAGAGTTTTCGGGATGAGATAAAAATTTCTTGAGGTTTTCAGAGCCTTTAGAAAAGCCTTTTTAGAAGCCTTCTTGGAACTTTTATTGGGTCTTTCTTGGAACCTTTTCTTCGAGTTCTTCTGTCAACACTGATTTTCTCACACTCTTTGTGAGTTTGAAACCATATTTTTACTTTAATTGTTTTTGTTTTGTTTCATCATCTTAAAATACCATGTTGTGCTTTACTTTTTGTTTGTTCTTTGATCGTAAAAAACACTGCATTAATCAAACATGTCATTTTTTATTTGAATCATTAGAGTTTTAGAGATGAGATAAAAATTTCTAGAGGTTTTCAGGCCTTTAGAAAAGTCTTTTTAGAAGCCTTCTTGGAACTTTTATTGGGTCTTTCTCGGAACCTTTTCTTCGAGTTCTTCTCTCAACACTTATTTTCTCACACTCTTTGTGAGTTTAAAACCATATTTTTACTTTAATTGTTTTTGTTTTGTTTCATCATCTTAAAATACCATGTTGTGCTTTACTTTTTGTTTGTTCTTTGATCGTAAAAAACACTGCATTAATCAAACATGTCATTTTTTATTTGAATCATTAGAGTTTTAGAGATGAGATAAAGATTTCTAGAGGTTTTCAAAGCCTTTAGAAAAGCCCTTTTAGAAGCCTTCTTGGAACTTTTATTGGGTCCTTCTTGAAACCATTTCTCGGAGTTCTTCTCTCAACACTGATTTTATCACACTCTTTATGAGTTTGAAACCATATTTTTACTTTAATTGTTTTTATTTTGTTTCATCTTAAAATACCATGTTGTGCTTTATTTTTTGTTTGCTCTTTGATCATAAAAAACTCTACATTAATCAAACATGTCATTTTTTATTTGACTGATTAGAGTTTTCGGGATGAGATAAAAATTTCTTGAGGTTTTCAGAGCCTTTAGAAAAGTCTTTTTAGAAGCCTTCTTGGAACTTTTATTGGGTCTTTCTTGAAACCTTTTCTTGGAGTTCTTCTCTCAACACTGATTTTAACACACTCCTTGTGAGTTTGAAACCATATTTTTACTTTAATTGTTTTTATTTTGTTTCATCATCTTAAAATATCATGTTGTGCTTTACTTTTTGTTTGTTCTTTGATCATAAAAAACTCTGCATTAATCAAACATGTCATTTTTTATTTGTATCATTAGAGTTTTAGAGATGAGATAAAAGAATTGATTTTTCAATCCTGAGATTTTAAGGCATAAGTCTTTCAGAGCCTTTAGAAAAGCCTTTTTGGAGGTTTTCAGAGCCGTTAGAAAAGCCTTTTTGGAGGTTTTCAGAGCCGTTAGAAAAGCCTTTTTAGAAGCCTTCTTGGAACTTTTATTGGTTCTTTCTTGGAACCTTTTCTTCGAGTTCTTCTGGCATAAGTCTTTCAGAGCCTTTAGAAAAGCCTTTTTGGAGGTTTTCAGAGCCGTTAGAAAAGCCTTTTTGGAGGTTTTCAGAGCCGTTAGAAAAGCCTTTTTAGAAGCCTTCTTGGAACTTTTATTGGTTCTTTCTTGGAACCTTTTCTTCGAGTTCTTCTGTCAACACTGATTTTCTCACACTCTTTGTGAGTTTGAAACCATATTTTTACTTTAATTATTTTTATTTTGTTTCATCATCTTAAAATATCATGTTGTGCTTTACTTTTTGTTTGTTCTTTGATCATAAAAAACTCTGCATTAATCAAACATGTCATTTTTTATTTGAATCATTAGAGTTTTAGAGATGAGATAACAGAATTGATTTTTCAATCCTGAGATTTTAAGGCATAAGTCTTTCAGAGCCTTTAGAAAAGCCTTTTTAGAAGCCTTCTTGGAACTTTTATTGGGTCTTTCTTGGAACCTTTTCTTCGAGTTCTTCTCTCAACACTGATTTTCTCACACTCTTTGTGAGTTTGAAACCATATTTTTACTTTAATTGTTTTTGTTTTGTTTCATCATCTTAAAATACCATGTTGTGCTTTACTTTTTGTTTGTTCTTTGATCGTAAAAAACACTGCATTAATCAAACATGTCATTTTTTATTTGAATCATTAGAGTTTTAGAGATGAGATAAAGATTTCTAGAGGTTTTCAAAGCCTTTAGAAAAGCCCTTTTAGAAGCCTTCTTGGAACTTTTATTGGGTCCTTCTTGAAACCATTTCTCGGAGTTCTTCTCTCAACACTGATTTTATCACACTCTTTATGAGTTTGAAACCATATTTTTACTTTAATTGTTTTTATTTTGTTTCATCTTAAAATACCATGTTGTGCTTTATTTTTTGTTTGCTCTTTGATCATAAAAAACTCTACATTAATCAAACATGTCATTTTTTATTTGACTGATTAGAGTTTTCGGGATGAGATAAAAATTTCTTGAGGTTTTCAGAGCCTTTAGAAAAGCCTTTTTAGAAGCCTTCTTGGAACTTTTATTGGGTCTTTCTTGGAACCTTTTCTTCGAGTTCTTCTGTCAACACTGATTTTCTCACACTCTTTGTGAGTTTGAAACCATATTTTTACTTTAATTGTTTTTGTTTTGTTTCATCATCTTAAAATACCATGTTGTGCTTTACTTTTTGTTTGTTCTTTGATCGTAAAAAACACTGCATTAATCAAACATGTCATTTTTTATTTGAATCATTGGAGTTTTAGAGATGAGATAAAAATTTCTAGAGGTTTTCAGAGCCTTTAGAAAAGTCTTTTTAGAAGCCTTCTTGGAACTTTTATTGGGTCTTTCTTGAAACCTTTTCTTGGAGTTCTTCTCTCAACACTGATTTTAACACACTCCTTGTGAGTTTGAAACCATATTTTTACTTTAATTGTTTTTATTTTGTTTCATCATCTTAAAATATCATGTTGTGCTTTACTTTTTGTTTGTTCTTTGATCATAAAAAACTCTGCATTAATCAAACATGTCATTTTTTATTTGTATCATTAGAGTTTTAGAGATGAAATAAAAGAATTGATTTTTCAATCCTGAGATTTTAAGCCATAAGTCTTTCAGAGCCTTTAGAAAAGCCTTTTTGGAGGTTTTCAGAGCCGTTAGAAAAGCCTTTTTGGAGGTTTTCAGAGCCGTTAGAAAAGCCTTTTTAGAAGCCTTCTTGGAACTTTTATTGATTCTTTCTTGGAACCTTTTCTTCGAGTTCTTCTGTCAACACTGATTTTCTCACACTCTTTGTGAGTTTGAAACCATATTTTTACTTTAATTATTTTTATTTTGTTTCATCATCTTAAAATATCATGTTGTGCTTTACTTTTTGTTTGTTCTTTGATCATAAAAAACTCTGCATTAATCAAACATGTCATTTTTTATTTGAATCATTAGAGTTTTAGAGATGAGATAACAGAATTGATTTTTCAATCCTGAGATTTTAAGGCATAAGTCTTTCAGAGCCTTTAGAAAAGCCTTTTTAGAAGCCTTCTTGGAACTTTTATTGGGTCTTTCTTGGAACCTTTTCTTCGAGTTCTTCTCTCAACACTGATTTTCTCACACTCTTTGTGAGTTTGAAACCATATTTTTACTTTAATTGTTTTTGTTTTGTTTCATCATCTTAAAATACCATGTTGTGCTTTACTTTTTGTTTGTTCTTTGATCGTAAAAAACACTGCATTAATCAAACATGTCATTTTTTATTTGAATCATTAGAGTTTTAGAGATGAGATAAAGATTTCTAGAGGTTTTCAAAGCCTTTAGAAAAGCCCTTTTAGAAGCCTTCTTGGAACTTTTATTGGGTCCTTCTTGAAACCATTTCTCGGAGTTCTTCTCTCAACACTGATTTTATCACACTCTTTATGAGTTTGAAACCATATTTTTACTTTAATTGTTTTTATTTTGTTTCATCTTAAAATACCATGTTGTGCTTTATTTTTTGTTTGCTCTTTGATCATAAAAAACTCTACATTAATCAAACATGTCATTTTTTATTTGACTGATTAGAGTTTTCGGGATGAGATAAAAATTTCTTGAGGTTTTCAGAGCCTTTAGAAAAGCCTTTTTAGAAGCCTTCTTGGAACTTTTATTGGGTCTTTCTTGGAACCTTTTCTTCGAGTTCTTCTGTCAACACTGATTTTCTCACACTCTTTGTGAGTTTGAAACCATATTTTTACTTTAATTGTTTTTGTTTTGTTTCATCATCTTAAAATACCATGTTGTGCTTTACTTTTTGTTTGTTCTTTGATCGTAAAAAACACTGCATTAATCAAACATGTCATTTTTTATTTGAATCATTAGAGTTTTAGAGATGAGATAAAGATTTCTAGAGGTTTTTAGAGCCTTTAGAAAAGCCCTTTTAGAAGCCTTCTTGGAACTTTTATTGGGTCCTTCTTGGAACCATTTCTCGGAGTTCTTCTCTCAACACTGATTTTATCACACTCTTTATGAGTTTTAAACCATATTGTTACTTTAATTGTTTTTATTTTGTTTCATCTTAAAATACCATGTTGTGCTTTATTTTTTATTTGTTCTTTGATCGTAAAAAACTCTGCATTAGTCAAACATGTCATTTTTTATTTGACTGATTAGAGTTTTCGGGATGAGATAAAAATTTCTTGAGGTTTTCAGAGCCTTTAGAAAAGCCTTTTTAGAAGCCTTCTTGGAACTTTTATTGGGTCTTTCTTGGAACCTTTTCTTCGAGTTCTTCTATCAACACTGATTTTCTCACACTCTTTGTGAGTTTGAAACCAAATTTTTACTTTAATTGTTTTTGTTTTGTTTCATCATCTTAAAATACCATGTTGTGCTTTACTTTTTGTTTGTTCTTTGATCGTAAAAAACACTGCATTAATCAAACATGTCATTTTTTATTTGAATCATTAGAGTTTTAGAGATGAGATAAAAATTTCTAGAGGTTTTCAGAGCCTTTAGAAAAGTCTTTTTAGAAGCCTTCTTGGAACTTTTATTGGGTCTTTCTTGAAACCTTTTCTTGGAGTTCTTCTCTCAACACTGATTTTAACAGACTCCTTGTGAGTTTGAAACCATATTTTTACTTTAATTGTTTTTATTTTGTTTCATCATCTTAAAATATCATGTTGTGCTTTACTTTTTGTTTGTTCTTTGATCATAAAAAACTCTGCATTAATCAAACATGTCATTTTTTATTTGTATCATTAGAGTTTTAGAGATGAGATAAAAGAATTGATTTTTCAATCCTGAGATTTTAAGGCATAAGTCTTTCAGAGCCTTTAGAAAAGCCTTTTTGGAGGTTTTCAGAGCCGTTAGAAAAGCCTTTTTGGAGGTTTTCAGAGCCGTTAGAAAAGCCTTTTTAGAAGCCTTCTTGGAACTTTTATTGGTTCTTTCTTGGAACCTTTTCTTCGAGTTCTTCTGTCAACACTGATTTTCTCACACTCTTTGTGAGTTTGAAACCATAGTTTTACTTTAATTATTTTTATTTTGTTTCATCATCTTAAAATATCATGTTGTGCTTTACTTTTTGTTTGTTCTTTGATCATAAAAAACTCTGCATTAATCAAACATGTCATTTTTTATTTGAATCATTAGAGTTTTAGAGATGAGATAACAGAATTGATTTTTCAATCCTGAGATTTTAAGGCATAAGTCTTTCAGAGCCTTTAGAAAAGACTTTTTAGAAGCCTTCTTGGAACTTTTATTGGGTCTTTCTTGGAACCTTTTCTTCGAGTTCTTCTGTCAACACTGATTTTCTCACACTCTTTGTGAGTTTGAAACCATATTTTTACTTTAATTGTTTTTGTTTTGTTTCATCATCTTAAAATACCATGTTGTGCTTTACTTTTTGTTTGTTCTTTGATCGTAAAAAACACTGCATTAATCAAACATGTCATTTTTTATTTGAATCATTAGAGTTTTAGAGATGAGATAAAAATTTCTAGAGGTTTTCAGAGCCTTTAGAAAAGTCTTTTTAGAAGCCTTCTTGGAACTTTTATTGGGTCTTTCTTGAAACCTTTTCTTGGAGTTCTTCTCTCAACACTGATTTTAACACACTCCTTGTGAGTTTGAAACCATATTTTTACTTTAATTGTTTTTATTTTGTTTCATCATCTTAAAATATCATGTTGTGCTTTACTTTTTGTTTGTTCTTTGATCATAAAAAACTCTGCATTAATCAAACATGTCATTTTTTATTTGTATCATTAGAGTTTTAGAGATGAGATAAAAGAATTGATTTTTCAATCCTGAGATTTTAAGGCATAAGTCTTTCAGAGCCTTTAGAAAAGCCTTTTTGGAGGTTTTCAGAGCCGTTAGAAAAGCCTTTTTGGAGGTTTTCAGAGCCGTTAGAAAAGCCTTTTTAGAAGCCTTCTTGGAACTTTTATTGGTTCTTTCTTGGAACCTTTTCTTCGAGTTCTTCTGTCAACACTGATTTTCTCACACTCTTTGTGAGTTTGAAACCATATTTTTACTTTAATTATTTTTATTTTGTTTCATCATCTTAAAATATCATGTTGTGCTTTACTTTTTGTTTGTTCTTTGATCATAAAAAACTCTGCATTAATCAAACATGTCATTTTTTATTTGAATCATTAGAGTTTTAGAGATGAGATAACAGAATTGATTTTTCAATCCTGAGATTTTAAGGCATAAGTCTTTCAGAGCCTTTAGAAAAGCCTTTTTAGAAGCCTTCTTGGAACTTTTATTGGGTCTTTCTTGGAACCTTTTCTTCGAGTTCTTCTCTCAACACTGATTTTCTCACACTCTTTGTGAGTTTGAAACCATATTTTTACTTTAATTGTTTTTGTTTTGTTTCATCATCTTAAAATACCATGTTGTGCTTTACTTTTTGTTTGTTCTTTGATCGTAAAAAACACTGCATTAATCAAACATGTCATTTTTTATTTGAATCATTAGAGTTTTAGAGATGAGATAAAGATTTCTAGAGGTTTTCAAAGCCTTTAGAAAAGCCCTTTTAGAAGCCTTCTTGGAACTTTTATTGGGTCCTTCTTGAAACCATTTCTCGGAGTTCTTCTCTCAACACTGATTTTATCACACTCTTTATGAGTTTGAAACCATATTTTTACTTTAATTGTTTTTATTTTGTTTCATCTTAAAATACCATGTTGTGCTTTATTTTTTGTTTGCTCTTTGATCATAAAAAACTCTACATTAATCAAACATGTCATTTTTTATTTGACTGATTAGAGTTTTCGGGATGAGATAAAAATTTCTTGAGGTTTTCAGAGCCTTTAGAAAAGCCTTTTTAGAAGCCTTCTTGGAACTTTTATTGGGTCTTTCTTGGAACCTTTTCTTCGAGTTCTTCTGTCAACACTGATTTTCTCACACTCTTTGTGAGTTTGAAACCATATTTTTACTTTAATTGTTTTTGTTTTGTTTCATCATCTTAAAATACCATGTTGTGCTTTACTTTTTGTTTGTTCTTTGATCGTAAAAAACACTGCATTAATCAAACATGTCATTTTTTATTTGAATCATTAGAGTTTTAGAGATGAGATAAAGATTTCTAGAGGTTTTTAGAGCCTTTAGAAAAGCCCTTTTAGAAGCCTTCTTGGAACTTTTATTGGGTCCTTCTTGGAACCATTTCTCGGAGTTCTTCTCTCAACACTGATTTTATCACACTCTTTATGAGTTTTAAACCATATTGTTACTTTAATTGTTTTTATTTTGTTTCATCTTAAAATACCATGTTGTGCTTTATTTTTTATTTGTTCTTTGATCGTAAAAAACTCTGCATTAGTCAAACATGTCATTTTTTATTTGACTGATTAGAGTTTTCGGGATGAGATAAAAATTTCTTGAGGTTTTCAGAGCCTTTAGAAAAGCCTTTTTAGAAGCCTTCTTGGAACTTTTATTGGGTCTTTCTTGGAACCTTTTCTTCGAGTTCTTCTATCAACACTGATTTTCTCACACTCTTTGTGAGTTTGAAACCAAATTTTTACTTTAATTGTTTTTGTTTTGTTTCATCATCTTAAAATACCATGTTGTGCTTTACTTTTTGTTTGTTCTTTGATCGTAAAAAACACTGCATTAATCAAACATGTCATTTTTTATTTGAATCATTAGAGTTTTAGAGATGAGATAAAAATTTCTAGAGGTTTTCAGAGCCTTTAGAAAAGTCTTTTTAGAAGCCTTCTTGGAACTTTTATTGGGTCTTTCTTGAAACCTTTTCTTGGAGTTCTTCTCTCAACACTGATTTTAACACACTCCTTGTGAGTTTGAAACCATATTTTTACTTTAATTGTTTTTATTTTGTTTCATCATCTTAAAATATCATGTTGTGCTTTACTTTTTGTTTGTTCTTTGATCATAAAAAACTCTGCATTAATCAAACATGTCATTTTTTATTTGTATCATTAGAGTTTTAGAGATGAGATAAAAGAATTGATTTTTCAATCCTGAGATTTTAAGGCATAAGTCTTTCAGAGCCTTTAGAAAAGCCTTTTTGGAGGTTTTCAGAGCCGTTAGAAAAGCCTTTTTGGAGGTTTTCAGAGCCGTTAGAAAAGCCTTTTTAGAAGCCTTCTTGGAACTTTTATTGGTTCTTTCTTGGAACCTTTTCTTCGAGTTCTTCTGTCAACACTGATTTTCTCACACTCTTTGTGAGTTTGAAACCATAGTTTTACTTTAATTATTTTTATTTTGTTTCATCATCTTAAAATATCATGTTGTGCTTTACTTTTTGTTTGTTCTTTGATCATAAAAAACTCTGCATTAATCAAACATGTCATTTTTTATTTGAATCATTAGAGTTTTAGAGATGAGATAACAGAATTGATTTTTCAATCCTGAGATTTTAAGGCATAAGTCTTTCAGAGCCTTTAGAAAAGCCTTTTTAGAAGCCTTCTTGGAACTTTTATTGGGTCTTTCTTGGAACCTTTTCTTCGAGTTCTTCTCTCAACACTGATTTTCTCACACTCTTTGTGAGTTTGAAACCATATTTTTACTTTAATTGTTTTTGTTTTGTTTCATCATCTTAAAATACCATGTTGTGCTTTACTTTTTGTTTGTTCTTTGATCGTAAAAAACACTGCATTAATCAAACATGTCATTTTTTATTTGAATCATTAGAGTTTTAGAGATGAGATAAAGATTTCTAGAGGTTTTCAAAGCCTTTAGAAAAGCCCTTTTAGAAGCCTTCTTGGAACTTTTATTGGGTCCTTCTTGAAACCATTTCTCGGAGTTCTTCTCTCAACACTGATTTTATCACACTCTTTATGAGTTTGAAACCATATTTTTACTTTAATTGTTTTTATTTTGTTTCATCTTAAAATACCATGTTGTGCTTTATTTTTTGTTTGCTCTTTGATCATAAAAAACTCTACATTAATCAAACATGTCATTTTTTATTTGACTGATTAGAGTTTTCGGGATGAGATAAAAATTTCTTGAGGTTTTCAGAGCCTTTAGAAAAGCCTTTTTAGAAGCCTTCTTGGAACTTTTATTGGGTCTTTCTTGGAACCTTTTCTTCGAGTTCTTCTGTCAACACTGATTTTCTCACACTCTTTGTGAGTTTGAAACCATATTTTTACTTTAATTGTTTTTGTTTTGTTTCATCATCTTAAAATACCATGTTGTGCTTTACTTTTTGTTTGTTCTTTGATCGTAAAAAACACTGCATTAATCAAACATGTCATTTTTTATTTGAATCATTAGAGTTTTAGAGATGAGATAAAAATTTCTAGAGGTTTTCAGAGCCTTTAGAAAAGTCTTTTTAGAAGCCTTCTTGGAACTTTTATTGGGTCTTTCTTGAAACCTTTTCTTGGAGTTCTTCTCTCAACACTGATTTTAACACACTCCTTGTGAGTTTGAAACCATATTTTTACTTTAATTGTTTTTATTTTGTTTCATCATCTTAAAATATCATGTTGTGCTTTACTTTTTGTTTGTTCTTTGATCATAAAAAACTCTGCATTAATCAAACATGTCATTTTTTATTTCTATCATTAGAGTTTTAGAGATGAGATAAAAGAATTGATTTTTCAATCCTGAGATTTTAAGGCATAACTCTTTCAGAGCCTTTAGAAAAGCCTTTTTGGAGGTTTTCAGAGACGTTAGAAAAGCCTTTTTAGAAGCCTTCTTGGAACTTTTATTGGTTCTTTCTTGGAACCTTTTCTTCGAGTTCTTCTGTCAACACTGATTTTCTCACACTCTTTGTGAGTTTGAAACCATATTTTTACTTTAATTATTTTTATTTTGTTTCATCATCTTAATATATCATGTTGTGCTTTACTTTTTGTTTGTTCTTTGATCATAAAAAACTCTGCATTAATCAAACATGTCATTTTTTATTTGAATCATTAGAGTTTTAGAGATGAGATAAAAGAATTGATTTTTCAATCCTGAGATTTTAAGGCATAAGTCTTTCAGAGCCTTTAGAAAAGCCTTTTTGGAGGTTTTCAGAGCCGTTAGAAAAGCCTTTTTAGAAGCCTTCTTGGAACTTTTATTGGGTCTTTCTCGGAACCTTTTCTTCGAGTTCTTCTCTCAACACTTATTTTCTCACACTCTTTGTGAGTTTGAAACCATATTTTTACTTTATTTGTTTTTGTTTTGTTTCATCATCTTAAAATACCATGTTGTGCTTTACTTTTTGTTTGTTCTTTAATCATAAAAAACACTGCATTAATCAAACATGTCATTTTTTATTTGAATCATTAGAGTTTTAGAGATGAGATAAAGATTTCTAGAGGTTTTTAGAGCCTTTAGAAAAGCCCTTTTAGAAGCCTTCTTGGAACTTTTATTGGGTCCTTCTTGGAACCATTTCTCGGAGTTCTTCTCTCAACACTGATTTTATCACACTCTTTATGAGTTTTAAACCATATTGTTACTTTAATTGTTTTTATTTTGTTTCATCTTAAAATACCATGTTGTGCTTTATTTTTTATTTGTTCTTTGATCGTAAAAAACTCTGCATTAGTCAAACATGTCATTTTTTATTTGACTGATTAGAGTTTTCGGGATGAGATAAAAATTTCTTGAGGTTTTCAGAGCCTTTAGAAAAGCCTTTTTAGAAGCCTTCTTGGAACTTTTATTGGGTCTTTCTTGGAACCTTTTCTTCGAGTTCTTCTATCAACACTGATTTTCTCACACTCTTTGTGAGTTTGAAACCAAATTTTTACTTTAATTGTTTTTGTTTTGTTTCATCATCTTAAAATACCATGTTGTGCTTTACTTTTTGTTTGTTCTTTGATCGTAAAAAACACTGCATTAATCAAACATGTCATTTTTTATTTGAATCATTAGAGTTTTAGAGATGAGATAAAAATTTCTAGAGGTTTTCAGAGCCTTTAGAAAAGTCTTTTTAGAAGCCTTCTTGGAACTTTTATTGGGTCTTTCTTGAAACCTTTTCTTGGAGTTCTTCTCTCAACACTGATTTTAACACACTCCTTGTGAGTTTGAAACCATATTTTTACTTTAATTGTTTTTATTTTGTTTCATCATCTTAAAATATCATGTTGTGCTTTACTTTTTGTTTGTTCTTTGATCATAAAAAACTCTGCATTAATCAAACATGTCATTTTTTATTTGTATCATTAGAGTTTTAGAGATGAGATAAAAGAATTGATTTTTCAATCCTGAGATTTTAAGGCATAAGTCTTTCAGAGCCTTTAGAAAAGCCTTTTTGGAGGTTTTCAGAGCCGTTAGAAAAGCCTTTTTGGAGGTTTTCAGAGCCGTTAGAAAAGCCTTTTTAGAAGCCTTCTTGGAACTTTTATTGGTTCTTTCTTGGAACCTTTTCTTCGAGTTCTTCTGTCAACACTGATTTTCTCACACTCTTTGTGAGTTTGAAACCATAGTTTTACTTTAATTATTTTTATTTTGTTTCATCATCTTAAAATATCATGTTGTGCTTTACTTTTTGTTTGTTCTTTGATCATAAAAAACTCTGCATTAATCAAACATGTCATTTTTTATTTGAATCATTAGAGTTTTAGAGATGAGATAACAGAATTGATTTTTCAATCCTGAGATTTTAAGGCATAAGTCTTTCAGAGCCTTTAGAAAAGCCTTTTTAGAAGCCTTCTTGGAACTTTTATTGGGTCTTTCTTGGAACCTTTTCTTCGAGTTCTTCTCTCAACACTGATTTTCTCACACTCTTTGTGAGTTTGAAACCATATTTTTACTTTAATTGTTTTTGTTTTGTTTCATCATCTTAAAATACCATGTTGTGCTTTACTTTTTGTTTGTTCTTTGATCGTAAAAAACACTGCATTAATCAAACATGTCATTTTTTATTTGAATCATTAGAGTTTTAGAGATGAGATAAAGATTTCTAGAGGTTTTCAAAGCCTTTAGAAAAGCCCTTTTAGAAGCCTTCTTGGAACTTTTATTGGGTCCTTCTTGAAACCATTTCTCGGAGTTCTTCTCTCAACACTGATTTTATCACACTCTTTATGAGTTTGAAACCATATTTTTACTTTAATTGTTTTTATTTTGTTTCATCTTAAAATACCATGTTGTGCTTTATTTTTTGTTTGCTCTTTGATCATAAAAAACTCTACATTAATCAAACATGTCATTTTTTATTTGACTGATTAGAGTTTTCGGGATGAGATAAAAATTTCTTGAGGTTTTCAGAGCCTTTAGAAAAGCCTTTTTAGAAGCCTTCTTGGAACTTTTATTGGGTCTTTCTTGGAACCTTTTCTTCGAGTTCTTCTGTCAACACTGATTTTCTCACACTCTTTGTGAGTTTGAAACCATATTTTTACTTTAATTGTTTTTGTTTTGTTTCATCATCTTAAAATACCATGTTGTGCTTTACTTTTTGTTTGTTCTTTGATCGTAAAAAACACTGCATTAATCAAACATGTCATTTTTTATTTGAATCATTAGAGTTTTAGAGATGAGATAAAAATTTCTAGAGGTTTTCAGAGCCTTTAGAAAAGTCTTTTTAGAAGCCTTCTTGGAACTTTTATTGGGTCTTTCTTGAAACCTTTTCTTGGAGTTCTTCTCTCAACACTGATTTTAACACACTCCTTGTGAGTTTGAAACCATATTTTTACTTTAATTGTTTTTATTTTGTTTCATCATCTTAAAATATCATGTTGTGCTTTACTTTTTGTTTGTTCTTTGATCATAAAAAACTCTGCATTAATCAAACATGTCATTTTTTATTTCTATCATTAGAGTTTTAGAGATGAGATAAAAGAATTGATTTTTCAATCCTGAGATTTTAAGGCATAACTCTTTCAGAGCCTTTAGAAAAGCCTTTTTGGAGGTTTTCAGAGACGTTAGAAAAGCCTTTTTAGAAGCCTTCTTGGAACTTTTATTGGTTCTTTCTTGGAACCTTTTCTTCGAGTTCTTCTGTCAACACTGATTTTCTCACACTCTTTGTGAGTTTGAAACCATATTTTTACTTTAATTATTTTTATTTTGTTTCATCATCTTAATATATCATGTTGTGCTTTACTTTTTGTTTGTTCTTTGATCATAAAAAACTCTGCATTAATCAAACATGTCATTTTTTATTTGAATCATTAGAGTTTTAGAGATGAGATAAAAGAATTGATTTTTCAATCCTGAGATTTTAAGGCATAAGTCTTTCAGAGCCTTTAGAAAAGCCTTTTTGGAGGTTTTCAGAGCCGTTAGAAAAGCCTTTTTAGAAGCCTTCTTGGAACTTTTATTGGGTCTTTCTCGGAACCTTTTCTTCGAGTTCTTCTCTCAACACTTATTTTCTCACACTCTTTGTGAGTTTGAAACCATATTTTTACTTTATTTGTTTTTGTTTTGTTTCATCATCTTAAAATACCATGTTGTGCTTTACTTTTTGTTTGTTCTTTAATCATAAAAAACTCTGCATTAATCAAACATGTCATTTTTTATTTGAATCATTAGAGTTTTAGAGATGAGATAAAAGAATTGATTTTTCAATCCTGAGATTTTAAGGCATAAGTCTTTCAGAGCCTTTAGAAAAGCCTTTTTGGAGGTTTTCAGAGCCGTTAGAAAAGCCTTTTTGGAGGTTTTCAGAGCCGTTAGAAAATCCTTTTTAGAAGCCTTCTTGGAACTTTTATTGGGTCTTTGAATGAAAGGTTGTGATTGAATGTCAGTATATTTACCAGTTAAATTCTTAATAAATATATTTAATTTGTTTAAATTTTAAAAAGTAATTAGCTAATTCGAATAAAACCAAACATATTAAATATGGATTAATTTGGTTTAGGTCGTTGTGTTATAATAACAAAACATTTTGTTATCTTGTTAAGCTTTTATCTTTTATTGTCTATTTTATAAAATTTTAATGAATACAAGATTATAATATTTCTTATTCTTTTAATGAATTAATATTTAATGTATGAGTTAAAATGTATATTTTGCTTGTATAGAAGTGGGTGAAAGGTCAAACACTTTGTATATTTTGTCAATCTTTGACCTAAAATATGATATAAAAAAAAAACTGACCCAAGAATTGGGTCAAATATAACAAGGCATTATCTTGTATTTATGATTTAATAGGTTCCAAGTTTAAGCCTCCATTCATCTTTTTGAGTAAAAAAAATGTAACTACATTTGTAAATATTCTTTAGGCTATTTTTGAGGGAGACATTATCCCTTTCTTCTAAATTTATCATCATAAGAAAATTACATAATACATATGACTAAATTAAGGTATTTCAAAATATTTGATAAAATCATAGGATCAAAATCAATGAAAAAGATAGACAAAAATAGAAGAACAATGTATTCCTTAATTAAGTCTAAAATATATTAGAAGTGAAAAATATGTTTATCAGGTTAGAGGATTGAAAAAATTAAAAACAAAAAAAAAGAGTACATCACCTATAATTAGATTGATTCATCAAATTCAAAATAAATAAGTGAATTATTAATCAAACCAATCCAAATCAAACTAATTGACTTTTGACTAGATTATTGAATGGGTTTAAAACCTATACACTAACAATGTAAAAGAATTTTACACTAACGGTTAATCACAACATTTTGTTTACATGACTTTAAAGTATTAATTGGTAAAGTTAAGAAACTTTTTTTTCTTTTGAAAATCAATAAGAACCTGTATTAATTAACTAAAACAAAAAGTTTCAGAACAATACATCCTGAAAAAGGTATAATTCGACTACCTAAGTCCAAACCTCCACTTATACAAAATAGCCACATATGTATATAATGTACCAAAAAGATTTAGCTACAATTACTATACTACCCTTTGTTAAAACACAATAAAGAGTTAGTACACTAATCAGAAAAGGCAAAAAACATGTACATCCAGAATCTAAACCACTCATTTCCATGAACCACTTGAATAAAAACAAAAATATCTAGATCGTTCAAGATTTTATAATTGAAAATCATGGAGTTTCTAGACACCTATATACCCCAACACACAAAATGCCAAAAAAAACCTACATTTAGATTTATATTTACCCCTAATCTAGGTATCAGCCAACAAATACAATTGGATCAAATCATCCGGTAAAGGTGATTGAATCCCAATCCATCTCAGAACTTTAGACCATAGAGTTTGGGTTACCTTACATGAAAAAAATAAATGTTTGCAATCCTCCCTCATGTTAGAGGAAAAGACACAGATTTTTTTATCCTCCTAGAAAGTCAGTTCTTTGTTTGTCAAATTCTCCTTCATCAAATTTTGTCCAAAAAAAATTTTCAAGAAAATGCAACCACTTTGGATGCCAAATACTCTTCCACAACTCAAACCATACATGTGCCACTAGTGAGACATTTGGAACCCTATTACGACCTGCTTATAAAACTTTGTATTCCTCAGCAACCGAGAACTTAGAACTATCTGCAGAGATCCAAAACCCTAAACCCTAATCAATTATGTGTCCAAAAGAATATGATGGTCCTATACCCAATTTTCCTACAATACCACCAAGATCAACTCCCCTCCGCAACAAAAAATTACCTTACAATTTGGTTAAAATGCCAATCACTTCTTTTGGGACTTTATAACATGAGAAAAAAAAAATGGTAGACTGGTAAGAATTAAGTTAATCATTACTAGTCTCCCAACAAAAGACAAATTCTTTCCTTTCCACACTGTCAATTTATTCCTAAATTGAGAGACCACTACATCCCAAGTAGCACAACATCTTGGGTTTATCCTAACAGGATTTCCCAAAAATTTAAAATGATGGGCGCTAACCATACAATTCAACAAATAGCTAACTACATGCGAAGAAAGAGGATCAACATTCATCCCAAAAAATGACTTTTATGAAAGTTTACTTTCAAACCAGATATCGATTCAAAATCTCTTAAAATTACCTTAAGGTTTCAAATTGTTTGGAAGTCTGATTCCCCCATAAAAATTCCATCATTCACATACTGCAGTATCAAATAGTTCGCCTCCTCCCTCACCACAATTTCCCTATACATCCCCATATGAATAGCCGATCTCAATAATCCAGCCAATCCTTCTATCACTACCAAGAAAAAAAAATGGTGAAAGCGGATCTCCTTGTTTGGTACCCCTCCTATGTTGAAATTCTTTTGTAGGACTTCCATTGACCAAAATAAATGTAAAGCTATTCTTGATTATTGCCGATATCCAATTCCTGCACTTCTGCCCAAAACCCATCCTACACATCATATAATCCAAAAATATCTAATTGACTGGGGTATAGGCTTTCTCAAATCCATTTTGAAGAGGAAACAAGATCTTTCACTCTTGCTAGCCCAATCAATGACCTCATTTTTAACAAATTTATTATATATAAAAGGTTGTGATTAATTGACAATGCAAAACTTTTTACACCGACAGTGTATAAGTGTTTTTTTCTTATTGAATTTATTAGGTGGAGTTGATCTAACGTCCTAAACATTCTCTTATTTTTATTGTTCATTTTACTCTCCTTAGTTTTGGTAATATGATTTTAATTAATAAAAAAGTATCATTTTGAACTATTGAATTAGATATATCTTTATACTGTCAGATAAATTAAATTTAAATTTTTATAATTTTTTTATAGAAAAATATTAGTTTGTTAATATGTTAGTTTTATTAGTGGATGGATTCGAACCCACGATCTCTCCCTCCCACCTTCTCCCTACATATGAACATTATCACTAGACCAACCTTATATCTCCTTAATTTTTTATAATTATATTAAATTTATTTTAACTATATTTATACTATATTCTTATTAAATTGTATATAAGCTAATTAAAATATAACTTACTATTTTGTAAACAACGTATAATATTATTTATTTATGCCAATAGTATAATACTTTTAAGAGTTTAATTAATATACACAAATCAACATCCAGTCAAAATTCTAATTTACTATCATTCATTTTGTGGCATTTTTTCTTTTCTATAGCAAAATAACAAAAAAAGTATCAAAATGATTCGCCCCATATTATTTACCTAAATCTCTTTTACTATCTATATTGAGAAATTGGTTGTGAGGGAACCAATTTCTCGACGTGCCTTTTTTTATATAAAACGCCTATAAGAAATTAGTTGTCAAGCAACCAATTTCTTATAGGGTGTTTTTTTTAATGTGTTTTTCTAAATTGTTTTAATTTACTTTATGTACGCATGTTTTTCTAAAGTATGATTTTAAAATTTTTTTAAGTTAATTTATATTTTATTTTGTTTTTTATGTGTTTTATTTTTATGTTGTCTATCTTTTTAATTATTTAAAATATTTTTCAATGCTTTGTAATTTATTTTTCAGTGTAAAGGTTTAAAATTAATATTTTTAAACCTAAAAATAAACATACATACATAAAAATAAAACACATAAAAAACTAAACTGAAATGCAAACTAACTTAAAAATTTTTAAAATCTAGCTTTAAACTCTAGCTTAGGTCAACCTTCTAACCAATCCATCAAACACACAAGTGAAATTTGAGATTGTGCAAAAATTTTTTGAGCATATTGACTCACAATCTCAAATTCAACTTGAATTAGATTCTTCTTCAAACACCTTAACAAATGTTGGACTTGTATCAAAGCATTTTGAAAAGCAAGTATCTCAAGTCCAATACTTGAAAAAGGTTGAGAGAGAAGTCAAGCTTAAAGAAGGTTTCTTTTTAGTTTCCAAGGAGGACCTTATTCAAGAAGTTTCTCTCTTGAAGAAAGGTGAAAGTGAAGTCCTAGTGAACACTTAACCAAGTTTTGAACTTAAGCCTCCCTTTTTAAGGTTCAACCAAAATTCTCAAATTCAAAACTTGGTCCAAAGTGAGAGGGAAGAAAGTCTTCAAGAAGATCACTCCTTAAGTCCAAAGGACGATCTTATTAAAGAAACTTCTCTCTTAGGACAAAGGCAAGAAGAGGTTGTGTCCACTTATTTTAAGCACAACATGTCACAACCTCTAATTACATCTAAAAGGATGAGATTTCATCAAGTGTGGAACTTCAGCCCCTTTTTATAAAAATCAATCAATAATCTCAAGTTCAACACTTAAAAGAAAAAGAAGTTGTCCTTCAAGAAAATTCTCCTTGCCATCCAAAGGGAATCTTATTGATGACAATTTTCCCAATGCACAAGTGGAGAATGAGGTTGTGCCAAAACCTTTTGAGCACAAAGAACTACAACCTCAAGTTCCAATTGATGTCACCTTAAGTGTTGAGCTTAACACATTTTCCTTTGAGCTTAACACAAAGAACTACAATCTTTCCTTACGTAAGTAAGTGTAGAGGTTGTACCAAAACCTTTTGAGCACAATAAAACACAACCTCAAAAACTACTTGTGGATTTAGCCAAGTGTGTCATGAGATTAGGCTACAAACTTTTCCTATCCGTAGTCAATCTGAAGGCCCACTTAAATAGACCTTGAAAGAAAGGTCCATCCCTAGGCACATCATCATCTTGTGGGGTAAACAACAAGATAAGGTCTATCGAGCTTTCTTGGATGAGTGCTCCAAGACACCAAAGCTTGTCTCACTTCTTCCCCGCATAAGACTACCCTTAGTGAACTTAGAGTCACTTGGGAAACTGTTGTGTGGGGGCATAAGCACAACAAAGAAATTTTAAACCTTAGTGCATATCTCTATCACCCCAAGTCTATAAGGTCTCCTTATAGACCTCCCACTCTTAACATTTTTGTATATAATCACTTACTCATTCCTATGCTTATTCTCCTACAGGACTGGAATAAGAGGAAGAAAAATCATAGGATTTGACGGAGAGGAGATGATGTAATCCTCCCTAGTAGGGGCTAGAGCTAGGACCAATAAGAAGGGAGCATGACTTGGATAAAGCTTCAAGGAGCTTAGTTTAGGGCATGTCCCATTTAATTGTGTTAATTTGATCATTTCTAGGCTTGTATAAGCACCCTTAAGTTATTAGGATTTTAGGGGTGTAGCTAGTTTAATTTTCGGCCTTGTATTTTGGCCTATAGGTTCTATTTTTCTTTAGGAGGTGTAATTAGTCTCTTTGTGAAGTGTGATAATTAATTGAGCTCAAGAAAGATGTATTTGGACGTGTGGAATTATTAACCATAACCCTAATTACTTCTAACACCCTTCTAACCAATACATGAAGTATGTAAGAGACATGTAGGCCCCCTTGTCCCCTCTTGTTAGGTGCCACCTCACTTTCTCTCTCCTACATGGCCTTTCTTGTTGCTTCTTATTTAAATTTGAATTTTGGGGGCTGCCATGTCATCTCCCTAAAAAAATTCAAATTCAAACTAAGAGGGAATATAGATCTATTTTCTTAGGGCCTTATTTGGATCTAGTTTATTTAATTAAGTTCTAAATTGTTTCCACCAAACTAACACTTAATTAATTAAACTAATCCTCCTAATTAAGAGGTTGGGTGTTCACTCTCATGCTTAGGCCCATAGATCCATGCCTTGCTCTATAAATAGAGCTTTCTACCTCATGTATCATTTCAACACTCATTTTTAATTGAAAGATATATTCATTCTCTACACTTGAGAGTCTATTCTTCTTTTAGAGAGAGTGTTCATGACTTCTCTTAAGTAAGAGTTCTTCATGCTATTATCAAATATTCCTTCCCTTGTGGCTAGTCTCCTCCTTAGCTTATCTTCTTCCATAAAAATTGGCGCCTACCTCTACCACCACTCCTTGTCTTTCACCTCCATTTCAAAGCTCCAAAGGACCTCTATGAGTATGATCATAAGCGGCATTCTCTTCCTCAAAGCTGGTTCAACCATGGCTTGGGGAGGATTGCATCATTATGTAAATTGTTGTAAATCATGAATTTTAAAATGAAAATTTTTAAAATTTTTTTAGTTGATTTATATTTTATTTTTATGTAGTGTATCTTTTTTTTTATTTTAAATTTTAAACGTTTTGTAACTTATTTTTCAGTTTATAATTTTTAAGTTAATTTTTTAAATGCTTTTCACAAAAATAATTTAAAAATAATTTGAAATATTATGTTTAAAAATATTAATTTAAAAACTTTAAACTAAAAATAAAGCATTTAAAAAAATTAAAATAACAAAAAAGATAAACAACATAAAAATAAAAAAAAAAGAAATATAAATTCACTTTAAAAATTTTTAAAATCATACTTTAGAAAAACATACTTACATAAAAAAATTAAAAATAAATTAAAACAAATATAAAAAAATGTCTTATTTCTTGTAGACTTTTTACATAAAAAAAATAAAACACATGGAAAAATTGATTCTTCCACAATCAATTTCTCAATATAAATAGTAAAAGCAAATCAGAACAAAAAAATCACGTTGACAAATTGGTTGCTAGGTAACCAATTTTTTGTAAGCTTTTTACATAAAAAACAAATAAAACATATTGAGAAATTGGTTCCCCCACAACTGATTTTTCAACATGAATAGTAAAAGAGGTTATTTAGGTAAATAATGTGGGAGATGTGTCATTTTGATAATTTTTTTTTATTTTGGTATAAAAAAGAAAAAAAAAAGCCTCATTTTGAGACCACATGCTACTTTCCATATACAGAATAAAATCATACTTATAGCCACATCCTTTGCTCTAAATTGAGTGTAGTAATTAGAAAAAAAACCTTTAAAATAAGTGCTGTATTTAAATTTTTAATATAATATTACTATTTTCTCTCTTATCCTATAATGTTATTTTATTATGTTGTACAAAATAACCAAAAATGGAGTACTAGATTTTTTGTCACATTTTATTGGTGTAAATTATTTATATTGATAACTGGTGTTTGTAAAAAACTTGATTGATAATTTTTAGAGAAATTTTTTCTTTTAATCATATATTTTTATTAACTAGATTTTGATCCATGGGATCCATGAGATAAATAGAGTATATATGTGACATTTTTTTATTGATTGTGATTATGTTTTATATTATTATTGACATAATTTTTTTATCTCTTTGCTTGTTGTTTTGAAAGATTTGAGGCACAATTAATTTTAGTTTTTTGTCCTGTTTAATAAACTTTGAGATAGCCAATGCTATTTAAGGCTTCATTTATCAAATGAATAACTACTCATGTAGCGGCGGATCATAGTAGGAGCTGGGGAGCCCTAGCACTCCATTTTTTTGTAACTTACTTTAATATTTATAATTTTGGTCTCCCAATAGTTAAATTTAATAGTTTTTTTTTTTAGTTTTAGTGAAATTATGGAAAGTAAAAAAATAAGTAAAATATTATAAAAATTATTTATATTGGTCAAATTAAATGTTAGGCCCACAATTCAATTATTTGTTGAATATATATTAAAACATTAAATTAATTATAATAAAGAATAAAAAGAAAGTTAGGAATTAGTGAGTCATCAGAGATCAAAACGTGATTGTTAAACTGATCGTGAACGTGAATGCACTTTGCATTTTATGAATATGATAATGATAATATATATATATATATATATATATATATATAAGTTTTCTTATAAAATTTTTATTGTATTATATATCAATTTAGCCCCAAAATTTATTACTCAAGATCCGCCGCTGTACTCATGAAAGAATACTATCGCTATTTTAATACAAAATCGTATCATAAAACATTCAACGGATTCTCCAAAATATGTTAGGTAAATTAATTTCAAGATAAAGTAAAAAAAATTATTGATAATTTCTTGTAGATCCAAAGCCTATTGAACCAAGTATTTTAGCAGGCTAATGCACTCATTCATAAAATTCTAAAAACACATGTTTGGTTAATGTTTATGATCGATGTAAATTTATTTGATACAATTCATCTATGCTTAACAAATAAGCATAAGTGTTCAAACTTTAATTATAAGTGACAATGAATTCATGTCAAAGCTAGTGAGTAATACCTGCGGGAAAAAAACATTTGCGGTTATAGATACAGCATCAACTGTTAAAGAAACCAATTTCAAATTTATTAATTCTTCTAAACAATGTTTATTATTATGTTATACCTTTCGGGTTAAATAAAATGATTTCATATTTAATTTATTGCTACACAATGTATGTTGAGGTTGAATATAATTTATGGGAGTGAGTAAAGCTTCATTCAAAATTATCAATTTTGTCTTAATTATTAACTTGTCCAAAGAACAATCTTGATGTATGTTGAGGGAGTCTTCATTAAACTATATAGGAATTTAAAGTTTAAAATGAAATTTCCTACCACCTACAATTTACAAAGCAAACCATATTATTATAAAAAGCCATTAAAACAATTTCATCTTTATATCCGATGGCTAAAGTTACCCTCCAACAAAAGTTTTGCCTATTTTGCACCATACCATAAAGTAAAACACTCTGATAACTTGAGAATAACCATGATTGTGTAAAAAATATCTCATTGTTATGGATAAAATGATGGAAATAAAAGGAAACCTTAAATCAATAGATACAAGATAGAGGAAAGAGAATTTGTGTACTTCAAATGTATTGAATTGAAATTCTTGATCTTCATGAACAAAAACCCTATAAATGATTATTCTAGAGATATGAGTTTAATAAAAACTCTTGAGGGTTTTACTACTTACTTTCTAGGGGATTATTTTAGAGAATGTGTGTTTTGTAATTTGCTTAATGGAATGACAAATTTATAATCCCCAAGGTAGGCAGGGACCCCTCAAATGGGTTTTTTATTATTGACTCAACTCATTACAGAGTCAATCTTACTATAATCTCATTTAAATAATCATAAAGATAATATAAGATATGATTATCATCATATCTTAAATTGGAAGATAATGATAAAAGATAATTGATTAATATCAATCCACTATTATTTCCAACATTCTCCCACTTGGATGGTATTAATCAATAATACAAAGAAAAATCATTAAGCTAGAATGACAATTATAAACAAATCTTATATTAGACAATGATAAATTTGAGCTACAAAATAATATACGATAAGGATATATATAATGCACATTAACAAATATTTCTCATAAAGTATATAGAATAATGTAGTTCATTAAAATGATACTACATAGTCCCAAGCATCCAAAAATGCTAAGAGATATGTTACTAAAATAATATTACTTAACACATATCTCATAAGGTAGTTTTCAGACTCTCATTGATTTAAGACATCAAAACTTAACTTAACAAAACCATGAGTTATAAAACTCCAAAGTTAAGTATTTGATCAGTGAATAAAAAAACGTTCTATTAATATAATTTTTACGTGAGTCTGAAAAATTGTAAAGGCAAGAAAGAATAATTCACATGCATCTAAGTACTCATCATGGCCCAAGAACAAATGTAATTACATATAGGTTACATAAATTTTCTATAATATTTGACATTAAACTAATCCCAGTTTCACAAAATGAGTAATTATGTAAGAATCCGAAGACAAGTAAGAAATCCATAAATTCCCTACTAGGACCACATAGACACCTAGTTTATATAAAATGACATTCAGATTATTGTGGCCATAAAATTTCAATTGATCAAACACTTAGATAATTGGTCCAAACAAAAGATTCATAAGTACTTCAATAGTACAAGATTGTACTCAGTAGTAGTACTATCATAGTAAGCACTTTTACAAACAGTTTGCAAACCATGCTCTTGGGGATTATTTCAGCCCATATAGAGCCTTTCTTAGTTTGCAAACAGTTTCAGCAGCAACATGTCCGTTGTAACCAGGTGGCAATTCCATGTATATTTCTTCTTCAAGATCTCCATGCAAAAAGGCATTCTTCACATCAAATTGTTGCAGATCCCAATCATTATTAGCTGCTAATGACAATATTACTCTGACCGTGTTCATCTTAGCAACCGGGGCAAATGTTTCCAAGTAATCAACTCCATAGGTTTGAGTGAAGCCTTTAGCCACCAACCTTGCTTTGTGACGTTCGATTGTCCCATCGGCATGATACTTTATTGTATACACCCACTTACATCCAACTGGTTTTTTTCCAGGAGGTAAGATGACAAGTTCACATGTTCTATTTTTGTGTAACGCCTCCATTTCCACATCCATGGCATGTTTCCATTTCCTGTCAGTCAATGCTTCAGATATAGAGGAAGGTGTGTGTGTGGAGTTGAGGTTAGTGAGAAAAGTTTTATGGGTAGGAGAGAATTTTTCAAAGGATAAAAAATTTGACAATGGGTAACGTGGTTGTTGGGTGCATGTTCTAGTTCCCTTTCTAAGGGCAATGGGCAAGTCCAGATTTTGGTCCACCTGTGCTTCTATATTTTCAGACAAGAGTTCATTAGAATCACTTAAATTTATAGGATTTTAAGGTGTTACCTCATGCAGTGACGGTGGGTTGGATTCTTGGACATTGTCGGATCTTGGAATGGCCTCAGGTGCAGGTGCAGGCTGTTTCATTGGTTCAGGTGCAGATGTAGGAGGTCTCACTGGTTTAGGTGGTTCAGGTGCAGAATGCTCAATACTTCCCTTAGTTTCAGGTACAATTTCAGGTCCGAACATCATATTTGGGACATGAGAGTCTCATCTTCCTCTCTTACTGTCTCCCCCTGAAGATGAGGTTGTTTAAAGTAACTTTCTTGTTCATTGAAGGTGACATCTCTTGACACATAGAATCTTTTTGAGAGGGGTTGAAAACATTTGTACCCCTTTTATGTGGTAGAGTACCCTAAGAAGACACACTTAACAGCCCTAGGATCCAACTTTCCCCTTTCATTACTATGAACATGCACAAAGGATACACACCCAAAAATCCTAGGTTGGAGTTTATTTGTAGGGTCTAAGTGTGGGTAGAATGAGGATAGAACTTCCATGGGACTTTTTGAGTTTAAAATTTTAGTGGGTAACCTATTAATTAGGTAGGTGGCAGTAAGAAGAGCTTCCCCCCAAAATCTCTTAGGAACATGGTTTTGAAAAAGTAGAGCTCTAGTTTGATCTAATAGGTGCCCATTTTTCCTTTCTGCAATTCCATTCTGTTGAGGTGTGTTCACACATGAGGACTCATGGATTATCCCTTCCCGTTGGCAAAAGGAGTTTAGTACAAGATTAAAGTAGTCCTTGGCATTGTCAGACCTAATTCTTTTGATACTAACTCCAAATTGATTTTTAATCATTGAGACAAATTGGATAAAAACGGAGCTGACTTCAGATTATTGTTTTAATAAAAACACCCAAGTCACCCGGGTGCAATCATCAATGAATGTTAAAAACCATTTAGCACCTGAGATATTAGGAACATAAGCAGGACCCCGTACATCAGTGTGAACAAGAGAAAACGGGAGAGAACTCATCTTATTGCTAATGGGAAAAGGTACACGCTTGTGTTTCGCAAACTCACACACCTCACAATGGAGACTCTCCATATTTAAATTTTTAAACAGGGAAGGAAACAACACTTTTATGACTCGGAATGACGGTTGTCCTAGCCGGTAATGGTAAAGTTGAACTTTCTCTTTATTGGTCATGGTGGATGTAGATATAAGACTCTTGGTAGGCAGATTAGGATTCTCCATGTAGTATAGGCCATTCCATTCTCTAGCATGTCCAATCGTCCTCCCCGAGTTCTTGTCCTGCAATATACAAGCATTGCTGTAAAAGACAACATTACATGAAAGATCTTTGGTGAGTTTTTGTATAGAAATCAGGTTGGTAGATAGTTTAGGGACATGAAAGACATTTTTTAAAGTCATGGATGGGCTTATTTGGACCTCTCCTTGTCCGGCTGCAGTTATAAGGGTTCCATCTGCGGTGGAAATTTTCTTGTTGCTAGGACATGGGGAATATGTGGAGAAGTATTTGGGTAAGGGGGTCATATGGTCAGTGGCTCCAGAGTCTAATATCCAGTAATGTGTAAATGGTGTATCTGAAACATTGAGCCCAAACAAAAATGGAAACTTACCAGAATATGTCAATGAGCACGTACCTGTACTTGTGGGCTTCTCCAATTTACTAAGAATTGATCTTACCCGTTCTATTTCTTCATGATTCAACTGTACAGATTCTTCACTTTGCCCATTAGCAATGTATGCTTGTCCTTGCCCTCCTTTTTTGTGTAAGCCTCCTTTCGGCCCCCATTCTCGGCTTGGGGTTTTTGGCCCCCATTCTCGGCTTGAGTTTTCTCCTTTCGATCCCCATTCTCTGCTTGAGGTCTTTCCATCTTTCAGCCCCCATTCTCAGCTTGGGGGTTTTCCGTGTAATTTCCAACATTTTTCCCTTGTGTAGCGCGGCTTGTTACAATAAGTACACCAAGCCTCCTCATGTTTTTTCTCCATACTGGGAACCCAATTTTTTCTCTGGTTAGCAATCATAATTGTTCCTCCTTCGGCTATCATTGCAGAGCTTTCGATGGTTGGGTTTTCCAGCATCAGCCCTCTCCTGCTTTCTTCACTTCAGATAATGGCTACCACTTCATTAAGCCCTGAAACTTTTTCTTTTCCCAGGATTTGGACTCGGACTTGGTCATATTCAGGGTTTAGGCCTACCAAAAAATCATAGACCCTATCTTGTTCAATATACTCCTTTAGAATTGCTGAGTCCTCTGAGCACTTTGCTTTTATAACTCGATAGTGATCCAATTCCATCCATAGAGACTTGAGTTGATTGGCATATTCTGTGACTGATTTATTTCCCTGTTTGGCAGCCACGGTTTTCACTTTTACATCATAGATTTGAGCAGCATCCTTCGCCTTAGAATAAGTTTGTTCAACTGCCTCCCAAATTTCCTTTGCTGATTTCAGAAACATACAGGTATCACTGATTTCTGGAATCATCGAATTCCACAGCCACGCCATAATCATAGAGTCTTCTTCATCCCATGATTTGAATTTAGGATCAGTTTCATTAGGTGCATTACCGGTCAAGTGACTGATCTTCCCTTTTCCTTTCAAGATGGTCCTAATGATTTGAGACCATTTGAGATAGTTCTTCCCATTTAACTGATAAGTTGGATGAATATTCTGCATTTCTCCAACGGTTTGAGGGTTGTCCCCAGTTTCCAGGTTCACGACTTGAGCCATAACAAGGTGAGATTAAGGTAGAGAATTCTGCTGCAATGAAGGCTAGCACCAAGACTTAAAGGTAGCGCAACAATGAAGGCTGCGATTTTAGGTTATAGGTCGCGCAGCAATGAAGGCTGCGGTTTAGGTTTGACGGCACGGTCAGAGACTCCCAGGGATCGGGTGCTCTGATACCATCTGAAATTTAGAAGAAATAGGATAGTTTCTTATCTTATTATTATAAGGTTATTAACCTCTATAAATATACATGAGTCAGCTACATATTTTAGGAAATGCAGACTGACAATCCTAAAACAGATCCCTATAATTATGGAATTAATTAAACATAAATGATCCTAATAAAAACGACACACAACTGTTGCATGAATACAGCACATCAAATATAAAGACATCCTAAAATTACGTCACGTCAATTACTGCTGCACAAATCACAGTGTTTGACAATAAATAATTTTATTAACTATAAAGTTTTCATAAAAAAATAAGATTGATATCAATGAATTTTGATAATTAATATTTTTAATTGATTTATTTTCCAAAAATATTATTTTTTAACTTATATATATATACATATATATATGTATATATATATTATTTTTTTTAATGGGTAGCGGGTACCCACAAGTACGGTACTATGATACCCATACCCGCGCCCGTTAAGGAGCGGGTAGAGAAAAATCGTACCCACGGGTAACGAGTACCCATTTATATTATCTGTGCAGATATTTTTGCAAATTTTGTTCACGGATATCTGCGGACACAAATTTTTTTTCAATCCCTAGACAACTCCCTCTATTTTTCAAATAAATTTTTTCGCCGTTCCTTTTAAGACATCCCATGTCGACAGGAATTTTATTTCTTAAAACAAACAGACTTAATTAAAGATGTTTTATTTTAAATTTTGAATTATAATAATGTTTTTTCAACGGATATTTTTTACAAAATAATTTGCCAATTCAAAATGTAACGACTTTAACTACAATAATAACCTATAATAGAATAAATAAAAAGAATTATTAAAAAAGCAACTTTTAAAAAAAGCAACTTTTAAATATATGAATCCTTACATAATCAAACAACATAATTCTCAATTATGGGTCTCTAAAAAATATATAATGAATAATGGAAGTAACTATGATGATGTTTATTCTAAGATGGGTACCAACAAGTAAAAGAGTAAAAAATCTAAATAGTAACAAACTAAGTCTTTATGTCTCTTTAGTCTTAACAACTTCTTTCTTAATGTCAAAATAACACTCTTAATGAAATAATCTTAGAGCATAAAGTATGTTAAAAAAATGTTCACATATAACATAGTTCTCAACTGGTGTGGATATAAAAGATCCAACCATGATAGCCACAATTAAAATAAAAAATGCTTATGCATGTAAAAATATAATTAAATATATCCCTACTCTCTTCTATAATAAAGTAACTAAAAATTAATTTATATTAAAATAAAGATATCTCATATCTCTTTTTATCTAAAATGAAAGTATGTTAAACAATTATCACATAAATTCTTAACACTACATATATCAACCACAATTAGCAAAACTCTATCACGCAAACATCATAATTATTTTTTTTATATATCTAAATTTATATTCTTTGAAAGACGAATTTTGCTACAAACACAATGACAATATATAAATGACCCGATGACATCAAAGTTATATTTAATATAGATCAACATGAAATTGTTTTCGAAACCAAAATATCTAGAAAATTGTTCATCGTAAATTCCTTATATTAAGAATAGAACAAGCAAAATATTCGAAAATAATACCATGGACATTTCAAACAAGAAATGTTTTACATAACTTCTTAAGCAAATTTTGTAACTTTAATTTATTCTTTTTTTCTATTTTCTTTCTAGTACTCAACAAGTCTCTTATTATAAGTATTGATAGTGTATAATTCTTAGAACTACTTAATCCTATATATAAATAAGTTTAAGATTGATTTCTCTTTCTTATTTTTCTTTTGTATAAAAGATTAGTTTTATTGTTCAAATTTCAGATAAGATCAATTTTTTTATCTTATTTTTATTTTAAAAATAATATTATCTTAAGCATTAATATATTTTTTATTTAAATTTTTAACAGATTGATGTTTTAATTTTATTTTAACAACTTAATCTAATTTTAAGTGAATAACATGAATATTTATAATTAGACTTCAGGATGTTAGATAAAACCATCATAAATTTGAAAATGATAAATTATTGAGTTATCTCAAACTATTATCTATTTTTAAGTAATTTTAATTAAGAGTTTAATTGATATACACAGTAAGTGTAAAAGACTTTTACACTTACAATTAATTATAACTTTTCATTTATGCAACTTTTAAAGTACTAATTAGTAACGTCAATAAACTTATCATGAATGAAGGGTTGTGTGATTTAATATCAGTATGAAAATCTTTCCACTAACAATGTATACCAATTAAACTCTTTAATTAAAGCTTATATATAAAACACATTTAAATTGACTAATTTACAAGAAAATTAATATTTTATTATGAGCCTTGCAAAACTCGAGACTTCAACTACCACCTGATCAGGTTCATAATGTTTCCTTCAAATTATGGTCTATTGTTTATTCACTTAATTAATGGACTACAGCAGATAGAACTACCAAAATTAACTCAAATAGATAGACAAGGATACCATAGGTCCCGCATATATTAAGTACAATTAGAGGGAGTTAATTGTTTAAGACACGTATCTAAACAACTTCTTTTAAAATGTTCTTAATTAATGTGAAAATTGTTATTTAATGTTGGTTTTATAAGGTGAAATGCTTAAAATTAGATCAAAATTGTTTATATAAACAATTTTAGATCAATTTTAAATAATTTTAATTTATTTTTAAATAACTCACTTGTAAATTCTATATTAAAGAATTGTTCTCATTAAATAGATATGTTTAGTCCATTAATTTATATGTGGTTAATTTCTTTTAGTTGTCACCGTCCACATATGGCCACAAACTCATATCACCACATAAAAAAAGTAAGGTATTTATAAATATGCCGTTGAGAAGTGATTTGGTTGAATATTTTATTAAGAAGTTTCATTATGATATAACGAGGAATGGTAGTGAAACTTCTTAAGTGAGTTTATTTACGCTTAAAATCAAGTGAAATTAAAATAAATACTTTTTATAAAAGAATAAATTTCTTATACTTGGGTACAATTATAAAAGATTATTTTTAAATGATCGAACTAGTTTTTTGTTTTTTCATAGAACATGTTTTCCATCAACAGTTTTTAAGAACTACTCCAAATAACTGATAATTACAATTTATTCTCGTAGAAGTTCACAAAATATTCTATTATTTATACCTTTTATGCTTTTGAAAATCTTTACAGAACCTCACATTTATCTTAAAATTGAACCTTTATGTTAAAATTGAAGTTTAATAAGGAGTTGAGTTAAATTTTGTTTTCTGATACTGCTTGCATTTAAGTTCCATTGTGTCTGCTCAAGCGAGCTCACTGGTTTATTGTGTAATAAAATTTCTTGCTTGATTTTAATATTAATTGTTCTTGTTGCTTTCCACTTTTCATTATCTATGTTAGATTTGGTTACCCTAATCACATGAATCTGTTAATTTAATAATAGTTCAGGAAAACACATTTGAATTGAGAATTATGAAAAACAACATAAAATATATATTGAGGGATAAGATATATACTATTAGATACTATTGAATATTTACGTTGTTACTAATGCAAATTTCCAATTTTATGAGTTAAAGAATTAATATTAAAATGAAGAAAATTAGGCCTTTTGTCCTTGAAATGAACAATAGAATAATTATTTTTGTGGTAGTAAATTAAAATTAATAGATTAAATTGTTTACAGGATGTTTGGTCTCGGTGAGTTCAAACCCTGATCACGCTATCATCTCTTGTCTATAATTCAATGTACATACAAATTGTTTGACAATTTTCTTCTTAAACTTTTACACTTTAAATTTATTATTTAATTTTCTACAATTTTAACACAAAACTTAGTATAGGAAATTCATTAGAATTGTTGCATAATTTCTTGAGAAGACAAACTGAATTACTTCCATCGATATAAAATTGTTTTGGTTGCAATTTTTATTCAACAGTAACTTCTCAAAATAAGTTGTTTTTTTTTTTAGTTTTTAAAATTTTTAACTTACCGTCTAAAAAATAAAAATAAATATTTATTCTATTTAAATATGTTAGTTTTTATAAAAGGTTTAAACAAACTCACAATTTTCTTTCAAATTAACATTCTTTATGGAAGTCTATATTTTTAGGTTTAAAATTTTTCAGCTAGCAAATTGAAAATATAAATAAAAGCTCAAAATAAAAAGAATCGTATTTTATAGGTACAAATAACTTATTTAAAAATAAAAAAAATTAATTATTATTATCATTGCATTACACATTATTTTAAGACTTAAATATATTTTTTATTCTTATAAATTAGTGAATTTTCCCTTGATCCATTTAAAATTTTTGTTTTGTCATACATTTATATATCTTTTTTGTTTTGTTTCAATTCCTCAAATTCTATCTAAACTATTTTTAAAGTATTTTAAAATAATTTTTAAAAATTATCTAAATTACTTTAAAAAATCCAAAGCCAAATAAAATATTATTAAATGCAACATAAAAGAAAAAAATTTAAGGCAATATTCACTAATATATTAACAACATGATTTTTATGATGATTAATATATTTCAGTTAATTTGACAATGTATACTTATGAATACCCATAAATATTCATATATACTAATAAAATTTGTAAATAAACACTCACCAGTTTCAAAAGATTTTTTAACACGGATTAAAACATAGTTTATTTACACTCTACCTCCTAGCTATCAGGCACTGGATCGAATAACATGATGCTTATCACCTCCATTCTCAACATTTGCGTTGTATATTTCTTCTCTGAATGCTGTTAGCTAGGGATAGCACTCGAAGGATCCTCCGTTGTGGACCTTAGGACATTATGATTCCACTTGTCAAATAGACAGATTCTGAACCCATTTAGTCTTGATCCACAACTTGGGTAATGGCCAAATTGAAATAAGATACACAGGACTAAAAATTTTCGAAGCCATATGCATTAAAATTCAAGTTACTAAAATGGAGATTTCACGTAAATTTGTAATATTATAATAAATTCAATCTGTAAACTCAATTTATAGAATCACAAGACAATAAAAATACACTCATAAATAATATAAAAATTAAAAAATTTCAATACATAATAAATTTCAATCGTATAATAAGTCTAAATTACTCTAAATAAATACATATTAGAGTTGGATTACTTGAAATTTCAAATTTTTAAATATAAGAATAAATTATATTCAAAATATTTAATATTACATTTAGCACAGGAAAACACCACATAAAAAAATTACTCACGAGTTTGTTCCTATTTTATTGAGTTTATTTTGAGTTTACAATCCTTCTTATTCTATATTCGATTTAATTCGTAAGGAACTTGTAAACTCGTACAATTTTACAAGTTAATTAGCGATTTTGATAACTATGATAATATTGACTCATGGTTTAAAAAAATTACATATTTTTTTAATTCTATAAATTTTAAAGATAAGTTTTAAAACTATATATTTCTAAGATAACTTAAAAAATTGGATTATTATTAAGGAAATAAACGAAGAATACTTGATATTTTGAATAAAAAATTATTGATGACTAAATAATTAGATTATCATTTAATTTAAGAGCTATTTATATGCTAAAATAATTTTTTATGTAATAATACATTACTTACTCTAAGAAATTATAAGATTGGTATGATGATAAAGTAAAGAGAGGAGGGAAGGAGATGTTATGGGTTTGAATCTCTCTCATTAACAAAACTAACATACTAATAACTAATATTTGTTTATAAACAAAATACATCACTTACCCTATCTTTGTTGTGTATTTAAAAATATATTTTTTCAATAAATATTAAATAAAATTTTTAATTATTATTAACCTAAACCTCATTAAAACAATTCTTATTAATTTATAAGTAATTTTAATAAAAATTATAACTATTGTCTAATTAATTTATAGGAATAGAAGTGCAATCAATGCACTCTTTAACACACTTCTCCTAACACTCTCTCTTATAAGTTAAAATTTATTGAAAACTACGAAATTATCAGAGAGACATTTAATGACAAGTGAAACTCAAATAATTTGTTTTTTTAATAATTTTAATTAATTATGTAAAGTATATTCAAAGAGGATGTTAAAAAGTGTGTAGGTAACATTTCTTTTTATAGTAATATTAAATTTTTTAACTATGAAAAAATATCATCACTAATATATAATTAACTGACTTTAAAATAATTATTAAATTTTTTAGAACTTAATTAAATGTGTATCAAATCTTAAAAAATGTTGTGTGGTGGAAGGGCTCCTCAATCTATATGACCTTTCAGTGCAATGGTCTATTCCAAGCTCCCATTAGTTGACACATTGAGACCCTCCTGTGCCCTAGGCCTCAACATTTTTTTTAGGCTTATATTTGTTCCATTTATGTTAAAGCTCCTCATCTGTCTATTTTTTTTTTTTTTTTTTTTTTGCGTCGGCAAAAGAAATGGTATATATAAAGGCTTAAATATGCTTTTCAGTTTGTCATCAATAATTTTCTTTTCGTGCTGAGTACTTAATATTTTTTTATATTTTATTTTGACTCTTTAAAATACTATCTAAATCATTTTTATGATTTTAAAGAAATATTAAGCATTATCGTGGTTTAAAAATTCAAAATAAAAAAAAAAATTATTAAAAATCCAATACAAAGTCACAAAACTAACACAAGATTAAAAGAATAGAACTCTTAGAGCCACAAATGCAGAACCATGCAATTTATTATTATATATTTATCATATATGTATTATTATTTAAATGAACTTACAGAAATATTGACTTTATGATGGTTAATCAATCATTAATAAAAAAACCCATTTAGATATGATTATTATTATAAATTGACTTAATTAAGTATTTTGTGTCTAAAGTTTCATAAATAATTTTTTTTATGTTTGAAATTAAAAAATATTTTTTCAGTCTTGAAATTAATTTATTTTTTTTATTAACGTTGTCCGTTTATAAGTTCCGGTATATGTGGCTGTGTCAAATGTGAAATTGAAGATTGAGAGGTTTAGAAGTGAGGAGGAAAGTTATCCATGAATATTAAATCATGTTTCCTACCAACAATTTTTTAATGACGTTGATCAGAAAAAAATGACAGAAAATAAATTAGTAACTAAAAAAATATTTGTAAATTTTAATGATCATAAGTGATTTTTTGGTAAAATTTAGGAAAAAAAATCAATTAAGCCTTATAAATTTATGCTGACTCTCTCTGCAATAACCCATTAAAAAGGTAGAAGAATCCTCATCTCACTAGAAGCAGTACACATGATGAGATAAATGTTAATTCAAGTATGTGTCTAATATATTATTACTGTGCCTATAATCATTGTATCAGATGTTGTATGCCTTTCAGTGGATCGGATTGCTGTTTCGAATATCTCTAGAGCTGAAATTACTTCTGTTTCTGTCAGTGAGATACTTACTGTTAATGAGAAAGTTAAAGTTCTTGTCGTGGACTCAATGTTGCCTGATAAAATTTCTGGGGTTGGCAATTGTTAACTTTAACTTCCTTCAGTTTATTCATATTTCTGCAATTACTGAGTTAACTCCTTTTGGCATTTAGATATGATGCAGATGATAAGCTACGTAGTTTGTTTCATCAGATAATTAAGTTACATTGATAGTGCTAGGCTAGCTAGATGGATTTGATCAATTGATAACTCACCGTATAGGAATTATTTCCTGAGAGGGAGTGGACTTCCAAATGCTGGACCATGTTATACATTAACTTTATGAGTTTAATTGCTAAATTTAGATTAAACTTACTCATATACTACTACTAAAAATCCATCTATTATTTGCAGATTTTTCTGCGGATTTTTTCTAAAACACTGTAGGAAATAGGTTTCCTGGGGATTTACCTGCGAAATATTATCTCCAACTAAAACCTTTGTGGATAATTTTTTCCTAAGGAAATTTATAATCGCAGCAAATTTTTCTACGAAATTTTCTACCAAAATAATCGCATAAAATTTACCTACGATTTTTTATTAAAAAATCGCAAAAAAAAAAAAGATGAAATTTACCTGCAGATTTCTATCGCAGAAAAATCCGCAGGAAATTCCTGCGGTTTTTAAAAAATCGTAGGTAATTACCTCCCATGTTCAAAACTGCAGGAAATTACCTGTGGATTTCTAAAAATCGCAGGAATTTCCTGCAGATTTTTCTGCAATTATTTCAATGGAAAATATTTGATTTTTTAAAAGAATAAATTTTTATAATTTATTATAACAATTTAGTAAATTTTTGTTGAAATAATTATATTAAAAATTTTAATTTAATTATTTAATAATGTTATTAATTAGTTATTTAATGTGTATATTTTACTATAGTTGTTTAATAACTTCCTTTTTAAAATATACTAAAAATAATTTAATTATAATTAGTAAGTAATATCATAAAATAAAATATTTTTAATTTATGATAGAAAGTATAAATATTTTTAATGACTTAATATACTTATTTTATAATTTAATTTTTATACAAATAATTTATATTATTGTCAAATAATCTTTATTTCACTTGATAAGTATATAAATACAAATATAATTACGAAAAAAATTTTATATCTATTAATAATAAAATAAAAGAAATTTTTTTCCACACATGAATACTTTCTTTTTTTTTAACTTCTCTTTCTAATTTTTATGTCTCTTATATTTTAATATTTTATTTTTATATTTTTCACATTTTCTTATAAGACAACAAAAGTTATCATTTTATTTACTAATAATCTATATTATTATTATTATTATTACTATTATTATTACTATTACATACTAAATTAAAATAAAAAATTGTATAACTGTACCTCTATAATATTCATGACAAAATTACAATGATGGAGTAAATTTAATTATTGTACAACATTTGTACATAATTATATTAATGATATATGAATTGTACTTCTACAATATATAAATATATAGTAACTAACTAACACCTAAAATTTGGTGTAAAAATAAAATAATATATAAAGCATATTATACGTGTAACACCTAAAAATTTAATAGAAGAAAAGGACATACATAATTAACAAAGATATGGTTTATATATATATATAGGGGAAATACCTAGTGAGAATGAAATTATAAATGAGAAAGAAAGAAAAATATGGGAATATAATTAAGATAAGATAAGTTATTTTTAAATCATTTTCAGCATTATTGAAACAAAAATTAATTTAGATTATAATTTATTATACAAATAATTAATTATTAAAATAATATATCTCATATTCTTGAATCTTCCGTCACTCTAATTGGAATTGCACTTTGTGGTCTTAAATATGGAGAGTAACCTTGCCTTGGAAATCATGCTTATACAATGCACAGTGAGACAGTGAACCAATCTATGCAAACTTATGTTTGGATATGGAATTGAAAGCAAATTCAGTTGTATTCCCTAGAGATGGCTGTTTCAATAATGCCAAGGCCCTGTCAGGCTATGATATGATGCAGCTCATCTTTAAACTGCAAAGAAAAACAATTTTAAAAAATGCGAGCTTCTAGCGATACATTTTTATTTGGTATTTTAGTATTTCTCTTGGTGAGGAAGGACATGTTACACTCTGTCTATTATTAGTGTTTTATTATTACTCATTACTCATGCCATAAGGCATAAGTCTAAAGTTTTACAAAACAATCCATCACTACAATCTCCACTGCAACGCCAAATTTGAAGTCAATGTTATATTTTCTGTAATTGTCTACAATTTATAACCATTGCCATGAAATCAACACTGAAACAATACATAAGTTCATAACCATTCCTTTGCATAAGAACAAAGTTCCAACGACCTGCACCAAAAAACTGCATTTGATTTTGGATTTTTCATATGGCACTTCATAAACACACAGAAAAGAGGGACAACCCTGGTAAAATTGTAAGCTATCGAATCAATGGCAACAGAAATTAATTTAACAATATGGTTTGGCCATAATAAACTCTTTTTAAGTTTATTCTAATTGCAAATAATTGGATGGTTGGAACAAGTGGTGCATTATTATTTTTGCACACTGTTTTTGAGTCACTATCTAAGATGAAATAATTAAATAAACAAACGTGGGGCTTGACAAGATTAGATACAACAAAATGCATGCTATTAAATAGGTACCAAATCTGCCAAATAACTATACAACAAAAATGCATTCATATATTCAGATTTACATAGTAAAATATATATGATATACCTCCCCACACTTATTCTTGAGAAACTTCATCTCTGAAAAGAGTGTTTGAGCTAGACTCCGGTGACTCATAAACATAGCTTGAGAACCATTTTTTTATGTCTGGAGGCTCTGAAATAGAAAAAAATGAAAATAGTTGAAATAGTTTAGAGAAGTTCCTTTCATTCCTTTCTAGCTAACAAACAATTTTAATTCAAAGTTAAAGTTCCCATTACAGTCAGCAAAGCAATCCTATTTCACCATTTTCCACCACTGTGTGTCTTTCTTTCTCAACATTTTCAATCTCTTTGCTTTATTTTATGTGCATTTTATTAAATCCTAACCCCCTCCTCTCTTCCAGAATCTCGCCATTATTCTATCATTCAAATTGCAGCTGCACTGTATTCGCTTCACTTAATTTAACAACAAATTCGTTTATAAGAATCACACTGTTATTCACACGCCTTGCGCTTCTCTCCCTAGCTTTTTAATTTAATTTGTCGTTTAAAATATTAGGAAAACAATTATTTGATATCTTACTTAAATAAAATTATAGCATTTTGACAGTACTTACAAAATATGGTATATCAAATCTATCAATTCAAAATAGGTCTAGGAGGAAGGAAAAAGCACTCACCAATCTCCAGAAACATGGTTGGCTTATTGGTCAATGGTCCATGATGAGTGGCCTCCAAAGTAATCTAAATTGAGGAAACAGATAAAATTTAGTGAGGAATGCTTCTGAAAAGCTAACTTAAAGCATAATTGATGTTGAACACCCCATGATTCCATCCTTGCAGCTGAGTTAAACTATCTCAGGTGGTCTGTTGGTCCTCACAATTTATGTACACTCCAGAAGAAGCACATATGGATCTTAAGTGCAAACAACCACATTAGCAACACAGAACACAACAAATTCACAATCACAAGATATTAATCCATCATAGTGCAACATGCATCATGATCAACAAGTTCCAAAACAGAGTATAAAATAAATTTTTACAGCATTAACCTGTTGTTTCATATTAAATCAAAACGCACTAATCCACAGACAGCAATTCAAAATCCACACAAAACCCCAAAGAAAATAGGTAAAACTCGACCGATTTACAGACAATGCCATAACATTAGGGCAACGGAAAACACGAATTCACAATTCAGAAGAACAGCGATGAAAAACCTAAAAATCGTAGGTGCGAAACCCGGATTGAGAAATAGAAAGGAAAAGAGAAAATCAGAAACGGAAGCGTACCAATCGGTGCATAAACGAAACGTTGAAGCGCGAAAAAAGAGTGGCCGACAACACTATGCGAATGACCAAATGAAGTGAAAGAGGAGAAGCTCGTGCCAGCTGCTCCAAATAAAGTTGCTATTTTACTTTTGTTTCTGTTTTTACTTTTTAGTACTTAATTTATATATTTTAATTAGTTTAATGTTAAATTTAAAGTTTATACTTAAAATTTATAATTTTTAAATTTAAATTTTCACTTATTACTTTTTAGTTTTTATCTTTAGTATTCAATTTTAATTTTAAATTTTTAGTTTTAATTTTTAACTTTTAATTTCTAATTTTAGTTTTCAGTTTTTAATTTTATATTCCATTTTTAATTTTTTATTTAATTTTAATGTAGTTTTATTTAAACTTGTAATTTATGATTTTAAATTTTAATTCTCAATTTTAATTTTAGTTTCTAATTGTATTTTATCATTTAATTTTGAGTTTTAATCATTAAATTTTTACTTTTTAATTTTTAATTCCTATTTTTAATTTTCAGTTTTTAATTTTTAATTTATTTACTTCATTTTTAGTTTTAATTTTTATTTCAATTTATAATTTTAAATTAATTTTTTAAGATTCCCTTAAAATTGCAGGAAAAGCCGCAGGTAATTTCTGCAACTACTAAAACCGCAAGTAATTCCTGCCGATATTAAAACTGCAGGTAATTACTGCGGAAATTAAATCTGCAAGTACTTTTTATAGCATAAAGTTGCAAGTAAAGTCGCAGGTAATTCCTGCTGTTATTAAAATCAGCAGAAAATTACCTGCAAAAATATTTTCGCAGGAAAATCCGCAGGAATTTTCTTAGAATTTTAAAAATCGTAGAAATATTTTCTGCCGTTTACGTTTCGCATAAAAATCTGCAAAAATTACCTGTGAATTATTTTCTGTAGGAAAAGTGGCAGGAAATAAGCATTATTTTAAATGAAGGGATATCATGTATACATGATATCCCTTCACTTTTTTAACATTATTTTAGTTCTCTAGGGATTAGTATAGTACTATTTTTTTTTTGGAGGAAGTATAATGAAAATAAAATCTCAAAGTGTGGATGTAATGAAAGTCAAAAAATTAAGAAAGTTGTTTTAATAAGATTAAAAATTGAAACAGTGCTAAATATAGTAAGAGTAAATATCAAGGATGTTTGTTTAATTAATAATAATAATAATAATAATAATAATATTTTTTAATTACTGTTATATAACAAATTTGATATAATAATAAAAGTGGAAAATTGACTCATGTAGTTTTTTTTTTTTTTTTTATAGATCAAAACACACGTACATAGAAAGAATAAATTCTTCTTTTCACAAGTTAAGTGGATGGTAATAATTACTTTCCGCTAACAATTGTGTAAAGCAGAAAGTAAAACATGTAGGCTTTTTTCATTAGGATTATTTAGGTTTCAAATGCTTGTTTTCTCTATATCTTTAGCTCCCATGCACATATACATATATGATAATCTATCAGTGTGATCAGCGAGCTACTATTCACTTGTAATTTCATGAAAACTATTCTTAAATTTTTTTTTTCAAAAACTAAAAAATAAAATCAAACCAATTCAGCCCTTAAATTTTAAAAACTAAAAAACAAATTGAAAGTAGTTTTACTTTTCAATTTTCTATTTTTTTTTTGAAAACTTAAAATACAATCAGAATATGTTGTTTTTCGTTTTTCATTAATAAAATTCTAATAAATATAAACAAGTTTTTCCATTTTTACATCTTTAAAACAATTTTCAAATAACACTTGTCAAACAAGTTTGTTTTTTCTTCCTGATAACAATTTTTGAAAACTTTTTAAAAACTCTTTTAAAAAACTAAAAAATAAAATAAAACCAATCAAGCTTCAAATTTCTGCTACTCTACTCCATCAGCTATCTACTCCTCTATGCCCTCCAATCAGTCCATTTTCTGCTTCACTTGTAATCATCAACCATATATACTCCGAGTCCTGCAAAATTGGGCAGCTACCACCATCACCTTATGAACGAAGCAAACTCCTACAAATAGAAGAGGAGCACATTAAAAAGAGGGAATTTAGACATGAATGAGAAAAAATCAACAACAAAGATGAAAAAACTTCGGTCAATAATAGAAAAGAGCAATAACACAAAAAAGGAAAAAGAGTATGGATTTTAGAAAGCTCTCTAAAAAACAGAAAAACTGAGAAGGGAACTATGCATACATTCAACAATCCAAAGAAACAAGTTGTGATGGTAATTTTCGTCCCTATTTGTCTACTGATTGTATTTGTATTTTCCTTGTAAAAGAGCTGCAATGTTGAGAATTTTACTCAGCTTATTTTCAAAATTAATATCCAAGACAATTAGTATGTGTTACAATGTTTTATTTATAGTATTTTGTTTTCAAAGTTCACAATTCTCAAGTAGCATAGGAAAACAAATTTGAAATTAAAAGGAATTACTACTCTTACTAACCATTCAAACTACAAGTAAATCCTTGAGTACTATAGTCCCAAAGTTCAAAACTAAGAAAATCAAAAATCAAAATCCAAGAAGGAACATAAACCACAATAAACATTACCATCATACTTGAACTGAGTGCATAACCCTATGACCAAAGTCACCCTTCACCTAATCGGAACCCCTATAGAACCATCGTGTGTTGCCATAACTCGAACCCATCACTAGAATCTCATTGCACCAACATATAGTTTCCGTCTTCTGCCATGGATACTATATTACCACCCTCACAAAATCGAAACCATTGCTCACAGTACTACTTGATTCACCATTTTTTTCTCTCTTCCTCACTCCCAAGACTTCCCTAATTTTAGGGATTTTGTTATCCTTTGATGTTGTGTTTCATTTTACACTGTACCTACATGTGTGAGTATGTTCTCATAGGGCTGCATCATCGATTTTCTATTTTGTATCTCAATATAAGGTGGGTTTTTTTTTTAGCATTTCCTGTTTTCACTTTAAAAGAAAATAGAAAACAACAGTGAAAATATGGTTGTTACAATTTTAAAAACAATTTCACTGAAAACAATTTCAAAAAACAAGTAAAAACAGAAAAAAAAAATTTCAATGTTTTCAAAAGTTAACACTACGTAAAAATTTAATAACAATATTATAATTATATAAAAACATAATATATAAATATATTTTAAACTATATATAAATAATTTATAATATTTTTGCTAAAATTTATTAAATTTAATAATATTATTTTTCTAAAATAGAAAATATCAAGCGAAAATAAACATATTTTCCAAATATTAAAAACTTGAAAATGAAAATAATTTTTGAAATATCAAAAAACAGAAAATATTTTCCCAAACCAAACACCACCTAAGTTACTAGGTTTGCACGTTTTTATTTGTCTTTTTTTTTCTTTAAACTTGTGTTGATTTAGTATAAATACATATGTTAAAAATTTATTTTCTTCTTTTTACTTAATCTAATACTGTAAAAAGTATATAATTAAAGAATATTAGCATTTAAAAAGAATAAAGAAAAATAAGGTTAATTAAATGTAACATTTTGTTTACCTTATGAAATTTTGAGATATAAAATTGTGGTAGTTTGGAGTACTCAAATTTTTTTCTTAATTAATTTCTTCATGATTAATAATATTTTCTTTCTAAAACTAAAAATAATAAAATATAAAATCTTCAATTTCTTATTAATATTTTATTTTCAATATAAAATTAATTTGATATAACATATTGTAATTTTTTTATATTTTGAGACATAAATTATAACAATCTATTGTCTTATCTAAAAAATAATAGTGTTTGTCCAAATTATGCTCTTATTAATAATAATAATAATTTTGTTTTAGAACATCATATCTTTCTAATTTAGTTGGAAAAATAATCAATTTAAATAAATTTATTGTTAAGGGAGACACAAGTTAATTAAATAATGATATTTTTTATCTTATGAAATTTTGAGGATATAAACTATGACAATGTGGTATATTTAAATTTCTCCCGTAATTAATTTCCATTATGGTTAACATATTTTCTCTCTAAAAATAATTTAGGATAAAAACATAAAATTTTAACTTTTCTTTTCACCTTTTTTATCTATGATATTTTTAAGAAAGATCAAATGATTAATTGGAAGTTACATCTCTTTAATCCTAAGGTTTAGAGAAATAAAAATTGTGACAATTTTTTGTCTTAAATCTTATATCTAAAAACTGAAAATATTAGTCAAAATAATAAAAATAACTTGCAAGATAAAAAATTTCTAACAAACAAGTTTAGATGTACATCCTTATTAATTTCAAATGTTAGGGCATGAGAGATGTGATAGTTAAGAAATCCTAAGACTTAATAAAACTAAAAATTAAAAATAAAAATATCAACACAAATATTTGCCACAATGTAAACTCTAATTTTCTATTAATTTCCCCTAGAGAATAGTAGGCATGAGCTCTCCCATATTAAGTCTAAAAAAATAAAAATAACATTAGTTAATTAAAAAGATAAAAATAAAGAATAATCTTGAATTTATCAGTAAGGATAACTAAAGACAAGGTGGATTGTAATTAAACAATTGATTTGGTGATGCATTCTCCCCAAGCAAGGGCCCTATCACTAGGGCCATGGTTAGAAGAATAGAAGAAGACATGGCTAGAGTAGAGGGAGGAAGATCTCACCTCCATATGACCATCAAGTTATGCAAGCCATGACTTATTTACTTGTAATTTTTATTTTAGGAACCTAGGATTTTATTTTGGACATGTATTAGTCCATTTAATTTTCAAGGAGGTGTCTTAGTAATAAGAAGGGGTAAGATTAGCTTTTGGGTCTTTATTTAGGAAATAAGGGGGTAGTTTGATAACTACACCCTCTTTTGCTAAATAAAACCCAAAACTAATAAAGGAGTAATCTTGGCCCTTGGATGAGGTAGCTTGGGCACCAATTCTCATCTAAAGGAGGGTATTGATTGGACTTTGGGCTTCAATCCTCCTCCCTTGGATGACTCCTTTTAATCCTAGCCCTTCATTTCCTTCATGACTTGTCCAAGAGGTTAGCTCCCTCTATAAAAAGGTTGGCCAAAATTCTCTTAGTGTCCACCCTTCTCTCTTTGAGAATTACTTAGGTTTTTATCAAGGGTTCCATCCCTTGTGGCAAACTTTCCCTCTTAGGCTTATCTTATCTTAAGTGGCGCCTAAAACCACCTCACTTCTTACCTCTCCACAAACCATTTCACCAAAGAAGAAAACCTCTAGAAAAAGATCAAGGGAGGCATGCATCGTTTGGTGGATCCAAGTTAACCTACATTGATATTAAATTGCTGTATATATAAATGTGGATTAACGTAAGATTTTGTTAGTGGATCTAGTACACCTTATACTTTACTCATTTGTCATTTATTTAATGTATTCTCAATCTGCATTCCTCCTAAATACACAAATGAAACAAACAAATATCAACAAGTAGATATTGGCTAGACAGAAAAAAAAAATTAAAAAATAAAAAAGTTATTATTAATGTTTATTAAGAAAAATATTAAAAATAACTTTAAGAATAAAAGTCCCCTATAAAAATGAGATTTTGAGTTAGAGAGTTGATTAAGCATAGAAAATATATTAGCACTCTACGACATTTTTTAAAGACGGTTTCCTCTTATAAAAAATTTAAAAATAGATAATTTTAAAAAATATTTACTTCATCCCTTAAGACATAAAAAATATTTTGTACTTTATTGATTGGTTTTTACATTTTAACAATAAGAATTTTATTATTTAGAAAAAAATATTATTTTAGAAAATGGTCATTATTATAGTATTTTTTATCTTTTAATTTATATTATTATTTTTATTCTTTTGGGCTCATGGATTCTTACTTTTACCTATCTGTAAATATAATAGAAAATCAAAATTTACTTGGTTTTTTGAAAAAATATCTGTACATTGGAGACTTTTAAATTTATTATTTTAATTTTAATTTTATTGTAAAAAATTTTTAATTAGAATAACCAAATTAAAATTACATTTAATGTGATCATTACTAACGTTTTATAGATATTCAAAAGTTAAATTAGAAATGTATGACTTTTATTAAACTTTTTTATCATTATTATTATTATTATTATTATTATTATTATTATTATTATTATTATTATTATTATTATTATTATTATTATTTAATTCATAAGTTCATAACCCATATGAACACATGTTCTTACTTCTATAAAATAGACATTTAAATTTTTATCATAGTATTTAAATTGATAGAGGTAGACCAAAAACCCAAAAGAGAAGAACATAATTAAGGGTACACATAAGACTTAATGGAGCTGCACCATAATAATGTACCTGAAGTGCAACAATATCCCAAGATACGAACATAGTAGCGCAATTTTATGTGATCAAATGTTGAGGTGAGCTAATAATTTTTGCCATTTGAGTTTAGTCTTTGTTGAAAAGAGAAAGTATTCGATATGTGACCGATATTGCCAAAATGAGAGAGTCATATATATATATATATATATATATATATATATATATATAAATTAAGTTTCCGTGAATTAATGGATATGTGAATTCGGTGCACTTATTGGAGGTTTCATTCAAAGAACCTCCACATTTTACTGTCCGAGAGAGGAGAATGGTGAAAATAAAAATGAGAAAGAGACTTAAGAGTATCTTCTTGTTGAGTATACGAAGAAGGATAAATTGTAACTTTCATGTTTTTTTATGAGAAAAAGTGTCGGTGATCGATTTAATTAAGTTGATTCATTTTTTAATATATTTATTTAGAGGGATTTTTTTAAAAAATATTTATTAAGTTAGGTCTGTTTTTTTATTTGACTATATCAAACCATAACTTTGAATTGTGATTTGACTATCACATAAAATATTGGATACGGTAGATGACATGTCACAGTAAGAGAAGCAACAATTTAGCCACTTAAAACAACATGTCCCTTAAAACACAATCACAACCTGCATTTTTGTGGAGAAAATCTTTTTTTTCGTTATCCAACAACGAATCCAATCAATCTAGGTGAAAAGAAAGGTTTAGGTTGGTTTCCCTAAAATTGCAAATAGAACCTACAATTTATTGGATCATTTTGATTAGTCAAATTGTAGGTCTCACATGTAAGTTTAATGACCTATATATACCTCGTGTTACATTTCATTGTTCGTTAATAGAAAGAACTCTCCTAGTAGTGTTATTTTGTATTTCATTATTTGTTACTATACTAACATCAATAAATCATATCAAAATATTTAAACATAATTAAACAAATATAAATTAACAATTAAATACCTCAAAAGTTGGAAATTGTTGGAAACCAAGGTTATAAACTTTTCACTCATAAACCTCCTTTTTTTTCAAGCCTAAATTCGTAAACCTCTAAACTTAGAAACTTTGTATGGAAAGTAACCACAGGTGTGTATTTGTAGGAGGGGACCAATAAACCCCTTAAATCGCATGTGTGAACTTTGATTTTTTGGAAGCATAAACCGCAAATCTCACTTGCGATTTACACATGCTCTGCCTTATAAATAACACTAATTAGACAACTCACTCAACACACTAAAACCACACATCCCAAGTGCAATTTTATTGGCCTAGAACTCAGTGACACTAAAAAAATCAGTGTTTGAGGAGACAACATCCTTAAAATCACAGCTTTGACTTGTGGTTTTAAGGGGCATACACCAGTTCCCCATTTGTGCATTTGCAGTTCTAACACAATCTTGTCTCTAGCATAAACTGTACGAGGGGATTGCACTTTTAGGTGCTGAATTGTTGCCTCTCTAGCTTCCACATGTCATCTACAATGTCCAAAATCCTATATAACAATTAAATCGTAATTTGGAGATGTGGTTTGAGTCGATCAAACATAAAAACATGTCTTAGTAAATATTTTCAAAAAAGACTCATCTAGATAAATATTTTAAAAAATGAATCTATTTAGGTCAATCACATAAAAAGATTCATATACTTATTTAATCACAATCTACTATGTTTTTTACTTTATAAATCAGTACTTTAAAATTCATGCGTCAATTGTGATTGAGCACTAAATTATTATACTCTTTTTTAAGGTTGAGACTTGAGAGGAGGAGCCTTAAAGTGGGTGAGCAGCTGAATTTTCTATTTACACCCGTAAAAATAGATACATCCTTTTTGGTTTCAAGGTCTTTTCACCCAAAAACAAAAAGGAACTTTAGATAGGAAAAATAAAGATGTAAACAATAAGTTTTATTTTTTATTATTTTGTTTTTAGTCAACTTGGATCGGGATTAAAAGAGTTTTTTAGAAAGTTAAAGATTGGAAAAATAAATAAAAAATCGAACAAAACCTACATAATAACTTATTATTATTATTATATATATATATATATATATATATATATATATATAGGTATATGTATATTAGATAATATATTATATTCGCGTTTTTTGCTAGAAACGGGTACATTAAATTTCCGAATACCTCCTTAATGTGTTTCCACGTGCATATGAAGATTTGGCAAATTATACTAAAGTAAAACGATTGAGACACAATATAAAGCTAGCACAGCATAAAATTATAAAGATTGAGGGAGATTTGGTTGTACTCAATATGAAATTAAAGATTGAGGGAGTTACGATTGAGGAGGAAAGTGATTCACGATTACAAAAATGTGTTTTCTATCACCATTTTTTTAACAGTGTTAATTAGAGAAGAAAAACTAAATATGAATTAGGGATTAAATATATTTTTTAATTTTAAGGACTAAAAGTGATTTTTTGTGTAACTTTAGAGAAAAAAACTTATTTAAGACGTTTTTTTAAAAAATTTTATACTTCATATTTAAAAATTATTTACTTCTAAAGTAAATATATTATTTTGAAAAATCATATTATAATATATTTAATTTAGAAATAAAATTTAATTTAATTTAGAAAATATTATTATATTATTTCTAAATTAAATATTATTATTATTAAAAATTGAAATATAAATAATTATATTTAATTAGAAATATAATATAACAAAAATGAAATATAAATAATAATATTTTTTAATTTTAAAATAATAATTAATTTAGAAATAAAATAATTTTTTTAAATATAATATAAATATATTGTAGACACCTAATTATACCCATATTTTGTTTTTATGCTTAAAATAAAACTTTTAACCAAAAAAGGAAAATAAGAGGAGGATAACTACATAAAAGTTGGGGTTGTAATAAGTGTCATTTTATACAAAAGATCTATATCTTTATGACACTTATCTACAAAATTAAATAAAACACTTTGCATAACCCAATTTTATCTAAATATAGTTGGTAAATAAAATTATTTTAGGGTGTTGAAATTGTGCATCTAATTCATGATTTATTGTGTAAAATCTCCCATTGAAACAGGCAAAATGCAAGGAACAGAAAAGAATGATACAATGCTGACAAACAAATCTCAACATTGTTTCATGTTATTTGCAGGATAACACATCAAACCTCAACCAACAATATCAATTGACCAAAAGAAAGTGTTGTTTCATGTAATTTGTAGGGTAATAGGTCAAACAACAACAAACAATGCCAATGAACGAAAAGGGTTGGTGATTCTGAAAATTTGCTAAGCCATGAGAGGAATCATACTTTAGAGATTGCTTAGCGAATCAATTTTCACTAAACAAAGCCCCAAAAACAGTTGGAAATCAATAAAAATCACTCAACGAACCAAATTTCGCTCAACAAAAATCAGGTAAATCCTATTAATGCTGAGTGATGAATCCTTTACTGAGCAAATTCTCCTGGATTTTGGATATAAATGGGGACGCGAATTCATTTGAGAGGACGCTTAGTAGGGCTATTTTTGGGAGTTTTTGGAGGAGCTTTTATGAAGAGGTTTATGAAGCTTTTCTAGGAAAGTTTTGGAGAGTTTTGAGAGAGACTTTGGAAGGTTTTGAGAGCTTTTCTTAGGGAGGCCTTTGGAGTTTTTCTTGAGAAGTTTTTGGACAAAATTTTGAGGAGTTTTGAGAAAAATTTCTAGAGGTTTTCAGAGCCTTTAGAAAAGCCTTTTTAGAAGCCTTCTTGGAACTTTTATTGGGTCTTTCTTGAAACCTTTTTTTGGAGTTCTTCTTATGCAATCTCACCTAGCATGCATCATGGCTAGGAGGACTCAAGGAAGGCATGGCATGGACAAAAGCTCATTGAAGATTCGAAGCCATAGTCTTCGTTATTTTTAGCTTGTAAATATTTTATTTTAATTAGATAAATAGGAAAGTATTTTTAATTCCCTTAAGGCCATGTATTTCCGGCCATCTTCTTAGTTTATAAGGTATAGGTGTATTTAGTTAAAAAGGAGGAGTAAGCTTATAATGGGTGCATAAGTTAAGACATGATTTTGGGCTAGCCTATTCACATTAAGATATGCTAATTGCACCCATAGGGGGTGAACTAGGTGCCTCACTTAAGGCCTAAGACTTGGGTTAATTAGTTTTAATCCTAATTAAGCCCAAGTCCTACATTGCCTAGAAAAGTGTGCCCAAGCTCTCCCATTGGGCTACATATACTCATTCCCCCTCATTGTAAAATTTCACCTTTGAAGTTGAATGAAAATAGCCTCTTTGTGAGCACATTCTTAGTAAAAGGTCTTGAAGATCCTCTCTCTTGAGGAACCTCTTCCTAGTTGGTTTTTATCAAGGGTTCCTTCCCTTGTGGCAAACCTAAACACTTTGGCTTATCTCTCTTTGAGAGTGGCGCCCCACCTCCATTTTCTTTCCCCTCCATCATCCATTTCATGGTGCTTGGAACCTCAAGGAAAAAGATCAAGGGAGGCATGCATCATTTGGTATCAGAGCCAACTCCATGAGGTTCTTTTCTAGTCTTAATTTTCTTTAATTTTTTTCAGCTTTTCTTCTTAGAGTTCTTGCTTTTTCCTTTATTTTTTCCAGCCTTTGATTCTTGTCATTTAATTCCTTTTATGTCTTGTTAGTTTATGTTTTTGTAGTTTTCATTTTATGCAATTTATTTCCTAGTTTTTATTTCTTTCTAGATTCAATTTATCTTGTTCTTTTCCATTGAATCTTTATATGTTTCCTTTAGGATTGTTTCTTTAATTTTCTTCCCAGCTTTTTATTTTTCCTTATTCTTGTGCAAATCCTAAGAAAATCATTGTAATGACTTCACAAAATTTGTGAAGGAAGCCACACATTGTGGTCTTGATCTTTGGATGCACGTTGTTCTTCTTATTTGAATTTTAATTCTATTTTCCTGCACCTATTTTTCTGTTTTTCCAGCCCTTTGTTCTCTGTTTTGGGCATATATTTCTGGTTATTTTAAGTCATTTAATTTCAGTTTTTAATCTTCCAAGTTGTGTCTTAGTTGGTCATGTTGTAGCCCTTTTATTGTCTCTTAATTCTACATAGTTTTGCCTTTTTATTTTTACCATAAAAGTGTGTTATTTCTCTATTGGAAATTGAGCATCAAAGAGGCTTACTCTTCATCCCATGTCCTTAGAGTCTCACATGCTATTTAGATCTTAGCATGTTCTTAAAAAAAAAATCTTCAAAAAAATTAATGCTCAATTTCTTCCAAATTTCATTCACTTGTTCAATAATTTTAGTATCTTAATTTTGTGCTAGTTTTTGTGGTGATTTTTGTTGATTGGCTTTGAGAGGCATGTTGGGTATGATTGGGCTGATTATTGAGTAATCAAGTTGTCCTCAACTTCCATAAAACTCTCCTTGTGCCATTTATTTTTTATCACCTGAAATTACTAGTTCATATTAGGTTGCTTTGTTTCTTAATTTTGCACTTTTGTATATCAATTATGGTGGCCATTTCCTATCCTTTGTTCAACCATTTATGATTCTTTAACTCCTCACTTTATTTGCTACAAAATGTGTTAAGAGGTGTAGCAAAATTGTTTAAAAAAAAAAAGAAGAAGAAAAGAAATCAAAAGTGTAAAATAAGTAAAAAAAAAAGAGTTAGTAAAAAGTGCTAAAAACAAGTAAAAAGAGTACAAAAAAATAAAATAAAAATTAGTGCACCTCAAAATTATTAAAAAATTCAAAGGAGTGTTAAATTTTATTGAAATTTGCTTGAATTTATTTGACTATGATTTAGCCACCTTGCTTTATAATTGTGCAAATCATTGAATTTGTTGAGTCTTTTTTGTTTTAAGTCCAATTCTATTTTAGGCCCATTCTAGGAATTTTTTTTTGTGTGCCAACTTTCTTTCTACACCTTTTATTTCTTGCTTGTCCTTATTGGCTTTCTTTGTGTTTGTCAAATAAATTCTTTCTACTTGGATGTGTTCCTATTCTTGTTAAGTGCTTTTTATTGCTTTTTGCTTTCAAATTCTACTTCCCTTGGTCTCTTGCTTGAGCGCTTGTTTTCTTTTGGTAGGTAGCCAAATTTTTGAAATTTTCACAAGGGTAGCATCCTTAGGAAGTGTTGATTTAAAACCAAGGAAGAGGAGACTTGAAAAGGAGGCCAAGACTAGAGTGATACACTTGGTGAGGAGCACTTGAAGAAAGGAGCTACATTCAACTACTTTTAATTTTCTTTGTTTAATTTTGGTGTATTTTTAAAGGACATTTTAATTAGAGGTATTGGATGCCCATAAGAGTCACCTCTTTTGTGTGTAATAAACCTTAGTTTCTTGTTTTTATGTGGATAAGGAATTGGTACCCCTTATTCATACTTAGGACCACGTTAGAATCCTTTAGCTTTGCTTTAAATTTCTTTATTTGCTTTCAACGTTTTAGAAAGTGTTAGAGTTCCAAAAACTCTTAACACTTTAGGAGAAAACAAAAAAGAGAGGAGTGTTTTGCATATTAGTTCCCTAGGCCTTACACTTTGACATGTTTTCACACACTTCTAGGAGTATTAGGAGTAGTGATGAAACTAGGGAAAATAAAGGAGAAGAATGTGAGAATATAATAAAAGAAAAGAATGAGAAGAGTGATAAACCAACCTTGCCCACATATCCATACTCTATTGATTGGGAAATAGTAGAAAAACAACGTAGGGAATTTTGGAAAAATGAGAGAAAACAAAGAGAGATGAGGAAACAAGAGGAACTAGATAGAGAAGAGAGAAGAGAGAAAGAACAAAAAGAAAAGGAGAGACAAGAAAGAAAAGAAAGAAGAGAAAAAGAGAGACAAATAGAGAGTGGGGAAAATGAAAAGAAAGAAAGAGAAGCAAGAGAAAAAGAAAGAGAAGAGAGAAAAGAAAAAGAGAAAAGAGAAAAAGAAAGAGAAAAAGAAGAAAACAAAAGAAAAGAGTTAGAGAGAGAAGAGAGAATAGAAAGGAGAGAAAAAGAGAAGAAAGAATTGGAAAAGAGAGAAAAGGAACAAAATAAGTTAGAAAGAAGGGAAGAAATAAAGATACAAAAAGAGAGAAATGCCTATAAGAGCTCTTGTGGTAACATTTACACACATTATAGAGACTTAGAGAAGCCTAAAATAATCCATGACATTCATGCTTCTTCTAGTAAGAAGGAAAACCGTAAGAGGCATCCTAATAAAAAGACAAACCCTTCTATAATTAAACCCAAAAGAGAGTCATCCAAAAGAAAGAATATTGAGAGAAAACCCTTGAGTATGAGTGACACCCCTACCACTAGTTCGAGCACTCGTTTTCGAAGTCCTAAATGTTTTAAGTGTTTAGAAAAAGGGCATATTGCTTTGTTTTGCCCCAAAAGAAAAAGGACTTTAAAGGGAACATCAAATGAAAAGGGTATTCATTCATGTGATGATCTCTTCAAAGTGAAACAACTTCTTGGAAGCCATCCTTGTAAGGAAACCCAAACACAAAGAGAGAATGTTTTTCAAACAAGATGCAAAATTTTGGGCAAAACTTGTTCTCTTATTATGGATTGTGGATCATGTTGTAATTTTTGTAGCACAAGGGTGGTGGAAAAGCTATCACTTGCTACTACTCCTCATCCTTCACCTTATTCTTTGCATGGACTTAATTATGAAGATGGTGTAGTAGTAAGAGAGCAAGTGGAGATTAGCTTCTTCATAGGGAAGTATCACGACAAAGTGTTATGTGATGTAGTCCCTATGGAAGCTAGTCACATGTTGCTGGGAAGGCCATGGCAACATGATAAGGAAACTTTGCACAATGGCCTCACTAATTAAATCACTCTCTCTCATAAAGGGAAAAAGATCACCTTACTTCCTCTTACCCCTACCGAGGTTATGGAGGATAGAAGGATCATGAAGCTTAAGAGAGAAAGGGATAAAAATGACAATAAGGTTGTTGGTAGGAAGATCAAGTCTAAGGAAGATCCGCCTTTGCCTTCAAAGGAGGTTCTCTACATAGAAAAATTTTCCTGCCAACTCTTACAAAAAGAACAAGTTGAATTTGAGGATGTGCCTATATCTTTTGAGCCCCTTGATCCACACCCTCAAATCCAACTTGATGAGTGCTCCATTCCACTTAGACTAGTCTCGCCAACTATTTCAAAACCTTTGAGGCTAGTATCTAGTGCAATTGGAGAGGATAGGGAGCTGTTGTGTGGAGGCACATGCACACTAAAATATTTTCAAACTTTAGTGCCAACCTCCACTACCCCATTCTTAAAAGGCCTCCTTATAGACCTCTCACTTCCCCCAAAATCACTTGTCTGCATATACTTACTGCTTTCCTTATTTTCTTGCAGACTTTGAAAAAGCGGAAGAAAGACCTCAGGATTTGAGGTCAAATCCTCTCCAAGGGAGAGGACATGATGCAATCTCACCTAGCATGCATCATGGCTAGGAGGACTCAAGGAAGGCATGGCATGGACAAAAGCTCATTGAAGATTCGAAGCCATAGTCTTCGTTATTTTTAGCTTGTAAATATTTTATTTTAATTGGATAAATAGGAAAGTATTTTTAATTCCCTTAAGGCCATGTATTTTCGGCCATCTTCTTAGTTTATAAGGTATAGGTGTCTTTAGTTAAAAAGGAGGAGTAAGCTTATAATGGGTGCATAAGTTAAGACATGATCTTGGGCTAGCCCATTCACATTAAGATATGCTAATTGCACCCATAGGGGGTGAACTTAGGTGCCTCACTTAAGGCCTAAGACTTGGGTTAATTAGTTTTAATCCTAATTAAGCCCAAGTCCTACATTGCCTAGAAAAGTGTGCCCAAGCTCTCCCATTGGGCTATATATACTCATTCCCCCTCATTGTAAAATTTCACCTTTGAAGTTGAATGAAAATAGTCTCTTTGTGAGCACATTCTTAGTAAAAGGTCTTGAGGATCCTCTCTCTTGAGGAACCTCTTCCTAGTTGGTTTTTATCAAGTTGGTTTTTATCAAGGGTTCCTTCCCATGTGGCAAACCTAAACACTTTGGCTTATCTCTCTTTGAGAGTGGCGCCCCACCTCCATTTTCTTTCCCCTCCATCATCCATTTCATGGTGCTTGGAACCTCAAGGAAAAAGATCAAGGGAGGCATCCATCTCAACACTGATTTTATCACACTCTTTGTGAGTTTGAAACCATATTTTTACTTTAATTGTTTTTATTTTGTTTCATCATCTTAAAATACCATGTTGTGCTTTACTTTTTGTTTGTTCTTTGATCGTAAAACACTCTGCATTAATCAAACATGTCATTTTTTATTTGAATCATTAGAGTTTTAGAGATGAGATAAAAGGATTGATTTTTCAATCCTGAGATTTTAAGGCATAAGTCTTTCAGAGCCTTTAGAAAAGCCTTTTTACAGGTTTTCAGAGCCTTTAGAAAAGCCTTTTAGAAGCCTTCTTGGAACTTTTATTGGGTCTTTCTTGAAACCTTTTCTTGGAGATCTTCTCTCAACACTGGTTTTATCACACTCTTTGTGAATTTGAAACCATATTTTTACTTTAATTGTTTTTATTTTGTTTCATCATCTTAAAATACCATGTTGTGCTTTACTTTTTGTTTGTTCTTTGATCGTAAAAAACTCTGCATTAATCAAACATGTCATTTTTTATTTGAATCATTAGAGTTTTAGAGATGAGCTAAAAGGATTGATTTTTCAATCCTGAGATTTTAAGGCAAAAGTCTTTCAGAGCCTTTAGAAAAGCCTTTTTACAGGTTTTCAGAGCCTTTAGAAAAGTCTTTTTAAAAGCCTTCTTGGAACTTTTATTGGGTCTTTCTTGAAACCTTTTCTTGGAGATCTTCTCTCAACACTGGTTTTATCACACTCTTTGTGAGTTTGAAACCATATTTTTACTTTAATTGTTTTTATTTTGTTTCATCATCTTAAAATACTATGTTGTGCTTTACTTTTTGTTTGTTCTTTGATCGTAAAAAACTCTGCATTAATCAAACATGTCATTTTTTATTTGAATCATTAGAGTTTTAGAGATGAGATAAAAGGATTGATTTTTCAATCCTGAGATTTTAAGGCATAAGTCTTCACAACTTGTTGTCTTAAATCTCATATCTAAAAAATAAATTACCAATCAAAATTATTTCTAAAAAGGGTTAAACATAATTCGAAAAGAAGAATTATGTAATTGATTCTCCATTGCACCTTGTAATAGTATTCTATATATTCCTATTTTATGATAATTTTTTTTCTTCATTTAATATTGTTATTAATTATAGAAAATAATTTATTTTCTGAATTTTTCAACATATAATTTCTTTTCTTCAATTATTTATTTAACAAAAAATAAATAAAATCATAAACAAAAGTATATTTATATACATTCACAAGTCATATTTAGATTACATATTTCTACTATATACATTCATATATATATATAGGGAAAATTTTATGTTGAGATCTCCCCTTACCTTTTTTCTCTTTCTACTATAATATTTACATCGGCAGTGGAAATATGTTCAATAGCGGATTTGTATAGTTAGTATGGAGAAGATAAAAAGTAACAGTTACTGGTTCTTTAATTACTATTTTCCATCTTATTCCTTATAAAACATCAAAGTAGAGACGTCAATTACGTTTGTGATTCAATTGGTGCCTGAAAAGTAGCCGAAACAACTGTTGTGAAAGGGTTTGAGATGTTGGACACGTTCATTTTTTTAAATTTGCATTTCCATTTTTTTTATAAGAGACAAGAAAATAAAGTAATGAGAACAAATATAATGGAAATAATTTAAATGATAACAATTTAAATAATAAAATAAAAAAATTTATATATATATATATATACATATATAAAATGTATATATATATATATATAGATCTATGTATCATATTTGTTTATAATAATTTATTCATATATTCTTTTCATTATATAGAGATATTTGAATTATTTTTCTAGTGACTAGTCAGGATAAATGAGTTTCTTTACCATGGTTTTTAAAAAATATAAGAATATTTCATCTTAAATATTTACTCATTTAAATCCCCAAGGTCAAACCCCTTACTACAGATTAATTCAAATCTTAATTTAAGTTTTAAAAACTTTTATTAAAATTTTAATTATATTTTTTCTATATTTATGTATAAGAAAAGAAAATAACCGTTACATTTAGAATAAAATGGTTAGTTAATAGCTTAAAAATAACTTATTTAATAAACAAAAAAAGATTACATACATCAAATCAGATAATTATAATTAAAAGTAACACAAAATACTAAATAAGTCAAAGTTAAAGACACCTTACTAAATAAATATTATTAAAAGTAACATAGAATAATAAATGAAACGAGGTCAGTGACACCTCACTAAATATTTATAATTAAAAGTAACATAAAATAATAAATAAAGCAAGATTAAAAATACCTCACTAAATAATTATAACTAAAAGCAACATAAATTAAACAAGTAAATAAGTATAATTTGAATAAACAAGTAATAAATATCTTCTTCCCTTACCTTAATAATTAAAATAATACAAAATTTTAAATTTTCTTTTTCAAGACTCACTTACTATTATTCTCTCACTTTCTTCCTCAAGTTCTTCATCCAAAGTTTTTTTGTCACCGTTCCAATCTTCACCTTTAACTATTTATCTAATGATTTCTTTTTTTCATTCTAGATACTTGTTACCTATTACACATTAGTCATAGATAAATTTTGTTGGCTTTTGTACCATCATTTATCTTCTTTCTTTTATCCACGTTGCTGTAACTTTCCCCCCCTGTTTTTTTTTTTTTTCTTTTTCTTTTATTACCTTATCTGTTACGTTGTTATTTCAGTCTTCTTTCTCATAATTTTTTTATTGTATATTACATTACTATATATATATATATATTTATTTATTTATTACATTCTATATATTACTATATATATATATATATTATGTTACAATCTAGTAAGAAATATATTATGTTAAAATTTCAAAATAAATTCTAAATTTATTTACCTTTATATATTATTACTCATACTATATACACTATCATTTGTTTATTATTACTATTATTATTATTATTATTATTAGCTGAAATAAAATTATATATATTTATAAATTTGGAAATATTATACACCTAGAGATACATAGGAGTAGGAGATCATTCCTATCGAGCTAAAAAAATAAATAATCATATCGACCCTTCTCTTTTGTCTAAAAATATAAAAAAATAAGGTTATGAATAATAAAAATAATAATATAACAACAATAATAATGGTCTTGATGAGGTCTTATTTCTACTTTAAAATAAGATAAATATTTTAGAGGATAAATAATTTGCTTAACTAATTAGAGATAGTTATCTTTATGACGAATATAGTGTTAATACATTCTTTACATGTAATTGATTCCTAAACTCAAGCCTGTGGACTACTCGCGAAACCCTTAACCTTCATGGTACATGAATCCTTTAATTTTGAGCTTATTTAGATGTTCGAGCATTTTAGGCTCAACCTGCGGAACTCGTGGGTTTAGCAAGTTAACCTACAAGCCTCCACCAGCCCCACATAATTAACTTTTTAATAAAAAATAATATTACTTATAAAAAATTGGATGTCATAAGTAAAAATAAAAAAAAAATCAACACTTTTATAATAACAACATGTAACATGAGACATTTAAAATTTGAGATTTTATTTTTAAATAAATTTATGTTTTGTTTGTGTGCCTTTTATATTTGAGCTATTTCATTTTATATTTGAAAATTAAAATTATGTTTAAAATGACATTTAAATTTTAACTATTAAGTAATAAATACTTTTATTTTGCTTAATTATTGTCTTTAACTCATATGTGAGACTTTAAATATATATTAAAGTTTTGATAATAATTTAAATTAAGATAGATTTGTTTTAAAAGAAAAGTATTTTTTAGTATTTTTATGCAAGTTGGCTGGTTGGATTTCCCAGACTTTGCGGAACGAGTACGAGCTCAAATATAATAAATCTATATAGAATATGAACTTTGTTGATGAGTTTCACAAATCACGGTTGTGAGTTTTCCAGATCAAGTTAGGTGCATCTCATTCTACCTATGTCTACCAGCATTTACACCGCATCAACCATTCCTTCCATCTTAAAATAAATGTTATGCAACTAGATCGTTTACAGATATTAAAAAATTAATAAATAGATAAAAAGGCTTATAGAAAGATAAATAGATAAAAGGAATAATAATTTTATAAAATTATCTTTAATATTAATGTTACATTAAAAACTAAAGTGATATTATTGAAATTATTAATAAAAATGAAAATTAATTATATTAAATATTATATATGATATTTATTTTAGGATAATTTTTTTCTTAATGAATCCGATCCTTATTTTGGTAAGAAAGGAATACTATATTTTTAATTAAACTCTCAAAGCATAGATGAATAGTAATGTCTGAAATGTCAAAATAATTTATTGAGATGAAAAACATAATGAAGACGAAGTATAACATACGTATATAAAAAATATTATACTGTTAAAAGCACTGAAATCAATTCCGTGATTATGAATCATTGGAAGTTGTTAGCTTCTTAAGATTTATTTTGTTTTGTTTAATAATTAAAATGTTTTATAAAAAGGAAAAGTTAAACCTGCATCCCATATAGTATCTACCATTTCTAAACCTATTTTTTAATATATTTTCTAATATTTATTTAATAAATAAAATAAATATATAAAAAAATTAATTAATAAGGGTTTAGGTTACACATATCACTGTTTCTTAAAAAAAAAGATAATACGCTTTTCTTGATAAATGAGGCTTTTTTTTTTTACCGTTTTCTATTTTTATATTTGGAGAAAATAAAAAAAAGTAATGAAAATATATTTGGTTATAATTTAGAAAATATTTTCGCTAAAAATATTTTTAAAATATAATTAAAAATAAAAAATAGAAAAAAATTGTCAAAAGAATAATATATAAATATTATTTTAAATGTTTTCAAATTAGCATTATATAAAAACTTAAATAATAATATTGTAATTATATAAAAAATAATATATAAATATATTTGAAACTATATATATAATTAACTATAATATTTTTATTAAAATTATTAATTTAACATTATTATTTTTTGAAAATAGAAAATATCAAGTAAAAAAATATTTTTTAAATCTTAAAAATAAAAAATTTTTTAGAAAGTAAAAACTAAAAACATTCTCTAAAACCGAAGGCCTAGTAATTTATAATATTTTTTTAATATATTCGTGTTATCAGGTTCAATATGTCATTGAATATTATGAATCTCACCTAATATACTCCATTTTATAATTTACATTTAATAAGGTTCGTAGAAGAAGCATGCCAACGTGTAAAGCAATATTGATTCTTCCTTGAAAAGCAATATAATATAGATATGATTCTAAAGAATTATTGGTTGGGTGATATTATTACACCAACTGCCACTAAAATTATTCGATCGTACTCTGCTTAATTTTCATAGATATTATATTAACACATTATTTTTAATTTATTTTATGCTATTTTCATTAAAAAATATAATAATCATATTTTTCTTTCCATCCTTTTTCATAATTTTCTTAGATAGTGTTTTATAAAAAATTCGTCGGTCTTAATTCCAAAACAAATTTGTTTATGCTTTTACTCATTTTGTTTTTATGCTGTTTTGTACTATCTCATTTAATATAACATCACTTAAATGATGATATAACACCACTTAATGAGAAAGTATGATTAGCTGTTTAATAATTTTTTTAGTGGTTAATATTTGTTACAAATATTCTAGTAGTGTAAAATGTCAAAAAGGAAGAATAAAATATTCACGTGGGATATACTTTTTTATACTGAGACAAAGATTGTGTCTCCCAATTTACTGTATGATAAACTATTTTTTTTTTTTTTTGGAATGCATGGCTGCTTTAAAAAATTAATTTATCACAACCCTATGGATTTAACGTGTTGTAAAATAGTTACTTTAACCTAACACGACTTGGCACGTTCATAATGGAAGGGTTACACTAATTCTACTTCTAGACTGAATTATAGGATAAAAACTTCTTTTGAAATAAAAATTTATAAATTTTAATTACTTTGTCATATTTAATATTATTATTCTGAAAATATTCTTCAAATAACTGAGATCAATTATCAAGGATATTTTTTATTCATGGTATTAAGTTTCAATAAAAAATATTTTAAAAATAATCTTATTTGCATTTAAAGTATTGAAATTAAATGATGTTAAATTTTTCTTAATTTGTTTTTGGGTTAAATATGTTTCGGATATTTGATATGCTATAAAATTTTTTGTTGCTTTTTCAATATACTTTTCTTTATATTGCTCTCTAATAAATTTTTTATTTTGTTTTCGATTACTAAAGCACTTTATATAGAACTAAATTTTTTTTTGAGATATTTTAAAACATAGTTTAAATAGATTTGAAGGATACAGTAACACACAATGAAAATGTTATTAGAAATCCAATATAGAGAAAAAATTTATTGCAAATTAAAAAAAATGATAATATATCAAGAATCTAAAACTTATTTAAACCTTGTTTTATTAAGGTTTTTTCTTATATTTCAATTTTGAACCATTATGTTCTTTAAATAAATGTAGGAGTGAAAAGATTGTTGTGGATGGTTTAGATTTTATAACCGAGGATGAGTTTAGGGTTCAAAGGTTATTTATCTTAAAAAGTAGTAATATCAAGGTTTTTAAATTTAGATCGGTGATTGAACTGATAAAAGTCTAAATTTAGGATTCAATGATTGAATTGGGTTGAACCGGATTCAAGAAAATATTATTTAATTTTTACCAATATAATAATATGCTAAGGAAAAAATAAGTTATATATGATTTATAGTACAGAAGTATAATATATTTTATCAAGTTTAAGTGTTGTCATCTTCATAATATTACAAAGAGTTAAAGTTCTTCATTGTTTAAAAATGACTCTTTGAAATATATTTATATTCTAAATTATAATAAAGGCTTGGTAAGGAGATTAGCAAGTCGTGAAAATTTCATGCACATAAACTTAGAGTTCATGAATATCTCTTCTCTAATTTTTGTGTTTTTTTTCCTGTTTCTTTTTAAAAGAAAAATAAGGGTAGGACCCCTCTCCAAGCCGTTTCGTTCCTCCCTCGGTTATTTGGAAATTTTGGACTAGAAATTGGTTCGATTATTAGTTTTTAATATTTTGTGTTTTTTTCCTAGCTTTTTTTTTTTAAAAAAAAAAAGTATGACCCCTAAAAGGCCGATTTTGGCCTGTTCTTCCGTTCCAGGCTGGTCGTTTCTCCATGATTATTTAGAAATTTTAGATCCGACATTAATTTGATTCTCGGTTTAACTAGTTAAACCAATCAATCCGGTTTGGTTTTCATGAGTAATATTATGGTTAATTACTTTAGAATTTTGATTATATTGCCAAAATTAAGTTGATATTAGCTACATCCATTAACAGGTATCAACCTTGAGTGTGATATCTAGATTTAAGGAGTGAAAGTTATCATGGCTTAATTGTCGTCACCCTTTATGGTTATTATATTTTGCATTTCTGCTCATCCATGTTGCATAACCATTGGATATCTAGTTATAAGGGGTGAAAGGTATACTAACTTTTTGTAAAAGTGTTTAGTAAATTCATAAGAGTTGCAAGTTAATTTGAAAAAATTGAATGTTATTTTTAAAAATACAGAGTGTAATCAATTTATGCATTTGTCAAAGAAGTGTAATTTATCCACTAAAATTTTAATGAAAATCCTGCATTTACAATTTTTTCTTTTAATTGTTTTCTTATTTGATGCTAAATTTGTGATCCTCGAGGTTCATATTAATTGTTAATTAGAGCGAATTTATTCAACATGGACATGAACATAGCTGCTAGTTACAGTGAGCTGATTAATAAATTTAGCAAAATTGTCTCATACAGACTCCTCCTTCATAAACTTTTTTTAAAAGCTATCCCCGTTGTAGACAACCAATGTTTTCCATATTTTGTTACTTATTTTTAACACATTTTTTATATATAAAAAAAGAAAAAAATAACAAAATTAGCATTCATTATTGGGAGGTGCATTTAACAAACCTATAGCTATGTTGAAAATAAATTCATTTGAGTATTTAAAGGAAAAAAGGTATACTTAGCAAATATAAAGGTACAAAAAGTTATTCACAATCTAAATGAATTATGGAGTTTAGTTAACAAATTTTAGTGGTATAGGTTTGTTGAGCCAACAAATAATATTGGATAGTGTGTTTTAGAGGTGTAGAAGGCAAAAACATAAAACCATAGTCAATCTTAATTTATCCCAGATTTTTTTAGTAAATAAAAAGAGAAAATAAATATACATAAAATAAAAAAATAATAATAAAAACAAAAAAAAGGAATAAAAATAAATAATTATAAAGAGAAGTGAGGCAGAAACAGAGCAAGTGGTTCTATCACCCACTCTGCCGATACCCTACTGTCCATCAGCCCCTTATTCTGCCACCAATTCTGATCCTGTTTCAGTCGCTACTATTCCTCTATGCTCTGCCATTAGCCAATGTTTTGTTTCAGCTATCATCACCCTTCCTTCATCACAAAGTAAACAAACTCCTATAAATAGAAGAATATGCACAGTGAAAAAGAGGAAAGAACTGAGAGGACAAATAAACGAGAAGAGAGGAATCCAGGAAATAATTCAAATAGTAGTTAAGGAAATTTAGAAACACTTCAAATAGCAATTCAGGTATGTAATCTAGTGCAAATCCTTCTTGCTCTGTAGTGTGATACAATCTGAATAAAAACCGTATAAATGATACACAAATAAATGCAAGCTGATTCAGAATAAAGACCAAATAAGGATGAATAAAACACTAAAAATAAAAATTTTTAGTATTCCTAATACAACAAAAATTCAATCATTTAACTCATTTTGTTATCTTTGTGAAAATCGTGGCTCGTTGGGAATCACCCATGAGAAGCTGTTTACCCTTAATAAACTAAAACCTTTTTATCACTAACAACATAATTGGAACCACCGCCCATTTTACCGTTGCCACCACGAAATCGAAACCCATTGCTGTCCAAAACTTCCATTGTACCCTTTCCCAAATTGTTGGAAACTATTGCTTTGCGATCCATACATTACACGAACCAAATCACCAAAAACTGCCATGAACATATTTTCACTATTTCGAAACCAATCTCGAAGCTTTGAGCCCAAAATCGCGTGACCATCTTTGACACTACCACATGCATGAATCGAATGACCATTTGAACGCAATTATGAAGCTGATCGTACTGTAGTGGCACTGCAAATTCCTTTTCATTCTTTTTCTCCTGTGCGCGTCACATTTCAAAATGATAAAAAGGGTATCAATAAAGTGGTGGTGGGGTTTGGCATTTGGGCCTATTTCAATCTCTTTATTTTTTTAAAAAAACCTAAATAAATAAAATTAACCTAGTTCTTTTACTTTGAAAACCAACCGTACATCAATAAAGAAAAACCGAGAAATGTGCATATTTTTTCCATCTTACTCATTGGCTTTTGTCTTCATCACGTGTATAAGGTAATTAGTTCATAAATCCTTAAAATAAAAACTTATTAGTTCTTCTATTTGCATAATTAAGTCCATTCTTTTAATATTTGGTATATAAATATTACTTTTTTTTCCCTTCCATTGATTTATTCAAATCTGGTAACAAAATAAATTAGATATTAGTGCAGGACATAATATTTCTATATACTTGCCTAAACTTGTGACATTTGTAATAAATTAATTACTGATTATTCAAAATTCAATTTCAAAATAATATGATATAGTTTAGCTGCAAGAAAAAAAAAAGATTTATTAAATATGACATTAGGACATGTGATAGTTTAGTATACTCAAGTTTTTTCAATATTTTATTTTAAATAATATATACAATAACATCTAAACTTTTTTTTTTATCACTTATATTTGTAATATTTTTAATAAAAATCAAAATAGTCAATTAAATGTGATATCCGTTCTTAATTTCATAAGGTTTACTAAATGTGACATTTTTTAATCTCATGGAATTTGAGGAAATATAATGTGACAATTTAGTATATTTAAATTCATTTAATTTTCATAGTAATTGTTACTTATAAATAATATATAATACATAATATATATATTGAGATCTAAGTTTTCTTTTACCACTTTTGTTTGTAATATTTTTTCATAAAGATCAAAAGAATGCTTAGATATGACATCTTTTTATTCCCGAGATTTTGAGATATAAGTTTTGACAACTTTTATTTTAAAATATCATCTTTAAAATATATGATAAATAATAATAAAAAAGGATTTTCTTTTTACTCTGAAAAAATAATAAAAAAATATACAAGAATTTTCTAATAAATTGATTCAGGTGTACACCCTTGTTAATTTTAATTTTTAGGAAATATGAACTGTGGCAGTTCAGAAATCCTGAATCTTAATAAAATTAAAAATAAAAAACATACAAATTTAATTAAAGAACTATATAAACTCTGATTTTCCAAAACACTTGGAGATACGTAGGAGAATGAGTCCTCTCCTGTCGAGTCCAAAGACATAAAAAATAATTTATCAACGATCTTTTCCTAAAAAATATTTTAACAATAAAAATCTTTGTTAAAAATAATATTGTGTCTTAAGGGATGAAATAAGTATTTTTAATGCTATCTAATTTTGCATGTTTAATTAGAGGTAACCACAAACGTTTTGGGGTTCTAATACTTTCCCCACACGTAATCGACTCTGACTTAAAATCTAGTTCTAGAGACCATTTTTTTATTTTAAAGGTTTTTCGATATTTCCCTTAATAAATATCGGTGATGACTCCATTTGATTAATAAGAAGTCAATCCTCCGTATATATGATTTGATGTGGAGATATTATTTTTTCGCTTTACATGAAAATCACTTTTAATCTTTAAAATTTAAAAATATTTTTTTAGTCACAATTAACTTTTATGTTTTTTTCTCTCGTTAACATTATTAAAAAATTGTTAACAAAGAGTATGTTTTTATATTCATAAACCACTCTACTCCCCCGTCCTAATTCCCTCAATCTTCAATTTCACATTTATCACAAGTAAATACACGGGAACTTATAATAAGATAACGTTAATACAAAAAATAAATTAATTTTTAGGAAAGAAAATATTTTTGAATTTCAACCATCAAAAATAATTTTTTGTAAAATTTTAAAGACAAAAAACTTAGTTGAATATTTTTTTTAAGGAGATGTTGTTTGAAATTAACAAACATAGTGAGATTAACAATATTGAAATGAAGTGAGTGACAGATCGGATTTTATATTTATACATATTTAAAAATGGAGAAAATATGTTGTATATAAGAAGATATATTATTTTAATAAAATTGTTGGTCTATTTTTAATGAAATATGTATTTATATACTTCTACATGAATAATCTCTATATATATATAAGCTATTTCTTTTAACGCACAAATCATCATAACCCATTTGCCTGCAGAACATTTTGTCAATCAAACTTTAGGACATGTTTTGGTGAATTTCTCTAAAAATTTTACAAAAATAAAATACAAAAGATAAAAAATATTTTCTAAAATTAAAATTAGCTTATCGTGAATTAATGGATAAAAGTTCTCTCAATACTTTATTAAAATACGTAGAACTTTCACATTTTTTTAAATTAAATTATAAATTAAAAACTCTCAACTTTTTTCTCTGTACTTCTTCCATAACAGTTTCTGATAAAATTTACTTTACATAATTAAATACCCATGCATGCATCACATTGAGAACTTTAACATATAATTTAACACATTTGAAATAGACATCTTCATATATAGAGGTTTATTTTATTTCATATAATGGAAGGATCAACGTGAACATCCTTTTCATCAAACATCACACCCATAATATAATAAGAACTTTATCCTTAGACCAAATTCTTTCATTATTTCGTATATATTTGATATTTTTCATAGATATATCATTTGGAGCTATGCCTTGAGATTACCATCAACATGTCTACTACCTTTGTACAAGTACTCCATGAAGCCAAATGGAGGATGAATTTCCTCATTGATCTTTTCATATTCTATTGTCCATTTGATAATAGCACTTCCATGATCTTTATGAATTGCATGAAAGATAACCTTAAAGACCTTATACTCATGATCGATATCTCCACTGAAGATCTTGTAGGTGATTGTTTTGTTGGGTTCATCAACGGATTCAATACTTTCATGATATGTTGTAACTTTACCATCTAATGTTTTACAAGAAATCAATGTCAATAACAAAACATTATATAAAAAAATACTCCCTTCTTAAAAACTAATTGAAGTTTTAACATTTGAAGAAATTGCAAAATGATTGACATTCTTACTTTTTTGAATGTAATATTATTTTTTTTCTAATTTCTTCTCACATTAATTACACCAATATAATGCATGTATTAATAGAGTGGGTTGTTTTAATAAATTTTATCTAAAAGTAATATATTTATTTGTCTTCTGTAAAAATCTTAAACTTCACTCATTTTCATTTTAGAATGGACAGAGTATGTTTTAAGTCTTTATAATAATCCTTCTATCCTGAAGAGTATTGTCTAAGGTTGAAAGTGACAGGTGATTTCATAAAGCTAATCTTAATATTAATATTCAATAGAAAAACTAAAGTGATTTTAGTGAAAAAATTAAAATTACATTCAAAAAGCAAATTGTGACCCTTATTTTAGAACCGATATTTTTCCAAATACATCACTCGTTAGGGAAAATATACTTCTGTAGTTGATTAATTTAGATAATAGCAATAACATTGTCTTAAATTTATATCTTTTTAAAACTACAATTATCCCTAAAATTTCGTGCTCTCTTTCTAATTATGGGTATTATAGTCTAAAAGAAAATTATGTATTGGATTTGTTTAGAAGGTTATGTATTGGATCTTGTAGAAAGGTTACACCACTTTTATTTTAAGTAGCTTCTAAATAGAACTAGAGAGTATTTTTTATTTTAATCCTTTTGATATTTTTTTTCAAATGATTATATTTTTTTCACGGTGCTTGTAATTTAGTTTAAGTACTTGTAGCATATTATTTTTTTATAATTTTACTTCCTATAATTTTTTATTTTGAATTGGTATTTTTTTTTAAATATTTGAATTGAAAGCAAATTGCATATTATAAGGATAAAAATGAAATAGATGAATATAATAAAATATCTAAAATCACAAAAAACAAGACCAAAATTAAAAATATAAATTTTACAGCTACCATTTGAAAAGAATTATAAATACGATGCCATAATAACAGTATTTTACAATAAAAACATATTTAAAGCAAAAAATACGTTAATATTTTTTAATGTTAATGTTAATTTCTCTTCATCAAAATCATTACGAAATTAATCATGCCATAGTGTCAATGTTCTTTAACCAAAAGAAATTGAAACTTGAAACACAAAAGTAAGCATTTAAACCATGAGAATTAAAACTAAAACAAACATGTACACTACCAATAAAATTAACATTTACTAACAATAAAGTTAAAAAATAACAATTAAAAAAACTAAAGAAATATTTAATCAGAAGTTAAATTACCTATGGTACAAGTCCAGTGTTTGATGCTGTCACAGTGATGCCAGTCATCACCATGATGCAGTTGGTTTCATGCACTCTATCAGTGAGGTTTTGAACATGATGAAGTTCCGTTGCGAAAAGGTTGAACCACTTTGCAGCGGTTGCATGAACCCCAATTTCCATACTGATTTTACCAGCAAGAGTCATGATCAAGAAATTCAGAAGGAATTAATGTGGATGGAATAATATTTCATCGAACTTATCCCACTTATATAGACAATAATTAACCCCGATTATATTAAGGTGTTATTTTGGAGGGGTTTTGGTTTAAGTTTTTAAATTAGTAAAATTAAAAATTAGTTTTGCTCTCAATTGAAAATAGTTGGAGAATGATGACAGTAATTAGTTAGAGATAGAAAGCTTTTTGTAGTCAGTAACCAGCCTACAACTACTACAATGATTTGGAGATAGCAGTCAACAATGGCGATCAAAAACATGATGATAATGATAGTGAATCGAGCCGAAAGGTGGTGATTATTAGAGATTGGAAATGGTCGGCATTAGAGATTGGAAATGGTCGGTAACGATGTCAATAGTGAATGACTAGCATCAAAGAAAATTGATCTGCGTGTACTGCATTTGGGATGGGTTATTTTTTATTATACTTGGGAGGGTTACTTTGTATTATCTTTTTTCGTATAAGAAAAGGGAGTGTTTGGTTAAACTGTTGGGTGTTCGACAGCAAACCTTAATACAATTCTTCTTCAACAAGGTAATTGACTATAGATTCAAAAGTTAATGAGCTTAGATTTTGATTATTAGGCAAAAATTAATATTAAAACTATATTACCTAACCTAAACTATTAAACAAAATTTAAAAGGTAAAAGTCTATTCTATTTCTATAAATAGATAACCGATATAAAGATATTATTCTTAGATTACTATTTATTACTCTAAATAAAACTTCACCTAACTTGAGTTATTTTTATAGTTGTTTGGAGTTCATTTTTGAATGTGGAGTTGATACATATAAGGAGAATAAGAAACTCAAGTCACCTACCCCAAACCGACTGGTGCAGTTCTGATTTACTCTTATTTACTCTTACTCAAGTTCTGATTTACTCAAGTCACCTAACCCAAACCGACTATTTATTACTCTAAATAAAACTTCACCGAACTTGAGCTATTTTTATAGTTGTTAGTTGATACATATAAGGAGAATAAGAAACTCAAGTCACCTACCCCAAACCAGACTGGTGCAGTTCTTATTTACTCTTATAGTATATGCCTATTTTAAATTCTTTTAATTGTTCCTTGTAATTAAAGGAATCGAATCAAAATTTTGTTTTTTTTAAAAAAATTGGCTAACATCAAAGCAAGTTGCAGAGTTAGAGACTCACGACTAATAATAGTGCTGGTGACCACATCTAGAGTGGTGACAAACACTGATTAGAAATTGGTATTGGGACTTTTTATGATTTTCAAAGTGGATAAAAACTATGTTAAAAATAACTGAAAAACCAATTATAATAATTTTAGTCAAATATATATTTTTAAAATACATTTAAAAAAATTGATGACTATCTCAAACGGAACCTAAGTAATTAATTATTATTAAATTTTGTGGACCTTTTCCATACCTAATTAATCAATTTTCCCTGTGAAATTCGAAATCTATAGTACCATATACATTATATATACATAATATATATTTAGACGTCCATACCTCGTGCCAATTTTATAATGATTCCCGTGCAAATGCACTTTCACATCAACTAGTATGACGTATTGAAGCACCTCTTAAAATCTTTTTGTTGCATATAATTTTTTCATTGAATGGTGTTTGTGACACACAACTAAGTACCGTGCATTGTATCGGCATAAAATAGTAATATGAAATGTTTTTTTTTTTTGGAAAACGATGAAAGTTAATAAAATAATAAAAATTTATTTTAAAATATATGATAAATTTATTAATAATATATAATTTGAGAAAATAAAACTATGAAAAATATGTACTTTCAAAACAGTTAATATTTATATTTTTAAATAAACAACATAAAATTTAGAATGATAATTTATCAATAATTTGTAAAAAAATAAATTTATAAAACAAAAATATTCAACCACACCTATTTAAAAGAAAAAGAAAACATAAATTCATATGCTAACTGAAATTTGATTGGAATTTCAAATTTGAAGGAGCATTTATTGAAAGCACGATGCAGGAGTGTGACTCAAATATTCAACCACTAATTAGACTTTGTCTATCACACACCCCGATACATTTCATTTAGAGCATTTACTGAACGGACATGGATTTGAAGTTTATTTTTCTACTTATTTTTTTTAAAAAAATTATTTATTAGTTTAATTTTATATTTATAGTTTAAATCATAACAAGTATTGAGTTTCTAGATTAATTGGTAGAAAAATTATTTTACTAAATTATGACACGTAGTAAGTTTTAATTTGACAAAAATATTGTTCATGGTGAAAACATTTCTGACAGATTAGTAGGTATTCACAAAAATATCTTTGATCAATATATTAAATAATTTTATGATTTTAAGTATAAAAATCAAAAACTAAATTAGTTATTGTATTAAAAAATTTAATAACTGAAAATATATACACCATTAAGTTAATATAATAGTTTAAAGTAAATGAAATTGGCCAAGTTATCAAATCCATTCTTAATTTGCCAAAGTCTTTGCTACATACAAGTAAAATGCCTTTATTACACGTACACTAAGATATATTTCATTTGGAACATTTATTGTACGCCTTATCTTTTTAGTGATTAGAGTAGATTTGATACACAACAATATACATCACATGAAAAATAAGGAAAAGGAAAATTTTAACATGTAGATACAAACGGTTATATATTTAAAAGAATTTTAATACAAATTAATCCTTAATTTTTTTTTTCTATGTCAACGTTGATCCGTAAACACATTTAGACAAAGTTTTATGATAAATTGTAAAAGTTTTTAAATAGTATTTTTAGGATCAATTTATATATAGATAACTTTTTAAATAGTATTTTAAGCATGCTTCTTGTATTACCTGTTTATTAATAAATTTTTGTTTGCTTGGTCTCAAAAAAAAAAAAAAAGACAGAAATATTAGAGCCTAATTTGCCTATAGTTTCCTAAAACCTAAGTGATAGGACTTATAATTTCATCTTTCAAGACTAAAATGGTTTTTGATAAAATAAAAAAAATAATACTTAATGTATTGATAATGTAAAGAATTTTTTATTAATATTTATTATAATTCTTCTCTTCATTTATACTAAATTTGTTAATATATCAATTAATATTTTAAAAGATATATAAAGGAAGAATTATCATTAAATATTAGTGTAAATTTTTTTTATATTATCATGTATAAGTATTAAACTCTAAAATTAAAACTTCAATAATAACTTTTTATTTTCTGTATTGTTTGATGGACAATGCATAACACACAAAATATATGAAATGTATTTAAAAGCTTATTTGAAATATTAACTATTTTAAGAAATTATATAATTATTATTATTATACATTAAAAAACTCATTTCCAGGAAAGCAAAAAGACGCGTGCGGTTAGAGACTAGCTAGAAAAGAAAATATGGGTGAAAAAATAAAATACATATGATGATATGTATATCATTTAAATTAATCGAAACAAAAACTTGTGTCTTGATTTTAAACGAAAGGCGGAGATTTTGTCAAGTTCATATCTATTTAATTGGTGTTGTTGTATGTTTTTTAATCGAATGTGGATGCTAATAAAAAATATGTCTTGAACAATATCATAGTTTTTAGGCTTAATTATCTATTTGGTATTTGGTATGCTAATTGTTTGTAATTATTAAATTTGGTATCCAATTTGTTGAAAAGTTAAATCAAGCATCTTAATTTTCAATAATATAACAATGTGGCTGATTCCTTCCAAATGATTTAACAGAACTAACAAAATAAATTATATCGCTAAACTTCCAAAATTAGGTATCCAACAAAGTAAAGACAACTCATCATTATAAAAACAAAGATCATTTTATGCTAAAACAGAAAATATCTTGTCTTGATTTATTTCTTCTAGTCATATATAATTAAAATAAGAGAAATGAAGAAAACTTACAAACATGATGAATACAAGAGTTACTAGCCACAAGTAATAGTTTCGGAAGAAAAACTAAGCCTAATGCTTAAATACACACCTCAAATCATAAAGACAAAATTTTTTATACGAACACAAGACATAGAAGAAAAAGAAAACTAATGTGAATATACTAAAAATAATATTTATACAAACACGAAGCTGTCATCCATGCTTTTCAATGAAGGAAGTTTTATTATCTAGCTCAATTTGTTAAAGACAGAAGACAAGTCCATTGCAAAGACCTAGAGGAGAGTGAGAGAAAATCTATAACCCTAATTTTTTTAAGAACATCAAACTAAATGAATAAGACATAGAAAAATAGGACTTGAAACCTCTCTAGATAGTTTTATGGTTAACATCACTTAACTTATTTGGACAAATGTTAGACATCTACTAGGTAAGAACTACTACTAAGATAGAAATTAAGCCAAGAATATTTAGGGTAAAAAGAAAACTAGGTAATTTTATTCTACCTCCCCAAAAGAGAGTAAAGAAACCATTTAAAGAAATATAAAAATTACCTAATAGACCAACTGACAACCAGAACTAGGACCGTTCAGATGAGGGCAGAGTTTCTTCTGTGTTTGGCTTTAAAGTGTTTGAAACAATTTCAATGTTGGAGTTTGAGTGTTGTTTCCCTGACTTTGAAAGTTGAGAAATATTTCAAACGCTTCTTAATAGAGACACATGACTAATAAGATGGATTCAAGAATTTACAGAGAGATAGGTGACTTGGCTGATTCATCTGCTAATCTCAAAAGGACCAAAGAACTTCTTTGTAAGCTTTAAAATTCACTAACATCGAAATTGCAGGTAAGGGCTTCTTGGTGCTTATTCATTTGGGCTACATGCTCTATTGTGTGCATTTAATATTCAATTTTAACCTCTTAAAATTTTATTTCTGTTTTGCAAGGAGAAATCCAAACTATAGAGGAAAAGGTGGCATAGAGTGATGAGCAATGTCAAACCAATATTTTGCAAAGTGAAAGAATTTAAATGTTCACTCCAAAAGCAACAAAGGTAAACTTCTAACTTTCTGTCAGAACCTCAATTTGGCCATCAGACTTTGGATGATACCATGTGCTATATTGTAACTTAGTGTCTTGAATCTTGAGTAGCTTTTTCCAAAAAAATACTGACGAAAAGTAAATCCCAATTGGAGGTGATGGTTTTTTGAATGCTATGGAGGCAGAAAACCTCCATGAAGAATTGAGCTATAACTAAACTATAAAAATTAAACTGAAATAAAAATCGAAATCTGAAATGAAAAAATTGAAAACTATAAAAAATCAATTTAGTTTAAGGTGGTTAGGTTTGTTTTGCTGTTTGAGATGTTAAAATCGCACAAAACTAAACTAAATCAAATCAAACTCCACCCTTAGTTATTTTAGCAAATTCATAAAAAGGTCGTTACTTTCTAAGTTTCTATAATTTGAACTTAATCTTTTATTGGGAACTTTAATTAACATGTATTAGTTTATGAATAAATATTTTAACAAAACTGTTTTATTTAATTTAATCATACATAATTTGACAAGTAAATATAATGTTTAAATGAATTGATTGTTATATATTATAACTTTAATGCTACTACTTTTATATAATTTTTCTGGGAATGAGATACTTTTATACAATTTTGAAAATAAATTTTTTTAATGTATTTTTTAATACTTAATAATAAAAATTTTAAACCGTAAAACTAAATCAAACTAAATTGAAAAGATTTGTTTGATTTGATTTAGATTTTATAATTAATGTACATCAAACCAAACTGCCAACACCCTTATTTACAACAAGCTAATTTAGGTCATTGTCTTATCTCCATGTTATATAAAGTATTAATTATAAGATATATGATTAATTTAAAAGCTCAAATCATTAAAAGATAGAATTAACTATCTAGGTCCCAAAAATTACATGTTATCACAGTACATTTAAATAGCATTAAATGTAATTTAGTTCCTTTACTTTTCAAAATCTATAATTTTTGTCTCTCTATTTTAAAATATATACATTTAAGGGGTTGTATAGTTGCATTTCCAATTTTTTTTAATAGTTTTTAACTAATTTTTTAAAGTTTTATTTCCTAAAAAATATATGAAAATTTGGGAAAACTATTTAGATACATCTAGTTTTCCAAAATTTTTATTTCTCGACGAAGAAAAGCCGACAACGACAACAAAGATGTGGTGAAGGTTAGAGTGGGAGGCACGATAAGAGCATGGGGTGGCGATAGAGGTAATAGAGGTTGGAGTGAGAGACATAGAAAGAGCATGAGAGATGACAAAGAACGAAGGGAGCATGAGGGATAGAGGTGGTGGTGAAAAGGAGGTAGAGATCAAAGTGGAAAAGAACATGAGAGATGGCAACACAGGTTATAGAATAGGGGACACAAAAGGTGCGTGAGAGGTGGGAGTAATGACGATGTAGAGGTAATGTAGCTGAGGGTGAAAAGCGCAAAAGAAGTATGAGAGATGGTGGAATGTAATTAAAGATGGAATTGTGTTTTTCAGTTTAACAAAAACTAATTTTCTATTTCTAACAAATATATACATATTCCATTGAAATTCACTACTAAGAAACATGTAAAAAGTTGGACACTGATAAATTTTAAATTATTTCATTGGCAGGAATCACGTATTTTGACTTTTTGCTTCAAATAAAAGCCAAATATGATTACGGCTTCCTAGTGTTTATTGGACATCCTATATGGTCTCCGTGTCAGGCTACATAGACTGCAATATGGTAGACTTTGCAGTGGAAAGAGTAACCACTGTCCTTACGGCTAGGGGAGGATTTTTTTAGGAGTTGGAGAGGCATGATTCTTTTGTCGCAAACTTTTTTTTTTTTTTTTAAGTGAAGATATATTTTTTTAAAAGAATTATAATTATAATTGTTTTTTAATATATATATATATATATATATATATATATTTAGTTTAATTTCTGTGACAGTTAGCATTTTTGTGTGCCCTCGTTTGAGTTGGTGGTGATCTTCGCATTCTTGGATTAAAAGACATTGAAAAGCTAGGGAATTTTCCACAAGGTACATACATACATATCTTCCAATTTGGAAAAATTGACGCAACCTAAGAAGTATTCCTTTAGATACATATCGATATGAAACAATTCCAATATTTTATAGTCATCAAAATTAACAATGCATGTTAAATTTTAGGCGTTGGAGAGGAATATTTTGGAATCTCAGCCTCAGGGGTGCACAATCAAACAAATGATTTATACAATAATATAAAAGCGTTCTTAATTAATTCAAGACAAATGGAAGAAAACTTGGTGAGGATGAGAAATCAAAAAAATATTTATATCTTTCTTGCGGGCCAATTTTGCAAGGTGACAACCCTGTCATGGCCTATACAAAGTTTGTCATCCTTGGAAACAATATTTAAAGATTGTGAACCTCCAAAGTAATGTGCCTATCGTATTGATGTGCTTAATGGTTTTCTTAAATCTACTGAGGTACTAATTGTCTCATTGGCCTCTCCTTTTAATGTGTATATCAAATATCCTTATTGAAATGAAATGACTTAATTTTGTTCTTTTTGAAAAGGTAAAATTTTTTTCAGCAATCATAGATTTCTTTAATCACAAAACATGACGAAAAGAATCTGCGTAAAAATTATAGAGCAAATCACAATGATTAATTCAAAGGAACTCACTCAAAAATATTACAAACAATGCAAATAAATATGATTCCCGTAAATTGTTAGGCCTTATTCCCTAACAATATTATCTTCCAATGATTAATAATCACTACTCCTTTTTAAACTTTTGATATAGTATCAGGCTGCATAATCCATTCATAGAAAGACAAAAATGAGTTTTTATAAGAGTCTAACTCATGACCAAGATTTTTGCACTTGTCAAACTAATGTCACACAACATTGACTTTCTTTAAATATAATAGCATTGTTTACTAGCCAAATAGACTACAACGTAGTCAATTATATAACACATTTGACTTCTTTACTTTTGTCTCCTCTCACATGTCCAAGATAATGCCACATGTGGGAAGAGTAGTTTGAAGGCAAAGCCACCAAATATCTCAACTAATAATAACAACTCATCCAAGATGACTTAATTTTGTAATATTTAACTTACAAACAGCAATAGAAATTAGAACCAAAATAGAAGAGGTAGCCATGCATGAAGATGAGCACATAAATAGGAAAGGTTTTAAAGGAATTAGCAATGGCAATCCATAAAATGATTCCACCATCTTTTGCTAAACCTCACATTTCCAAATCTAAGATTGCAGCTACCAACATCAGGTCCATCACGAAAACAGGATTTTTGGAAGACACCGATCTCTTTGAGGTTGTTCCTGCTCAAACAATAGCTTCCCTATTGGTTTATGTGGTTTCTTGCTCTTATGAACAAGCAGAGTCAATACAAGAATTATCAACCGTAGCAAAATTTAAGAACAAGGACAATGAAGTTGTCGCAGTACCCAAATATTCTCAGAATCATTATACATCTGTTTTATTTAATTATAAATTAAATTAAGTTCTTCTCTTTTTTATAGTATTTTTGTGTAAATTAGTTTTTGCAAATTGTATTACAGTTGCTTGTAATATTTTCTAATAATGTTTTCACATGTGAAATTTTGTTGCTAATGTATAGTAACTGAACAGTTGATTCTATGTTTGGTTCTGATCAAACTTGGAGCTTTAGCTGAACTAAGGGAACAGAAATAATTTGTCTGTGACAATTATTTGTGGTTTTCTTTTACTAAGATAGCATTGCATCTTCTTATTCTTGTCCATTATTAAAGATGCTTCTTGTACTGGATGACTTTACGTTGACATCAATTGTTTTAACAATGAGTCAATTCAAATTGTGCTCATATTTCAATGATCAGAAAAATTCAGCACACTTTGTGATGCAAGTGTGTTCGAGTTTGCTTATTTCAATGTTGAAACTTGTGAGCTATGCTAATTCCTACTTTTTTATTTTGTCTCCCTCTGTTTCAATAGCCAAATTCATGTTTGCTTTTTATAGGTAAGCACTTAACTTGAACTTGAACGCTTTATATAATTATTCTCTTCATGTTAAATTTTCGTTAGAGGTTAACTAGCATATCTGAGACTAAGAAATTAGGATTATAATTTGTTGGTAACATAATTAGTTGCCCTTTTGTGTATAGTATTCTCTGAAATGGTAGTTATGTTTGATCATGTATGCTACCTTATTCATTTTTATCTAATTTCTAGGTGCATCATTAGAAATGTTAGGGTGATGAATATCATGCTCATAAGAAGATGATTTTTAATTTTTCTTTTAATCAATAGGTAAACATGGACTTTGTCTTGTGACTAGGAAGAATGTAATTATGGAATGATCTTTATTGTTGTTTACATGCTGAATAATCATATAGATAAGATTTTACCTATAGTTAAGGGTTTATGACTTCTACTTATAGGATATAGATACAAGTTAATAACTTCTATCTACAAGTAAGATAAGATTTTACCTATGGTTAACAATTTATGACTTTAGTCTATAGGATTGTAGGTACAGGTTAACAACTTTTACTAGCAAATGACGATTGTAAGTTCAAGTTCCCGACTTTTATTTATAGACACTTCAATTGTTGGTATAAAATATAGTTATAGTTAAACGTAATTGTAGGTAAAAAAAGATACTTATAGATAAATAATACAGTGACATATTAATTGTCATGTATAAATTCTTAAAGTTGATGGAAGAAATATGCCTAGGTCAAACTATATTATATTTTTACTCACAAATTTTGAATGACAATTATTGTCTATAAATATAAATAATTTTTCTTGTATCTTGTATTAACATTTTGTGTGATCAATCTTTTTAAAACTAGCAAAGTATATGCAAATTAGTAGAAAATCTGTGTATTTATATGGAATACTTAATTGTATATTTTTGTTAAAAAATATTTAGAAGATTAGATATATTTTAAATTTAAAGAAGAAAAATAAAAACAATTGAGATATTAAAATCACACTTACTAAAAATTTTGTAGAATAGGCTTAGGTAGTTAAATAGTTAAGTCCTAAACCATAAACATTATAGCTCTTCCAAACACACATTTTAGTTGAATGATTGCATATTTTCATTAATACGTGAATAGTAGTATATATTGAATAAAAATTTGAAAATTTGAATTTGAATAGTTTTTTAATAAGCATAAAATTAACAACTAATATAGATAAAGTTAAATATCAATGTATTGCACCTTTATAAAAATTAAAATATGACAAAAAATACTTAAAGTGCATTAAATATAAAATATGAAATACATAATTGGATTATTAGAGAATATTTCTTCACACAAAGCTTTTCAACCAAATATTGTTAGTGTAAAAGATGTTGAAATTAATTGTTAGTGTGAATGGAACACAATTTCTTTGTGAATAGTATTTCCATTAATAATACATGATTATACCATTAATAATACTTTATTTTACACTTTAAATAATTAACAAAAATTTACTTTAAGATGTTGTTGTTAAAATTATTTTATAATATATATTAAAATAAAAATAGTAAATAAAAAAAATAAAATGATACAAAAAGAAGAGAAAAAAATTAAAATATATAAAAGCATTAAAAATAGATTAAAAATTTAAGAAAACAGAAAGACAAAAAAAGAAAATCAAACAAAAATGAAAGAAGAATAAAAGGATAATTTCAATCATCTCAATATTTATGTTTGATCCAAAGGGTAAGACACTTTCTTTAAAAAGCTTACTTGAAATCATCAAACTCAAATTGAAACAATAGATACCTAAAACAATATTCATAACGACAACTCAAAAGAACCTTCACTGTTATCATCTCCTTTTAAGAAGAAGATAATAGTTCCTTAGGGTTTGTTTTTTTATTTTAGATAAAAACTCAACTACTACATCTACTTGCGTGACGCAACTAGGTGTTTCTTATCAATAGAACTAGATGTGGTGAAACAAATTAATTTAACAATAATGAGATATGCAATTTTTAGACACTTAATTTTGTCTGTTTTTTGTACTTTTATTAATATTTAATGTAACGGTATTTTTTTTATCTACCTCAAAAAAATTTCTTCATTTAAACTTGTTATTATTTTCAAGGAAATAATTTATTTTTTATTTTTTTAAAATATTTCTTATCTTCAAATATTTATTTAGCAAAATAAGATAAAATGAAATATAATCAAAGACAAAACCATATTTATATATATTCACAAGTCTTATCTACAATATTACATATTTCTACTATATATATATATATATATATATTTATTGGAAAAATTTTATTAATGTGCGGTTCTCCTCTTTACCTAATTTTTTTTTCTACAATATTTACATGGCCGCTGAAAAAATATTTAACAAGGGATTTGTATAATTAGTCGGTGGAAAATAAAAGGTAACCACTACTGGTCCCTAAATTACAATTGGTCCATCTAGTTCATGGTAAAACATCAAAGTTGATACACTAGTTCCTCTGAATGTGACTGAATTCTCAATTACATTGGTGATCCAATTAGTGCCCGAAAAAGTAGCTGAAATAACTGCGGTAAAAGGGATTGGGGCGTTTGATGCATTCATCCTTTAAATTTGCAAATTCCATTTTTATAAGAGACAAGAGAATAAAGGAGTGAGTAAAATATAATGATAACAATTTAAAAAAAATCTATATATATATATATATAGACAGAGAGAGAGATATGTATCATATTATTTTATAATAATTTATTCATATATATATATATATATATATATATATATATATTTTATAGAGAAATCTGAATTTTTTTTTCTTTTGTAAAGAAATTTGAATTACTTTTTGTAGTGACTAGTTAGGATAAATGAGTTTCTTTACCATGGTTTTTAGAGAATACAAAGATATTTCACCTTAAATATTTACTCATTTAAATCCTCAAAGTCAAACTTCCAACTACAAATTAATTCAAATCTTTATGTAAGTTTTAAAAACTTTTATAAAACTTTTAATTGTAATATTTTTTATATTTATGTATAATAAAACAAATTGTTACATTTAAGATAAAATAATCAATTAATAGTTTAAAAATAACTAATTTAATAAATCAAATAAGATTACGTACATCAAATCAAATAATTATAATTAAAAGTAACACAAAATATTAAATAAGTCATAGTTGAAGACACCTTACTAAATAAATATTACTAAAAGTAACATAGAATAATAAATAAAGCGAGATTAGTGACACATCACTAATTATTTATAGCTAAAAGTAATACAAAATAATAAATAAAACGAGATTATGAACATCTCACTAAATAGTTATAACTAAAAGTAACATAAAATAATAATTAAAGTGAGATTAGGGACATCTCACTGAATAATTATAATTAAAAATAACATAAAATAAACAAGTATAAAATTTAAAAGTGATAAATATCTCCTCCCTTATGTTAATAATTTGAATAATACAAGAGTTTAAATTTTGTTTTTCTCTTTTCTAAATATGCACTCTTTCTTTCACAGCTTCTTCTCCCAATTTTTTTTTTTCACGTCTTCAGCCTTTATTTATAGACTTATGGAGGTTAAATGCTCAAATACAATTTCTTATATCATTATTACTTAGTTACTACATTTACTTTATTTTAATTAGTTATGGATAAGTTTTTGTTAGCTTTCTTCTTATCTTCACATGTTAAATATTTTTTTTTTCACTACATTCTTATCTGTTACTCTTTTCATAATTTTTTTTTCTTACGTTGTTCTTCTTTTTTCTTTCTGTACAATACATTACAATTTATATATATATATATATATATATATAATACATTACCGTATAATATATATATATATATATAAATTTAAAATTTATTTTAAAATTTTAACATATATTTTTTTATTATAAATATATATTCTTATGATATATATATATATATATATATATATATATATTTAGCCATACTATATATTCTCCAATAATATATTATTGTACTAATAGTATTTGTTTATTATTATTATAATGATTATTATTATATAAATATTGCCTAAAATTTTAAAATAACCTATAATTAAATATTATTTTAATTTTATTTGGTTACTAAATGTATATTAAAATTAAATATTTTACTATAAATTTGGAATATTACATTTAACTTTTACTTTTTTATCTAAAATAAGATCTCTTTAGTCCAATTTAATAAAAAAATAAATAAAAGAAAAAAAGAAAAAGAGAAGCTCTCTTCTCTGCATGAAGCCACCTTATTCTACATGTCCTACACCAACCCTTGACACAATAACTTCTCTTTTCACTGTGTTGAGGCCTCTTCAACCACCAATGTTTAAGGCTTGCATTGTCCATACAAAAAACATTTATTTTTTAAAAGGAGATTGCAAGTATAAATAGAACCAAAGAGAAGAAAACAAGGGGATTCGATAAATTTTCATAAAAGAAAAAGGAAGTTGTGTGCAAAGAAAATACAAATCGAGAAACAAAAGAGAAGAGATTTGAAAGAAAACACAAATAACATTAACTCACGACTTCTTCTTTACTCTAATTCAAACTCAATAAAAAAATAAAAAAAATAAAAGGAAAAAATATCAGTTATCATCATTGGTCATTGCCGGAAAGTATTTATGGCGGTTGAGATGACGCCGAAGGCAACCTTCGAATCCCTTTTGGTCTTCCTTTTAATGTGCAAGAAGGACACATGCTTGGGTGTTCTTTTGCCTTTTTTATCATATTACTATTTACACTCCTATAATACTAAGTACACACCCCTCTGACACAATACTCATTTGGGTCGTTACTTACTATGTAAACCTCCCTGTGTGCTAAATATATCCCTTGGACCCAAATCATTATGGGCTTGCATTTACTGTTTGAACCTCCATTTACACTAAGTACACTCCCTTTTACTTTAAGGTCCAAAATATTTCTTTTGTAAATTCTTATTGTTTACACCATCATCTTGCTAAATGCACTCTCTTGAAATAATAATAGTAATAATAATAATAATAATAATAATAATAATAATAATAATAATAATAATAATAATATTTCATTTATATATCTACTTCATAAAAAATAAAAATTCACAAATTTGTCTCATGAAAATATTTAGATTTATCTACTTATAGTTTAATGTGACATTTTCTACTCTTGAAATTATGATAGTTTTGTGTACTTAAATTTCTCTCTTAATTTTAGTTATAATGAAATTGTTCTGTGAAAGTAATTTATAGTAAAAATATTAATTTTCTTTTTACTATTTGTATTTTTAATATCTCTTTTATAGAGATAAAAAAGATTAACTAAATATGTCATCTTTTTAATCTTGAGATTTTAAGACATAAGTTGTTCGAATAGACTGACTTTGGAAGTACACCCTTGTCAATTTTAAATTTAAGGATGTATGAGTTGTGGCTGTTAAAAAATCCTAATTCTTAATAAAATTAAAAATACAAAATTAAAATATCAACACACAAATACTTTTAAAGAATTACATAAACTTGATTTCTTCATTGCATCTGGAGATACGTAGAAGTAAGAGTCTACTCTTATCAAACTCAAAAAATAAAAAATGTAATTAATTAAGAAGATAAAAAATGAGTTAATTAAAAAGATAAAAATATAATAATAATAATCTTTTGCAAATAATAAATTTCTCAATAATAAATTCTTCTTGTAAAAAAACTTCTAAAATAAATTAATAAAATAAAAATAATAATTTGTATGGGGTGATATAGGTGCTTTAAAGTTATCTAATTTTGTACATTTCATTAGGGGTAACTGTCTTTATGACGGAGATCTTTATGATGAAAATTCATTTTCTCCCTAAGATTTACTTCTATAAAGAGGTTAGATTAAGGTGAAATGGAAGGATGGAGAGGTTGGAATGGGGTTGGGTTCACGCCACTCTCAAGGATGAGAGATAGTGAAGTATGCTTGCCACAAGGAGGGATCCTTGATAAAAGTTAAAAGACACTCTCTCCCAAGGGAGAAAAGCTCATGACGAAAGGTGGAGAGACGCTTTCTCAGTCACTCAAGGCTCACATGCAAGCATAAAGCTTAAAGTCTATTCAATTGATAAAAAATTCAAAGGTTCCTTACATGTAGGTGATGTGTCTTATATATAGGCTAAAGGGGGTGGGTTAAGCTTACTAAATCATGGGTTAATCTAATCAAGATTAGGCTAACTCTAGGTCAGTTAAATCTAACCATGGTAAGCTAACTATGGTCATGGTAACTCTAATCTAGTTTAGATACATTTGGTATAGATAGTAAAAAGAGGTGGCAAAGAATAGTCATGCTTAAAGCATGAGTAAGGGGGTGGCACCTAGGAAAGAAAAAGGTAGGAATAGTAGTCATGCTTTGTGCATGATTATGGGGGTGTGCTCTTAAGAGAGGGGGTAAGCATATCACATGTCCATTCTTACTAAAAGCTAGCCAAACCTAGCATACTCTAGCATAATGACTATAGTACCTTTGAAAATAAGGGGTGACCTGAATACAATGGTCAAAAGAGAAGACTTTCTCTCTCTCTCTCTCTCACACACACAAAATTTAGTTATATATTTTAAAATAAATTATATATTAAGTTATTAATTATATTTAATTTTGTTAATATATAATAAATTATCAAAAACAAAGAAATTAAATATATAAAATTAAAAATTAAATTATATTTTTATTAAATGCAATTTTTTTTTTATAAAGAAGAAGTAAGACTTAAGGTCGTACAAGGGCCATTCCCATAGAGTCAACCAAGATAGCTTGATCTAAGGAAGGAGAGCATCTATGAAAAACAGTAAAAAGCTTATCGCTAGTTGACCCCATTTTAGATAAGTCATCCGCACACTAGTTACCTTCGGACAAAACATGATAAAAGCATACCATTCACTCATATTGAATGCATTTTTTTATGATGTTGTTTATAGTCCCATGTAGGTGTAAGGAGGTAGAGGTGTTTATAGTGCAGTTTCAGGTCTAAAACTAGTTTGAACCAAACTATAGAAATAAGTATGGTGCGACTTGATCCGATTTAGATTAATTATAAAATCTAAAACAAACCAAATCAAACCAATCTTTTGTGGTTTTGTTTGATTTGGTTTTGCGGTTTAAAATTTATATTATTAAGTATTAAAAATAAATAAAAAATTTACTTCCAAAATTGTATAAAATCTTAGTCACTCCCAATAAAATTATATAAAAGTAATAATCATTAAACTTAAAGTATAAACAATCAATTCTTTTCAACATTACACTCTAGTGGTTATCGCCAAATTGTATCCATTGAAATTAAATAATATAGTTTTGCTAAAATATTTATTTATCAACTAATTCATATTAATTAAAAATCTTAATTAAAAATTTAGTCAAAATCTTATAAACTTAGAAATAATGAGTAATTGTATATGTCTGCTTAGAGATTTATTAAAATAAATAAGGATTAATAATTTGGTTTGGTTTGATCTGATTTCAACGTCTCAAACCGCAAATCCAACTAAACCACGCGGTTTGGAGATTATAAAAACCAAACCATCTCAAACTTAAACGTTTCTTTGTAACTTTCCTTATGGGTGGTTCGGTCTTTTGGTTTTTAATTTATTTTGATTCGGTTTTGAACACTTTATAAAGAAGGAACCTCCTTAGTTAAGAACTTGAGAGCCATAAATGAATCAAATCCGCAAATTATTTTTTGCATCTGAGTCCCATGTTGAAGTAATGAGATGTAGAATAGTTAGAAGTTCACCACATGTACTTGTCGTGTATCCGCAATTACCCGTCTGACCCCAGCAAAGCCTAAAGGACCAGATTATCCTAAAGAGCTTTCATCAGTGTTCAATTTAACTCATTGGTTTTGTGTGAAATCGTTCTAAGATATCTGTTTAGGTTAATGGCTTATTGCGTAATGGCACAAATTGTCTTGCTTGTTAGATGGTGAACCAATCTGTCCAAACCTTATCGTTTAAGGCTTTATCATTGCACGTCCGTCAAATGAACCAACATGTGCATACAAACAGCTCTGCATGGTCATGTTTGAGGTGCGTCTCAAACCAAGTCTCTTTGGTCATAGTGTAGAAATTTGCAACTTCATTGAAAAGTAAAACCACGTGCGTTTCGTGCAACTACAGTCTTATAAAAGATGTAGAATACTCTCATCCTCCACGCCACACCTGCAACAAAAAGGATAAAGGGGAATATGTCGCTTAAAGTAGAAAAGATTAGTAGATTAAAGGCACAAGTTTAAGATTGCACAATTTAGTAATAATTACAATATTTAACTATTAAACTAATTGATTTATATTTTTTAAAATTATATCAGTAAAAATCTTCATATACATATTCTGAATACACATATGTCGAATGAACCAAAACATATGTCGTTTGCAGGAAGGTTAGTTATGATAAATTCAGTATTGTCTAGCCTCCCACTATGCCTCTTCTCATTTTACAAAGTGCCCAAGAAAGTCCTAAAAGTCATTACCGGTCTACAGTGTTCCTTTTTGTGGGGAGGGAATGACCAGGAGAACAAAATTGAATGGGTTAGTTGGGAAAATGTGTGTCAGCCCAAGGAAGAAGGGGGTCTGGGGGTAAAGTGTCTATGGAACTTTAATTTGAGTCTGCTTGCAAAGTGGAGGTCGAGGATATTAATAGACCAAAATGCGATATGGTCGACTCTGTTGGAGAGTAGATATGGCCAGACATACAAATTCAACCAAAGACAGCAGAATTTATCTATAGTCTCGCAGTGGTGGAGGGATGTATGAGACATTGATGGGCCGAAAGCGGTGATACCAGACTGGTTTGTGAATAATGTCATGAAAAAAGTTGGGAACGGAAAGGATACTTTTTTTTGGAACAGAATTGGACAAGAGACGAACCTCTTAGCTTAAAGTTTTCCAGCTTATACGGGTTAGCGGCAGATAAGGGCACCACTATTAACCAGAAAAAGGAAGTATCAGAGGGGTGGAGTTGGGTATGGAGGAGGAACTATTTGTATGGGAAGAAGATCAACTCCGTCTTTTACAAAGCGTGCTACAGCCGGTGGTAATTGTGCATTACAGGTTGGATAGATGAAGTTGGAGGTCTAGTAGGGATGAAGGTTTCTCAGTTGCGGAGGCTTATGTGCTACTGCGCACGCAACAGACCTCAACGAGATTAACCGAGGTGGAACCCAACCATGTGAGACGAATGTGGAGAGATCGACTACCTTCCAAGGTAATTGCTTTCTTATGAAGATTATTGCTGGATAGATTACCAACCACTGACAATCTATTGAAGGGAGGTGTTGAGATTCTAAGAGAGGGGGCTCTATGTGTCTTTTGTAAAAGCGATATGGAAAGTAGGAATCATCTGTTCTTAACGTGTGCCAAGGCCCAATCTGTGTGGAGCAATATCATTAGCTAGCTGGGAATCCAAGGACCTATTCCGGGGGATTTGAATAAACTTTTTCTTTCATCGTCAGCATGGGTAGTTGGAAGGAGAAAGAAGAAGTGAAAGTATGTTTTCTGGCTGGCTGGTTGTTGGAGTATTTGGATTACTAGAAATCAGATTGTTTTTTATAACATACCGGTGGATTCAGTGGACATTCTGATGGTTATAAAGGTAATCTCGTGGAAATGGCTATCATACTCCTTCGGGTTTAATAGGGGGTGTGTGTTCTCGGATTGGTATGCTAATCCTATATTGTGTTTATTAAATATGATATAGGGGGATAAGTTATAACATGCTCCAATAGGATATGGAGGAGTATGTTTTCGTTTGTATTCTAAGAAACTCTTTGTTTCTTTTATTAAATATATTCTTAGCCTTTAAAAAAAAAATAATTTCTGAATACACATGTTTTGAGAAAAAGTATAAAAATCATAAACATGACAAGTGCGGTTCCAATCTAGATACGAATATAGTTTATACCCATGTATACTCGTCTTCATCCCATTAAAAAATATAGTATTTTCTAGTTAAAACATGTATTACCTGTCAAAGTAAAAGGGAGATATATATTTATAGTCGCAAGTTTATTTTGTCATGTTTAGTATATCTAGCATAAATAAATGCTAAAAAATAGTAACATCATTTGGTACACTTTTAAACAGAGTCTTGTTAACCAATGTCCTTAGAAGACTGGTTAAAAATAATTGTGTGATTAAATAGATTCGTATTTGAATAATCATTAGTGTGTCTTACTTTATTTAAAGGACAAGAATGTTGAGAAATGTTATATAATTTTAATTGATATATTGTTTGACGTGGTTTACACAATTTGTAAAATAAATTAATTAATTTTTGTTTTTAAATTTAATTAGATTAATTAAAATTATTGTACAGTTATCGATCAAAATCACATAATCACAAGTGATTTGGTAGTTGAAAACTATTTAATTTAATTTCGTATCAATACACACTGTGACCTTGAGAACCAGTTATAACACGTAGTACACCAACATTCTTGATTCTACACGTAATCACCAGCTATCATTATATGTTAATCAAACCTCTTGTCTGCATCACTGTTCTAATAGATAATATATAACGAACGAGATAGTGATGGTTAGATCCGATATAATTCGGGTGTATAAAAAAAAGTGAAGGTATACAACAATCCATTTGAAGTAAAATTTTAAAATTTGAAATTTAAATGTTGATGAGTCATGTATTCAATATGGTGCCTACAAAAAAAAAATGTATTCTGGTTTATGGTGTATTTCTTACTCTGAATGTACATTTCGTGTGTTACACTGAATTCTATTAATAATATTTTTTAATATAAAATAAATTTATCTGACAGAAAGCAATCAAGGTAAAGATTTGGTGAATCAAACATAATTAAAACAATTCACAAACAATATTAAGCACTGCATTACACTATAATATATAATTGGGTTTTACTTAGAGTACACCTTTATCAGCTTTTTATTAGATAGCTTAATACACTTCAAGACATCACAATCACATGGATATCCAAATTTATTTCTTACAAAGGAAAAATCTATATAAATTCATCCATTCTGATCGTCAAATATCAGACCAATTATGCAGATCAGCACTTAATTCTTATTTGTTTATGTTATATACTTGGATTGAAGCTATATTTATCAATATTTCTAGTGCACTTGTGCACGTATTCAATGTAGTCACATTGAGGGGTCAACTTTCTCACTATTCCTCTCATATTCAATTGGCCATTTGATGATAGCATCTCCATTATGATTAAGATAAAAACAATTATACATTATTAATGTAATAAGTTTGACACTCATAACTCTTTATATATAATAAATTTGTTAATTTTACAAATTAATATTTTAAAAGTTATGTAAACATAAAATTATAATTAATTGTAAGTGTAAAATTTTTTTACACTAACTGTATATAAGTGTTAAACTTCATGTTTATCAATAGTTTAAAATATGAGCTTAAAGACGTTAAATTGATGATGGATGTCTCCACCAAAGGGTTTGTAGTTTTTTTTTTTTAATAGCAAAAATATATTATATTATAAAATAGAACAAACAGTTGAAACGCAAAGGGTTTGTAGTTAATTGTTTTGTTCTCTTCATCAACGGATTCAATACTTTCTTGACATGTTGTAAACTTGCCATAATCTTTTGTTTCAAATGCAATATATCAAGACCAATAAATTAAAAAAATACATTATGCAAGAATTACGCAAAAAAAGATACATTTATTGATCAGATCATGTTTTCTTGCTCCTTTTTCATCTATGCTATGGAAGCTATGTTATGGAAGCTATGGTATAGATGGTTTGGCATACAATTGATACAAGTATTATTGCAAAGGGAAGCTAAAACGGTTGGTTTTTTTGTTTTGTATACATCCATTTGATCATTCTGGCTTCAAAGGAATAACATTATTTTTAGGTTAAATATATTTTTTAGTTCTTGTAGTTTAACCTTTTTTTGACCTTACAAAAAGTAATTTTTGTATTTAGTTTTTACATATTATGTTTGATGTTTTTCCCTTAAGCTACTAAAAATAACATTTAGAGTGGTAAATACATAGTATTTAAAGTATGTTAAAATGAAGAAAAGAAACAAATGTAAATTGTAAGGACTACAGGGAAAAGGAATTTTTTTAAGGATAAAAAGAAGAAAAAACACTAAATTACAATGACTAAAAATATATTTAACTCTTATTTTTATGAGTTAATTACACCTATAACCATTGAATTTAAAAAATTTTATGAAATTAAATAAATTTACTCTTTTTTATTTTGTTATATATTTAAAAATATTTCTCAAACATTTCTCCAACGTTACATTAACACTTTTTCGAAATAATAATTAAAAAAGTGAGTATTTAATTATAGAAAATTTTAGAAGATAGTACTCTGATCATTGACTTTTAAGGAAGAGGAATCCGATCATGAACAAGAACTAATAAAATTCAGATCATGGTTGTGCCCGGGAAAAAAACATGAAGGTTTACTTATTTTTTTGTCTTTCTAAATGGTCAACTATTCCTATATGTTATGTCCAAAGGTCAAATAGAATAATATATATATATATATATATATATATATATATATATATATATATATAGCTTGTTCAACAATCTAATATAGAATGGATTATTAGGACATATGATGTTATTAATATTATTTATTATTTAATATTAAATGTTAATCTATCTAGTCTGTTAATGGTTGGACTTTTATGTTTAATAATTTTAAAAATTGAAGACATAATATCATAATTAAAAAATAAACAAGTAAAATGTCAAAATTGAAAAGGAAAAGAAAATGAGAAATACTGAATATAATTAAGTACAACAATGTATCAAGAGGTGATCGATTCTTGTTTAATAAGAAATTCCACAACCTTCTAACCTCAAACACCAAGAGACTTAATTAATACAAGAAGATCGATGAATTCAGATGCCAATCTAACAAATACTAATCCCTATATAGTTTCTTTTCATTAATAAATTTACTTACCATTTTGTGTATTTTGACTTTAGTCCACATATCAAGAACCAATTCCAAATCCCAAAGAAAATATAGCTATAACCTTTTAATATGAATTAATTGAAAGAAAACTAAGGGGATTTTCGACACTGAAAACGAATTACAACTTTTAATCTACCCATTTTGGTTCTTTATTAATAGTTAGAATTTTAATTAATTACCTATGGTATAAATCCATCGGAAAACTATGATTACGGACGGATTTTGTTATATACTTATTAACGGATTTTGTTGCTCGCTAATAAGCATTTTTCTTGTACTATTTTGCGAGTCCTCACCTTGATGCATTGGTTGCATGCACTCAATTTGCAGAGGTTGCACGAACCTCAATTTCAGTGCTGAGTTTAATTACCAGCAAGTAACATAATAAAAAAAAGAAAAGTGATAGAAGCAAGAAATTGAACAAAAAAGGATGTAAATGGATAAGAATGTTGGAAGTACCGTGTCCCACTTTTATAGAACATAATTTTCTATAGACACCTTTCAAATTTTGGTAATATATAATGTTAGCGGTGTTTATTGGGTTGGGTAATCATATGATTCAATCTAACCCAACTCAATCTAAATAAATTAAGGTAGATTTTCTAGTTATTAGATCAAATCTACTTAACTAAATCAAGACAATTGCTTTTAATACCTCATATCTTCTATTTGCACCCAATAGGCTTTACAATTTTTTTCAAAACCCAAAAATACCTTCCCCTTTTCTTACCCTACTTGCGTAACGAAGTACATTCAAATGAGATTCAACTAGTATATTCCGAACCACATCATCCGGAAGGCAAATGAGATTCAACAAGTATGTTTCGGACAACATGATCCAGAATGTATTATGTTCATTTTGGACCAGTTGATCCGGAATGTATTATGTCCATTCCGGATCAATTGATCCAGAATGTATTATGTATATTCTGGATCAACTAATCCAGAAGTGGATCAAATGTGTATTCTGGACTACGTGGTTTGTGGTAAATATTGTTAGTTCCGGATCAACTGATCCAGAATACTATACACACTCGACATAGTACGAATAAAAACGCAAACAAACCCTCAATCTTAAATCCCAAAATTCTAAACCCTAAACTTTAAATCAAGCAAGTCATACCTGAATAAAATATTATTTTTCTTTTCAAATAGCGCTTAAATAAACAAATAATACCTTAAAGACTTATAAGAATGATTAAGAATTTACAATAGGGCAAAGTGTGAGAATTTGTGTTTGGCACACAACAGTAGCAAGAAAACCACAAAAAGACAAGAAAATTAAAAAATAAATTCAAAAAATTTAAATCAAATAAGGATAGGGGTATATTAGGAATTTACAAAAATATAAACTTTCGGAGGTGAAAATAGAAAATGGGGGTGTTAAAAGAAAATGCCCTAAATCAAACTGAAGGCATTTTCTTTTAACACCCCCATGTGTTATTTCACCCCCAAAGTTAATATTTTTTTGTAAATTCCTAATATACCCTTATCCTTATTTGATTTAAATTTTTTGAATTTATTTTTTTATTTTCTTGTCTTATTGTGCTTTATCTTGCTACTTTTGTATGCCAAACACAAATTCTCACATTCAGGTCTATTGTAAATTCCTAATCATTTTTATAAGTCTTTAGGGTATTATTCGTTGATTTAAGCACTATTTGAAAAGGAAAACACAATTTTATTCATGTATGATTTTATTGATTTAAAGTTTGGGGTTTAAGGTGTTGGGATTTATGATTAAGGGTTTATTTGCATTTTTATTCGTACTATATCGAGTGTTACAGTATTCCGGATCATCTAGTCCGGAATACGCATTTGATCAACTTCCGGATTAGTTGATCCGGAATATACTTAATACATTCCAGATCTCAGATCAACTGATCTCGAATGCACATAATACATTCCGGATCAGATGATCCAAAACATACTTGCTGAATCTCATTTGCCTTTCAGATCATGTTGTCTAGAATGTACTTCGTTACGCAAGTAAGGTAAGAAAAAGGGAGGGTATTTTTGGGTTTTGAAAAAAATTGTAAAGCCTGGGTCGTGTGAATAGAAATTGGGGGATATTAAAAACAATTGCCCAAACTCAATTAATCACTTACGGGTTGGGTCATGTGTTTTGATTTTTCACTCAAGACGCAACCCTATCCAACTCGGCCAATAATAACAATAAAAATAACAGTATTAATTTAAAATTCTAAAATACAAAATTAGATGAGATGTTATAGTTGTTTAACATATTTCACTATTATTTTTAGTTTTAATTTGGGCTAGTAATATTTTTCGAGTTGATATTCATATGTTTTGTTTTAGGTGATAAACTAATTTTTTATCTATATTTTTTTTCATGTTTAATGTTTGTGTGTAAGAAAAGAATACATATTTGTTGGCAAACACTCACTTTAATATCTAGTGTTCATTTAACTTTAGACATATGTTTGAGAATCACGAAGAGGCACAAATGGGCTTTTCTGAGTAGAAGTTGAAGATTCGGATAAGCACGATTGTGCTCCACTACAATACATTTATACTAAGTCAACAAAGTCCAAAAATCAATCAAACAAAGCATAGTCATGGTTAGATTATGCAGGCATGTGCTATGATTTTATTATTTATGCTCTTTTGTTAGGCATGCGCTTGGTCAATGTAGACACCCAATTTTGTCCGAATTTTTTTATTTTTGGACTTTATTGTGTGTCTAAAATAAGGTCTTTTATGCCAATTCTTAATGTAAAAAAAATACAGAAAAAGAAGAAAGTAAAATAATAAAATAATAAGAATTCATGTGAAACTAGTTGGTCCAAAAATAATAATGGGGTGTATTTAGCAAGTTAGGAAGTTTAAACAACACAAATAAAACCAAATGATTAAAGGGATACATTTAGCATAATTAGGGGGTCTAAGTTGAAATTTAAAAAAAATGAGAAAAAACATCAACTATTTTTGGCACAAATTCTTGAATATCATATTCATCCAAAAGGAAGAAAAGAGTCAAACTAAAAGAAAAAACAAAAAACAAACAATAAAAAGAAAGAAAGAAATACAAGACAAGTTATAAAAATTATATAATTAAATTCATTAAAACAAAAAGGAAAATTCAAAACATCAAACTAGAGCCACTAAGTCTGCTCTACCCGCCACAACTTTACATATTTAACTTCATGTATTCTGTACAAAATAAACTTGCAATGCTGCTATTTTCAATGTTGAAGCCACTTTTGCCCAAATCAATCACTATGCTAACTGGCTAGCTCTTTAAGCTATCAGTCCCTCAATTGCAGCTCACACAAAAAAAAGGTTAAAGAAAAGGAAATTGACTATGGACTAAAAGAAACATAGACAAAAAAGAAGAAAATTGGAGAGGAGGGTTATTTGATACATGTAATTGTAACATCAATAATTTTGTTTATTTGAGCCAAATATTTACTTAGAAAAGAAATTTCAAAAAAGAATACAAAGGAAAAAAAGAACAAAATTAAATATGAAAATAGAAATAAAAAACAACAAAAAACAAGATAATAGAATTCGGAATGACAACGGGCGGGGCGGGTGCGGGTTTGACCCTCCCCGTCCCTATCTCTGCAAAGTGCGAGACGGGTTCGGTATAAGAAAACAGGTATGAAATTTTAATCCCCATCCCTGTCCCTATCGGTATTTTCGGGTTTAGGTATACCCGCTGATATCCGTCATATTATTTTTTGTAATTTAAATTTATTTATTTATTATTAAATAAATTATATTGTTAAGTTATTAATTATATTTTAATTTAAAAAGTATATAAAGAATAATTAATAACAAAAAATTATAAATTAAAGTTTAAGAATTGAAATTTTTAATTAAATATATAAATTTAAACATATTATATAATCATTAAAATTATAACGCGCTGGGTATGAATTCGGGTACGGGACGGGTAGTCACATACCCATACCCGTACCCTACCCGGTTTAACACATCGGGTAATACCCGTACCTATACCCGATCAAACCGGGTAATACTTGTCAAAATCGGGACGGGTTCGGACGGGTACCGGGTATGAGTATTTTTGTCATCCCTAAATAAAATCCTTATAAATACAATAGAAGAAACCAATTAGGGGAAAAAAAAAAAAAAGAGAGAAGAGAGGAGACAATAGACATTGAAAGGAGGAGACAAAAAAAGGATAAGACATCACATAATAGATTGGAAAAAAAAGAGGAACAGGAGATAATCGAAAATGAAATCCACATAGCAACTCAAACAATTCAAAAGATTCAGAAAGTGATAAAAAAAGGAGGGAGCAAAAACAGATGAAGCTGAAGAAAAAAAGCACTAAGAAAGAGAACTTGAAAACACATGTCAAAGGGAAAACATAAAGATGATTTGCATTAGGTAAACTATTATTTTACTTTTTCTATCATTAAGTTATTTTTATTTTTTATCATGTAAACTCTCAAATGATCTCATTTGTTGTGGCCACCACAACCCCAACCATCTCTCACCGCACCAGTGGCAGTGCACCGCCACTCAATGCCATTGCCACTATGATAATGACCCCTCTTCTCTGATTCCCTCACGTAATTCGAAACCCTTGAAAGTGCCTTTCTTTTTTACCATCACGGGAACCCATTGGCACCGCCACTCTTGACACCCTACTCTCTTTGCGCTGAGTTCTCTGGCTTTGGCTTCTAGGGATTTATTCCCCTTTCTGTTCACAGGAAAGATAAGTTAAGTCTGTTGGCACTTTGCTCATCCACATTGGGAGCCTTACCTCTCAGTCTTTCATGGTTTACTTTCTCACTTAATGTTTCAAAATTTACCTTTTAAACAAATTATGGCATAAAATATAATTAGTAATAAATTTATATTAAAATAATATTTCGAATTATACCATTAAATTTGAAATATTAGAATTATTAAAAATAAAATTAATTAATTATGATATTATTTTTTTTTCTAATCTTTCAAGGATAAAACTTATGGTTTCCTTTTGCTGAATTTTAATAATCATTAATAGAAAATATTCTTTCTAAAAATAATTGTAATAAAATATAGAATTTAAATTGTTTTTACCATTTTCAATTGCAATATAGAATGAATTAGGTATAACATATTTATATTTTGAGATTTTGAAGACATAAATTGAGACAGTTTATTTTCTTAAATCTCATATTTAAATTAAAATCACATAATTAATTTTAATTTTGTATTAGGTCTTGAATAGTTTCAACATATAGAATTTGAGGATATCTATTGTGACAGTTTGGTGTAATTTAATTCTTATCATAATTGATAATATTCTCTTCTTATAAATAATTTTTTATAATTATGTGACATCTAAACTTTGTGTTTTACCATTTTTATTTTTTAATAGAGATCAAAGGTTAATTAGATGTAAAATTTTTTTATTCCCGATATTTAAAATCATATATTAAATTGAGAGTATTAGAATTTGAATAATTTCGTAAAAAAAATAAGGTTCATTAAATGTGACATTTTTTTACCTTGTACTGTGATAGTTTAGTGTACCCAAATTTATCTAATTCTCATCTTAGTTGATAATACTTTCTTCCTATTAATAAATAATAAATAAATTATGCCTAAACTTTCTTCTTCTTACCACTTTTATTTGTAATATTTCTTATAGAGATCAAGAGTTTAATTAGATGTGACATATTTTTATTCCCGAGTTTTAAGATATAAGTTGTGACAACCTTTATTTTAAAATCTCATCTCTAATATATATATATATATATATAATAATAATAATAATAATAATAATAATAATAAGGTTTTCTTTTTATTCTGAAAAATAAAAATAATATAAAAATAAGGATATTCTAATAAATTGATTCGGAGTTGTGACAGTTCGAAAATCATAAATCTTAATAAAATTAAAAATAAAAAACACCAATATACAAATTTAATTCAAGAATTACGTAAATTCTGATTCTCCATTGCATCTAGAGATAAGTAGGAGCAGGAGCCTCTTCAGTCGAGCCAAAAAAAAATTAATAATCTTTTCAATAATAAAGTTATTGTTAAAAAAATATTAAAATAATAAAATACAAAATAATCCTTGTGTTTTAAGGGATAAAATAAGTATTTTTAAAGTTATCTAATTTTGCATGTTTAATTAGTGGCAACTGTCTTTATGACGGATGTTATAAAGTGCTGATACCTTCTCTACATGAAATCGACTCCGAAACTCAAAATCTGGTTTCGTAGACCATTTCGTTTATTTTAAAGGTTTTCCAGATGTTTACCTCAATAAACATTAGTGGTGACTCGTCTGATTTTCAAATAATTTTTCGTCCTCCCATCGAGACCCACATATCAACAGATGGCGACTCCACGGGATAGTTTCAAGAGTCAAACCTAAAATAGTTAAATGTACAAAATTGATATCTATTTCTATATTTGTCTCACCACTTTGCTTGTTTGTTGTTTTTAAATAATTAATTTGTCTCACCACTTTCGTAGACCATTTCGTTTATTTTAAAGGTTTTTCTGATGTTTATTTCTGATGTGCAAAATTGATATCTATTTCTGATGTTTAAATAATTATCAATTTTGACTAAAATATAATTATTTTCTTGCAACTTGAAGTCCTTAAATACTTCAAAAGTCCTATCTTATAATTGATAAGATTATTTGATCATGTAAGCATTCTTCCCGTGTTTGATTTGAACCATTTTATACAAATAATTTGCATAATTAGTCATTTTTTGTTTATGGCCATCCATATTATCCTGATCTCATTCTCACCCTCTACTATCCACATAAAACTCCTTCCAAAAAAAGAAAAATTCATACTGGGAAAGTTTATGATGATTTGTTTGAGACGAGTTTTGTGAAAGAAAAAAAGAGAGAAACAAAGAAAAATTTTGAATGAAAATTTGCTAGACTGAAAATCTACAAACGCAGTCTAAGTGAACTTAAAACAGAAAAAAAGAAACAGTTAGCAAACATTTTGTTACATTTTATTTTAGAGTCAAAACTTTTTAAGAAATAAAACATTCATGACTTGAAATGATATGTGACCATGCTTCTTTATCCAAAAATGTAAAAATCAAAATGTGTAAACAAAAACCCTTTGTTATCAATTTTAAGCCTAAAAATAAAATCTTTTTTCAAATCACCACAAACTAGGATCACTGGTACACTGGGGGGAAAGTAGTATTTGTATCAAAGGCACTGAATTCATAATCTCACAAGAAAAGAAGAGAAAGAAGGAGAAAAATATGTGAAATAGAGTGACAACACAACCATAGTGAATATTTAAAATGAAAAAGCAAGGAAGGAAACAAGAAATGAGATGAAATACTTGGTGAAAAAGAAAGAATACACTGAACATTCTTGTTTTATCCTATAAATATTCATTAGGGCCCTCATATACAACATTACAAACCTAACAAAAGTCAACATTGACCAAAGGTTGATTGTTATTTCTTCATTAACTTTGATCATAAGATAAAATAATTTGACTTCTTTTGTCAATATACGTGTTAGCTAGAAAAAAAAGGAAATAGAAAAAGGATAAAAAAGAAAACCAACCTCATAAGTCAAGCAAAACATATTCATTTTGGCTCTTTTTTTTTTGGATTTCACCTTGAAATTTAATTGTGGTCGTGTTTCTATTTTTAATCTCACCTTTCAAGTCTATTTGAGGTGATGGTTGAAATGACATCTCAAATTCAATTCATATCCAAATGTTACTTTTCAAATTTGAAATTGGTGCAATTGAACAATTTTGACCTGAGTTCAATGGGGAACCTTCTACCATAATCATTTCACTCCTTTAGTTCCATCTTCCTAGCATGTGAGATGACTTCCTAAGTCCATTTCATCATCGAAACCTTAAAATGGGGCAAATTGTCAAACTTGCATCTTTATTTTACAGATTGGGACGATTCATACTCTTTTCACAATAGAGGGAGCCAAAATTCATGAATAAAACTATTTCCTATTTCCTGGTCAATTAAACCCTTTCCATAAAAAAACTCAATCTTCCCCGTAAAAAACTCAATCTTCAAAAAAGAAAAAATAAACTCTTTGGCATCCTCATCCTTGTCATTTAAATAATGCCTCAAACCAAAATAAAAAGCTCAGAATAATCATTCAATCAGTAAGACAAATAAAAAAGTCAATTAATTGATTTCAAGTTGCACTTTGCAACACAAGGGTCAAATAATAATGATTTAAGAAAATAAAAACAATGAAAAAAGGGTTTGCGAGAATTGACATTTCTCAGAAAATTGATGAATTCAAAGATTTATTTTACAAAAACTAGAATTTTTTCACCATCATTTTAGCATTGCATAACATTAGATTTGGTGCATCTTCAGTGTTGCCTTCATTTTGTTGGACGTTGTATCTTTTTTTTTCTTGAGTCTCATACCCATTCACTTTCATGTTTGTTCATACATTCAAGAAGCATGTGTTTGCATCCCTTCTATATTCAAGTTAGGGTTCCTTTATTGTGGGCCTGTTTTTATATTTAATGTCACCTTTCAAGTCTATTTGAGGTGGTTTTTCAAAATACATCTCAAATTCAATTCATACCCAAATGTTACTTTTCAAATTTAAAATTGGTGCAATTGAACCATTTTGAGCTGAGTTCAATAGGGCACTTTCTACCATCATCATTTCACTCCTTTAGCTCCATCTTCCTAGCATGTGAGATCACTTACTAAGTCCATTTCATCATCGAAACCTTAAACTGGCGGCATTTGGTAAAAAATTTCATGCTTCATTTTAGATATTGGGACAATTCAAACTCTTTTCACACTAGAGCAAGCCAAAAAGCATGAATCAAACTTTTTCTTGTTTGATCCTTACTTTTCGTTAAACCCTCTCCATGAAAAACTCAATCTTTAAAAAAAAACAAAAAACTCCATGGCACACTCATCCTTGTCATTTAAATAATGATTCAAACCAAAATAACAAACTGAGAATAATCTTTCAATTAGTAAGACATGTCAAAAGGTCAATAAAGTGACTTCAAGTTGATAGAAATAAAAGGAAACCTTAAATCAATAGATACAAGATTATAGTATGTATAGAGAATTAAATATAAAAAAGATAGAGGAAAGAGAATTTGTGTACCTCAAATATATTGAATTGAAGTTCTTGATCTTCAAGAACAAAAAAACCCTAGGAATGATTATTGTAGAGATATGAGTTCAATAAGAACTATTGAGGATTTTACTACCTACTTTCTAGGGGATTATTTTAGAGAATGTGTATTGTTGTTGTTATAATTTGCTTAATGGGATGACAAATTTATAATCCCCCAGGGTAGGCAGAGACCCTTCAAATGGGCTTTTTTTTATGATTGACTCAACCTATCACAGAGTCAATCTTACTATAATCCCATTCAAATAATCATAAAGATATTATAAGATATGATTATCACCAAATCTTAAATTGCCAGATAATGATAAAATATAATTGATTAATACCAATCCATTATTATTTCCAACATTCTCCCACTTGGATGGTATTAATCAATAATACAAAGATAAATCATTAAGCTAGAATGACAATTATAGACAAATCTTATATTAGACAATGAGAAATTTGAGCTACAAAATAATATCCGATAGGGATATATATCATAAATATTTCTCATAAAGCATATAGAATAATGTAGTTCAATAAATGATACTACATGGTTTCAAGCATCCAAAAATGCTAAGAGATATGTTACTAAAATGATATTACTTTACACATATCTCATACCAGAGTTTTAGACTCCCATTGATCTAAGACATCAAAACTTAACCAAACCATATGAGTTATAAAACTCCAAAGTTAAGTATTTGATCAGTGAATAAAAAAGTGTTTAATTAATATAATTTTTTTTTTACTTGAGTCCGAAAAATTATATAGGTGAGAAAGCATAATTTACATGCATCTAATTATTCATCATAGCCTAATAACATATGTAATTACATATAGGCTACATAAATGCTTTATAATATTTGGCATTTAACTAATCCGAGTTTCAAAATGAGTGACTATGTAAGAATCCAAAGATAAGTAGGAAATCCATAAATTCCCTACTAAAACCTCATAGACACCTAGTTTATATTAAATGACACTCAGATTATTGTGGCTACAAAATGTCAATTGAGCAAACACTTAGATAATTGGTCCAAACAAAAAAAAATTCATAAGTACTTCAATAGTGCGAAATTGTACTCAATAGGAGTACTATCATGATAAGCACTTTTTTTACAAAGTAGAAAATCATACTCAATAAGAGTATTGCATCTACAATATACTTATAGAATTTTGACCAAACAAAATGTGAAATTTTGGATAAAGAAATGCACAATACTTAATTGCATACCAAAAGAATTAATGTGCAATGCCCAACAAAATGCTCTTAACATCCATTAAAGATGTCTATTAAGATACAATGAATTATGTATCTCAATTAAAATAGGACAAAAATAAATAGTCAAGTCCTATAAAGTATGTCATATTATAATTAAATGTGCACAAGAATATATGACAATACAGATAGATAAGTCTCGAGACATGATACAAAATTATATACTTCTAAAATTTTGATCAATTAAAATATGAAAATTGGGTAAAAGAGATGCACAATGCATAATTGTATGTCAAAAGGATTAATGTGCAGTACCCAACAGAATGACCTTAACATCAGTTAAAGATGTCTACAAAGATACAATGGATTTTATGTATCTCAATAAAAATAGGACAAAAATAAATAGAGAAGCCCTATAGAATATGTCATATCATAATTAAATGTGCACACAATTATATGACAATAAAAAATATATAAGTTTTGAGAGATAATACAATATTATATATACTCCCACTAATCCTCAATATACCAAAAAAATATTAGGATTATAATTAGGGTACACTAGTATTAAAATTTCTAGTGATAGTGGGATGATGACTTTATAAGATAATAATAAAAGTGAATTAAAATTCACTATTATTCTACTTAAGGAATTAGAAAGTAGTAGAATAACGAATGATTAATGAGAGAAGTGGTTAAAATAACAAGAATATGAAACCTACAAATTCATCCATAAGAATAAATAATTCTCACAAATGGTTTCATAATTAACCATATATTAATCGATCTTTACAAAAATATTGATCCCTATGAGGATCTTGAAAAAATAATTATATGAGTGAGAAAATTGATCACTTGATAATTTTACGTAGAATATGAGATCATAAGCAAGTTCTCAAGTAATCATAAACAAAAATCAAGTGCTACAATAAACAATATTTACACACACTTGAGAATAAAACATGATTACATGCAGCAGAAGAATGAGACATACTCTTGCATATATTAAGGATATAATAATAAATAGTCTCTAACTCTCATCACAATTTATAATGGACATAGGTTTATTTATATATCCCAAAATAAAGCCTCTAGCTTTTACAAGAATACCATTAATAATATTATAAAATATGGTATGGAGAAATTAATCTCTTAAAATTTGGGATTCCTATATTGTCCTTACAAGAATTTCATACTAATATTGCAAATCAATAGAGAGTTTGTTATACAAGAAAATATTTTACAAGAGACCAATATAAAATCCTTAATATAGATCCCAACAATGTGATAACAAATAATGTGATAAAAAAAAATAATTTTATCAAGAACATTTGTTTTTTCACATGTATGATTAATTGGACATTTAAGGTAAAAATCTTATATCACGACAATTTATTTTATAAGATATTAATTAAAATTCTAATATACAAAACCCTTCGACTTGATAAAGAAAAAATAAGTTGACATAACAAAAAAATACCCAGAGGACTAAATAAAATTCAACTATTTCTTTATCAATATATATAGAAAATTTTCACCACAAAAAATGCAACATTTTTTTTGAAGGAAAAAATGTCCAATTAAAGGTTATAAGTCAATATGGAACAAAAGGAAATGAGAGTGTAAATTTTGGTTCCATATAAATATAACTAAACATGATCAAATGAGGGAAATAAACTGAACATTACAAAAATAAGGAAACATTATGTAATTCTAAAAGTTCAGTTAAAAGAGAATCCCTAAAGAAATTACAATGTACTATAACTTATATCAATAAAATCCTAATACCGATAGGGTATTAAAAAATCATTAACATAAGCCAAGAAAAATACATTGTATAACACCAATTTACATTAATAACAATACACCGATAGAGTATAGTTATCATCAATGCAATAAAAAAATAATTATATCACAAAATTCACATAAATGCATCCAAAATAGTGAAATTATAATTATGTAAATGAAAAAAGAAATTATGCATATTGTCCAATAAATTTGCATAATTTTAATCATATATATTATATGACCAACATACAAAATTCACATTATTATACCCATGATAGACAAGTAATAATAATGCAAATTAATAAAAAAATTATGCTCATAAGAGAAGGACAATTAAGATTGTGCATAATTGATAAAATAACATAAAATGAATTTATAAATGATAATTCAATATTAAAGAGAGTACAGTATAATTGGAGAATACAAATACTGTAAAGAATTATCACAATGAAAATAGGTCAAAAATTCAAGATTATAATAGTAAAAAAAAAATTAATTTAATCTTGAATTAATCAAATTTTTTTTATACTAAAAAATACCAATAATATAAAAATATTAAATAAATATGGTATTTTTGAAAAAATAAGAATATAAAAAATTAGCAAGCACATTCAATGCTTTTGAGAATGAATTTAACACACGAATCATCATACATGATCGTATCAAAACGACAAAGTTCTCCCTTGACCAAATCACAAAAATATGGGTATAAAAATGAGTCCATGCAACCCCATTAATACTTTCCAAAGTAAAAGTTAACACAAATATATTATGTTGCCCACACAAATCACTCATATTGGTCAAACATAAAAAAAGGAAAACCATTAAGTAATTTTAAAAACAATTTACCCCATAATTATTTAAAAGAAAACTAGGTTTTAAAGGGGTAGCACTTAAAAAGAAGTTTCAATATATAATTTACCCATGTAAGAGTAAGGGAATGAAACTTTAACATGTTATTTTAACAATAACAAGTAGCGTAAACCCTAATTTTTTTTGTGAAAAAACTAATAGTGAACTATATTATAAAATTTCACTAATAACACAAAAAATCTTCAATTCAAATTTAATTTTCTAATAGAAAACAACCATAATTCTCTAATAGAAAACAACCATAATATGTATCTAATTTGGCTCTGATACCAATTGATGGAAATAAAAGGAAACCTTAAATCAATAGATACAAGATTATAGTATGTATAGAGAATTAAATATAAAAAGATAGAGGAAAGAGAATTTGTGTACCTCAAATATATTGAATTGAAGTTCTTGATCTTCAAGAACAAAAAAACCCTAGGAATGATTATTGTAGAGATATGAGTTCAATAAGAACTCTTGAGGATTTTACTATCTACTTTCTAGGGGATTATGTTAGAGAATGTGTATTGTTGTTGTTATAATTTGCTTAATGGGATGACAAATTTATAATCCCCCAGGGTAGGCAGAGACCCCTCAAATGGGCTTCTTTTTATGATTGACTTAACCCGTCACAGAGTCAATCTTACTATAATCCCATTCAAATAATCATAAAGATATTATAAGATATGATTATCACCAAATCTTAAATTGCCAAATAATGATAAAATATAATTGATTAATACCAATCCATTATTATTTCCAACACAAGTTGCACTTTGCTGCACAAAGGTCAAATGATAATGATTTAAAAAAATCAAAACGATGAATGAAAAAGGGCTTGCTTGAATTTGCATTTCTCAGCAAAATGATCAATTCAAAGATTTATTTTACAAAAAATAGAGTTTTTTCTGCATAACATCACATTTGGTGCACCTTCACTGTTGCCTTCATTTTTTTTTTACGTTGTATTTTTTATTTTTGCTTGAGTCTCGTACCCATTCTCTTGCATCCCTTCTACATTCAAGTTAGGGTGACTAACATACACTTTCATCTCTACATAATCTATCTACACTTCACTCTACATGTGTTCATTACAACATCTATATCAAATTTCATTCTCACAATCTCATAATCTCACAAAAAAAGAAGAGAAAGAAGGAGAAAAATATGCGAAATAGAGTGTCAACAAAACCATAGTGAATATTTAATATGAAAAAGCAAGGAAAAGCTAGGAAGGAAAAAAGATGAGATGAAATGCTTGGTAAAAAAAAGGAAAATACACTAAAGATTCTTGTCTTATCCTGTAAACATTGATTTGGGCCTTCATATATTTTCCTTTCAAATAACTATTAACCTTTGACAACGTTACAAACCTAAAGAGAGTCCACATTGACCAAAGGTTGATTGTTATATTTCCATGAACTTTGATGCTAAGATAAAATAATTTGACTTGCTTTATCAATATAGTTGTTAGTTAAAAAAAAGAACAAAAAAAAAAAAAGAAAAGAGAAAAAGGATAAAAGAGAAAAAAAACTCATAAGTCACTTAAGCAAAACATTTTCATTTTGGTTCTTTTTCTACATTTCACCTTGAAATTTAATTATGGGCTTGTTTTTATCTTTAATGTCACCTTTCAAGTCTATTTGAGGTGGTTTACAAATGGCATCTCAAATTGAATTCATACCCAAATGTTACTTTTCAAATTTGAAATTGGTGCAATTGAACCATTTTGAGTTGAGTTCAATGGAGCACTTTCTACCGTCATCATCTCACTGCTTTAGTTCTATCTTCCTAGCATGTGATATCATTTCCTAAGACCATTTCATCATTGAAACTTTAAACTGGAGGCATTTTGTCAAAACTTTCATGCTTCACTTTTATAGAGATTGGCACAATTCAAACTCTTTTCACACTAGAGCGAGCCAAAATTCATGAATCAAAGTATTTCTTAGTCCATCCTTACTTTTGGTTAAACCCTCTAAACTCAATCTTACCCATAAAAAACTCAATCTTTTAAAAAAAAAACTCCATGGCACACTCATCCTTGTAATTTAAATAATAATAATGATTCAAACCAAAATAACAAACTGAGAAAAATCTTTCAATTAGTAAGACAGATCAAAAGGTCAATAAAGTGACTTTAAGTTGCACTTTACAACACAAGGGTCAAATGATAATGATTAAAAAAAATCAAAACAAATAATGAAAAAAGGGTTTGCATGCATTTGCATTTCTCAGAAAATAATCAATTCAAAGATTTATTTTAAAAAACATAATTTTTTCACCATCATTTTAGCATTGCATAACATTGCATTTGGTGCATCGTTAGTGTTGCCTTCATTTTGTTGGACGTTGTATTTTTGTTTTTACTTGAGTCTCGTACCCATTCCCTTTCATATTTTTCCGTACATTCAAGAAGCATGTGTTTGCATCCATTCTACATTCAAGTTAGGGTGACTAACATACACTTTTATTGCTACATAATCTATCTACACTTCACTCTACATGTGTTCATTACAACATCTATAATTAACTTTGATGCTAAGATAAAATAATTTGACTTGTTTTGTCAATATACTTGTTCGCTAGAAAAAAAACAAGAAAAAGGAAAGAGAAAAAGGATAAAAAATAAAAAAAAACTCATAAGTCTCTCAAGAAAAACATTTTCATTTTGGCTCTTTTTTTGCATTTCAACTTGAAATTTAATTGTGGGTCTGTTTTTATCATGTCACCTTTTATGTCTATTTAAGGTGGTTGTTCAAATTATATCTCCAATTCAATTCATACCCAACTGTTACTTTTAAAATTTGAAATTGGTGCAATTGTACCATTTTGACGTGAGTTCAATGGGGGCCCCTTCTACTATCATCATTTCACTCCTTTAGTTCCATCTTCCTAGCATGTGAGATCACTTCCTAAGTCTATTTCATCATCGCAACCTTAAAATGAGGGCAAATTCTCAAACTTTCATATTTCATTTTAGAGATTGGAAAAATTCATACTCTTTTCACACTATAGTGAGTCAAAATTCACGAATCAAACTATTTCCTCGTCGATCCTTACTTTTTGTTAAACCCTCTCTATAAAAAGCTCAATCTTCGCCATAAAAAACTCAATCTTTTAGAAAAAACAAAACTCCCTCGTACACTCATCCTTGCCATTTAAATAATTCTTCAAACTAAAATAACAAACTGATAATAATCTTTCAATTAGTAAGACAGATCAAAAGGTCAATAAAGTGACTTCAAGTTGCACTTTGCAACACAAGGGTCAAATGATAATGATTTAAAAAAATGAAAACAATGAAAAAAAGGTGTGCGTGAATTTGCATTTCTCAGAACAATAATCAATTCAAAGATTTTTTTACAAAAAAATATAAGGTTTAGGATTACAATGTGTATTTTTATTTAGCCTTTGTATTATGGGAAAAATTAGTTTAGGATTTATTTTGGGACTTAAACCTTGACTTGTGAGGTCAGAAGTCCATTTTTTTCATTTTCTAGTCACAAGGGTATTTTAGTCATTTAGGGGGGAGGGACCTACATTTCATTTAAGGTTCATTTAGGGTTCATTTGAGAGGAATTTAGCTCTCAAAATTTCATGCAAATGGCCAAGAGGCCTCCCACCATCTCTTTAAATACGCTAGGTTGGACTACATGTGGTCACTTTGAATATATTGGATATTTGAGAGAGTTTTCCTCATCAATCCTCTTCCTTAGTCATTTAGGGATATCTTGGCCCCTTCGTCTCCTCTCTACCTTTAGAAGGAGCTTAGGTCTCCGTATGATTGCCCTTCACCCTCTTCAAGTGAAGTGAGCTAGCCAAAGAGACACTATCTAACCACCACCACCCAAAACACCATTCTTTTGTCTCCATTTTTTATGAACCACTTTCACCCTTCATAAGCCCTATTTTCACACCTATTTTAGCCCTTGAAGAAGATCCATTTCAATATCTCATCTTGGAGAAGAGTTGGTGACACCATGGAGAAGGTGGAGCCATCACGGTGACTAACATACACTTTCATCTCTACATAATTTGTCTACACTAAACTCTCCATGTGTTCATTACAACATCTATATCGAATTTCATTCTCGCAATCTCGTAAAATCAAACAATTGCATGTTATCAATCAAAGTCATTCGCATTATGTCATGTATTTCTGTAGCATCGTGGAGACGAGTCTTGTGAAAGAAAAAATAAAAAGAAAAGACAAACAAAAAAAAAGTTTGAATGAAAATCTGCTAGAATGAAAATATGCAAAGGCGGTCTAAGTGAATTTAAAACACAAAAAAGAAAAAGTTCGCAAGTAGTTTGTTAAATTTTATTTTAGAGTCAAAACTTCTTAAGAAATAAAATACTCATGACTTGAAATGATATGTGACCATGCTTCTTTATCCAAAAATGTAAAAATAAAAATGTGAAAAAAAAAATCATTTGTTACCAATTTTGACATTAAAAATAACATCTTTTTTGAAATCATGAGAAATAAGGAGTAGTAGTGTGCCCGGGAAATAGCAAGTTCGTATCAAAGGCACCGAATTCATAATCTCACAAAAAAAGAAGAGAAAGAAGGAGAAAAATATATGAAATAGAGTGACAATGCAACCATAGTGAATAATTAATATGAAAAAGTATGGAAGGAAAATAGAAATGAGATCAGGTACTTGGTGAAAAAAATATATATACTGAAGATTCTTGTTTTATCTTATAAACATTCATTTGGGCCAACATATCCTTCCTTTCATATCATTGTTAGCTTTTGAGAACATTACAAACCTAAATACAAAGTCCACATTCACCAAAAGCTGATTGGTGTTTTTTCATGAACTTTAATCCTAAGATAAAATAATTTGACTTGTTTTGTCAAATACTTGTTAGCTAGGAAAAAAGGAAAAAAAAAAAAAATCTCATAAGTTGCTCAAGCAAAACATTTTCATTTTGGCTCTTTTTTTGGATTTCACTTTCAAATTTAACTGTTGGCATGTTTTTATCTTTAATCTCACCTTTCACATTTTGCCTCTCCAACAACAATCTAAGTGAATTTAAAACAAAAAAAAAAGTTACCAAGCAGTTTCCTAAATTTTATTTTAGAATGAAAACTTCTTAAGAAATAAAATATTCATGACTTGAAATGATATTTGACCATGCTTCTTTATCCAAAAATGTAAAAATAATAATGTGAAAAAAAATTCTTTGTTACCAATTTTGAGCCTAAAATAAAATCTTTTTTCAAATCACCAGAAACAAGGAGGAGCTGTGTACTGAGGAAATAGTAACATTTGTATCAAAGGCACCAAATTCATAATCTCACAAAAAAAATAGAAAGAACGAGAAAAATATGAGAAATAGAATGATAATGCAACCATAGTGAATATTTAATATGAAAAACCAAGGAAGGAAAAAAGAAATGAGATAAAGTACTTGGTGAAAAAAAAAAAATACACTGAAGATTCTTGTTTTATCCTGTAAACATTCATTTAAGCCTACATAGCCTTCCTTTCATATCATTCTTAGCCGTTGACAATGTTACAAACCTAAACAAAGTCCACATTGACCAAAGGTTGATTTGTATTTTTTCATGAACTTTAATCCTAAGATAAAATAATTTGACTTGTTTTGTCAATATACTTGTTAGCTAGAAAAAAAGGGGAAAAAAAAAAGAAAAAAATCTCATAAGTTGCTCAAGCAAAACATTTTCATTTTAGCTCCTTTTTTTGGATTTCACTTTCAAATTTAACTGTTGGCATGTTTTTATCTTTAATCTCACCTTTCACATTTTGGCTCTCCAACAACAATCTAAGTGAATTTAAAACAAAAAAAAAAGTTACCAAGCAGTTTCCTAAATTTTATTTTAGAATGAAAACTTCTTCAGAAATAAAACATTCATGACTTGAAATGATATTTGACCATGCTTCTTTAACCAAAAATGTAAAAATAATAATGTGAAAAAAATTCTTTGTTACCAATTTTGAGCCTAAAATAAAATCTTTTTTCAAATCACCAAAAACAAGGAGGAGCGGTGTACCGAGGAAATAGTAACATTTGTATCAAAGGCACCAAATTCATAATCTCACAAAAAAAATAGAAAGAATGAGAAAAATATGAGAAATAGAATGATAATGCAACTATAGTGAATATTTAATATGAAAAAGCAAGGAAGGAAAAAATAAATGAGATCAAGTACTTGGTGAAAAAAAAAAATACACTGAAGATTCTTGTTTTATCCTGTAAACATTCATTTGGGCCTACATAGCCTTCCTTTCACATATTCTTAGCCGTTGACAATGTTACAAACCTAAACAAAGTCCACATTGACCAAAGGTTGATTGGTATTTTTTCATGAACTTTAATCCTAAGATAAAATAATTTGACTTGTTTTGTCAATATACTTGTTAGCTAGAAAAAAAGGAAAAAAAAAAGAAAAAAATCTCATAAGTTGCTCAAGCAAAATATTTTCATTTTAGCTCTTTTTTTGGATTTCACTTTCAAATTTAACTGTTGGCATGTTTTTATCTTTAATCTCACCTTTCACATTTTGGCTCTGCAATGACAATCTAAGTGAATTTAAAACAAAAAAAAAAGTTACCAAGCAGTTTCCTACATTTTATTTTAGAATGAAAACTTCTTAAGAAATAAAACATTCATGACTTGAAATGATATTTGACCATGTTTCTTTATCCAAAAATGTAAAAATAATAATGTGAAAAAAAATTCTTTGTTACCAATTTTGAGCCTAAAATAAAATCTTTTTTCAAATCACCAGAAACAAGGAGGAGCGGTGTACCGAGGAAATAGTAACATTTGTATCAAAGGCACCGAATTCATAATCTCACAAAAGAATAGAAAGAATGAGAAAAATATTAGAAATAGAATGATAATGCAACCATAGTGAATATTTAATATGAAAAAGAAAGGAAGGAAAAAAGAAATGAGATGAAGTACTTGGTGAAAAAAAAAAAATACACTGAAGATTCTTGTTTTATCCTGTAAACATTCATTTGGGCCTACATAGCCTTCCTTTCATATCATTCTTAGCCGTTGACAACGTTACAAACCTAAACAAAGTCCACATCAACCAAAGGTTGATTGGTATTTTTTTATGAACTTTGATCTTAAGATAAAATAATTTGATTTGTTTTGTCAATATAGTTGTTAGCTAGAGAAAAAAAGGAAAAAAAACTCATAAGTTGCTCAAGCAAAGCATTTTCATTTAGGCTCTTTTTTTGGATTTCACTTTGAAATTTAACTATTGGCATTTTTTTATCTTTAATCTCATGTTGAATTTTTGGCTCTGCAAGGACAATGTAAGTGAATTTAAAACAAAAAAAAAAGTTACTAGGCAGTTTGCTAAATTTTATTTTAGAGTGAAAACTTCTTAAGAAATAAAACATTCATGACTTGAAATGATACTTGACCATGCTTCTTTATCCAAAAATGTAAAAAAAATCCTTTGTTACCAATTTTGAGCCTAAAAATAAAATCTTGTTTCAAATCACCAGAAACAAGGAGTGTACTGAGGAAATAGTAGTGTTTCTATCAAAGGCACCAAATTCATAATCTCACATAAAAAAGAGAAAGGGGAAAACATGTGAAATAGAACCACAAGGCAACCATCCTGAATATTTAATATGAAAAAAAGAAATGCGATGAAGTATTTGAGGTGGTTGTTCAAATGACATCTCAAATTCAATTCATAACCAAATGTTACTTTTCAAATTTGAAATATGTGAATGTGAACAATTTTGACGTGACTATAATGGGGCAATTTTTATCATCATTATTTCACTCCTTTAATTCCAACTTCATAGTATGTGAGATGAGTTCCTAAGTCCATTTCATCATCGAAACCTTAAATTAGGAGCAAATTGTCTAACTTCCATCCTTCATTTTAGAGATTGGAACAATTCATACTCTTTTCACACTAGAGCGAGCAAAAATTCACGAATCAAACTAGTTCTTGGTAGATACTTACTTTTTGCTAAACCCTCTCCATAAAAAAACTCAGTCTTCTCCATAAAAAACTCAATCTTTTATGAAAAAAAAAAAACAGTTACCAAGCAGTTTGCTAAATTATATTTTAGAGTGAAAACTTGTTAAGAAATTAAACATTCATGACTTGAAATGATATGTGACATGCTTCTTTATAAAGAAATGTAAAAATAAAAATATAAAAAAAACCTTTGTTACCAATTTTAAACCTAAAAATAAAATCTTTTTTCAAATAACCAGAAACATGGAGCAGCGGTGTACCGGGGGAAATAGTAGTGTTTGTATCAAAGGCACTTAATTCATAATGTCAAAAAATAAAAGAGAAACAATGAGAAAAACATGTGAAATAGAGAGACAACGCAACCATAGTGAATATTTAATATGAAAAAGCGAGGAAGGAAAAAACAAATAAGATGAAATATTTGGTGAAACAAAAAGAAAATACACTGAAGATTCTTGTTTTATCTCGTAAACATTCATTTAGGCCTTCATATCCTTCCTTTCATATCATTGTTAATCCTTGGCATCATTACAAACCTAAACAAAATCCACATTGACCAAACGTTGATTATTATTTTTTCATGAACTTTGATCCTAAGATAAACTCATTTGACTTGTTTTGTCAATATACTTGTTAGCTAGAAAAAAAACAAAAAAAAATCAGGAAAGAGAAAAAGGATAAAAAGAAAAATTCATAAGTTGCTCAAGCAAATCATTTTCATTTTTGCTCTTTTTTTAGATTTCACCTTGAAATTTAATTGTTCGCATGTTTTTATTTTTAATCTCATCTTTCAAGTTTATTTGAGGTGGTTGTTCAAGTGATATCTAAAATTCAACTCATACCCAAATGTTACTTTTCAAATTTGAAATTCGTGCAATTGAACCATTTTGATGTGACTTCAATGGGGCAATTTCTACCATCATCCCTTCACTCCTTTAGTTCCATCTTCCTAGCATGTCAGATGACTTCTTAAGTCCATTTCATCGTCCAAACCTTTAACTAGGGCCAAATTGTCAAAGTTTAATCTTTCATTTTAAATATTGGAATAATTTATACTCTTTTCACACTAGAGCGAGCACTAATTCATCAATCAAACTATTTTTGGTCGATCCTTACTTTTCGTTAAATGCTATCCATAAAAAACTCAATGTTCCCCATAAAAAACTAAAATAATCAATTTAAGGATTTCTTTTACAAAAAATATAACTTTGTCACCATCATTTTAGAATTGCATAACATCGCATTTGGTGCATCGTCATTGTTGCCTTCATTTTATAGGACGTTGTATTTTCTTTTTTTGCTTTAAGTCTCGTTCTCATCCGCTTTTATATTTGTTCATACATTCAGGAAGCATGTGTTTGCATCCGTTCTACATTCAAGTTAGGGTGGATAACATACACTTTCATCTCTACATAATCTATCTACACTTCACTCTCCATGTGTTCATTACAACATCTATATTGAATTTCATTTTCACCATCTCAAAAAATCAAACACTTGCATGTTATCAATCAAAGTCATTTTCAATATGCCATGTATTTGTCTAACATCGTGGAGACGAGTCTTGTCAAACAAAAAATAAAAAGAAAAGAGAAACAAAGGAAAAGTTTGAATCAAAATTTGCTAGACTGAAAATCTACAATGACAGTCTAAGAGAATTTAAAACAAAAAAAAAAAACAGTTACCTAGTAGTTTGCTAAATTTTATTTTAGAGTGAAAACTTCTTAAGAAATAAAACATTCACGACTCGAAATGATACGTGGCCATGCTTCTTTATAAAAAATTGTAAAAATAAAAATATGAAAAAAAACCTTTGTTACCAATTTTGAGCCTAAAAATAAAATCTTTTTTCAAATCACAAGAAACATGGAGCAGCGGTGTACAGGGGAAATAATAGTGTTTGTATCAAAGGCACCGAATTCATAATCTCACAATAAAAGATAAAGGATGAGAAAAACATGTGAAATAGAGTGACAATGCAACCATAGTAAATATTTAATATCAAAAGAAAGGAAAAGCAAGGAAGGAAAAAAGAAATGGGACGAAATATTTGGTGAAAAAAAAAATACACTGAACATTCTTGTTTTATCCCGTAAACATTCATTTAGCCTTCATATCCTTCCTTTCATATCATTGTTAATCATTGTTAATCCTTGACATCATTACAAACCTAAACAAAGTCCACATTGACAAAAGGTTGATTGTTATTTTTTGATGAACTTTGATCCTAAGATAAAATCATTTGACTTGTTTTGTCAATATACTTGTTAGGTAGAAAAAAAAAACAGGAAAGAGAAAAAGGATAAAAAAGAAAAAAAAAAACTCATAAGTTGCTCAAGCAAAACATTTTCTTTTTCGGTCTTATTTTGGATTTCACCTTGAAATTTAATTATTGGCATGCTTTTATCTTTAATCACACCTTTCAAGTCTATTTGAGGAAGTTTTTCAAATGACACCTCAAATTCAACTCATACCCAAATGTTACTTTTGAAAATTGAAATTGGTTCAATGGAACAATTTTGAGGTGACTTTAATGGGACAATTTCTACCATCATCACTTCACTCCTACTTCCTAAGTCCATTTCATCATCAAAACCGTAAATTGGGGGAAAATTGTCAAAGTTCCATCCTTTATCTTAGAGATTGGAACAATTCAAACTCTTTTCATACTAGAGCGAGCACTAATTCATGAATCAAACTATTTCCTGGTTGATCCTTACTTTTCGTTAAACCCTCTCCATAAAAAACTCAATCTTTAAAAAAAAAAATTCCTCACACTCTCATCCTTGTCATTTAAATAATGCTTCAAACCAAAAATAACAAACTGACAATAATCTTTCAATTAGTCAGATAGATCAAAAGGTCAATAAAGTGACTTCAAGTTGCACTTTGCAATACAAGGGTCAAATGATAATGATTTAAAAAAATCAAAACAATGATGAAGGGTTTGCGTAAAATTGCATTTCTCAGAAAAATAATCAATTCAAAGATTTCTTTTACAAAAAATATAATTTTGTCACCATCATTTTAGCAGTGCATAACATCACATTTGGTGCATCTTCATTGTTGCCTTCATTTTGTAGGATGTTGTTTTTTTATTTTTTTATTTTTTTGCTTAAGTCTCGTTCCCATCCGCTTTTATATTTGTTCATACATTCAAGTTAGAGTGACTAACATACACTTTCATCTTTACATAATCTATCTACATTTCACTCTCCATATGTTCATTACAACATCTATATTGAATTTCATTTTCACCATCTCATAAAATCAAACACTTGCATGATATCAATCAAAATCATTTGCAGTATATCATGTATTTGTCTAGCATTGTGGAGACGAATCTTGTGAAAGAAAAAATAAAAATAAAAAAGAAACAAAGGAAAAGTTTGAATCAAAACTTGCTAGACTGAAAATCTACGACGAGAATCTAAAGTGAATTTAAAACACAAAAAAGGAAAAGTTACCAAGCAATTTGCTTAATTTTATTTTAGAGTGAAAACTTCCTAAGAAATAAAACATTCATGACTTGAATTGATATGTGATCATGCTTTTTTATCCAAAAATGAAAAAATAAAAATGTGAAGAAAATCCCTTTGTTACAAATCTTGAGCCTAAAAGTAAAATGTTTTTTCAAATCACCAGAAACAATGATCATCGGTTTATAGGGGGAAATAGTAGTGGTTGTATCAAAGGCACCGACTTCATAATCTCACAAAAAAAGAAGACCAAGATGGAGAAAAACATGTGAAAAAGAGTTACAATGCAACCATACTGAATATTTAATATGAAAAGGCAAGGAAGGAAAAAAGAAATGAGATGAAATACTTATGAAAAAAAAAAATACACTAAAGATTCTTGTTTTATACGGTAAACATTCATTTAGGTCTTCGTATCATTCCTTTCATATCATTGTTAACCTTTGACAACATTACAAACCTAAACAAAGTCCACATTGACCAAAAGTTGATTGTTATTTTTTCATGAACTTTGATCCTAAGATAAAATCATTTGACTTGTTTTGTCAATATACTTGTTAGCTAGAAAAAAAAAACAACAATAAAAGGAAAGAGAAAAAGGATAAAAAAAAAACAACTCATAAATCGCTCAAGTATTTCATGTTTGCTCTTTTTTTTTTATTTCCCCTTGAAATTTAATTGTTGGCATGTTTTTATGTTTAATCTCACCTTTCAAGTCTATTTGAGGTGGTTTTTCAAATGAAATCTGAAATTCAATTCATACCCAAATGTTACTTTTCAAATTTGAAATTGATGCAATTGAACAATTTTGACATGACGTCAATGAGGCCATTTCTACCATCATCATTTCTCTCCTTTAGTTCCATCTTCCTAGCATGTGAGATCACTTCCTAAGCCCATTTCATCATCAAAACCGTAAAATGGGGGCAAATTGTCAAACTTTCATGCTTGATTTTAGAGCTTGGAACAATTCAGACTTTTTTTGACACTAGAGCGAGTGAAAATTCATGAATCAAACTATTTCTTGTTTGATCCTTTCTTTTTGTTAAACCCTCTCCATATAAAACTAAATTTTCCCCATATAAAACTCAATCTTTAAAAAAAAAAACAAAAAACTCCCTCGCACACTCATCTTTGTCATTTAAATAATGCTTCAAACCAAAATAACAAACTGACAATAATCTTTCAATTAGTAAGACAGATCAAAAGGTCAATAAAGTGACTTCAAGTTGCACTTTGCAACACAAGGATCAACTGATAATGATTTAAAAAAAGCAAAACAATGAAAAAAGGGTTTGCGTGAATTTCCATTTTTCAAAAAAAAATAAATTAATCAATTCAAAGATTTCTTTTACAAAAAATATAATTTTTTCATCATCGTTTTAGCATTGCATAATATCGCATTTGGTGCATATTCATTGCTCTCTTCATTTTGTTGGACCTTGTATTTTTATTTTTATTTTTTTGCTTGACTCTCATCCCCATTCCCTTTCATATTTGTTCATACATTCATGAAGCATGTGTTCATACATGATATTTGTCTAGCATCATGGAGACGAGTCTTGTGAAAGAAAAAATAAAAAGAAAAGAGAAACAAAGAAAAAGTTTCAATGAAAATTTGCTAGACTGAAAATCTACAAAGGCAATCAAAGTGAATTTAAAACAAAAAAAGAAAAAGTTGGCAAGCAGTTTGCTAAATTTTATTTTAGAGTCAAAACTTCTTTAAGAAGTAAAACATTCATGACTTGAAATGATATGTGAACATGCTTCTTTATCGAAAAATGTAAAAATAAAAATGTGAAAAAAACCCTTTGTGACCAATTTTGAGCCTAAGAATAAAATCTTTTTTCAAATCACCAAAAACAAGGATCATCTGTGTACCGGGGGAAACAGTGGTGTTTGTATCAAATTCATAATCTCACAAAAAAGAAGAGAAAGAAGGAGAAAAACATGTGGAATAGAGTGACAACGCAACCATAGTAAATATTTAATATGAAAAAGCAAGGAAGGAAAAGAGAAATGAGATGAAATACTTGATGCAACAAAAAATATACACTGAAGATTCTTGTTTTCTCCTACAAACATTCATTTAGGCCTTCATATTCTTCCTTTCATATCATTGTTAACCTTTGACAACCTTACAAACCTAAACAAAGTCCACATTGATCCATTGAAAAGAAAAAGGTTGATTGTTATTTTTTCATGAACTTTGATACTAAGATAAAATAAGTTGACTTGTTTTGTCAATATACTTGTTAGCTAGAAAAAAAAAACAAAAAGAAAGGAAAGAGAAAAAGGATAAAAAAAAGAAAAAAAAACTCATAAGTCGCTCAAGCATTTCCTTTTCTCTCTTTTTTTTATTTCACCTTAAAATTTAATTGTGGGCGCATGTTTATCGTTAAATCTCACCTTTAAAGTCTACTTGAGGTTGTTGTTCAAATGACATATCAAATTCAATTCATACTGAAATGTTACTTTTCAAATTTGAAATTGGTTCAATTGAACAATTATGATGTGACTTCAATGGGGAAATTTCTAACATCATAATTTTGTCACCATCATTTTAGCATTGCATAACATCGCATTTGATGTTGGAAATAATAGTGGATTGGTATTAATCAATTATATTTTATCATTATCTGGCAATTTAAGATATGGTGATAATCATATCTTATAATGTTTTTATGATTATTTGAATGGGATTATAGTAAGATTGACTTTGTGATGGTTGAGTCAATCATAAAAAGCCCATTTGAGGGGTCTCTACCTACCCTGGGGGATTATAAATTTGTCATCCCATTAAGCAAATTAAAACAACAATACACATTCTCTAGAACAATCCCCTAGAAAGTAGGTAGTAACACTCTCAAGAGTTCTTATTGAACTTATATATCTACAATAATCATTCATAGGGTTTTTGTTTTTGAAGATCAAGAACTTCAATTCAATATATCTGAGGTACACAGATTCTCTTTCCTCTATCTTTTTTATATTTAATTCTCTATACATACTATAATCTTGTATCTATTGATTTATGGTTTCCTTTTATTTCCATCAATTGGTATCAGAGCCAAATTATATACATGTTATGGTTGTTTTCTATTAGAGAATTATGATTGTTTTCTATTAGAAAATTAAATTTGAATTGAAGATTTTTGTATTATTAGTGAAATTTTATAATATAGTTCACTATTATCTTTTTCACGAAAAAAATGAGGGTTTACGCTACTTGTTATTGTTAAAATAACATGTTAAAATTTCATTCCCTTACTCTTACATGGGTAAATTATATATTGAAACTTCTTTTTAAGTGTTACCCCTTTAAAACCTAGTTTTCTTTTAAATAATTATGGGGTAAATTGTTTTCAAAATTACTTAATGGTTTTCCTTTTTTATGTTTGACCAATGTGAGTCATTTGTGTGGGCAACATAATATGTTTGTGTTAACTTTACTTTGGAAAGTTTTAATGGGGTTACATGGACTCATTTTTATACCCATATTTTTGTGATTTGGTCAAAGGAGAACTTTGTCATTTTTATACGATCATGTATGATGATTCGTATGTTAAATTCATTCTTAGAAGCATTGAATGTGGTTGCTAATTTTTATATTCTTATTTTTTCAAAAATACCATATTTATTTAATATTTTTATATTATTGGTATTTTTGAATATAAAAAAAATTTGATTAATTCAAGATTAAATTAAAATTTTTTTACTATTATAATCTTGAATTTTGGACCTATTTTCATTGTGATAATTCTTTACAGTATTTGTATTTTCCAATTATATTGTACTCTCTTTAATATTGAATTATCATTTATAAATTGATTTTAGGTTATTTTATTAATTATGCACAATCTTAATTGTCCTTCTCTTATGAGCATAATTTTCTTTATTAATTTGCATTACTATTACTTGTCTATCATGGGTGTAATAATGTAAATTTTGTATGTTGGTCATATAATATATATGATTAAAATTATGCAAATTTATTGGACAATATGCATAATTTCTTTTTTCATTTGCATAATTATAATTTCACTATTTTGGATGCATTTATGTGAATTTTGTGATATAATTATTTTTTTTATTGCATTGATGATAACTATACCCTATCGGTGTATTGTTATTAAATTTGGCGTTATACAATGTACTTTTCTTGGCTTATGTTAATGATTTTTTTAAACCCTATCGGTATTAGGATTTTATTGATATAAGTTATAGTGCATTGTAATTTCTTTAGAGATTCTCTTTTAACTGAACTTTTAGAATTACATAATGTTTCCCTATTTTTGTAATGTTCAGTTTATTTCCCCCATTTGATCATGTTCAGTTATATTTATATGGAACCAAAATTTACACTCTCATTTTCTTTTTGTTACATAATGACTTATAACCTTTAATTGGACATTTTTTCCTTCAAAACAAAAAAATGTTGCATTTTTGTGGTGCAAATTTTCTATATATATATATATATATATATTGATAAAGAAATAGTTCAATTTTATTTAGCCCTCTGGGTATTTTTTTGTTATGTGAACTTATTTTTTCTTTATCAAGTAGAAGGATTTTGTATATTATAATTTTAATTAATATCTTATAAAATAAATTGTTGTGATATAAGATTTTTACTTTAATGTCCAATTAATCATACATGTGCAAAAACAAATGTTCTTGATAAAATTATTTTTTCTTATCATATTATTTGTGATCACATTGTTGGGATCTATATTAAGAATTTTGTATTGGACACTTGTAAAATATTTTCTTGTATAACAAACTCTCTATTGATTTGCAATATTAGTATGCAATTCTTGTAAGGACAATATAGGAATCCCAAATTTTAAGAGATTAATTTCTCCATACCATATTTTATAATATTGTTAATGGTATTCTTGTAAAAGCTAGAGGCTTTATTTTGGGATATATAAATAAACCTATGTCCATTATAAATTGTGATGAGAGTTAGAGACTATTTATTATTATATCTTTAATATATGTAAGAATAGGTTTCATTCTTCCGCTGCGTGTAATCATGTTTTATTCTCAAGTGTGTGTAAATATTGTTTATTGTAGTACTTGATTTTTGTTTATGATTACTTGAGAACTTGCTTATGATCTCATATTCTACGTAAAATTATCAAGTGATCCATTTTCTCACTCATGTAATTATTTTTTCAAGATCCTCATAGGGGTCAATATTTTTGTAAAGATTGATTAATATGTGGTTAATTATGAAACCATTTGCGAGAATTATTTATTCTTATGGATGAACTTGTAGGTTTCATATTCTTGTTATTTTAACCACTTTTCTCATTAATCATTCGTTATTCTACTACTTTCTAATTCCTTAAGTAGAATAATAGTGAATTTTAATTCACTTTTATTATTATCTTATAAAGTCATCATCCCACTATCACTATAACTTTTAATACTAGTGTACCCTAATGATAATCCTAATATTTTTTTGGTATATTGAGATTAGTGGGAATCTTGTATTATCTCTCGAAACTTATATATTTTTTATTGTCATATAATCGTGTGCACATTTAATTATGATATGACATATTCTATAGGGTTTCTCTATTTATTTTTGCCCTATTTTTATTGAGATACATAAAATCCATTGTATCTTTGTAGATATCTTTAACTGATGTTAAGGTCATTCTGTTTGGTACTGCACATTAATCCTTTTGGCATACAATTAGGCATTGTGCATCTCTTTTACCCAAATTTCATATTTTAATTGATCAAAATTTTAGAAGTATATAATTTTGTATCATGTCTCGAGACTTATCTATCTGTATTGTCATATATTCTTGATCACATTTAATTATGATATGACATACTTTACAAGACTTGACTATTTATTTTTGTCCTATTTTAATTGAGATGCATATAATTCATTGTATCTTAATAGACATCTTTAATGGATGTTAAGAGCATTTTGTTGGGCATTGCACATTAATTCTTTTGGTATGCAATTAAGTATTGCGCATTTCTTTACCCAAAATTTTACATTTTGTTTGGTCAAAATTCTATAAGTATATTGTAAATGCAATACTCCTATCGAGTATGATTTTCTACTTTGTAAAAAAGTGCTTATTATGATAGTACTTCTGTTGAGTACAATTTGCACTATTGAAGTACTTATGAATTTTTTTTTGTTTGGACCAATTATCTAAGTGTTTGCTCAATTGACATTTTGTGGCCACAATAATCTGAGTGTCATTTTATATAAACTAAGTGTCTATGAGGTTTTAGTAAGGAATTTATGGATTTCTTACTTATCTTTGGATTCTTACATAGTCACTCATTTTTTAAACTCGAATTAGTTAAATGTCAAATATTATAGAGCATTTATGTATCCTATATGTAATTACATATGTTATTAGGCTATGATGAATAATTAGATGCATGTAAAGTATGCTTTCTCACCTATATAATTTTTCGAACTCAAGTAAAAAAATATTATATTAATTAAACATTTTTTTATTCACTGATCAAATAATTAACTTTGGAGTTTTATAACTCATATGGTTTGGTTAAGTTTTGATGTCTTAGATCAGTGGGAGTCTGAAAACTCTCTTATGTGATATGTGTGAAGTAATATCATTTTAGTAACATATCTCAGCATTTTTGGATGCTTGAGACAATGTAGTATAATTTTATTGAACTACATTATTCTATATACTTTATGAGAAATATTTGTTAATATGCATGATATTCTTGTGCACATTTAATTATGATATGACATACTTTATAGGACTTGACTATTTATTTTGTCCTATTTTAATTGAGATACATAATTCATTGTATCTTAATAGACATCTTTAATGGATGTTAAGAGCATTTTGTTAGGCATTGCACATTAATTCTTTTGGTATACAATTAAGTATTGTGCATTTCTTTACCCAAAATCTCACATTTTGTTTGGTCAAAATTCTATAAGTATATTGTAGATGCAATACTCCTATCCGGTATGATTTTCTACTTTGTAAAAAAATTCTTATTATGATAGTACTTCTATTGAGTACAATTTGCACTATTAAAGTACTTATGAATTTTTTTTGTTTGGACCAATTATCTAAGTGTTTGCTCAGTTTACATTTTGTGGCCACAATAATCTGAGTGTCATTTTATATAAACTAGGTGTCTATGAGGTTTTAGTAGGGAATTTATGGATTTCCTACTTATCTTTGGATTCTTACATAGTCACTCTTTTTGAAACTCAGATTAGTTAAATGTCAAATATTATAGAGCATTTATGTAGCCTATATGTAATTACATATGTTATTAGGCTATGATGAATAATTAGATGCATGTAAATTATGCTTTCTCACCTATATAATTTTTTCGGACTCAAGTAAAAAAAATATATTAATTAAACACTTTTTTATTCACTGATCAAATACTTAACTTTGGAGTTTTCTAACTCATAGGGTGTGGTTAATTTTTTATGTCTTAGATCAGTGGGAGTCTAAAACTCTGTTATGAGATATGTGTGAGTAATATCATTTTAGTAACATATCTCTTAGCATTTTTGGATGCTTGAGACCATGTAGTATCATTTTATTGAACTACATTATTCTATATACTTTATGAGAAATATTTGTTAATGTGCATGATATATATCCCTATCAGATATTATTTTGTAGCTCAAATTTCTCATTGTCTAATATAAGATTTGTCTATAATTGTCATTCTAGCTTAATGATTTATCTTTGTATTATTGATTAATATCATCCAAGTGGGAGAATGTTGGAAATAATAGTGTATTGGTATTAATCAATTATATTTTATCATTATCTGGCAATGTAAGATATGGTGATAATCATATCTTATAATATCTTTATGATTATTTGAATAGGATTATAGTAAGATTGACTCTGTGATGGGTTGAGTCAATCATAAAAAGCCCATTTGAGGGGTCTCTGCCTACCCTAGGGGATTATAAATTTGCCATCCCATTAACCAAATTACAACAACAATACACATTCTCTAGAATAATCCCCTAGAAAGTAGGTAGTAACACTCTCAAGAGTTCTTATTGAACTTATATATCTACAATAATCATTCATAGGGTTTTTGTTTTTGAAGATCAAGAACTTCAATTCAATATATCTGAGGTACACAGATTCTCTTTCCTCTAGCTTTTTTATATTTAATTCTCTATACATACTATAATCTTGTATCTATTGATTTAAGGTTTCATTTTATTTCCATCATTTGATGCATCTGCATTGTTGCCTTCATTTTGTTGGATGTTGTATTTTTTTTTCTTGAGTCTCATACCCATTCCCTTTCATATTTGTTCATACATTCAAGAAGCATGTTTTTGCATCCCTTCTACATTCAAGGTAGGGTGACTAAGATACACTTTCAACTCTACATCTCTAATAATCTATCTACCCTTCACTCTCCATGTGTTCATTACAACATATATATTGAATTTCATTCTCACCATCTCATAAAATCAAACACTTTCATGTTATCAATCAAAGTCATTTGCATTATGTCATGTATTTGTCTAGCATCGTGCATGTTGCATCTAAGCCCAATGCCATATTGAAACCCTAAGTAAATTCTTCGTCTTGCTTGCACATTGCATCAAGCCAAGCATTTTTCTTACACCTTTCATCTAGTCAACTGCTTGTCTAACATTTTCATTAAGTGTAACATTTGTCTCATAGCAACATCATGTATGTCCAAGTCCAACATCTTCATAACACCTTGCATTCAAAGTCCAATATTTGGCCTGTATCAACATTGATGCATGAGTCTTCATTCATTCTCAAAACATCATCTAGCCTTTGCAATCATTGCATATTAGGTCGTCGTGCTCACAATAACACATTTCTAGTCACTAACATCAATCCATATTGAGTATGTGCCTTGTATATCATCTAAAGTTCAACAAGCATTGCACTTGGGTCTCCACCTACCATATCATCTTAAGTCTCATGATCATGATCATTATGTATTGAGTGTTTGTCAAATCTCTATGAACATCGCATATCCTCCAACATATCATGAATATTTCATAATGGGTCCTTACCCACCATTGTGAAAATCATCGTTTCTTTGCAGAGTTAAATTGCTTTCTTGAATTGATTGAAGTCTTATTTTTTTATGTTTTCTTACTTGTACCTTTATTCAGATCCCTGCACCCATTCCAACTTGCATTCGAGTCCCCACGCCCGCTTCATTTTGCATTTAGGTCCCCATGCCTACTCCCATTGCATTCAGGTCCCCGCACCCACTCCAACTTGCATTCAGGTCCCTGTACCCATCCCAGCTTGCATTTGGGTCTCCACATCCACTTCAGCTTGTCATTTGGGTCCTCGTGCTCACTCTAGCTTGCATTTGAGTTCCTACACCCATTCTAGCTTGAATTCGAGTCCCTGCGCCCACTTCATTTGGCATTCAGGTCCCCATACCCACTCTAACTTGCATTCGTGTCCCCGCGCCCACTCCAGCTTGCATTTGAGTCTCCATGCCCACTCTAACTTGCATTTGGATCCCCGTGCCCACTCTAACTACCATTCGTGTCCCCGCGCCCACTCCAGCTTGGATTTGGGTCTCCACGCCCACTCCTACTTGCATTTGAGTCCTGCACCTATTCCAACTTACATTTGGTTCCATGCGCCTACTTCATTTTGCATTCAGGTCCCCGCACCCACTCCAACTTGCATTTGGGTCACTGCATTTTATGTTTTGGGTCCCCATGCCCACTACATTTTACATGTCGGGTTCCCGTGCTCACCACATGTTTTTCATTTCAAGCCTTGTACTCGTTGTGTTTTCCATTCAGGTCCTCGCACCCACTGCGTTTTATGTTTTTCCCCCCATGCCAATTACATCCATTTGGTCTTTATGCCTATTTCATTATTTTTTTTTGTCTCTAAGCCAACTTGTGTGTATTTTGGGTCCTTGTGCCTACTCTCTATCATATTTTGGGTCCTCACACTCCTTCCTTTTTGTATGTTTAAGTGTTCGCATTCATTTATTCACCTTTGTCGATGATTTTTATGCTCTCACATGTGGCCAACATTGGGATCTATATCTTTATTTATATTTTACTAAAATAATATAAAAACTTAGATTTTTTATATTATTTGGTAAAATGTAAATAAAGAGGGGCAACTATAGACACCAAATTTTTTCCAGATTTTTGTTATTTTTGGACTTTACTCTGTGTCTAAAATGAGGTCTTTTAGTCCAATTCTTAATGTATAAAAAAAAAAAAAAAGGAGAAAGAAAAAGAATAAAATAATAAGAAATCATGTGAAGCTAGTTTGCTGAAAAAAAAATAATGGGGTGTATATAGAAAGTTAGGAAGTTTAAACAAACGAAATCATTAAAGGGGTATATTTAGCATAATTAGAGGGTCTAAGTTGAAATTAAAAAAATGAGAAAAAGAATCAACTAATTTTGCCACAAATTCTTGAATATCATATTCATCCAAAAGGAAGAAAAGAGCCAAACTAAAAATAAAAAAAGAAAAAGACAATAAAAAGAAAGAAAGAAATACAAGACAAGACAAGTTATAAAAATTATATAATTAAATTAATGAAATCCATAGGGCAAGTTATCTGCAACATAAACTGAGGCCTTGTTGCTCTACCTATCACCACCACTATTTTTCTGTGCTCAACTCCCTAAAAGTATATGTTTCTTCACAATGAAGGAAGATAATAGAAGAAACCAATTAGGGAAGAAGAAAAAAAGAAATGAAAGAGCAAACAATAGGCAGTGAAAGAAGGAGACAAAAAAAGAAGAAGAAATCACATAATAGACAAGAAAAAAGAGAGGTAGAAGAGAGAATACGAAATCCATAGGGCAACTTAAAAAATTCAAAAAGTGATCAAAAGAAGAGGGAGCAAAAACAGATGAAGCTAAACCAAAGAAGCACTCAAGAAGAAAACTTGAAAACACATGTCAAAGGGATTAAGGCATAAGGATGATTTGCATTAGGTAAGCTGTTTTGTTGTGGACTTGCTTTACTCTTTCTATCATTAAGTTACATTACTCATTTTATCATGTCAACCTTATAGAATTTGAGGACATTTACTATGACAGTTTAGTGTATTCAAATTTATTTAATTCTCATCATAATTGATAATATTTTGTTCCTATAAATAATAATTACGTCACATCTAAACTTTTTTTTACCACTTTTATTTTTTAATAAAGATCAAGAGATTAGTGAGAGGTGACATATTTTTATTCCCAATATTTAAAATCATATATCAAATTGAGAGTATTAGGATTTGAATAATTTCGTAAAAAAAAGGTTTATTAAATGTGACATTTTTTTGACCTTGTGGAATTTGAGGACGCGTACTGTGACAGTTTAGCATCCTAAAATTTATCCAACTCTCATCTTATTTGATAATACTTTCTTCCTATAAATAAATAATAAATACATGACGTCTAAACTTTCTTCTTCTCACCACTTTTATTTGTAATATTTCCTATAAAGATCAAGGGTTTAATTAGATGTGACATCTTTTTATTCCTCAGTTTTAAGATATAAGTTGTGATAACCTTGACATTAAAATGTCATCTCTACAATATATATATAATAAATAATAATAAAAAGGTTTTCTTTTACTCTGAAAAGTAAAAATAACATAAAATTAAGGATATTCTAATAAATTGATTTGTGTGTAATTTTTAGAACATATGAACTATGACAGTTAGAAAATACTAAATCTTAATAAAATTTAAAATAAAAAACACCAATATACAAATTTAATTAAAAAACTATATAAATTCTGATTCTCCATTACATCTGAAGATAAGTAGTAGTCCTCTTCTGTCGAGCCCAAAAACATATAAAATAAATTAATAATATTTTCAACAATAAATATATTGTTAAAAAAATTAAAATAATAAAATACAAAATAATCCTTTTATTTTAAGGGTTAAAATAAGTATGTTCAAAGTTATCTAATTTTGCATGTTTAATTAGAGGTAACTCATCTTTATGGCGGATGTTGTAATATGTTAATATCTTTCCTAAACGTAATAAACTCTCAGACTCAAAATCTGGTTTTACGGACCTTTCTTTTATTTTAAAGGTTTTTCTAATATTTTCCTCAATAAACATTAGTCACGACTCCTCTAATTTTCAAATTAGTTTTCGTCGTCCCGTCGAGATCCACATGTTGACAATCAACCACATCCTCACTTCGCTATTGAGCATGACTGTGCTCAACATAAGCATAACTATGCTATTTAAATTTTGAGAAGTATGCTAAGAAAACACAATCGTGCTTACTTCAACATGCTAAATAGGAACTTATGCCTTTGCTATAAAAACCAAGAGACAAGAAATTAAAAGGGTCTGATTTTTGCCCTAAAGAAGATATAGATCTATGACTTGAAATTGAGAAAAGGTGTGGGATGTTTGGCTTTACTTTATCCATATGCGTCTGATCCTCTTTTCTAGGTTTGTGATGTAAATTGCTCTGTGACCCTCTATACTATGCAATGAAATTCAATGTTATTTAGTGATTAATTATTTCACTATTTTTGTTTGTTAAACAAAGTTAGTTACTCTGATTTCTTAATCATTTTAATATTCATGATCCTTGATATTTGAATTATTAAATTGTAGAACAATTGAGTTTATTATAATTCAAATGAACAAATGTGTTACGTGAACCTCCAATCGATTAATAAACTTAATCACCACTTTTGAGAACCAATAAATTGATTCTAATTGGAATTCATATATGATCAACATGGAAAATAATTTTGAGTTAAAGTGTTTGTGTAAGAATGAACAAACGCACAATAAATTTAGTAGGGTACAGGAAATCAATGAATAACGAGAATTGAATTGCTTAATAAATAGGTGTAACACATTACAATTGAAATTATAACCATAGGCCTTAATCCATCGCATTATAAATTATTCCTTTACTCTCTTAATTAAATTGATTAAGAATTACCACTTCTTATCCTTTCGATACGATATGTTACTATTGCATAGAGTACACTTTGTGCATGATTAGGGTATTCTTTACGGCTTAAATTTTGATAACATTTCTTAATATTTATTGATTTTAATTTGTTTTTTTAATATTTTAATTATAGTTATAATTTTCTATTCATTTTTACTTTACAAGAATTATATTTTCTATTTTAAAAAAAAATACTATAAAAATATAACAAAAATTATTTAGGAATTTTAAATTTGAAATTGTTATAAATAATTAAGTTGATTGATCCAACGTAACCAAACTCATTCATGAGAAGTCGGATTAATTTAGATTTTGTTTGTACAAATTCAACTTCAACCTGAAAAATTTTAGTTAGGTTGGATGACCAATCCCATCTGTATACACCCTATATATAATCTATAAATTAGTAATTAACAAATACAAGTCGATTACTCAATTTATAATTTTTATTAGTATATAAGATTCATGTAAGTATGAATTAATTATCTATCATTTTAAAATTTCAATGTGTCAACATTTATGTTATTCTTAATTTTACGTTTAAAATAAATAAAGTAATAAAGTTAAATGTCAAATTAATAAATAGTAGATAGGAACACAATGTGAATTTATTAAATGAGAGGAAGTAATAAAATATGTAATTAAAAAGCTTTTATCCTTTTTATGGAAGCACTGTTATTTTGCTTGGTTTAAGGAGAAGTGATAACACGCTTTTTCAATTATAAAATTATCAGTTTAATTTTAAAAAATTGTCTGATCATATATTTATCTTATGCTAAATTACGTTTTTTAGTCCCTAAAAGTTAACTAAATTTAATTTTTCTTTAAATATTAATATATCCTCTCATTTCTCACAAATAAACATTTTTTTTCATCTCATATATACCCATACACACATAAGAGATGTATTTAGTGAGAAAGGTATTTTTATGTGAGAGTGAGAGAGTTTAATTTTAGCCACTAGATCATAATATATTATTGAGATTAAAACAACTTACTTAAATATATCAAGTGGTGACAACAATGACGGTGGTGGTAGTGACAGCGGTGGTAACAATAATAGTGATATTAAGTAACGGTGAAGGAGAGATATAATATCTTTAAGTGATTGTTTTAATCTGGACCGTATATTTTTATGTAGTGGCTAAAATTAAATTCCTTCACTCTCATATAAAAATATTTTTCTCACAAGAAACATCTCATATAGACATGATATCTTTAGTGCATTAATATTTAAGGGTCAATCTTTCATTGTTGAGGAATTTTGGCAATATCTCTAAAAGGGCTTGGACGTGGCTAAAAACATTATTTAATGTTTCGTCAATTGCATTTGTTGAGAGGTCTACTCAACAAAAATTATGTTTTACTAGATTTGTTAAGAGGATTGCATAATTTGGATTCCTATTCCTGTATTTTGGAGGTACTTTAGATTTGAGGGAAAGGATTTTTGAACACTTGTTTGGGGCAACTTTAGTTGCAATTTCTCAATTTGCTATGTATCTATAATTAATAAGCTTTCCGCTGTCATATCTTGTGACTCGGGAGAGCTTTGCTATTGCTAAAGTAATATATATTTGTCTTCTTAAAAAAAAGTAAAGAACAAAATCAAAAGATGAAGTACAAGTAAACTTATTTGGTTGGAATTGAAATGGCAGTTGGAGACATTGCAACAACCCAGCAATCCATAATAGTTTGGGATATGGAGAGTGTTTACAAGTTCCAAACATTATTACAAGGTATAAATATCCTATTTATAGATAAATATTTCTTAACTACCAATAACTCCTAATAATTACCCCTAACTTCTCTTAATAACTACCACAATCATGGTGGTTGATGACTTCTATCATCAATATCCACTATTGATGTCTTTTACGGTTTTAATGCTTTCTAAATCTTTGTCGTTTATTATTACCAAATTCAACACTAAGTCAAAAATAGGCAATAGTAACAGAACCTTTCCAGTATTTATCTTTTGACTAAAGGAAAGAGATAAATACTAAATATTTCCAAGTAGAATTATAATTCAACATTATTATTGACCTAGTATTTTTATCTTTTGATTAAGGAAAAAAAATACTAAAATATATTCAAGTAGAATCATAATTCAACATCAATATTGGACTCGATATTTATCTTTTGACTAAAGAAAAGAGATAAATACTAAAATATCTTCATGTAGAATTAATCCAACATCAGTATTGGATCCAGTATTTATCTTTCGACTAAAAAAAAGAGATAAATACTAAAATATGTTCAAATAGAATCATAATCCAACATCAGTGTCACACGTGGTGTCTCGATGGGATGGCGAAAAAAGATTAGAAAATCAGAGAGAGTCATGACTAATATTTATTAAGGGAAATATAAAAAAAACTTACAAATAAAAAATTATCTACAAAACTAGATTTTAAGTTCAGAAGTGGATTACATGTATGGAATGTATTATCACCCTACAATGTCCGTCATAAAGGCGGTTTTAAATAACTTTAAAATATATTTATTTCACCCCTTATAGCACAAAAACTATTTTTTATTTTATTAATTTTAATATGTTTTAAGAAGAATATTATTATTGAGAAATTTATTTTTTATGAAAAGATTATTAATATTTTTATTTTTTTAATTAATTTACTTTTTTTTTGTTTTCGGGCTCGACAAGAAAAGGCTCTTGCTCCTACGTATCTCCAAGTGCAATGCAGAATAAGAGTTTATGTAGTTCTTTAATTAAATCTATGCATTAGCATTTTTTATTTTTTAGTTTTATTAAGACTTAGGATTTCCAAATTGTCAATACTCATACGTTCTAAAAATTAAAATTGACAAAGATGCACATCCAAATCAATTTATTAGAATATCCTTATTTTTATATTATTTTTATTTTTCAAAGTAAAAAGGAAACCTTTTTATTATTATTTATTATATATTTTAGATATGAGATTTTAAAATAAAATTTGTCACAATTTATATCTCAAAATCTCGGGAACAAAAAGATGTCACATCTAATTAATCTTTTGATCTCTTTAAAAAAATATTACCAATAAAAGGGATAAAGAGAAATTTTAGATGTCATGTATTTATTATAAATTATTTATAGGAAGAAAGCAATATCAATTATGATGAGAATTAGATAAATTTTAGTACACTAAACTATCATAGTTCATGTCCTCAAATTCAAGTCCTAATACTTTTAAATTAACTATGTGATTTCAAATTAAATACTTTTTATTCAAATATTTAATGATTATTATCAAAATCATTTAAATTATTTGTCATTATCATTACCATTATAGTTATTATTATTATTATTATTATTATTATTATTATTATTATTATTATTGTTGTTGTTGTTGTTGTTGTTGTTGTTGTTGTTGTTGTTGTTGTTACAACATGCATTATATATTGATGCAATCTTAGATTGCTCCTTCTATGATCTTTCTTTTTGTAACGTTCTTTGGTAAAGAAGATAGAGATGGAGAGTTGAGAAATGTAGGTGGGGTGCCACTTCAATGGAAGATAAACCTAGGATTGTAGAAGCTTGCTATAAGGGGAGAAACCCTTAATAAAAATCATAGAAGCACTCTCACAAATTAGAAAGAAAAAGACACGCACAAAGAGCTCTCACTAAGTGTTTGTATTCAAATGATCTAAGTTGACATACAAGAGTGAGGTGAGTGCAATTTATAGAGTAAGGAGGGGGGTGGACGTCCAACTAGAGTTAGGGTGAGGATAAGTGCTAGATCCAAACATGGCCCTAGATTAGTGGATCTATGTTCTCTCATGTGACATTAGATACTAATTTTGTGGATTTAGTTCCCTTAATTCAAATTCAAATTTGAATTAAGATACAAGTAGATGCCACCTAGAAGAGAGAGTGAAAGTGTTGCCACATAGAGGCAACATACGGGTCCCATATGCTACTCATGCACATGCATATGTTTAGAATGTGTAAAATTCAAACAAGGGGGTGTGGGAAGCAACCACACATCCACTTGCCTACAAAAAAGGCTTACCTTCTAATATACACTCCACACAAATAACTAATGACATCTCATGCCCAATTACAAGGTGAATTGGCCGAAATACAAAGGCCCTAAAAATACTACAAGCACCCATTAAAAATACAAAACAAACTACACAATATTTACAAACAATTTTAAACACTATGGCCTAAAAATATCTTCATGAATCTTCATCCTAGCCATGTCTTCTCCCAATCTTCCTAGCTAAAAATCATGCTAGGTGGGATTACACCATCGCTTCCTCCTTGGATAGGATTTGACCTCAAATCCAGAGGTCTTTCTTCCTCTTTTTCCAGTCCTACAAGAAGATAAGCAATGTAATTAGCAGGTGTAGGCTCATAAGAGTGGGAGAGGATAAGAGGTCTATGATGTAGCTCCTTATGGTTGGGGTAGTAGAGATAGTGCAGAGGCCTCAACACAACAATTCCCCAACTTACCCCTAATGCACTAAGTACTAGTCTCATATAATTGGAAATAGGTAGAGAGACCATCTTGGTGCATTGGAGCACTTATTTAGGAAGACTAAAGTAAGCCTTATCCTTTTGTTCACCCCAAGAAAGAGTGATGGACCTAAGGGTTGACCATTATTGCATGGTCTCTTGAAGTTGAATTTGAGATTAGACTTTGAGTCCCAAAAATTTGGGACTCAATCTCATGTTGAACTATGGTGGCCTCATCTTCAAGTAAAGTTTGAGGTTGTGATGTATTATGCTCAATGGTAATGGGTACAACCTCAACTTCTACTTCTTCAGTGGAAGAATTAACTTCAATAAAATCCTCTTGAGGCCCAAGGAGTAGTCTTCTTGAAAGTCATCCTTCCCTTCCATTTCTCGCAATTCTTGAACTTGATATGCATGATCAAGTTCAATACTTGGGAGTGTATGTAGTGGTGTCTCCATGAGTTGAAGGTAGAGAGGTTGTTCAATGAGGAGGCTATGTTTAAAGTCCACTTTTGTAGAAAAATGACTCTTCTTTTGTACAACCTTTTTGGAAGTGGCACTTCCTTCCATCCCACCAACTTTCAATGTTTGCTTTTTTTTTTAACTTTTTGTTTTTCTCTTTCACTTCCCTCTTCCTTTTCAAGATAAGTTAATCCCCTAACGCTTGAGAAGGTGTGAGAGGACACAACCTAATTTTCTTGCCTAAGTGGATGAGGATAATCTCATTAGGGTAGCCATTATGAAATAACTTTTCTATTATATTATCATGGCCTTCCTAACAAGATATGGGTCGCTTCCATTGGTATTGCATCACAAAGGATGGAATCTTTGTTGTTCCCAATGGAGAAGGGAACATTTACTTGTTGATTTTCTTTCACTTCCTTACTCTCATTCAACCATTGAAGTTTGTAAGGCTTGTGGTGAGGAATGGAATCCAAGGGCAACTTCTCAACCAACCTAGTGCTGCAACAATTATAGCAACAACCATTATCTATAATGAGAGAACATATTGGATCATAGACTCTACATCTTGTATGGAATATGTTCTCTCTTTAAGATTGGCTAGGGTTATAAGGTTGGATACCAAGAAGCATCTTAACCATCAACAAGTCCCTCTCACAAGGATAAGTATCCCCAATGCTTATGCTACCCTCTTCTTCCTCACTTTCACTAGAAGAAGAACATGTTTCACTTTCAATGTCTTGGCCCCTCATGATCATTGTCTTTTTGTTGGGGCATTGGGAGGAAATGTGGTCTCTCCCAAGACACTTAAATCACTTAATGCTACTAGCTCTAAAACTAGTAGGGGGGTCATCACTAGAATGCATGGGATTTTTCTTTTCATGCACGCTTATGATGGTTCATCTTTGGGCTGGCGATTAGAAGAGCTCCCCTTGGTTTGTTCCATATTTTCATAAAAGTGGGGGAAGTGATTAATGTAGTCCTTCTTGGAAGAAGTTATTCTCTTCATTTGTTGCTTCATCTTTATGCAAATTTGAACCAAATCATCTAGATCTCTATATGGAAAGAGTTCAACTTTATCTCATATTTCGAGACTCAAGCCACTAAGAAATCTAGCAAATGGTAGACCTAGACTCTTCATTTATTCTAGCTCTCATTATGAAAAGCTTCATGTTTTGCCTATATTCTTCAACAGTCATATAGTGTTATCTCAATATTTGAAGCTTATCAAGGAGTTCCCTTTCATAATAAGAGGGAATTCCAATGTTCAATAAGAGCGTAATGATTGTAGCGCCTCTCATAACAAGAGCGGTCCACTAATACATAACATACCCTTGGAAGCTAAGGGTTGATAAGAGCACTTTTCTCTCTTCATTGATTTTAAAACATTTGAAGAGTTTTCCTATGTTCATCTCTTAATCAAGATAGGCTTCCACATTTTCTTTTACATTAAAAGGTGGGAGATCAACATTTTGTCCTCTTTGTTCTTGGTTTTGGTTTGCTCTCCCCACCCTTGGTCTAGGCCTCCCCTCATACTCATCACTCTCACTCATGTCACTTCTAGAGGAGCTAGACCTATATCCTCTTCTTCTTTCTTTGCTTCTTCTTCTTTCTCTCTTTATTTTTCCTCTCTTCTCTTTCCTCCCTTTCTTGCCTTTCTCTTTTCCCTCTCTCTTCTCTTTCATTTCTTTCTTTTCTCTTTATTTCTTCTCTATCAATTCACTCTCTTATATCCCTCTCCTCTTTCTTTTCTTTCTTTCTCTTTTTCTTCTCTCCTTCTTTCCTCCCTTTCTTCTCTCTCATTTCTTTCCCTTTTTTCTCTTCTTAACTCTTTCTTTCTCTCTTTATCTTTTTATTCCCTCCTTATTTCCTCTCTTACATCTCTCTCCTATCTTGCCTTACTTTCGCCTAGTCTTTACTCTCTAAATTCATTAACAAAGTGATCAAGAGTGTTTGCCTTGGTGAGCCCCCTTGGTTCACACTCTTGTTGCTAGAGTTGCATGATTCCATTGAGAAAGTGTAAAGGTGTATTCACAAGAGACACTCTTCTACCTTTTTTATGTTTTCTCTCCTAATTGGTGCATAGCCTTTCGAACTCTAAGCACTACTAAAACGTGTAAAGCAAATAAAGCATGAAATTAAAAGTGTAGAACCTAAATGTGCACCTAAGGTATAAAGAGGTATACCATTTCCTAATTCACACCTAAAACATGAAAATTGAAAGAGCTATTACATACAAAAGAAAGTTACCTTAGGAGCATCCAACACTGCTTAGAAAGAGACCTTTTATAAAAGGAATTAAACAAAGAAAGCAATAAAGTCTTATCTTCTAGCCTCTTTCCAAAGTGTTTGCACTCTTGCCTTGCTTCTCCACTTGACAAGTCCTTCTTAGCTTGTTCAACACTTCCTTAATGTGCTACCATTATGGAAGACCGCCTCCAATCCAAGGCTTCTCTACAAGAAAAGTGGAACAACACCAAGAATTCCAAGAAAAAATAAGAGTAGAAGCAAATAACACAATAAAAGCACAAGAAGAAGAGCACACTATCCAAGTGAAAAAAGTAAGTAATGACAAGACTAGAAAGATTAGAATAGATACAAAAATAGAATTAAAGGTCAAGAAAGAAAGCTAAGGACAACTGATAGAAAATTCCTAGAAAGCACTAGAATAGGTGTAAGGACTAAAAAGCAAAAAAGACACCAAAATTTCAAAAGTTGCACCAAACAAATATGATATGCCGAGACTTATTAGATTTTCTTTTCTTTTTTTAATAATTTTAGATGTACCTAATCACTTATTAGATTTTCAATTTTATGAGATTTTGTGGTACAATTCACTTTAGTCAAGTCACAAGATAAAACACACAAAATTTGGGTTAAGTGAAATTTGAGAAAACAACACAAGCAACTAAAAAATGCACTAAAATTAGAAGTGACTTAGGTAATGCACTAAGAGTGTGTTTTTTTGTAATTAGAGCTCTCTTGTTTGTACAAGTTTGAGGCTCAAGAGTTCATGCCAATTTACACAAGCATTTCAAGCAAAACTCAGTTCATACTAAGCACAAAAAGAGCTACTAAATTTTCAACCAAAGAATAACAACACAAGATGAAATTAACTGAGCTACAATTTTTTTTTTTTTAGAAAAGTTTACTAGAACATGCTTGGTCTAAAAGCATTAGAGACTTCTTACAAGACTTACTCGAGAAATGCTCCTCTTAGATGCTCAATTTCAAGAAGTTACAACACACTTTTTAGAGAAAATAAAAGGAGCTAAACACAAGAAATTAATATGACAAGATAAGGAATAAAAAAGGCTAAATCTAAGACAAAACTTAAGAGTATAAAATAAAAATAAGAAAATAAAAAACTGAACTGAAAATAGAGAATTAAAATGCACAAAACGGAAGCAAAAGCAAGTTCAAGGTACTAAACCACACATGTGTGGCTTCATCCACAAAGGTGTGGAGTCATGGTTTGGTACCTCTTAGGAACATTACTTAAGCATGATTACACAATAATTGGAAAATGGAGGAATATAAGAGGATCCTAAACAGCACAATTGATTCAATCAATTAACTAAAAAATTGAACCAAATAAATACAACATAAAGTGCAAGGAAGTTAGATGAACATAATTCCAGTTGATAAGATGGTAGCAGTTAGATTAGAAGCTCTAATTTTACTGTTAAATCTCTTTTATAGTTCAAAAGGATGCTCCTTTTAATGTACAAAAGTGGAAATATGTCCCTAATGTTGTAAAAGAAAGAATAGTAACCAAAGTTTTGGTAAATTATAATGTTTTTCATAGTTTTAATTTTTATTTTTTTCCTATACTAATAGCATATTTTTAAACAACTGTCAATTTTAACTCTTTTGTATAGGACACTTTTAACATAGAAGGTTCAAATATAGAACATGCCAAAGAGGTTATTCTTGACACAGCAAAAAGACTTTATCAGAACCATAGATGTAGACTTCACCAACATTTTAAACAATTTGAATCAAATGAAATGGCTTTAGAACATAAACCTCAAGACTTGAGTGGTGAAGATTGGGAATCTTTAGTAAATTACTTTTCAAGTCCTAATTTCAACGAATGTTTGGATTATGCATATATATACTAAATTCTAAATAGGCTTAAATTGTTTATTAACTACAAATGTAAAAGTTATAATTATATTTTATTCTTGTCATTTTCAGGAAATTAGTAGAAGAAACAAATTAAATAAGTCAAAGAAAGTTATATTAATTGTACATATGGAAGAAAATCATTTCAGGCTACTAGTTTTGAAAAAGTAATTTTATTATTTTTTTATAAATTAAATTTCTTATATTGAGAATAAATATAAGTTAAAACCTATAGTTACAAATATATTTATTGTAAATTATTAATTACACAGTTGATTTGTTTTGATTATGAGTTGTCTTTCGAATATTTTCTTATAGAGATCCAACAACTCAAAAAGAGCCTAATTTTCAAGATTTGTGGCAAATAACTCACACAAAAAATGGACCATGGATGGATGAAACATCCAAGGAAGTACATTTATGATTTTTTATATGAATTATAAATTATAATTGTGATTAATTTATTATTTTTTAATTTAATTTATAATTATAATTTTTACTTTTATTGTTGATAGATAAGAGTTCAAGAAGCCACTTTGGAGAAATTGGGAGGCATAAATGTGGAGACCGATAAAGACCAAATTGTTAATGAATTTTTAGGGTTTGGTCAAGTTATTTTCATGGTCTTGGTGGTGGCATTCAACAAACCAAGAGAAGATCTCATACATGTTTACATAAACAATTAACAGAAGAACATGAAAAGCATTAGACTATGAAAATGAAATTAAAAGAGGTTGAGGCTCAACACAAGAAGAGCATAAGATGAGGGAGGAAATGGTAGCATGTATTGAAGAAGGTCAAGAATCACTTGATAAAAGAATTGAAAAGAAATTGAGGAAAGAATAACATCTATTTTTAGAATGAATGAATATTTGATAAGTATAAATAAACTTTAGTAAAAATTTTTACAAATTAGTATGTTTTTCATCATAAGAGTTTGTTTCTATATTTATTTTTAATTAATTTGTGGGGCTTGGAATATTTGTATAGGGTGAACAATCTTCAGTTATATAGAAAAATATCTCTTAACTTGATGATAAACTTGAGAACATCATAAATAAGTTGCAAATAATTTTTCCTTTACGTTTAAGAACATAAATGTTATACGTTTAAGAACATCTTACTGATTAATTAATTTAATTTCTTTCTCTTTTATTTATTAATTCCATAAGAAAAAATATTAAAATAAAACTTTGTAGGTTAAAAATTATTGGTCAACTGTTGGTGATTCAACTACTATACTAAGGATGTTTAAAGTAAAGATAAAAGAAAGATTTATTTTTTTAAAGAAGAAAAGAAAGATCTAATGTTGTAGTACTTTTTAGTTATTTGATAAGTATGTATGACAATTTCTCTGTATATGGTACATAATAACTTTACCCGTTAAATTATGTGAAATGATATTTATTGTATTCAATCATGTTTACATATGTTGAGCTTATATTTGGTTGACATATTTAGTTTATTAAAATTATCATTTGTGATTAAAAAATATATAACTAAACAAAAATTTTAACGTAAAGTAATCTAAACTAGTTAAGCTAATTAAATTTATTTACATTAATATAAATTTTAAAAGTAAAATCTAATTATTATTAAAATTAAATTTAATATTTATTTACCAATTTAAATTTGTAAATTGTTAAAAATATACCTTTTGGCAGAAATTTTTGTTATAAAATATAAAATTATATTGTGGATAGTTAATTAATGAATGTTGAGAACAATATATATATACAACGATATTAATTGTTAAGAAAAGTTGTCTTATTGCAACAACTTTGGTTGTCTTATTGCAACAACTTTGGTTGATGATAGAGAATATGTTTTGCAACAATAATATTTATTAAGACAAATAAAATACAGTAACAAATTTAGTGGTTAGTAAAAGTTACTGATGACAATGATAAATAGTCAAATGTTAGGGAAAATCTTCATCGCTAAAACATAATTAGTGGCAACGACATCAAACGTTGTTGCAAAACTTTTTGCAACGGTAGTTATTGCAACCACCTGCAGTGACAAACTTCTCGTTAGCAAAAGTAATTTTAACAATGAATTTTAAAGTTTTGCAACGATAATTGTCACTGTAAAAAGCCTTCTCTCTCAAGGGTAGATATGATTGTCATCCCTAACAATAATTTAAGCTCTCTCTATGATAAAATAAAAGTGTAATTTTTTTGTCTCTCCATAAACAGTAACTATACTATTAATAAAGGGAATTTTCCCATGTCCACTTTTTAAAATACCTATTCTACCCTTCTACTTATTTGAAAATTAAAAAATAAGCTACTTGGTCATACGAGGGATTCAAGCCTATAATCTCTTACTTGCCAAATGTAAACTTTGTCACTAGATCAACCTTATAACCTTAAGAAAAAAATTTCTTTAAAATATTTATATCCAACATACTTAATTGTCTTGCTATCTACAATTTATATGTATAATCAATAATCTATAATATTATTTTTATATTATACATTATCTATACTATTAATAAAGGGAATTTCCCATTTCGGTGTCCTCTTTTCAAAATAATAAATTACTTTGTCATAGGAGGGATTCAAACCTACAAACTCTCCATTGCCAAATGTAAATTTTGCTACTAAATCAACCTTATAACCTTAAGAAAAAAATTACTTTAAAATATTTATATCCAACATACTTAATTGTCCTACTATCTGTAATCTATATGTATAATCAATAATCTATAATATTATATTTTATATTATATATTATTATTTTATATTATATTATGGGAATATGGAATTTTGGTGCCCACATTTTATGATTTCTTCCACTAAAAAATATAAGTTTTATTAATAGATATATACCTTTAATTATTAATATTTATAATCAAAATGCAAATAGATAGGCAAAACTACATTTTAAATTTTATTCAAATTCTTTCCTCTCTGAATTTTCTCAAATTCATTGCAAATTTGTTATACGCAAAATGACATAGTAAATTATTTATATTATATCATGTTATTAAAAAACATATTAAATTAAAATCCTAAATTTGTTATAACATATATCAAAATAGAAACAAAAATTTTTCTAAAATAATAGCAACACTTAAAAAAGGATTGGAGGATATAGTTTCGATACTAAAAACAAAACAATAATCCAAATAGCACATACACACCAATTAAATATAGTTTTAACTCAAGTTAAAATATACACAACTAACTAAACATGGATTTAGGACATTCCAATAACATTAGAGTCCCGTTATATGTAGCTTGATCATCATTTTTTATCTCTGTGTGTTTCTGGAACGTGGTTAACTCGTACCTCCTTTGCTACCTCTCAGACTTTTGTATCTGTATGTGGGAGGCCGAACAGGGGTCATACCTGCAAAAGACACTCTGACTCTCTCAAGTTAGTGTGGTATTCGATTCAGAGTGTAAGATAATGAATATTTTTCCGTCAGTTTTTACCTTTGGTACTGTTACCTATTTATAGGGATGGGTTGGTCCTTTGCCTGTTGGGTCTTGCTTAAGCAGTCTGGACTTAGGTAATATGACCTTAATATGGGTTTTTGGCTAATAATTAAGATTTGTTTTAATTAAACTTGATTCATCGTAGGCCGAGTATCCTTAGTCGAGCACGGTCTTCGGCCCTAGCCATATATCAAGGCCGAAGTCTCTGTATATAGTTGTCGAGGTCTTCAACCAAGGCCGAAGTCTCGGCATAGTAACAACCGAAGTTATAAGAAAGATATAGGAAATGCAAAAAAAGAGGAATAGAATATCAATGGTCTCGGTTAAGGTGGAAGCGTTGTGGTGCCCGATGCGAGAGGGCGAGAAACCAAAAGGCGAGAGATCTGGGTCGTCGATGAAGTTGTGAAAATGCAAATCTGAAGAATCCTTGAATCTAGGTCGTTGATCTAGAAAGGCTTGGATGTTCACGATTTGTTGTTTCACCCAGGTTTTTCGGGCTATATATAGAGGGTGATCCTCAGCCACTCTTCACCAGATTTTCTACCCTCTGAGCCGAGATCTCTGAATTTGATCTATTAACTCATATACAAAAGAAATCCGACAAGGTACGCCGTTTCACAAAATGTCTTCCCTTTCCTTTACTAGTTTTGCTCCTTCTTCTTCTTCCTCTTCTTAGGGTGACACCTCGGACCCAACCGAAATCACCCCTTCCCGAGAGGGTAGCAATATTTGTTTTACTACCTGTCCTCTTTCTATCCCCACCGTGGTAACTAAAGCCGAGGTTGGGGTTGCTCCTCTTGAGGGGCCTTCAAATATGGAGGCCGCTGGTCGTAAGGCAGTGGGAAACCCCAAAAAGGAGTTTCCCCCCATTAAAGACCCCAAGTACAACTAGGTTGATGGGGAGGTCATTGCCTACTACTCCCGTTATAATATGAAGATATTTTTATTGCCCTTCGTAAAGAGCGTGGAGTTTTGCCCCTTTGAAAGGGCCGAAGATTTCCTCTTCTTCATTCACCGTTGCCGAAATGGTAGCTTTGACGCACCTAATTTTGTTTACCGTCATAGAGGCACAGAAGACAAGTTCGAATTCTTTTACGTCCACAATTGTCTATTTTGTGACCTCGCAGTTTAGCTTCCTTTCGACGACTTCATCATAGGAGTTCTCTGCATTCTTAACACTACCCCCTCACAATTATATCCGAACGCTTGGGCATATCTCCAGGCGTTCAGGGCCTTATGTTTATTTAGACATGTCAAGGCCAGTCCGGGTCTGTTCCTGTGCCACTTCACTACTCGTCCACACGAGAAGTGTAAGTGGGTGTCCTTGTACCGAAACCCTAAAAATCCTCTTCTTCAACTATACACTACCTCTTATAAAAATTTCAAGATTGGATTCTTCAAACTCTTGGTTGATACAGAGACCGGTCCTAAGCATTTTTGTGACCGAGACGGGGAGAGTTTGTTCCCTTTCTACTGGTAGCGAGCGTCGAGGAGGTATGATTCCTATCCTGCAAAGTTGCTCACGGTCGAGAAAGTGGCAAGAGCTGCTTTTCTAGATTCACTTCCTCGGTGCCTCCCAGTCGGGAAATTGATAAAGTTGTTCCAGTCTCCCACACTCTTCGAGGACTTAGAGAGTGAGTAGTCAAACACAATATACACCTTGTTAATGTTTTCTGTCGCATATGTATTTCGGTCTAATGGATGTGTTGTTTTGTGCAAGTATAATCATGGATGGGGGAGGAAATGTGATGCACTTCCAGAAAAGCAGGCACATCTTGGCTGACCTGTCTTCGGATGATGAGGAAGAGATCCCCCAATAGGTTTTCAAGTTAGATCCACTGCCAAAGGATCCTCCTACTGACATCATCCCTCCTGCCCTTGAAGAAGCCAAGGGGAAGTCCAAACTGAAAGGGAAGGATACCGAGAAGTGGAAGGATAAGGGGAAGAGGAAGATTCGGGAGAGGAAGAAGTCTTCTTCCAATAAGTCCAAGAAGTCCAAGACCGAAGATCCCTCTCCTAGTTTTGTCGTCTTTTCCGCCGTAATCACTTCATTGTTCTTCAACGAAGATTTTGATCCCCTTGCCGTCATGTGTCAAGTTGGGGAAAATTTGTCTGAGGCGGGCCAGAGCCACATGATCAACACTGATCCCACCCTCCACTAGGTCTATTACTGTGAGCTCTTGGCCCGTATGCAAGCTTTGGGTCGCCATCTGTTCGCCATCGAGACCATGAAGTTGTGACAACAGCTGAAGCGTTCAGAGGAGTCACTAGAAACAGCTACTAAGGCTGTAGACTCCTTAAACGCTGAGGTTGCTGAGCTAAAAGAGAAGCACAACTTGATGATCTCGGTCAAAGAGCACAATACAACTCTTAAAGAAAAAGATATGAGGGTCGAGGAAGCGCTAGAGATGTACAAGGAAGTTGACGCCGCCCGTGAGCAAAGTGAGAAGACTTGTGAGTCACTGAGTCATGACCTCAAGGTGGCCAAGACTAGTTTCTTGAGATACAAGAAACAAGTTACTAAAGACATATTTGCAGAGCACGAGGCCGGGTTTTGTCATGCTATGCGCCAAGCTACCAGTTCGGCTCCTTCCCTCGGGACTTTAAGTTTGACTCCAACTGGGACTTTTTCAACAGATAATTCAAAAATTCTGATGAAGTGCCAGATGATTTGCCCCCAGACACCCATGCTCCTTGTATGACGATTGCTCCCTCTCGCACTAAATGCGTCAACATAGAGGATGAGGATACCAAGGAGGTGGATGGACGGAAAATATAGGCATATGGGTTAGGGGGGTATAAGTGTGGGGTTTTTTATGTATTTTTTGTACAGGCCGAGGTGTGGGCCTTTTGACTTTTTGTAATCTAGGCCTACGAGACATTGTATTTCCAGAACACTTGTATTTGTTGATCTATTATGAATAAAACTTCTCTTTATTTCCATTTTACACTTTTGTATGTCTTAATCAATGCTTCAAATTTTCTTACACAAAATTTTCGTACGTTCCATTTTCGTGATGGAAAGGTCTCATTCAAACCACGCGCACTTTGGGATGGTAGAGTTATTTAGCATTGTTTAGACTGAGCTCCATAACAAGTTAAGAAGGTACTTTGGTTGTGAGTGTTGCACGGGCCAAACCCTGTCTCGAGTTAGGTACTTTAATTGTGAGTGCTATCTGGACCGAACCCTGTGTCGAGTTGGCAGGGCACTTTAATTGTAAGTACTCCCTGGACCGAACTCTGTGTCGAGTTAGTAGGGCACTTTAATCATGAGTGCTTCCTGGACCAAACTCTGTGTCGAGTTGATAGGGCACTTTAATTGTTAGTACTGCCTGGATCGAACTCTATGTTGAGTTGGTAGGGCACTTGAATTATGCAAGGTTCTTCCTAGAGCAAAAAGTAGTGAAAGCGATGGAACAAATGGTCATGTTATTGGATTGAACTCAAGCCTCATTAAAAACCTCCCTAGCCAAAACCCTCCTTAGGAACAAAAAACTAGGTGAGGAAAAGAGTGATTGCATTACATTGTACTTACTATAATAATTCTTTAAGTGAGTGGAGTTCCACATCCTTGGGATGAGCTTTCCAGATAGTTCTTCTAGCAGGCGCCGTTGCCGAGGCTTTGGTGGATCCGAAATGGTTCATTTCAATTGGAAGCCAACTTTCCTTCCCTCCTGTCTATGCAATCTAACATGGCTAACATAGGTTTCTGGTTACCCTACTCATTAAAGTGGGTTCTTCGAAATGATTGTTCCCTGATTTCAACTAGATCATCGCGTCTGTTCCATACACAAGTCTAAAGGGAATTTCTTTCATAGAGGACTAAGGAGTGCATCAGTGTGCCCAGAGGATCTCGGGAATCATTTCAGCCCACTCCCCCTTTGCCCCTGTCATCCTTTTCTTCAATTTTCCTAAGATCACCTTGTCAGCAGCCTCGACATGCCCATTGGACTACGGATGCTCTACCGAGGTTACCCTGTGTTTAATATGTAAGCCCTTTAAGAAGGAGTTCAACTTTTTGTTTGTGAACTACAGTCCGTTGTCGGTGATGATGGCATGGGGGATCCCAAATCTGGTGACTATATTTTTCCACAGGAATTTCTAAACATTTTGTGCCAAGATGGTGGCAAAGGTTCAGCCTCAATCCACTTCATGAAGTAGTCGATGGCTATGAGTAAGAACTTCACCTGCCCTTTTGCCATGGCAAATGGTCCAACAATGTCCATGCCCCATATACAAAACGGCGACGAGGCGATTATTGCTATTAGGTCATCTATCGGTTGATGAATGAGGTTCTTTTGCCTTTGATATTGTACGCATCTTTTGACAAAAGCCGAACAGTCCTGTTGGAGGGTGGGCCAGTAATATCCTGCCCTCAATACCTTTGTGGCTAAAGTTCTTCCTCTTGTGTGCATACCACAGATGCCCGTGGTGTATCTCTTTGAGCACGTAATCAACTTCTTCGTCAATGATGCATTTTAGCAAGGGGTTAAGAATCCTCTCTTGTATAAGTCATTTGTGATTATGGTAAACATAGCTGCCTTCATTCTTGTTGCCTTGGCCTCAGTTAGGTCTATACGTACCTTTCCTTGTGTTATGTAATCTCTGATTTCCTGTCGCCAGTCATTAGTGGCCGAGACGACACACACTTCTATGCTCGGTGATGCGAGCTCTTGTTGGATGATGGTTTTCAACTGTCCTGGTTTCTTGGTACTGGCCAATCTAGCCAGCTAATCTACCCTTTCATTTTGTTCCCATGGTATGTGAGCCACCTCGACTCTATCAAACCTGGGCAGCATTTTCTTGTAGGCATGGTAATATTGTAGCAGCTTGGCTCATTGACTTGGAAAGTGTCATTGACCTGCTCGGCCACTATCTTGGAATCTGTCAAACACTTCACGGTTCTCTCCCCGAACTCTTTGGCTAACTTCAAGCCAGCTAGCAAGGCTTCGTATTCTGCTTGGTTATTGGAGGCCCTAAAGCCGAAACGTAATGATTGTTCAACAGTAAGTTCGTTTGGGCCCTCGATGATAACCCCCACTCTGCTATTGTTCCCTGTCGATTCGTCTACATGGATGGTCCATAAGGCAAGTGGGTTGCCTATTACCTCGGTCAGGGGATGAAGCTCATTCAAGAAATCGGCCAAGAATTGGGATTTTATGGGGCCTCTAAGTTCGTACTGGATGTCGAACTCAGAGAGCTCTATGGACCATCCCACCATCCTTCCCGCCAGCTCTGGTTTTCTTAAGACTCTCGCGATAGGGCAGTCTGGCTGGACAACAATTTGGTGACTTTGAAAATACGGTCTCAAATGCCCAGTTGTGCTTACCAAAGCCAAAGCAGTTTTTTCTACGACTTGATATCTAATTTAGGCATCCCATAGAATGCGACTAGTAAAGTACACAGGGTACTGACTCCCCTCAACTTCTTGGATTATGATGACACTTATAGTTGAAGGGGAGACAGAGAGATATACTATCAACGTTGCCGAGGTTGGCTTGACCAACACTGGAGGGGTGGCCAAGGTCTTTTTTAGGGTAGAAAAGGCCTTTTCACACTCTTCAGTCCATTTGAATGGTTGTGCCTTTCGAAACAACATTATGATAGGCTTGATTCTCTCAGCCATGCAAGGCAAGAACCGAGATAAGGCCGTCAATCTACCTATCAGGCGCTATACTTCTTTTTGGTTAGCTGGGCTTCTCATCTCGAGGATGGCCGAACATTTATCAGGGTTGGCTTCTATCCCTCTTCTTGTGATCATGAATCCCAGAAATTTACCCCCTTGCACCCCGAACACACATTTTCCCGGGTTTAATCTCATTGAATGCCTCCTTAGAGTGTTGAAGACTTCTTCTAGGTCTTGTACGTGCCCTGCAATCTTCTCGGACTTGACTATCATGTCGTCCACGTATACTTCCATGTTCCTCCCTATCTGCTGGTGAAAGACTTTATCCATGAGCCTTTAATAAGTTGCCTCGACATTTTTTAGGCCGAAAAGAATGACCTATAACAGTACGTGGCTTCTTCTGTGATGAACGTCGTCTTCTCCTCATCCAGGAGGTGCATTCAGATTTGATTGTATCCAGAGAAAGCATATAGAAAACTAAGAGCGACGTGCCCTAAAGCCCCATCCACCAACTTTTCAATGTTGGACAAAGGGTATGCATCCTTGGGGCATGCTTTGTTAAGGTCTGTGTAATCAGTGCACATCTTCCACTTGCCATTATGCTTCTTCATCATGACCATATTTGCCAGCCATGTGGTGTACTTAACTTTCCTTATGAATTCTTCTACCTTGAGCTTGCTGACCTCTTCCTTGGCAGTTTTCGATCTTTCAGCCCCCATTTTTCGTCTCCTTTGGGCCACCGGTTTATCCAAAGGACATACTGCTAATTTATGGGATAAGAAGTAGGGTTGATTCCGATCATGTCGACGGGTGTGCAAGCAAAGAGGTCGGCTTCTCTTGTACCACTGCCATAATCTCCTTCGGTTCCTTTCGGGAAGAGAAGAGCCGAGATAAGTGACCTAAGTTATTGCTTTCCAATTCTGATGGGTTGAATCTCGCCTGTGGGTTCAGCCTTCTCTGCCTCGTAACGTCTAGGGTCGAGGTCCAAATTCGTAGGGTTTCGGTGCGTAAGCATGTTGACAACACGAATCATTTGCTTTTCTTCCCAGGGTTGAATCTTAAGGCTGACCAAGTAACATTCTCTGGAAGTTCTTTGATCAGCGTGAACGGTAATGATCTTTTCTTCTTCTGAAGGGAATTTCATGGCTAGATGATGTGTAGATACCACATCTCCCAATTTGTTAAAGGAAGGTCTTCTGAGCAGTATATTGTAAGTGTTTGCTTGAACCACAATGTACCTAATTTTTATGGTCCGGTTCTGCTTGTTCTCGGTTCCGAAGCGGGTATATAGGTCAATGCATCCTCTTGTCGCCACTCTTTCCCTAACAAAACCAATGAGTGGCTCGTTATAAGGCATTAGTTGTTCAGGCGGTGTGCTGAGTTCCTGGAACGTCTTCCAGTAAAGCACATCGGCCAAGCTCCCTTGATCTATTAGGGTCTTCTTCACAATACAATTGGATATTTCAGCGCTGATGACCACGGGATCATCCTGCATGGGGTCTACAGCCAGAAAGTCCTCATCTGTAAACGTGATAGCTGGCATTCGGGGCCTGAGGCAAGGAGTCACTAAGTTTACAGATCACAGGGTTCGCATATGCCTTTTTCATGAAGATGACGTGGTTCCTCTACTAGCAAACCCTCCTACTATGGTATTAATCACCTTCTTTGAGGGACCAGGTTGGTGAGTGGTTCCTCTCTCTCGAGATCTACTTCGGTTTCTGCCCTTATTCTCATACCCCTTATGATGATAATGCTCACATGGGTCTTCTCGGTGCTCTTGGTCTTGTTTCCTCTGGTATGTTTTGGCGGTGGGGACATCGGAGTAATAACTTGGCTAGTAAACATAGTTTTTCAAATGGCCCTACTAAATGAGGTCCTCAATCTTGTCTCTTAATGCCAAACACTCTTTAGTGGAGTGCCCTTTGTTTTGATAGTATCGACAGTGTTTAGAGGAGTCTGCTCTTGGAGGGGTCTTAGCCCTTCTCGACATAACCAAAAGGTCAACCAACAACGCTTGTTCTAGCACCTTCGATCGTGAGGCGTTGTGGGGGGTGTAATGATTATACCTCGATCTTCTGGGTGGCCTATCATTGGATTGCTCCTTTCTGTTACCTTTGTCTCTTCTCTCCCCCTCCTTTGGTCGTGAACTGGAAATGGTTCCCTGGTCCATTTTCTGAAACGCCTGCAATTCTTCAATTTCAATGAAGGAAATAGCTCGGCTTCTTATTTCCTCCATACTCCTCGAGGGAACGTGAATCATGCTCTTGGCGAAGTCTCTTGGCTGCAGATTGGTCAGGAATGTGTGAAGGGTGACTTCTAGCTGCAAGTTTTTTATGCTTAACGCAGCCTTTCTGAAACAGTCTATGAACGACCTGAGGGGCTCCCCTTTCTCCTGCCTTACAGTTGTCAGCACTTGAAAGGTGAATCAATGGAGATGGGATGTGGTGAACTGATTTCCAAACTTAGCAGCTAGGGTTTGAAAGCTATCGGGAGAAGCTGAATGAACCAGTTCAAAGTTGGCCCCTAAAGGGACATCAGAAATATTTTACATAAGGCAGTTTGGTCTTTTGTATGCATTCCCACCTGGGTCATAAAAGCTACCAAGTGATTGTGGGGTCCATGGTCCCATCATACTTTTCGAGGGAAACATGTTTCCAACTTTCGGGCAGTGGAGTTTCCATTATTTCGGATGTGAATGGGTGGTGTGGTCTGACCAAAGAGGGTGCCACTTCAACCTGCCAGGGTATATGGCTCGAAGACCTTGGTAGGGGACTTTCTACTGGTTTGCAACCGTGATGAGGTTGGGATTCGACAGAAGTTGTTGATAAGCCCTGAGGGTGTCAGCTTCTTGTAGCCGGGAAAAAGAAAAGAAGAAAAGAAAGTAATCAATAACTTTATGACATATTGGATTTTATTTTAGTCCTTCTAGTTAGATGTATTGCTTTGTACAATCTAGTAGGAAAAAAAAGCTTTCGTAATTAAAAGGAATTAATTAGTATGTATATACTGAGTGTAAAAAGTTTTATACCAACATTTTATCATAACTCTTTATTTAGGGTAAATTTGTTAATTTTATCAATTAATACTTTAAAAAACATATAAATAAAGAGTTGTAAATGAACACTAGTGACTTAGTGTAAAACTCTTTTACACTATCAATATATATTAACTAAACTATAATTAAAAATATAAGATACCCACATGATCCATGGAAGAAAATGCTTTTTTCCTAATTTATGTTTCATTTCACATTCTTATCAACTAATTAAAAAATATCATATCATTTAATAAGTTAAACAAGAAATAAAGAAAATTAAAAAAAATGACTAAATTAATAAGTTAAACAGAAGATTTCCATCCCATATTTCACATGCTTTCATTTACGGTTGCAGATAGGTTAAAAGCATGGTTTTAAATTGCAGTCTACAACCGTAAATGCTGCTGCAGTATTATTATTACAATGATGACTACAACTATATTTATGTACAATTGCAGCGTCTGTCTCAATGATATAAAGTATCACAAAGTATTCACAACAAACATGATCCAAATGAAGTTGCAAATCGAACACATTATTCTGAATTTAATTGTCATGTACTAAAAGTATGAAAGAGGTTTTCGTTGAAACATAATCCTTTATCTATATATCTTTTAAATTATATAAAATCAACACACTTAGTATATATTAAAAGTTGTAATTAAATAGTAATATAAAATTTTTTATATTGTTAATCATAATTTCTCTTTTTTCTATTTCATTTTTGTTAAAAAATAAAATAAAATTTAACTATAAATTTTTATTAGATCCGCTAACAAGCATCCATGTGACACCAGATAAAAATTAAATTTTGTATAAAATTTTCATATTTTTGTCATTTACCATTTAATGTAATTAAAAAATATATATTATTTTTTTGTTTGACTTTTAATAGGAGTTAAAGAAAATATCAAAAGATTTAAAACAACTCACACACTCTGTTAAACCAATTGAGCAAAAGTATATTATTTAATTTCTCAAACAAAAGCATTTAACTGCTTCCTTTTTCATATAATTCATGTTTCAACATTGTTTCAGGCCACATCATTACTGCCATTATCATAACTATTATCAATAATTAAATAATTTTTTTAAAAAAATTAAATAATATAATTTTTTTAATATATTAAATGATAAATAATAAAAATTTAAGAATTTTTACAAAATTTAATTTTTATTTAACGCGCAACGTTGGTTTACCTATTGCCTTCTTTTTTTTTTAAATTTCTTAATATCAACTATAAAAGGGTTATGGTGCTAGAATGTTAGAATACTAAATATTAAAATAATATATTTTAACCGAAACTACCGAAATCAGATGGATAATGGTATGAATTACTACTGTTTGTTGTGTATGGAGAACATTTTGACTTGGAGAACTTTTGACTTGGACAAAGAAACTCATGCATAGTGGTGTCTCATAGGGTCTTTCTATCTATCCAGGTGTAAGTAGTCCGCATCTTCACAAATATGTTTATTTCATCGAGTCTCTCTCTGAGATAGTGCCCAAATCGTTACGCCTTTCGTGCGGGTCAAAACTTACCTAACAAGGATTTTTGCTACCTTAGGATCATTATAGTTATGGTGGCTATTCACCGGGGCTTCGGTAGTCAGCTCCCCTGTAATCAGGTCACAAACTTCATTGACCTTCTGGCACTAGGCAAGCATTAGTCCCCATACATGGTCACTTTGCAGAGACCTGTGTTTTTGGTAAACAGTCGCTCGGGCCTGGTCACTACGACCCCTTTTGTGAGAAAGCACCCCTTCTCCTGAAGTTATGAGGTTATTTTGCTGAGTCCTTTTGAGAGACTTGTCTTGTGCCCCTAGGTATTCTCTACCTACCCATTTGTATCAGTTTTGGGTACAGGTAACCATTTCTTGAAAGTCATTTGAGCTTTTCCTGGGAGTATGGCATGAATTCTTTCAGAGTTGTAGCACCTAGTACGCAAACTTTGGCTCGATTTATTTTTTCTACTCCTTATTACCCTAACAAAGTAAGGGCAACTTAACCGATAAACATCTTTCGGCTAACCTAGCCTCCTCCGTCTCTTAGGACCAACAAAAAGTAGTATAGGAATATTCACTTGTTGTACATCGACTACGCCTTCGGCCTGATCTTAGACCTTAACTCACCTCCATGACGAACTTTGCAGAGGAACCCTTGGGTTTTCAAGGCATTGGATTTTCACCAATGTTTGTGTTACTCAAACTGACATTCTTGCTTCCGCTTCATCTAGCAGTACTCGCGTGGGTTCTTTCCTCTAAGGCGGAATGTTCCCCTACCAATTCATTTTTACATCCCATAGCTTTCCTAGATCACGTAGCCTCATTCAGCTTCAGCGCAAGAAAGCTTGATCAGTGAGCTATTACACACTATTTCAAATGTGGTTGCTTCTAGGAAAACTTCCTTGTTGTCTCTAACCCTTACCTCATTTCTTATTGAGCGGTCATTTATTGGCCTTAGCTGGTAATTCAGGTTGTTTCCCTCTCAACGATGAAGGTTATCCCCCATCATCTCACTGGCTGACCTTGACCCTTGTTGTTTTGAGGTCATATCTAGTATTTAGAGTTTGCCTTAACTTGGTATCGCTCTTGCGGCTCGCACTGAAACAGTGTTTTACCCCTAGATGTGTAGTCAACTTATGTGCCTTAAGGCAATTTGGGGAGAACCAGGTAGCTTCGGGTTTGAGTGGCAATTCACTCCTAACCACAACTCATCCACTGATTCTTCAACATTAGTGATTTAGGACCTCCATTTAGTTGCACCCAAGCTTCATCCTTGTCATGGATAGATCACTTGGGTTTAGGTCCATAAACAATGACAATTGTCCTATGAAGACTCACTTTCGCTACGGCTCCGTTGGTTTACCTTCACCAAGCCACTACTTATGAGTCACCGACTCATTCATTGACAGGCTCGCAGTAAGAGTACCCAATGTGAATTCCCCTTCCCACTGCTTGGGAATTTACGGTTTCATGTTCTATTTCACTCCCTGATGGGGTTCTTTTCACCCTTCCCTCACGGTAGTACTTCAAGAATGATCAGTCACCCAGAATTATTTAACCTCACAAGGTGGTCCATGCTTATTCACTCGAAGTTCCACATACTTCATGCTACCGAACTCTGACCATCTAGGATATAAAAGGAAAGTTAAGAGAGACAAAATGTATTTACTTTTAATGTTTTAATTTTGTTCTAAAACGTAGTATATTTATTCTACAAATTTAGATTACATTTGTAACGTTTATTTTTTCAATTATATCTTATTTACCCTAAACACACTAACGTATGTATGATATTTACATATTCAAGGTAATTTTACTAGTAACTAACCATCCATAAAAATATTAACAATGAATAATAGTTTCAATAACATAAAACTCTTTAAACAAGATTTTTTTATAAGCACTCTTTAAATAAGAGTAATTTAACCTTACAAATATACTAATTAATTTTTTAATGGTGTGCACTATCTTAAACAAATATATATAACTTTGAAATGAAAAAATTATTTTAATTATATTAAAATTTCTCAATTTATATGTGATAATCTTAAACATAAAAAAAATATAAAAAGGAGGGATTAATTATTTACAGAATTGTTACTGTATTTTTTTAACATTAATTGTTGAAAGATTAATGTAAATTAATTGACATGATATTTTGTCACAGTGAAATTCAGATATCATATTATATTCGTGATTCTATTGGAAACAGGGACATTAAATTAATGAATAAATTACTGAAATTGCATTAATGCGTTTCCACGTACCCGTGAAGATTTTGATAAACAAAATTCAATAAAACAATTCAAAAACAATATACAGAACTACACAAAACTATGTATTTACGCAAATCTTCATAAAGATATTCATTAATATTTAGATACATCACATTGAGATCTTCAACAAATTTCAACATACTTCAAGACATCACCGAAATGCATATTCAAGTTACTTTATTCCTTAGAAAGGAAGGATCTACATAACCATCCTTCACTTCAAACTTCACACCCATTATTATATATATAAGCACTTACAAACCCTAAGGCAAGCCCATTATTTGTTATTTTTTATATTTTTTGGATCTATGCCTTGAGAAGATGAGCATCAATATCACTAGTGCATTTGTGGAAATATTCAACGTAGCCATATGGAGGGTCAACTTCCTCACTAGTCTTCTCATATTCAAAAGTCCATTTAATAATAGCACCACCACGATTCTTATTAATAGCTTGAAATATCAGCTTAAAGACCTTAAATTGATGATCAATTTCTCCACCAAAGAGCTTGTAGTTGATTGTTTTGTTTGCTTGATCAACGGATTCAATACTCTCATGACATGTTGTAACCTTACCATCTGTTGTTTCTCAAGCAATCATAACCAATTAATAACAAAAACTTCTTATAACAATTATACAAATATATATATATGTAAATGAATTTATTATATATTTTTAATTTCAATCTTAATATTCCTTCTATCTTTATTATAAAACATTTGGATACAATTCAAATAGACAAATATAACTAATTGATGTTGATTTTATTGATTTTTTAAATAAATATTACTCATTTGTCAATTTTACTCTTATTAATACATTGTTATTAATAAAAACACAAAAGCTAAAATATTTAATAATAAAAAATTAAATATTATATAAAAATTTTAAAATACATATTAAAAAAACCACCGTCTTTTCTAAATGATGTTTTTTAACAAGTATAAGGAGCTGATGAGTTTGACTCTACCAAAAAAGACTAAAATTTTAATAATTAACATTTCCTATCAATTTTTCTTTTTATATATCTACATATCCTTCAAAATATGATTTTGACAGCAAGTATATAAGTTATTCTCGTTAAGAAATTAATCTTACGTGTTATCGTGTGTCCATATAGGTAGAAACAAAATATATATAGCTAGAAACTTAAAATTAAACGATTTTTTGGTCCACGAGTCAACATTAAATTAAACAATCAGAAGAGACTAATTATATGTAGAAACTAAAAATTAAGCTAATTGAGCCACTTAGCTGCATGTTTTTCATACAAAAACGTTTTCTAAAATATAATAACTTGTTTTTTGGTTATTATATGTCTGTTTCAAATTTATAAAATAATTACAAATTGAAAAGAATTTAAAATTTAATTAAAATATAATTTTTTTGTTAAAAAAATAAAATTTATTCAATAATAGTAAAACTTCTCCATATCACAAGATATAATAGAGGAGCAGTCCGAAAAATAAGTACTTTTACTATAAACCCTAACTAGAAATAACTAGACCTTATCACTTGAAATCTCACATTAAAATATAATTTTTTTGGAATATTAATTTTCTCATCAATAAACTTTTAAAATAAGCACTTTTACTATTACAAACAAATACAAATCGATTTGTACTTTTTTTTTCTAAGCTTCTATACGCATCTAAGTAATAAACTGACCGCCTTAAAACTAAAACTGAGAAAATAATTTATAGAAACTAATTATAAAATATATTCAAACTTAGGGTAAAATTAACCTACCCATTTTCATTTACATTTTTTTTCTATGGTCGGAGCTGTATATAACACCCAAATACAAAACAATTTATAGTTAAACTTCATTTATTCATATTTTATTACTACAAAAATAAAATATAACAACTTTATCTATATCTATAAATATGCGTGGCAATTTTTGGTTTATTTAACATCGGTTCTAAATCTATATTGTTTTCTCTACAGAACCGATGTTGTAGGCCACTTTTATATAGACATAAATAATATATGACCAAATAACATCAGTAAAGAAAAAAAAAATACAAGCTAAGCTCACCTAAACATATAAGTATCAACCCATATGATTATAAAATGAAAGCCACCATTTGCATATTAATATATTTGGATCAAAGTTTAATTAATTACCTATGACATAAGTCCAGTGTTTGATCGATTCATTGTGATGCCAGTCCTCACCCTGATGCAGCTTTGTCTGATGCACTCTATCACAGAGGTTTTGAACATGATGAAGTTGCTTTGCAAAGAGGTTGAACCACTTTTCAGCGGATGCATGAACCCCAATTTCAGTGCTGATTTTACCAACAAGTGACATGGTGAAGAAGAAAGAAGCAAAGTAACAAATGGAAGAAATAAAGATGATTAGAGATGAGGAATAATACAACCACCATGTCCCACTTATATAGAACACAATTTACCAACTCCTGATTAATAAAATATTTAATTGTGGGGTCTATTTTGATAGTCTACAAAAGAAACAGTACTTTATCCTTTTTACTTTTAAAATTCATGATTCCAGGACAATAAACAAAAGTCTATTTCTAATATGTAATTTATTTTACTGCGTTGAATTGTTATAGTTTCGGTCTTAATCCTATGGAATACTTCCTCTAAGTAGCAACGCCCAAAGACCGGTTACTACAGAAAAAGACGGTGGTTGTGATGGAAGAATAGTGACAATGGCTGAAAATTGGTGATGTTGGCTGGTTATGAATGATAGACATTTAGAGGTTGGTTTTCAATGATGATGGTTGGTTCTCAATGGTGGTTCGCTACTACCAGAAACTAACAATAGAGTATAACCCTCTATATACCCGTCTTCAAAAAATACAAGAATTTGGATTTGGTATAAAAGAAGTGGGTAATTTTAATACTTATCTCTATTTTTATGGAGTATTTTTACATTGAGTAGATCTATGGGTGACCCGATATTATTTTGTATAATTTAAATTACTTATTATTATTAAATAATCATATATTAAATTATTAATTATATTTAATTTAAAAATACATATAAAGAATATTAAATAACAAGAAATTATAAATAAAAACAGAAAACTAATCAACGCCTCATGCCTTATTTAAGAAAAATAAACCAAATGATTTGTCAGTAACTTTCTATTTTTTGTTATTTTTATTTTATTTATCTTTTATTTCAAAAATATATACAAAAATTGTACTTTCTTTTTTAAATAATATATATATATATATAATAATAATAATAACTTGCCAAATGTTAAATAATAATAAATAAGAAATAAAGAACATGCTATAATATGATAAAATAATACTAACAATTTGATTTTATTTTTTAGTTTTTAAAAAGGAGTTTTTAAGAATAGTTTTCAAAAAGGAAAAAAAACATGGTAAGTGTTATTTGAAAATTGTTTTGACGATAGAAAAATGAAAAAACTTATTTATATTTATTAAAATTTTATTAATGAAAAGCAGAAAAACAACGTATTCTGATTGTATTTTGAGTTTAAAAAAAATAGAAAACTGAAAAGCAAAACTAGTTGTTCCTATTTTTTTGTTTTTAAAAACTAAAAAAGTAAAATTGTTTTCAAAAACTATTTTTAAATACTAAAGTGTTTATTTGGCAACAGTTTTATAAAACTGTTTTCAGTATTTTAGTATTTAAAAACTAAAAAATTAGTTTGGGTAATGTTTTCTGAAAACAGTTTTCGAAAACAATTCTGGTTTTTCAGTTTTTAAAAACTAAAAAACAGAAATAACTGAAAGTAGTTTTACTTTTCAGTTTTTTTTTTTAAACTCAAAATACAACCCAAATATATTGTTGTTTGTTTTTCATTAATGAAATTTTAATAAATATGAACAAGTTTTTCCAATTTTACATTTTCAAAATAGTTTTCAAATAACACTTACCAAACAAGTTTTTTTTTCTTTTTTTTTTCTGAAAACAGTTTTTTAAAACTATTCTTGAAAACTCTTTTAAAAAACTAAAATACATAACCAAATCGATCAAATCATAAAATACTGAAATAATTTTATCAAACTGTTGTCAAATAAGCATTAAGTGAGGATACTATCAACTTTTTTTAATCAATAATTAAGTATGAAAAATGTAACTTCAAAAACAAAAGAGAACTATTATCATGTTAAAAGGAAGTACCAAAATCCCACATCAATAATTGAATCATTAAAAATAGCCTGTAGATGAATAAAAAAAAGCCAGTAGTTTCAAAAGGTTTGTTTTGCTTTCAAGGAGAAAACTTCGGTCCAGTCCTAAAGATATATTGGTAATCAGATTTACAGTTATACTTTCATTAATACATAAAGACAGTTACGAATTTCATTTTTCCTGAGATGAAATTATAAATTTGATTGGTGGTCGAACTGCAAGAATTAGGAAGTGTTAATAAGTTCATATGTATACAAAGTTATAAGAGTGGTATGTGGTAAGTTGGTTAGATGGGAATAGAGACGTTGTGAGTTTTAATTCTTTTACTAATACACTAACAACTAATATTTGCCTATGAAATAAAATAGTTCAAATTCACCTATGGAACAATTTGATGACCCAAACTTAACAAATTAAATTAGTTTGGATTTTTCTTGTTCATGTCAGAATCAAATCAAACTAATTGAGATCTAGATTTAATCGTTTTGTTCATGGATTTAGGATTTTAAAATCCAAACCAGATCAATAAAATGTATCTATACTTTTTATATTATTTTTAATTGTTACTTACCTGTTTATAAATTTTTCAACTTTATTCTTTGTTTATAAATTTCTTGTGGGGATGGAAGAGCAGTGAGGAGAGGAGTAGGAAGATTTATTGGGTGGCCTGGGATAGGGTTTGTAGGGAAATGGAGTATGGGAGATTGGGTTTCAGAGATTTAGCTTAATTCAATATGGCACTAATAGGTAAGTGGAAGTGGAGGTAGTTGGTGGAGCTTGATAGATTATGGGTCCATATTTTGAAAGCTCAATATCTGCAGGATGGCAGGCAATAGGAGGTGAGTCATTATAGATGTTCTCGTTGGTGGATTGATATTAATTCCATCGATTGGGTCAGGGGAAGTCAAATGGGTTAGTGGTTCAACAATGTTCATCGTCAAGTTAGGGAAGGTTAGGAAGTTGGTTTTTGGAAAGATAGATGGGTAAGTGTGCACAATTTTTTAGGCAAAGTATCCTCGCATTTTTAGGGTAGCATTAAATACGGCGTCTTCAGTAAGTGACATGGGGGGGGGATGGGAGGTGGAAGTGGGCTTGGAGGAGAGAGTTGTTTAGCTGGAGTTTAGAGTTGCTTGATGAGTTGGAGAATAAATTAGAGTCGATGTTGTTGATTGAAAGGGAGGCAAATAAGTGGGTCTGGCAATCTGAAGGGTTGAGAATGTATTCTGTTTCATCAGCATACATGTTACCTACTGCTAACAGGTGCATTTGAAAGGACCATTTTTGCAAGCTTCTGTGGGAAAAAGGTGTCCCTGCAAAGGTGTATATGTTGGCATGGCATTTAGTAGCAGACTGGCTCTCAACAAAGGCGAATTTAGTGAAGCGCGGGATAATTCAGCAAGAGACAATCATCTGTAGGTTTTGCAAAAAAGAGGTAAAAACAAGGACTCATTTATTTATTAGTTGTGAAATATCCACAAGGGTGTGTTTGGAAATTTGTTTCTAGTGGGACATATCTACAATGTTATCTAATTCTGTGAGAAGTCACGCATTTCAATTTCATGTTGTTAATCGGTACTTCTAAAAGAAGGCAGAGAACGTGGTCTTTTGTATGGTTCAATGCTTTGTGACATATCTGGAAGACTAGAAATAATGTTGTGTTTAATAAGAGTGAAGTTAATGTTATTGATATTGTTTACAATACACAATTCAATTCGTGAGATTAGTGTTAGACAACTAAATTCACATCCTAGTCCTATGCCGAATGGGTTATCAATCCAAGATTTTGTATATGAGGGATTGGGTTCTTATGACATTGTTGTTTCTTTTATATGGTTGAAGGCATATCTTATGCTTTCTACTTGAGTTTTTGATAAAAACTTTGGTTGATAAAAAAAGTTATTACTTACTTGTTAAGTGAATTTTTAAATGTCATTTTGGATTTATATTAATGAACTACCAAATATATTTATGTATGATTTTTTTAGTTAAACATTAAGTAATTATCTCTGTGAATTTTGTAAATTTGATGTATGTTAAACACTTTGATATTAAGATGAAATTGTTAATTAGTTGATTTCGACTTCATTTTATATATATGTTAAACATTTATGTTTTTTAATTTATTTAATTGTCATATTATTTGTTAATTTTGGTTAAAATTGTTATTTATATTTTTTTAAAAAATATTTTTATTTTATATCAAATTTTAAGTGATGGAACTAAATGAACTAATCATCATTGATTTGGATAAAAAATATATTTTTTCATCTAAACCAATCAAAATTAATTAATTTAAATTTTTTTTCTCCAAAAACCCAAACCAAATCAACCCATTAACATTATAGCAATCATGAATATGGTGCTTATTTAAAATTTGAAATTGTTTTGAAGCAAGAAGAGATGAGAAAATGTAACACGCTTCAATTTATTATTCTTTTTTGTGATATGCAACAACCTTATTCAATAATGTTGTTGGTTTATCAGAAGAGTAAATGAACAAGAAAGATACTTTATGAGAAGTAGTAAAATTCATTAAATAATGTACATGTGAATCTCACCTAATATATTATATGAAAGAGGTGAGTATATAGAACCATGAGTAAATAGTGTATATATAGATAGAGTCGCGACATGTCATATTGTTAAACATAGAATATAGTAATTTGCCACACGAAAAAATAAAAATAGAACAAATAATTAATTCTCAATTAAAATAGGGTATAAAATAGTATATTCGTCTTTTTATTGCTATATTCTAATGATGTCATAAGATATTTTGTATTACGTCATTCCCGTTAAGGTAAATGCAGACCAATTAAAAAATATTGCAAGACCAATTCCAACATAGGTTTTCAAAAATGAGTACAAATTTTTTTTAAAAAAATGACTTTTATAATTAAAAATTAATTTTTTTATATTTTAATTAATATACTTTTATAGGCATATTTTAGTTAATATATATTATTTTTAAAGTTTAAAATCTTAGTATAATTGACATGGATTAAAAATAAAAATTAAAGAAATCAAATTAAATTAATTTTTTTATATTTTTTATTTAAAAATAATTGTTGTAACTTTTAATCCAAAAATAATTTTGTGTATTAATTAAAAAAAATTACTTCTCTTTTTTTTTCCAACAAAGTATTAATGACTTCTTAAATATTTAAAATAAAAAGTTTATTATATTGTATATATTTAATTTTAGATTTTTTTTATTTTATAAAATCTTAATCACAAAAATAAATTTAAAATATCAATAGTTGTTATGAAAGTATGTAGTTATTATGAAACTAATCATTAAAAAAATATTTGCTTTATAAATCTAGTCACTGAAATAATTACAAAAGCTTGGATTGTTTATAAGAATCCTTCGTTGTAACAAAATTTGTAAAAAGTGATATGAATGATGTGAGGTGATAACATCCATTTAAAGTGTGTTAAATGAATTACCTAAAATATTATAAAATTACTCATTAAAATAATTACAAAAGTTTGGATAGGTTATAAGAATTTAACATTGTTGCAAAATTTGTAAAAAAAAATTGTGTGGGTTGCTTCTAAGAGTGTAATGTGATCTATTTAAAGTAAATTAATAACTTTGTTAACTTTCTTAAAATAACTAACATTGGAATTTTTTTTTAGAATTGACTTAAAATATCCTTATTTAATGGAAGATTTTTATTTTTTATGTTTGCTAAACAATCCTATATAATATTATTTTATAAGAATTGAAGACCGTGTCCGAAAATTATTATATAGTCTTAAAAAAAGTATTAATTAGATTTCAAAACTAAAAAATATTAATTAATTATTTTTAGATAAACTTAAATAGAAGGCTAGAACATATTAATAATACGTGAAATAGGTATAGTTAATTCACTAGACAATATCCAAATATATTGTGTGTTGGATTAGTTTCTAACTCTATCAAAATCAATTTAATTTTCTAGTGAAATACTATTAAATCAATTTTAAAATCAAGTTGACGACAAAGAAATAAATAGCAATATTAATTATTCTTTTCGCCATAATTTTGCGACTTAAAATCGAGTTTAAAAGGTATCTAGATACACTATAAATATATTTACGATTTAATCAGATTGATAAGAGCCTAGAAATTAAAATAACATTTGTTTTGGGTGTTTTTTATTTTCATTTTAGAAAAAATAGTAGTAAAAATATGTTTGGTTAAATTAAGAAAACATTTTCTCTTAAAATATTTTCAAAACACAACTGATAATAGAAAATAGAAGAAAAAAAATTGTTTCCAATCTTTTCAAAGATTAACACTACTTGAAAACTTAATAACAATATCGTATTTATATAAAAAATAATATATAAATGTATTTTAAATTATATATAAATAATTTGTAATATTTTTGCTAAAATTGATTAAATTTTACAATGTTGTTTTTTAAAAATAGAAAATATAAAATAAAAACAAGTATGTCTTCTTAATGTTAATAACTTGAAAATGAAAACAATTATTAGAAAATAAAAATAGAAAATGAAAAAATGGAGAATTACAATTTTCTTTGTTTTCTTTCTTTTTTAAGAAAGTGCCTTTTTTTTAATTGACTGAGTCTAGCTACTATCTAATGACCTGTTAGTGTGTATCCAAGAATTACTCTATAATATAATAGAGATGTTAATATAGATGGGATTTGTGTGACATACAATGATAGCTATTGAATTCTTAGGCATCTCCAATGTAAGTAATCTATTTGGGTAGTTTTATATATTGAAAATTGTGTTAAGTGGTTTTTGTAGTCACATATCAATATTAAACAACTCAAATATTAATTTATTCTAACGGTAGGAAACTTAGGAAATTCATCTTTTATATAAATATATTTTTTTTAATATCACCCTTAATTTTGTTAAATGATTTCCATATTAAATATATTATTTTAATAGAAAGCAATTGTTCCTTCCTTAAGCAATTCAATCTTGGTTTTAAACAATAAGTTGTGTTACCTAGATTTGTTCCAATCATAAGCAATCATTGTTTCACTTGAAGAAACCAAGAAAAACAACTTCTGTGTAAATACTCTTATATATCTATAATTACTTCTTATTTAACTACAAAACAATAAAAAATAATTAAAAATTTATTACACGTGAACAAAAAATATAATTTTTAATCATCCAAAAATAACTATACAATATTGATTAATAGCATAATATTATGAATTCTATAGTTGTGATTATCTAGTTAACCACAAAAGTCTGACATTTGACACCGTGGGTGTGGATGCATACTGCGCAATTAACATTTTAGATCGAGTGACCACGTGACCACAATAGTGTGGGACTTCGTACAATCATGTGGGAGTAAGGCAAAACATCGCACATTATTTAAACTGTACAATTGTGAAGATTGAGTGAATCACATAAGTGTGGCATTTGACACAAAGAATGGGATGCATACTGAAAGTTAACATTTTGGGTCGAGGCAACCAAATCATTGTGAGATTAGAAATAAGTCCGTGGGGATCACATTATACTATAAACACGTTGTAGACATGTGTGTGACAAGGAACAGCAATCTCGGGATTTTTCTAATTGTACAATTTGGAGGATTGAATCCACCATAAAAGTGTGAGATTTGGCACAAAGGTGTGGGATTCATTTTGAATCGTCAACATTTTGAATCGAGTCAATCATAACAATGTGAGATACATTCTCCATAAATAATACTATGCATAAATAGTCAATAATAAGGAATGGTAGATTTTGGACTTCCCTTGTTGGACAATTCATATATGAGGCTTTTGTAAATAAAAAATTGAATGGGTTATGTGTTGTTCTTTGGCTATACCACATTTATATTATGTGTATGTTTGTGTGGTGTCTGTGTGTGTGTATATATATATATATATATTAATTAGTTTAATTAGTATGTATTAACAGTATAAAAGAATTATACACTTACATTTAATCACATCTCTTTATTTATATGACTTTTAAATATTAATTGGTAAAGTCAACAAATTTACCATAAATGAAGGATTGTGATTAAATGAGAGTTAAAATTTTTTACACTAATAGTGTATACTAATTAAATTCTCTCTCTCTCTCTCTCTCTATATATATATATATATATATATATGCTCATGTGCATGAAATGATTGTTATAAATAACTAATCTTAACCATTAAATTTTCAAGATAATGAATGTTGAGGATCAATGATAAGTGTCTTATACTTATTCTTTGATTAGATAATTCCCATCCCATTTGTATAATGTCTATTTGGGATGAACTTATTCGAAAAACATTCTTGAGATCATAAAAACATTTGATTCGTTCTTTATATAAAACTCTTTTATTTTTTTTTAAATACATGATATTTATTACAAATTAACTTATATAATTTGAATTTAATTTACTAATTTTTTTCCTAAGAGTTTTTTTAAAAACATTCAACCAACATTTGCTAAAATTATTGAATCGAGAAGTTTTCCAATGTGATATATATTTTGAATGTTAATGTTAGATTATTTTAATATTTTTTATGACAATGTTAAATTATTTTAATCTAATAATATTTGACTCGTGTAATTATAAAATGACTTTAATATGAAATATGCCTAATGTGATGGTTATTAGGTTTAAAATTATATTATAGTTATTAGGGTTGTTTTATATATGTTATGAAAATAAATTCATCTCCTCTCACTCCTCAAGGATAATTTTGTCATTAAAAAAATTATTTTGAAAAAGAGGTTATAAAAAGAAGATAAGTGTAACTTCTTTTTTTACCATATATGTTATGTGTTCTATTCTTACTCACTTAAAGAGATAAAAGAAAAGAGTAAAAAATTACAAAAAGGGCTTTTTGGAACCATTAAAGAAATCAAGAAAAGGGAGTAAAAGAGTAGAAAAGAATTAAAGAAACACATAGTGATTTCTGCATTGCATCATGGATCTAGGTAACTTTTACGAACACCCTTATAGAAAATATAGAGTGTTAGAACCAAACTTAAGTCTTTGATGAAAACTATCATGGTCCCACACCCTTGTAAGATATTGTGCCAAATCCCTCATGGTTTTTCTTTTGGTTACCTCTCAAGAAGTCTTTTATCAATGGAGGTGTTTCAGTTTATATGAACCCATGTGCGCCCTCTTGTATGAAAGATGTTAGACTTTGTTGGCCTCCTAACAATCCTCACCTCAAACAAAGGATCATGGTACCCCTATTTGCAGCAAAAACTCTTAACTTACGAGTATATCCTGATGGAGGCCCATAGGACTCACTCATGCTCTAAGCTCTAACACCACCTCTCTACCAGTGGGACATACTTCCTAACCATCCATACCTAGATCCACCGTTAGCAAGACTTGCAATACAAGGGATTCTAAACTTAGATCCATCTATCTACCATCATACTCATTAAGCCAGTTACCTGGTCAAAATAGTGTCTCTGATACCAATTGTTAGAACCAAACTTAAGCTTTTGATGAAAACAATAATATATATGATCCTAAATCTATCATGTTAATCATTAGAAGTAAAAAGTGGAAGCATACCTAAATTCATGATGATAAAAGAGAGGTGCAATTTGTCCTTCAAGATCAACACGTACTCTCTTAAGGGAACCTTTTTATAAATGAGTTTAATTGGTATACACTATTAGTATAAAGATTTTTACCCTGACATTCAATCACAACCCTTCATTCATGGTAAGTGTCGACTTTATTAATTAGTACTTTAAAAGTCATATAAATGAAAAGTTATGATTGAACATCACTGTAAAAGTCTTTTACATTGACAGTATATACCAATTAAACTCTTTATAAATTCATTGTCTCCTTTTGATAATGCGGTTTCAAAATAGAAAAAAACGTAGTGTGATCTAGAGACCTAACCTATTTATAGACAAATAAGGTTGTCTTTTGGTATTTCTATTTTTACCCATCACAAAATAGAATTCCCCTTTAGTCACCACACATTAAAGGTCTAATATCCTTTTAGTTACATAACTACCCTATATAATTTATTTGATCACTTTTAATTTGGCATAATTGTATGTGTCCTTAATATATAATTATTCACACATGAGACCAATGTTGGATTAAGGAACCAATATAGAGTATAATATGTTGAAACCCAGGAATCACACATGAAAGTAAAATGTTTGAAACAATTGTGGATTACTATTAATCAATTATCATTTATTATCTGACAATTTAAGATATGATCATTATTATATCTATATGATTATTTGAATAAGTTTAGAGTAACATCGACTTTATAATGTGTTAGGTCAATTACAGAAAATCCATATCTATAAAAATTTGTTATTTTATTAAGCAAATTAATATTGATTCTCTATAATAATCTCCTAAAAGATGAATAGAGAAACTTCGGTAGAGATTCATCACAAAATAAAGCTCGTGAATATAAATATAAATATCAATTTAAGTACATGTTCATCATTCATCATTGGATATAGTTTAAAATATTTAGATAAAACATGCTTCCATTTGTCTATGATATATTATTATTGTGCTGTAATTTTTCCATCATAAAATTTACACTACAGTAAGTATCAGAACAAGGTTTTGTATATTATATTTCTATAAACGATTTCTTTTAATGATATGTGTATATGATATTATTGAAAATCTGCTCTTAGCCCTTTTGTTTTCTTTTGGAACTGTACGCGCGCATAATCTTTTTCAAAGAAAAATTCTGCAATCATTCAGTTCCGCAATTGGCAGTAAGTTGCATGCCTTCAAAGTCCTAAAACAAAACCATACCTCTTTTCCCAATAGTCTTCTTTGAATGCACACCTTCCAAAATCTGTCGCGTGTCCGCCATGTACTCGCACAAGTACTCATTTAACTAATACTCACTAATTTTTCGAATGTTTACAAATATTTATGGATATTTTAAATTTTTTTATATATCAAATATTAATATTGCTGATAATGTTAATTTTTATTAATGGTGAGGTTTAAATTTACTATCTCTTTTATTTTCTCTTTGATGATTGAGTTATTTCATATTGCTTTATTCTTAAATTTATTAAAAAAATATTTTAGATAAGGTAATTATGGGTTTTATGTATTTGTATATGTTAAAAAAATGGTTTATCAAAATTTTTAATGAATATTTATATTTTCATAAAAATTTATAGAGTAACTACATTATTAATGTAAAATAAAAATATACTTCAAAGCTCAAATAAAATTGAACTTTAAACATAATAAATTGCAAATAAAGTTAATTTCTTTATATTACAAGTCCAATAATATTCGACTCCAAAATACAAATTTGTATAGAAACAGGCAACCACTATCCGAATATACAGTAACAAAATCTATTTAAAATTTGATGCAGATTTTATGCATTGGTATTATCCTCCACATCTCTTGCTTGTTATACCCACCCAGAAAACGAAAGAAGAATCAAGTTTTCTTCTCCTCCATCAGTTTGTCCTTTTGCATCTTAGGTCCCATATTTAGAGTGATTTTTGGTTTAGTTTTAAAATTTTAAAAATGAAAATTAGTGTTGGATTTAAGTTTTTAAATTTTAAAAAATAATATTATTTTAGCTTTCAAATTTAAAATGTTATTTTCAAATCATAAGAAAAATAGAACCTTGCTTTCTTAGAGATAAAAAATTGATAGTTGATGACTAACAATTAGTGCTAAAGATAGATGTTGGAGGTGGCAGTCGATGTCTAACTGTCGGAGGTAATAGTTGATGACTAATGTTATGAGGTGGCGGTTGGTGACTGACGATCGGAAGTGGTAGCCGATCGGCGATCAGAGGTAGAGATCGATGACTGACGGTTGAAGATGGAGACCAGTGGCCAATGGTTAGAGGTGGCGACTGTGATTGCCAGTTGGAGGTGGTGATCGATGATGCTAGTCAGAGGTGGCTACCGGTCATAGGTGATGATGGCAAGTAACATCAAGTAATGAGCTTAAATCATTTTCGATATCTAGGATTACCTATTGGTGTTAATCCATCACTATTGGAGACATGAAATCCTATGATTGATACTGTTCTGAAATGAGTAAGTGGTTGGAAACATAAATGTCTCTCTTTTGTGGGAAGGGTGGTGCTCATCAAATTAGTGATATCTAGTTTGTCAATTTACTTTTTTTCCTTCTTCATGGCTCCAAAAGGTATTATTTATAAACTCGAATCTCTTTTCAACATTTTTTTTATGATGGGGGGAGGTGAGGTCAATAAAAAGATACATCAGGTGTCTTGAAAAAGAGTGTGTAGGCCTAGAAAGGAAAGATGTTTAGGCTTGAAAGACTTGCATTAGTTTAATTTTGCTATATTAGGTAAATGGAAATAGAGATTAATTACAAAAAGTGATATTTTCTAGGTCCATAATTTGAGTTCAAGGTATAAAAATCAAGGTGGTTAGTGGGAGTCACAAGGTAAAAAGTGCTCTAGGTGGTGGGTGAACTTACATTCCATAAAAGGGTAAGGAGGAGGACATGAGAGGTGGTGAAGCAGAGTGTTAAACGTCGGTTAGGGAATGGGAGTGAAGTGAATTTCTGGGAGGACAAGTACGACTTGGGAGTCAAAGTCTTTGGATCATTTTCCCTCGCTTATGGGAGTTGGCAGTGGATAATAACATCTCAGTGAAAAAGGTGTAGGTGAGGGGGCAAGTCTCGATGGAAGTGGAATTAGAGAAGACATTTATTTGTTTGGAAAGAGGGGAAACTTGAGGATTTAGGTCAAATGTTGGAACCTATTCAGTAGCTTGGAGGGCTCAATGATGGATGACTATGGGTGATTGATGGTTCAGGTCTCTACATAGTTCGACCAGCTCACGACCTACTATTTCGGATGGGTTTTTCCACACAGATGATTTTTTTAAACTTATTTGGACAAAAGCGGTTCCTACAAAGGTTCAATATTTTTTTTTTGGAAACTGAAAGCAGATAGGTTACTAACAAGGCAAAACCTTTGGAAGAGGGATATTGTTATAGAGGATAACAGAGGTTTGCTTTCTGTGATGAGGAAGTGGAAACATGTCAACACCTTTTTTCAAGTGTGCAATTTAAAGTCAGGTTTGGCACAAGTTATGTGCTTGGTGATGTATCACAACGACTCTACAAATGTGTTTTGTCGGCATGGATGACAATTTATGGGATTAGTTAGTGGTTCAATGGACCTGTAGTGAGTTTGGCCTTTTGTTTGGTTTGCGAGTCTTTGGCATATTTGGAAGGCTAGAAATGCTAAAATTAGGGATGACAATGGGGAGGGGCGGGTGCGAGTTTGACCCTCCCCGTCCCCGTAAAGTGCGGGTGGGTTTGGGTTCAAGTATAAAAAGAGCGGGTATGAAATTTTAATCTCCATCCTCATCCTCGTCGGGTACTTTCGGGTTCGGGTATACCCGCAGGTACCCGTCATATTATTTTTTACAATTTAAATTTACTTATTTATATTAAATAAATTATATATATTAAGTTATTAATATATTTTAATTTAAAAAGTATATAAAGAATAATTAATAACAAGAAATTATAAATTAGAGCTTAAGAATTAAAATTTTTAATTAAATATATAAATTTAAAATTATTATACAATCATTAAAATTATAACAAGGTGGGTACAAATTCGGGAATGGGGCGGATAGTCACATACCTGTACCCATACCCGGTTTCATACATCGAGTAATACCCGTACTCATACCCATACCCGGTCAAACTAGGTAATACCCATCAAAATCGGGGCAGATACCCATGGGTATGGGTATTTTTGCATCCCTAGCTAAAATCTTCAAAGAGTAGGTCCATCAGGTGGATCATTTTTTGCAAGTAGTACAATTATCAACATAGGAATGGTGTGATGTAGCAAAGTTGATATCAACATATGTGTCTTATGATTGTGGTAAACTTATATGTTTTATTTTCAAATCTTTATCTCAAAACACTATTTGTATTAATGTTAGGGAGACACTCCTTGTGTGTAAGGACCTGTTTATTTAATACATTATAAATTCGAAGAATAAATAGTGAAGGGAATTAAATTTAAGTTTTAACTTAGATTATTAATTTATTTGAGATTGATGCATTTATTAGTTTGTTGAGACTATGTGATTGTATTTAGTTGATAGTAGATGAATTGGGAGATGAGAATAATTATTCTTTTTATTTCGGAAGGTTTTAGCTGAGTTTTGGGAAGTTTTAAGGATTTCCGTTGTTTTAAAAGGGGGATTGCATTTAGCAAACTAATTTTACCAAATACACTCCCAATGCTATATATATTTAAAAATATTTTCTCTCTACTCCAAAATTTTCTTCTTTCTCATTGCGATTTCATCGCATCTTTTTCTTTCTTTGTCGTATTGCATCTCCAACCTTCTCTCCTCTGCATGATGGCCTTCGAGCTGACGAAATCTGACGCGGTCTCTTTCATTGCTCCTGATTCTGAGAGGTGATCAATATAGGTATGTCTGATCGTAGTTTTTTAAACCTTTTTCCGATCGTTTTCGATACTTTCATTTTCGTTCAAGATAAAATTTATTTGAAAATCTTGATTTCTAGGGATCCTGATTAATTTGGGATTCTTGTCAGGTTCCTATGTAATTTCTTCGGTTGATTATTCCCATTATGTTTTAATCGGCTTTTGGACAGAGAAATAGGTAAGGGAAGCTCTTTTGTTGATTTTTGTTAATGGACAAGTGATTTGGTAGTTGAAATATTTGAGTTATTTGAAATAACGAGTATTTTGACTATATTTTGAACTATTTAAGATAACATTTATTTTAATTGTGTTTTGAGGTATTTAATATAGTGCGTATTTGATTGTGATTTGAACTAATTAAGTTAGCGTATATTAAGATTTCATAGTTGAGGTTGATGATTATTATGTGAATGATGTTTGATCTGGAATTGGATGATTGGATAGTTTGGATGTGGCAGTTATGGTATGCTAACTTAGTTTCGCTTGAATTGACTTTCTGTGACTGGAATTGAATTATTAGAATGACAATGTATTATTTGGAATTGTGATGTAATGCATATGATTGGAATGCATGATGAGAATTTATTTATTGATGTTGTTGGTTATGGGCAATTATAGTTGGGTAACTTAGCCTTGAATGATATGTTTGGTGGGGTACATTAATCTTAGGAACACGGTTGGGGTCAATGTAATCCAAAATATCAGATATGCAAGGGGATATTTTTGTGATTTACATTGTGATCCTAGTACCAGATATGCAAGGCGGTGCCTAAAAGACATACTCAAACAACAACTGTGTGCCACAGGGTGTCAAGTAGACACTAGACATCAATTTGTAGTTGTCAGATGAGTATTGCTTAGACTTAAATTGGTGGTAACACAGGAAGATTGGACGTCTGTCACCTATTGGAAGGGTCTTAAGCTGCCTCGATGTTCGAAATCAATGTACATATTCCAGAATATGTCGCATCTGAACATGCTGTTGTGTGAAAAGCTTGTATTCAGGGGAATATAAGTGTGTTTGATTTGATTGACTATGATATTTAATTAATATTTTATTGATTGATCGTGAGTGCTTATGTTCAGGTGGAATATAAGAATGATTGCTAGGTTGTTTACTATTAGTGAATATGTACTGATGATACTAAATATAAACGTTGTGCAACCTTTATGCTTTACGATTGATGTAATGGTATGTTGCGTATTATGTAAGCGTACCCTTGCATTGTTTGTGTTTTTTGTCTGACTGTGATGATCATGCTTTGCACGGGAGTAGATAATAGTGATGATGCAGAAAGACAGGATGCTTTGAAATGAAGTATGTTGGATTGTGGTTGAAAGTTTCAAAGGATATTATTCTATTGTTCAATATGTATATAAGAGAATTGTGTAGAAATAATGTTATTTGAATTTAGAGGCATTATTGTGAATTTATGTGATTATTATATTATTATGGAAGTTGTGTAAATATGGTGTAAAAAGATATATGAATTACGATATGCATGCATAAGAATGTAGAATTATATGTCAGCATGTTGGTTGGTTTTATAGTAGAGGTTCTACTATCGTGCAGGTTTTGCTATCTGCAGGGTCTAGCTGAGCGATAGTTGTTGTTAGGTGAGCTACCCTAGGTCTCGCCAGGCGATGAGGTTCGCTGGTGAGCTGAAATTGTGTATACTATGTTATATTTTAATTTGAACTTTGAAAGTGTTATAATGTATGCTTTAATATTGAGTATAATATAATGAAAATTTTATATCTTGGTATTTGGATTATAGATAATAGTAATTTAAATAATTTTTAAGAGAAGTTATGGTGTAAATAATAAAAAAGAACTTTGGGATGTTACATTGTGCTTCTTGCCTAATTCTCATTTGGTAATAAAATTTCTTTAGCTTAAAAAAAAGTGATATGCTTAAATAAAAATAGAAATAGAAATATGAAAACCAAATTTTATTTTTTTTTAAATTGAGAGATAATTGTTTCAAAAATAAGTAAACAACTAAAACAGAACCATTTTTATTGAACATATTTTTATTTTCAAAATAATTTTAAAACAAAAAACTAGAAACTCAGTTTCAAAGGATAGGTCCATCAGGTGGATGATTTTTTTCAAGCAATACAATTATCAACATGGATATAATATCATGTAGCGAAGTTGATATCTCGATCTTATATAGAAGAGTGATTAATCCTATGTTATATGTCTTAGGACTGTGGTAGATTTATATGTTTTAGTTTCAAATTTTTATTTCAAAACTACTTGTATTAATGTTAGAAAAACACTCAATAGGCTAAGTAAGCACATTATGACCTTATAACATTGTTGTTAATTAGGTAAAAAGCTCATCAACTGTGGATCCATTTTTTAAAAGGTGTATGATTCTTAGATTAAAGCACCATTTATTTGTTACTTCATTTATTATTCTAAATGGAACTTGAACATTGAAGTGTCGTTATAAGCATCTCCCAATGGATCACTTAGGCAAACTAGTACTTTAGGAAGAACTTCTAAAGGTAAGCAAAGGACATACTTAAAGAAAAATTATTACATGAAAACTTTGTGCAAATACAAATATTATTTATATATTAATATATATATATATACATATATTAAAAATTATTTATTTATGGTAAATTTTTTAATATAAAAATAAATATTAATTCTTTTTTAGTTAGACAAATAAATATTCATTTTATAAATAAGACTAAGAGGTAATTGTAGATCACTTCCTCAAATTTAGTATAATTACAAATGTTCTTCCTCCTTTTTTATTTAAATTACAAAGACCCCTTTACTTTTACATACTTATTATAGTTGTACGCTTTATTTTCAAACCACACAGACCTTCATTTATTTTTATATTATTACATTTTTTTTGTGTGAATGCGATATGAATTGTGTTTTTTTCGAGCTTTGTAACATTGCAAGAATGGATGTGAGAAGGGTGTCGATTGTAAAGTTTAAAAAATATAGGATGCATGTGTAATAGTGTACAAACTTAGGTGGTGCAAGTATAATATCATACAAAACTTGGGAAGTACATATGTAATAAATTTATAGTTTAACATCTATAGTGTAAAAGAGTTTTACATTGTGGTCAATTACAACTATTTGTTTGCATGACTTTTAAAGTATTAATTGGTAATGTCAAGAAGTTTACTATATATAAAGAGTTGTGATTAACTGTCAGTATAAATGTTTTTCTAATAAATTTATGTATGATATTACAACATTTTAGAAGGAGATGGTACAACTTTAATGAGTATGTAAAAGGGAAGTATCTATAGTTAAAAAAAAATACATTTGTAATTACACTAAATCTTATAGATACATCTCTAATTACCTCTAAAAATAATTAAAATAATAGTTCAATAAATGTTAAACAAAATCACATGTAATGCTATTTAATTCAAGAAGGTAACGATAAAAATATAATGCTACATATGCGGTTTTGATTAAAACATGTCAAAAAAATAGTATATATTCTCCTCTCCCAAAATAAATATATCATTCCACATTGTTTTATACAAATTAAAAAAACTAATAAATAGATGACAAAAATTTAAAATTAATTTTATTATTAATATTATATTAAAAATTAAAACAATATTTGTTAGGACAAGTTTTTTTGCTAAAATGTAACTATTGTGTCGAGAGAGAGAGGAGTAGCATATGACAATTTTTTATGAAAAAGAAAATTATAGGTGAGTTTTGTCCCACAGGAATGCAAAATTTACACATTATTCGCAGCAGGAGACAAAGCTTTTCATGCGGTTTATAGTAAAAGAAAAATCACACATCTTGGTTTTTTGTTTTTTTTTTTGAAGACATCTTGGTTTAAATATAAATAATTTTTAATTTATTTTATTTTATTTAATGATACAAGTTTTAAATATATCACTCACATAACTGAGGTTTTAGGGGTTTTTTATATTCCCTCCAAATTTATATAAGTAAAAAAAAACTATTATCAGTTAATTTCAGATATAAGTAAATCATCTAAGTTTGTCGTATTTAAGGTTATTATTTGTAAAATATTTTTCATTTAATTATATTATATAACTTTTTTATCCATAATATCACGTTTCGATACAAAATATTTAGAAATAACCTTATCTTTTAGTACTTAGATCAATTAAAAAAATACGCTGATAATTTTTTTAATTAATGTAAAATTAGTTATTATATATATATATATATATATATATATATATATATTTGCAACTTTATCCCTGAGGTAGAAATTCACGTCATGCATTTATAACCAAACACACGATAAGAGACTCCATCCTTTCAAAATTACAATTATTTAATGTGCACATTGATTAAGAAAACATTAATTGATATCACCTGTCTTTTCATACTGTAATACACTATTTTAGAAATCCTTTTACCTTTTTTTATCTCTTTCCTAAATTAATTATTTTTTTAATATTTTACTAAAAACTTAATTGTTTTTCTTCCTGAAATGGATATTGAAAAAGATTGTAGACTTTCAATATTGTTAAGGATAGATTCAAAAGATATTATAATTTAAGAGGCATTTAACACAATAAGAATATAAAAGGGAAATTTATGAATGTTATCTAAAACAACTACTTCCTTCATCCTTTTTAATTGTCATGCTTTTAGAATACTTTCGTTTTCAGACTTTAAGACAATATTAATTTCTTTTAATTTAGGATTATAGCTATTGGCCAATTAACTTTCCTCAATTAAAAAATGTTGTAAAATTAATTTTAATCATGAAATTCTCTTAAACTATGAAAGTCAAAGTTTCATAATTTACTTCGTTACCCGAATTTAACTTTAATTCAACTTAAAGAGAAAGAAAGCATAATTTTGAATAAAACTAAAATGATAAAACAACTTTCGAATGGAAGGGATATTTGTTTTTGTTAAAATTTCCTTTTTTTTTATAATATAAAAAATATAATTTTTAATAAATTAAATCAATATTAATATTATTAGTAATGTTAATTTTTATTACGTTCAGATACAAATTGACCACCTTTTGTTTTTTCATATCTCTTAAACAACTAAGTATTTCTAAAGAGTAAAAACCCTCGTAAGCAAGAGCCGTTCTTTAAATACTACTCCTGTAGACATTAATTGTGAATTTGTATGACGCATTACATTCAATCAGATCTGGAGAGTAAGTCTAGAACTACAGTACTAGATCCTTATGTGAATTTTTTTTTACTTAATTCTCAAATTTGAGTAATAATTTGAGCAACAACTATTTATTTAATTGAATTATTTTTAGTAATAGTATTTTTTAATTTTTTATTTTAACTTTACTAAAAGTAGTTAGTTAAATGCTTAATATAAACTAATAATTAATAAAGATAGTTGATAATTCAAACCATAAGTAAGGTTTAGTTTTGATTAATATGTTGCAAGTGTATGAAATAAATAAAAGAGGAAACTAAATTTAATTTAAAGATAATTAATAAATTAATTACAAAATATTGAATTAAAGTGTATATATATATTATTTTGATGAAATGTGATTATTTAATTTTGAATGTGATTGAAATTAAGTGAATTAAATAATGGTTTATGGGAAAATAATGTTTAGTTAGGTGAATGATGAATATAGATAACATTCTTTCAAATTCAAATTCAGGGTTGTGCTAGTTTTACAGAAAATTTTATTCAAAAAATCTAATTTTGGAAGTAAGGGTGTAGGTAGTAAGAGAAGAATCATTGAGTTCACCCCAGTCCTCTCTTCTTCTCCTTCTTTCTCTTTTCTTCTTTTTCCCTTTAATTCTCTTTCTCTTTTCTCCATCATTTTTCTTCTTCTCCTTCTCTGTTGTCTCCCTCTCTCTCTTGCATATTGGTCTTTTTGTCTGTGGAATCTAGGAGAATTCCTATCCTTTCTCTTGTTTTGGTTGTTGATTCTGATAGGTAAGTTTGATTTTATTTTTATGGACATATTTTCTTCTATCTAAGGTCCATGCATGTTCATTAAAGAAGTTCAACTTTGAGATCTCAATTTCTTATGTTTTCCTTGGTTTTGGGTGGGGTTTTTTTTATAGTGATGAGTGAGTTTTAATTGGGTAATTGGGATAACTTGGGTTGATTGTGGATTTCTCTTTTCTCTATAAGGCGACTCACAGGAGAAACAGGTAAAGGAAGCTCTATTCTTGCTTTTATTTTACGAAACTTTAATTTGATGTTTGTGAAGTTAATTAATGATGACTAATTGAGCTTTTGATCTTAATTTGAATGCTATGTGAAATTAGGTATTTTATGTGTAATTAGTGATTGAAGTATTGTTCTTGAAATGAGTTTTGATTGAATGAATGTTATTTGTAAATGTAGAGTAATTAAAATTTTGTTATGGATTTTTGTGATAAAGGAAATTGTATTATATGATGCATGTTTGAGAATGATGATTCATGGATTGTTGGATATGGGTTGTTATAGTGGGTAACTTGCCTTGTTGAAAAGCATGTGGTGCATTGAGTTCGAGATATGGATAAGTCAACGTAGTCCAGGGTGCCAGTGCAAGTACCAAAGTGATATACGCTATGATCTAGGGTACCAGTGCAGGTAACAAGGTGATATACATTGTGATCCAGGTGCCAATGTGGGTACTAGAGTGATATACATTGTGATCCAGGGTGTCAATGTGGGTACTAGAGTGATATACATTGTGATCCAAGGTGCCAGTGCAGGTATTGGAGTGACATACATTGTGATTTAGGGTGTTGGTGGAGACACTAAAGGGGATATACTCAGATAGCAACTGGGGGTCAGAAATAAGTAGATGTCTGACACTAGTTGAAAGTTATATGAGGTTAGTATTGGGTCAGTGCGAATGGAATACCTCAGTTGGAAGTTTTAGATGAGTATGCATAGACTTCAGTTGGTTGTTAGATGGGTTTAGCGCATGCCAAAAAACAATTGAGATAAGCCATTAGGCCATTTTGATATCTCAACTCAATTGGATTTTCAAAAAGTGTCATGTCATCTTATCATGTCGTATTGATTACCTATGTTCAAAGGGGAACATAAGTCTGTTTACATATTTGATAATACTATTGATGATCTGATTGGTTGAAAATTATTAGTAATTGTAATGTATCTACTTTTGATTGATTTATTGTTGTTGTAAGCTTACCATTGCAATGTGTGTTTGTTTTGTATGACTGTGATGATCGTGCTTTGATAAAAACAGATGACAATGATGAAACAAGGAGTCAATAAGCTCAAGTTTGAAGAAAGCTCTGGATAACTAGAGAATTAATTTTTTTTAATGATAAATGGATTGTATATATATGAATATAGATTTTAGGTAGTGTTGAAGTTATGTTTAAACTTAGTAAATTGCAAGAAATATGATGTACAGAGTTATGAAGACAATGTATAATGAAGATATAACTATGTAATATGTTTTGAATATGTGAATGAGGTATGTAGTGTTTAAGTAATTGGAATTGAACCTATGTTGTTTCGAGTCTAAGTGTGATAGTAATTTATGCAGCAAAGGTTCTGCAATTATGTATAGTCGTTGGGCGACAGGTCTTGTTCAACACAAGACACTCTCTGCAAAGCTTTTGTGGGCTTCTTGCCCAACGACATATCTCGTTGAGTGAAGTCTCTTCTCTGGAAAAATATGTTTCAAACCCTTTGTTGGGTGACATTTGCCATTGGGCGAGATGTCCTAGTTCCTGACTGGGTGACATAACTACCTATAGGAGTGGGAAAATTGGATTTTCAAAAAACCCAAACTAAATTGAACTAAATTGTTTAAAATAGTTTGATTTTTAATCTTAAAAAACAAACTATTTTATAAAACTAGTTCCAAATGAACTGTTTTTATAAAATTAGTTCTAAACTGGTTTGTAACTACTTCGAAACAATTCTAGATTAAATTAGTTTCAAATTTTTTTTTGTTAGTCAGTGCTTTTTTCATAGAGTTGTGGACATAAACATAACAGTGTAGGTAGCTTGAGGGAGTGTTTTTTTAGTAAGGGTGTTTCCCATAAGATTGTGGAAAATTACATAAAAGTGTGGATGCAAAGAAAATGTTTTTTTCTTTTAAAAAAACCAGTATATTAAGCTATTTTAAAAACCAGTTTGGTTAATTTTTATTAAAATGATTCAACTAAAAACTAGTTTATTTTGAAACCAATTTGATTCAAATTGGTTTTTTTGTACATCCTTAGGAAGCTAGACAAACTCGGCAGTGTATGATTTTAGTTATTATTTGGAAATTTTAATATTCTCATTTTAATTTGTATTAGAAATGGTATTAATAATGAGTAGTACTAACATTAATTATATTAGTATTTATTTGGAATGTTACATTATATAAAAATAATTTAAATAAAATTTTTATTTTTTGGTGTTTTTCATTTTAAACCAATAGTTATTTAATTTTCAATGTAGTGTAATTATCCTTTAATATTGAGTTCCCTAAAACTACGAGATTTGATAAATTAAAGAATACCAATACTATATATTTCAATAAAATAAAGTTACTTTCATACTATGTTCTTTCTTTAAAATATCTGCAAATACTCTAATTTTAGGGAGTATATTTGAATTAGTAAATTAATAAAATAGAAATAAAAAAAAAAGAAGAAATGAAAGTTACAAAAACTATAATTGTTTAAGATTAATGTACACCATTAAGAAAACATTAATTAGTATATTTGTAAATTAAAATAATTTTTACAAAATGTTAGGAATTATCATTTACTATTAATACTTTTATGAAATGATAGTTAGTCATTGATGAGAGTTTTAATTACTATATTTTTTGCAAGTACACCAATTGTGTTATAGTATAGGACTTATTACACCAAGTCGTCTCATAGGGACTTGGAAGATCAATTTAGAATTTCAATCCTTCCTTTATAAAATTTTTTTCAAGTTTTGAAATAAAGAAAATTAAAGAACTAAATTAAAATATAATTATATTTTTGTGATTTTTAATAAATAATGATAAATATACAAGTTGATGAGGAGTTTGATTTACTTCACAATACTTGTAATTACTAAATCTTACCTAAATTCAATTATCTATTCGTGAATTGTTAGAGGTTTTTCTATCCTAATTTATTAGCAATAGAGAACTAAACTATTAGAGGTTCCCCTAATTCCTTAGCAAGAATGACTCTAATAATTTAATTAAGTGCAGAACAATTATTTAACCAGGCACACAAAAAAAATGGGATGCTTCTTCCCTTCACCTTGCATCTTTATTTATAGGCTGCAACAAAAAAAAAATTCATTCAACAAAATGAAATTTGTTGAGTGGGATACTCTCAACCATAAATTCGTTGAGCAAAAATGGATTTACTCAGCAAATGCTTGTTTGCTAAGCAACCTTTGAAGCTTTGTTCTCCCTTTGGCTCAACAAAGTTTAAGATTGTTTGTTGTCCTTTGGTTGTTCTTGTGTTCCTTTGGCTAAGCTAGGTCCTTCTATCCTTCAAATCACAAGAACTAATGTTGGAGCTTTGTCATAAGTTTTATATCGTCACTTCCTGCTCCTTGTTTCATGCTTATGTTTAAGGTGAAATTCTTAAAAAATCAAAGGCTAGTTGCACAATTTCAACACTCTGTTGGAAACAAAATATTTTTGGATTTTTTGTAAAAAAAAAAATCGGCTACACAAAGTATTTTCTTTAATTTCCTAGTCAAATAAGTATCCTAAAAATATAGATTTTTGCATAAAATTGACACTTGTTAGTTATTAGCTTAAATATTTGTAAAATTTAATAAATTATTAAATGTAAATACTAGTATAATTGAAAAATATAGATGTGTAATAATAGAATTTTCATGTGATATAAACCATTTGATTAAATATTATGTATGATTTTGATTGGGTAAAATACTTGGAAAGGGTTTTAGAAGAAATTCATATATGTCCTGATAAGAAAGATGGATGAGAGTGGCACAATCAAGTTGTGCAAGATGTTGGCTATTCAGTGAAATATGCTTACAATTTAGTTCATTACACCTCTCTGAGTTTGAACTACCCTATGTTCCAATTGATTTGGCAAGGGTGCCTTAGAAAGTGGTTGCATTTGTTTGGAAAGTAATTCATAATCACATCCCAACAAAAGTATAACTCACGTATCTATTAAGGAGGATAAATATCCTATTTGTCATGTTGAACCTGAACATGTTACTTACCTACTGTTTGCCTACAAACATATTTATCAAGTATGGATGTGCTATTATCACTAGCTTGGTATACAACAGGTGTCACCTCTTGACTATTCTGCCTATCTATGACAGCATGTGCATCTACTAGGGGGAAAGATAAGAAAAAAAATTTTGCATAATTATTATTTGGATGACTTCTTTATGGTCAATCTGCATTACAAGGAATAAATTGGTGTTGAAAGGAGCTTCTTTTTGTGTTTCAAAAGTCTAACAAAAGGCACTCCAAAAATCATAGTTATGAGTTACAACCTACTGTAAAAAAAGAGTATGTTTATTTTATGAATGGTGAGTGCAACCAGATCTATGTATCACCATGTTTAGCAGTGGTTAGCTATTGGGGAGTCGATATATTGGTGCTTTGAGAGGATCATGTGTGTTTGTCTTATGAGATTTAGATGTGGGGACAATATGCAAATTGTATTGTATTATTATGCGGATGAAATCCTCTATCTCAAATTGGTATTTCAACTTCTATCTCAATTAATAAATGTCATGTCCTTTAATAATTTATATAAAATATAAAAAAAAAATAAAAAAAAATCATTAAATAATATGATAATTATTAATTGATTGAGATAGAAATTAAAACACCCTATTTAGGACAGATGATTTTGATATATTATTATGTTACTATGTAACTATTCTTGTATTTATTATGTCGTGATTAAAATATTTTGCTTTTTCATTTTTTTTTTTAAAAAATATGTATGAATTATTGTAAACTTATTGACCGTCTTTAATTTCTGTTAAGATAATTGATAAATAGTTTAGAACTACATATATAATTAATTCATTCTATTTTGCTATTTGGCTTTACCGGCCGACTGATATGGGCTCATGCTACCGTTCATAAACATATAATTATTTGATTATTAATTTATTAATACATATAGATCCTAATTCTATTTTTAAATTTAATTTTATAACTTGAAACGAAGTGAAAGTTAAAAACAATAATGTGATATAAAACAGAATTTAAATTATATACATATAGACCATTGTTAAAAAAACATTCTGTTACCAAAAAAATACACAGAGACCATAATAAAATATTTTTACGCAATAAATAAATCATGAATTTTCATATGATTAGAAACATATTTTTTATAATAATTTCTTTAAATTTATTTATACATTACTATAAATTTCCATTTTATTGATGATAATAATATAAAAATTACCACTCATGCAAGAGCCACTCTCGAGGAACTTGATCCAGCTCTTTCTCTCATCCAGCACATGAGTGACACGTAAGCAAAAGAAGAAATATAGGTATGTATTATGGCTAGTGGGATATTGGTACATTTGGATTTCTAGAAATTCCTTAGTTTTTTACACGACAACGGTGAAATTTTTGGATATTCTGATATCCATTGAGGTAATTTCATAGAAATGGATAGTCTATTCCTTTGGATTTTTGGATTTAATAGAGTGTGTGTTTTTTCGAATTGGTATGATAACCCTAACTTGTGTATACTAAATATAAAATAGGGTACCATACGTGAATGGATAAGTGTGATAGGTTGAGTATAAGTTTCTCCGGATGTAAATGTTGAAATAATTTGTTTAACCAAAATCAGTTAGATAATACAATATTTTATTCTTAAAAAGAAAAAGTAATCTTCTTAGCGGTTTAAAATTTATTTTCTCCTTTATTTTTTTTTAATTTTTACTCAAAATTATCCAATTAAGTTACTGAAAATTATTTTAAACGATTTTAAGTCTTAAAATTTTCTCCATAAACTACTTTTTCTATTTTCTAATGATAAATTAAAATAATATATTTTGACAAACTATAAACTTGAAAATAAATAATTTTTATAAATATTAAATTAAAAATTTATTATTTTAAAAGCTTATTCGTATAATTTAATACTATCTTAAAATATAGTCACATTTTCATAAAAAATAAAATCTAAACTTTTTTTCATCTTTTTCTCTATTTTAAAAATTAAATTATTTTTATGGATATAAATAATTTAAATATTAAAAATACTGAAAACAATGCATATGGTTTATAAGATAAAAATTTCATATGACTTTAGAAACTTTTTTAAGACATGTAAGACTAAATTTAAAAAACATATATATATATATATATATATATATATATATATATACAATTTCATGACTTTAAGTGAAATTATTTTCAGTTCTTTTATTAATCATTCTATTCACATTATGATTTTTATAAAGCATAAGACAAATATAATAGTTTAATCAAAGAATAAAACCCTTAATTGTAATAATTAATTAAAAATCGATAATAAAAACTTATAAATATTACGATTGGAAAGAATATATTAATTATAATAAAATTAATATTTTTAATTATTTGGCTTAAAAAAATATCATAATAAATAAAATTTAGAATCATATCGATATTTTTACAACGTTAACTTATTATTATTTATTATCATTATTATTATTATTATTATCATTATTATTACTATTATTAATAAGTTTATTTCTATCGATTCCTGTCATGATAAAATTATATTTTTTTACATTGTTTGGAGGGACAATATGTCACATCAACTATCAATGCACTGCACTAAATAAATATTTAATCATTGAACTTAATGTAGAGATTGGAAAACCGAGAATATAGAGTACTGTTGACAGACACATTAATTGCACATTAATTGCGGGTAGGTTTCTTCTTCTTCCTTTTAAGTATTTTATTTGAATATTTTATGATTAATTTTAACAAATTTTTCTAATATCATCATATAATATTCTTTAGATTGAATTACATTAATTCTTTAGATTGAATTACATTAATATTCCTGAATTATTTTCAAATTACATATTATATTTATAAGTTTTTATTTCCATGCATATCTCTCCTAATTATAAACATTAAAGTGATATTTCTTTTACATTACATTTACATATGCATATTTAAAAATACTACATTTTATTTAAAAAATTTAAAGTAAGTCAAAGTAATAAAACAAAGGTTAGAAATATTATATATAATTTTAAAAAATTTCAAAATATATTAGTAATTTGTTGTAGGAATGTTCATTGATTCATGTCAATCTGTACTATGAATTGAATAAATTAATTTGGTTTAATTTTTTTACTTGATCAGGTTTGAACCTGAATCAAATTGAGCACAACCAACCATGTTCAGTTCAGTTTGCAGTTTTAACACTTTAAAATTCTGACCTAATCCTAACCAAGCCAAAAGTATATATATTATTATATATTTATTTTATATTTTGTTGGTTTTGAGTTGTTTAAATATACAATTTGTTGTTTGTATTGTATTGAATTGTTTTAATAGTTTAGTTTGACTAATTTAATAAAATTATGAATTTAGCAGATTAATGGATTTGATTAATTTAATATATAAAATTATTTTTATGATTTTATGAAAAGAAATTTGATTTTTTAATTTTTTTTGTTGGTTTTTCCGAATTTGAATAGAATCAACCCGATTATTATTGGTTCGATTAAATTCGAGTCAAGAAAAAAGAAACCTAGCAATTTGAACCAAACAATACTAACTAAAATTAATTAATTAAATATTTGTTTTCTCTCAAATCTAAACCAACCTAACTTGTGAAAACTCTAATTGAATAACAAGAAACTCAAATCTTGTAAATCATTTTGAAAATAACATAATTTAATAGTTGTGGATAGAGAGTTTAAAACTATTTTATACTAACTAGTCATTTACATTAAAGATTATACAAATGAAAATTATGTTGCCATTCAACGATAATATATAATTCATTTACAATTCTCAGTGCATACATAAAATAATATGAATATACTTTTTGGTAGGTCATAATTTAATACCTCTAAAATTAAATGTGTTTTACATGAACTAATTTAGGGATGAACAACATTTTAGTAATTCCCTAAAAAAAGCAAGTGGGCAAAATTAAAATACTATGAAAAGTCTTCTTTTGATTTGAGTGAATAGTCGTCGATCTTGAAAGCAGTAAGTTAATGACTAACTACACATTAATGAGAATCTTAATGATAATTGTAGTTGCAATCATGCAAAGTTAATTAGTAAATAAGGGTATTTTAGTCTAAAGATATACTAAATAATGATTTCTTAGTGAAAGTTTACTAATTTTAAATAACTATAATTTGGGAGTGGAAAAAAAATATCTCTTAAGTTGTTAAAATATTCTGTCATTTATCAATTTTTAAAAGTACTAAGTGAGAGTAAAATTATTGCACTAAAAATATTTTTAAAAATTAATAAAGTTACCTAACTTAATTACTTTTATTAATATATGTGGTTTATATATAAAATGGTCTTATAAAATAAATAAAATGAGTATAATTTGTTTACAAAATCAATGATAATTGGCACTAAAAGAAGGTTAATTTTTGCTTACAACCATGATTAAGTGAGGTATAATCCAAAGGAGAATATTCAACAAAATATATACAAACAAGCAACATGTTATTTTAGGTGTAACTTTTTGTAGAATTGCATTTATTAAAAAGTTGAGTTAGTTGATTGTTATGCGTATCAATTATCATAAATATTCTATATTAGAGTTTGACTCTCCCTTTTGAAATATAAATAATCATTATTTTTTATCAAAATATTTATATTTTTATAAAATTTTAAAACTGTTTGATTATATTTAATGTATTAAATAAATTTAATTTAACATATATCTTTCCCTTTCGAAACTATAAGAAGTTGATTGATTTTATTTTATTTTTTTTAAAGAATTTTGAAAATTAATTTTTAAAAACTGTTTTTGAAATAAGAGAAAAAAATTGTTTGATAATGTTATTTTAAAAAGTATTTTGGAGATGTAAAAAAAAAACTTGTTTATATTTATAGAAATACCATTAATAAAAAGTAAAAAATAATATATTTTTATTTTATTTTGAGATTTTAAAACAAAAACATAAAACCACTTTTTAGCTATTTTTCTTCTTCAGTTTTTAAAAAATAAAACACTAAAAATATTTTTAAAAATTATTTTTAAAAAATTCTGACAAAACAAGTTTTTTAATACTACAATACAGAAAATAATTTTATAAAATTATTACTAAAGAAACATTAAATCTATAATATTAATACGGATATATATTAATAAGTATATCTTTAACAAGTTTTATTAGAACCATTATTCATTGTCAATATTTTTATTGATGCATGGGTAACCTTATTGGCTTAATTAGTACTTGTAAATTTTAATGAATTAACAAATATAAAAAAGAAAATAATTATGAATGTTGTATTGAATTAATTTTTAAAACTCTAATTGACATAACTACAAATTTTAAGACATTATTGTCGATAAGATCACATAACTACAAATTTAGTTTCTCTAATAGTTATTAAAAGAATAATTTGAGAATATATATATAGATAGATAAATAGATATATAATTTAATCATGAATGATTTAAATTAAATGTTATATTATGAATTAATAATTAATAGTCCGATATAAAATCCTGTTTACTTCCTATCTAGATAAATAAACATACAAAAATAGATTGTCTTTTAAAAAAATAAAAAAATTCATAGACAGAACTTTTTCTCCAGTTATGCTTCGTCCACGAGAAGGAAAAAAAAAAATAAAAAAAAGAAAGACGAATGAAGGAAGAAGACAATACAATCGAAGGTTTTCAAAAAAGTAAATAAATAAGACAATACAATCGAAGTTAGTAAGATTTGTCACACATTAATAACATTATAAAACTCAACGTGCATTTTCTTCAGACTTATAGTAATATTTTTTATTTCCTACGTTACAATTTTTCTACGTAGACACATATTTCGAGAATAAAGTTAGCATGCACATGTTATATAACTCAACAATTAATTAATTAATAAATATTTATAAGATGAGGTATTAATAAATTACGAGTTTAATTGGTATATATGATTAGTGTAAATATACATTGACTCTTTCGTTCATGACAAATTTGTTGATTTTATTAATTAATATTTTAAAAATCATATAAATGAAAAATTATAATTAAACATCAGTGTAAAAATCTTGTATTTAGTGTATAGTAATTAAATTCTAAAATTATATACCATAAATATTTTTAAATAATAAATATACAGTTTATAATCTAGATATTTTTATAAAAATTAAATGAAAAAATAAAATATTTACTTAACTAGTAAAACTTATTTTAATGAACGTAAAAGTATAAACTAAAAGTTAAAATATAAAATATAAAAAATACAAAATATAATTTTTAAAAAATTTACTATTTAATAAAAAAAATATTTTAATTATTTGTAATTTACAAAAAACTTATCATGTTCAATTATATGTTAATTAGTCAAATAAATTTTAATATATTTAGAAAAAAGGCCAGTAACACACTCTTTAACACACTTCACATAATATACTTTACCTAATTGGTTTGAAATTATTGAAAACAATAAATTATATTTGAGTTCACTTATCATTAAATGATTTTCTTCTAATTTTGTAATCTTCAATAAATATTAACTAATAATAAAAAATGTATTTGAAGAATTGTATCAAAGAGTGTATTTATAGAACTCTTCATTTAAAAATTTTATTATTATAATAATTACCGATAAATGATAACTTAAACTATTGATATCTTTGTTCTTGGTATAATATATTCTAGGCTGAAACAATAATTGGTTTCTAAATAATACAAAAGTTAGGAATATATATATATATATATATATATATATATTATTTATTTGTCGTCGTCGATCTACCTAATACTAATGCCTACATTTTATTCGTCGAGACCAATTTATTTAATTAGAGGTTTGCCACAAAATGAAGAATGAGTAGGCCTCAGATAGACACAGAATTTATGTCTATAAATCATTACTATCATATCACATCATATTATTGAGCGTAAATGTGTGACAGGTAATTTTGTCTAATCAAAGTGAATTATATATTCTTAAGGATTTAATTTGTGCAAGTTTTTTTTAATGGGCTTTAGATATTTTATCACGTTACTCTTTATATTATATATAATCATAAAATAAGTTTTCATTAAATATTTGTACGATTTTGTTTTATGATGGTAGCACATATAATAAAATTTTATTGTTGACATAAATTTAACTCTATTTTTTTATTCATACAAAAATATAAAATACATGTAAGAGACTTATAATCACTAATGCACTATACTTAACTAATTTGACTTAAATATCATTACAAATTTAATTCTAATGATTTGATTCGATCTAATTAAAAATGATCTAATCGAATTGGATTCGTAAATTACAAAAAAAAAATTATATCTATTTCTTTTCTATAAAATATAAAAAATAAAATTGTAAACATAGAAATTTGTAAATGAAATATTAAAACATTCATTTATTTAAAATAACAAAAAAAGTAAACTTATATAAAAAAGTAGTTTATTAATGATAAAATGTAAAATAATAAAATTTAATAACTCGCAATCTCCATCACTTCAATCTTTAATGCATTTCTTTGCCAAACTTATCTTCAACCTATAAATAATATTTAAACTTTAAATTGTATTATCATTTTTCAATTTACACCCTTTTAAATATATATATATATATATAAATTTAATTGGTATACATTGTCAGTGTAAAAGATTTTTACATTGATATTCAATCATGACTTTTCATCTACGTGACTTTTAAAATAGTAAAGATTAAAGTCAACAAATTTACCATGAATGAAGGATTGTCATTGAATATTAGTGTAAAATTTTTTACACTGTATACCAATTAAACTATCTCTCTATATATAATATTAAACTTTAAATTGAACAGATTCAATCAGTTTACGGATTTACAGATTTTGAAAGTTCAAATGCTTATTCCAATATGTGTATGGTCGGATTTAATTGTAATGGATCCGATTACTTTTGGATCGATTCACAAATATAATTAGATAGTTTTGATTTTTAATCATTACCCTAAAAAATTAGTTTTGATTTTCAATTAATATAACTTTTAAAATAATTTATTAAATTAATAAATTTATCGCATACGTGTATGTTTTTTAATTAAATAACGGTAATTTTCTATTTTATAGTACACATATTATTTTTGTAATTATGTTAAAAGACTCCTTCGTGGAGGATGCTTCCAGCCCGAAAGAAAAACAACTTTTTCTTCCTTTAATCGACAAATAATTAAGCAAGACGCGAGCAAACAGACACAAATCCATAAAATTTGACTATTATATCACTAGCTAATATTAAGTTAAAAACACACGAGACAATTCTCCCACCATAGATTTCAAAAGCGATTTTGAAAAGAAGAATGCAATTATGCAAACAACACGTGAACATTGGTGTAGTAATTAGACTTTAATTGTTTGGAAGTATGTAATATGGACAATGAAGAGAATCTATTTACTTTAAAATAGGCATAAGAAGTGTCATTCTCATATTTTTTTTTTTTAATGTAATAGTTTAATTAGTATTTACCGAAAAAAATTTTACACCAACATCAATCACAACCTTTATTTATGATAAATTTATAGATTTTACCAATTAATATTTTAAAAATCATATAAATATAAAGAGACACGATTGGACGTCAATTTAAAAATCTTTTAAACTTTCCTTGAATACTAATTAAGCTCTAATGATAACAAATTTAATCGTTGGATATTATACAAATGAATGATAAAAATTAAGAGTAAGTTTTTTATATTTACCGAGTAAGTGACTCATTTCTCATAAACAAGTATAGCATTTAATATTTATAAGAGTAAATTACACACGCACTTCCTAAGATTTAGTGTAATTATAGATATATCCCTTCCTTTTTTTAAAATTACACACAACCTCTTTATTTTTATATAATTAAAATTGTACCTTTGTATGTTAAAAAATATTACACTAACATTTCTCTCAAACCTTTCACTAACACCCTTCATGATGCAAAAATAATGCTTAAAAAAGTAGGAGATACATGTATAATTATACTAAATCTCAGAGGGTGTATTTTTAATTTGCTCTGTTTATTATTAGATTAAATAAAATTCTCATAAAATTATATATATATATATATATATATATATATAGATATACACACACCACCTACTTAAAAAATATATAGACATAGTATGAATATTTTGATTTTTTATTGAATTTTAACATTTTCCAGAAATAATTATATCGGTTATTGTGGTGAAAATAATTATTTAGTAATAAAATAGTAATAATAACCGCAATTTATCTTTCACTCTTATTCTTTCTAATAATTGACTATAGAATTGGGACCATGTATTCTTTATGGAATTACTAATGATAACTTTTAATAAAAACCAACGACTTAGTGTTCATATATTTGTCCTAAGTTGTGTAATTGAAAGTTGCAGTTTTAAACGTATTATAAGGGTGTTGTCGAAACGTAAAGAAATTTGGTTGAGTTAAAAATCTATTAAATAAAAAAAATTCAAAATGTATATGATTCTTAAAGGTAAACATTAAAAATAAGGAAAACATGTAACTTGCATTAGAACTTAAAAGGAAATCTAATCAAAGAGGCTATACAACGTGTAAAATATGCAATGAAAATCATTAAATGAAAGTAGTTCAAGTTATACAAAAAATGAAAGAGATGTGAATGATACTGTAAAAACAAATTTGTGGGGGTGTTGATATGTTTTGCAACTTGGGTCGTCACAGGATAGAAAAACAAATTTAAAACTGAGAAGATTCGTCATTAATATTTAGTAAAAACAACATTGAAAAAACCTTACTTGCAAAGATTGATACTTTACCAAATCAAATTTTAAGTCTGATAATCGATTAAGTATAGAAAGGTATTAATAACTTGGAATTTCATTCTAGGAAAATTATTTCTAATTAAACGTATAAAATTAAATAATTTAAAAAATATTTATTTTACCCTTTAAGATATAAAAATTATTTTTATATTTTATTTAGTGATTTTAAAGTTGTCAATAAAAAAATTTATTATTAAGAGAAATTTATTATTTTAATAAAAAAATTACTATTGTTTTTATCTTTTAATATTATATTTTTATCTTTCTAGACTTATAGGAAACTTACTTCTACATAATATGCAATGAAAAATCATTTACGCAGTTTTTTAAAATGATTTGAATATTCCACTTTTTATTTTGTGAATTTTAATGTTTTCATATTTATTTTAAAATATTTTTACAATGTCCAAATTAAAACTTTAATCATCTAGTATAAAGCCTCGTATATCTTCATAATAAAGCATTTTAGTTACCATCTAAAACCAAGAATTGATAAGGTATGGAGGTGTTTGTTTCAAGTTATGCTATTATATGTCTAGGAATCTCATTTTTAAGAATAATAAAAATAAAAATATTATGTCTGGATAAATTTAAAATTATGTTTGATTATTTTTTATATTTTTTAGAATGTTTTTAAATTTAAAATAATATAAATAGAAAAAGGAAAAAAAAGAAGTTACATATTATTACAAACAACTTTCAATATTTTCATGTGAATATAAATTTTTCATTCCTTTACTATGGAAATAAAAAATAAAAGTTAAAACATTCAAAAAATAAAAGATATCGAAAATCCAAAACTTTTAACAAATATAATAATGTTATATTTTTATGTGTACATTCCTAAAAATGGTGTTTTAATCCATGAAATAAATTAAAGGCAAATTACTCAGTTATGTGAATTCTAGAAAAATGAAATATGGTTTGCCAAATCACTTGTGTTATACCATTGCATCATGCTTAATTAACGAGAATAAATTTACTTTAGAATCAATTGTCTGAAGCAAATTGTCAACTGAAAATAGATATTCAGCCTATTCTCCTAACTGAAAACAAATATGTTACACACTTCCAACCTTTTCTTTTTGCACCTCCCATTTATAATAAAATCCCCAAAATACCTTTGTGAATCTTTGGTGCCCCTGCACCATGCACACTCACTTCCATCTGCAAAATTTTGCACCCACTAAATGAATTGCCTCATAAAAATTCTGCAATGCAAACTAATTAATTGCAGATCTTGTGCTCACTGTGATTTGCAATTCTCAAATCTATAACATGATCAGCAACTCCAAACCACTGGAACCATTAAATTAATTGGCTAACAATAGTTCATCATTAATAATCACTTTAAATTGTGAGGAGGTATTGGTCAACAAAGATGACAAAGTGCATAAAAATATATTATGAATCACATTATTGGCAATATATATGAATTGCAGTATATTGGAAATAACATGATTTATACTTATATAATTACATTGATCTTGTGATCTAATATATATCTATATATTTTGAAAATCATAAGATTTATAATAAATGTAAATATGTGATATTGTATAAATGTTGCTCTATGATATTGGGATGAAAGAAAAAATGGGAGTGCAAAAAGAAGAACTCATATAATCCTCATAATATTTGCCCAAATGAAGCTGATAAAAAAATAAAATATTTGGCCGAATAAAAACAAACCTCAAATCAATAGATCAAGATTTGGAGATTTTCTTTTATCACCAACCAAATTTCTCCTTCCACATGCCAAATTTTTAAATTTTGAAAGTGCCTTTAATAGATTTTTAAATCAAAACGATCTAGAACTCATTACTTATATATTCTGCATCTATTGATATAGATATAAAAAAAAAATATTTAATTTATGAAAAAGAAGAGGAAAATGAAGACAATTTGGATAATTTACAAATGTTGGTAGGTGGGTGTAGAAACTTCGTATGTGTTAAAAGAAAATTCCATATTACAAACTCCACGGCCTATCCATGAAAATGTTTGTTGCACTTCCCTTTCTCTTTTTGTTTCTTATATTTCACTTGTTTTAACTTTTGATATTTTTTTCAGACTTTAGCTTTGGGACAGTTTATTACTATGGTTGTGGTAAAGGTAGACCTTTGATACTCGAAGGCTTTCTTTTTGGTTCAAATTATTCATTGACAGTTTGAGGATGTATAGTGATCTTTCAATTTCAATTTTCCTTTTTCATGTTACTTTAGATTGTTAACTTTAAAATAAAATGCTGTAGGTAATAGTAACACATGAAGGTTATTTTTTGGAGATTCATCTTAGAAACAAGTTGAGGATGATTGATCTAAGAAGCAAGAAAACCTTTATTGTTTGATTTGAAGTGTTTCATATCAAACACATATTGGTCACCAACACTCTTTAATACATGTTAGACACTTTTAATTAGATGTTTTAAAAAATTATTATTTTGTTAAGAAACATAAAATGACATTTATATATACAATTTACATACTTAAACGAACATCTTAACATAGATGCACATGTACTAATATTATTAAAAAAAGTATTATTGAACTACTTTTAGTTTTGTTATTATAGTAGAAAATTGGTTTAAATAGATGTGTATACTACAATTTTAGTTAAGACTTACATAAGTTTTTTGTCTTTAAAGTTTCACAAAAAATAACTTTTGGTCATTGAAATTAAAATTATTTATTTCAGTCCTGAAATTAATTTGTTTTTTTGCATTAACGTTGTGTATACCACAATTTTAGTTAAGACTTACATCAGTATTTTATTCTTACATTTTCACAAAAAATAACTTTTGGTCCTTGAAAGTAAAAATATTTATTTCAATCTTAAAATTAATTTAGTTTTTGTATTAACATTGTTAAGTTTCAGTGTATTTGACTTTGCCAGATTTGAAATTAAAGATTGAGTGAGTTAGATTGAGGAGGAGAGTGATTCACGAGTATAAAAATATGTTCACTATCAGCAATATTTTAATTGTGTCAACTAGAGAAGAAGAAATAAAAGTGAATTAGAGACTAAAAAAAATTTTTGAGTTTTAAGGAAGTGATTTTTTATGAAATTTTAAAGACAAAAAACTTATTTAAACCTTTTGTTAATTTGTTTTGTTACTCATATTTTATTAAAATAAGAATATCATTATTTATATGTATATAAGTGATGTCATGGTATTCTATATTTTATACATTATCTACATTAACATGTCCATGTTCATATCATGGTTGTATCCATATCAGTGTCGTTGAAGGGAAGAATAAAAGTAAGGATTTTACATTAAAAGAAAAAAGTTTAATTAGTATACATTGTTAGTGTAAAAGATTTTTACACTGACATTCAATTATGAGTTTTTATTTATGTGACTTCTAAAGTAATAATGAGTAAAGTTAATAAATTTACCATAAATGAAGAGTTAAGATAGAATGTCAATGTAAAAAATTTTACACTAACAGTGTATACTAATTAAACTCAAACAAAAATTAATCGATAGAGTTTGCGATTAAGTGAAAAACGTTCCTTTTCTGGATCAGGTAACTCTCCTTTCCTCTAATTGGTTTTTTCTGTGATGAATTCCTCCTTTCTCAATTTCACTCTTCACTTATTTATAGGCTAAGAATTTCTTAACCTTGAAGCAATCTGGATTGTTTGAAGGTCGTCCTTTTCAAAACAAACACAATAGAAGTAGGTGGTGGAGCAAAGCTTACGAGAGTAACTTTATCTATTTCTTTTATTATATTATTTTTGAGAAAAATACTTATATACTATTATTATAATACTGATAGAAAATTATAACTTTTAATAATATGTGAGCATAATAATTAAACTATTTTATTATATTTTTTAAAAATGTTTATTCTATATTTATTTTTTTTATATTGAACTTCGGTGTGGCATGTAAGGATTTAAAATGCGCCAGAAACTCAATTAATTCTCCTTTCTACCCCTTTTCTTTTTACACCGTTCGGCTAAATACACCTCCTTTAATTCAAATACTCATTTGGTTGTGCATTCGCTATTTAGACCTCCTTTTGTGTTGAATAAACCCGTTTCACTTCAAGGGACCAATGAATTTTATTTTTAAGATGTTCTATCTACATCCAACAATCTTGTTAAATACATCACCTTGCAATTTAAAGGTCAAATAGGATTCATTCCATACATCTGCTATCTACACCATTAATTAAGCTTGCTAAATGAACCCCAATAAGCCACTTTACAACCCAGTAAATGTCACTTCTAGCTAAGTTCTTTCTATTTATTCTCTCAATCTTACCGAATGCATTTCTCTTTAATCTTTACGACCTACTACATTTTTTTGTTGTTGTAATTAATAAAGATGCGAGTATAAATAGTAAATATTTATTTTTGTTGTTTTAATCTTTGGTTTTTTAACTTGAATTAGACTTAAAAGACATTTCTAGAGGCAGAAAGTGAAAATCAAACATTAATAAATAGAATATCAAATTGGAAAAAATTGGGTCTCTACAATATAAAAATATTTTTATTTTTTAATTTGAAACAGAAAATTACATTTTTAAAACTTATATGTTTGTTGTATTGTGTTAATCGATATTTACATCCATGTGTTGCATAATTAATGATATTGGGGCAAATCCATTTTGGTGATAATTTTTATAATCACATGTTTATGAAAATTAAGAGATTCTTGTATATTTATTCATAAATTTAAAGTATAAACTTTAATATATCAAAGGTATTTAATTTTTTAAATAAAACTTCATTTTTTTAAAAGCATTAAAAATTATATTTTTAAACAACTATATTTATTTATATGATATTAATCTATATTTCTATGTCAAAGTAGGGGTTAATCCATTTGGGCAGTTGTTTAGTTTTATAATGTTAGATTTTTGGAAGTAAGAAAAACTCTTAGATATTTATATTAAAATTTAATATATACAACATTTATATGAATGATTTTTAAATTTTTTTATGATAAAAGTATCCTTCATTTTTTTTTAATTTTAAAGTATAAAAAGATACACTTTTAAATAATTGTATATTATATTTAGTTTGGGACACATGTATTAGGTTTGGTGTTGATCAACTCGAAGGAATGATTCCAGTTTAATTAGAGGTCTTGAGTCATATATATGTAATTGAGTTAATTTCTCAGAGAGTTTACTATCCGTAACTATCTTACAAGACTCAAACATTATTGTCTATAATGAAAAATACTTGTAATCAAAATGTTAAATTTTAACTAAAAAAATGATATTAGTAGGTAATACATAGTTGATATAACTTTAAAATAACTACTAAATTTAATCATGGTTAAATTTATTGTTATATCAAAACAAAATGCATCCTTACACTTTTACATTTGAAAGTAAAAAAACGTATATTTTCTAAATAATTATGTAATTTATTGATATTGTGTTTTAATTTATGAATGTAAATTATGTATTTTAATTTCTATTGAGTTTAAATTCAATCTCAGTGTAGTATAAACAATTTACGGTTAATTGTATGAAGTTTTCATAATTGAACAAACCACTTTAAATAATATTAAATAAACATACCAAAAATTATACAAAAGCAAAAGTGACATGTTGTTTTCACTATTTAATATCTCTCCTCCGTTTATATTTTTAAGAATTTGATTATAATTTAATTATTTAAAAATATCTAGTTTTATCTAATTTTCCTAGATTAATGTCCCTAATATGTACATAGGCGTTTGATATATTTAAAACTATATGTTGTTTGTTTGGTTTAAGAGAGTTTGAGAGGAGGGAGCCTTTTGAACCAAACAAAAATAAAATATTTTTTTTATTAAACTAAACATAATCTAATTATAATATTTTTAAATAAGTTGTTTTAGTAACTCCTACCATGGAGAAATTAATACTTTTTTTTAAACCAAAGGAGAAATTAATACTTAATCATGAAATATGAGGTTTATATGATTTCAATCAATTTTTACATTATATCTTTAATTTTAAAGATAAAATAATGCGTTATTATATGGTATATAGCGATTAAATCAAACATTGTGGGCACACGCGATGATAGAGCCTCTAAGAAGCGCCGAAGACAACCATGATTCTCCCTGGTTTTTCTCTTTCCTTTAAATATGTATAAACAAATTATTAATAAAATCGTAAAAAAATTTAAGCATGTTTATTTTCCTTATTTGTCTCCCCTAAATTTTTTGGAAAGATCCACTACAGGTGAAATCCACTGGAGGTGATTTGGTATTTAGGACATCTTCAATAGAAGCAATTTCAATGAGTTATTTATTGCATTAAAAAAAGTATTTGATAGTTCCTATCATGTCACGTAATTACTAAGCAATTCATACTCTATTTTAGTATAATTGAAGAAATTATAAGCACGTCCAAAAAAATCACAATTTTATATTTTTTTAGATTTTTTAGTTACATATTATTGCTAATTTGTACGGATTTGGTGAAAAAGTGCTTCTTTTAATCATAAGAAACACTTCTTGGATGAAACAACTCATACACTTTTTAGGAAAGTTAAATTTCCATGTATGATTATTTCAATGGAATAGTTGTTTCAAGCAGTTCATTAATCTTTTAAGTAACTTTATAAGCATCTCTTATTGAAAATACTCTTAAGTCCCTTAAAAGAAGTTTGAAATTTAATTTTTAGCTTGGACATGTCACATGGAGTCACAACTTCATGTACCACTTTATACTAATTAGCTAACATGAGAGGACTATAACTTTTTTCTTATACCAAAAAAATGTTATATAAATATTAATGAAATGTGGTTTTGAATATCTAATAATTTATCCAGTAAGAATGTATTTGAAAAAAAAATTATTCATTGAAGGATTAAATTCAATCAATGACTAGAATTTGTGTTATATTTTAATAATTAATTATATGTATAATTAATTATTTTTATAATCAATTATAATGTATATATCCATAAGTATCAATGATTAAGTTAAAAACATAAAAATGAAAAATTAAGGTTAATCACTTACTAGAGTTTGTGAAAAAAAAAGGTAATGAGAGAAACATCATGAAGAAGAGAGGTGGATGGTGATGAGATCCAACTGATTAATGAGAGAAACGACCAACAATAGGAACAACACGAGGCGGAAGGCTAGGAAGCAGTAAAGAGAAAGAAAGGTGTTCATGTAGAATAGAAAATGGTGTGGAGGGTGAAACAACGGATAAATGGGAAGAAGGAGGTTGTAAACGAATGGAAAGACATGTCATACAAGGTAAACATAGAGATAATGGAAAATTTGTAAACCTATTTTGTCAGAGAGTAACATCTACAGATATAGTGTATGCCCTTTATGAAAGACCATGTAGAGAAGGTATAACCTTAATAAAGGTCATCCTAATGGAAGGCAATATTGTACTACTAAAGACAAAGACAACGAGGGTTTGGAGGTGTTGCTGAAAGAAATGAAATCGATGATGGAGAATTACTTTTATCAATTAAATAGATGAAAATTGACGGAGGCCACTAGAGAGTGATACACATGGTTCTAGTGTCAAGGTGTGCTAGTTCATGCTTGGCACAATAACTTCTTTGAGTATGTGGTTGACAACATATGAAATTTCCTCACAATGGATTCTAATACAACAAACAAAATAGATTGGACGTACGTAGGTAGAATGCTCATCAGTTCCACATACTAGAACCCTATGAATGTTGTAAACAAAGTTGGTATCAATGGAATTGTGTTTGCTATCGAGTTGTGGAGGAATTGTTCATTCTAGTAGGTTTTGTCATAGACTATCACACAGAAGCAATGACATTGATGTAGTTTGTGACACCCTTCTACCACAAACACTTTATTCTTTAATTATAAAATGATATAGAAATTTATCCATTTAAATACTAGACTTGACATTTAGATAAAAAAAATTCACATCACTCAATATACACTTATTTTCCAAAACAATAATATAACAAACGTAGACATATAAGTAAACATGTTATGCTTTAAAAATTGTCTTTACAAGATTCTGAATTAATGAAACTTTAAATGATTCTATACATGATGAAACACTATTAATTAATCATCTCTAGTCCAATGTCACACCTAATCAGAGCAGTTCAATAGAAAGAGGTAAAGAAAAGTCGAAAGTTTATCACCCATGATGTCATCAAGATCTTGCTCACCTGAAAGTGACGTTCAGCCTAAACAAGATGCAATAACAAGCAACAAAAGGGATGAGAATACATCTCATGCATGTTAAGATACATATAAAGAGAATGAGTAGTAAAGTAAAGTACAGAAAATAAACATATGGACTAATTCCACACCCATGATAGAGATTATATATCCATACACATAAGTTTTTCATGTTAATGATGCTCATGCATGCTCTCTCAGGTACATGGTGAAGTGATTCTCTTCTACGCTAGTAACATGTAAGAATAACCATCTTACCATAGCTCCACCCGAAGTGAATCCTCTTCTGTGCTTGTAACACATAGGTACAATCGTGCAATTCAAAACAACCCAAGAAGATCTGGTTCAAAGCACCACACAATGGATAATGCTTACAAAACTTCTTTGACTACCATTTTCATGCATCATGTCACCCAAACATAAATCATAATATCAACATTTAATCATGTAATCAAACTTTACCCCTAACCGCAGTTGAGATGACATCTCATCAAATACACCTTAATCATCATCATTAACATAAATAACAATATCAACATCTAATCATGTCGTCATACTTCATCCCAATTGCAGATAAGATGACATCTTGTTAGGCACACCCTGACCATGATCATCAACATCAATAACAATATCAACATCTAATCATGTCATCACACTCCATTCCCAAACACAGATGGAATGAAACCTCATCAAGCACATTCTGACCATCGTCATCAACAAATTAATCTAATCATGTCATCACACTCCATCCCTAACCGCAACTGGGATGACATATTGTTAAGCACACCCTGACTATCATCGATCGTCAATACATGATACACTCAATTGTAATCAACATCAATATCATACAGTGGGTTAAATCCTCAATCCATGCTCCCCAAAAAACTTTCAAACATTCAGTCATTCATGACACTCATAATTATAAGATACATCATAATATTTCACACTGCAACAATCAAAACAACTCGCACTATCCTTTCTTATCTCACTCTTTTATTGCATTATGTAGTCTAAATACAATATCTATAGTTTTACTAATGATATAAGGGTGATAAAAAATTTTATTAGAAAGATAATACAATTAACTAAAACTTTTATGTTGATGTCCAAAGTTAGTTCTATCATCTATTATTTTTAAAAATTACAAAGGCAACAATTAACCCTAACTTTGACAACTTGACCTTTACTCACTATTTTATTCATAACTTGAGTTATATACATATTTTTTTAGTGATTCTAACTCCAATGGAAAGATAACATATAAGGCTACAGTGTTCATGAAGAACCAAAAACCTAATTGAGGTCGTTTATGTCATGTTGAAAGGCCTACAATACATAAACATATGTTCCACGCATTGGATTAGACACTCAACTTCTAACTCAGATAACTTAGTCAATTCTTAACATTTTCATGTGATTGTTGAGCCTAAACTATAGTCCCAAATTTCCATTTTCTATAACAACAAATGGAACTCAATGTGGTTAACCACACAGAAAAATATTATAGAAACACCAAGGTATGTTCATAATAAAATTTTTAGATAATAAGTATTCAACTTATAAGGTTCCTAAAATATAATTCTAACTCCAAACCCTCAAACATTATACTTTTCTATTTCTTTTGTTTATTATCATCACACCCCATAATTCATTGATAATAATCAAGATTCCATTTATTAACTTTTTTTTTCTTTCTCCTTCCAAGTTTTCATGTTTTTCATTCTGTTTTAAGTAACTACTAAAAAATTAACTACTAATAATTTATTTTATTTAAAATATAGAGTCACGAAGTGCTTCTCTTCTTCGAGTAATTATATAAACATAGATATTTTTTAGTGTTGATGATAAAAAAATATTTAATATTTTTAGAATACGAAAATTAATGAAAATAATTATAATATATTTTTACGCTTTGAAAAATATTATGCTAAATTTTTAACATTAAAAATTTGTGTATAAATATTGATCCACTATTTAAAATTTTTTTATCTATCACGTTAGTGCACAATATGACCTACTAAACATCTAATCCTTAATCATTAAAAAACTATTAATACTTGATAGACTTCAATTTCATTTTTGAACAAACTAACATGTGAACGCATTCTCAAAAACTAACGTGTACATCACTTCATGAGTTTAAAACTAGTAGTGTGTTTGGAACAGAATTTTAAGAGGAAAATTTATTTTATTTGAAAATTTTAAATACTTTGTGATGAACTATATTGTTTTGATGAGGAATTTATAAATTTTAGTGATTTTTAAAAGAATTTTAATTAGTTAAAATTGTACAATTTCAAATCTTTAAAAAAGTAAGAATTTGAAATTCTTCATACCTACTTTTCTTATTGAAATCACTGAGGTTATTTTTTGCTTGACATTGACCAAAATTATTCTTTTGTTGAGGCTGGCAAGGTTATTTTTTAGCGATTTTCGTTAACAGTTTTTTAGGATATGTCACTTAGATTTTGTTAATGTTGGTTGATGTTATTTCTAAGCATTAACTACACCATTTTGTCTTATTCCACAATATTATGGTAGGTGTGTTGATAACAAAATTTAGATCCACACTTCTATGTTTGCCCTAAACATGTTATGAGAGTTGCATGAGAATTATACTAAGATCGAATGCAGCAGCCACAATACTGTGGCCTACCACATACATGTGAGGGATGCATGAAATCCTTCATATGGCATGCAGAACTTAAAAGCATTAGACATAGATTTGTGACATATACCATAATAGTATTGTGGAAGGTGCATTAAGGACTATATTTAACTCCACATGTATGTGGTTCATCATTAGTAGTAAAATTGATCTTAACTAAAAAACTTTGGTGAACATAGGCAGAAAAAAAACTTTTGTAGAAAAACATCATAGATCGACATTTTTGAATTATTAAATATTGTTTGATATTAAAATAACTTTTTATTTTTATTACATAAAATTAAAATTGAATAAATTTAAATTATCTTATCCAAAATTAAAAATATTTTTTTATAGGCCAAATGTTATTTGCTAATGTGCTTGTTTTTGTTATTTTTTTTTTCATAAGCCAAACAATTATTATTAAAAATAAGCAAGGGAAAGCATAAGACATGTGTTCCAAACTGCGATATAAAAAGAACAATAAAAATTACATAGAAAAATAGAGATAGATTAAAATTCAGATCCCCACCCTAGTAACATAGTAGGAGGGATTCATCATCCACTCTGCAAAACTATGAGAGATTAATTTTCCACTCCGACTCCATTCCCACGAAGTGAGGTGAATTGCAAGAATTATGACATTTACTTGTGGTTCTCAACTATTGAAAACAAATCATTGCACATCTTCCAAATATGCTAGAGACTTGTAAACCATAGAAACTGCCAAACTTTGTGTTTTGCTTGACTGCCACTAATCAATCCTATGAATTGTAATCCTTGCCTTTAAAACTCTTTGTGTAATGTTGTATATACTCCCTACCAGGCATATAATTCCATCCACACTTTCATCAATATTAAGCATGGCAAAAATAAGTGTGATCCGGATTCTAACTTACTGCCAACAACCTGCAACCAGCTCCCTCATTGTTGACTATTCCACACTTTACCAAGTTATCCTTCGTGGGTAAATTATTAGCTACCAAATGTCAGACTAATAGTTGGACTTTTGAGGGTACCTATTTTGCCCAAATGCGATTGAAAAAAAAGTCTTGTTGTTAATGTTGTTTGGTTGACAAAATCCTGTAAGCAGAAGAAACTGAGTAGACTCTCGATACATTTACTGACCAAATCCACTTGTCTGCAATCCCTACTTTGAAGATAACTTTGCTCAAATGTGTATGTAGTTCCTCTACCATCATTATCTCCCATCCAAATAAGCCCCACCGCTAATCTCAATTCCAATTCCTACATCTAGCGTCTCACATATCTTTCACCGAGTTGTTTTTATTGCATGCTAAATTGAAAATACGAGGAAAAGTGACTACAAGCTTTGATCTCCTACTCAAACATCCTTCCAGAAATCAATAGTCCCTCCATCACCAATTTCCAGCATTATATTCAAAGACCACTATCCTGTGTGACCTCTTTTCTCCTATTTAATAGACCCCAAATATGTCCACCACCTACAACAGAGACTATCCCTTCCGTCCCACAAACCATCTTCTTGCTTATACTTTGACTTTGGCACTTTCACCCATAAACTATCTAGTTCTATCATCAGTCTCCACTTCCACTTTCCTAGCAAGGCTAAATTAATCTGTCTTATGCCTCTCAATCCAATCCCCTTCCTCCTTTGAATGACACACTTTCTCTTAAGACACCCACAGAATCTTCCCACCAACAATATTTCTTGCCCACAAAAAGTTAGAGAAAATAGAATGAAGTTGAGAAATGATACCTTTAGGAGTCTTGAAAAGGGAAAAAAAGTAGATTGACAACACAAACAATACAACTTTGATGAGCATAAGTCTTCCTACCAAGAAGACATACTTATGTTCTCACGTCGCTAATTGTGACTTCACCATATCCATCACAACCTTTCCACATGGACACCTTTGAGGGAGTAGCTGTAATTGAAAGGCCCAAGTATTTGAAGGTAAAGACCCCACTTTGCAATTTAACACCATTGACACCCTAGCCAGATTTTCTGTATTTACATTCACCCATATAGTCTAACTTTTGTGAAAATTGATCTTCAGCTCGGATACTAGTTTAAAATTCAATAGTACTGCTTTCATCACTATAATTGACTTCCATTTCATTTGTGCTAGAAGTAATGTGTCATCCACAAATTGTAGATGAGTGACAGAACAATCTCCCTTTCCAATTTTGTAACCTTTCCAAAGACCTTGCCCAACTGTTGCTTGAACCAATTGGCTTAACACCCTTTTACTGCAATAAGAAACAGAAAAGGTGATAACAGGTCCCCTTGTTTGAGACCTCAAATAAAACTCGTCATGATCATAACTTGCCAGAGATGGTCCTAACTTACTGAGTCATAAGTCATTTCAAAATTAACCTTTAGGCATAACAATTTTTGTTTCTTTTTTCGTGCATCATCCACCACCTCATTTACTATTAAAGCTCCATCAAGAATTTGTCTCCCATGCATAAAAGCCGTCTGATTTTTAGATATCACGGTTTGAATTACGCTATGCAATCTCAACGTCAATACATTTGCCAATACCTTATAAATGTGTCCAATAAGAGATATTGGGTGGTAATCACTGATCTTTAATGGGCATGCTATTTTTTATTCGAGTGCAATAAAAGAACTATTTGAGTCCTTTACTAGTTTGTTGTTAACATGGAATTCATTCAGAAAACCTATAAAATCCTCCTTTAAGAAAAGCCAGAACTCCTTTATAAAGCAAAAATTGAAACTGTCTAGTCCAGGACACTTATCATTCTCACAATTCCATACTGCCGCTTTAATTTCTTCCTCCAAAAAAGGCTTTTCCAACTCAATCTGCATCTAGTGATAGCTTCTGAAAAGAAATCTCATCCAATTGGGGTTGACTCCCAACTTGACGCTAAAATTGAAGCTAAAAATCCTCTTTTAGCCTTTCTTTAAGACTAACCACTTCTCCCACTTCCTCCCCATCAAAGTTCAAACTTAGAATTTCTTTTTCTTTTCGCCTCTTCACTAGGGTTTGGTGAAAAAAATTTGAGTTTGCATCTCCTGCCTTAACCATTTTACTCTCGACTTCTGATGAAGCAAAAAGCACTTTGAACTTATCCACTTTCGTAAATTCACCACATTCCTAATTCTATCATTACACTTAGCCACGTCCAAACCCTCTTTCTACTTTCATATCTAACTCATACAATTGTGACCTACTTTTATTAATTTCCTTATCAATGTCACAGAAAACATCCTTATTCCACTCCTTTAGTGTTCCTTTGAAAAGCTTTAACTTTTCTTTTAGCACAAAAGCCTTTTTTCCCTGCATTACTAATTGTTTTCACACCTCTTCCACAAATGTCTAAACCAATTGTCTTCAAATCAATAGTTTAATACCCGAAAAGGCTTTGGACCCCAATTCACCTCCCCCCTCTTGCAACAATACAGGACAATGATGTGACACACTTCGTTTTAATCTCCAATATTCTACTTTGTCCCATATCTATAAAAAACCTGCAGATAGCAAAAAACGGTCTAGTTTTCTCATTGTTTTCCCATCATTTTTGTACCATGTGTATTTCCTTTCACCTATTGGTAAATCCAATAATTCTCCTTCTTCAATAAAATTGTTGAAAAAATTTATGTCTTCCCTCTTGTGATTCAACCCTATTCCATTGTTCCTCACAACTGATAGCATTAAAATCACCCATTAAGCGCCACACTTCTCCCTGCTAGCTACCTTACACCAAATGATTTCCTCCCAGCATAAAATCTTGCTTGCCAAATTGCAAGGGACATATACATTCACCATTACCATTAAGTCATCCTTCCCACTCCATCTCCTTGAAACTCCTATAAACGAACTTCCCTCTAGAAACCCTTTGTGAAGGGATTCAAGCCTGCGAAATCTCCCTCTTCATCTCTTTACTTTATCAACAGATCAATTTTATAACTCAAAAATTAAAAATATTTTAAATTTAATGTATTTCATATTCTTTTCATATTTAAAGTTATCTATCCAAACACAATTGAAGAATTGCAATTGATTTGTACCTTTCAATTTATTCTACTTCTCCTTCTCCTTTAATTTAGATTAATAAGCCATTAATTTTAGTTAATGTTATCTAAAATTAATGTATGCTCCAATCCCAACTCAAACGAAGCCATCACACAGAAGAAGAAAAAAAAAACGAAATGGCAACAACAGTTATATGTTGCAAACAAAAAAAAACCAAAGACCCAAATTCAAATAATAAAAAGACTTACTTAATTTTATTTTCTCATTTTTTTTATTTTGCATTTTGATTGCAATTTATTTTATTCTGTAAACTGTCTGGAATTGCATCATTTACAGATATAAATTTCAATACACATCAGAGAATGAAAACAACGCATCCAATTGCAATGATGAACACTCTCTTGAGGCGCCAAGCAATAGTAAATTAAGAAAGAGAAGAGAAAATTGTACCATTTGTGAATAGAAAGTAATCCCTCTGAACTCATCTCAAGAACTTAAATTTATATAAGAAAATACTATATATATTAAGAAAAACCTTTTAATCCTAAAAAAATTAATTATTCATCGCATTTGAAAAGCCAAAACATTTCAATCATGCTTCACTGTGAATTGGATCATAAAGTAATCCCTATGAAATTATATATAAAAAAAAACTTAAATACATATATATTAAAGAAATTAATTCTTTTGTTTAACTTCACTTTTTTTTTAAGTAAAATATGATATTGTTTTTGAAACACCCATAATTCAAATTTAATATTATAAAAAAAAAAGGTCAGAATTGTAATGAGATAAATTTTTTTAGAAATACATAATAGCATTAAATACAGTAAAATCAGTTAGATATTTTATTGAAAGTAGTAGATGCATCTTCCATGCCACACTATATCACATGGCAATAGTAAGAGGCATCTTCAAGAAGCTTTGAAGTTCCTCAGAATGAGAGTGAAAACACCAACCATAATTGATGTAATGGTTACGATAACGAGCACAAAAGTTGCACTTCCTTTCTTCATGCATCCATCATGTGACTGGCACAAGTTGGGATGTTAACAGATGCAACTCCACCAGTTTGGGGTATGCATTGACCTGTAAGTAGTCCCCAGGGTATACAATGACCGCCAGCGGAGCCACATGGTGGTATTATGAAGGACCAACATATTGGAGAACAATCAAGTACCGCTTCTATCTTCTTCATGGAAATCACTGAAAAATATGATAAGTGGCCAAAGTTAGAATCCAGATATAAATCTAAGAACATCTCCGACAATAGTTTTACAATGATTTAATAGGTGTAGCTCAGTGGATACCACATGTTGACTTTGTTGAGAATACCTATGTACGAAGCTCGCAGAATATACTTTTGGAAAAGAATGAAGAACCTTGATAAATCCTGAACTGACGGTATTATTAATAAAAAAACAATGATTTTACATTGATTTTTAACCCTAAGAATTGTTATTAACAATAACAACCAATGATCATTAAAGGACAACCTAGGATTTTCACGATGGAAGAAATATGAATTTATAGTAAATACTTGTTTGACAACAGTTTTATAAAACTAATCAAAATAAACTATGAACTTAGAGTGAGTTCAGTAGAGTAAGTGTTTGTCTGACAACAGTTTTATAAAATTGTTTTCAGTATTTTAATATTTAAAAACTAAAAAACTTATTTGGGTAGTGTTTTGCGAAAACAGTTTTCGAAAACAGTTTTGATTTTTTAAAACAGAAACAACTGAAAGTAGCTTTGTTTTTTAGTCTTTTATTTCTGTTCTGCAAACTCAAAATACATTTAGAATATGTTGTCTTTTATTTTTCATTAATAAAATTTTAATAAATAAGAACAAGTGTTTCCATTTTTATATATTTAAAATAATTTTCAAATAACACTTACCAAACAAGTTTTTTTTTCTTCCTAAAATAGTTTTTGAAAACTATTCTTAAAATCTCTTTTAAAAAATTAAAAAACAAAATCAAACCAATCAAATCCTAAATTTATGAAAAAAAATTGCTAGTAACCCACTCCATACTTTACTATGTAGTGTCACTTCTCATTGAATTATAATTTTATAATTTTAAAGTTTTAAATAAATTTTTAATGATATAGTGTCTTAAGAGGTATGTTAGAGCATGTGATGATAGAAATCCTAGTTTATAATAAGTGTTTAATCGTACTTGGCATATGGAAAAATGTTCTAAAGAATCCAAAATTTATCCTCTATCGTTTCCCAAGAAGAAAACCAAATTATGTTGTGATTAGGATATTTGTGGCGTATTTTTTCACCTTTCCTCAAGTTCAGTGTGTATCTTATATTCATATTTTTCATAGTTGGAAAATATAAATTAAATTTTTTAAAATTAATAAATAATTTTGGCAAAAAAGTAAATATTAATTATAAATCATGAAAACGAGAAAAGAAAGGAATGCTACATACAGGAAGTCGCAAGGAGGAAGAGAGCCAAAGGAGCAAGGCTAACATCAGCCATTGGTTTGTTACTTTTTGCAATACAGATTTGTTATGACTTTGAATGTGTTAGTTATTTCATACCCGTAGCAATTTATAGGCTCATTTATTGCACTTTTTTCCCTCGACAAGTGATTTGATAACATTTTTTTTTTATTTCTAGGGAAACTTGCACTACAATATATATTTATTTGTATATGAAAGATATTTACTAAAATGAGGCACAGTAGTAAATTTTATAACAAACAGAAAAATTAAGTTGGTTCAATAGTGTATGATGCAGAGAAGATTGACGTGTAGGTAATTCGTCATACAAAATTTGTAATTTGTAAAATTCGGTCTATGAAGTGTATATTTTAAATGAGTTTATTATATTTAAATTTATTTTGTAATAATATATATGGTTCATGTCGCAAATCTTAGAACATCTTTAGGGTCATTGTGCCTGAGGTATTGCCTACTTTTAAGCTCGGTGGCAAGCTTCGTTATAGTTTTGTCCTAAAAAGGTACCTCAGGAGGTTAAGGGGGAAGGTGTTTTTTAATGAACTTTTGCATAAATTCCTAAGAGATGTGAGACTTTGGGTGTCCTGAAACAAGCCATCCAATCGTAGCTAAGGGGCGTAAGAGTCGGCGTGGGTTGTGCTCCACAGTGACTGCTGATGTTCCTTTTGCTAATACCAAAACATCATTACAGCTACCATCGGAGGTATTGTTCACTTTGGAGATCAGTGGCTTTGTCATAGTTTTAATCTAAAATGACACTTCAGGAGGTTAAGGGAGGGGGTATTTATAAACGACCATTGATATTAATTCCTAAGAGATGTGAGATTGTTTTTAGGCATACTAGAACAAGCCACCCTAGTTGTGGCTAAGGGGTGAGAGTGGGTGTGGGCTAGGCATTATGGTGGACACCAAATGTTCGTACCACCAATCCTAGAACATTGTTATAGTCGTCGTGCCTGAGCTATTGTCTGCTTAGGTATTTTTTTTCAGTCACAGTTTTGTTTAAAAAGGCGCCTCAGGTGGTTATGGGAGGAGGGTGTTGTTTATAAACGATCATTTCCTCGATTTCTAAGAACACATGCTTAGGAGGTTAGTGGCTTCATCATGGTTATGTTTGAAAAAAACGTCTCAGGTTGTTAAGGGAAGAGTGTGTTTATAAACAACCACTTGTCTCGATTAATAAGCATGCACACTAATTATCACCGTCACTCTCTTTTGAAACAAACACGCACATATTTGTCTTGATTCCTAGGCAAACACATTTATCATCGTCACTCTCTTTCGTAACTACTTAATTTGGTAACAAACACACGCACACACCACACACGCACGCACACACACACGCACCTATACACACATAGTTGTTTTCGTAGTCACTATACACACATGGCAGTTCCATAGTCACTACACACATGTGGTAGTTTCCATACACACGCACGGTAGTTCGCATAGTCACTACACACACATGATAGTTCCCATAGCCACTACACAAACACACATAGGATAGTTGCCATAATCACTTAACACACATATAATAGTTCCCATAGTCACTACACACAAGCGGTAGTTCCTATAGTCACGACACACACACACACGGTAATTCACATAGTCACGACACACGCGTGCGGTAGTTCCCGTAGTCACTACACATAGACACAGTATTTCGCATAGTCATGTATGTATGCAAGCACACACATACACACGTGGTAGTTCTCATAGTCATGTACACACACAATCATACACACATGGTAGTTCCCATAGTGACGTAATATTATGTTAACAAAATTAATAGAGTGACTTTTGATAGTTATGATTTTGTTATCTATAATTTTTATTAAAAATATAACCTTTCAGTGATTATAATTTTTATTTGAAAAACATTTTTTTAAGTAATTATGATTAAAAAATATTTACTTTTGGCATCGAAATTGTTAATTAATTGAAATATTTCACATAATATATATTTTAATTCCTTATAAGATAAATTTAACAATTTACGCAATAACAATTAAAAAATATTGTTTTTTTAATAGTTTTAAAGATATTTATTTAAAAATTTAAAATATAAGCTAATATTTTCTTTTAAGTTTATGAAAACAAAAATCATCTTGGTTTTAAGTTTTTATTTCCAAATTTAAAACATTGTTTTCAAAACATTGTTTTCAAAACATTGTTTTCAAAACATTGTTCTTGTTTTTATAAATTTCAAAATATTGTTTTCAAATCTTAACCAAAACACTATTTGGAGGTACTGATCGAGACAGTCGGTGAAGGTGGCGATCAATGATAGCGATCGAAGGTGGTGATCCATGACCGGCAATCAGAGGTGGTAGTTGGTGATTGGTGGTCGGAGGTAGCAGTCGGTGACCATTGATTAGAGATGGCAGTCGGTGATCTTTGGTTGAAGGTGACAGTCAGTGACTGCTGGTTGGAGTTGGCAACCAGTGATCGCCTTTCGAAGGTGGTGATTGGTGATTGTCGGTCGAAGGTTATGGTTGGTTATCGTCAGTGAGGGCCAGTTAGAGGTGTCATTCGGTAACCACCGATCGGGGGTGGCGACCGGTGACCGTCGATCAAAGGTGATGATCGGTGAATGTTGGTCAAAGGTGTGGGCTGGTGATCACCGGTTGGATGTGGTGGCCGGTGACCATCAGACAGAGGTGGTGGTCGGTGACTGCTGGTCAGAGGTGGTTATCGATAACTTCCGGTTAAAGGTGGTGACAGATGACTGCCAGTCAGAGGTGATTGTCAAAGTGACAAGAGATATCAAATAATGAACTTAAATAAAAATAGAAACAACAATATAAAAACCAAATTTTATTATTTTTGAAATTGAGTGAAAATTTTTTTAAAAATAAGTAAAAAACTAAAATCGAATCATTTTTGTCGAATATGTTTTTTTTTCAAAATAAATTTAAAAAAAAAAAAACCAGAAACTAAAAATGATCCCAAACGGAACCTTAGTATTCTCGTACACTCATCACTAACTAATATAAAGTAAACTATCCTAAAATTTATCGTTATTAACATTTAAGATTTTGAAAAAAAAAATTTAAGCAAACTAATTTTTCTAATAGTTTATTGTGCAAACCTTATAAGCCTTCTCAATATGCTTTTGAAATATTTTCAAAGCGGTATACAAAACGGTTTTAGAAATACTTTGCATATTATCATAATCATTATGGGATTAATTTACTTGTAAATTTCTTTTAAAAAGTTAAAGTTAGCGCCTATAACTTTCAAAAACAAAAAATGGAGGTTTACTCTAATTAACAACTATTCTATAGATGCTGAATAAGATCATATCATATGAGGGTGATAAAATTGATTTGAATGAAATTGAATTTATAAAATTGATTTTAATTAAAAATAAATTTTATGCAAATAGATTTTTATGCAAATAGATTTTGAGATGATGTGATTTATATTTTGATATTTTATTATAAAATGCAAGTTAGGACTGAAATTAAGTATAAAATTCTTGATTCTATAAAGAAACTTTACTTAATTTATAATAATCAATTTTGGATTATTCTCTAACACAAAACCAAAGATATAAAAATTATCTAGAATATATTTGGATCTAGAATCAATTCTTTAATGTAAAACCAAACATGTACTAAATATATAGTTTCATGTTTTGATGAGTGTTGACAAAATTAATTTTGACTGAAAATGATTTTGTAAAATTGACTTCGAAAATATGTGATTTCTACTTTAATATTTTCATTATAAAAGTAAATTAGGAGTAAAATCTACTGTAAATGTTTTTATTCAACACACAAGTTACTTGAAGTTGCTTTAACCAAAAACGAATTTTAGAACCAAATTTAATACTAGAATTTTATCCCACACAAATTATAATTAATAAAAATTTATATAAAATGAATTTTGAATCAAAATTAATTCCTTAATGTAAAAACAAACATGCATGCAATATGTATTTACTAGAAATGAAATTTAGGTGTAGTAGCATAATTGTTCTATGATTTTTTATATTAATGCAGCTTGAATTACTAAAGGAGTCCGTCTTACTCAGTCTTGTAGAATTAGTATAAGGGACAAAGTACTCTCTTCTGAATATAGAACGTAGTTGCATATGACTCAAACTTTAATCCTCTAGAAAACAACACCCTACCAGTTGATTCACACCTTCAGTAATTTAATCTGTTTTAAATTAATCTATTAAATATATTGTAATACTAACTTAAATATGTTTTTTTCTCTCTAATTTCTTTTGAGTATAGTCTCATAATATTTTATTTTACTTTTTTTAGTTTGCTATTAGTATTCCTCTATTTGGTGCAAAGGGATGCAAATATATTGTTTTGTGGATTCATCAATGGTTATGCACCAATCAACATATCTCTCCCCCTCCTTCCCCTTCCCCCATCACTTTAACCGTTAAATCAACCTTATTATTTATTATCTTCTTTAAATTTTCTTTTTATATTTTCTTAATGCATTTTCTTCCAATATACTGGCTTAATTCTTTCGGCTGTGGCAAAATAATGTTATTTAGCATTATCATAACACCATCTAGTCATAAAACATCATAAAAAATATCTGCATAAAAACAGATAACAAATGATAAATCACAAGACATGATTCAATATCATAAGTTCTGTTCTCTATCTGGATAGTAACAATTTTAAAGTAGCCTATCATTCGATCAACTTTTACATTAGCAAGCTGAGCCATAATAGTTTATAATAAGAGTGGTGTTATATTGGTAATTTTATTTAAAGACAAATATATGGTTCCCAATATATAATAACAATGATTTGGATTGTATCAGTAAAATAATGTTGATTGATCAACCAAATTTCAATAGACATGCACTATATAGTTTGTCAACCAAATTCCTTACATTACCAAGTTAATATGTATTAGTCTCTGAAGGTTATAGTTTGTATGGAATCAACATTTTATTTTGTACACGGCTATACTATTGTTTAAATAGTTTTCTTTATAATTAAAAGCATTCATTATGTTTTTATTCCCTAACACTTTTTACAAATTTTATTTTTGGTTCTTAATAAAATTTCAACATTTTATTTGTCTATACTTTTCTTTTGTTAATATTTTTATTTTATGTTAAATAATATTTTTATGTAACACTCAGGTTGAGGATACAGTGATTTAATTGGGAATTTGACAAGGACAAACACATCACTACAAGAAATCCATCAATTACCTGCAGATTTTTCTTAAAAAATTGCAGGAAGCCTATTTCCTATGGATTTACCTGCGGAAATAAATCTCTAGCTAAAACCTTTGTGGATAATTTTTTTCTAAGGAAATTTAAAATCACAAGAAATTTTCGACGGAAATTTTTGCCGAAATAACTGCAGGAAATGTACTTGCGATTTTTCATTTAAAAAACCGCAAAAAAGAAAATCAAAGTTACTTGCGAATTTTTTGTTACAGGAAATTCTTGCGGTTTTCAGAAAACCGCAGGTAAGTTACCTACCATTTTTTAAAATCGCAGATAATTGTCTGCCGTTTTTTTGGAACGCAGGAATTTCCTGCGAATTTTCCTGCCATTATTTTTGCAGAAAATATATGATTTTTTATAAAAAGTAAAATTAATATATAATTATTTATACAGGTCAATTTGTGAAACTCTTTATAATAATTATTCATTTGTTTTAAAATTTTAGTTTTTATAATTTATTATAATAATTTGATAGTTAAAAATGATAGTAAGTATCAAATTATATTTCTATAGTCAACTCCTTAATTACAAGCTTATGTTAACTTCTAGGGAAGGGAACTTGTAACATGACCTTTAGATGTGATAGTTTAAATTTTTTTATTCTATCACACCCTTCATTATGTTATAGGCTTCTAGAAAAGGTAATAAACATTAGAATTTTGTACCTTGATGAAGTCAGCATCAAACCAAATGCTCTTGATCCTAGACCTAACAAGCTCAATCTTTATTGTACTACATGCCAAATATTTTTATTGATTAGATTAACTTGTAAATATTCTATAAAGTAGAGAATCAACCCTTTATTGCACTGATATTGTGATAATATTTACGATTTCCTTTTTAACTCTATATTCAAATGTATCACTATAAATGTCATTATGATATTATTTCCTTCTCTTTATTTTGGTTGACGGTGTCTCTCTTTTCTTTTCATTATATTTACTTGTTTACTAACTAACTAAAAGTGAGAGTAACAGCATGTAAAAAGATAGTGGGGTAAGTAGTTTAATATAATAATTTTTAATTAAAATATTTAAATCAATTTTTATTTTCACTGTAAATTGAAGTTAACGAGTATTTTTTTTTTTTTTGCCAAAAAGCTATTAAAAGTGTTAAAATTTCTAACTTTTTTTCTAAAATTCTTCAATATGTCAGAATTTAATAAAAATCACAAAATTTGGCAATTTTCCTTATTTTATCTTTTTAAATTTATAATTTTTAATTAAAAAATTTAAAAATAAATATTTAAGAGAATTTTCTTAACGCTCCTAAAAAATAGAGTCATTTTACTTCACTTCCAACTAATTACCTTCTCACGATACTTGATCCTTTAGCATGATCTTAAAGTTTGGCTAAGTAGTTAAGATATGCAAGTGACGAAAAATATGTGATCATTAAGCTAATAAGTCGTTAATAACTTTTTCTTTGAATTAAATATTTTATTCTTTTTCTTTGTACAAAATTTAAGATACTGGGTTCTCCAATTAAAATTATGTAACAAAAGATCTTCAATTAAAATTAACTAAGCTTAACGAAATCACGTGTTCCATGTATTGCAGTCAAATTGTAGTTAGCTACTTGGCTCTAATGAGTTTTTGATAGTTTTTAAGATGGAAAGTAGACAAAACCTTAAGAATTAGACGTTAGACGCAGGCACGCATAAAAAACATGGAAACAGAACGTATATCCACAAATTGATAAAAAGTAAAAGAAGTTATATTGGATAGGAAAAAAAATCTTTTCACTTGTTTTAGTAGAAAAGCAAGTCTAAATAAATAAATTATATAAAATTACTTTTACAGTAAATAAAAATATAACTCAATCATACATTTTCTCTTAACATTATTTTTGTATTATTTCTAAGAATTATATTATAATATAGTTTAAAAAATAAATAAAAACATAATATAAAACTAAGCACATTTAACTTCACAATAACACAATAGTAATAATTTTGATTTTAATTACACAATTTCCTTCCACTCTATAAATAAAGACCTAATCTCTGAGAACTTTTAAAACACAAGGAGGAATTGTAGGAACAACATTTTTGTACATATTTCACAAATATCTCCTTGGACAATTCAATTTCCTCCTATTGCATCGATTGATTAATATGAGTAATTAGTAGTAATAAGTTTTATGATAATTACTTTTCATTTTCAACACTAACTTTAGAAAACTCCAAAGTCTTTTTCTTTAACTATTTTTCATAATTGTAGCATCAGTGAAAGTCATACTATTAACATTTCTCATTGTGTGCTTTATTTTATTTTTAATTATCATATTGAATATTAATTATGTGCTTTATTAAAGCTAGGGTAGAAGGTTCAATTTGTGAAGCTTACTTGGTAGAGGAGACATCTACCTTTGTCTCATTTTACTATCCAGATAGAATTCAAACTAGAAGGACTATGATGCCTCGTAATGTTCATGCTGATAAAGGTTGTTCATCTATTCCTCCTATATCAATTTTCAATTACCTAGGAAGAGCAAGTGGAAAATCCAAAACATATTATTTGGATCAACATGACTTTAATGTTGCATACTTGTACGTTCTTTAAAATTGTGAAGAGGTTGGACCATATTTAGCGTAAGATATTTTTTTCATGCATATTAGAACTCTAACTATTTAAACTAATATCTTTTTGTGGTATACGTTAAGTAATTTATTTTGGATTTCCAGCATTTATGAAGAAATTTTAAGAGAGCTCCCATCACTTCAGATGCTGAAATTAACAAGGACATTTCAAATAACTTCCCTAAATGGTTCAAACAATATGTAGGTTTACACCTCTTTAGTTATTCAAATATTATTTGGTACATAATGATAAGTTGTATAACGTCTTTTGTTAAATTTTAGGTTCTAAATCCAGAAAATAATATTGAAGATCCATTTTTGGTTAATTTGGCTAGGGGGCCTAAGAAAAAAGTTGAATCATGGCCTATCTACATTATACATGGATACAAATTCCATACAGTATGTTGGAGTGAAGGCATGAAATCCTCTAATTATGGTGTTTACGTACGAGGAACAAATGGACAATTAGAAAGTGACTTTTATGGAATGTTGACTGACATTATTCAACTAGAGTATATTGGTTTCCCATTGCTAAAGTTAGTGCTCTTCAAGTATGAATGGTTTGATAATACTCTAAATATAGGGACAAGGGTAGATAATAAGTATGACATTGTTGAAGTAAAGCAATCTCGAAGATACAAAAAAGCATATGACCCATTCATATTTGCACAACAAGCAGAACAAGTTTATTACACGACATATCCCGAAGGACATCAAGGTTGGTTGGCTGTAATAAAGACAAAATCTCGTAGTAGAATATTTGATAATGTATTATGTGAAACTGAGCAAGAGGTTTCATATCAAGATGATGAACTTGTAAGGCTTCAAGTATTGCTACAAGTTGATGTAGATGTCATTAACAATTCTCTTGTGGATTTTTATGGAGGTGGTGAAGAAGTAGATGTACAATTATTGGATCAACTAGACTTTGATGAACCATACGATGGTGAATACATAAGTGAGAGTGACAAAGAAAGTGATTTTGATGATATAGATTCCTCTTAGGAATTAAAATGTACTAGCAACGCTTATGTGTTTTATATTTGTATGACGATGATTTGTAACAAATACTTGTAATGAATTATAGAGGGAAGAAAAATGACATGCTTTGTTATAGAGAATACAATTCATTATACATTTTTCACTCATGAGTTTGATTTTTGTTGTTGTTATTATTATTATTATTATTAAAAATCTACTAATTCATATTGATTTTATTTATTGTTAAATAATACACTTGCAGATGACAAACAAAGGTCCAGGTGGTGGTCGTAACCCACCTAACTGTGGTAGAGGTCATGGTGCTAGTTGGAGACATCCAGTCACTACTACTTCAGTTCATATCTCAAGCGCAGAGTCAGCAATTCCTGTTGTTCGACAAGGCCAAGGTTCACTTCCATCAGTTCAAGAGTTTGTGATTCCTGCTAATGTAGAGGGATCAATTCCTCTTTCTAGGGAGCCCACACCTAAGTACCCACCTGTTGTAGAGTCTACACAACCAGTTGATTCAAGGCCTTTGCTTCAAGTATTAAATGGAGAGTATGTAAAATTAAAATTTAGATGTTTACTATTTTATATACCAAACTTTAAATATTGTTTTCATAAGTTTTTTTTTTGTAGATTTACACCAGATCAGGGTGTTTCTCATATTATTTGTGAGATAATTAAAGCAAAATTTGATGAACCTTGCCCAAGTTTTAAAAAAGCATCAATTGGGCTTCAAGATCGGTGGTTTGGAGAATAGGTAATTAAATTTGTGCTGTAATTTAAAAAATACTTTTTTTGTGTTATGTTTAATTTTTTTCCCTATTTATTATGTAGAAAGCATATAGGTGGGACCCATAACAAGAGAGAGTGATTCGATCTATTTTTCATAAACGAGGCTCAAAAGTATTGAAAAATTCATTTAATAAAATCAGGAAAGGCCAAGAAGTGGACTGGATCTCACCCAATATCTGACCAGCCTTAACAACATTGGAATTCTACAGATTTCAAGAATAAGAGTGCCATTTCCAAGGCGAATCGGGCACTTGATAGCATACTGTGGTGGCTCTATATCCACTATAGTTCATTATGAAAAACTGGTAACTTTACATATTAATCCTTCTAATTAGAAAGTCAATTGGTGAATAAATATTTTACAAGATACTATGAAACAATTTGTTACTTAGTTTATACTGAAAAGTAGGAAGTATTTGTTTCTACACAAATATATGATAGGTGATTTTAGAGTTATGTATGAAGTATAATAGGTGTGCACATGAGTTAATATTAATGATAACTTTACATTTACCCCATTAATGCTTGAATTTTGAATGTGAATTAGTGAAAAAAACTTTACAAGATACTATGATACACAATTTGTTAGTTGGTTTATACTAGAAAACATAAAGTATTTGTTTCTATGCAAATATATGATATGTGATTTTAGAGTTATTTACCAAGTATACTCTTAGTTTAATGTTGATGACAAGTTTACATGTGAAATTTTACGTGCTATTAAAAATAAACATCTTACATCTTTTTTTAAAAAAATGATGTTACAATTTTAACACATTTTTAATTTGTTATAGTCTAAAGAGTATGGACGACCACCAACTACTTGGGAAGGGATGGAGAAAACAAAAAAATTAAAGACAGGAGAATGGGTCAATGACAAGTGTAGCAATCTTGCTGTAAGTGAACTTTTTAGATTGCTTGAAAAAAATAATTTTTTATTTTTTGCAATGTACTTGTAGTTTATTATATACTTTAACGAAGAACAAAAGCATATCAATATAAAAATGTTGTTCATAATTAGATATTTTATCTTTTTTTTTTGTATTCCAAAATTTGTTAATATTAATGTTCATTTTAGCTTGTGACTATTTTGTTTTGATTGCATTTTTTACTTTATTAAATAAATTCTTATCATGAATACATCTTAACATGTAGTCAAGATATTATCAAAACAATGAAAATAAATTATTCATTAAAATAATTTTCTTTTTAGCATCAAAATATGTTATAATATGTAACATATATTATCATATTACTAACTATTATTGCTTGACTAACTACCTAGTATAAAATTTTATGTTTTGATAACAAAGTTTACTTTTGTGCTTTACTCCTTAAATATATGTTCCTATGTTTATTTGACTTTTTTAAAGGTGAAAATTCAACAACATCGAGATGAGGCCTTGCAACGTGCCATACAAGATGATTCATCTACTCCTTCTGCCTCTATTAATGATAATGACATATATTTAGATGTTGTTGGAGGTAAAAATGAGAAAGGGAATGTGTATGGATTAGGTGCTTTGAGCAAAATGTTTAGCCAATCAAAATATTCTCAATTTACTACCATTCAACCTGAAGTGACAGATCAAATAAAGGAGATGCGTGACATGATTGAAAAATTGAATGCTGAAATCATGTCTAAAGTCAATAAAGAAAACACACTTGAGGAGCAAGTGTTGCAACTAATGGAGACTCATGATCAGAAAACTGAACAACTGCAACGAGAGATTCAACAACAACATGATCAAATTTGTATGCAAAGTGAACAAATCAAGCAACAAAATGATCAAATGCAGCTTATATTACAACACATGAATCTTAAATCTCTCATGTCAAGACCTAGTACAATTGTAGTAGAAAAAGTGGTACACATTGATAATGCTGGATATGATTGACTGAACTTATTGGATGGATATCTGTTTTATTTTTGTTGACTATATTGATGTTTTTATATTGTTGGTACCTATTTAATTTATTTTGTTAGTTAAGTTTGTACACTTATTATATTTTTTGTTGGTTGTTTATTAAGAATATGTTACTTTGTTAGTATTAAGTATTGCATTTTTTCTTTATCTTTATTATACATTTCTAATTGATTATATTAATCATTTTATATTTCATAATAACAAAAATAATAATTAATCATTTTATATAATATATTTTATGGTTTATATTCTTGTTAAGCAGGTTAAAAACTAAACAAAAATTCGGTGGCTAGAGCCTTAGCAACCGGGTCTTTTGCAACCTTTTAGTTTCGGTGGCTGAAGTGGTGGCAAATATTAATAGTGATTGATTTATCAATAATAGCGGCCAATAATTTCAGTGGCTAACATTTTTTTTTTGTAGTGATTGTATAGGACTAAAACTACTAAAAAATTAAAGAAAAATATAATTATTAAAATTATTTTTAGTATACTGTATTTTAATCTCTCATAGAACAATCCAACTAATTTATCAACTATTTTGAACAAATAAAAAATTAAAATATTATTTAGAAAGAAAAAATAAGCATGTCTGTCTTGAATAAGCTTCTTGAATCTTAATAACATGAATATAAGATTGTATTACCCATTTGACTTTTATATATTAAAAAAAAGGAGGTACTCTAGAGAGCAGAACAACTTAGAAATGAAAGCTAGAAACTGAAGCAGTCTTTTATTGAACATAGTTGATAGTAGATGTATCACAAGTCTTATTTAAAGCAGTATATAGTAAATGCATCACGCATGAAAACTTTTTACATCTTGGAAACTACTGGCATAGCTATGAAGTCTCTTGGAGCTTTAGAATCAAAACTAAAAAACCAACCAAAGTTCATATAAGAATTATGATAAGGAGCACAGAAGTTGCCTCTTCCTTTCTTCATGCATTTGTCATGAGATAGACATAAGTTTGGATGATCAACTATATTTTTTCAACTGTTTTAATTCCATGATGATCTTCACAAGCGCCAACTAAAGGGAATGCAGTATTGGGACACAAAAATAAAGTCAACAATTTGAGTGGGTCGAACTGGTTCTACCTGGTCCATCAGACTTTTACAATAAAATGGACAGAATTGGGTCATATTTTATTTGTGATTCATATTTTTAAGTTCAGTCTGGTCCTATATTGGGCCACCAGGTCAAAACGGACATTTTTAAAAAAAACCAAAATTCAATTTTTTATTAAAAATAAAACTTATTTTATATACAAGTTCAAACAAATTTAAAACAGCACACTAAATCAATTCAAAACACATCATAAATAAGTCTAAAATAACATCAAAATATATTTATATATATATTTTAATTTAATATACATTTTAGAACAACATAACTTTTATTTCTTAAAAATATATTAATAGATAACATTAAATATATTTTTATATATCTATTAACAGTATGTATAAATTGACTTCACATCAAACATAATTTTATGTGTATATTTTTATTTTAATATATTTTTAAAAATATTATATATATGATTAAAATGTATATTTAAAATTTATGTATTTATATTTAGGGTTTAGGTGTTAAATATATATAATAAGATCAAACCTCATGCTCATATGTATACTTTCTGTAATAATAAAGATATAAAATCATCAAAACTGTAATATATCCAATTAAATAATTTCTATTATATTTGTTTCTTACTTTATCTCATTTTATATGAATTCAAATAAACTATGAATGAGATGAGAAATTAGTTACCAAAGATTGAAATATGTAAAATAAGTTGATATATATATAAAATTGGAACACGGAAGTTTTAAATAAAAAATATATATAAATAGAGATTACAAAAAAAGAAATAATAAAAAGCAAGATTCATTCAGGAAGTGGCTAGCAGGAAGATAGCGAAAAGAGCAAGCTTAACATTAGCCATTGCTTTCCACTGCTGATTTATTATGACTTTTGTAACATGTGTCCTCATAGACACTAATTGTTCTTATTACCAGTCTCAGGACATTGAAAGAGTTATCACTTTGGAGTCAAGGTCAAAGAAATTTTATAAACATCCTTCTTCCTTAAATCTCCAAGACACTTTTTCAGGATAAAACCGTGATAGAATCACGGAGCTCTAAAGTAGACAATACCTCAAATGCGGTACCCATCTTGGAAATGTCTCAGGGACTAGTGATAGGAATACTGATGCCCACTGCATCTCAAAGTCATGCTCTCATGCCCCTTAGACATAACTAGGAGGCTTGTTCCTATACACCCAAAGTCCTACATCGCTTAGGACTCGAGGTCAAGGATCATTACAAACACCATCCTTCTTAACTCATCGAGACACATTTTAAGGACAAAACCAAGACGAAGTCACCGAACTCCAAAGTGAACAATACCTTAGGTGCGGTGACCTTAACGACATACTGAGATGGCGATAGGAACACTAATATTGGTAGTTAGATATGCATGCTTATATATAATGTAGCACCTGTCATGATAGACACTAACCTCTTGGTATTTGGTAAATCAAATTATAGTATTGTTATTACTACAACTATAATAAGATTCTTACTTATCCATTGTTAACACGTGGGTCTCAATGGGACGCTGAAATTTAATTTAAAATACAGAGGAGTTGCCACTAATGTTTATTAAGGAAAAACTAAAAAAAAACCCTTAAAAATAAAAAAAAATTATCTACAATACCAAATTTTGAGTTCGAAAGTTGATTATGTGTAGAGAAGATATTACCACCCTACAATGTCTATCCTAAGACAGTTACTTTTAATTAGATGCATAAAATTGAATAACTTTAAAACGCTTATTCCCCTTTTAAAACAAACTATTTTTATTGATTTTAATATGTTACAAGAATTTATTACTGAGAGAAATTTATTTTTATGAAAAAGATTATTATTACTTTTCATTTTTAATCTTTTATGTTTTTGGGATTGACATGAGATGACTTTTGTTCCTACATATGTCCACGCACTTTAGAGAATTAGAGTTTACGTAATTCTTTGATTAAATTTGTGTATTGGTATTTTTTATTTTTTTAGTTTTATTAAGACTTAGGTTTTTCGAATCGTTACAGTTCATATGTCTTAAATTTATAAAGGTGTACACCCAAATCAATTTATTAGAATATCCTTATTTTGATATTATTTTTATTTTTCGTAGTAAAAAGAAACCTTTTTATTATTTATTATTATATATTTTAAAGATGGGACTTTAAAATAAAAGTTGTCACAGTATATATATCAAAATCTCAGTAATAAAAAGATGTCATATCTAATTAATCATTTGATCTCATGTAATATAAAAGTGTCATGGAATATAAAAAAAATATTACAAATAAAAGTGGTAAAAAATAAAGTTTAGATGTCGTGTATTTATGATAAATTATTTATAGGAAGAAAGTATTATCTATTATGATGAGAATTAAATAAATTTGAGTACACTAAATTGTCACACATGTTCTCACATTTCATGTGGTAAAAAAATGTCACATTTAATAAACCTTATTTTTTCGTTTAATTATTTTTGCCACTAACCTATTATCATATTATTTTAAAATGAAATTTGAATAATCATTAATTTCATTAAAAATGTCATACGTGTAGGCAAGTATATAGAAATATTATTTCCTGCACTATTATTCAATTTATTTGATTACAAAACTTGGATAAATTAATAAAAGGGAAGAAAAAAAAATATTTAGACATTGAATGAAAGAACGAACTTAACTATGCAAATAGAAAAAATAACTAATCAGTTTTTTATTTTAAGAATTTATGTACTAACCTTATGCACATGATAAAGATAAAAGCTAACGAGTAAAATGGTTTCAAAGTAAAAGGAATAGACTAGTTTCTTTTTTTTCCACCAAAGATATTGAAAAAGGCCCAAATGGCATAACCCATCCACCGAGAGAGAAAGAAAGAAAATAAACTTGTTGTGCTGTTGTAGCGTTGTTAACTCCGTAATCCCATTCAAATGGAGACACTCTAGTCATCCATGTGGTAGGAGGAAGCAAAATCAAGAGGTGGTGAAGATAGTCATGTAATTTTGGGCTTAAAGCTTTGAGACTGGTTTTGAAATGGTGGAAGCTATGTAGCACGAATATTGATACCGATATGGATATAGATATGGACACGACATAAACATGCTAACATGGCTAATGACTAAAATATAAATTTTAATAAAATAAAATATGAGTAACATAACAAATTAACTAAATATTCTCCAATTTAAACCAATTTCTATGATAACAAGATTAAAAGATAGGTTCAACATTAGTTTTTAATAATATCAGTGTCTGTTCATCTATGTTTAAGTGTCAATTTAGGTATTTAAACTGTATATAAATGTGAGTTTAAGTTTTTAAACAAAAAGTAATAGTTTTTCATTGAAGACTTAATTACAAGTATCTAACATGTGTTGAACAAGTGTCATAAAGTGTCGGTGTTTGAAATGTGTCCAACACGGTTCAAACAATAGAGATGTTCGTGCTTCATAGGGTGGAAGTGCGTTCATGGCATTTTCCAGCGATTGGATTCATGTAATGGATAGGTTTGCAAAGCAACAGTTTCCGACAATCTGGTAAAGGGTACAGTGGGAAGTTTTCGGCGGTGATGGGTTTCAATTTCGTGGTGGTGACGGTGAAACAAACAGTGCTTCCAACTATGTCATTAGTGATAAAGAGGTTTTAGCTTATTAACTGTAAAGTAGTGAAGAGGAAGGAACAAAGGGATTACAATGAGAGGAACATCATACGGAGAGTTGCTTCTAGGAGGTGATTTTTGCAGCAACAATTTTCACAAAGGTAACAAAATATGAGTTAAAAGATTGGATTTTGTTATCTTAAGAATACTGAAACTTTTGATTTTATTGTTTTATTCGTCTTTCGTTTGATCTTTACTTTGAATTAGCTTGCATTAATTTGTGTATTATTCATAAATTTGCATCTCAGTTTTAAAAATCCATTCAATTGTGTCAAATAACAGATCAGAGAAGGATTTGTACTAGATTACATACCTGAATTGCTATCCAGATTGCCATCTCTAAATTTTCTTTGATCGTTATCTGAATTGCTTTATGAATCCTTCACTTCTCTTTAATTTTATCATCTCATTTGTTTTTTATTTTTCTCTCGGTTCCCTTTTCAGATTGAATTCTCTTCCCATTTATAGGTTTCACTTTCCTTTACTACGAAGGAAGGAAAGATATGGCAGAGCCGAATTTGCAATATCCAATTGGGCCAAATTAATTGCAAGATCAAGTTGAAGTTGTTTTGCAAGATGAAAATAGAATTTGGCAGTGGATATTGCAAAGTAACTTGCTCTGTTTTTTGCTTCCCTTAATTCTATTTTTCACTTTTATTATTATCTGTATTATCACTTATTATTTTTAAGTTTTTATTTATTATATTTTTTTATTTTCACTTTTTATTTATTTGTAATTCTTGTATTTATTTCTTTCTTTTTTATATTAAGGATTAGGTCAAAATCTGGATAAAATTGATGACTACATTTATTTATATATATATATATATATATATATATAAACTCATATATAAGTAAATATATATAATAAATTTTGTTAACTTGTATTTTATTAATATTATTATTATTTCTAAAATGCCTTCCATTATTTCTAAAATTTGGTAATTCAGGAGGCAAATGACTTTAATAATTTTGAGAGGAAAGGCTCATCTTTGTCTCAAATTTGTTATCTCATGTTTTCAATCTTTTTATTTTGTTCATCCAAGGCTCTGTTTTGTTCGGCCAAGGTTCTATTTTGTTTTTCTCCAATTGCGATTTCATTGTGGTAACATACCAATTTAATTAAATTAATCCAATTACAAAAAGATCAATAGTAATTCCATTTGATCTTAATTTTGTGTGAAACTAAGTTTTGAAACAATAGGTGTGAATGATCTTAACCAATCAGAAAGGATTCAAACCACCACCTAGTAAATGGAAGGGCACCCATTTGCAAAATCATGAAATAAAGTGTACAGGAAAAGGTAACTTCAGAGAAGTAGGAAAACCAGAATACTTCACTAAACATAAGAAGAGTTTCAAGATATTTTAGATTTCAGCCGAACAAAATTCAAAATATTCTAAATCAAAGCACATAAGAAAATTTGAAAAAGAAAAGACTTCGAATTTTAGTTAAGCTGAAATTCATGACAAATAAGAAACTCAGTAAAAGATAAAATCATAATTAAATAAATCAAAGTATCACCATACCTAATAAAACACAGGTAGACAAAGACAATATTCATAAGACAAGAATAACATCCTTCTTAAAAAGGTAATAACTAATAGATAAAAACTTATATACTTGTTATAAATAGTAAATGATGTCAAAACTAAGATACATGTCTATCATTCACTAACAACATTAATATTTCTCTGAAAGAATCTGAACATCATTTGACGCGATCGTCAGAGTCCTTTTTGCAGGTTCTCCCACTTTGTGGATTGAGACCTAAGGATATCTTCATCAACTCACGTAGGAACAATGTTCTGTCATACTCTAGTAAGACAATACTTTTGAGCGAAAGAAAATTTGGAGTCACTTAGGATAGAGTTGAACTGCGTCAAGGAACTCATAGACCAAGTACTAATAATAGCATAAGCTAGTAAGCAGGATGTCACGGCGCTTTAATTCAAGAGTTCGACCATGCAGCTTCTAGAAAGGTGATTTAGTCTAGAGAGCAATAGGAGAAACCTGCAAAGAAAAGCACAAAGGCAAGCTTGCTACCAACTAGGACGTGCAATTCTGCATTAACTAAAACCTCAACAATTGAGCATATAAATTTGAAGAATTGTCAACAAAGCTAATCCCTAGAATGTGAAACTCTATGCACCTCAAACATTACCATAGTTAAGAGCATGTAATTCTTCGAGGTACTCTTTATCCTACCAAAAAGGGTTTTTAATGAGACCCTCCACTCACTAATAAAGAAGAACATTTAAGCTCTATTTCTTAGCACAGTCAAAATATTTCACAAAAATTACCCTTTTGAATTATACAATTCGGCCTAGGCAATACTTAGTAGTACCCTCCAAAAAGTTGTGTTTCGACTAAGGCAACACTAAAAAATGAATACACAAAGGATTCAAAAGCACATTATCGTCAAAATCTCTTAAGTAAAAAACACGCAATTTGAACAAACTTGAATAAAACTCAAATATGAAGGAAAGGCGAAATATATTCATTAAAGTGGTATGTAAAACAACCACTATATACATTTACAGAAAAGGCAAAATATATTCATTAAAGTGGTATGTAAAGCAACCAGTATCCATCTTGGCCCATCTTGAAACAAACTTCAGAAAAGAAAGAAGAAATAGGAGAAACAGGAAGTCCTAAGAAATAGTTTCTTCATCTTTATTTTGGTCATCTACTTCTTCGGATTCCACGTAGGTGGCTTCCTCAGCCTAGATATCTTTTTCTAGCTTGGAGTCAAGAACTTCACCATCCGATAACAGGTCATCAAGGACATCATCAAGATGGTTTAGCCAAAAAAAAACCATCACGATCTTCAGAAAATTCGATACCATCTAGAATGGTGCACAAAAGGCGAGCCTGGCGCACGACATGATGGAAGCCTGTTTTCTGAAGATATAAAAATCTTTAAGAGTCTGGTCCTTTTCTTGCTTATAACCTTCTTGGCTTTTCTGGCTCTGATCACATAAGGCACTTAGGCTCCTCACCCATTCTCAGACCTTCTCCAATTCGTCATCCCTCTTCTTCAGCGATTTATCTTTTTAGCCAGCAACACATCTTTTTCCTTCAACACCTCTTCCAACTTCTTTAACTGATCCGAGAGCATCAGAAAGGCATCTTTGGCCTTAGCACAACACTGCTTTATGCTCAACAATTCATCGGCAAATAAATGTTTTCCTAGCACTTGTACACACGCCTGCAACTCGTAGTAATTTTGCCACTTGAGGGATAACTTCATCTCCTCCAAAGCTTTTTGGCCTTCGTCAGAGATAGAGTCGCCGAATTTTTCGGTTAACATCAATGTGTCGAAATCCTCCTAGATGAAACCACAAGACAAAAGGGAAGCACTGACGGCCAAGTCAAGAGCAGGGCTAGCCACTCCTTTAGCCTTTTTGGATTTGCTTGATGAAGATTTCTTCTCTCTTTTTCTCTCCATCTTTTTCCTTTTCCTGCTCCTTTTGCTTTTTCTTCTTCTCATAGTCAGATATAGGAGGCATTTCGTCAACCGTCAAAGATCTTGACTAAGGGTCCCTCTTTACTACCACCTTCGAAATTGTTGCCTTACCATTTGGGACACGAACTCGATGTAGCTTATGAAAGTTGATAGCCTTTCCGCTAGCCAACATAATGATATCTGCACCAAAAAATTAACAACCTCAATAAAAAAAAACCTTAAAACACAAAGGGTTATTTCAGTCGTAAAAATTATTTTGGCCTAACTCAGGATTAATAATCACCTTGAAAAACTCGGTCTTAAACCCTTTAAAGGAAGTGGTATAGGTTACAAACAGAGGGTTTTTAGCCTTCTAGTACAAAGAAACCCACTTACACCTCTCATGAGGCCTAGTACTAAAATAATGTAAAAAAAGGCTCAGGGTAGCCTTAGTATGAGTAAACAAACATAATGCTTGCAGATAGCCCCTAGCATTTGGATGAAGTTGAGTGGGGACACAATTCAACACTCATAAAACCCCTATAACAAATTTATCAAATGAAAGACTCACATGAAAAATCGAAAACCTGCAATCATGTACATAGAAGAAATCCTACTAGTCCTCTACAGACTGACCTAACAATACAAAATTAGGCTTTGCAACCAAAAAATATTTGCATCACCAAACAAGAAATGGAAATTCCTCAGTGTCATCAAAACAACACATGTTGAGATTATTGACAAAATAACTCAACATCATCCTATTGTTGTAGTGAGAAGAAAAAGTTGCTACCTCTATGTCTACCCATTGGTAATTAAGGTCAAGAATAGGGGGATAATTCTTTTTCGAATTTCCCTTGAACTTCCATTTAGCTGCAACTTTTGCCAAAATCACATCCTTCTAGTGAAGAAGGGACTTCGAATCCGAAGACCTCCCCCCCTTGTTGGGCTGTCACAGACCTAGCCTCACTACATAACCCAGATGAACCCAAAGAAGAAGATTAAGACCCTAAAGGCATCTCAGAGGAAGGAGAAGAAGAAGACATTGGCTGAACAAACAAAGAAATTTATGAGGCATACCTGACTCTACAGAATATGAGACTCAATGGATTTTGGGATTTTGGTAGAAGAGGAAGCAAAAATTGGAAAAGTGAAATCGAACCTTCCTTTTCACCCTTCTTTATAGAACCTCTACATGGAAAACAAAACCTCATCACAACCTTTTGGATCCTCAGATTCAATGGACCAAATAACATGATTGTTCACCTCCACAGTAAAATTGCTAGGATTTTATTGTTCCTTCTTGCCCTCAACCATTCTTGGCAGGAAAACTTTTTTCACAACATACTTTCTCCAACATCTCAGTGAAGCCGAAATATTCCTTTCTCTATCCACAATGTCCTGCTCTTTTTTCTATGACTTCACCCAGCCATTCTTTGCTCAAGGTAAAGCTTGGGGGCAAGTGTACAAGAATAGGAAACTTCAGATAAGGAAAAAGACCAGAATACCCCGCTAAACATAAGAAGAGTTTCAAGTTGAAATCCAAAATATTCTAAATCAAAGAACATAAGAAAATGTAAAAAGGAAGAGACTTTGAATTTCGGCCAGGCTGAAATCGATGACAAATAAGAAACTCACTAAAAGACAAAATCATAATTAATTAATTAGAGTATCACCATACCCAATAAAACATAGGTATGAAAAACAATATCCAAAAGACAAGGATAACATCCTTTTTAAAAAGATAATAACCGACAGGTAAAAACCTATATGCTTGCTATAAGTAGCAAATGATGCCAAAACTAAGGTACATGTCTATTATTCACTAGCAACCTTAATATTTCTCTGAAATAATTTGAACATCATTTGACTCGATCATCAGAGTCCTTTTTACAGGTTCTCCCCCTTTGTGGATTGACACCCAAGGATATATTTGTCAACTTGCATAGGAATAACGTTTGGTTATATTCTGGTAAGAACATAAAACATGAAATTACAAGAAACATATATAAAGTGTACATGTATAAATGTGATAATGAGTGAGTAAAACCTAAGTAAATGCTACCTTTTATATTCTTTTACCTTGGGTTGGGCCTATTAGACAAGGATTTAATCTTACAAGGACAATAGTGGTATTTTTCTTAAGGTAATCTTGAAGGTTAATCTAGATAGTTTGCTAGCAGTCAACCCTTTTTTGTTCAGGCTTCGGTTCTAACCAAGCTTACTAGGCACACCTCGATCTATTGCTGAGTCGTTTTCCACTCTGTTTGGGGGCCTAGTCTTGCCTTACCTCGACCTGTTGTCGAGTCGTTTCCAACTCTGTTGGGGGTTTGATCCTGCCTTAGGGTCATTCTAATATCCATGCCCATTAGTGTCGAGTTTTTGTCAAAGGAAAAAATGCCCTGTCAAGTAATATGCTCTACCCCTAGTTTGTGATATCTCGAGGGTGGTCTCTTCAGCAAACTTTGGTATTTTAGGTTTACTTTCTTGCCTCTTTCAAGTATTACTGTGTTGTTATATGTGTTTGTCATGGATTTGGTGGGATGTGAAACAACAATGAGTGAAAGTCATTGATCTTGGCTGACCTGATGGTGTTGGTATGTCTTCTACTTTAGGCCTCTATAGGCTTTAAGGCTATATAAGGAAGTCGCTTTGAGGGGGTGGATACTTTCATTTCTACTCACCTTTCGGTTGAAGATTAATACCCTTTTCTTCTAGTATACCCATGTATTCCTAAAACCTCTTCTTTCCTTTTTAAATTATGTTCCACCCCTCTTGGGAACTAGCTAGACCCGGACACAGAGTTTAGCTCACAGCTCTAGGTGGTGGAGGCACCACAACCACTTTTGCTCAATAAGGATGCTCAGGCCGAGGTGTTGGTGGTAGTGGGCATTGGCTCGTCTGCTTCAATACACACTGATGTTGCAATTGTTCACTAACCAGAGGGGGACAAATTAGAGGCTAAGTTAGAAGAGGGATCAACCTTAGTGGCAATTATCTCATAGTATCCTTTGGTCTCCATCCCCAGCTATGAATGAGTGGATAGAAAGGTTGCTAGTTATACTTCCACCTATATAAGTTAGGAGAGTTGCGCCCTCTTTAGGGACGCGTATCACTTATGTCCCTTCAACGACTCAGAGGTGGCATCTTTTATGATGTGCACTTGCCAAAGTGATGTCAGGCTAGATTCTAACTATGTTTCGAAACACACCTTTCTTAAACAGTCAAGATTATTTTTACATCTATAGTTGCATTTTGAAGGATTTGGAGATTCCCTTTGATGACTTCAGAATGGGGGTGTTAGGGGTTATAAATTGAGCCCTCATGCAAATCCATCCCAACATATAAGCGGCCATCCAGGCATTATGAGCACTTTGTCGGTTCACCTACACCTCTGCCACCCCAAGTCTGTAATGAAACTACGATGCTCAAGTCAACATGAGCACAATCTAAAGATGCTATGTGTTAGATAAAGTAATGATATGATAATGAGTGAGTCAAACTTGAGTGAATACTACCTTTTATACTGTTCTACCCTGTACTTGGGCTTGCTAGACAGGGATCTAACCTTACAAGGACAATTAAAGTATGTTGCTTGAGGTCATCTTGAAGGGTAATCTAAGTATTTTGCTTGGGGTTAACCCTCTTTTGTCGAGGTTTTGATTATTGTCGAGCTTACTCAACACACCTCAGCTTATTGTTGAGTCGTTTTCTACTCCACTAAAGGGTCTGGTCCTACTTTAGGGTTTACTTGGTGCACCTCACGGCGTATTGCCGAGTCGTTGCCAATATATAAAGCATACATACAACATTTTTCAAAGCAATAGAAATAAACAAGTAGAAAGATGTCTTTTAAATTTTGTATTTTATAATAAATAAATGAATATGCGTTTCTTACTTATTTAAATTAACATGAGTCTTTTTAATTATATCATTACCGTAAATAATTTTTTTAGTTTTCTTTCAACGATTTCCGAGAAAAAATTAAGTCATATAGGCTTAAATTGATACGTGAAAAGAAATTAAAGGAATATTTTTCTAAGCTTATTTTATATTCTAGTACTTTATTTATAAACTTTGAAGTTAAGTTGTTTTATATTTATAATTATTCTAATTTATGTATATAAAATATTATATTATTAGAATAAAATAAAATATATTTAAGTAATTAATAAAAAAATTTGTAACATGTCTTAATTTAGAGTAGTATATCTCTCGGTCATTATCTTTCTAGATGTGAGCTTTAAAAGAATAATTTCTTTTTCCAAAATTATAGTTGAGGCGGATGATCTCAAATTTCTTAACATGTATATATTTCATGTTAAATCCAATTGACATTAAATGAAGTTGCCTAGTACCCAACAAATATATAAGTTACACCTTTAGAATTGAGGCAGAGCATGTGAGACTTCCTAACATGTATATATTTTTAGAAGTTATTAACTTTTGTTAAATACAAAATTATTGAAGTGAATTATGATTTTTTTTTTATTTATGATGTTAACTATTAATGAAGGAAATTTTAAAATAACCTTGTTTCTTAATGGAAACAAATAAAATTATATTATGATAATTAATTCTTTAATCTGTCTAAATTTATACATTATTATCACCTATATATGAGTATGAAAAAAGTATTATTTTATGAAAGTTGATTAAATTTCTTTTTATACGAAAATATATTTATTTTTTAATTTGAAAGTAAGAAATTTATATTTTTAAAAGGTATAAATTTCTGTAGGTTTAAACATATTTTCGGTACAATAAATTTATAAATTTTGTTTTTGGTTCGTATTATTTTTTAAAAAAAAAATTGATCCTAATAAATTTTTTATTTTGTTTTTTGTCACAATCTATTTAGAAAACACTTTAAAAATTCTAAAAATGTTTTAGATAGTGCTTTAAAAAAAACAAAATAAAAAATTTATTAATGACAAAAAAACAAGTTATTAGTAAAAAAAAACAAAATTTAGTAATTTTTCACGACCCAAAATATGTTTAACTCTATTTTTTATATACGATATGTACATTTATGTGTAGGACAATTAATGATTTTGGGGCAAATCCATTTTGGTGATTAATTTCTTTTATAGTCATATGTTTCTGAAAATTAAGTTACTCTTATATATTTATATTTAAATTAATGTATAAATTTATATATATATATATATATATGTTTAATTTTCTTAATTAAAACTTGCTTCATTTTTTATTTTGAGAGCATATAATAAAATTATATTTTTAAACAATTATATATTTATTTATACCCTTTTAATCAATATTTATATATGTCAAGTAACCATACTATAATCTATTTAGGTAATTAGTTTTTTTAATAATATTATATTTTTGAAAAGTATCCATTATTTTTTCTTAAATTTTAATTCTTATACTAAAAAAATGCAAGTAAAGTCTAAGGTTAACCAAGCACGAGTTGAAACAAAAGCTAGCACCGAAGCTAGCATTCTTTCATTTAACATTAAACATAGTTGAAAGCAGATAGATGCATCACATTGACACAAGTTTTATTAAAAGTATTAGATGCATCTTGAATGCCACACCATACCATATCACTTGGCAATTGCAACAGGCATCTTCAAGAAGTTCTTAAGTTCCTCAGAATGAGAGTTAAAGCACCAACCATAATCCATGTAATGATTGGGATAACGAGCACAAAAGTTGCCACTTCCTTTTTTGATGCATTCATCATTTGACTGGCACAAGTTGGGATGTTCATCGGTCATCTTTGCAACAGATGAAACTCCACCAGTTGGGTATATGCATTGACCAATAAATAGTCCCCATGGGATACAACGACAATCAGTGGAGCCACATGGTGGCATTTCGAAGGGTGAACAAACACCTGAACAGTCAACAGCTTCTATCTTCTTCATGGCAAACATCACTAAAAAATATTATAAGGGGCCAATGTTAGAATCCAGTTACAAATCTAACATTACATAATATAACAGTAGTTTTTAACATGATTTTTAATCATAAGAATCCTTATACACAATAAGAACCAATGATCATTAGAGGACGACATTGGATTCCAAGGTGGAAGAACTATTATATATTCTCCCTAGTTCTTTCTAGAAAAAAGTGGACATATTATGAAACTACTAACAATAAACTATGACCTGGAAATGAGTTATTAGAGTAGATTTATGAAGAGAAATACTATCAATACATTTTATATAACATTTTTTTTTGAATTTTTTTTTAATGACTGAAATTTATGGAAAAATTAGGTAAGTCTCCCTTGTTATTAAATTATAATTTTAAAATTTTGAATAAATTTCAATAATGATCTACAGTGTCTTAAGAAGTGTAATAGAGTATATGATTGCTAGAACTCCCAGTCTATATATAGCAGGTGTTTAATCCTACATGGAAACCGAAAAATTAATGTTCTACTTATGAATTTAAAACTTATCCTCTATTGTTCCCATGAAGAACAATAAATTATGTTCTTATTAGGATATTTGTGGTGCATTGTTTCACTTGTCCTTTGGTGAAGTGCGTATCCTATAGTTGTAAAATATAAAATTAAATTTTTGAAAATAAGTATATAATTTTTGGCAAAAAAGTAAATATTAATTAGAAATCATGAAAGAAAAGAAAGGAATGCTAGATACAGGAAGTGGCAAGGAGGACGAGAGCCAAAGGAGCAAGCCTAACATAAGCCATTTTTTGTTACTTTTCCACTTCTGATTTGATTATGGGTTTTGCTGTGTTAGTTCCTTCATACATGTAGCAATTTATAGGCTCATTTATTGCAATTTTTTGTTTTCTCGGTTAGTGATGTGACGTATAGAGTAAACAAAACCCTCAAAAGTGATCTCTGAAATATATTTTTAAGCTTGTTACTCTCTTATTTTTTTAATGTTATACATATTTGTTCGTAAAACACTTTAAATAGTTCTTTTAAAGTTTCTAAAAATATTATCTGAAATATTTTATAGTCTAATTTGTGTAACATAACTATTAAGAGGTTAATTTGTCTAAAGTTTTATTCATGATGTAATTTTCAAGAATGAAAATGATAATTTACACGTATATATATCATGTATGATATTTTAAACAAAAAATAAATAATATATATATATATATATATATATTAAACATGTTATCAGTTAAAAATAAAAATTTAATTAGTATATATTTTTAGTGTCAAGATTTTTATATTTATATTTAACTATAATTCTTTATTTATGATAAATTTATTAATTTTAATAATCATTACTTTAAAAATCACATAAATTAAAAATTATCATAAAATCTATTGATAGGATATATTAATTAAACTCTAAAAATAAAATACTTGTCTTAATATTATTGGTAGATTAGGATGAAGTCATTTAATTTTAATCTATTTTTTAAGTTGGATGTTCTAAACAAAACCCGTGAATGTGATAATACTTTTTTAATTTCCCGTGAAACTTGCGCTCCAATAAAATATTATATTTATTTGTCCGAAATATTTTCTTTACCATATTTATTGTACTTGTTTTCCTCAATAAGACATGTCATATAATAATACTTTTTATTTCTCATGAAACTTTATGCTACAATAAAATATTATATGTATTTGGACGAAGGATGTATATTCAGTGCTGCACATTTTTCCTATTTAATAACAAATAAATTATCATGTCTTTTTCTCCTGAGACACCGCGGAATTAAGAGTTTGTTCGGTACAATTAGTTAAAAGAAAAGAAGTTGAAATTAAGTTGAAAAATAAACTATTTTAAAGTTAAAAATCTATTTGTAAGTGTTTGATAAAATTAACTAATCAATTAAATAAAAGTTTAAAATAAAAAATAAAAAATAAAAAATAAAAGTATAATTAATTATTAGATAAGATTGAGATATTAATTAAAGTAATTATATATAAATAGAATACATATTTAAATTATAATTTTTTATAATTACATAAGTTTAATTTTTATATATTGATAATATAAAAGGAATTTTACAATGGCATTTATCATAATGCATAATTTATATGACTTTTCCAATGAATAGTGAGTATTGAAGGATTCAACGATAGTCTTGCCTATAAACCAACAAATTCAAAAACTAAATCGTTTTGATTTATATAACAAATTGAACAAGAAAAATAACAAAATAATGACATAAATCACAAGATATTCATAATTTCAACCCAAATCAATAACAGGGAGAGACAAGTTGAAAACAAAAACATCTAGGTCAGAGAAAAGAACAAAAGAGAGTGAGGGAGGTTGGAGACCCAAGCAATGAAGCAAAGTGTGAACGTTAGAAAGATAAGAATGTGTTTAGTTTCACATTTTAGCTATTTGAAAACTCAAAAATTAGTTAAAAGGGTTTCAATTCCATTTTGTTAGCAAAAAGTTTTTATAGGAGTTGCTAGTTTTTTAAAAAAAGTTATCTCAAGTAATTTTTTTAAAATATCTCCCATTTTCAACTACTAGTCGATATTCTTTTACAACTTTATCCTTTATTAATTAATGTATTGTCTCTTACTAATTCTCTCTCCTCATATGATACAACATCTCTCTCCTTTATTAATATAATTATAGTAATTTATAATTTAAATGTATAATTAGAAAATTATAATTTAAATATGTAATTTAAAATTGATATATTTAATTATAAAAAAATTATAATTGAAATATATAATTATAGTAATTTATAATATAAATGTGTAATTACATAAATTTTTATAATTTAAATATATTATTATAATAATTTATAATTTAAATATATAATTAATTTATATTATTAAAATATGTTATAATTATTTTAAATACTCCATTATTGATCTAATGATTAATTATGTCCTTATATGTTATTTTACAACTTTCAACTAGTTGATCGGATAGTTTTACTAAACATTTATAATTAGCTTTTTAGTTTTTAACTACCTTTTCAATTAATTTTATAAAACACACCGAAATGAACTCAGAGAGAGATGTGAGAGAGGAGGTGAACTCCAAAGACTAAGCGAGATGCTAGAAAGAGCCATGCAAACATGACCTGGAGGCAAGCGAGTGAGCCACTTGTTTCAATAAGGGAGAATTTCAAATTCTCTCATCTTACAAGGAAATTAGCATTCTCAGATTTTAGTTGGTTAAAATTCTTTTTAAAACTCAAAAAATTTAAATTTTTTTTTTATAATACATCCAAATTATAAATTTCAATTTGAAAAATTGTAAAATACTAGTAAAATTACTTTCCCTAATTTAATTCTCTTATCCAAATACACTCTTAGTTTCAAATTCTCTTTTTTATTTTATTTTTTATACTTATATAGATAACGTTTTAAAAAGTTCTAAAAATGATTTAGATATCGTTTTAGATAGGGACAAATAATAAAAAAAATTATTAGAAACAAAACATGACAAAATTTATTAGGGAGTAAAAACAAAATTTGTTAATTTTTCAAAACTAAAAATATGTTTAAGTATATTTTTTTATAATGTGTTAATCGATATTTACATCCATGTGTAGCACAATCAACGATTTTGAAACAAATGCATTTTTGTGATTAAATTTTAAGTTTTACATACAGTTTTACATTAACGTTTAATCACAACTTATAATTTATATGATTTTTAATTATTAGTTGACAAAGTTAATAAATTTATTAAATATAAAGAGTTGTAATTGATTATTAGTGTAAAATTTTTTACACTCACAATGCATTAGTATTTTTTTCTTAATTTTTTACGGTGATATGATTCTGAAAATTAAGATACTCTTATATATTAATATATTTAAATTTTATTTATAAACTTTAATATATCGTAGATGTTTAACTTTTTGAATTAAAACTTGCTTCATTTGGGTAACCATATAGGGTTAATCCATTTCTGTAATTAATGTTAAATTTAATGTACAAACTCTAATTTTTAATCCATATTTTATTTTATTTTTTCATTTCATTTTCTTTTTACATTTTGACTTGTTGGCACTGTTATATTATTCTGCAAACTGTCTGGAAATGCATCATTTACAAATTTACATTTACTAAAACATCACAGAATGAAAACAACCCACCCAATTGAATTGATGAACACTCTCTTGAGGTGGGAAAGCAATAGTAAATTGAGAACAAAATTGTACCATAATATAAAGTAGCCCCTATTAAATCATATATAAGAAAAATACCTAAATTTATATATATATATATATATATAATAATTTTTATATTTAATTACACTATTTTAAATAAAATATAATATTATTTCTAAAATGTTACTTAAATTAATTAATATTATAGATAAAAAAGCGTCATAATTATAATTAGACAAAGCATCTTTTAAAAATAATAGCACTAGATAGAATAAATTAGTTTAATATTTTAATATTTAAAATTTTTTTCTTGTATATAAGTTGAGAGGGTATCAATTTTTAGAGTAAAAAAAATCCATTTTTCTTCTTAAATTTTAATTTGTATACTAAATAAATGCAAGTAAAGTCTAAGGTTAATCAAGTACGAGTTGGAAACGAAAGCTAGCACCGAAGCTAGCATTCTTTCATTTAACATTAAACATAGTTGAAAGCAGATAGATGCATCACATTGACACAAGTTTTATTAAAAGTATTAGATGCATCTTGAATGCCACACCATACCATATCACTTGGCAATTGCAACAGGCATCTTCAAGAAGTTCTTAAGTTCCTCCGAATGAGAGTTAAAGCACCAACCATAATCCATGTAATGATTGGGATAACGAGCACAAAAGTTGCCACTTCCTTTTTTGATGCATTCATCATTTGACTGGCACAAGTTGGGATGTTCATCGATCATCTTTGCAAAAGATGAAACTCCACCAGTTGGGTATATGCATTGACCAATAAATAGTCCCCATGGGATACAACGACAATCAGTGGAACCACATGGTGGCATTTCGAATGGTGAACAAACACCATTACAATTAGCAGCTTCTATCTTCTTCACAGAAAACATCACTGAAAATCATAAATGGCCAAAGTTAGAATCTAGTTACAAATCTAAGAACATCTAGGACGATAGATTATAGAGTGATTTTTAATTATAAGAATCGTTATTTACAATAACAACCAACAACCATTAGAGGATGAGGTAGGCTTTTCATGGTGGAAGAATTGTTGTTCTCCATAATTCTTCTTAACAAAAACTGAACATATTATCAAACTTATGAAAAAAAATGCTAGCTAATACACTCTATATTATATTCTTTTGAAAAAATTCTTTGTAATTGACTAAAATTTATGAAAAATTTTATAGATCTCGTTTGTCATTAAATTATAATTTTGAAGTTTTGAATAAATTTCAAAACTGATATAGAGTCTCCTTAAGAAGTGTGTTAATGTATGTGATGCAAGAACTCCTCATTTATAATAGATGTTTAATCCTACATGGCAACTGAATTAATGTTGTAATTAAGAATCCCAAATATATCCTCTATTGTTTCTCATGAAGAACAAGAATCTTCTGATTAGGATATTTGTGGTGCATTGTTTCACTTGTCCATTGGTGTAGTGCGTATCCCATAGTTGTAAAATATAAAATTAAATTTTTGAAAATAAATATATAATTTTTGAAAAAAATGTAAAAATTAATTAGAAATCATGAAAGAAAAGAAAGGAATGCTACATACAGGAAGTGGCAAGGAGGAAGAGAGCCAAAGGAGCAAGCCTAACATAATTCATTGTTTTGTTACTTTTCCACTTCTGATTTGATTATGAGTTTTGCTGTGTTAGTTCCTTCATACCTGTAGCAATTTATAGGCTCATTTATTGCATTTTTTTCCTCGGTAAGTGATGTGATAATACTTTTTTATTTCTAGGGAAACTTGCACTATAATATTATATTTGTTTGTATGAAAGATCTTTTTTACCAAATAAGAGTAACCACAGTGAATAAATTTTATAACATGCAGAAAAATTAAGTTGGTTCAATAGTGTGTTATATTTTGAGTTCAAACCCATGCAACAAAACTTCGTGAGCTTTGTGAGACAACTTGCATAAAAATATCAAATACTTTCTTTTAAAGTAAAATTATTTTAATTTAAATTATTATAAAAGTTTTATCATATATCCAAAATTATTATATAATGAGTTACAAAAGAATTATTAAGTGAAATAAAAGTACTTATTATTTAATATTTAAATTTTAAATATCATTACAATCACAATCTCAATTCTTAAATATAAAATAAAATAATTAAATTTAAAATCTGCAAAATATTATATAAATACACTGAAACATAAAATATAAAATCTTTATTCTTAAATGTGATAAAAATTATTAATTTTTTTTATTTATGATACTTCTATTTTTTATTGATATTATCTTTTATTAAAAATTAACATAAAGATTTATAGATTAATCTGTTAAACTCGTAAATTTTACAAGTTGAACCTAAAAAGTTTAGATATTAAACCAAGTCCAAAATTTTATACGTTATATAAACTGGCGGGCAGCCATTAAATTTAAACTCAAATGCCAACTATCAATAAGTAGTGGCTTTGTAAGAAGTGACTTTTTCTTAGAAGTTTTTTTTAAATAGATTTCCGACTATTAATAATTTAATGAAGCATAAAATTATAATCCTGCAGTGTTGTCCCTTATGTAAAGAGTATTAAGTTGAAAGTAGTAAACATTTTTTTTTGGCCTGTCCGTTGACTCAAATTTTGTGACCAAAGTTATGAGGTGGATTGGTATTGAGTCCCCATTACCTGGAGATAGACCTTTTTATTTTACATTGTAAGTTCTTGGATGGTTGGTAAGTGCAGAAGTAAATGTAAGTTTTTATTTGGGAATATGGTCTTTTGGAGTATTTGGATATTTAGAAATTCTATTCTCTTTAATAATAGTATAATGGAATTTTTGGATATTTTTAGATTTATTCAGCTTATCTCTTGAAAATGGATGTCATATAAGTTTGGTTTTAAGAGAAGTGTGCATTCTCTAATTGGTGTAGTAATCCTCGTTTGTATTATTGAACATGTAGTCAATTCTAGATGGTTAGTGGGTGGAGATCTTCTTTAGATCCTTTTTAATTTGGATTTTAAAAACATTCTCTTTTGCTCACTCTTTATTTATATATTTATTTATTTATTTATTTCTCTATATATATATATATATATATTTATATTTGCCTTTCAAAAAAAATTTATTTTAATTTAAATTATTATAAAAGTTTTATCATATATCTAAAATTATTATATAATGAGTTACAAGAGAATTATTAAGTAAAATAAAAGTACTTATTATTTAATATTTAAATTTTAAATATCATTACAATCACAATCTCAATTCTTAAATATAAAATAAAATAATTAAATTTAAAATCTGCAAAATATTATATAAATACACTGAAACATAAAATATAAAATCTTTATTCTTAAATGTGATAAAAATCATTAATGTTTTTTATTTATGATACTTCTATTTTTTATTAATATTATCTTTTATTAAAAATTAACATAAAGACTTATAGATTAATCTGTTAAACTCGTAAATTTTACAAGTTGAACCTAAAAAGTTTAGATATTAAACCAAGTCCAAAATTTTATACGTTATATAAACTGGCGGGCAGCCATTAAATTTAAACTCAAATGCCAACTATCAATAAGTAGTGGCTTTGTAAAAAGTGACTTTTTCTTAGAAGTTTTTTTTAAATAGATTTCCGACTATTAATAATTTAATGAAGCATAAAATTATAATCCTGCAGTGTTGTCCCTTATGTAAAGAGTATTAAGTTGAAAGTAGTAAACATTTTTTTTTGGCCTGTCCGTTGACTCAAATTTTGTGACCAAAGTTATGAGGTGGATTGGTATTGAGTCCCCATTACCTGGAGATAGACCTTTTTATTTTACATTGTAAGTTCTTGGATGGTTGGTAAGTGCAGAAGTAAATGTAAGTTTTTATTTGGGAATATGGTCTTTTGGAGTATTTGGATATTTAGAAATTCTATTCTCTTTAATAATAGTATAATGGAATTTTTGGATATTTTTAGATTTATTCAGCTTATCTCTTGAAAATGGATGTCATATAAGTTTGGTTTTAAGAGAAGTGTGCATTCTCTAATTGGTGTAGTAATCCTCGTTTGTATTATTGAACATGTAGTCAATTCTAGATGGTTAGTGGGTGGAGATCTTCTTTAGATCCTTTTTAATTTGGATTTTAAAAACATTCTCTTTTGCTCACTCTTTATTTATATATTTATTTATTTATTTATTTCTCTATATATATATATATATATATATATTTATATTTGCCTTTCAAAAAAAATTATTTTAATTTAAATTATTATAAAAGTTTTATCATATATCTAAAATTATTATATAATGAGTTACAAGAGAATTATTAAGTAAAATAAAAGTACTTATTATTTAATATTTAAATTTTAAATATCATTACAATCACAATCTCAATTCTTAAATATAAAATAAAATAATTAAATTTAAAATCTGCAAAATATTATATAAATACACTGAAACATAAAATATAAAATCTTTATTCTTAAATGTGATAAAAATCATTAATGTTTTTTATTTATGATACTTCTATTTTTTATTAATATTATCTTTTATTAAAAATTAACATAAAGACTTATAGATTAATCTGTTAAACTCGTAAATTTTACAAGTTGAACCTAAAAAGTTTAGATATTAAACCAAGTCCAAAATTTTATACGTTATATAAACTGGCGGGCAGCAATTAAATTTAAACTCAAATGCCAACTATCAATAAATAGTGGCTTTGTAAGAAGTGACTTTTTCTTAGAAGTTTTTTTTAAATAGATTTCCGACTATTAATAATTTAATGAAGCATAAAATTATAATCCTGCAGTGTTCTCCCTTATGTAAAGAGTATCAAGTTGAAAGAAGTAAATATTTTTTTTGGCCTGTCCGCTGACTCAAATTTTGTGACCAAAGTTATGAGGTGGATTGGTATTGAGTCTCCATTACCTGGAGATAGACTTTCTTATTTTACATTGTAAGTTCTTGGATGGTTGGTAAATGTAGAAGTAAATATAAGTTTTTATTTGGGAATATGGTCTTTTGGAGTATTTGGATATTTAGAAATTCTATTCTCTTTAATAATAGTATAATGGAATTTTTGGATATTTTTAGATTTATTCAGCTTATCTCTTGAAAATGGATGTCGTATAAGTTTGGGTTTTAAGAGAAGTGTGCATTCTCTAATTGGTGTAGTAATCCTCGTTTGTATTATTGAACATGTAGTCAATTCTAGATGGTTAGTGGGTGGAGATCTTCTTTAGATCCTTTTTAATTTGGATTTTAAAAACATTCTCTTTTGCTCACTCTTTATTTATATATTTATTTATTTATTTATTTCTCTCTATATATATATATTTATATTTACCTTTCAAAAAAAAAACCTCAAATACGCATTTGAAGCGTGATCTCAGCAACAGGAATTTGTTTAAATGACTTCGGTTGAAAAAATTGGAGTTAAACAATCTCAATCTTTATTCACATAAATGTCATATTTTTAATTTTATTATTAATACATAGTTAATATCATATTATATAATATTTCTTCTATTCACATATATTTATCTCAAAAAATAAAACACCATGATACATACCCTACATGTTTTGTATTAGTATTTCTTTACATACTATTGTTTGTAATTATTTGAGTTTTTACTATACTAGTAAATATTTTATAAAATATAATAAGAAATGGACATATTTATTATTCTAAATATAGAAAATTTTTTTCTTATATATAAAATTAATTACCATTTGTTTTATATGTGCTATCATGTTAGCTTTTAAATAATTTTTATACTTAAAATAATAAATATACCTACTTCTAATTTAAAAATTAAAAATATTTCTAAAACAATATAGTAAGAAATCAAATAAATAAATAAGTACAACGTGAAAAAAAATACTATTATAAAACATATAATGTATGAAGTTGAGTAAACTTCAAAAATGATCTTTAGAATATGTTAAAGATAACTAATAGGTCCTTAAAAATATTTTTCAACATGTTGGTCTCTTAATTCTTTTTAATATTACTTCTTAAAACATTTTAAATAGTTTCTTAAAATTTTTAAAAGCATTGTCTATAGTGTTTGTAAAGTTTCATTAACTTAAATTTGATGAGCCTATTATATAATAAATCCGATTGTTTACCTCACAGACTTCAATATTGTGCATGTTAGCCACGTAACAAGGTGGAACTTGCTGGCTCTTTCTACTCCACCATTTGTTAACGTAAGGTAATGCATATATCTCTTCTGCAAGAATATTTTCTGTCATTTATTTCTACATATCTAAAGGACCATCTCCTGAATACATTTTGTCAATATCTTATATTCCATGCAAGTTAACAGTGTTTCTTTTTCTCTAATATTCTTATCATGATTTTTCAAGGAGATAGAAAATATCATCCACATTTTTTATTTGATGAACTCTCTTGATTACTAGTTTGTAGGGAATGTCATCCACATTTTTTTAATTCCTTGATTCCTTTGGATTTTGTATTTTGCCTAATCCTTTCAATGCATGTTCTTGTTTTTTATTTTTGTTTTCTCTTCTCATTCTTTTTTTTAAGAAGTTGATTCTTGGCTACAAGAGAAAGTGAAAAGGAATATAACTTGATTTTTTTTTACATATTGGTAAAGATTATATTATTAGAGTGACCATCATCAATAATTTTCTTATCAAATTTATCAATAATTTTCTTATCAAATTTTCATAATTTTCCTAACAAAATACGAACTGCCTATATTATGTCACAGGCATTGGGTTGGATGGTTTTAACAAAGCCCGTGAATGTGATAATACTTTTTTAATTTCTCGTGAAACTTGCGTTACAATAAAATATTATATTTATTTGTACGAAATATTTCCTTTACCAAATTGGGACTAATAGTAATCCCTAATATGTAGTGACTACTGACTATAGTAACTGGCTAAGTAGCTAGTGAGTAAAGTCTTATGTACTTTAGCAATTTATTGTACTTGTCTTCCTGAATAAGACATTTCATGTGATAATAATTTTAACCTTAAAATGACAAACTAAATATACTTTAACAATTAAATTTTGAATAAAATTTTAAAAAATAGACTTTTAATAATTATGTCTTGATCTTAAAAGTAGTTTAAATAATTTTGAAAAATTTTACAGCGTTATTTAAATCGTGTTCAAGACCAATACATGTAACATTTTAAAAAAAATATTTTTCAGAGATCAATTATTTATTTGAAGGACCATTGTAGATTTACTCATTTTGGCCAGGAGAAAAAGAACAAATTGATTGACCTATCCGTGAGGATTACAAATACAAACACATTGTAGTGCGTGTAATGAATACTGATATGAATAACATGGTACATGGCTTAATTACATCTTAAATTTCCCAATATTTCTATTTTCTTTATATTTAGATTCTCAATTTTTAAATCATAATCTTGTGTTTCATACTTTTTAAAATTTTTAAATTTATATTTCACTATTGTTAAATTAATGTTGTCTATTCAGTGATAAACATGATAATAATTTAATATTAATTTAATAACATGTTATATTCTAATTTTGTAATTAAAATTGCATGCTAAAAAAATATTTTTAATTAATTAAACTCCTTTAAATAACAGAATACCTGTTACGTTATTGAATTCTTGTCATGATGTTTATCATTTAAATCAACGCTAGTTTTATAACGACAGACTACAAATTAAAATATTTTAAAAATTAATACACAATGTCAAATACTTAAAAAATAAAAAAATTCGCAACGGGTAATTAATAATATTTCTACACTGACAAGGGTTGATTGACATCAGTGCTGACCTAATATACTATAAAGTCGCGGTCAAGTTATATATATATATATATATATAAAAGTTTAATTAGTATATACAGTTAGTGTAAAATATTTCTAATGATGATTTTTTATTTATGTGTGACTTTTAAAGTAATAATGACTAAAAATATTTACACTAATTAGTGTATACCAATTAAACCCTTTCTTTCAATAAATGTATGCATAGTATATTGTTAATGTAAAACAATTTATATTAATATTTAATCATAATTTATTATTTATTTAATTTTTAAAACATTAATTGATAAAGTTAGTAAATTTAATTATTATTATTTTATACATATATAGAGAGATCGTGATTAAATAGCTCTATAAGTTTTTGTAAAAATATGCATGATTTCTTCCCTAATTGAATTTATTATTAAATAATAATATATTTTATTATAAATTTAAAAAGGATATAAAATGATATATTTATTTTATTGGAGTTTACTTAACTCTCTTAATGATTTTTAATGTATTCTAATAAATCATATGAAACATTTTAAAAAAATAATTTGGTAAAAGACTTTTCGCATTTTTTATCAAATGATATGATACTGTGTACTAATCCATTTACTTTTAAAAATATACATAATATGAGTATTTGAATATAAGACCTAATATTAAAAAATATTCACAATATATATATATATATATATATATATATATATATATGATTTCTTTGGTAATTTTTTTTTCTTCTTAGTCACTAAATTTTTTCTTTTTTATTTTTTGTCCTATTTTCTATTACTTTGCACTTTTTATCTCTATTATTCTTCATATCTCACCAATTATTAACATGGATAATGTACAAAAACTATAAAACCATGCTTCACACAAGATATAAGGTTTAGCTCTCTATTTTTTTTCTTAAATGGGCTTTTAATAAAAAGTTTAGAGGCAAAATTTATAAGAGCAAGGAAGGGAGAGATATTAGGTTCAAATTTTTTTATAAACAAAACTAGTATATTAATAAAGTATTATTTATCTATTCAAAAATAAAAAATAAAATGTTAGAGAATATTATTTTTATTAAAAAAATGAATGTATTATTTTTATTATTATAAATTAAAAAGTGTCTTTAAAAAATTTTGAGGGTCCCTTTTATTTTACAATTTGAAATATCATATAAATATATATATATATATATATATATATATTATATAGTAAAATTCTTATATCAATAAAACTTCTACAACTTAAAAGCTAGTTCTTCTCTTGTAAGTGCATTATAACAATGTATATAATTTATGTAAATTTATTTTGGAATATATGGATAATTAATATTATAATTTTTAGTATTTATTAATTTAATATATTTTTTTGTAATCCATATGAAACTTAATATATTAATTAAAAATAATAATTTAATTTAAATTTTTGAACACTTAAAAAAGTATTCTAGTTTCATTATTCCCTTTATCATAAAACATATTTTATCATTTTATATTAATTTAAAATTTTTTATTTTTGCTCAGTCTTTTTGTAAACCACATAATGTCACAATATCCTGAATATCTATTCTATTTTTTACTCCAATAGAAGTTCATGTTAGTCCAATAAAAGCTCACATTTTTTTTTATCTTAAAATACTTTTAGTAGACTTCACATGCTTGGTCTTCTAGAGTGGGCTGAGGAGAGAGACATTAAAAACCATTTTTTTTTTGGAAATTTAAATTAACATCTATCCTAATTTGAAGAAACACTACTTCTGTTAATTTTTTTTTTCTAAATTCTCATTTTATCTTTGTCTCTCTTTCCTCTCTCTCTTACATCATTTTCTCCACCCTCACTCTCTCTCCTCACCTTATTTTTTGTCCGGTCCTTTCTCTCCTTACCTCTTGGTTAGTGTATACATGTAATATAGTTATTTAATTTTTTATTTTTTTAGTATAGTAATTTAATTTCTTATTTTTTATTATAGTAATTTAATTAATTTTTAGTGTAATTATTTTATTATAGTTGATTAATTTATTATTTTCATATGATAAATATATGTTTATTATATTAATTTACTTGTATACTTAATTTATTATTGCAAATTTACTCTCTAGCAAAATTTTGTTTAGTATACTTCTTTTTCCTTTTTTAACTGCGTCTTCGATTTTAAAAAAAATGTTAGAACATATCTCAATTTATTTTTCAAATTATAAATAAAAATTTTAAATAAATTTAATTATTAAAATTAAAACAATATTTATTTCAATTTTTTTGTTATTTAAAACAATATTATTTCAAAATTTAAAATAAATTTCACACTTAAACAAGTAAATATTAAATATATTTAGATATTAATTTTTTCAAGAAAATATTTAGTGTATTTATATTAATAAATTATAAAGATGAAAATCTATTAACTACTAATTAAGTTTTGCTTTAAACTTGTATTTTTTAGAAGTTATAATAGTTTTGAAACAATAGTGTATTTAAAACTGAATAATTGTGTATTTAAACTGAATCTCAAAATTAATAATCAAATGGAAACAATTTCACACTAATTAAATACATTTTAATTTTCTTTTAAATAAACAATAAAAGACATATTTTGCTGATTGAGCTTTTTTTTTTAATTGAGCACTAACTAAGCACTAATTTACTTTTCAAATTTCATAATTTTTTTGTTGAGCACTAATGAGCTTTTTTTTAAAAAAAAAAGGAATTTTTTTATTATTTTATTTTATTATAACAATGAAACAAGGTAACAAAATAGCCTCCACACTTGGCCAAAGGCTGCCACAATAAATTAATTAAATTTGCAAACAACTTAAAAGTTCCTATTAAATTAAAAAAAAATACTTTTAAAATATCTCATAATATTATTCAACAACCGCACATATTTAAAAGCATGCATCTAATAATTGTCTTTTACATATTCTCAATTGGAAATATATAAAAATAAGAGGATGAAAATAGAAAAGGTTTATATACATAATTTTTCTAACACAAGTTTAACTCGAAATCGAATATTTTCATTAAACTAAAACAATTTTACATCAGTTAATTTATATGTTATTTTTATTATAACTTTGTAAACATAGAGAGGAAAAAGCAAAGTCTTACATTATATTAAATAATTCTTTAAGAAATATTTATATTCGTGAAGAAGATTTTGATAAAGAGTAGTAAAGTTTTATGAACTTAATAAATTTTATGAGCATATTATATAGTAAATCCGATGATTTACCTCACAGACTTCAATATTGTGCATGTTAGCCACGTAACAAGGTGGAACTTGCTGGCTCTTTCTACTCCACCATTTGTTAACGTAAGGTAATGCATATATCTCTTCTGCAAGAATATTTTCTGTCATTTATTTCTACATATCTAAAGGACCATCTCCTGAATACATTTTGTCAATATCTTATATTCCATGTAAGTTTACAGTGTTTGTTTTTCTCTAATATTCTTATCATGATTTTTCTCCTTTGTATTGTTTCGGGCTCAACTAGCACAATATTCAATGTACACACTGATTATTATTGTCTATAATTGTTACTTGATGATATTTAAATAGTATAAATTTTTATTAAAATCTTATTTAAATAGCACAATAAAAAAGTTTTGAATATAAATAAATATGATGTCTAAATTTATTTTAAAAAATATTATGTAATTAACTTGATATCACACAAAAGGTAATCGCGAGAATTCAAATTTAATATTTTATGAACAATTTAAAAATATTAAATAGTGTATAATGAACAACCTATAATGTGATTTAGAATTGTTATCAAAATTATTATTAGTAGATAAAAATTCAATTTGGTTTATATGATATATCAAACTAATCTCTCAATTTTAAGGTAGTATATTTTTTTTTAGGAGCAAAGAGTTATTAAAGAAGTAAACAAACAAAGTGTTTCCACAATATACAACCTGACTTTAACACCACTCCTAATTCTATTGATGCTCCTCACCGAATTGAAAATCTTATCTAATGTTTAACATACACATTCTATGATTTCCAAACCACTCCGAAAAAACATACCCCCTATTAAAACCAAGAGAGTACATTAACCATTTCCACGAGATTACTTTTATAGTCATCATAGTATCGCCAGAGTCCGCCCCTAACCTATCAAAAGCAATCTGGTTTCTAGCTATCTAAATACCCCAACACCCAGCAAGTCAGAAAACATACCTACATTTCTTCTTTCGCTTCCCTACCACCCATGCAGAAGATGAGAGGAAAAGTTGTGTTAGATCCCCCGGGAGTGGTCCTTGAATCCCCAGCTAACTGATCATTTTATTCCACATTGATTGAGCATAGGGACACATTAAAAAAAAATGATTTCTACTCTCAATGCCACTCATACAGAACACACACTAAGCATCCGATATTGGATTCTCCACTCCTCTCTTCAATAGATTATCCATGGTTGGTAATCTATCTAATAATAACCTCCAAGACACAGCAATTACCTTAGATGACAATTTATTCTTCCACATTCGTCGCAAGTCCTTTGGTTCAAGCTCAATTAATCTTGATGGAGTCTGTTAAGTACTTAATAAATATATTTGTAACTATATACTTAACTTATATTTATTCTTAACATATGAATTTTAATTTATTAAAAAGATAATAAAATTACCTTTTCAAAACTAACAGCATGAAATGATTTTCTTCCACATGTACGATTAATAACTTGTTTTGATTTATTTAATTTGTTTTTTCTACTAATTTCCCGAAAATGACAAGAATAAAATATAATTATAACTTTTAAATTTATAGTTAATAAATTTAAGCATATTTAGAATTGAGTATATATATGCATAATCTAAACATACCTTGAAATTAGGACTTGAAAAATAATTTACTAAATATTCCCAATCTTCATGACTCATGTCTTTATGTTCTAAAGCTATTTCATTTGTTTCATACTGTTTGAAATGTTGGTGAAGTCTACATCTATGATTCTGATAAAGTCTTTTTGTTGTGTCAAGAATAACCTCCTTAGCATGTTCTATATTCGAACCTTCAATGTTAAAAGTGTCCTACACATGAGAATTAAAATTGAAAATTAATTTTAAAATATGATACTAGTATAAGAAAAAAAGAAAACTATGAAAAAAATATAATTTACCAAAACTTTGGTTACTATTCTTTCTTTTACAACATTAGGAACACATTTTCACTTCTCTACATTAAAAGGAACATCTTTTTTAACTATAACAGATATTTCAGTAGTGAAATTTAGAACTTCTAATCCAACCACTACCATCTTATTAGTTGGAATGTTGACACACAATTTTCTTGTAATACTCTTTCTCCTTTTTTTTTTTTTTTTTTGCAATACTTAAACCGCTCGCTTTTCCTCTTCCAACTTTTGTTCTTGTATTTGTACTTCCTTTTGCATTTTCAACCAAATTATTATTAGCAAATTAATGACAAACAAAATAAATATATCTTTCAAGATATTTTGATTAGGAAATCTATCTTTTCACTCTATCTCTATTAATCTATGGGTAAGAAGAATGTGAATATTAATTGCTCTCATATGAATTTTCACACCCTACATATACATATGTCAAAGTAATACATCCTTGTTAAAATTAAGTCAGCACCAAAACTAGATACTTTTTTAATTAAGCAGAAATGAAATTGAACTTACCTGTCCTAGGCACGTCCAGTGAAGAAAGCAAAAGTGTTCTGATTTTGGGAGAAGGAGGAAACTTCCATGTAAAAAAGAAAAAAGAGTACACTTGAGGTTCTAATTTTGGAAGGAGGGAACTTTTATATGAAGAAAAGAAAAAATTGAATAACTTGCTGATCTGATTTTCAGAGGAGGGAAAAAGTTTGAGAATTTTTTTAGTTTTTTACAATAACAAGAGGGTTTCCCGGGTAAATTTGCCGCTTACCTGCAAGCTTAACAATACGTGGAGTGTTATCTTAATATTCTAATAGTTATCTTTGATTTTTTTGTTGCAACGTAATATACGGAGGTAACACCAGTGTTTGTTACAGATATAATATACAAATAGCACAGGACGTACGTAGGAGTAGTTTCTTTTTTTTTTTTTAACAAAGTTGTAAGGTAAGTTAGAAATGTTATAAAAAGTTAAAGGTATTGTAACGATAAGTTATACAAAAAATATATGCGCTTTTTTTCTTTCACAAAAAATTAAAAATATTTAAATAAATCTACGTATAAAGAAAATATGCAAGATATTATAAAATTTAATACGGTCAATTTTTGAAAATTAAATTGAAAAATTCACTTTTCAAAACTTATTACGGTCATTTTATAAAAATAAAAAATAGAAAAGTTTAATCAATAAACAAGTAGGTAATCAAATAAAATTAAGTCATAAAATAGATAAATATTGTAACATCCCAAAATTTAAAATACAAATGTTCAAATAATCATTCAGTTAAGAGAAGATGAATTAAGTTGTTAAAAATATATTAAAAGATAAAACAAATAAAAGATTTGATATCACTTAGAATAACATAACAAGATTTAGATAATATTCCCTTTAAAATAGAAATAAGATAAAACAAATATACTATTTTGGATTTAATATTGAAAAATCAATCTTTTATAGAAAAATATAGAAAGGGTAAAACCAACCATAAACTAATATATATAAGATTAACTAGTTCCTTCAGAATATTATAGATTAGTTGATTTTTACAGGGTTGAGAAAGAAGGACATAGGAAACAGATTAAAGTGGTGAGATCTCGCTTCAAAAGGTGAGTAAAATGACTTTTAAAACCCTCCATAATATGAATTTTAAAGAATATATATATATATATATATATATATATATATGTTTTTGAATCATTAAATAGTATTAGCGTACCGCTTTAATAGTATAAATTTATGTTGTACTAATTGAGTGAGATATCTCCATTTGGAATGGGGTGAAATTTGATATACATCTATTTGGAATGGTTATATAAGATATCTTTGTTTAATATGGGGAAAAGGTTTTAGATACCTCCATCCGGGATGGAGAAGAGATTCCAGATACCTCCATAAAAATGTGGGGAAAGCGGTGGGATGTCATTGTATGGAATATGAGCTCACAGGTTTTTTGAAGAATTTATTGAAACCTTAGTTCTGGAAACTGTAGAGTGAGAGCGAGTGATCATGAGTATCACTATAATATGTAGATTGTGTGTTTGTTTCAAAAACTATTTTATCGTGTTTTTATTATTGCCAGAAATTATTTGAGTTAAATCATAATTATATATAAAGAAAAATACTTTTTATTACTGTGGGTACCATGGTTGTTTTTCTGAATTTTGCACCGGCTGAGACAACGCTATTTGTGAACTTTTTTTAACTTGTTTTATTCACTGAGATTTTCATCTCATTAAAAAATGTTTTTTTTCAGAGTTAGAAGACTAAGGAGGCGTGAAGACTTAGTCATATAGTTTAGGTTTTCAACGTTGTTATTATAATTTAGAAGATTTTTCTTTTTTGTAAACATTATTATTTAAATTTTGAGATATCCACATTTGAGAATGATACTTTGTAAGGACAATAAATTTTTATTTATTGTTTGATTTTTTTTATTATTTTCAATAATTACTTAATTATTATTGTCTGGTTATTATAACAAGGGACGTTACAAATATAAAGTAATTTTTTTAAAATTTAATATTAAATATTGAAAATATTTATATTTAGTTAAATATTTGTAAAGTGAAAAATTAAATAGGCAGTTAATTGAAAAGTTACTTTGTGAAAGTTAAACAAACAGCCAAGTTGTAGGTGACTTTGTGAAAATTAAATTGAAAAAATTACTTTTTGAAACTTAATATAGTCATTTGATGAAAATTTAAAAACAATAGAAAATTTTAATTCATGAACAAGCAGGTAATCAAATAAATTTAATTAATAAAATAGATAAAATATAAACATTTTTTGTTAAATTTAATATTAATATAATTAAAGAATATTTTTTAAAATATTATATATATATATATATATTGCATAGTAAAATTCCAAATTTAATATATTAAAAACTATTACAATAATAAACCTAAAACTAACCAAGTGTTTAGCTTTGGACTCAATGAAAATAAAAAATATTAATTTAACTAAACAATTAATTAATCTCCAATAATCCACATATAAAATAAAAATAAATTGAGGCATGGATACAATTCCAGAGAATAGTTGTATTAATAATCGATAACTAGGGTGATTGCTAAAATTCAAAGGATTTGCAATTGAAAAAACTAATAGTAGTAAATTAGATGGGAGCTTAATTTTCATGAAACACGTGTTATTTATAATATAAAATAAAATTATGTTTAAAATATTTACCTATTCAATATTTACAATACAATAATAACAAAATTTGTTGTTACAATTTTACAGGCTAAACAAAAAAAAATATACATTTCATATGCTTTTTACATTTAAATATTAAAATATAATTTAATTATTCTCAAAATAATAATTGTCAAATAATAATTAAAAATACCTTCTAAGTGGTGTCAAAATCTTCTTCTACATTACCATCTATCTCGTATTCTTCTTGACTATTAGTATCATAATCAGTATTTGTGTCAATGTCACCTTCATTATTTGATTTTTGTAACTCTTCTTCTAAGTTAATAATCTCTAAACCTAGCCCACTAAATCCATTAATATCATCCCTATTTAAAACTTCTTCATCTTGGTCTACTAGTTGTGTTTTTAACTATTCTCGTGTATCACTCAACTCATTGACTTGATATGGTTTAAAGTCAACTTCTTCATGTGGTAATGCAAATATATTTATCGGCTTGACTTTAATGACAGTGTAGCAATTTTCCTTGTCACTATGCTTCACATAATAAACCAATTCAGCTTGAGAACATAAAATAAATGGATCATTCATGTAATACAACCTCATTGTATCTACACTGATAAATCCATATTCATCTCTCTTAAATCCTCTACCTTGGTTTCGACTTTGAGAAGGAGCTTCAAACCAATCGCATTTAAATAATATAATAAAGTTATTTTCTAAATATCTCATCTCAATGATATTTTTAATAACCACATAATAATCAACATCTCCTGTCAACTCATCTCCTTTCACTATCACACCACTATTTTGAGTTTTTAAGTGTTTCTTAGCATCTTTTGTATGAAATTTATAACCATTGAGGATGTATCCATTATGATTAAGTACTCAAAAATCTAGTCCGTTTGATAATGCTACTAGTTGGTTAGTAATTCTTCCATTACCTAGTTGTTGCAATCTCATTACCTACAAAAGCACATTATTTAAAAATTATAATTTATAAAATAAATGGTTTAAATGTATTTTTATTCTTTATAAATGACCGGAAGTTCAGTTTAACATTTTGATCTTTAATAAATTTATTATTGTTATTATTATGCTTTTTTTTTTGTCTCCAAATTTGTTTAGATTTTTTTAGGGACCAAAACAAAATGAAATTTTCATTGAAAAGTAAAAAGTAAAAAGTAAAAAATATCTTCAGTTCAAAACAAATGAGTTCTTAATTTATAACATACCAAAATTATATTAAATCTAAATAAATATTATCTATTAGTTATATAATTGAATTAATTGGTATTAATAGATATAACTATAAGTTAAATATTAACCACAATACCTCATTTTTAAACCATTTAGGGAATTGATCTTTGTGCCTCTTATCCACATTCCTATTATTTTCATTTCTCATCTTACTCATGTGTTCCCTACAAAATGATAACAAATATTAAAAAATGATAAATTATAATTAAATTTTTATTAAAAAGTAACATTGACTATACTTACTCAATCCAAGGTCTAACTTCAGGACAATTTTGTAATATATATCTTCGCGCTGTCAATGGTTGTGGTGCAAGTCTTACCTCCTTTGTATTATCAAAGGAGCTTTTATTCTTACGCCATGGGTGATCGATAGGTAAAAACCCACGATGTTTCATGTAGCAGTGCTTGTGACCACAATTCAAATAACAGAAGCATGTTTCTATATTACAAAAAGGACAAGCTAAAGCTCCATTAATACTCCATCCAGATAACATTGCATAACCTGGGAAATCATTAATAGTCCATAATAAGGTCGAATGTAATTGAAAATTTTGTCTTGATGAAGCATCATAAGTTTCAATTCCCACATCCATAACTCTTTTAAGTCATAGATAAACATCAATGTCCATTCCAGGACCTTTTGGACCAGAAATAAGCATTGATAAAATAAAATTTTATTGTTTCATACATAACTAAGGAGGGAGGTTATAAGGAATTAAAACCACAGGTCAAAGACTGTGACTAGTGCTTATTATGCCAAAGGGTTAAAGTTATCTGATGCTAGACCAAGTCTAACATTATGCACACCTGAGGAAAAAAATCCATGTTGATTGTCAAACTCCTTCCAAGTCAATAAATCTGTTGGATGTCTGAAAACATCATCATCGACTCTTTTGATCTTATGCCATTTCATATCTTCTGCAAAGAAACGCAGTCTTCACATCCAATTGTTCTAAGTAGAGTTCTTCATTGGCAACAATACTTAACACGGATCTGATAGTATTGAGCTTCACAACTGGAGCAAACATCTCGGTGTAATCCACTCATTTCTTCTGTTGGAATCCTTTTATAACTAGTCAAGCTTTATATCTTTTGGAGCCATTGTGTTCCTCCTTCACACGATACACCCATTTGTTGTGAAGTGCCTTCTTTCCCATAGGTAAATTTCCTAGTTCTCATGTTTCATTTGAGATTAAAGACTTCATTTCATCTTTCATGGCAAGCTCCCACTTGCTCGCATCTGTGGTTTGACATGCTTCTGAATAGTCTTCAGGTTCTCCTCCATCTGTTAACAACATGTAGTTCATGTATCTCCTATTAGGCACAAGAACTCGAGAAGACCTTCTCAATTCAGGAGTTGAAGTAAATTGTTTCTCTCTACCTAATTCAATTACTTCCTCTGATTGAGAACTCTCAACTAGTGGACTTTCTACAGCATCATCCACCTCTACATAAGTTGGCCCACTCGGTTTTGAGTTGCTGGCACTTGTATTATGCTTATCCTTGTACATAACTCCTTCGTTGAAGATCACATCTCTACTGCGGATCATCTTTTTGTTTTCATCATCCCATAGACGATAGCCAAACTCATGTTCACCATAACCAATGAAAGTGTACCTTTTTTATTTGGGATCAAGTTTGTTCCTTCCTTGATCGCTAATGTGCATATAAGCTGTACACCCAAAAACTCTAAGATGTGAGAGTTTTACTTCTTTTCCGCTCCATACCTCTTCTGGTATTTTATGCTCCAATGGCACTGATGGACCTCAGTTGATCAAGTAAGCTGCTGTATTGACTGCTTCTGCCCAGAATTGCTCCGGTAGGCCTGATTGCACATGTATGCTTCTGGCTCTTTCAGTCAACATTCGATTCATACGCTCTACTATATCATTGTGTTGAGGCATACCTGGAACAGTTCTCTCCATTCTGATTCTGTGCTCATAGCAAAACTTCTTGAATCTGGTGTTTACATATTTACCACCATTGTCAGATCTGAGTTTGTTAATCTTCAATGCTGTCTCATTTTCTACCACAGCTTTCCAAATCTTGAAAGCTTCAAATACTTCAGACTTATGTTTCAGAAAGTAAACCCATACCTTTCTGGAGTGATCATCAATAAAAGTTACGAAGTATTACTTACCACCAAATGAAGGGACAGTCATTGGTCCCCAAACATCAGAATGGATAAGCTCAAGCCTCTCTTTCTTTGGGGTTTTTCTACTTGTCTGAAAGCTTATTCTCTTCTGCTTTCCAAGTATACAGTCTTCACACATGTCAATTTCTACTGACTGAAGACCTGGTAATTTTCCTTTTGAGTGCATGACCTTCATCCGTTTCTCACTTATATTCCCAAATCTTTGGTGCCATAGATTGAGACTTTCATTTGTTACAACTGCAATCAAATGACATGCTCCTGCTGTCTTGTAAAGAGTACCACTCTTTTTGCCTCGAGCAATTGTCATCGCACACTTTGAAATCTTCCAATCATCACCGTGGAAGATTGTCATGTAGCCTTCAGTGGCTAACTGGCCCACTGAGATTAAGTTCTTAGTCAGGTCAGGAATATGTCTGACATTTTTCAATTCCCATACAGACCCGTTTAACTTAATCTTTACCTACAATCTCACATGATTGCTCATTACCAAGGTAAACCTTACCAAGGTTTCCAGGAACATAATTCTCGAATAGTTCCGTTTGAGAGGTAGCATGAAAAGATGCTCCAGAGTCTAATACCCAAAACTCCTCTTTATCTTCAAGAGAGCATATCAACACCTCATCTTTTCCTGAGGTGGCAACGTTTGCTTCGCCCTTTGCTTCTTGACTCTTCTATGCACTCCTGCACTGGTTTTTGTAGTGCCCGGTTTTCCCACAATTCCAACACTCTATCGTCTTCGAGTTTTGGGAACTAAGATGATTTCTGGACTTGGATCGTCTCTCCTTTGATTTGTCACGTCTGTTTTCTTTGGTTGAACTTCTTCCTCTTGATTCTGTATGAAATACTAAAAAGGTTGATGGTTCACCCGAATCTCTCCGTTAGATCTCTTCACTGAGAACCAAATTTTGAACATCATCAAATCTTAATTTATTACTTCCCGATGAGCTACTCACAGCCGTGACCGTAGCATTCCAACTTTCTAGCAAGGAAGACAAAAGTATTAAAGCCTGTACTTCTTCATCGAACTCAATCTCAACTGGGTTGTAATAGTGTTTAGTTCATTGAGATGATGTGTCACCAAAGCACCTTCAGAAAGCCTGATGGTTTCTCGTACATGTTGGAAAGAGCCTTCATGAGACCTGCTGTCGTCTTTTCTTTTGCAATGTCGAAAGCAACATTACGGGATAACGTCAGTCTAATGGCTCCAAGGGGAAGATTAGACACAGCTGCAGCCACAGAGCATACTAAGAAAATTTACTCTAACCAAATCTTTTTTTATGTGGAAGATCAGACACTACTGTAACCACAAAACATACTAAGAAATGGGCTTTGATACCAGTTGTTGGGTCCAAACCGAGGGGGTTAAACACTGGAGAGATATACAACAATGGGACACGAGCCCATATATAAGAGAATATGACACCATCTTCAACCCAAAACTTTAAGGCATTAGATTATGGGTCTTTCTCACTTATATATTACTCAACTTCCCAATTTCTAACAAATGTGGGACTTCAACTCACACTTGCACTCCAACACTTTACTTTGCTTATCCATTAGCACAGTTCCTACAATTTTAAATTTTAAAAATGTAAAGTTATAAAGTATATAAATATAAGAAAAAAGAGAAACAGAGATGTACAAATAAATGTGAATAATGTTTACCATAAAAAATTGAAACAAACTTAAAGATTAAATTTTATAAAACCAACATAATTTATACACATTATGAAAATTATATGAATAATATTTGCATTTATATAAGATTTGAAAAAAAATTAGCGTTAAGCCTTAAAACCTATAAACACAATCATGATCTCTTCAATAATAATTCAAAAGTTAAAAACAAATAGAAAATAAAATAATATACTTTTAAGAATATTATTTTGCTATAGATAATAAATAATGCACATTGATGTAGGTTGTTCATGTATTAACTGACTCATTTACCACATTATATAATAAACTTCAAATTGTAAAAAAAAAAAGAAAAAGAAAGAAATAACATGTGATCATGCCCTTGTATGAAAATCTAATTCATATATTAAAAAGAAGAACAAAAAATACAAAACAAAGTATGTACCTAGGTTGCAAAAGATGTTAATCAATAACCTTTTAGATGTTGAACTTGAAGAAGAATGTCTGCTATGTAAAATATTATTAATAATATTATAATATAATATAAGCATAAAAAATGTTTTTAATGATATAAATGATATATATCTTTAGTGCCAATTAGTTAGTATTTAAACACATTCGCTGATAGCCAATTAGTTAGTTTAAGTTATATTTTGTTTGATTTTATTTTATTTTTTTTATCTTTTCAGATTTCAATTTTATTTTAAAAATAAAATTCAAATTATTTAAATATATTAATTTTTTTATTTTTGTCTCCGTTTATGTTCATAGCAATTATTAGACTGTTATATATATATATATATATATATATATATATATATATATATATATATTCAGTTATTTTGTTATTTTTTAAAATTTTAATTTTATTTTATAAATTAAATTAAAATAATTACAAAATATACTTATCTTAATTTTTTTTATTATGTATTTTTCTCTTTCATATTTTGTAATAATAGTTAATATATATATATATATATATAAGGATTAATGTAAAAATATTTTTTTTATTAATTTTATTGTGATAAACCACACTTATCATTTTTATTTATTTATTTAGATTTAATTTTTGAAGGGTTGATCCATCTAGATAGGACCTATTTGTTTTTAAGTTAAAACATATTTAACTAAATCTATATATAAAATATTATGCAAAATATTGTAAAAATTTAAAAAAAAAACTTTAATTAATATAAAATGTGCATTCACTTTTCGAAACATAGTATCTTCACTTTGTAAAAATTAAAAACAAAAATTGAAAAGTTTAACTTTACTTACTAGAGAAAAAACGGACAGTTCTCAATGAAGTCTATCTAGAATACGCATGTGAGTACTTTCAAATAACATTTCAACACTTAATGGGAGAGAGCATGATTTAGGAAATTAGAAGTGAAAGACTAATGTATCTAGTGTGTCTATTTATAACTAAAGTAATTTGGTCTTGGGCCCCTAATAGTGGGGAAAAGATAATATTTTCTTATAAATAGTAGAAGATAATTGGAAGATATCTTAGATTAAAAGATAATTGTGAGGGATATTATCACGAGGAAATAATATCTTGGATTAAAGATAATTGTAGGAGATAGTGTCTTGGTTTAAATATAATTGTTGGATATAATATCTTAGTTTAAAGATATAAATTAAAAAATAAAAAAAATAACATCATTAAAACTAAGTCTTTTCACAAGCAGTTTTACTAATCTTTTGTAATTTTAAATCAATTTTTTTTAAAATATATATAAAAATAAGTAGATCTTTTTTTATTCTAGAAGTAGGTAAATCTAATAACACGATTTTAGTAAACAAATTAATAATGGTTATTTAATTTAATTTTTTTAATATAGAATCTGATATATTTTTAAATATTGTTAAAATTTTTTAAATATTTAAACAAAAGTTACGGTTGATCTTTGTACTTTTTTTTATTTTTTTTTTATATTTTGCACTTATCTCACATCAACTACTTTTTAGTTATTTATCTTTGTATATTAAATTCTGTATTTATTTTTAGTTATTTATATTTTTATAATTTAATCTTATTTTAAATTTTCAAATTGATCTCAAGAAAAATTTTATTGTGTTATATTTTTTCATAATTTTTGGTTTAATTTTAAAATTAAATTAAAATAATTTAAAAGATATTACTTATCTATTTTTATTTTTCATCTTTTATTTTCAAAGTTAGAATTTACTTATATATTTTAGCTTAAATATATTATTAGTATTCGGTGACTAAATTCTGTGGAAGATTTTCAATAAAAGATTTAATTTTTTTGGTCCTAATAATTTTAAAATTTATTTTCCTGGAGAAAAATTTATTAATTAATTAATATATATATATATATATATATATATATATATATATTCAAATATAGGAGTTCAATTAATGAAAAAATCACACAAGACTAAAAATACATATGCATACATAATAAACATAAATAGTACATGCACATAATCATTTAAATTAAATAAATTACAAAAAGGACTAAAAATAACATAAAATTTATATTGAAGACCAAAAAGTTTAAAAATTATAAAAAAAAATATTTAAAAATTATTGAGAATAAAAAATAAAATTTAATCATATTTGATGGATATAAACGTCTTTATGTTTCTAAAATAATGATAACTACTCAAATTTGTTTGATAACCTATTGGTATTATTCTGAAACAACAAGCTTTTATTTGTTTCTTAATAAACTTGAGTAACTATTTGTTATAACCCCTTTATTTTTTTAATTAAAGATTATTTTTATTTTATAATGCAATTGCATCTCAACAAACTCCTGGGTATCATCCTTATTTGTTATAACTACTTTAATTATCTCTAATAAAATTATCTTTAATGTTGTGTTTGAACATTTCAAAATTTTTAACGAATACAATCATCTTAACCAATCCAATTAGATTTATCAACTTATCTAAATATAATCAAATCAAATATAATCAAATCCAATCATAATTAGACTAGTTTACACACTAGAACCTTACAAATTAGTTCAATGATCCATAAAATGATCAAACATATTTAATTCTTATGATTTTATATTTATTATTTTATTATATATATATTTATTACCTTTTATCTCTTATAGACTACTTAATGTATTTTATTTTGAAAAATCTTTGTATGTTGAAAGTTTTATTTATAAACTTTTATGCTTAATGTTTTATTCCCTATTTTATAAAAAATAAAATAGATCATTTTTTTAAAATTTTTTATCCAATATGATTAGTCCATTTTTAATAAGATTGAATTGTCAAATTTTTATTACAAATACAATATGATCCAATCATATTAAAATTAATTGGATTAATTTTACTTTATCTCAAATTTGATATAATCTAATCCTTGACTTCTAGTAGAAATAATAAACAGAAATATAAGCTACAACCAGAGTAGAAAGGAAAATGACAAAGAAAGAAACATATAGAACAAGAAAGAAAAAAAAGAAAGTATTAATAATTTTAAATTCTTATTTATTTCGTAAAATTTAAAATTTTATTAATTTTAACTAATAATTTTTTTTACAAATTAATAGAATTTTAATTTTGATTGAAATTTTGTACCCAAAGAACATAGTCATTGTAAATAATAAATCATTTAAAATTAGGAGTGTTCATGGATCTGGATCGATCCCTGAATCCAAATTGATCCAATTAGATCCATGAACTAACCCAAATGTAATCGGATAAAATCTTATTCAATATGATTAAATTTGTAGATCCATAGACACAATTTAAGTCATATATATTATAATTTTCATTTTATATCAATAAAGCATTTGGTGTAGTGGTTAAATGATTTACAAAAGTTTAAGCTAAAAGGTTCTATTCACATCTTTTCTCTCTCAATAAATCTTATCTATTTTAAATTTTTGTTTAATATTTAATATGAAATTAAATACTATAATATCTAATACATATTATACTCTAATTAAATCTATATGAGTATGTTATTCTTATCTAAATGTTAGTTAATTTTTAAAATTTGACAATAACATCTATTTTAATAAATAAATTATCTATTTCGCATTTATGGATATCATAAAAATTAAATTTTAATTAATTAATTTTTAAAATTATATTTTATTGAAAAAAAAGGAAAGTGTAAAAGTTATTTTATTTTTAATTTTTTTTATTCTTCTAACCTAATCATAAAATCAAGTTTAAATAAAAGACAATACTTGTTTTAAGTTCTTTTAGATTATTATATTTATTATATGTAAAATATTTATTAAATTAAAATTTCGAGAAGATTTTTCCTTTTTAAATTTTTATCTAATCTTAAAAATTCAAATTTATATTCAAAATCAAAGATAAAAAAGTATAATTTAAAAAGCAGATCCAAACATTTAACAATAAAATATAATTATTTTTAAAATTATTATTTTATTATGTAATACTACAAAATTTAAAATTCTTAACATATACAAATCATTGGATGACTTCAAAACTAGAGTTAAAATATTTTGTTTAATAGAAGATTAAAACCTTCTTTTATTATTTTTTTTTTTACTTTTTAAGTACGGTAGCTAATCCTTGAAAATTTAATTTCAAAAGGAAAATTAATTTATTTTACTTGTAGTTTTATATCGATCTCTCAAAATGAAAATTTTTTAAGGTTGAAAGTTATGTTTTCAATAACTATCTATCTAATAGGAAACAACTCTCAAAACAAGCATAACAAAAATATTTACTATCTCACACTCTGCATAGCACATTCCCAATGTATAATTTTAGGATTAAATTCAAATAATATAACTTTATGTTTAGAGACAAGTCAGCCATATTACATATTCTCTTTCCTTCAAGGATACTCCATCTTTGAACTTATAATTTTGAATACGATAAAAATCAGCGAGTATATATTTTTAATTTATGAATGTTATGTATGTGATAAAATTTAATGCAAGGCATAATAGAGGTTCAAACTTATGCACCTGTTAGATAGTTACAGAAAGACAAAACAGAGTATATAGTCTCAATTTATGAAAGTTATGTGGCCGAAACTGAGTGATTGATTCCCAATATTTAGTATTTTACTATTTAAAAATTAAAACAATTATTTAGGTAAAGTTTTTTTAAAATAATTTTTAAAAATAGTTTTAATTTATAATTTTTAAAAATTAAAAAGATAGAAACAGTCGAAAATAGTTTTATTTTTCAGTTTTTCATTTTTTTTTTTGAAAATTTCACTTCAAACTTAACAAACAATTATTTATATATATATAAAAAGTAGATGAAATATAAGTTCATGTAGGTTGTATGAATGATCTACTCCATAATTACTTCCTATACTAGTGCTATGCTCTTATCGAAAAATTATAAGAGAAAAAGAAAACCTTTTTTAGTTGGTTATTCATGGCTTTTTTTCTATTGACTTAATTACTATCTTTGACACAATTTGAATCAATATTGCATGATGTGAACTGATGCATTTCTCCCTAGCAAGAGACCTATCACTAGGATCATGTCTAGGAGGATAGAGGAGGACGTGGCTAGAGTTGATGGATGAAGACCTTACCTTCTTATGCGCATAGAGATTATGTTATAGCCCTTTTGTCTCATTTATTTTCACTTTGTATTGGCTTTGTAAATTTCCTAATGGAGTGGTCTCTTCCCTTTTTTCTTGGCTGTGTATTTTGGCCCTCATTTTCATGAGTTTAGGACTTGGGAGTGTGCCTAGTCTTTTTTGTGGATTGTATTAACTAATTGGGCCTATTAGGGGTGTTGGTGGGTTATTTTATTTACCACACTCCTCTTTGCTAATTAAAACTCAATTAGTTAGCACATGAAGCATGGAGGAGACAAGGTGGGACCCTTGTTCACCCCTTAGGTGCCTAAATTCAACTAATTGCCACATGATATCCTACATGACACTTAGTTATATCTAAGATTCATAATTTTAGGAGCATGTGCTAATTATTTGAATTTGGCTCCAAATTCTCACGGCCACTCCCCTATTTCCTAACTATAAATAGAGCCCTCCACCCTCTTGTACACTTTACACTTGAGCTTATGAAATTGAGAGCTTGTTGCTTCTTCTTGAGTGTCCCTTTCTTTCTCTGTTTTTGAGAATTTTCTTGTACTTCTATCAAGAGTTTCTTTCCTTGTGGCAAGTGCCACCACTTCAAGGCTTATCAATCCAATTGTGGTGCCTCCACCTCCATTTCAATTCTCCTCCATTCACCATTGCTTCAAGGACCTTACAAGGAGTAGATCTTGGACAATTAGCATCTAGGGAAGGATGCATCATGTGTGATTAGAGAAACCTCCTTCTAAAGGTCACGGTTCTTCATCCTTTTGCTTTATTTTGTTGTGTATCATCTTCCTTTGCTTTCATGCTAGCTTTTGTTCGGTAGAATTGAGTTGTTTCATCATTTTCCCTACTTGTCTTGTTTTGTCTTGTTTAGTAATTTTATTTTCTAATTCTTGTGCTTCCATCCAATTCTTTTCGGTGCAATTTTTTTGTTCTTTTCATTGCATCAATTGTTGCATGTTAGGTTCATTTTTTACCTTTTATTTTAGCAAAATTCTTGTGTTTATGTGCTTGGTTTGGTGCCTAAGAAATTGAGCTATCAAATCCACATAGCTATGTGAAAAAACACAGCTTAGTGGTGCTTGGTTTTGGCTAGTCCATGCACATTCCTTGCTCTATTTTTTACTCTCTTTTTAGGTGATTTTTTGTGGTTTATAATCTTTTGTATTTGTCAAATTTAAGTAATGTTCAATCCTTGCTATGTCATGTTAAAATTTCCTTAAGTTTAACTTTTTTTTTTCTTTCACAAAAGCTTCTAAAACACTCTTGAAATTGAGCTTCTTAGAGGTTCACCTCTAGTCTAAGTCTCTTAAGAGTTGCTGTGCTTTTTAGATCAAGCATAATCCAAAAAGTATTTTCTACATTTAAGCTCAATTTCATCCTTTTCATTTCTTTGCAATTGTCTCTCAATTTTAGTAACCTTTTGTAAGTGCATTAAAGTGAAGTGTGTAAAATTGTTATTGAGTTTTGGCGTGAGATTTGGAGCACTTTTTACTCAAAATTTTGACCTAAAACTCTATCCTAAAAGCACTCTTGATCACTTCTAATTTTAGGCCATTTTGGAATGTTACTAAACTTCTTGGTTTGCTTCATCATTTGAGCTATTTTGGTGCAAATGCTTGGCTTAGTATAAGTGTTTATTACCTTTGTGATTGTGAATAACAAGTGAAAAAAAAATTATTAGTAATTAGGTACATCTAAGATTGTTAAAAAAAGAAAGAAAAAGTAAAAGCACAATTCAAAATATAAAAAAACAAGAGAATTAGTAAAAAAGTATACAAAAAAATTCAAAAAAATTATTAGATGTGCCTAACTTGATTTGGAAGATAAAGTGATAAGTGCTAGTTGTTGCTTCCATCTTTGCTTGCGCTAATTTACTCTTTATGTGCAATCCATGAAGTGTTTTGTGAGCTTTGATTTTAGTAGTTTGTGGTTCATCTTTAGTGCCATTATACAACCTATTAAAGCACTCATTTTTCCTATACATGTCACAAAAGATATAATTTTTCACCTCCTTACCTCGAATGATGATCCTAACTATGAAGGTTGTGGCCTCAACTTCCTAAACGTTGTTTGTCAAGCTCATTTTGCAAAGTTCACTCTGTAGTTTTTTCACAAACCTCTAAAGTCAGAAATGTGAAACTTAAGTGCAATACTCTAACTCCTCTGAATTATTTTAAGTTAACAATTGGATTTAGTTTTCTACCTATAAACAACTTAACCTTTCTTACTATTTATACCCATATTATTTTATAAAATCAATTCTTAATTTATTCTAATAAATGCAAATAATAAATTAATGTAATCTACTAATATAAATTAGACCTTTATATTAATATTTATTTTTCAAACAAAATGGGATTTCACTAGTGTTGCTAAAGAAAACTAATGGAAGCTACAACAATTAAGCTTAATTACTAGCAGCTTTTCCTTTTAATCCAAACAACTTATGCCCCATTCTTATACTTATGTGATGTTACAACTCTCCCCCTCTTACAAAAAAATGGAATGTTACAAAATGTGTTTTTTGGTGAAACTTTAGGAATAAATAACTTATTTAAACCTTTATTTATTTAGTTTAATTAGTATAAACCATTAATGTAAAGATTTTTACACTAACATTCAATCACAATCTTTTATTTATGGTAAGTTTATTGATTTTACCAATCAATATCTTAAAAGTTATATAAACGAAGAGTTATAATTCAACATTAGTGTAAAATTCTTTTATATTATTAGTGCATACTAATCAACTCTTACTTATTTATGTGGTAAAAAAATATTTTATTTATTTAAGTTATCATGTTTCAATAAATAAATATTTTAAAAATAGCTTTTACTATTTTATTGAGAGTATTAAAATTAAATAATCTAAATTTTATTTTTCTTAATATGTGTGATTCAATTTTTTTGTTTAAGTACAATTGTAGTCTTTTTTTTAAAATTTTTAATTTTTGTTCCTATTTTAAATAAAATAATTTATCTCTGATTCAATTTATTTTTTCCTTAAAACTCACTTATGGATAGAAGCTTAAACAAAAAATATGACATATATATATATATATATATATATATATATATAGTTAAGATTTTAAGAACTTTATTATAGTAAATTTTTATTTTATAAATGGATCCTTCATTTTATAATAAAAATAATAGTTTACCAATAAATTTTAACTTAAAAATTTTATTAAGCTAAAAACATGAAATTTGACAAAAAAATTATACTTACTTTTTAAATTCTAATTTTTCCTTTAACTCAAAAGTAGCTTTTAAGCTAAAAATAAATTAAACCAAATAGAGCCTTACTTTCTCAATTTTTTAAAATTTATAATTTTGATTGTTTCATGAAATTGGAATTAACCATGTTTAGTAATGCATTATTTTGTTTCATTTATGTCATAGTAATAATTTAATAATAATTAGCAATTTCAGTTGAACTAAAATTGTAGATTTTATAGAATTGAGAGATTAAGTATCTTTATTTTAAAATAAAGTTATCAATTATAGATTTTAAGATAAAAGACTAAATATCTTTACTTTAAATAAAAGACCAAGATTATATATTTTAAAAATAAAAAAAAAATCCAAAATTATATCTAAAGTATTTTTTCCTTCCTTCCAAAGAAAGTAATAACTAGGGAGGATTCCAATAAAAATCCAATATTGGTCACAAATAATCAATCAAAATGTTTAAATATATTTTGTATCCTTTTATTTTATTATGTTTTGAAATTTTATTTTTTTATTTTAAATTATAACATTGTAAATGTGATATTAATTAATTTGATTTAATGTTGATATATACCATAATTCTAATAGTAATTTAATGTTATTACATTTGATAATTTTGTGATTTAAATAGTGATTTATATAGATAGTAGTTATTAGGCTGCATTTGGTAAAAAGGAGACTGTTTACTTTCTCAGGAATGTTGTGAAATTTTTAATTAAAAACCTTGATTTTCAATGAGAGGAGTGAGAATCTAAGTTTTCCGAGTTGAAGAGAAACTTTTAATTCTGTAAAATTATTATATATTACATGTTTTCATAATTATAAAGTATCACTTAGTAGATTTACCAATTTAAAAAAAAAAAGGGACAATTCGGTGATGGAAAGAACTTGAAGAGAACCTTATATATGTGAACATTTCTACATAATTATGGTATCTACGTCAGTATAACCAATAGTTGCTTTAGTTTAATGCAATACACAGGCATGTGTTGTGGGTTTTGATATTTAAATTTATTTGAACATTATAATCAAGTTAGAGTAAAAATATTTAATAAACTAATTTAACATGAGGGTCAATAAAGTAAAATAAGTGTCATATTTATAATAAAATTGGACTAAAAATATTTAGTAAACTAATTTAACTTGAAGGTCAATAAAGTAAAAACTATTGTATTTATAATAAAATTGAAGTAAAAAATTATTTAATAAACTAATTTAACTTGAGAGTGCATGTATTTTAAAAAATTCTTATGTTCCTAGAAAACATATAATGTAACAAAACATTAGAATTTTTAATTCCCAAGAAATATATATCAAAACAAATAAAATTATTTTACACATTTTAGGAATCATAATTTCCAAGAATCGACTATCTAAGAATCATAATTTTCAGATATGAAAACACTTCTTCCATAACAAATACTACCTTATATAAATTATTACTACATCACATAATTAAAATGTATCACGTAAATAAATTACTATCATGTTTTATTTAACATTTCTGATATAACAATCGAATGGAAAGGAAGGTTTCCAAATCATGATATTTTTTTATTAACAGAAAACAAAATACAATTTAATGACAAAGAATTTCCATCCTATAACGAAGAACATCAATCTATTAGCAATCGAATATAAAGGTTAAAAATCACATCCAATATCACGATTAAAAATAAAAGGATCAAATAAAAAAAATAATAAAATAGAAAACTTATAAAATATTTAAGCCTAATAAGAAATAAAAAAAGCTCTTTTTTATTTTTCCTAATTAGCTCCAAACCCTTTCTTTAAAAAAGAAAATAGAAACGACAATTTATCCACGCCTAACAATTACTTTTTCCTCCAACTTCTGAAAATGAGGTACGGAACAGGGTACGATGATTAAGTGTTGTGTTTGATATTCTTCAAACATTAGTTGATGCCATTCACGGTTCATGTGATCCACCTTTGTAATTGTGTTGGGTTCGATATTCTTCAAACAATAGCTGATGCAATTTACATCACATTCACGTGATTCGCCTTTGTAATCGTGTTGTGTTGTAACAAAGCAATTTTGTTGTGTTTGATATTCTTCAAACAATAATTGATGCCATTCACATTCACGTGATCCACCTTCGTACGTAATTGTCTTGTGTTGCCAATTGTCTGTCATAAAGCTACGCGACACTGTCACTGCAAACTTTTTCAGTCTTCTTTCTTATTGGCTGCAAAGCAAGCAAAAGCCTTTAGAGTCTCGCAATGATGACAAATACACCCAACACATATGCTAAATATACAACCATGCAAGCAATCAAGGGTTTCATTTAATATTAATTTTTTATTATTAAATATCATTTGTTAAAATGTTAATTTTTATTGTTACTTTTTGCAAATGACAAATACACCCACAAATTTATAATGGATTTATAATAAATGACTAAGATTTATTGAACTAGATACTCTCTAGTTTTTCCAACTGGAGAAGATGTGGACCTGAAACAATACATAACAAATTTCTGAATATCAACATAATTTCTTGTTCTGTATATATAGAGTAATTAAAATAATAAAGGATAAATTTTGGATTCTTAATTACTTACAACACTTTTTTCCGTTTCCAGGTATTAAAGAACTTTTATAAATTTAGGGGTGATAAAATTAGGAGTGTTCAAAATCAAACCAAATCGAATTGAAAATTAAGAATCGAACTGCAAAAATTGAAAACAACAAAAACCCAATTTAGTTTGGGTGATTTGAGTTTTGTAATTTTTAAATTGCGTGGTTTAGTTCAGTTTGTAGTTTGAGATATTAAAATTGCACCACACCAAACCTAACCAAATAGTTTATCTTAGTTATTTTAGCAATTATGTAGGAAAAGATATACAATTACTCGTTATTTTCTAAGTTTCTATTATTTTGACTAAATCTTTAATTAATATTTATTAGTTGATGAATAAATATTTTAGAAAAACTATTTGATTTCCTTTCATTTGATACAATTTTATGACAACCTCTAAAATATAATATTTAAATGAATTAATTATTTAGACTTTAACTTTAATAGTTGTTACTTTTATATAATTTTGTTGGGAGTGATTAAACTTATACAATTTTGGAAATAAAATTTTTCAATGTATTTTCTAAGACTTAACAATATAAATTTTAAGCCTAAAACCAAATCACAAAAGATTGATTTAGTTTTGTTTGGATCTTATAATTAATATAAACAGAACCAAATTGCAACACTTATTTTTTTAGTTTGGTTGATATTAGTTTTAGACTCACAAGTGCACTGCGAACACCCCTAACTAACATCATATTTTCTAGCACAATCTTTATTGTTGGTTGAATTTTGTTCAAAACTTTAAAATTAAAAGAGAGTATCATTTAATAACAAGTGAAATTCACATAAATATATATATTTTTCCATAAATTTCAACCACACAAAGGGATGCATGTATTTCAAATAACGAATTAGAGAGTGTCGTGCTGACATTACTTTTTAAAATTTATTATAATAAATTGATTTGAATTGTTAGCTTATTTTTTAACTTAATTGTATTTGTTATTATCATTTTAAAAAAAATGTTTTAAGTTTATAAGTAGGGTGTATATTATATTTTGACATTTCTTTTACTTTAAATTGTTGTCCTACTAATATATTTTTTTCTATCTTTTCAAAAAAAAATATTCTTATTTATAATTTTTATATACCTATAATTTTATTTATAAAATAATATTAAATTTTCTCAATTAAATTTTTAAATTATATTTTTATCAAACCCTTATATTTCCGTTCAAAACCATCAAAATAGATCTGGCCTATTGGCCTATAAAATAGGTCAAGCTAGACTCTAAAAAAGGAGGACCAAATAGAAGCAAACTTTTTTTATTCATACAAATATAAATACATAAATTTTAAAATATATATAATATATTACTAAAAATATACACATAAAAGTATCTTTGATGTGCTGTCAATTTATTCATATCGTTAATATGCATATAAAAATTATATATAAAAGTACGTTTGATATTATTTAATAATATATTTTTAACAAATGAAAGTTATGTTATTCTAAAATGTATATTAAATTAAAATATACATATAAATATATTTTGATGTTAATTTACACTTATTTATTATGTGTTTTGAATTGATTTAGTGTGTCGTTTTGAATTGGTTTGGGCTTGTGTTATAAAAAAAGTTTTATTTTAATAAAAATTTGAATTTTGATTTTTTTAAGAAAGGCGTGTTTTGGCTTGGTGGCTCGGTGGCCTAATATGGGATTAGACTGAACTTAAAAATATGTAGTTTGAATAAAATATGGTCGACTTGGACCAATTCATATTTTTGTTAAAGCCCGACGGACTGGGCTGGGTTGGGCTAGCTCGTCTGAATTGTCAACTCTATTACCGTGACTTTGCTAATTTCACTACTAGAATAATACTGATTTCTTGCTGTTTATCTTGGGAAAAATAATCTATGGGTGATTCGTGCAGCTTTTTATACAAAATATATGTGGTAGAAAAGTTTCCTGCGACTTTTAAGAGGTACTTGAGGCTACTTTCTGAAGGAATTACCTGCGATTTTTGAATACGCAACCGTTTTTTGCCCTCACCAATTACCTGTGGCTTTTTATCCACAGGAAATACCTGCCATGCCTCTACTTGCAAGAATTATCTACAATTTTCAAAATTGCAGGAATTACTTGCGACTTTTCCTGTAAAAATTGATTTTTAAAAATTTAATTTAAAATTATTAGTAAATATATAACTTATAATTTATTAGAAACATATAAATTACAATATTAGGAATATGAGTAAAAATTATAAATTAAACATATATAAAATTATTAATATATATAAAATAAAAATTAAAAATCAAAACTAAAATAAAAAACACAAAATTAAAAACTAAAATTTAAAACTGAATCTGAAATTTAAAAATAAAAAATAAAAATATAAATATAAAATATAAGTTGTGAATTTAAATTTTAAAATTAAACCTGAAATTAAAATTATAAATTATTAATTATGAGTTTAATTATATTTATTACTAATTTTAAATTTAATTCTCAATAATTACTAGGATTATAAATTAAAAATTTAAACTAATTAAAAATATAAATTAATAACTAAAAATATAAATTAAAAAATACAACTAAAAACTAAAATTAAAAATAAATATAGATATTTCGAAAATTGAAAATTATAAATTAAAATAAAAAGTAAAACTTAAAATTAAGTGCAAAAATAAAAATGAAAAGTAAAATTAAAATTAAAAAAAAGATAGAAATTGAAATTAAAAGTTGAAAATTAAAAATAAAACTAAACACTAAAATTAAAATTAAAACAAAAATTAAAGATAGAAGTTTAAATTAAAAGGTGGAAATTCTAAAAACTAAAACATAAAATTAAATGAAAAATAAAATTTAAACTAAAATTAAAATTGAAAATAATATAGAAATTAAATTTGAAAATTATAAATAAAAATAAACACTAAAATTCAAATTAAAACTAAAATTAAAGATAGAAGTTTAAATTAAAAGCTGAAAATTCTAAATTAAAATAAAAACTAAAACATAAAATCAAATGAAAAATAAAACTTGAAAATAAAATTAAAATTGAAAATGATATAGAAATTTAAATTTGAAAATTATAAATAAAACTAAAATTAAAACTGAAATTAAAATTAAAAATAAAGATAGAAATTTAAATTAAACGTTGAAAATTATAAATTAAAAAAGAACTGCAAATAAAAATAAAAAACTAGAAACTAAAAACTAAAATATAAAATTAAAAATTGAAAATTAAAAATTAAATTTTAATAATAAAAAGTAAAAATAATACTTAAAACGAAGAACTAAAAATTAAAAAGTAAAAATTTAAAACTAAAAATGAAAAATTATAAATTTTAAATATAAACTTTAGATTTAAAATTAAAAATAATTAAAAGATATAAATTAAAAGTAAAATTTAAAAGTAAAATTTAAAATTATAAATTGTAAATATCAAATTTAAATTAAAAATGTAAAATTTAAAATATAAATTAAAAATTAAAAACTAAAATTAAAATTAAAAATAAAGAATTAAAATTTAAAATTAAAAGTTGAACATTATAAATTAAAATTAAAGCTAAAAATAGAAATTAAATAAAAAATTAAAAACTAAAATATAAATTTAAAATTTAAATCGATGTTGAAAATTATAAATTGAAATAAAAACTAAATATAAAATTAAAAATTGAAAATTAAAAGAGACTCACAAAATTAATTTTTTTTCCTTAAAAAATAATGGTATAGTTGCACATAAATTTGCGGGTACCTGTTGGAAGTGATATTGGACATTGAATGATGGAGCAACGCTAGGCATCTCACAAAAACCTCATTATTTGTTCATACTCACACTCACAGGTATACTTTTAAATGCTCGATTTCCATAAAATAGGTTCACAACCTCTAGCCCTCAACATGCAAATGATTGGTATAAGAAATTTTAGTTCTTCATCTAAGTAATGTTTCTCTTTAAATATGAAATCTTCATTTCAATCTTTTCCACACCAATTAGATATAGTTGACATTCTGTTGCTTACTTTGAAACAAAATGGCACTTTTCTCTGTTGTGAAATACGATAATTATTGAAAATCATGTGGTCCCGCTTCTCATTAAGCATGTTCTGCTGCCAATTTCAACCAAAATAGAGTACTAGAATAGTATGTCTCAGTGTGTACTATTAATATTTGTCTTACACATTACAATTTCATCATTTAGTTAGATGTCATTTTCATTCGTGGTTGCTAGCAAAGAAGATAACTTATGACCATATACACATAAAGTATGTGAGTGTGCATGTGAGAGAGAGAGAGAATTTATGATCAATGGCGAGGAGTGAAGTATCAAGGATCAAGATCAACTATAGTTAAATTGATACTAATCTCCAGCAGCCATGAGGTAGATAAAGAATAGAAGAATATGGTTCTTGACAACAAGAATCAGGATTTTTTTCAACCGAATGTATAACTAAGTGAAGAACCTTATTCTTATGTTCTGTTTAGATAAAAATTACTTGTTCTTTGTTTGATTGCTACTTCTTGATCAATCTCTTCAGAAAAATGAAGTCTATTATTTAGAATAAAATCATAGGCTTTTAGACTGATAAGTTGTTCTTTGATGTTACAAATAGCTGGTAGTTGGATTTGTTTGTACTTTACACACATCTTTATTTAGTTTGAGCAATAGTGGTCCTTGATGTCTAAATGCTGACACCTGAAAGTTCCAATTATTTTCTCATGGACGAGCTAAATAATATCAGTAATAGTGAAAAGAAGAGCTGAGCTCTAATTCTTATGTGGACCATTGTTGCTGATGTTGATAGGGAACAGAGAGAGAAACAGAATTGGATGGTGATGGTAAAAGTAAAAAGTCAGTGAAAAAAATTCTGCGTAAATAATTGAACACGTACTGAGGTAGGAATAATTAAGGTGGCAACTGTATTATATTTTCATTTTTTGGTTTTCTGAAATAATAATTTAAACCAAGTACTTGGTATATCATCATATATCGCTCTTGATCACTAATTGCTAGAAGAGATGTGGTAATTAACAACTTCTAGTTAATTAGTATCGCAGTCACCCACCTGATTTTCATTCATAATACCACAAATATATAACAACTTCTATAAACCAATTTTAGCATTTTATGTTTTTTTAAAAAAATTATGGGAATTCAAATAATGTTACCTCAATTCATTTCTAGTTAATTATTTTTTGTTTTTTGGACACATTCTACTTACGAGCTATTTGGTTCCAGATAGATGAGAGGGTGGATGGGGAACGGAATGGAATCCCGGAGATTTTGGAGAGAAGAATATTAATTAATAAATAATTTAATTAGTATTTTCGGTAGTGTGAAGTAGTTTACACAAACATTTAATTGGAATCTTCTATTTAACATAACTGTTTTAAAATTAACATAATTATAAAATTATATAAAGAAATGTCACTATAAAATTCTTTTTATAATGATAATAATTAAAATCTTAATAAATTTTACATTATTTTACATTTTAATTTTTTTTTTTTACTTTTTATGATTATTAACATTGGTTCTCCAAATGTATGAATGCGTGTCATAAGAAAAAATCTTTTGGTTTCACTCACTCACAAAAATAAAATAAAAAATTATAGGAGTGTGGCACAATTTGAGGGATCGAAATAGCTGGGAATTGAGACACTAATGGAGAATTTTTATGCATCCTTTAAAATATAATAGACTAATTCAATTTAAAATTTCTCTCTTCTCCTTGTAAAAAAACAATAATAGAGTTAGAATTATTTTATTTTTTCTCCTCCCCTTAGCTACATGTAATCAAAATTTATCTACTCCCCTTCTGGCCATTAAAAGCCTTTCCTCTTCTGTATTAAACAAAATACAGTCTTAACTTTGTTTTTAATCTATAATAATAAATAAAAATATGATATAATGATGGTTATCACAATATATGTTTTTGAATTATTTTAGATTCTTTTTGAAAATGTTTCTAATATATTTTGATCTTTTATTTTTTGCAAAAACAATAGTCAAAATTTACATGCCTAGCACAATATAATGATGACTACAACACAACTTGGAGATAAGAAGTGCAGTCAAAATATCCCAATTAATGCAAGATGCTCGAAGTGATGATAAAGAAAGTCATTTTGGATGGGAGATGGCATGTGGGTACAACTAAAGGCCTATAGGGAGTCATTAGCCTTTAAGAAAATGTCTGAAACTAATAAAAGAAATCGTGTGCCTATGGATGGTGCATCTCTTCTTACCGGTGGATCAATTCCTCGTCATATACATTGGAAAATAATGGTATTATTAATTTAATATTTTTCATTTTAACTATTTGTATTACATAATTAATAACATAAAAATTTCTTTTATTAATTGCAGAAGGAGGAAAAAGGAATAGATCCATCACTTACTGAATTTTATTTTCGGACGCATCGGAAAGAAAAGGATCAAAGTTGGGTAGGACCTCATGCGAAAGTTGCTTTTGTAAGTTTTTAATTGTAAATTTTGATTTTTAATTTTTTAATAAAACAGAAATTTAAATAGTTGATTGTTTTGCTTTGTAGGATAAATTTGAAGAAAGAAAATATGTGTTAATATCTCAATGTTCCAGGGAAGAAGCAACAGATGACCAACCATTGCTAGATAAAATCCCATCTGATTGGGATATCTGGATTGATTTGGTTGGGAAAAAGAAGGGTAGGATAACTGGTCTTGGATTTGTAGGCAAAATGATTGCTACTTCTTCAAGTCAACAATTATATTCTGAAGATGTTGATGCTTTAAAGAGTCAAATTCAAGAATTAAATGAATCACTACAGAAACAAGAACAAGAAAAATTTGAAATGAAGCAAGAATTGAAGAAACAAGAACATGCCAAACTACAAATTAGAAAAGAGTTGAATGAGACTAGAGATCAAGTAGCCTATCTAATGCGACATTTGGGGTTTGTTGCTTCTTCTTCTCATTCACTCCCATCACCCCAACATATGAATCAAAATTATGAGACCAATGATAGTAGTGAAGATGATGATATTTGACATCTTATTCAATGATTACAAAATGTAAGATTATGTAGTTGGTTAATATCAACATAGTATCTTCGAGTGTTAGTTATTATATAAATACTTTTGAACTCTATTCTTTCTTGGATATTTATTATATTACAATGTATTGGAAATTTACATAACTATTATTTGTTGCATTAGGGTTAGAGGTGAAAAGGTTGTCCAGGAAGCCTATTGAAGAAGATCATCATAATGAACATCAACATTTGAACAAGGTGAGGCCTCTAGTCAATTTTTCTTTTCTGAATTAAAAGTAGAAAGAAATTTAGTTTATTGGTATTTATGGTTATATAAATTTTATATCTAATTTTTTTTCTTACTGGACCTGGAGTGTTTTAGCTCATGCTCACTCTTTTCTGGTTTATATTTTCCATACTTCTATAACTTTTTTACAAATTGTAGTTATGATTTGGGTGTCAAGGGAACTTCTCTAAATTATTTCAGCTATTTTTGTTTTGTTTGTTTCAAAGCCTCTAGATATAAAAAATTGGTTCTCAAGCTATGTTTACGAGTCACTGGAGTCTAGCTCAACCACTCTTTTTAGAGATGAAGTTTTTGAAGAATAAGTGTGGGGAGGTATATGATATATATTTTACTATGTAAATTTGAATATATGGATGCATCTTTGTTGTATTGTTATTTGGTAGATTTGGTACACTGCATATACATCTTGGTACTGTATCTTTCTTATTATAGTATAATAATTTAGTTTTCTGGTGATGGTTTTGCTTCTTTAGGAAAAATAGTACTGGTGACGGTTTTGCTTCTTTAGGAAAAATAGTACCGATGATGGTTTGCTTCTATAGGAAAATGTAGTAAAAGTTAAAAGGATTGATACAAATGATTTGTTTTGGGTTTTCCAATCACATAAAGGTTTCCCTCCTAATGATTGTGTCCTGATTTTTTGTACATATGTCTGCTCTAAGGATTTCCTGAGATGATTTAGAACTTTTGGAGCAATTTCTCATGCCATTTTAGTGGTTTTGGTTTTACTAGGAATATCTCATTGCAACATGCTGTATTAGTTTTATTTGCTTTTCTTTTACTTAAATCATCCCTATTTGTACTGTGTTTCCTTTCTGCAACAATCAATTCCAGCAACTAACATGGTAAGCTCACCCCCTTTATGCCATTAACATAATTTTCCTTTCAAAAACACTGCAATAATCAATGATGAAAATTTCTATCCTCTTTTATTTAGTCCATTAGCTTTAGGATATTTAGTTAAATACTCATAGAAATTTTTCATCTACTATGATTTTCTCTAACTAGAGCATGATTGCGTTTCATAGAAGATACTTTTTTTTTCTTTTGAGAAGCAATTTAAATTTTAAATAAATGTAGTTTGATGTTTGGATGGGTTTTTGTGTTGTCGTTGTTTATTGTTGTAATAACTATTATATTTGTTGCAAATGTTGTATATGATAATAGATCATCAAGAGAAAGGGTTGTTATGTTCTAGCTTTATGTATTAGACTCTGAGGACGTGGCTTTTTTTGTGACTGTGAATAATTATTTACTAAGGATTTGTGTTTGGCTGTTTGTTGGGGTGGGGTTTCAGGGAGATAGAGCAGGAGCAACTAGAAAACTCTAAGCCTATGATGTAAAAGTTTCATTAAGTAATGGTTGAGACATGGATGTATTCTCTTTGATTTTAATATGCCATTATGCATACTAGACAGTTATGAATTTGATCAAATCATTTAGCAAAATGATGAATCTGCATTTAAACTTTGATGTGGAGGTTCTTGTTAAACATATATGGTTCAATTGATGTATGAGGGCTGCTTTTGCTCTATACCAAATGGTAGCTGCAAGCACACATTTAGTCTATATTTGAATTGAAGTTGGAAATGTTTGACACATATTACAATGTAAATTTAATGGATAAAAATAAACAGAAGTAAAAGCAAGGGTCCTCATGCTTGTACAAAAGTACTTTTATCTCAAACGTGTTTTGGTACTACATTCCCAAACATGAACTTAATTGAAATGGCTATTAATTGTGAGGGCCTAACAAACTTAATAGAGATTAGGTCAATTACTATGTTTAAGCCTTCATGGGTTATTTATTCTAATTCTATTTACTACACTTGTTCTAATTGGTTATTTATAGAAATTAAAATTCACTTGTTATATGCTTGAGTGGTTATTTAATAAAATTTAATTCAAAGAACTTGAATAGTCTTAAAGATTGTTATGAAAGCCCCTAAACTATTATGAGAGTCCCTTAAAGCCCTTCTCTCACAATATCCTAATTGTTTTCTTTACTTTGTTGTAGAGTTCCTGTTAAAAGTTGTAGTTGTGACTTTCTAAGTAGCCTTATCAGCTAGCTATGAAGCAGGTATCAGCATGCATGTATTTCAGATCTCCACACAAATTTAGATGGAAACCTCTTCTCTTGTTGATGGATTAGTATTTAGTAATTGATGAACCATGATTGGATATTTAGATGACAACACTTAGTAGAGGTTTAGACAGTTTCTAGATTACACAGTGTATACTATTCATTTAGAGTTAATCTTGTGATTGGGATTATTAATTTTCAATGTTTTTACTCTTTATAAAGTTACTCTGGGACAAAACAAGTCTACTTGGAGTATACATAATTAATATTCCCATATTTTCTTTCTTTCATACACTTGCACAGTTTGTTATATCAAACCCATATACCAATTTGTTGTCAGATTCATATTGTTTCAGAATTGAGTTGTATTGTATTGGCTTGCACAATTTGAATTGCACATTATATATCAACAAGTCTCTGATTGGTATATATTGTTATATTTGTTATGTGTTAATAAGACTCACAAAACTTAAACACTTGATTCCCATATTACATCACAACTCCTAATATATCCAAACAAAAACTTGGATGCGATGTGACATATTTAAATAAGGGGCATATCTAGCACGAATATCAATAATATAGTTTTTTACTAAATAAATGATAATTTTTTTTGTCTTATAACTATAAATGTGAAAAATATAAAAAAATATATTAAAATATAAGAGATAAAAATTAGAAAGAGAAGTTAAAAAAAAAGAAAGCATTCATGTGTTGAAAAAACTTTCTTTTATTTTATTATTAATAGATATAGAATTGTTTTCGTAATTATATTTGTATTTATTTATACTTATCAATCAAGCCAAATAAAGAAAATTTTTATTTGACAATGATATAAATTATTTATATACAAATTAAATTATAAATTAATTATATTAGGTGTTGGTCAGTTAATATATATTTATATATTGTAGAGGTGCAATTCATATATCATTAATATAATTTTGTACAAATGTTGTATAATAATTAAATTTACTTCATCATTGTAATTCTGTCATGAATATTGTAGAGGTACAGTTATACAATTTTTAGTTTTAATTTAGTATGTAATAATAATAATAATAATATAGATTTTTAGTAAATAAAATGATAATTTTTGTTGTCTTATAAGTATAAATGTGAAAAATATAAAAAAATATTAAAATATAAGAGATAAAAATTAGAAAAGAGAAGTTAAAAAAAACATTCATGTGTTGAAAAAAATTTCTTTTATTTTATTATTAATAGATATAGAATTATTTTCCTAATTATATTTGTATTTATTTACACTTATCAATCAAGTGAAATAAGGAAAACTTTTATTTGATAATAATATAAATTATTTATATTCAAATTAAATATAAAATAATTATATTAATTTATTAAAAATATTTATACTTTCTATCATAAATTAAAAATATTTTACTTTATGATATTACTTACTAATTATAATTAAACTATTTTTAGTATATTTTAAAAAGGAAGTTATTAAACAACTATAATAAAATATACAAATTAAATAACTAATTTATGATATTGTTAAGTAATTAAATTTAAATTTTAGTATAATTATTTTAACAAAAAATTATAATATTATATAATAAATTATAATTTTTTTAAAAAAAATCATATATTTCTTGCAGAAATAATCACAGAAAAATTCATAGGAAAATTGTGATGAGCGCACTAATGCACCTAGTATAGTCTCTCCACCTTCTTTTAATTATGTGAGACTTATATTTAGTGCATTTGGCCTAGGTTGGGGAGCTGCTGTGTGGAGGCCCCTGCACTACCTCCATTACCTTAACCTGAGGTACTATCTCATAGATCCCTCACTCTCCAAACCCTTTGGGGTTTACACCTACTAATCATCTTATTTATCTCTTTGTAGGATTGGAAGAAAAGGAAGAAAGACCTCCAAATTTGAGGTCAAATCCTTTCCAAGGGAGAGGAGATGATATATTCCTCCCAAGAAAGGGACCTTGGTTAGGAGGATTGCAAAGAGGACATGGCTAAGAAAGAGCTTCATGAAGACTTTAGTGCCATAGTCTCAAAATTATGTAAATAAATTGTGTAGTTGATGTAGTATTTTGAGTGGATGTATTTTAGTAATTTTAGGCCTTGTAATTTGGCCTATAGTTTTTATTTTCCCTAGGAGGTGTGTTTAGTCCCTTTAGAAGAGTGTGTTAATTATTTGGGCTAGGCCTAGAAGAATTTGGACGTGTGGTTTCTCCTTTCCACACCCTTAATTGCTTCTAAAACACATCTAACCAACACATGAAGCATGTAGGAGACATGTGGGCTCTGTGTTCCCTGGCGCCATATCACACACTCTCTCTTACATGACTGTTTTTCTTGCTTCTTATTTGAATTTCAATTTTAGAAGTTCCATGTCACTTCCCTCCAAAATTAAAATTTAAAGTAGAGGGAACATAGATATTAAATTCTAGGGACTTGTTTGGTTTTTTCTTCTTTTTTCCACTTGGCCTTAACTTGGACGTCCAAGTCCGACCTTTCCCCTATAAACAACCCCTCACCCACTCTTGTAAGGACCTTTGATCATTTTATACAAATTATATTTTGTGAGACTCTTGAGAGTGTCTTCTTCTCGCAAACCTTAAGAATGCTTCTATGGCTTTTATCAAGGGTTCCTTCCCTTGTGACAAACTTCTACATCCAAGGCTTATCTCCTAGAAGAGTGGCGCCTCTGTCAACCTTTTCTCTCATACTCATCATCATCTTCTTCAACAAAGGAGTCTCTTGGAGCAAGATCCTAGGAAGAGCATTCTAAGAATGCATCAATCTCGTGAATACATGTCAATATCTTATTCCATATAAGTTAACAGTATTTGTTTTTTCCTAATATTCTTATCATGATTCTTCTTCTTTGTATTGTTTTGGGCTCTCCTGAATACATTTTGTCAATATCTTATTCCATCTAAGTTTACCGTTTTTGTTTTTCTCTAGTATTCTTATCATGATTTTTCTCCTTTGTATTCTTTTGGGCTCAACTAGCACAATATTCATGTACATACGGATTATTATTGTGTATAATTGTTACTTGATGATATTTAAATAGTATAAAATTTTATTAAAATTTTATTTTATAAATATAGTATTAAGTAAATAAGTTTTTATTATAAATAAATTTGATGTACATTTATTTTAAAAAATAGGATGTAATTAACTTGATATCACACAAAAAATAGTTGGCGAGAATTTAAATTTAATATTTTATGAACAATTTAAAAATATTAAATAATATATAATGAACAAAATCATTAGCAAAATTATTAGTAGATACAATTCAATTTGGTTTATATAATATATCAAACTAATTTCTCAACTTTACAGTATTATGATGACATTTTGAAAGACATTTAAATGTAACAAAAAATATTTGTATCTTCATATTTCTGCAGGAAAAGAATTGAAACAATTTTAACTTTTAGTTAATTGAAATGAGAAAAAAATACACTTTAACAATTAAATTTTGAATAAAATTTTTAAAAAATAGATTTTAATAATTCTGTCTTGATCTTTAAAGTACTTTATACTACTAGAAAAATATTGATTTCCTGCCATTTTTCTTGCAAAAAATAATCCGTAGGTAATTTTTGCAGATTTTCATATAAAAAACAAGTGGTAAAAAATATTTATGTCGATTTAAAAATCTGAAGAAAATTTATGCGGATTTCCCTGCAAAAACATTTTTGCAGGTAATTTCCTGCAGATTTTAAAATCTGCAAAAATTACCTAATTACATGTGGCTTTGATTTCTGCAGGAATTACCTGCAGTTTTAGTATCTGCAGGAATTACTTGTGAATTTTCCTATAATTTTCAGGGAATCTTAAAAAATTAATTTAAAATTATAAATTAAAATACAAGGTAAATCTAAAATTGAAATAAAAAATAAAAGCAAAAAAATAAATTTAAAAACTAAAAATTAAAAAGTAAAAATATAATAATTAAAAGTTAAAAATGAATATTATAAATTATAAATAAAAAATTTAAACTAATTAAAAAAATATAAATTAAGAACTAAAAATATCACTTAAAATTAAATAAGAAAATAAAACTAGAAACTAAAATTAAAATTCAAAATTAAATTTAAAATTATAAATTATAAGTTTAAATATATCTAAATTTAAAATTAAATAAAAATTCAATATAAAAATAAAAAACTGAAAAAAAATTAGAAATTAAAAGTTAAAAATGAAACATTAAAAATTTAAAATTAAAATTGATTACTAAAAATAAGTTCCTGCCTAGACTTCTGTAGCAAAGCATGTTCCAACATCCTAGCCCTGCCCCAATATTCTGACATAAGTTCCTGCCTCACTGTATTATTCAGTTGCACCCCTTCCACTAACTTTTGATCAACCACTTCCATCTCCTGAACCTTCTCTGCCAAAAAGTTGTCATCTTTTTTCCACACTTCCTCAGACCACTGTTTTATATGACCTTTAATATTCTTTAGCTTCCTTGCCAGCTGATATATCTTCCACCCAGCACACTGCGTTGAATTCCACCTTACTTTTATCAAATCTCCAAAGGAAGCCTCTTCCAACCAATAATAAAAAAACTTGAATGGCTTTGGCCCCCAATTTTGCTTGTTATCTCTTGTACTAATCCAACAATGATCCGAGAATTCCCTAGTTCCTATCCTCTGTGCAGTAATTCCCCATTCCTCCATCAGTGTCGGTGAAAATAGGAACCTATCCAGTCTGCTTGCTGACTGTCCGTCTGGTGAAATCCATGTCACTCCTTTCCCAATAACTGGAAGGTCTACCAGCCCCATTTGCTGAATGAAGAAATTGAACTCCTCCATCTCCGTTGCTGAATGGTAAGCTGATCTTCCTATCACTTCACTTCTTCCTCTGACCTCATTAAAGTCGCCGGCCACTACCCATTTTACATGCGGAGCCCCCCTGCTAGTCATCATTAGATCCTTCCAGACCTTTCTTTTGCCCTCCAGAGAACACGGAGCGTACACATTGAGAACACAATTTACCTCATTCGTATTACCTCCTCTAAACGCCACTCCTATAAACCCCTGACCTTGAATTTGCCACACTGCCTCCAATAAACCTTTCCTCCATATTGTTACACAATCCCCACTCAGTCCCGTTGATGGTAGTACCCTCCATTCACACTCGTCATTCCCCCACACCTCCTTTATCTCCCATTCCTTCAGATTTGTACATTTTGTCTCCTGTAAAAGACATATATCAATCTTATCTCTCACCACCATCCTCTTAATGCGCCTCCTCTTCACCCTTTCCCTAAAACCCCTCACATTTAGTGACATTATCTTCATTTAAACTACCCTTTGTTCCCTTATCTCCATCTTTTCCTTTTCCGCCTTGCCTTTGTCTTCCATTCTTGCAAGTTCTGCTAAATACACCTCCTGTGTTTGCTTCCCAGATATACCTATCTCCTTCATTGCTAACCAAATTCGTGCCATCTCATTACCGCCTTCCTCTTTGTATTGAATTGCTTGATTCAGACCCCCCTTCTGGTAATACATTTGTAGCTCACTGCCATCCACACTATGCCTTCGAACCTGTCTCCAGATGTTCACCATCCTCCTCTTCCCTTGCTCTCCCCAGAACCGCTCTTCCTCCCCGACATACTCCCACTGTTTACAATTGTACACCTTTGTGGCGCTTGAATCTGACTTGGTTTCACCAGTTTCATTATTATGTCAATTTCCGGTTCACCATCATTTTTGTTGAATTCTCCGAGCAGCCTTCTTTTTGTCGAGTTCATCCTTTCCTGCGGCACCGAAGACAACACCACCGGTTTATGCCTCCGTACAGGGCCTTGGCCACTCCTACCATTCCCTATAATCCACGTATTTTGGCTGCCCACTGCGTACTTACGGTACTGTGTTTCCTCGGCTTCTCCTTCATCCATGGCATCACGGATGGGCCCTTCGCACTGTTCACTGCCGAAAAAGCACTCCCAACCGTCTGTTTGTGGAACAATTGGGCCGTTACTGTTCGCCGCCCAAAATGCTCTTCCGGTGCGAGACCTAGGCAGATCCATCAGGCCCAGCCCAACAAGGGACTCATCCAGCCGTTGATGAGACGGGCCCGCTTCCAGATTCTTCTCCCGTTGGTCACCGCGCCCTCCATAATTATCCGTACCTTGCTTTCCACGTGGCGAGCTTTGACTGGCGAGGGAAAAAGCGCAGCAGGTGCCATTATTGTGCCGCAGAGCTTCCGTGTCGCAGTCACCTTCTTCTCCTTCCTTCCCCTTTCTCGTGCACAAGCCTGCGAAGTCCTCTCCGTCTCCAGGTACTTCATTTCCTTTCTCAAGCCTAACTGGTTGAGCCAAGAGGCTGCTGCCCTGTCCCCCCTGCTCTAGCGCTCGAGGCTTGCCATTTTCGTCCCTGTTTCATGCCCGGTGTCTTTTTTTCCAGACCTTCTTTTGGCACCTGCATCAAAACCGGGTACACCTAATCTGTCAGTCGTTGACTCTGGTTCATAGGTTCCCTCGTGTTTCCCACCAAGTTCCTCCGGTAAGACCGCCTTCCACCGCCCGCCGAAAAGCTCCTTCTTCAGCATCGCCAAATGATTTCCGGCTACGAAAGATTCGTCAAACTCTCCCTCCCCCTGACAGGAGCTCATCTCCGAGCCCGACCCTGTGTACTGCCCTTGATTCAGTCCATCTTTCCATTCTTCTCCCTCCTCCGTCACCTTAATGTGAAACAGCCGGTCATCTATGGCTACCTTTACCACTTCCTGTATTGGCTCAAAAGCCTTCCGTGAGATAAGCACGCATGCTACATCAAACCTTTCCTTCCTGGTCGTCCCCTCTCCTACTCTTACCATCTCGCCATAGGGCGCCACTAGAGTCTGAAAGAACTTTTCCCTCCATACATGCAGCGGGATACCATAACAACCCAACCATACCCGTCTCTCCGTGTCTACGAGACCCGACTCCCACCTGGTTATCAACTGAAACCATGTTTGTACCCATTCATATCTTCCTTCTACCACTTTTTGCAGCGTTCCCGACTCCCCTTCCTCCAACAAAACCTTGTTTCCTCCCATTGGTGTGGCTTTAACGTCGTATATACCCTGCTCGGCCAGAAATTGCTGCATCCTGAAGGCTGTTCCTTTGCATACCACTTCTCCAACATAAGCTGCTTCCAACCTCCTCACCGCCTTTTCATCTGCTTTAAAAGTGATAACCATCTTTGCTTCTCCCCCCCTCATGTCCCCTTTGGTTTGGGTACAGACCTTGTTCTGGGTACAAGCCTGGGTCCGCCTTCCATTGTTCTGATTATACCTCTCCGCAGAGAAGCCAGTAACCTTTGCATACGACTGCATAACACTACCATTTTGATCGCCTATCACCGGTCCGTTTGGATATGCCTGCACTTTTCTTAGCTTCCCTAGCCCCTTCGGCTCCATGGCATCCACATTCGCCTTTTTTATCATTCTTAATTCGAATGTCGGCCTATTCACCCATAGCTTCTCATTACCAATAAAGATACTGTCCAACTTAATCCCTAGTAGGTGATCGTCCGTCACCTCTATAAACCTCACAAAACCAAACCGCCTCCCCTTTTTATCGACTTTTTTTGGTATATAAACCTCCTTCACCACCCCGTATTTCCTGAAAATCTCCCACATGTCTCTCGCCTTATAGTTATCAGGGAAGTGTGTGAAGAAAAACGAAGTTAGTTCTTCCGTGCCTGATTCCATTGTGCCATTTTGAGTTTGTCTCCCTCTGTTCATTTCCATTCCTGCTACCATACAATCCTTTCCTCCTTCTCCGGACCTCTCTCCAACCGAACTCATCCTCTACAGCCTCTCTGTTTATTTCCATGTCTCTCTATCTTAATTTGCACTTGCATATTTCGCTAATTTACAAATCAAACCACTAAGATCGATCTTCTTCTCTATAATCAAGTAGAGGAAAATCTAGTGGATCGCTCTAGGATAGACTGGTCTTTGGTAATATGCATGATTATATATAATGTAGCATCTGTCAGCATAGAAACTAACATTGGTATTTGGTAATTCAGATCACGCATACAGCAGTATTATTACTTCAATTATAATAAGATTCTTACTTATTCATATATATAAAAAACTCAAATATAAGTAAATATATAATAAATTTTGTTTTATTAGTATTATTATTGTTGGGTCAAAGGGAGATACACAAGGAGACACACCTTTTAAAACCCAACTATCGACTCTAATACTAATTGTTTCGACAAACAGAGGGGTTAACTGGAGAGATGTACAACAATGAAATATGAACTCATATATAAAAGAACATGGCACCACTTTCGGCCCAAAACCTTAAGGTATTAAGTTATGAATTTTTTTTAATTATATATTACTCAACTTCTCTATTTCTTACCAATGTGATACTTCAACTCACACTTGCACTCCAACAATTATTTCTAAAATTCCTTCCATTGATTATTTCTAAAATTTGGTAATTTAGGAGGCGACTGACTTTAATAATTTTGGGTGGAAAGGTTTATCTTTGTCTCAAATATGTTATCTCATTTTCTCAATCTTTTATTTTGTTCATCCAATGCTCTCTTTTGTTCAGCCAAAGTTCTACTTTGTTTTTCTCCAATTGTGATGTCATTGTGGTGGCACACCAATTTAATTAAATTAGTCCAATTACGAAACGATCAATAGTAATTCCATTTGACCTTAATTTTCTGAAAGTAAGTTTTGAAACGATAGGTGTTAATGATCTTATACCAATCAGAAAGGATTCAAGCCACCACCTCCTGGTAAATCGAAGGGCACGTATTTGCAAAATCATGAAATATAGCATGGAATTAAAAGAAACATCTCTTAAATTTTTCAAAGAAATAGAAATAATCAAGCAGAAAGATGTCTCTTAAATTTTGTATCTTATGATAAAAAAATGAATTAACGTGAATCTTTTGATTTGTATCATTAACATAATTTGTTTTTTAGTTTTCTTTCATCGATTCTCAAGAAAAAATCAAGTTATCTAAGCTTAAATTGTTACATGAAAAGAAATTAAAGGAATATTTTTCCAAACTTATTTTATATTCCATTACTTTATTTATTTTATAAGGCTTCTAGTTAAATTGTTCTATATTTATAATTATTATAATCTAAATGTAGAAAATATTATATTAATAAAAAAATGCATTTTAGTAAGTAATAAACAATTTATAACATGCCCTAATACAGAGTAGTATATTTCTTAGAGTTATTTTCTTTTCATATGTGAGTTTTAAAAGAATTTTTTCTTTTTCTAAAACTAGAGTGAATTGGCATTAAGTGTTAGAGTAGAGGCAGACGATGTTTTCGGAAGTTACATTAACTTTTGTAACATACAAAATTATTACTATAGTTAATTATAATTTTTTTTATTTATGATGTTAAATATTATTGAAGGAAATTTTAAGATTAATTTTATTTTTTAATTAAATAAATAAAATTAAATTATGACAACTAATTTTTTAATCTGCCTAAATTTAGACATTTTCACTTACTATGATGAGTATAGAAAAAATACTATTTTATGAAAGTTGATTAAATTTATTTTCATATGAAAATATATTTATTTTTAATTAGAAAGTAAGAAAATTATATTTTTAAAAGGTATAAATGTCTTTAGGTTTAAACATGTTTTAGGTTCTCAATAAATTTATGAATTTTGTTTTTGATTTCTATTTATTTTTTGAAATTTGATCCTAATAAAATTTGTATTATGTTTTTTGTCACTAAATCTATTTAGACAACACTATAAAAATATAGTTCTAAAAATATATGGTTTAGATAGCGGTTTAGGACAAAAATAAAAATAAAAAATTTATCATTGAAACGAAAAATACAAAATTTATTAATAACCGAAAACAGAATATAGTAATTTTTAATTCTAAAAATATATTTAAGCCTATTTTTTTATATAGTGTTAATCAATATGTAGCATAATTAATGATTTTGGGGCAAATACATTTTGGTATAGGAAGTCCTTAGAAGGAAAGAAGGATAAAAACAACAATAAAAATGGACAAGTTGGACAAAATTTAAAGGAGTTATGCATGGTTGTGCATATTTAACAATGTCAGATTATACTTCACTTACGAAATCAGCACGGTCACGCTTCACTATGAATTGTAACATTTATAAATATAAATTATCCCCTATGCAATTATATCTAAAAAAATACTTAAAATCATATATATTAAAGAAATTAGTTTTTATCTTTAATTTCATTTTTTTCAACTAAAATATAATATTATTTTAAAATGCTTCCTTAATTAAGATATAATATTATAGCTAAAAAAATTCATAATTGTAATTAGATAAACGAAATGTTAGAACTATATAATAACATCAAATACAGTAAAACTAGTTTGATATTTTTATATTTGAAACTTTTTTTTTATGAGAGAATATGATCCATTTTTAGAGTAAAAGACTATCCATTTTTCTTAAATTTTAATTCGTATATAGACTAAAAAAAATGCAAGTAAAGTCTAAGTTTAACCAAGCACGAGTTGAAACAAAAGCTAACACCGAAGCTAGGATTCTTTCATTTAACATTAAATATAGTCGAAAGCATATGGATGCATTACATTGACAAAAGTTTTATTAAAAGAAGTAGATGCATCTTGAATGCCACACCACACTTTATCACTTGGCAATTGCAACGGGCATCTTCAAGAAGCTTTTAAGTTCCTCAGAATGAGAATTAAAACACCAACCATAATCCATGTAATGATTGGGATAACGAGCACAAAAGTTGCCACTTCCTTTTTTGATGCATTCATCATTAGACTGGCACAAGTTGGGATGTTCATCGACCATCTTTGCAACAATAAATATTTTAATAATAGTTTTAGTATTTTTTAATATTTTAGTATTTAAAAACTAAAAAGTTTATTTAAATAATATTTTTTAAAAATAGTTTTTGAAACAGTTCTAATTTTTTAGTTTTTAAAAATTAAAAAATAAGAACCGTACAAAGTAATTTTGTTTTTCAGTTTTTTATTATTTTTTTTAAAAACTTAAAAATACAATCAAAATATATTGTTTTCTACTTTTTATTAATAAAAATTTAATAAATATGAACAATTTCTTTCATTTTTATATTTTAAAATAATTTTTAAATAACACTTGTGGAACAAGTGTTTTTGTTTTTAAATAATTTTTAAAAATTATTCTTGAAAATTCTTTTTAAAAATTAAAAAAAAAAACCAAATCAATTAAATCCTAAATGTTTTAATATTTATATATATTATATTGCTTTTAGGAAAAACGATGTATACAACTTAAAAAAGATTACCAACGAGCCACTGAGCTTTTTATTAAAAAACATGTAAAAAGAATGTTTTTAAGTAAGCGTTTTAGAAACAGCTATCTGTCGTAGTGCAAAAAGTGAACATATTATCAAACTACTAAAAGTAAAACTAGAAACTCAAAATGAATTCATTAGAGTGAATAAATTCTTTGTAATGGATTGAAATTTATGTAAAATTCGCTTGTCATTAAATTATAGTTCTATAATTTTAAAATTTTGACTAAATTTCAACTATAGAGCGTCTTAAGAAGTGTGTTAAAGGTATGTGATGCTCGAACTCCTCAATTATAACAAGCGTTTCATCCTACATGGCAACTGAATTGATGTTCTAATTAATAATCCAAAATTTATCCTCTATTGTTTCCCATGAAGAACAAGAAATTATGTTCTGATTAGGATATATATTTGTGGTGCATTGTTTCACTTGTCCTTTGGTGTAGTGTGTATCCCATAGTTGTAAAATATAAATTTAAATTTTTTAAAATAAATATATAATTTTTGGAAAAAAAGTAAATATTAATTAGAAATCATGCAAGAAAGGAAAGGAATTGTTTTGTTACTTTTGCACAAGCCATTGTTTTGTTACTTTTGCACTTCGAATTTGTTATGAGTTTTGCTGTGGCAGTTTCTTCATACCCGTAGCAATTTATAGGCTCATTCATTGCACTTTTTTTTCTGGGTAAGTGATGTGATAATATTTATTTTTTTTTTATTTTCTAGGGAAACTTGCACTATAATATTATATTTATTTGTATGAAAGATCTTTTTTACCATATAAGAGTAACTATTGAGTAAATTTTATAACGAGCAGAAGTTGGTTCAATAGTCTATGACCAATAGATTTACATGTAACTCATTCTACAAAACTTGTAATACGTGAAACATGGTTTACACATATTCTGTATTATAAATGATTCCGCAACCATGTTACAAAACTTGTGGAAGTCTCTGGGTAAACTTACAGAAAAATATCAAAATACTTTTTTCTTAAAATAATTTTATCTCATTTTAAATTATCATACAAAATTTAACATATATCTAAAATTACTACACAATAAGTCAGAAGACAATTATTAAGTAAAATGAAAGTACTCATTACTTAATAATTAAATCTTAAATGTCATTACAAATATAATTTCAATTCTCAAATATAAATAAAATAGTTTAAAATTCACATAAATAAAATATAAATATAATAAAATATAAAATCTCAATTATTAAAAGTGATGACAAAAAAAATATTGATTTTTTGCTTCTTTTTACTTATGATACCTCAATTTTTTATTAGTAATATTATTTTTTTATTAAAAATTAATGCAGAGCTGTTAAATTTGAAAGTTTTGTAAATCAAACTTAAAAAATCTACGTATCAAAATTTAAAATTTTAGAAATCACATATCTATGATTAGCTATCAAATTTGAACTCAAATACCCATTTGTAACGTGATCTCAACCATAGGGATTTATCTAAAACTTTGGTTGAAAAAATTGGAGTTAAACAATCTCATCTTTATTCACAATTTTTTTAATGATCCTTATTCAAATATAAAATTAATATAAATGTCATATTTTTAATTTTATTATTAATATATAGTTAATATTATCTTGTATAATATTTAAGGTGTTCACGTATATTTCTCCCGTATTATTTATTTCAAAAGTTTAAACACCATGATACATACACTACATGTTTTATATTAATATTTCTTTACATACTATTTTTTACTATATTTTGTAATATCTTTAATATTTTACAAAATGTAAATAAGAAATGGATATATTTATTAGTCTAAATATAAAAAATATTTTTCTTATATATAAAATTAATTCACTATACCATTTGTTTTATATGTGCTAGATTGTTAGGTTTTAAATACTTTTTATACTTAAAATCATAAATATACCAACTACTAATTTAAATATTAAAAATATTATAAAATATTTTCAAAAAACTATAGTAAGAAATCGAATAAATAAAATAAATACAACATAAAAAAATATTATTACATATAAAACATGTTATGTATGAAGTAGAGTAAAGTCCAAAAGTGGTCTGTAAAATATGTTAAAGATAAATAATAGGTCCTAAAAAATATTTTTCAGCATATCGGTCTTTTAATTTTTTTTAATGTTATGCATGTTACTTTCGAAAACATTTTAAATAGTTTTTTTAAAGTTTTTAAAAGCATTGTCTATAGTGTTTTACAGTCCATTTTACATAACAATAAGAGACTAATTTATTTAAAATTTTATTTGTAGATGTAATTTTAAGGAACCAAAATAATAGTTTATTCGTATGTATCATGTATGATATTTTAATCTTATAAATAGATAATGAGATATATGTATATATAAATATCGATTAAAATAAGATATATATCTTAATCTTATTGGTAGATTAGGATGAAGTTATTTAATTTTAATCTATCTTTACGTTGGATGGTTTAAACAAAACCCGTGAATGTGATAATACTTTTTTATTTCTCGGGCAACTTGAGCCACAATAAAATATTATATTTATTTGTACGAAATATTTTCTTTACCTAATTGGGACATAGTAATCCTAATAGTGACTAGTGAGTAGCTAGTAGCTAGTGAGTAAAGTGTAATGTACTTTAGCAGTTTATAGACACATTTATCGTATTGTTTTCCTCAATAAGACATCAGACGTGTCATGTGATAGTAACTTTTTTTTGTCATGAAACTTATGCACCCCCACAATAAAATATTATAAGGATATTTTTTACCAAACAGGAGTATATTCAATGCTGCACATTTTCCCTATTTAATAACGAATAATTATCATGTCTTTTCGTAGAGGAATTAAGCCGTAATTTAGTAAAATTAGTTAAAAAGTTAGATAAAACTGAAAAATTATCTTAAAGTTGAAAAATTAGTTTTAGGCATTTGGTATAACTAGTTGATGAACTAAATAAAAGTTGTAAAATAATAAATAAAAAGTATTTAAAATAATTAAATATGCAATACAATATATTTTAATAATATAAATTAATTACATATTGAAATTATAAATTTTTATAATTACATGAGTTTAATGTTTATGCATTGATAGTATAATAGAGTTTTACAGTGTTATTTATCACAATTCCTCATTTATATGACTCTTTGTGTATTAATTAAAAAATTCAACAAAAATATCATAATAAAATATTGTGATTGAATGAAAAAGTAAAACTTTTTTTACACTCCAATTGCATAACCCTTTATCTTAATTATATATTTAAATTATATATTACTGTAAATACATTAAATGAAAGAGAGATAGATTATGCCATGTAGGGTGGGTATATGGCCTTGGGCCTCCAGACTTTCAAGCCTGTGCGGGTTTTGAACCCTTTTCTTAAGAATAAGAATTGTAGAAAAACTTTGAGTCTGGTCTGCGAAACCTGCGGGCTTTGCGGCCTAAGTTCTCGGTCTCAGTGACTCATGGCTAGTTTAAAGGGATAAATTTGTCATTTTGACTATTATTTTGTGTTAATGTTGTGACTTTTTTAATTGTAAATTGTGACACATTAGACTTTTAATATTGAAAATATTTAGTATTTTAGATTATTATAAATAATAATATAATTTTTAGTATGATATATTATAGTTTATAAAATATTATAATCTTTTAAAATTATTTTTAAAAAATATATGTCTATGCGGGCTCTTGGACTGTTCTGTTAAGTCTACAGGCATCACAAACTGTATATAAACTCTTTAAAAAACCAATTTATTTTGATGGATTGTACGAACTTATCCGGTCCGTTTAAAATACGGGTTTCACGAGCCGGGTATAAACAGACCGGATAAACCTGTATACCCACCCCTAGTGCCATGTGAGAAAAGATAATTAGTGGGAAACAATTCATTACCTAATGAAGGATAAAATTATAAAAGAAAATTTGCGTAAAAATAGGAGATCTTTTGAAAAAATTAAGTTGATTAGCTTTACCAAAAATCTGGTAGCTACTTTAAAATAGCTCCTAATTTTATACTTAAAAAACGGAATTAAAACTATTTTAGTTAACTTTTTAGCTTTTAGATAAACCAAACAAACTCTAACATTTAAATTTTGAATCAAATTTTAAACAAAGTAGACTTTTAATAATTATGTCTTGGTCTTTAAAGTAGTTTAAATAATTTTAAAAAAATTAAAGCGTTATTTAAATCGTTTTCAAGAGTAATAATATATATAACATTTTAGAAACATATTTTTCGGAAATCAATTACTCATTTGAAGGACCATTTTATAGATTTACTCATTTTGATCAGGAGAAAAAAACAAGTTGATTCAGCAGTCCGTGACTATTACAAACACATAGTAGTGCGTGTAATCTATACTGCTATGAATAATATGTACATGGCTTAATTACATATAAACTATTAAAATCTCCCAATTTTTCTTCTTTTTTTTTTTCATATTTAGGTTCTCAATTTTTAAATCATAACCTTATGTTTCATAGTTTTTAACATTTTTAAACATGATAATAATTTGAGATTAATTTAATGACATGCCATATTCTTTGTAATTAAAATTACATAATTAAAAAATACTGGGTAATTAATTAAATCTCTTTAAATAACAGAATATATGTTCCGTCCTTAAATTATTGTTATGTATGTGATAATTAATGTTTATCACTTAACTATCAACCCTAATTTTATAACCACAGATAAAAAGTTCAAAATTTTTAAAATATAGATAGAAAGATTTTAATTAATATACATTATAAGAGTTATATAAATAAAGAGTTGTGTTATTGTAATACCAATTTATTATTTATTTGATTTTTAAGAAAGTGATAATGTCAACAAATTTATTTTTTATTTTTTTAATTCTCTTGATAGGGCTTAAAATAGTATTAGAGGGTTTATCATAACTCACAAACAGTTATACCCCTTGATGTCAACAAACTTAATTAAATATATTTATATATATAAAATAAAGGGTTATGATTAAATAACTTTATAAATTTTTATAATAATATGCATGGTTTTTGGTCTTTGATTGAATTCATTTATTAAATGAATAACATATTTTTAATAAATTTAAAAAGGATATATCATAATTTTGCATATTTAAAAATGATATATTAATTTTATTGGGTTTTACTTATCACTTATTAAGTCCTTTAGCGATTTGTAATATATTGTAATAAATCATATGGAGAATTTAAAACAAAATTTGGTAAAAGATTTTTCTGAATTTACTGTTCTAAAAATGTACAAAATATGAGTATTTGAGTATAAGACGTAACATTAAAAAATATACACTATATATATATATATATATATATAAAATTTCTTTAGTAATATTTTTTTCTTCTAAGACGTTAGTTTTTTTTCTTTTTATTTGTCGGCGTATTTTCTGTTACTTTGCACTTTTTATCTTTATCATTCTTCATATCTCTCACTAATCAATATGGATAATTTACAAAGACTATAAAACCATACTTTACAACAAGTTATAAGGTTTAGTTCTCTATTTTTTTTTTTAAACGGGCTTTTAATATAAAGTTTAGGAACAAAATTCATAGGAGCAGGAGGAGAGGTATTAGGTTGAAATCTTTTTATAAACAAAACTAACTTTAATAATTAATATTTTTCTATTGAAAAGATAAAAATAAAATATTAAAAAATATTATTTTTATTTAAAAAATAAATGTAATATTTCTTATATCAATAAAATTTCAACAATTTAAAAGCTAAATCTTCTCTTGTAACTACATTATAATACTGTATATCATTTGTTTAAGTTATATAAATTTATTTTCAAATATATGGATAATTCATATTATAATTTTTTTATTAAATTTAATATATTTTTTATAACCCATACTTAATTTAATATATTAATTAAAAATAATAATTTAATTTAAAGTTTATATTTAAACACTTTATAAAATATATATTCTAGTTTCATCATTATCGTTATCATAAAACATATCTTATCATTTTATGTTAAATTTAAATTTTTATTAATATACTAACTTTCAGTATTAATCTCTTAATAATTTAAATTTTTTCTCTTCTTTTATCATGTTAAATATATTCAACATAAATTTAAAATGTAACACATAAAGAGAAAACTTAACACCAACAAAATTATATTTATAGTCACATGTCATATTAATTTAGATAAATTAAAAAATAATTATGCAAATAATAAGATAACATCAAATAAAATTATCTATACTATTAATAAAGAAAACACCCCGTTTTGATGTCCACTTCTCAAAATAACTATTCTATTCTTATAACTATTTAAAAATTAAAAAATAATTGTTGTAGGAGGGACTAGAACCCAATACCTCTTCCTCCCCCAAAATTATGTTTTGTCACTAGATCAACCTTATAACTTTAAGCAAAAATATACTTTAAAATATTAATATACAACATATATAATTGTCCTACTATATCTATATAATCTATAATATATGATAGTATATTATATACTATATATTTTATAATGAGAATATAACCTTTTAATACCCACATTTTATGACTATTTTAACTTTCTAAACATTTTATGATTGTTCTCACTTTCACAAATATAACTTTCCGTATTAATATACGCACATCTTCACTTTTTACCTTATCACAAATCAATCTTTCTTAAACATCATTAATATATGTATGCCTTTCATGATAAATATTTTAAATAAACATACAAATAGTCAGATGCGAAAATATTTGAGTTCTATTCAAACTCTCTTTTTTCCCATTTTCCGAATCATTGCATATTTGACATATCCATTGATGATCGAACATGTTTCTATCATGTTATCATAAACAAAAAATATAGAAAACTAACAAACTATATTTCAAAACATGTCACATAATAATTTATTTCAAAACAGTGAATTATTTATATTTTATCATATTATTATAACAGATATTAAATTAGAACTCTAAAATTGTTATAACATATTAAAATAGAAATGCAAATACACAGGTGCGACAATACCTATGTTTTTGCTAATATTTTATGATATGAATATGACCTTTTGGTGTCCACATTTTATGATTATTTTAACCTTCGAAACATTTTATGATTGTTCTCACTTTCACAAATATAACTTCTCTTTATTAGTATAAGCACATCTTCACAATTTTTACCTTATAAAAAATCAATCTTCCTTAAGCATCATTAATATATGTATACCTTTCATAATAAATATTTTTAATAAACATGCAAATACATAGATGCAATAATATTTTGAGTTCTATTCAAACTCGTTCTTTTTTCCATTTTTTTGAATAATTACGTATTTGATATATCCATTGATGATCTTATATGTTTCTGTCATGTTATCATAAACAAAAAATATAAAACTTAACAAACTATATTTGAAAACATGTAACACAATAATTTATTTCAAAACAGTGAATTATTTATATTCTATCATATTATAACAAAAGATATGAAATTAAAATCATAAAATTATTATAACATATTAAAATAGAAATGTGAATACACGTGTTTTTGCTAATTTGAAATAAAAAAAAGTTGTACCATGTCTTTATATTGTTAAAGAAAGATACGAAATGCACATAAGTTTGCTAAAACCGTTCTTTGAGAAAGGAATTTTTTTATTATTTTATTTTATCATGAAAATGAAAAAGGTGACAAAATAACCTCCACACGGCCAAAGGCTGCCGAATTAAATTTGCAAGCAACTTAAAAGTTCCTATTAAATTAAAAAAAAAAACTTAAATAAGTTTTAAAATTTCACTAAAAATCACTTTTAGTTCTTAAAATTAAAAAAATATTCTTTTTAGTCTCTGATTCACTTTTAGTTTTTCTTCTCCTATTAATGCTTTTAAAATATTGTTGACATAAAACATATTTTTGTACTCGTGAATCACTTTTTTCCTCAGCCCTATCCTCTTAATTTTTAATTTTACATCTGACATAATCAAATGCACCGAAACTTATAAACAGACAATATGTTAATACAAAAAATAAATTAATTTCAAAAACTAAAAGTATTTTTAAATTTTAAGGACTAAAAAAAGATTTTTGATAAAACTTTAGGAACCAAAAACTTATATAAACCTTAAAAAAACACTTTGAAAATATGTCATAATATTATTCAACAACCCCACATATTTTAAAAATATGTATCTAATAATTGTCTTTTATAGTTTGCTTTTCTCTAATATTCTTATCATGATGTTTCTCCTTTGTATTGTTTTAGGCTCAACTAGCACAATATTCATATGTACACATGGATTATTATTGTGTACAATTGTTACTTGATGATATTTAAAAAGTATAAAATTTTATGATTTATATAAGTTTTTTTTCCTAAAATTTCACCAAAAATCACTTTTGGTCCTTCAAATTTAAAAATATTTTTTAATCCTTAAAATTAATTTGTTTTCAACGTGTTTTTATTGCTTCCAACAGTTGCCTGCCACTCCAACGATTACTTGCCAGTCTTGCTTGATAAAGAGGCTAGTAAGGGGCGAAGGCTTGTACCCATAAGCTTGGGCCAGTTGTAGTGAAAATTTGTCGATTTCCCCCCTCCCCTTCACACATGATTAATTAGCCTTGCGAACAAAGTTGTTAGAAATCGTTATCGTCATTGGTATTAATTGTATTCAACGCATTTTTATTGCTTTCAATGATTACCTACCACTCTTGCTTGATAAAGAGGCTAGCAAGAGGGGCAAGTCTTGCAGCCATGAGCTTAGGCCTCGTGGGCTAATTGTAGTGCAAATTTGGTGATTTCCCCCTTTTCCTTCCCGCATGATTAACAGGCCTTGCAAACAATGTCGTTAGAAATTGTTATGGCCGTTGGTATTAATTGTATTCTATGTGTTTTTATTGCTTCCAACGATTACCTACCACCCCAACTACTAATTAAGGGGTCTAAGTGTGCAACCTGATGGTTCCTAATGCCAAACATGTGACGACCCCAATTCTTAACTAAAAGTATTTATCAAATGTGAGAGATTTTCAAAATTTGATCTTACATATAGAATCATAATCTTCTTGTAAATATTGTAAGCAAAAATATAATGTATTACAAACTTCATTTGAAATGTAAATACGTTAGTTGTTATAGCTATTCTTTAAAAGTTCTAATTTTGAGCAGTGGACTCTTTACGAGTATAAAATTACTTGAACATCAAAGAGTAACTCGTTTATAAATTCAACATATTTAGAGGAAATCCTCTTAATCCTTCAACATAGCCTGCTGATCAGGTTTATCTTCTATTCGTACCACGAACATATATGAAAAGAAACACATGAAAGAAAACACACGAAAGAAGTGAGATTTTTATAAACCATCAACGTTAATCTTAATAAACTTAACAAACAATGAGGGTTTAAGGTTTGAGCTATGACTCGATCTTAAATAACTCAGTATATGAACTCAATTTCACTCTTCTTGATATTTGAACTCAACCTCACTCGACTCTATGGATGAATCTATAAACAATCCGTGATGATTTACACCAATCATTGAGGATATATTTGGAAAGTGATTGGTAGTCGTATATATCTCTCTAAGATGGTAAAATCATTATCTCAAGAAGTCAGGCTATCTTCCTATAACATAATTTTGGCTACTTGCCAATAGCAATATTCTGGCTACTTATGCATAACAATATTTTGGCTACCTATCCGTCACAAAATATAAATGACACTCTTTAAACCCGAGAAAGATATATACTACACAATCTTAAGGATGTTGAGTATATGGAAGGTTTTAGATTTATGAATATTCTATCCCAAGTGCTAACATGGACTACCCTGAATATTCATCTACCTGATGAACATTTTTAGCCCATGTGCTAAAATGGACTACCCTGAATATTCACCTACCTGGTGAATATCCTTAGTCCGAGTGCCCACATGGACTTCTTGAATATTCACCAACCTGATGAACATCCTTACCCTAAGTGCTAACATGGGATAACCTAAATATTTATCTATTTAAAACAAGCTTAGGACCCAACCTGATCCTTTCCTTTCATCTCGTAGTGTACCAAACTATGACTTTCCAAAACATAGAACTCATACACATGCATGGTAAAATTACGAGGGAACCTAGGACTTTGCTAAGTTCATCTCACAACATCTCTACATAATCCCCAAAAATCACTAGACTTGACAAACAATAAGGCACACATTACTTCATATATCAATCATTATTCACAAAATTATTTATAAATCATTCTCAAAGAATTAAAATGTCATAAAAGACATAAAAATTAATTTCTCATCTCAAAATTTCTATTGCATGGATAATGATTAATAACAATAATAATACTAATATAAGTATAAAATTTATTCGTTTTTCATACTAAAAAGACATTTTTTTATGTGGAAGATCAGGTTAAATTTCAACCACAGAGCATACTTATATTACCCTTTATAAAATTAAAAATATGATTTTGAGAAATATAATTTTTATCATAAAATTTTCATAACTAAACTTTACACACAATCCCTTAAATATTTTATAAGATATAAATATATTTTACTATGAACATTCAACATATAATTAATAATGTTTTGAATAAAATATAATATACACATATATAAAAATATCATATAGTTATTAATAATTCTAAAAATAATAATTTTTGTAAATCAAAATTGCATAAACCAGAGTTTTAATAATTTAATTTATGATGGAGAGAAATAAAAATTAATATTTAAAGCAAATCTAAAATAAATAATAGAAAAGAACCAGAATCTATATTATATGAAAATATTATGATGAAATATATTTGTAGAAAAGGATCAAAATGTAACTTCTGAAAAATATGTCAAAGGATAGAATAAATGGTAAATAATAACAGAAGAGCAGACTACAATGTCTAGAGAATAACTTAAATAATAATAGCGATACCAATAAAGGACCAAATTTAATATCTAGAGGATAAGTGAACAAAAAAGGACCAAATGGTGAGATTTAGAGGATGATACCATGATAAATAACAAAAGAACAGAAGATAATATCTGAAGAATAATAATAAAGGACCAGAAGTGATATTTGGAGAATATTAATAAAGGATTAGAATTAACATTTGGAGAATTTGATAAGGGACTATAAGTAATATCTAGATTATATTAATAGAGGACTAGATGATGACATCAGAATAATAATAATAAAGTTCCAGATTATAATCTCTGGAGAAAATAAAAGTTAGAATAAATAGATATTATGGAATAATCATTTAAACATATGAAAATCAAGGTTAGAATATTTAGTATACTAATGAACAACCAAACTTATAGTCACAAATGAAAATTTGGTATTATGAGTAATAAAAGTAACGATAATCAAAATAATAAGAATAGTAAAACATATATGTCTATTAAGATTAACACCACAAAAGTTTATAAATTTTACTCCTTCCTTATCCTAGTAAGAACTTGAGGAAGAATCACGAAGAAACTTTAAAACTTAATCCCAGTGTCAAGAATCTATTTTTCTTTCCTTCATTTCGCTAATGGCTTTCTCTATTTATAGCCAAAATTTAGGCCTTTTTGTTGAACGAATTTTGGTCGCTAAGCGAATTTAACAAAAAAATAAATCCAGTTAGTGATGAATGGTCATTGAGCAACATTTAACATAATTTTGTCTCACATTTCTTAGCGATGGAGCTTCGCTAAGTAAACATCCTTTGCTTAGCAAAAAAAATACTTAATAGTGAAAAAACTCTCACTTAGCTTAGCGATGAAGTTTTGCTAAGCGAGTGTCGCTAGGAGAACATCTTTCGCCGCTTAGACAATAACAATTCTTAATGATGAAAAAACTCTCATGTCGCTAAGCGATAAAGTTTCACTAAGTGAGTATCATTGATCGAGCACCCTTTGCTTAACGAATAATAATTCTTAATAGTGAAAAAACTTATTTCATTCTGTGAATAAATTTCGCTTAGCAATTTTTTTTTTTCAAAAAAATATTTTTGTTTCAGAAAATTCTTTAAAATTGCAATAATAAGTTATGTAATGCCTCTTTTATAATTTAGCAACATTATATATTTTATTTTACCTAGTTACACCACTTTTTGATAATGTATTACTAAAATTCTGAAATGGATATAATTTGATAATATCTATTTCTAATTTCTAAATTAATGAAATTCAAACAAGTTATATAATAATCTAGTCATTAAAAATGGGAATGCTACAAGACACACCTCAAAGTTTTCTTCTCTTTGCTTCTTTCTCCCTTTCTCTCTGCCTCTCCAATGGCTACCTAAGGGGTCTGGGTGTGCAATCTTGGGAGAATTGCAAGATTACTTGGATAAGTACATGCCTCAGGAAGATCATTTTTACATCTTTGCACCAGAGTTTACAGGCCTTTCACCAACAAGGCTTGGTAAAAAGGCTAGCAAGATGGGGAAGTCTTGCATATATAAGCTTGGGCCTTTTGGGCTCGTTGTAGTGCAAATTTGTTGATTCCCTCCCCTTGCGCATGTGATTAACGGGCCTTACGAGAAAAACTGTTAGAAATCATTATAGTCGTGGGTTTGATTTTACCGTTGCGTGATTAAATTCAACTAAAATGTAGTAATCATATTAGTTGTATTTAACATGTTTTTATTGCTTCCAACGACTACCGGAATGGCCTAGACATGCAACTTGAACACTATATATAGTACCTCTAATTTTCATTGCCAGACACACCTTAGAGCTCTCTTCTCTCTACTTCTTTCTCTTTTTATCTCTAGGTTCTCGTTTCATCCTGAAAGGTTCCTGTTGTATCGGGGAAGACTTGCGGGATTACTCAGATAAATCTTTTGGGAAAGTGCCCCACACACCTCGGGAAGATAATTTATACACCTTTGTACTAGAATTTACAATAGTAATTAATTTAATATCATAGAAAAGAGCATGAGTTCATGAGAATTCAAATATAAAATATTATGAACGATTGAAAAATATTAAATAGTATACAATGAACAAACCATAATCTTATGTAAAATCATGATCACAATTATTATGACTAGTAGATAAAAATTCAACTTGGTTTACATAATATATCAAACTAATCCCTCAATTTTACAGTAGTATTTTAAATTATTTGGTGGTTACGTAGCTTCCCCGCATTGAATTAAGTTATTTTTAATTTTGAACTACATTATTTTATAAAATTAAATATTTTAACAAGATAGACAACATCATCCACACTCTCTTGGTTGCTAGTTTGTAGGGAATGTCATCCACATTTTTCTTGATTCCTTGATTTCTTGGATTCTATATTTTGCTTACTACTTTTCATTCCTAGAATCTCTTAATAATTATGCTATTTGTATTCAATTGAACAATATTCCTTGTTGGCTAATGAGTTCATATATCAGACAGTTTTCCCGAAGTGCAAAGGCAAGTGTGAGAGAATTTGGTGAGCATATTTTTATTCGCACTTTGTACCTTTAATCTTAGCTTCATAGGGCTGTAATTATGGTTAAATCCACTGTTTTAAGTACAATTATAGCTTAATTTAAGATTTTAAGCTTATTGACCTATCTGTATTATTTTAGGGGTATTCACAGGTTAAGTTCGATTAAGTTTAGACAAACACAAAACTCAACCCAATCACAACTCATCGGGTTTAGTTGGGTTGAGTTTCGTTTTTTGACATTAAACCCAACCCAATCCACTGTTGAACGAGTTTGGTTAGATAATTGGATTACCATTTTAAAAAATATTTTTTAAAGAATAAATTGAATGTTTAGAATTTTTTTTATATATTTTTTAGGATATTTTTTTAATAGAATATAATATATAATTGTTGTAACACAAAAATAAATAATAAATTATTGACTCTGATAGTGTGAAGCATAAATTCTCAGAAGAGTTTAAATTATTGGCTAAGAGTTCATTTTTAGTTTTTTATCTATCAATAAACATTAACTAGTTAGAGTGAGAAAGTCTCCTTATAGTGTAGAATAAGCTTAATGCGTGACAGTCTCACCTTAGGAGTTAAAAATTAAACTATGAAAGACATTTTTAAATATAAAATAATAAATAATGATAATAATATAATATTATTATCAGGTTGAGTTGGGTTAGTCTCGGGTTGAACTTCCTGAACCCATCACTTAACCCGTAAGAAATTGAATTTGATCAAGTTGGTTTGGGTTTTACCCAACTAAAAGAAAAACCCAACTCAATCACTTTGAGTTGGATTGGGTCATAGATCACTCAATCCAATTAACACCCGTATATTATTTTACTGATATTTGAAGTTGTGGATTGTCGTTTGGGGTGATTCTAGTGGCATTAAAAAGCTAAGATTCGTGGCTTTATTTTGATATGTTGCACGACTATATTTTACCAAAGGAATGAGGTGTAGTTCACTTATGAAGTTCACGTTCTGAAGTTGAGTGCGAAGCAACATAGTTTTTGGGTAGGTTTAGTATTTTGGGCTTGAAACTTGTTAATCAGAGCCCAGTTATCATTTTCATTAGGGTAATCATGTGGCTTAGCTGAGTGATATATATAGCATATACATTTTCTATCAGGGAACTTTTCCCATTTGGACTTTCGCCACGCACAACTTTTTGAAGAATTCTGTCCTTTAGGATTTGGAGTTTTCTCTCTTTCTCTTCTTCCATGAAAGGCTAAATGTTTGAGGATTTGTTTATTGATAAACCAAAATATTTTATTACCAAAAGAGAGTTAGGCAATAAACACAATCTGCCTAACCATAGCACATGTAGTATACAGAAATTTGAAAATAAACCCTATAATTCCACCCCTAAATGTTCGAGGATTGATTCGATTTCACATTATACATATGACAGATTTTGTTTCTTTTCGTATCCTTTAGAATTCTAGGTTTTGAATTTGAATTGGATTAAATGCTTGTTGATAATTCAGTTTTGTTCTTCATCGTAACTTCATGTGGACTTCCCACTAACTAAGGCCCAAGCAAGGTCTTAAATATGTGTTAATTTTGTAAGCACAATTAGCACATGATTAAGTCTAAGAAGATCCAAACATGGCCCTAGATAAATGAATCTTGGTTTCCTCTAAATTTGAATTTGAATTTTGGAGGGACTCCACATGGCACCTCAAAATTTAAATTCAAAATGAGAGCAACAAACATGTGCCAAGTAGCGCCAACATGAAGGAAAGATGAGAGTTAGGGCTAGTTAGGGGGAACCAAGGGCCTCATATGTCTCCTTGGTGTTATGAGTTGGTTAAAAGGGTCCTAAGATGAATTTGAGTGTGTAGTTAGTAGTAACTACACGTCCAAATCATGCTAAGGCCCAATTAGACAATACACCACACCTAGGAAGTAGTCACACCTCCTAATACAATCTAAGCTAAAAATAAGGCCAAAATACACAACCAAAATATAGATAAAAAAGCCTCCAAAGAACAATTACAAACTAAGATTAATTTAAGCTAAAATAAGAAAACTATGACCTAATCTTGATGTCCAAAAGGAGTTGAGGTCTTCCTTCCTCTCCTTTAGTCATGTCCTTTTCAATCCTCCTAGTCATGACCCTGTGAGATGACCCTTGCTAGATAGGATTGCACCACTCACCCACCACCGTCTCACATTGCACCGTCACAGCATCGTACCACTGCACCACATTGCATTGGACCACACTACTTTACCGTACCACCGTGTTTCACTCTTTGTTAGGTCTTTTTCTTCTCCTACTCTCCCTATTTGGTAACTCTTTCATCTGACTCTATTTTAAGATACTTTCTTTGCCATGTCCTATAAACTTTATTTCAGATGAAACTTAAGCACTTGTATATATTAATTGATTGGAAATAAAATCTAATTCAGAAATTTTGGTTTACTTTTTTGTGCATGTCTGTAATTCTCCAGAACATTAATTAGTCTGTTTTTGTCAACAACGAATTTCTTATTAACATTGCACTTGCATCTAACTTGCCTACCAATAAAGGTCCTTGTACTTTGATATTTGTACTTGATTTTATTGACATTTGTCTTCTTGTAGTGCTTTTATTTATATGCCATTGTATTCCAATTATTATAGTTATAGTCATGAATTTGTACTCGTTATGAGTATGACAAGTCTAAATATAGCTCATTTTTATTAAAGCTCTGATCAACTTACATGCCCTAGTAGCAAAAATATATTGGTTGAGACTTTTATTTCATCTCATAGTTTCACCTATCAGGATAATTTTTTAGCTATGCCGGAATTATCAATGTTATAAAACGATTGATTTTCCCAATGGAACCCCTAAAGCAAATTAGATAATAAATATAGAGAAACTTCACTATCACATATGCGGCAATAAATAATATAACCCTCTCTTTTCCCTAATTGCAATTGGAAACTTATAACTCTCACCAACAAATGTGGTTCCTCTAGAATAACCATATTTTCTTGAATACAATGTGTGAGGACCGAAAATTTAATGTGAAATGATCTATCCTATTTGTGGGAAGAAGAATCACATTAATGCACATGCATATTGGTCAATGTATTTAGTAGGTTCCAAACCTAATAAATCACTGTTAGTTGACTTATTAGGTAAAAAAATTCATAGCTTAGTAGTCTTTTACAATGTGGTCAATATCAGTTTTTGAAGAAGCAGTTGCTGTCAAGTTAGAATTGTGAATTTCTATTGTATCTGGTAGAAAGTGTCACCTATATGAAACTCATTATTCTTTGTTAATGGTGGCTTTAAAGATACAATTCATCCTTGTCACTATTCAACAAGTTCCAAAACTCAAATTTGTCGCACACACCTAATTAAGTCTATAGCCATTAATTCTTCAACTATGGAAAATGTATCAATTTATCTAATACATATTTTCTCTACATTAACTAGTAAAGTGAATACAACCTCAATAAAAGAATTTTTTATAGACATGGTAACAAATTGATTCTTAATCACATTGCTTAACAGAGACCTACTATACCTACTTAACAGAGACTTTTGTATACATCCTCATATTGTTTAACAAAGTAATCACTTTGCTCAATCACATTGCCTTATCAAAGTAATCATATTACTTAACAAAGACTTTCTATACTGCTTCACATTGCTTATCAAAGTAATATATGTAACTTGAGTTCACTATATCAATTTTTCTTTATTCTTCATTGTTCAACTTTTCAATTTGCTGGCTAATATCACATTATTTTACATGTAAAATAATTTTTGCTACTTACCCTCCCATTCTCTGACGTCCCTTCCTTCATTTTCATCAATCTTCTCTTTACTTCTTCCATAGCCTCTCCACTATTACCACCTTATTATTATATATTAAAACATTATATATTTGGCCAATTAGAGAAAAGAAAAGGTGAAAGTAAAAAAGAAAGTTTTGAATTAAAATAAAATACGAATCCTAATCATGTTAAAGTTCATTTTACTATTTTTCTGTCTTCTTTGGTGCAAACAACAAGATTTTCAATGAACTAAACCCTCCCATTGATGTTGAAAGGTAGAAAGTCCTACACCTAACGAGGTATTCAAAATTTAAATTTTACAAGTTTTTGAAACTTGACTTTGTCTATTGTATAATTGTATTAGCTCTCAGAACTATATTTTATCCTTCAAGTTGAAAATGCAATTTATAGTGTGCCATGTCATATTGTTTTGGATATGTAAATTGAATCATTTTGTTCCTTACATGTAAAATTTTGTCTTTTCAAAGGTGTGTATTATCTGAAAGGTGTATAGAACTGACTATTACAGCTACAACTCGTGGCTTAAATGAAATTTGGATATCATATAAGGTAAAAGCAATGTTATTATCAATTTACTTCTCTTTGAATATGTGTTTATTTCTCTAAGTGGAATATAGTAATGGTCACTCATGTTTATGATGGGAGGGGTCAGTAAGTCAAGGAGGATGGGAACTCTTAAAAATCATTATATTATAAAGTAAATCTGCTAGATACTTTTGCTTTAGGTTTCCTCTAAGGTTTACATGCTCCTTTTTTATGTTACCTACTCATAACATATTTCTTTCTTTAGGCAAATTATAGTGTAGCCCTAATAGAGTACTCATATACCTATTACAGTAAACATAATAAACATATTTGGGCAGATACGCTTATACAACATAACTAATCTAATTTTTTTATAACAAATTAGAGTTGCAAGCATCATATTAATAATTGAAAATGGTAAATACCATAGTATTTTTTAAATAAATAAATTTCAGGTGATCATCAATTCCAATCCCACGTAATTAAATGCTAGGTACAAAATTTTTAAAATGTTTTTAAACATTCTAAAAGAAACCTATGAACAACGTTACTTTTAAAATTTAAAATTTTCTTTTAGATAAAGGAATTAAACAAAATTAGGTTACGAAAACAAGGAGAAAAAATGGGAGAATTATAGTCAGGGTCAGGGACACAATTTCGTGCATCACTTTGAAAGATAAATGAATGCTTTTCTTTTTAAGCTAGAAGAGTCATGCACAATGTAGTTACGAAAACAACATTTAAATAGTTTAAAAGTATGAGTATATTTCTTTTTATAAATGTAAAAGTAAATTGATTTTAATTGGTAATCTAAAACCAATTTAAGAGAAAGAGAAAATAATGTTTAATTGTTATAAATATCAAACTCAATAACATTGCTTTTTTTATTTGTAAATATAGAATTGCACTTTTGACATAATGAAGCTTTTGCAAGAGTTTGTGGGAAAGAACATTCCGACTATGTACGTGGTATGAGACTTGGAGTTAGGTCATCCTAAATCATTGGATCTTCCTACTCAATGCATTAATGACTTCATTTGAGTCTACTGACAAGATGGAGCAAATGCAAGCAGAAATTGATAGACTTAAGGCACAAGTTACAAAAATAGATGTCCTAAAGGAGCAAATCGTATTTCTCATGCAACACACAAAGGGACATAAGGTAAAGTAAAAAAATTAAATATTTGAATTTTATAAATTGATTATTAGGTTGCTAACCACATGCTTAAGTGGTTACTTTGATTCTATTTATTTTTGTAGTACTGTTGTTCTCATTAGGTGTTTATATAAGTTTGTTCATACTGCACTACTAGAATAATGTTGATTTTCTGCCTTTTTCCTATAAAAAATAATTCACAGGAAATTCTTGAAGATTTTCATGCGAAAAATAAGTGGTAAAAAATATTTCTGCCGATTTTAAAATTCGCAGAAAATTCCTACGGATTTTCCTGTGGAAATATTTTCGTAGGTAATTTTCTGCGGATTTTAAAATCCTCAGGATTATTTGCAATTTTCATATTCGCAGGAATTACCTGCGGCTTTTATATCCGTAACAATTGCCTACGACTTTACCTATGAAGAAACGGAAATTTTAAAAAATAAAATCTAAGAGTAAAATTATAAATTTAATTTATATATTTAATAATAATTTTAAATTTATTTTTAATAAATTACTAGGATTATAAATTAAAAATTAAAAATAATTAAAAAATATAAATTAAGTACTAAAACTATAAATTAAAATTAAATGAAAAAATAAAAGTACAAACTAAAATTAAAAATAAAGAGAGAAATTCAAATAAAGAATTCAAATTTAAATTAAATGTGTAAAATTATAAATTAAAATAAAAACTAAAACTAAAAATTAAATAAAAATTAAAAATCAAATATAAAATATAAAATTAAAAATTGAAAATGAAAAATTAAAAAATTAAAATTTAATAATAAAAAGTAAAAATTAAAACTAAAAATTTAAAATTTAAAATTGAAAATTTAATTTATTTTATATCCGCAAGAATTGCCTTTAATTTATATATATTTAATAATAATTTTAAATTTATAATTTATAATTTAGTGGTTATGCTTCCTAGACACTGCTTGTTTCTGTTCTCCTTCATTGAATTTTTTGTAAAGTTTTGATTATTTGTTTTCGGGATTTGTACTATTTAAGAATGAATTACATTTTGAATCCTCGTATTTTCTGATATTTGATTCCTTCTACAATTCTCATCTTCTGCAATTCTGCCCATAGTTTCCTTTGTTTTGCAGTGATAGAAAGTATATCAATTAATGATGAAATGGATATATAGGAGAATTTGGGACACTGCTCAAGTTTACTATCGTTTTACAAAGGTTCCTTTCTATCAAATCAATTAACTTCTCTTTTCTCCTGTTTCGATCTCCATAAATACAAATATAGGAGAACAATATAATAATAAATAATTTTCTCGAATTAATCTATGCATAAAATGATTTTAGTTCACGGAAAAACTTGTATTAGTTTTCATCTTACTTACTTTCTGCTCTAATAAGTTTTTATGGAGACGGTTATCCAATCATGGCCTAATAGTTTGAATTGGTTGGTTAGATACTTTGATTGCTTAATGCTTGAGTTGATTTGTGTTTTTCTGTTGAGTCCTTGATGCTAATTTAGTTTGTTTATTTGGATTGGACTGTGTGTGTCGAGATTTAAGGTAATATTTTGTTGTCTTGATCTAGGTTTGTAAGCATAGAATTAATGAGCTAATTTTTATTAACTTTTTCGTTGACTCTGTTATAATGTGAAGACTTCAATTATTATAGTTTTTATTCACATCACAGCTTCTCACAACTACGTTTCTATTTCAGGACATTGAATTATGAAAAGAAATAAATGAGTCATTCAAACGATCATCATAGGCTAGGTCAAAACTTGCATCAGGGATTGAAATGAGTGTTCTCATTTTAACTATAGGGTAAGCTTTATGTCCTATAGGTACTGGCCTACATATCTGCCCATGGATTTAGCTTCCTCATTAATTGAATGTTTATCTGTTTCTGCTCGACCTATTGATTGAATCCTCTTCTAACTTTTTGGTTATTATTATTTTTTATTTTTCTCGGGGTAGGTGTACAATTCAAATTATGAATAATTTTTTTTGGCTATTATTATTATTGACTTTTCTCGACTGACAAAATCTAAAATAATTAAGAGTGTGTTTGGTAGAGAGGGGAGAAATAGGGTGGATGGGAAAATGGATGAGTGGAAATCATTGAAAATTAGATGTGTTAGATTCAAGAGAAATAAAGAAGCAATTTTAAGAGAGATATAGAGATGAGTAAAAATAAAGGAGAAATGGTACAAGGTATCCCACTCTTTTTTAAAATCAGAACTTTCATAAATCAGTTCACTAAATAAAAACTTAGTTCATTTCTTATATTATGAAATATGATTAGTTTGCTTTGATTCAAGGTATTATGGAAAAAGTTTGAATTTTTAAAATAAAAAATTTCTTATAAATAAAATAAATTTACTTCATTATAAAAATAATTAAGTCTTTTATTTAATGCATTGAGTGTTACAAATTTATTTTTATTCATAAATGGAACGTTACAAATTAAAAATATTTTAAGGCTTACTTAAATTATATAATAAATAGCATTAATATAAGAGTTGTTTTTTATTAAATTTTTTTTTGTTAACTAGACATGAGTTTGATTTTAAAAACTGATTTAAATTATAGATAATTGTATAATAAATAACATTAATAAAGAAATAATGTGAGCTAATTGTTTGCATGAATCATTACTTCTTCAAAATATCTAAATAAAAAATAAATTAAAACAAGTTTAAAATGTTTGAGAACTCATTAAGACCAAAACAATGTCTCTAGTAACGGAGTGCAGAGCACACAGTCATGTGTCAAACTTAATTAGCTTAAGTTCATCCATCTTTTTCTTTAAGGTTGAAATTCTATTTCATCTAATAGAATTCTCCATGATAGTTTCCAAAGGTTGAATGGCCATTAGATACTGCTCCGTTGGACAATTATAAAATATAAATTATAAATTATAATTAGCAGCTTTAGTGCATGCCATTTTCCTTTGTATATACCGCATATACCTCATGTGGTGCTCAAGAATTAGCTTATCTACATGAAGGACTAGAAATTCAGATATATACCTCATATACTTTCCAAAAGATTAAACGATATTGTTGTTATATAATTAATTAGCAGCTTTAGTGCATGCCATTTTCCTTTGTAAACTTTAGTTGTGTGGTTTATTCACCAATTCAAGCTCTCATATTTTGGTCTTGCTAGAGAAGGACCACAAGGTGATCAAACTCATGTAACCACTCAGTAAGTGATACATATTCTTAAGTGCTCTTTCATATTACACACTACTTAGTTATTAGGAATTTACAATGCAAATAATATCACAACATCCGTTGATCCTTCTCTACATGGAAAATTTACCGTAGAAGAGGCATCAAATGCACTCCAAGTGAGCCTTCTTGATATAGTAAAAGCTTATATTGGTAAAAAGCTTATATGTAGGTTAATGCTTTCATCTTGTATTTTATTGGTGGATTTTTTTTTAACTTGTTTGTGCACATTGATCCATTCTATCTCTAAGAATTCTCTACTTTTCTCCCCAAACTAGAACCTTGGCTTTGACAAGTAGGGGCATTGGAAACTTATTCATATGCTTTGTTAAATTGCATTTAATGGGAGTTGTAAACAATTTATATTCTTGTTTATAGTAAAATTGATTTTTTCTTGGGGTAAGGTCATAATGTGTGGTTGTGTCGGAGGTTATCTTGTTCTTCCCCTAGCTGTATATTATTCATTACTTGTGATTTGACTGCAAATTCATATCATCTATATAGATTACCAATGTCTCTATTTTATTTTATTTGGAAGTAAACTTTGGTTCCAATTTTGGCTTTTAGCATTACTGCATCTGTTACAAGTAGCACGAAAAACAAAAACTGTTAAAAGTGTAATGAAGTACAATTCTATAATTTTTATTTTTATTTTTGGAGAGGGTAGCCAGATTATTACTCAAAATTATGAATAATTTATGGTTGACTTGATTGGATTAATAAAATAAAGTACCCATGCTCTGTTTGAAAAACAAACAATTGGTAATATATCTACCATCAACATTTTTATCTTATATTTTACAAAAAACATTAAATAAGAAATTCAAAAAGGAAGAAGTTATAACAAAAAGGCATAATTGTGATGGAAAAATGAGAAGCTCGGGTTACAATTGAAACAATTACCTAAGAATGTTGTGTTTTTTGTAATTTTAAACATGAGTTATTTATCTTTATTTAACTTCCTTTTCCATTAAAACTGACTTTCTTTTTCTAATAAAAATATTTATTTTATGATATTATTTAATAATTATAATTAAATTATTTAGTATATTTTAAAAAGAAAGTAATAACTATAGTGTAATATACAAATTAAATTAAATAGGATTTCTAGTATTTTTTGTATAATCATTTCAACAAAAATATATCAATTATAATAAATTTATAAAAACTAAAGTCTTAAAGCAAAAGTTTGTAAATTTTAAAATTCCGAATTCGTAAAATAAAAAATTATCACTTGTTATAATATATTAATTTGTACATAATTATATATTAATTTTCTATTTTTAAAAAAAAGTTATATATTTCCTGCGGAAAAAATTCTCAAGAAAATTCCCAGGAAATTCTTGCGGTTTTAAAAAGTGGCAAGTAATTTACTTGTGATTCTAGAAAATGGCAGATAACTTACCTGCGGTTTTCACAAAATCAAAGGAATTTCCTGTGAAAAATATCTGCAAATAAATTTGAAAAATTTCTACCCTTTTTTGTAGTTTTTTTTTAAAAAATTGTAGGTAAATATCATGCAATTATTTCAGAGAAAAATTCCAAGAAAATTTGCTACAGTTATAAATTTCCTTAAGAAAAAATTATCCACAAAGATTTTAGCTGGGGATAATATTTCGAGGGCAAAATCTGCTGGAAATATGTTTCCTGCGATTTTTTGAAAAAAATCTACAGGAAAATCTGTAGGTAATAGATGAATTTCTAGTAGTGTTAGTTAGTACTTTGGTATAATTGATTGGTCCTTTGCTATGACTAATTAGAGAGACTGAAAACTTGTAGTTTGAATTCAATGGAAGAGATTGCATTAGTACAAAATTATTAGGAGTTAAATGGAAGGTGAGGAAAAATTAGTTACTGACAGTTAGAGAAAGTGCATGTTATACTTAAATAAGAGGTTAGATGGAAGGGAAAGGAAAATAGTTATAGACATTTGAGAGTAAATTAGTTAGTTATAGTAATTAGACATAAATAAAGGTTAATTAAGGAGAAAAGAGGATTCTATGTTGTTTATCTGTAGACTGAGCTTATGCTCTTTATGAAATGAACAAGAGGAAATCATTGGAGAGGGACCTCTCTCTTATTTTATCTATTTTCCTTTCCATTTAATTCCTAACAAGAACCTTTTTGGGGAAAGTTGAGTTCAAAATTGGATAAGAACATGTAGGGGAGTGTATGCTCTTCGATTTCCATTTTCTGGCCATTGCTTGTGATCTGATTTGTGACTCTCTACTCCACTCTAGTGGGAAAATGACTCAGAATCAACAATTTGTTTACTTGGATCAGTTCACAACCCAAAAGCCAACACTTGTAATAAAGAAACTATTAAAAATTGTAACTACTTAAGTTTATGAGTTGCAATAAAAAAAACCAAAAAATAACATTTCCATGTGTTCTAATCACATTACAAGAAAGTTAGGATAAAAGTCAATAAATCTATACCATTTTTCCTCTTAGTTTAATTCTAAGGCTCATAGTATATATAATAGAACCTATCTTTTCCTTTTTTTGGACTCACTTGGACTCAATCTAAAACTAATATAAACTTTTTTTATTTGAGACTTTTAGTTAAGTTAGAATAACTTCGTTAACTTGTTTTAGATTATTTATTATCTAATACCTACCTACTACATTTCTCTATTTTCTTCTCAGTTGTCCACCTTATTAAATGGCTAATTATTTGTTTATTACATTGGTGATTTAAATTGCTACTTACCTATTTATCACATTGGTAGTTTAAATTTCTAATTATCTGTTTATTTATCATTTTCATTCCAGTAACATGATTTGGAGTCACAAAGAGATGCAAGACGCTCCTCTGAATCTAGTCGTATGTCTTAAGATTATGAACCAAAGTCACCTACAACTGTTTAAATTTTTCTTTTTTTATTGTATCAACTCTCGGATTTATATTTTCAATTTGTGAGACAATGAATTAGTTTAAATTTCTATATTAAATGATATGTATGCTTGCAGTATATTCATTTTTTCTTTTCCTATTTAATGTTCCTTTATTTTATTTAATATTAACTATAAAATTATAAAAAGGTAATAAAAAAACATACTTTCAGTTCATCATAAATTATAATTTATGATAATTAAAAAAGTTTAAATTTGAAAGCATTGTGAAAATTGAACATAATTATTATACATTTAAAAAAATATTCTAATATAATTTTAATAGGAAAATTATAAATTTAAAAATCTAAACAATAATTATGTAGAAAATATTGCGACAGTTACATTACTGTCGCAAGCATGGTTTTAAAAAAATCTAGAAAAAATTGTGACGATTCGACAACTGTCGCCAATAATTAAAAAAAGAATTGCAACAATTATGTAACCGTCCCAATTACAATTTCAAAAAATAATATTGTGATTGTTATGCAACTGTCACAAAATAATTAAATATAAAAAAGATATCATGATGGTTATACAATTGTAACAAAATGTTATACAATCAAATGACCAACATTACAACAGGTTGGTAACTGCCACAATTACATCACTTATTTAGTGACAGTTTGTATGATGATTATTTGAATCATCGTGATATTGACTTGTGGCTACAACATTACGATAATTTGCTAACTGTTGCAATGTGAATTTTGTGTTGGTTATAACCATTGCAAATGGGTTTTTAATTGTCACAATATGCATATTTTTTTTGTAGTGATTCATATACTTATTTATACTGAAAATGCGTAATGTTGGCCTTAATATTTTATTTTGACTCATTGAAGCATAAACAATACTATATTAATATGTTTTTTCAACATCAAAGACTAATTAGAGTCATGATCAATGCTATATATTCATGTTCCATAAATGGTACTATATTTTGGGGCACTTTTGACAGTCATGAATGATAAACACTACCATTTACTTTGGAACTTTGGGGTTCATTTTGATCATTTAAAAAGAATTTGGTGAAAGAATATGTTGTTATCAAAAGTCATGGACAAGCTTAACCAATATGTAGTGTCACCCACTCACTTATTACTTTCTAATTTTGATAAATTTGTATACTTTTTTATGCTTAGAATGCATAAAATTGGTCTTAATATTTTATTTTGACTCATTGAAACATAAACAATACTTTATTAGTATGTTTTTCAACACCAAAAACTAATTAGAGTCATAGTCAATGCTATATATTCATGCTCCATAAATGATACTATAAATTATTTAAATCACCATGTCATTTATGTTCCATGGGTCGTGCATACTAGCATGTACTTTGCAATGCACCACATAAATTATTCAACTTGACTAAATATAGATCATTAAGCACGGGTAAGGGCAGCCAAAAAGGGTAATTAATAAAGAAAAATTAGTAAATAAAATTAACAAAAGTGAACAAAAAAACATAGACAAGGGCAAGAAAATATTAACAAACAAAAATAAGGAAACATAAATGGGGGCAAGCAAATGAGTGAAATAAACAAGAACATTCTAAAGTACAACACAATAATTTCCTTGAACAAAAAAATTTATCAAATAAAAGTATAAATGTTAATCAAACAATTGATTTAATAACCTTAGGTGTGGAAGATGACAAACAATCAAAGATGAGACATTGGTGTGAAAGGCGATAACAATCAATCATAAACACATCAACAATGAAAAGACGCAGGTACTTAACTAGGGTTTATAAAACGCAGATACTTAATAGTGAGAAGACATAGGTACTTAACAATGAGAAAAAATAATTAATAGGTATTTGATTTTATTAGTGTTGATTTTTCTCGCGGTTTGTTAAAAAAGACGTAGGTACTTAAGAGGGGTTTATAAAACCTCTGTTAATGCCTTTTATTCCCAGAGGTTATTATAATAAGCTCGTTAAAACTAAAAGTTCTTCTAGTGTAATTGTTATTGCTTGAAATTCATTGAATTTATTTGAATTAATTATATTTGTTCGAAATTATTTGATAACCAAAATTTGGGGGTATTTATTAATTTAGTGTAAGGAGTTGTAGATAGAAATATTTTCTAGTTGTGACACTAAAAATACTAAAGATGAATCAAAGGATATGGTTGATGATACAAAAGCAATGTCAGAAATGCTAGTCGTATTAGTTGAGCATACATTTACATAGCAAGAAGTTTCTATGTATAGAACTATCATAGTAGATTTTAAGAAAATTTATCTAACCTATTGTCCAGGGGAATATGACCATGAAAATGCTTAGCAATGGATCCAAAAACACTGGAGGATATTTTGGTGATTAAGAAATGTCTATATGAGAGTAGAGTTTCTTGTACTAGTTTTCAAAGTAAATGATTAGGCGTGGTGGAGAATTTACTTAGAGAATGTTAGAGAGAGGATAACAAATTATAACTTGGGATTTAAGGCCTTAATTATGGACAAATATTTTCTTATTAGTACCCAAAAGGCAAAAGAGGTGGAATGTAATAGGTTTTGTTAAGGAGATTATACTTTTGGAATATGTTGCAAAATTAATTGAATTATTTGTAGTATCCTGTTTTCTTAGAAAAATAATATACTAATGAATATGTTTCATTTACATTAGTAGCTTAAATTAATTTATTAATTGTATTTATTAATATAAACTATTCACGACATTCATGATCTTCAAACGCAAACACAAGTAGAAAAATTATGAAATTTGAAATAGTGGTACTCAAGTATGATTAAATTAGCGACAAGAGGTCAAATCCATAATTAAGGGATAGATTTATGTTTCTTCCCACTTTTGACATAGTAAGCATTTGATTTTTCTTTTCAGATCAATATAAGAGCTGTATACAAATTTTTTAAATTTATAGTTAGATTAGAACCAACATGATAGAGTTAACAAAACACTAGATATCATATTTATGTTGGGAAAACAACTCAAATTATTTTAATTTCAAATCTCTAGATGTTGTTAGAAAAATATATTGTTTTATCTTTAGAATTTGTTTTTATTTTAAATATATTATTTCTAAAATAGAGATTTGTTTCATCATTTAGGATTAGGATATTATGTCTATAAATAGAGTTTCTAAGATAAGAAGAATCACACAGTCCTAAGACGGGGTCACCACCCTAAGTGGGAGAATGTTATGTTTGTTTAGTAAAATCGAGGGGGTTAAATACTAGGAAAATATATAACCATGGGACATGAGCCAACATATAAGAGAACATGATACCATCTTCAACTCAAAACACTAAGGCATTGGGCTTGTGGGTCTTTCTCACTTATATATTACTCAACTTTCCAGTTTATAACCAATGTGTGACTTCAACTTGTACTCCAACAATGATGTGGAGGGAGGGTTTGCAGGTTTTTAATAGTCCCTAAAAATTTGTCGTGAATGTAGGCATGAGGTGCGAACCACATACACAAAAAGATGGGAAGGGTTTGCAAGTTTGTCAATAGTCCTAAAAACTTGTCATGGAGGTAGGCATGAGGTGCAACTGATGTGAACAAAATACAGTTTTTATGTTTTTTTGCAGGTTTTGTTGTTTATTTTATTGTGTATTTTCTTATCAATATGAATAAAAAGAAGTTCATTGGTTATATGTTTTTTGTCCCAACAAGTGTTATCTCAGCATATTGATGTTCTGACGGCTGATTAGAGAAAAAAAAGAAGATTACTGAAGGAGTCTGACAAAGGTAGATTAAAGTCAAACAAGATATTTAAATGGAGATATCATGAAAAGTATGGATAAAACATATAACAAATTTGTGTGACAGAGCGTACAGTGACGAGCATCCATGGTGCGGTTGATGATGAAATTTAAAAATTTAATTAAGGGAGGGATTGTTGAGAAAACAATTTAAATTATTTTAATTTTAAATCTCTAAATACTATTTAGAAAAAAAAATATTGTTTTAGATTTTATGGTTCTTGTGTTAGTTCCTTCATGCACGTAGCAATTTATAGCCACATTTTCTCTACAATAAGAGATGCGATAATACTTTTTTATTTGTCGTGAAACATGTCCTGTGATAATATATTATGGTCATTTGTACGAAAGATTTTGTTTAGCAGGAGTAAGCTAATACGGATTACATAAACCAAAAATATTATGTTCAATCAACAGTTCTTGATATTTGGTAAACACGCATGCAGCATGTGCCCTCATAGACCCTAATTAATGTTCACAATTGGTAATCAAAGATGATTATATGTAATGCAGCATGTGCCCTCATGGACACTAATTAATATTCACAATTGGTAATCAAGCATGATTATATGTAATGCAGCATGTGCCCTCGTAGACACTAATCTTGGTGTTTGGTAATGATCCATTATTATATAATGAATGCATCACGTAGCCTCATAGATACTACCACTGCTCTTTGGTAAATCAGAAAACATATACAGTATTTTTATTACTTCAATTATAATGAGATTTATGAAAAGTTTTCATTTATGCATCAAATCAAGGACATTTTAAAAATAATTTTTTTATTGAAAACTAGTACAAAATCCATGTATTCACACTTGTTACTTAATAGATTACATATTTTTGCTAAAAATTATTTGGAGATTAAAATTGATGTATTTTAAATTTAAATAAGAAAAATAAAAACAGCGGAGACTAAAATAATATTTTGTAAATGTTACAGAAACTAAAAACATGCTTCACGTAAAGAAATTGGTAGATTAATTTTTAAGTACTTATAAAAGTAAGTCCTATCTAAAACTCATCCCTATGCATAATTTAGTTAACTGATTGCGTAATTTATCAAACTAAAGAATCGACATAACATTTTGTTTTATTAAAAAAATAAATATTAATAAAAATGTGTAATTTGTATTAGCAGGCTTAAATTAATTTAATATTTGCATTTATTAGAATAAATTAAGAATTAGTTTTATAAAATAAATAAATAAATGTGGGTGTAAATAGTAAGATAATCTGAAGGTTAAGTTTGAGTTTAGTGTTAGAAAGTCCAATCAAACTATTAACCTAGAGTACATCAGAGGGGTTAGGGGATTATGTTTCATTGTTCAGGTTCCTGACTACGGGTATTTGAGAGAAACTTGTAGAGAGAACATTGTCGAGAAAGATTGAGAAACACTGTATTTGGAAACATAAGGACATATCCTTCACATCTAAGATCATCATTCGAGGTAAGGGAGGAATTATCTCTCATGTGGCATGTGTAAGGAAATGGGTAGTGAAACAATCCTTAATCTTCAATAGGTTTTATGTATCTCATTGAAAGATTACAAACATCCGCAATGAGTCCTGATAAAATAAAGCATAATTGTGTGGATATATAGTTTGTTAATTAGAGATATATGTTTGAATGAGACATAAGAGAAATTCAGATTCAGGTGTGCTTGGTACACATGAATAATTATTAGGTGTTTTATTAGTCTATTTTGTTGGATTGTTGATTGCGCTAATATATTGTTGGATTGTAAAGAGGAGTGAAATTAACTTATACATAGACATGTATAAGAAATAGGGTAGTAGAGGTGAACCATAAGTCTTCTTAGGGATTAAAATTTCATGTGTTTTACACGATTGATTAGTTTTTTTTGTTTGTATAAATGCTACCGATTATTAAATGATGAAGAACTTTAATTATATGATTGATTAGTGTGATGATTAAGGGTTTGCTCTGTTGTTTGAAGCATTTTCCACAAGTAAATGATTAGGTGTTGTCGACACGTGGGTCTTGACGAGACAACAAAGATGATTTAGAGGGGTCGTCACCAATATTTATTTTAGAAAAACATTGGGAAAACCTTAAAAACAAAAAATGGCAATGTAACAAAATTTTGAGTTTGGGAGTCAATTACGCGTAAGAAATGTATTAGCATATTAAAATGTTCTTCATAGAGATGATTACCTCTAATTAATTAAGCAAGTTATTTATCTTTTAAAATATTTATCTTATCCTAAAATAACTGAAGTAAATAAAAAAAGACTTTATTATGACCATTATTACAAATACATTGCTTAAAAATATTATTATTTTATTATTAGTATTATTATTATTATTTTACATAACCATTTTTAATATTATATTTTAGAAAAGAGGGTTATTATTATTATTATTTATTTATTTAGCTCTACATGAGTGGTCACATGCTCCTACGTATTTCCAGGTGCAATGAAGAATAAGAGTTTATGTAGTTCTTCTTAAGTACATGTGCATTGTCATGTTTTACTTTTAATGTTACTTTATTAAGTTTAGATTTTTTAATTTTTACAGCTCATATGTCCTAAAATTTAAAATTGTTAAGGGTGTTCACTCAAGCCAATCTATTGGAACACTATATCTTTTGAAATTATTTGTCTTGTTAGAAATATAATTTTGGCTAGTAATTCATTTTTTATAGATGAGATTTAAGAGAAAAAATTTGACACAACTTATGACATAAAATCTCCAGATTAAAAAAGATGTCATATCTACTTAATCTTCTTATCTTTGTTAAAGAAATATTACAAATAGAATAGTAACAAGAAAATCAAGATTTTTATTATAAATTATACATGCAGGAAAATTTTATTATAACTAAAATTTATCAAGGGGGAATTTTAAGTACATGAAATTATCACAATTTATACAAATTTAACTTTTTTTAGAGATGAGGTTTAAGACGAAAAGTTGTCACAACTTATGCCTTAAGATTAAAAAAAATGTCACATCTAATTAGTCATTTTATCTTTATTAAGAAAATATTTATAAATAAAAATAGTAAAAAGAAAGTTAAGATTTTTATTATAAATTATACTTATAGAGGAATTTTATTGTAACAAGAATTAATTATTGAAAAATTTTAGGTACACAAAATTATCACAATTTATATAAATTTAGTTTTTTAGAAATGAGATTTAAAATAAAAAGTTGTCACAACTTAGACCTCAAAATCACAAGATTAAAACGATGTTATATCTAATTAATATTTTTATCTCTATTAAAGAAATATTTTTAAATAATAATAGTAAAATGAAAGTTAAGATTTTTATATTTTTATTATAAACTATACTTAGAAAGAAAATATATTGTTAATGAATACGATTGATTAAGGGAGAAATTTGAGTACATCAACTCCATGTCAAAATTTTGTGAAGTAAAAAATGTCGCATTTGCTCAATCTTCTCTTTCCCTAATCAAATAATCTATTTAATTTTTTTTTTCTAACTACATAAGATTTTAAATGTTTTCTTTTACATATATATATATATATAATATAATTTTTATAAAACTTGTATGTAAAAGAGAGGTGTTATTTCCATAACGGAAGCTAAACCAAAAAAACACTAACATAACAATAAATAATATCTTAACAAAATTTATACTATTAACAAAGGGGGTGTCTATTTTTCAAAATATCTATTCTACCCGTAGACCTATTTTAAAATTAAAAAAAAAAATTTTATGTCTACTTTTCAGAATATTTATTCTATCCCTACACCTATTTTAAAATTAAAAAAAATAAACTAATTTGTCATAAGAGGGACTTGAACCCATAACCTTTTATTTTCCAAAAATATACTTTTCCACTAAACCAACCTTACAACTTTAAGCAATAAATCACTTTAAAATATTGATACCCAACATACATAATTGTCCAATTATATCAATGATGTATAATATATGATATTACATTGTATACTATATTTATACTATTAATAAATGCAATACCCCTTTTGATGTCTACTTTGCAAAATACCTGTTATGAACTTCTTCTATTAATATATGCTTACATTTCATAATAAATATTTTTAATAAACATGCAAATTGACAGGTGCGACAATATTTTGAATTCTATTCCAACTCTCCTCTTTCCATTTTTTCATATTAATTGCACATTTGACATAACCATAGATGATCTGATATGTTTTTATCACGTTATCATAAACAAAAAATATAAAATTAACAAAATATATTTCAAAACATGTCACATAACAATTTATATTTCAAAATATAAAATTTTACAAAAAATATTAAAATAGAAATACGAATACACAGACGCGACAATGCCTGTGTTTTAACTAGTAATATATAAAGGGAAAAAAAGATAGAAAAAGAATGCAGAGTCAAAGGAAAAAAACAAGCGTAACAGGCCATGGTTTAAGAAGAAAGAAAGAGAAAAAAATCTAAGCCGAGGCCCCAGTTGTATAATCTGCACAAGCCACATTCATTTTAACATTTTGAATAAAGAAAAGGGGCATATGCTGAACCCGCAAGATCAAAATTCCTAGAAAGGCAGCGGGAGGGAGACACAGATCATGCCAAATCGCCGGAGGAAGACTGTCGGTGGTGACCATTACGTGAAGCTACGTCACGTAGCAATTACTATCATGGGTTCGACAAGCCATAGCAGCTGCACTTCAAAGAGACAGCTGTGCCACTTAAAACTGAGAGGGGTTACGATACCAATATCATCGTCAGAAAATGTTTACGATAAGGGTCTTCCCCTTTCCCTTTTTATTTGCTATTACTTGGTCGGGTTTCAAATAGAATGCAAAGTATAGAAGATAATGTTAGAGAGATACTTGTTGTAGACGCCTCAAGTTTAGAGTAGGAAAATTTTTTATGCAATCCCACCTAGCAAGGACCCTTGGCCACGAGGATTAAGAGAAGACATCGCTAGGATGGAATTTCATGAAAATATTTAGGCTATATTCTTTAAAATTGGTTGTAAATAGCGTAGTTTGTTTAGAAGTTTTAGTGAGTTCTTCTAGTATTTTTAGGGGCTTTGTATTTCAACCAATGTTCTTGACTCTACATTCTTTTTATGCAATCCCACCTAGCAAAGACTCTTGGCCAGGAGGATTGAGAGAAGACATCGCTAGGATGGAATTACATGAAGATTTTTGGGCATAGGGTACCATTAGTTATTTTTGTGGAGTGCAAGTTAGAAGGTAAACCTTTTTCTAGACAAAAGGATGTGTGATTTGCTTCACACACACACCCCCTTGTTTGATTTCCACACCTCCTAAACATGCACATGTGCATAAGTAGCATGAGACCCACATGTTCCCTCCATGTAGCACCACTTTCTCTCTCCGTCCTAGTTGGTATCTACTTGTCTCTTAATTCAAATTTGAATTTGAATTAAGGGAACTATATCCACTTTTTTAGGATCTAATGTCACATGAGGGAATATTGATCCACTAATCTAGGGCCATATCCTCCCTGGTAAAGAACCTATCACTAGGGTCATGGCTAGGAGGATAGAGGAGAACTTGACTAGAGTGGATGGACGAAGACCTCACCTCCTTATGCGCATTGAGATTATGCCAAAGTCTCCATGTTTATTTATTTTTTAGCATTATATTATACATTGTATCTTCCTAGGTGGAGTGGTATATTCGTTCTTGTTTGGCCTTGTACTTTGGGCATTTTTTTCCGTAGGATTGTAAGCTAGGAGGTGTGCTTAGTCTTAATGTGGAGTGTATTAGCTAATTGGGCCATTTAGGGGTGTTGGTGTGTTGTTTTATTAACCATACCCCTCTTTTATAATTAAACCCCAATTAGTTAGCACATAAAGCATCAACGAGACAAGGTGGGGCCCTTGTTCCCCCTAGTAGGCACTGTTTTTGAATAATTACCACATGGCATCCTACATGGCACTTAGTTAGATCTAAGATCCATGAATTTAGGAGCATGTATTAATTATTTAAATTTGGTTACTTTTGAAATTCCCTCTATTTCTCACGACCAAAAGCACTCCCCCCACCCTATATATAGACCTCACTACTCCCTTGTATCCTTTACACTTGAATTTGAATGAAAATATTGAGAGTTCTTTTCTTTTTTGAGTGTCCTTTCTTCTCTTTGTGAGAGAGCTCCTAAAGCTTTTATCAAGGGTTCCTTCCCTTGTGGCAAGGAACCTTCCTTGGGGCTTATCTCCTTGTGAATGGTGCCTCTCATCTCCATTTTCTTCCTACACCACCGAATCATTTCTCACAAGACCTCTTGAAGTTGGTCCTTGGAGGAGCATCCAAAGGAGGATATCATCAAGGGTAGCATTAATGTTAAGGAAACTTATGCTTGTGAGAGAGACTTGTTAATAGTTACCAAGCTTTTTGGAATCCAACCTTATAATCCTAGCTAATCTCAAAGAGAGAACATCTTTCATAAAAGACGTAAAGTCTATGACCAAGTATGTTCTCTCATTTTAGATGGTGGGTCTTACTGCAATTGCTGCAGTACTAGGTTGGTAGAGAAGTTGTCCTTGACTTTCATTCCTTACCCCAAACCTTACAGACTTCAATGGGTGAATGAAATTAAGAAAGTGGAAGTCAATAAAAAAGTAGAGGCGATCTTCTCCATTGGGAACTACAAAGATGTTATCCTCTGTGATGTAGTACAAATGGAGGTGACCCATATCTTGTTAGGGAGACCATGACAATATGATAGAAAAACTGTTCATAATGGTCACTCTAATGAAATTACCCTCTCCCACTTGGGCACAAAGTTTAGGTTGTGTTCTCTCCCGGCTTCTCAAGTGTTAGAGGACCAACTTATTTTGAAAAAGAAGTGGGAAGAGCAAGAGAAAAACACAAAAATAAAAAATAAGAAAACATTGAAAGTTGATGGGATGGAAGGAAGTATCACTTCCAAGAAGGTTGTACCAAAGAAAAGCTATTTTTCTACAAAAGTGGACTTAAAACATAACATCCTCATTGAACAACCTCTCTACCTTCAACTCATGGAGGCATCATTAGATACACTTCCAAGTGTTGAGCTTGAACCTTTATCTTTTGAGCTTGATCCTGCATGTCAAGTTCAAGATTTGGGAGACATGAAAAAGGATGACCTTAAAAAACAAAATTGGATTTTATGACAATGTAGTTCTCATAGAATTCTTGCATAAAAAAACTAAAATGAGTAATTGTCTTATAAATAGTTCTTGATAATATCTCATAAAAAACTGGATTTCATTTTGTTGGCATATAGATTTTCATACCGTCATCTTGCCTCACATAAAAAAACTAAAAAAATAAAATTTATCTCATTCATCACGCATCACTGCAAAATGTCTAGATTTTCATGTTCTAGACATGCATCATGCATAATAAAAAAATTTAAACACAACTTCCTTTCGTTAGTTTGAGTAGTCTTTTAGCATACATAAAAAATGTCTAGATTTTCATCTTGTAGGAGTGCATCATGCATTTTGATAGGGTCATGTTTTATAGACGTCTTTTAACATGAAATAAAAATCTCATTAAAAAAAACTGTTGGATTGATGTTTATGAATTATAAATTCATTTCAAAAGAATAAATAAAAAAGGAAATAATAGACAGATATTGTTATCATGATTGACCCATATTTCCAATGAAGAAAAAAAAAACAATCATCTTATGTAACTTGAAGTCTTAAATGTTTTAAATGTCTCTTCTTATAATTGATAAGATTGTTCTATCAAGAATTGATTTTTCTCAGCCCAATAAAAATATCAATGATTTGGTTTGAATAATTTATTTAAATGATTGCATAATTAATAATATTTACCATGCCTTCATCCATATCTTGCCTTGAGCTCATCTTCACCCTCCATTGTCCACATAAAAATTCCTCCAAAACAAAAGTGATTGCTCCTGACATAGCTCCAATTTTGGAAAATAACGAGTGAAATGTCATAATGAGGCAAATTTATGGTGTTTTAAGTCATGCATTTGTTTTGCTTGAGATCACTCTTTGAGACAAAAAAAGAAAAATAAACAAAAGCAAGAAAATAAAAAAAAGGAAAAATTGAATGAAGAATTAGCTAGGCTGAAAACCTGCGAAGGTAGTCTAAGTGAAATTAAAACACAAAAAAGAAAAAATGGAAAAAAAAATAGGGAGGGAAAGTTAACAAGTGTTAAAATTTGTTTTAGGGAAAAAATTATTGTGAAAAGAAGTATTCATGACTTGAAATGATGTGACCATGTTTCTTTATCCAAAAATGTAAAAAAATTTTAAAAAAAACCTTCGTTACCAATTTTAAGCCTAAAAATAAAAATCTTGTTTTTCAAATCATCCAAAACAAGGATCACCCCACTTAATCTGTGATCTCACACACAAAAAAAGAGAGAAATAATAAAAGTAGAAAGAAAAATCTATCAAATAGAATGAAAATAGTGAACATATGATTGAAGTGAAAATAAAAGTGAGATGAAATAATTAATGCATGATATATTAAAGATCTTTGTTTGAAATAACCTTTAAACACTTGTTTGGACCTTTTATATCCTTTCTTTCTTATCTTGTTACACGTTAACCACGTTACAAGCCAAATAAAGTCCACATTGATCAAAGATTAAATGTTATTTTTTTTCATAAACTTTGATCTAAGATAAAATAACTTAGTTATGTAACGACTCATTTTACTAATCCAATTCAAGTATAAAAATGCAGAGATTTTTTAAAGGCTTTTACTCAATTATGAGAAATTTTTAAAATTAATTCTTATATAAAGAACCATAATCTTCTTAAAGCAATGATAAAATATTCATTACAAAAGCTTTTCTTTTACAAAATGTTTTACAGTACATCATATATTACTCACCACCACTACCCTGATTAATCCTATCTAGAGAAGTGAACTTTTGACATGAAAACCTAGCAAAAGTAACTTCATATGAAACATTATTCATAATACATCATGCATATAGGAAATCTTCGGTAGTCCCCATCAAAGTAGGCTGATCTAACTCTTCTTCTATTCATATCCCAAACATATATGAACGGAAACACAGAGCAGACACACAGAGGAATGAGATAATTATAAACCATAAATGTTAATCTTAATAAACTAACAAACAATGGGCCTAAGATTTATCCTAGGACTTGGTTCCATATATTCACAATCTCCTCTTCTCAACACGAAACTCAGTTTCTCTTGACTCTATGTATAGATCCATGACCATCCATGATGATTCTCCTATATCATCAAGGATCTCATTTGGGAAGTGATTGATAGCATGTATCCTTTTCTAATTATAGTAACAATATATTTTTTTATTCAAAACAACCAAGTAGTATTGACCTTTGGCCATATATAGTATTTTGGTCCATGACTATTAGATATAAGAGCTTGACCCCCATAAGTTAGTCTCAAGGTGTTGGTCCCCGACCAGTTGCTAGTCCACAACTAGTTATTGGTCCTTGACTAGTTGTTGTTGGGCATTTTCTTTTCAGTTGAAAAGGATATATTCCAACAACCACATTTTATCCCTTAAGGCACTAAATCATAATTTCCAAAAACATGTCATACATATACTTGTATGATACCTACACTAGGGAACCTAGGGCTTTTAGCTAAGCTCACCTCTCAATTTCTCAGCACATTCCCAAAGGAATTCTAATTTTGCAAGGACAAATTATATGAAACTCATACTTAAACACCATTTATTAACCATAAATCAAATATCACAACTCAAGTAGTTCTTATATTTCAATCATCCTTCATAGAATCATTCATGAACTATCCTCCAAAAAGACCTCAATAGATATATATAACTTCTCAGATCCATTTCCTAGTTTAGGAATAATCAATAATGACCACGGTTATAAAACTACTACATCTTTAAAGACTTATATTCCAATCATCCTTCATAGAATCATTCATAAATTATCCTTAAAAAAGACCTCAATAGATACATATAAATTCTCAAATTCATTTTTTAGTTAAAGAATAATCAATAATTATGATAGCTATAACCAAGATGTCAAAAGTTGTCAACAAAGAATAACTCATACAAAAATCACAACATGACTGAAAATCATAAACAGAGGGTTAGAAATAAAATTTGAATAACAACAAATTAGTAAAACAATGGCAAGAATAAAAGCAATAAACACATATAGTTTATCAAGACTAACGTATCCTGCGATTTATAAATCCCACTCCCCCTTTAGGTTAGTAAGAGCTTTAAGAAGAACGGTAGGAAATCCTTTAAAGCCTTAATCTTCTTCTTAAGAGCTTCCTCTTTCTCCTTCCTCCCTATTAAGAATTCTTTCTTTCCCTCTCTTTGAAGCTCTCTCTCTCGAAAACTCTCCTTTTCTTACTAATATTATGCTCCCAAAATGCACCTAAGCACCCCTATTTATAGCCATTGCGTATGAAAATCCACTGAGCAAAAATAATTCCATTAGGCGAATTTTTGAATTCTGTTGAGCAAATTAGAATCTGCTAAACGAATTTATGAATTTCCATTTATTTCTTGGAACTTTGCTTAATGATGCATTGCATTTGTATCTATTTTTAGATTTTATTTTAATTAAAATTTTATTTATATTTTATGTCATGTAGGTTTAATATTTACATTTTAGGTGTCTTTTTAATCATATTTTTGAATTTGTTATGCTTTTAATGTTTTTGGTATTTTAGGCATTAGAGTTAAGCTTGGAACTCTAGAGGAAATTCAAAAGAAAATTTAGTTATGAGTTAATTAATGAAAGATTGTACTCCCGTGTAAAAATGTGCACTCCTTTGTGTAATCTGTTTAAGTGCTTTGTTTATATGACATTTTTGGGTTTTTGACATAAAATGCCCATTTCTATTTCTATTCAAAACTAGGGGCTCCGAACTTTCTTCTCAAACACAACATAGAGAGCAAAGCTTGGAGCTTTTTCTTTTCCCTCTTTATATTCTGTTTTTGATGCATTTTATTCTCTTATTTTATATTCATCAATATGTGTGAGTAAATATTTTTATTCTAGGATTGGGGTTTAACCCTTGAATCTATTGATGATTGTTTAAATATTTTACTGTTCTTATTGGTTTCTCTTGATTTCTTCTCTATTGCTTTTACCGATACAATACGCGCTTGATCATCGTGGTTGTAGTCATAGATAATTAGGGAAAGACAGAAAGGTGAACTTAATTATTTGAACCCTAGGAAAGGAACTTAGGAATTAAACCAAGAAAGTAGGTTTAACCCTTCGAGGACTCAATCAATCAGCGAAGAAATTAATGAGTGTAATTGAACATAGCTACCATGAAAGTAGGGGTTAATTCAGTTAGATGTGCCTTCATACCTTGAAAGAGGATAAATGATAGCTTAGGTTAATTCACCTTCACAGAGAACCAATAAGAGCATAAAAGATAATTAAAATTGATTTAATAGACACTCATGGAGTGATACGCACAATCCTGGAAGTTTTCTAAAATTTGAATCTCAAATCCTTAAATTATGTCTTCTTTTATTTTATTATACATTTTCTATTTTTAAAATATATTAAAAGTATAAAAACTATGCCTTTTATTTTAGTTACGACTTTCTAATCTTAGATTTCATATTATTTAAAACTGTTATCTTATTTTGATTTTGGAATTCACATCTATTTTATTTTATTTTTTATTAATTATAGAGCTTAGATTTTTTATTATTTTATTAATTTAAATTACTTTTAAAAATTAATTAGAATTATAAGCAATTATTTCTTTGGCAAACGTACAGTCCTTGTGGAAGAACGATTTTTAGTACTTGACGACACCGTACACTTGCAGTTTTCACACATCAAGTTTTTGGCACTGTTGTTGAGGACTATATCTAATGATTAAGTTATATTTGTTTTTAATTTTAACTAATTCATGATTTTTAAATTTAATTCTGTTTTTATTTTATTTTATTTTTTCGTATTTAATTTTATTTGATTCTCTCATTTTACTTTGTTTTTAATTATATTTCCCATTTCTTTTATCCTTAATTAGTTTTAAATTAATTTATTTTTTAATTAATTTGCTATTACTTCTAAATTATTTTTAATTTGTTTTAATTATATTAGATTCACTTAATTAGTTTTAGTTAACTTGTCTCTTTCCTTTTTCAAACTTTACGTTATTTTCTCTCTTTCTAGTTTTGTAGTTATCTTTGAGAAGTAAAATACTAATGGCTGAAGAAGAGGAAAATGCGAATAGACCTCTACGAGACTATGTAACCCCAACCATCCGTGGGCTGTATAGAGGAATTGCTCGCTCAATATTGGAAATGTAAATTTCCAAATTCCTCCTATGCTCCTTCACACGCTGAAGTAGAATCAATTTCATGGGTTACGTTGAGAAGATCCTACAGATCACCTAGAGTGTTTCCTAGAGATTTGTGAGACTCAAAATTTTCAGGCAATCACACAAGATGCACCTCTTCCTACTTACACTAGTAGGAAGAGAAAGAGCATGGATGAGGACTATCCCAAGAGATAAGGTCACTACCTGAGCATTAAGTGAAAGGACCTTTTTTTAGAAATATTATCCACCTTCAAAGATGGACAAAATAAGGAAGATGATAACAAATTTTCATCAAGGTGGTATAGAACCTTTTCCTGAAACTTGGGAGAGATTTTCAAAGCTCCTACTGTTATGCTCTCATCATGGCTTTAAGAGATCCCTGAGAATCCATTTCTTTCACAATGGATTGAATTACGACAAAAAGATGTTGCTACACTCTACAGTTGATGGATCATTTATGGAGATGCCACTCGATTGAGGTTGTGGTAGAAAATCAATGCCAATGGGTTGGAGAGACAAGCAATAACTCACAAAGAGTAGCCCTAGGTAAGTATGAGATAAATAATGTTGACCTTGTTCTAAAAAAAATTGATGTTTTGAATCAACAATTTGATAAGTTAGAAAAATACAATGTTAGTGAAATAGGTGTTCCTAATGGTTTTTGTGAGGTTTGTGGTTTCCAGGGACACTTGGCTATTAATTGTCAAGTGGGGATGCCTGATAATTAGAAAAATATCATGGAAAACATAGTTGCAACTCATAATTTCTATGGTCATGCTATGAAGCAAACATTTGATCCTTACTACAACACTTATAATGAAGGGTGGAGGAGTCATCCAAGTTTCTCCTACCATAACGAATCAAGAGCAAGGAAACCAAGGAGTAGGGTACCTACAAAAAAATTTAAGCCAAACATCTTATTCTAACAAAGGGCATAATAGTCAAGAAGGTTACTAACAAGGCTTCCAATCAATACTTTCAAAGCTAGAAAGCTAAATGGAAGGGTTTTTTATGAGCCAAAAGAAAATTAATGAAATGATGGGAAACTCTATTAAGGAGTTTGCCACTCGAATGAATAACATGGAACTACACAACAAGTAGTTGGACAACCAAATTTCTTAAATAGCTAAACATTTTTCTTCTCTTAGCAAACCTCCAGGTAAGTTTCTTAGTAACAATGAAATTAATAATGTTGAGCATGCTAATGCAATAATGACTAGGAATGGTAAATTTTTTTATGAACCTTTAACTAACAACGCAAAAAAGGGATTAGAGGAAGTTCAAGAGGAAATACAATCCTTATTGAGATTGAAAAATAAAATATTTGTGAAAAAATGGTTGAAATTCCACTTACTTCCTTAACACCCTACCAACCACCTATACCTGTTCCCCAAAGGTTAACCAGGGAAAAATTAGACAAATAATTTGGTAAGTGGTTTAGATATGATAAAACAATTATATGTCAACATTCCATTTGTAGATGCTTTGCAACAAATGCCTATTTATGCAAAGTTTCTTAAAGACATCTTAGCTAGTAAGAAAAAGGTTAATGAGCATGAAATTGTGGTCCTTGTCCAAGCTAAATTACCTCCTAAGCTTAAGGATCCCAATAGTTTTTCTCTACCATGTCTAATTGGTAACAAAAAGTTTAATAAAACCTTGTGTGATTTGTGGGCTAGTGTTACTTTAATGCCCTTAGTTCTTTATAAAAAGATTACTATAGGAAAGCTACAACCCACAAATATGTCATTGCAATTGGTAGATCGATCTATCATACATCTAGTAGAAATCATAGAAGATGTTTCTATTAAGGTAAGAGATCTGATTATTCCATATGACTTTGTAGTGTTAGACATAAAGGAAGATGCAAATATTCCCATTATCCTAGGAAGATCATTCTTAGCTACTTCTGATATTAATATAAGTGTAAAGAAAGGAAAAATTTCCTCGAATGTTGGAGAACAAACTATTGTGTTAGACTTGTTTAAAGATAATCATTTTCCTTTTGTTGAGAATTCTATGTGCAAGATTGAATTAGTGGATCACATGGTGGAACAAAGGAAAACTAAATACCTTGTTAAGGATCCACCCAAGTTACTTTCAATAAAATCACAATTTGATAATGATCCTACATTGAAGAGTACTAATTAAATATGTATGTCAAAAGGGCAACCCTATATCACTCTGTGTAGGCATAGATCAAGAAACTACTTAAGAGAGAAGTTAAATTATCTTTCTCTCACCCTACTGTGGGGGACTAATTTTTCTTCATCTTTATTGTCAAGCTTAAGATATAAAACAAGCGCTTGTTGGGAGGTAACTCAACCACTGTGAGTTTTTCTCTAAAAATTATTGATTATATTTTGTCATTTTATTTTATTTTAGTCATTTTTATTTATTTTTGTCAATTTTATGCTTTTGGTTGTTTCTTTGATGTTTTAGGTAAGACATGAAGAAATTAGAATAAATAATTTATTAAAATAATGAATGAAAATGAAAATAAAGAAAAAATAGGCAAAGCATGAAGGAAGAAAGTTGAAGAAATCTAGACAGGTACACTGCCGTACAACTTAAGTGCAAATTTTGTGAATTCAAAAAATTATTTTCCAAAGAGTTGCAGTCACGTGCAACTGAAGTACATTTTGAATGCAAATTTCCTGAATTCAGAAAATTATTTTTTCAAAGAATTGCACTCCTGTGCAACTTAAGTGCACTTTGAGTACAAATTTAGTTAATTAAAAAAATTGTTTATCTAGAGAGTTGAACTCACATGCAACTTAAGTGCACTCCAAGTGAAAATTTTTGAATTCAAAAAATAAATCTTTGTATACTCTTGAAGATGTTAGGTAGGTCTACTCAAAATAGATTGAAAAAACAAAGGTAAAACAAAAGAATGATGGATATATAATGAAATTTGCAAAAATAATTTTACTTGACAACATAAATAAATTTGGCTTGAAATATAAAGAATCTTCAATATATTTAAGTGTCAAATACAACTAATCTTTTAAAGAATACTACATTCATCCCTAAATATAGGACACATTTATCTATTCACAATTATTAAGAATTTTGGTTAATTTAGTTGAAAACATTAAATTTAATATCAACTTCCAAGATTGCCTTTAACTTTACTCGAATACTATTTATCTTTCTTTTTTTACTTAATTGGTTTCTACGTAACTAATTACTTCATATAGTCTTTATTATAATTAAAAAAATGATGGTCTTTTTTATAAGGCATTTCACAGTCTCTATGCAACATTTAATTTTTGTTTTCACTTGTTACTCTTGTTAAATACTTTAAATATTTTTTCTTTTTTTAACAGTACTGCAATAGTACGGATAAAATTGCCAAATAAGTAATATTTTCTCGAAAATAAATAAAATCAACATCATTAATTAGTTTAATTGATTTGTATTATTTATGTTTAAGTGCTTATAATAAAGACTAGAGGGAGTATTATATAAACAAATTGAAATGTTAAAATTGTGTCTAATGTTTAGGGACAAAAGTAATATAAAACATTGTCTATTAAACCAATAACAGCCAAAGTTATCGAATTTTGAATGAACAGACATTCTCAACAATTAATATTTAAGATATAAAAAATATCTATATATATATATATATAATTTTGTATTTTAGTTATCATAAATGTATTATAATTTACTGTATACTTATATGTTTCTATTTTCATGCTTATTCAGAAATTAATTTAAATTTTAATTTGTGTTTTTTACACAACGATATACTATACTATTTACATGAATAATAGTATGCTATCAGTTAGCTAATATAAATTATGCGTAGGGACGAGTTTTATGATAAGGCTTAACTATTTAAAGTACTTTAAACATATAAAAGTTTATTTACGTAAACTATGTTTTTAGTTTCTGTCACATTTACAAAATATTACTTAACATCCGTTGTTTTTATTTTTCTGTTTTAAGTTTAAAATACATAAATTATAATCCTCCGAATAATTTGTAACTAAAATATCCAATATATCAAGTAACCAGGATGAATACATGGATTATGTGCTTGTCTTCAATAAAAAACAATATTATTTTTTACATTTCCTTTGATATCATAAATTAAAAATTTTCATAAATCTGACTATAATTGAAGTAATAATAGTATATGTGATCTGATTTACCAAATACCAGTGATAATGTCTACGAGGCCACATGATGCATTAACTGATAATGGATGATTATCAAATACCAAGATTAGTGTCTACGAGGGCACATGCTGCATCACATATAATAATGCAATATTACCAAATAGAAAGATTAATAAGTGTGTACGAGGGCACGTGCTAGATTAATATAATCATGCACGTTTACCAAATACCGTGATTAGTGTCTATGAGGACACATGTCACAATGTGTTGATATAATCATGCATATGTATGTAGCTATCTTACTAAATACGTGTGTAATTAAGGAAAGCCATTTTGGGAGTTTTTATTATGTTGTTAAAGTATAAGATATTGTGTTTTAAATTTTTTTATTAGAAACGGATCTACGTGAGTTTCTTTCTTAAAACAACGTAAATATTTTTTTTAGGATGTGATTTTTTAGAATTAATTAATAACTAATTATACAATTATCGTGCAGGCTCTTTTGAGATGATGACGAGCTTCAACTGGTCTGTTCTGATTTGGTATTAGGCGTAGGAATTAGTGTCTTTAGCAATCTATGCACACGCTACTTTGATGTAAATAATATTGTGTTTCAGATTGGGGAAATGATGATCGGTTAATTCTTAGTCATGTATTATTATTTAATCATCAATCATTTTTTATATTTATATGGTATCTCTTATATCCTTTAAGGATATTCTTTACATATAAAAAAATTAATATTAAAAATTTTATTTGAAGTAAATGAAAATATAAAAATATAGGCCTTTTAGTTTTTCAATTATTGAAATAAAATTGTATAAATATTAAAAAAAATTATTCTATATTATCTAAAATACATAAAGTATTTTAAACTTTGACAATTTGATATGGAGTTAATAGCTATTTTAACGTAATCAATGACTTATTTTAAGCTGGCTCGTTACGCTTTAATGCTTCCTGTATGCATGAGTGTTTCTAGTTTATTAGGTTAAGGGATTTACTAATGATAAAAATTAATTATTCATTACAATCATTAGATTTTAATAAAATGAATAGTGAGTTTAGGGTTTGAAGAATAACTCCCTTAAACTTACTCTACAAGTAAATGAATTTCCTCCCTCCTCCTCTCTTTATATAAGGGGCATATCTGGTGAGATTGCTGACTATATATGAAAGTAGGGGAACAAATCTCAATCATTAAAAAAGGAGAGAAAACAATAGTTGAAAAATCTCAGTCACTAAAAAGAAGAGAAAAAGAAGAGGAATACATAATAAATGTTTGGAAGAGAGAGAAAGAGTAATTGATCTCAGTCATTAATTTTTTTTTAATAATCGAGATTTGTTGTTCTCCCTCTCATATATGATTGTCATTTTCATTAGACATGTCCCTTTAATATATATATATATATATATATATATATTATGTATTTAAAATGAGTTAAGATCTCTTTATTTTTTCTTTTTACATTTCCTTCTATTACTAAGCTTTAAAATAAATAAATGTTATATTTAATAAAAATTATATCATTTATATATAATTAAATTTTTTAAAGTGTAAAAAATATATAGAAAAAAAAAAGAAATGGATAAAAAAGAAATAGAAAAGATTTATTTCCATTTGAAATACAGAAGAACTATTGAATGAACATAATATTTTCGGTTTACGTAATCCCTATTAGCTTACTGCTGCTAAACAGAATCTTTCATACAAATAAACATAATATTTTATGGTAGGACATGTTTCACGACAAATAAAAAAGCATTATCGCATCTCTTATTGAAGAAAAAATGTGGCTATAAATTGCTATGTGCATGAAGGAACTAACACAGGCAAAACTCATAAGAAATCAGTTTGGTGCAAAAGTAACAATGGCTCATGTTAGGCTTGCTCCTTTGGCTCTCTTCCTGCTTGCCACTTCCTGTATGTAGCATTGCATTTTCTTTTTCATCATTTCTATTTAATATTTAGTTTTCTGCCAACAAATTATATACTTGTTTTTGAAAATTTAATTATACATTTTAGAACTATGAAAGTAATGCTGGAAATAATAGTGGATTGACATTAATCAATTATATTTTATCATTATCTGGCAATTTAAGATATGATGATAATCATATCTTATAATATCTTTATGATTATTTGAATGGGATTATAGTAAGATTGACTCTGTGATGGGTTGAGTCAATCATAAAAAGCCCATTTAAGGGGTCTCTGCCTTCTGCCTACCCTGGGGATTATAAATTTGCCATCCCATTAAGCAAATTACAATAACAATACACATTCTCTAGAATAATCCCCTACAAAGTAGGTAGTAAAACCCTCAAGAGTTCTTATTGAACTCATATATCTACAATAATCATTCATAGAGTTTTTTTGTTCTTGAAAATCAAGAACTTCAATTTAATATATTTGAGGTACAGAAATTCTCTTTCCTCTATCCTTTTATATTTAATTCTCTATACATACTATAATCTTGTATCTATTGATTTAAGGTTTTCTTTTATTTCCATCAATTGGTATCAAAGCCAAATTAGATACATATTATGGTTGTTTTCTATTAGAGAATTATGGTTGTTTTCTATTAGAAAATTAAATTTGAATTGAAGATTTTTTGTGTTATTAGTGAAATTTTATAATATAGTTCACTATTATCTTTTTCACAAAAAAAAATAATAAGCGTTTACGCTACTTGTTATTGTTAAAATAACATGTTAAAGTTTCATTCCCTTACCCTTACATGGGTAAATTATATATTGAAACTTCTTTTTAAGTGCTACCCCTTTAAAACCTAGTTTTCTTTTAAATAATTTTGGGGTAAATTGTTTTCAAAATTACTTAATGGTTTTCCTTGTTTTATTTTTTACCAATATGAGTCATTTGTGTGGGCAACATAATATATTTGTATTAACTTTACTTTGGAAAGTGTTAATGGGGTTGCATGGACTCATTTTTATACCCATATTTTTGTGATTTGGTCAAGGGAGAACTTTGTTGTTTTGATACGATCATGTATGATGATTCGTGTGTTAAATTCATTCTCAGAAGCATTGAATGTGGTTGCTAATTTTTTATATTCTTATTTTTTCAAAAATACCATATTTATTTAATATTTTTATATTATTGGTATTTTTTAATATAAAAAAAATTTGATTAATTCAAGATTAAATTAAAATTTTTTACTATTATAATCTTGAATTTTTGACCTATTTTCATTGTGATAATTCTTTACAGTATTTGTATTCTCCAATTATACTGTACTCTCTTTAATATTGAATTATCATTTATAAATTGATTTTAGGTTATTTTATTAATTATGCACAATCTTAATTGTCCTTCTCTTATGAGCATAATTTTCTTTATTAATTTGCATTATTATTACTTGTCTATCATGGGTATAATAATGTGAATTTTGTATGTTGGTTATACAATATATATGATTAAAATTATGCAAATTTATTGGATAATATTCCTAATTTCTTTTTTTTTATTTACATAATTATAATTTCACTATTTTGGATGTATTTATGTGAATTTTGTGATATAATTATTTTTTTTATTGCATTGATGATAACTATACTCTATCGGTGTATTGTTATTAATGTAATTTGGTGTTATACAATGTACTTTTCTTGGCTTATGTTAATGATTTTTTTATACCCTATCGGTATTAGGATTTTATTGATATAAGTTATAGTGCATTGTAATTTTCTTAGGGATTCTCTTTTAACTGAACTTTTAGAATTACATAATGTTTTCCTATTTTGTAATGTTCAGTTTATTTCCCTCATTTGATCATGTTTAGTTATATTTATATGGAACCAAAATTTACACTCTCATTTTTTCTTTGTTCCATAATGACTTATAACTTTTAATTGGACTTTTTTCCTTAAAAAAAATGTTGCATTTTTTGTGGTGCAAATTTTCTATATATATATATATTGATAAAGAAATAGTTGAATTTTATTTAGCACTATAGGTATTTTTTGTTGAAATTAATTGTGGATTAGTATCACTCAATATCTATTATCATTAACCGACAATATAAGATATGATTATTATATCAATGTGGTTAATTATCTTTAACCGTAATATCTTATCTTTAACCGATAATATCTTATCTTTAACCGATACTATCTTATCTTTAACAATATGGTTAATTGAACTGGGATTACAGTGAGATTGACTTTGTGATGGTTAGGTCAATCAGATTAAAAGCCCAATTAAGAGAGGTCCCTGACTACCCTGGGGGGTTATAAATTTACCATCCCATTAAGCAAATTTACACATCAGAATTATTCTCTACAATAACCCCCCTTAGAAACCCCCCTTAGAAGGTAGCCAGAAGAACTTCCTAGAGTTTTGTTCAATAGTGCTCATGGACATGAATGTCAATTCAGGTACACATTCATTCTCATTCTATCAATTTAATATCATTAATTGGTATACTATAATTTGTGTCTAGTATAGTAAAATTCAAAACCTACTTTATACTTTCATCAATTGGTATCAGAGCGTTCTAGATACATTTTATGGTTGTCAATTGAACAAACCTTATTTTCAACATTAACATACACGCGTTTTTGAGAGAGGGAAAGAGACCGAATGATACCTGGGCGGTTGCGCGGCGGCATTCGAGTCGTCTGCCGGCAGCCGCATCACCCGCCAGGACCTGCGAGCCTCCCGGTGGTCCCAACCTTGCCGTGCCGCACTTTCCTCGCGCCGCACGATCGGAACCTGTGAAGGGCGGAGATCGCGTCTCGAACGGCCGCCCAGATCGCGACGGGCATCGCCTATCGGCCGCCCAGATCGCGGCGAAGATCGCGCTTCGGCGCTGTTCCACCAGGCCGCGCGCACTCCAAGCGGCGCTTCATCGCTGCGTTTTCAGCCGCGCAGATCCCGTCGGAGATCTTGGCTTCGGCACTGCTCCGCGCGCTCCAGCGGTGCTCTGCCGCCTCTCGAAACGCCCAGATCCTGTCGGATCTTGGTGCTTCGGCGCCTCCAGCGCCGCCCGTTCCAGCGGATCTCCGTCGCCTTCGAACGGTTCCACCCCGCGCGTCTCGATCATTCCAGATCCCGGCTGAGATCTTGGCTTCGGAGCTGCTCTGCGCGCTCCAGCGATGCTCCGCCGCGTCTCGAACCGCCCAGATCCTGTCGGATCTTGGAGTTTCGGCGCCTCTAGCGTCGCCAGCTCCACGACGCGCTTCGCGACTAGCCGCGATCCCGTCGGTCCTGCTGCGCCGGATCGGAGAATGAGAGGCGAGACGATGGAGAGTGAGAGAGAGGCGCGAGAAACACGGGAATTAAATAATTTTCTGAAATTTCATAATTTTTTTTAAATTATTAAATAAATATTGAAATTTATTTAATTTTTTGAGACGTAATTTCAAATTATTTTTGGGTATATTACTCTCAAATTTTTTGAATATTGAATTATTACTTACAATATGATTTTTCTATTAATTTGCATTGTAATGACCTGCCTATCGTGGACATAATGATGTGAATTTTGTTTGTCATATTTTAAGATAATTAAAATCATATGAAATAAAGCATGATTTATGCTATTAATTTACATAATTGTAATTTCACCTATCATGGATGCATTTGTGTAAATTTATGAATAAATATTAATTCATTATATTAGTGATAATTATACCCTATCGGTGTGTTGTTATTAGTATAATTTGTTGTTGTACAATACATTTCTCTTGACTTATGTTAATGTTTTTTGGTACCCTATCTGTGCTAGGATTTATTAATTTAAGTTATAATGTATTGTAATTTGCTTAGGGATTTATTTTAAGCTGAACTGTTAAATCACTTTTTTCCTTTATTGTGATGTTCAGTTGTGATGTTCAGTTTTCTTCCCTAATTCCGTCAAAACTTTAAACGGAACAAATTATGAGGACTGGAAAGAATCATTAGATCTCTACCTGATCATTGGCAATCTGGATTTAGCATTGAGGACGACGAGGCCTGCGCCTCTTACAGATGAGTCTTCTGAAGCTCAGCAAATTTCTCATGAGAAATGGGAACACTCTAACAGAGTGTGCCTGAAGGTGATTAAATTCACCATGGAGAAATCTATCAGACAGAGCATTCCAGATCTTGATGATGCCAGTGCTTTTCTGAAAGCAGTCGGTGAAAAATTTACAACTTTTGATAAGGCACAGAAAATCCAATATCTTTCCTTATTTGAAAAGACCAAATATGATGGTGTCAGCGGTGTACGTGAACACATTATGAAGTTAGTACATTTCTATAATAAGCTAAAGTCTCTCAAGGTTGAGGTTGGTGAAGACACTTTAATCTATCGCATCTTGGAATCTCTGCCTTCTCAGTTTGACATCATGAAGACTTCATATAACATTCAAAAGCATGACTATGGAGTGGATGAATTGATTGCAATAATCACCTAAGATGAGGAGTCAATGAAGAAGAATAAGCCTAATAGCATTCACCATTGCTTCTAGTTCAGGTGCTAAAGGTGCTAACAGATATAAAGAAAAGAAGAAAAAGGGTACAGAGAAAGCAGAACGACATTTAGAACCCAAGAAGAAATTCTTTAAAGGTTCTTGCAAGTATTGTAAGAAACGTGGTCACAAGGTGGAAGATTGCTCCCCATGTGCTGCACCTGTGCAACGTGGTGACAAATTATCTAACAAACAATGTCCTCATAATGATGAAGAAGTGGATGCTATGAAGAAAATTCCATACGCTTCCGCTGTTGGCAGTCTGATGTATGCTCAAGTCTGTACTCGTCCTGACATTGCTTTCATCGTCAATGCCTTAGGCAGATATTTGAGCGACCCAGGTTTGGGTCATTGGAAAGCCGTTAAAAGGGTCATGCGATATTTACAGGGAACCAAGGATCATATGTTGACTTTTATGAAGTCTGATCAACTTCAAGTCACTAGCTATTCTGATTCTGATTTTGCAGGTTGCCCTGATGATCGTAGATCTACTTCTGGCTTTATTTTTATGATGGCAGGAGGAGCTATCTCTTGGAAGAGCGTTAAACAGTCTCTTACAGCTACCTCTACCATGGAAGCAGAGTATGTTGCTTGTTTTGAGGCCACTCGCCAGGCCATGTGGCTTAAGAAATTGATATCTGACTTTCACATAGTTGAAAGCATTTCCAGGCCACTTGTGATTTACTATGACAATACTGCTGCTGTGAGTTTCTCTCGAAACAACAAAAGCTCTACTCGTTCAAAGCATTTTGATATCAAGTATCAATTTGTTAGAGAGCAAATTCAAAGTTTTCACACTTGGATTGAAAACATTGATTCTGAGGAGATGTTAGCAAATCCACTGACTAAGGCCTTAACTGTTGGAATTTTTCTTATTCATGTAACTCACATGGGTTTAGTCAAGGCTTTTGATGTATTAAGTTAGTGGGAGTCTGATTCTCTATTTTCTTTAAGAGACATGCTCTAGTTGACGTCATTTTGTTCATGTTTCTTATTAGCATTTTATTTATGCTTGGACCATTATAGTGTCATTTATAGGATTGCATTATGCCATACATCTATGAAAAATATTAGCTAAATGCAATTGATTAATATCCCTATCGGATATTTATTTTGTTGCTCAAATTTTTCATATCGCTAATTAAAATATGATATATCGACAATTGTCGTTTTAGCTCAATGATTTGTATGTTGATTATTGATTGACACTATCCAAGTGGGAGAATGTTGAAATTAATTGTGGATTAGTATCACTCAATATCTATTATCATTAACCGACAATATAAGATATGATTATTATATCAATGTGGTTATTTATCTTTAACCGATAATATCTTATCTTTAACCGATAATATCTTATCTTTAACCGATACTATCTTATCTTTAACAATATGGTTAATTGAACTGAGATTACAGTGAGATTGACTCTGTGATGGGTTAGGTCAATCAGATTAAAAGCCCAATTAAGAGAGGTCCCTGACTACCCTGGGGGGTTATAAATTTGCCATCCCATTAAGCAAATTTACACATCAGAATTATTCTCTACAATAACCCCCCTTAGAAACCCTTCTTAGAAGGTAGCCAGAAGAAACTCCTAGAGTTCTGTTCAATAGTGCTCATGGACATGAATGTCAATTCAGGTACACATTCATTCTCATTCTATCAATTTAATATCATTAATTGGCATACTATAATTTGTGTCTAGTACAGTAAAATTCAAAACCTACTTTATACTTTAATCATTTTTTTGTTATGTCAACTTATTTTTGCTTTATCAAGTGGAAGGATTTTGTATATTAGAATTTTAATTAATATCTTATAAAATAAATTGATGTGATATAAGATTTTTACCTTAAATGTCCAATTAATCATATATGTGCAAAAACAAATGTTCTTGATAAAATTATTTTTTCTTATCACATTATTTGTGATCACATTGTTGGGATCTATATTAAGGATTTTATATTAGTCTCTTGTAAAATATTTTCTTGTATAACAAACTCTCTATTGATTTGCAATATTAGTATGCAATTCTTGTAAGGACAATATAGGTATCCCAAATTTTAAGAGATTAATTTCTCCATACCATATTTTATAATATTGTTAATGGTATTCTTGTAAAAGCTAGAGGCTTTATTTTGGGATATATAAATAAACTTATGTCCATTATAAATTGTGAAGAGAGTTAGAGACTATTTATTATTATATCCTTAATATTTGTAAGAATAGGTCTCATTCTTTCGCTGCATGTTATCATGTTTTATTCTCAAGTGTGTGTAAATATTGTTTATTGTAGCACTTGATTTTTGTTTATGATTACTTGAGAACTTGCTTATGATCTCATATTCTACGTAAAATTATCAAGTGATCCATTTTCTCACTCATGTAATTATTTTTTCAAGATCCTCATAGGAGTCAATATTTTTGTAAAGATTGATTAATATGTGGTTAATTATGAAACCATTTGTGAGAATTATTTATTCATATGGATGAATTTGTAGGTTTCATATTCTTGTTATTTTAACCACTTCTCTCATTAATCATTTGTTATTCTACTACTTTCTAATTCCTTAAGTAGAATAATAGTGAATTTTAATTCACTTTTATTATTATCTTATAAAGTCATCATCCACTATCACTAGAACTTTTAATACTAGTGCACCCTAATGATAATCCTAATATTTTTTTGGTATATTAAGAATTAGTGGGAGTATATATAATCTTGTATTATCTCTCGAAACTTATATATTTTTTATTGTCTTATAATCGTGTGCACATTTAATTATGATATGACATATTCTATAGGGCTTCTCTATTTATTTTTGTCCTATTTTTATTAAGATACATAAAATTCATTGTATCTTTGTAGACATCTTTAACTGATGTTAAGGTCATTCTATTGGGTACTGCACATCAATCCTTTTGGCATACAATTATGCATTGTGCATCTCTTTTACCCAAATTTCATATTTTAATTGATCAAAATTTTAGAAGTATATAATTTTGTATCATTGCTCGAGACTTCTCTATCTGTATTATCATATATTCTTGTGCACATTTAATTATGATATGACATACTTTATAGGACTTGACTATTTATTTTTGTCCTATTTTAATTGAGATACATATAATTCATTGTATCTTAATAGACATCTTTAATGGATGTTAAGAGCATTTTGTTGGGCATTGCACATTAATTCTTTTGGTATGCAATTAAGTATTGTGTATTTCTTTACCCAAAATTTCATTGTTTGGTCAAAATTCTATAATTATATTGTAGATGCAATACTCCTATCAAGTATGATTTTCTACTGTGTAAAAAAGTGCTTATTATGATAGTACTCCTATTGAGTACAATTTTGCACTATTGAAGTTCTTATGAATTTCTTTTGTTTGGACCAATTATCTAAGTGTTTGCTCAATTGACATTTTGTGGCCACATTAATCTGAGTATCATTTTATATAAACTAGGTGTCTATGTGGTTTTAGTAGGGAATTTATGGATTTCCTACTTATCTTTAGATTCTTACATAGTCACTCTTTTTTGAAACGCAGATTAGTTAAATGTCAAATATTATAGAGCATTTATGTAGCCTATATGTAATTACATATGTTATTAGGCTATGATGAATAATTAGATGCATGTAAATTATGCTTTCTCACCTATATAATTTTTCGGACTCAAGTAAAAAAAAATATATTAATTAAACATTTTTTTATTCACTGATCAAATACTTAACTTTGGAGTTTTATAACTCATATGGTTTGGTTAAGTTTTGATGTCTTAGATCAGTGTGAGTCTGAAAACTCTCTTATGAGATATGTGTGAAGTAATATCATTTTAGTAACATATCTCTTAGCATTTTTGGATGCTTGAGACCATGTAGTATCATTTTATTGAACTACATTATTCTATATACTTTATGAGAAATATTTATGATATATATCCCTATCGGATATTATTTTGTAGTTCAAATTTCTCATTGTCTAATATAAGATTTTTCTATAATTGTCATTCTAGCTTAATGATTTATCTTTGTATTATTGATTAATACCATCCAAGTGGAAGAATGTTGGAAATAATAGTGGATTGGCATTACTCAATTATATTTTATCATTATCTGGCAATTTAAGATATGATGATAATCATATCTTATAATATCTTTATGATTATTTGAATGGGATTATAGTAAGATTGACTCTGTGATGGGTTGAGTCAATCATAAAAAGCCCATTTGAGGGGTCTCTGCCTACCCTGGGGGATTATAAATTTGTCATCCCATTAAGCAAATTACAATAACAATACACATTCTCTAGAATAATCCCCTAGAAAGTAGGTAGTAAAACCCTCAAGAGTTTTTATTGAACTCATATATCTACAATAATCATTCATAGAGTTTTTTTGTTCTTGAAAATCAAGAACTTCAATTCAATATATTTGAGGTACACAAATTCTCTTTCCTCTATCCTTTTATATTTAATTCTCTATACATACTATAATCTTGTATCTATTGATTTAAGGTTTCCTTTTATTTCCATCAAGTAAAAATATAGGGTACGCACTAATCCATCGAGGACAAGTAACATAATATAAGACAAACATCATCCGTTTGTTTTGGATTCTAAAAACGGTGGCTTATGAATTTCAGTAATATTTGGCACAAAGAAGATAGAAGCAGTGGAGTGTTCGGGTGTTTGTTCGCCGTTTGAAATGCCACCATGTGGCTCAACTGATTGTCGTTGTATTCCATGGGGACTATTTGTTGGTTCATGCATATACCCAACTGGTGGACTTGCATCTGCTGCAAAGATGATTGATAAACATCCCAACTTGTGTCAGTCACATGATGAATGCATGAAGAAAGGAAGTGGCAACTTTTGTGCTAGTTATCCCAATCATTACATGGATTATGGTTGGTGTTTTAACTCTCATTCTGAAGAGCTTAAAAGCTTCTTGAAGATGCCTGTTGCAATTGCCAACTGATATGGTGTGCCATACATGATGCATCCATCTATTACATTAAATAAATCTTTTGATGCATGTACTATCAACTATGTTAAATTAAAGAGTGTTGTTTCAGTGCCTAGCTTATGTTTCCACTTTCTAACTCGTACTTTATCAACCTAGACTATTTGTTTTTATCCGTTAAAATCTCAAAATAAGAGTTACATTTGATGTTTTTAGTGTAATTTTAATTTTTTTTTTCTACTAACATACCTAACAATGGATGACTTTATTTTTTAATATAATATTAATACTACCAACACCCAAATTTATTATTTTTTTATTTCCTTTTGTCAATGTGTAACTTTTGCCTTTTAACTAAAGATGTATTTTGAGTATAGTTCAAATAAACAAAAAATCCTTACTTTTTTACTCTACAAATGAATACCTTTAATTTACACCCATACATCTATTGAGTACACCCCAGTACTTTAAAAAAAAAAAAAAGAAGTATAGTTTGCTATTTAAAGGAAAAGGCATAGTGTTTTCCTTACGGTCATCTCAGTCACTAATGGATTCCTCTGGATTTATTATACCAATTCTCGAAAAGTTTAAACTTATACACGATTTAATAACCTTCAAAACTTCTGGCAGTTTCAAAACTCATGAAAGATACCGAGAATTTAATAACCCAAATATCTTCTGGTAGTTATAAAACCTCATAAAACTCAAATTAATTATCAGCAATAATAGCGGACTTATCCACAGTTTGTAACCTATGTGAGATACCTATGCTTATGAACGTACAAATATCTTGTTTTGAGCAAGAAATTCTTATATGCCTGACTAACAATAAAAAGAAATTACTACTATTGAAACTAATTTACAATTTTTTGTGGTCTTTTTATTGTCACAGTTGATAAAAGTTGACAAATATTCATGGCATATACTGCGGAGTAACCTATGTCTAATTGTATATGGTATATTAATTTGAAGGTAACAAGAGTCACTGGAGATAATATATTGTTTAATTTTCATTGTATTAATTATCCATAAGTAGTAAACAAAATAACAGATAAACCTCACCTGCAGAAACAGCGAAACACCAATATCATTTAGAAAAACATTAAATTAATCAAATATATTTCACCAATTGAATATATGGAAACAATAAATAATAAATGTTAACTTGATGATATTTGTCAACTCGAACCTGATTCATTATACCTATTACTTAGTTCCATTCCATCTACAGTTCAACAACGTTATTGCTGCACCAAGCTCGCCCTCAAGCATATTGCAACTGGGGAGTCAAGAAAACTTTAAGATAAAGTAACCTACAGAATGAGGGTCGACAAAGTAGAAGCATTTTCAAGTTTTCAAATTTACTTAAATTAAAGACAATGACATGACACTAGCCAAAGTAGTAGAGATTAATGCATAGGTATGTAAGAAATATATAGTTCTCAAGTTGCAGAATACAATCACCCAAACTACAAATTAAAAATTAAACAATTTAATAAACAAAAAAAGAAAACTATGCAGGTAATTTAGTTTTCAATTTAACATACTTGCTTTTAGATGGGAGCAGATGGTTTAATCTTGAAGCAATAGTGTCAGAGCAACAGTTGGAAGAAACTAAGAATATTTTGCACCTGTCAATAAATCCATAGTTAGACATGTAAAGGCACAGATGAATAAGTAAAACTGCACCATGTAAAATCGAAATAATCTCATTCTTTTTTAATGTCATATTTATTATATATGCTTTTTTATCCTAGGAGCTTGGTCCCGTCACTGTTCTCATTTTTATAGCCATCTGCTCCAGCTTCATGCTACTCATAAAACCTCTGTTAACAAGATCATTTGGGCAAAATTTGCAACATTCTTATTTTATTCACCAGTGAAATATGTACTCTTTTAGAATTTAATGTATAAGAAGTTTGTTGTTTCAAGAACTGTGTTCATGAGGATGATGTTATCTTCACAATCAAATAATAAAGGATACAAGAGAATTACCTATATTGAAAGATCAATTGTCTTAGGACAATTGAATAGCTTAAAGTAAGCACATTCAAATAATATTTGATCCACTTACAAGTTGGTAAGCTAATGCTAATTACCATGGCAATATCCAGCTAGTTAAAAAATATAACAAACTCATACATAAAAAAAATTCAAAATATTATGTCCAATATGGAGAAATAGCCATCCGAAAGACAACAGACAGAAATCACAAATGTGATGATGTTGTAAGCGCTTGTAGCATGTGAGGATACACATAAAACTTGGCACAACAATAAACATGCCTAGTTCTACACTAGTAGATACATATGATTTTGTAACATTAAAAAAATATCACTAAATCATAAGAAAATGTTACTAATATGATTTAGTAACATTTTATCAAATGTTGCGTATACCCTATGTTACTAATCATATTTAGTAACATTTTTGCATATTAAAGGTAACATTTATAAAAAATGTTACTAAAAATATTTAGTAACATTTTTTTTAAATAAAATGTAACATTTTATAAATGTTGCTAAAACATTTTAGTAAGATTTTTTAAATAGAAAAGTAACATTATAAAAATGTTACTAAAAACATTTAGTAACTTTTTTTAATAAAAAGATAACATTTCTAAAAATGTCACTAAAAATTTTTAGTAATATTTTTTTTAATATAGACAACATTGTAAAAATGTCACTAAAAATAATTAGTAACATTTTTTAAATAGATAAGTAACGTTACAAAAATGTTACTATTGCAAATGTTTTTTAGTATTTAACAAATGTTATTAAATTGTTTATTTTTAAAATAAAATAAAATATAATTCATAATAAATATTAAATAAATTTTTACACTATAAAATAAATTAATATTGAAAGAAATAATTTAGTAATAAAAAGTCATGGAGAATGAAAAAAAGATTCAAGAAAATTAAAGCATAAGCTTGTAATTGAAATATTATAGCACACATCAAAATTCATTACATCATAATCAATATGTCTAAAATTCATTATATCGTAATCAATATGTCCAATACATCAAAATTCATTACATTAGAAATTAACAATCCCGTAAACATCATTATGTGCAAGTTTAGCAACCCTGCACTGCATTAATAAAGAGAATATAAGTATCAGTACAAAAGGCAACAGAAGTATAACAATTCCAACTAACTATAAATTACATTTCTTTCCTTGATTAGCTTGGTTCAATTTTTTCAATTGATCGGTCTGGACCTGATACAAACCAACCAAAAACAAACATTGGGTTTATTCCTAGTCCTCCAGCTTGTACATTCTTCGTAATCAATATTTACACATACTAATTACCATAAGCAAGCAACCGTTATGCAGTGTCACACGTGTCAGTGGCAGAAGAAAATAAAACTAGCTATTGAATTATATACATGGCTATGTTGAAGGTGGCAGAATCCGCAAACAAAAGTAGAAAGCATTAAAATAGAAAGAGAAGGCAAAATATTATAAAGCTTTCCAAATGAAGTTAAAGGCATTTTGCATGCAACCAAAGGGGGTGGTGTCTGTGATTTCTAACAAATAAAAGACTTTGACTACTTAACATTTTCAATTGTACAAAGGTCCTACTTCTTAATCAAGTTTTGTACTAACAAACCACTCAAAGTTGATGACACAACAAGGATACTCTATCGATGTTAGCTATTTAAGATTCATAATTAGTGATAATTTTGAATGATCAAAGGATATAAATATTCAAATCATTCACAACTGCTCAAATAAGTTAATTAAGTGTCTCAATTAGCAAAAAGATACTTTATGTATAATATAATGAAAAGTTTGGAACAGTAACTGAGAATGAGATGCCAGCCAACCAGAGTCACTCAAGACCAAATAAAAAAATTGCACTAGGAATTGTTACCCAAAATAAAAAAGAAAGCAATAGTGACAAGGAAAGAATAAAACACTGAACAATAATTATAATAATACAATTAAAACTACAGACACTTTTTATTAATGACATGCAACTGTATTTTTAAACAGAAAAAACTGAATTATACTTATATCCAATTGAAACCCATTGATACACTTAGTAAATATATTGATATTAACAATATTATTAATTGTTTAATTTAGATTTTAGAAACTATTAACATTAAAAAGAAGGAACTGATTACTGAATGAAACCAATTTAAAATTGCAATATATCTAAACTCTACTATTTCTTAAAATGAGGAAAGAATAAGGTGATTCTTTTTCTTTGGTTAGATGTTTCCCTATCTGCTTTAAACCATCGAAAAACAAAACAACGGGCTAAGGAAAAAAAATACAAAATAATGGAAGACTACTCTTCCTATATTTGTAAAAAAGTAAATGAATAGATAACTCTTCAACCCTTATACTTCTTCCCACCAAAAATGTATCGTCAACTCCAGACAGAATCATGCCCCACTTGGAACTTTTCCCTCTCTCAATTTTTCCGACCAATTTAAGCTTGATGACTATTTTTTATTCACAATCCTCTTCACCTTCATTAACCAAGTTAGTTAAAGATTATAATAGAAACTTGGTGGCAAACATCTCATGAAAGTCTTCCAACGGATAAGTTGCTACTAAATAATACTATAATGAAAATGAAGCTGGTTGGTCCACATACAACAAACATCAAAAAAGTAAAAAACAAAAATTCCTGGAATAAAATCCATATGCCTAAAGCAACTACAATGCTAATTTACCATCTCTTACCAAGAATTTGATATTACATAACCCACAATATCAACTCCAAAGATATGCCAACAAGCACAGAAGCAAACAAGGTATCAATCAAGCACAAATGATAATAAGACAGACAAACATCTCATAAAAGAAACTAGAAAGGGAAATAAGAATAGATAAAACAATTACCAACTGTAGCTTGGGTAATTGATGGATTCTTAGCAAAGAGAGCCTGCAACAAGAAAAAATATCAGTAAGACAGTAACTACGAAACAGAGAAAAACAATCAGATCTGAGATTTTAAAATTAATAAAAAAATAAAAACCGTAAGGATCTGAATCGTAAGGTAAAAGAAGGGCACAGCTATTACCATGTAATCGGTGGTGATGAAAGGATCGTTAACGGCAACAAGTTCAACATCGTCTCTCTCAAGAGTCACCCTAGCCACCAAACGGCCAATTCTTGCAAATCCTGTTACATTTCAGTTAATAAACAACGAAAATGGAAAGTAGAAAAATAAGAGAGGAGATCTAATGCAACAGAAGACAGATCGAAGGAGTTACCGTTGATTCCGATCTTGACCTTTCCTGATCCATGGAAAGAAAAGAAAAACGAAGAAAGAGGGAAGAAAAACGTTAGATCAGGAGAAAGGGAGTGGAGAGGAAAAGAAAAAAAAATGGTGGTTAGTTGCATACCCATGACTGCGGAGAAAAAGAGGGGTTTGTTGGAGTAGGAGGAAGTAGCAGAAGTTGAGAATGGAGCGGTGTGTGAGAGTGAGTGAGTGAGGTTAGGGTTTTAATAATGCAAAGAACGAAGCTCGGAGATTCGAATCGCAGAGAACGCTCGGAAAGTCGAATCGCAGAGAACGCTCGGAAAGTCGAATCGCAGAGAACGCTCGGAAAGTCGAATCGCAGAAAATGAACCTTACAGAGCGAAATCGCAGAATCGCAAAAAACAAAATGTAGAGAAACGAAAGAAGGAAAACGTAACTTAGAGAATGAAACTTAGAAGACGAAATGCGAAGAAGTGAAATTGCAGAGAACAAACCTTGAGCCAAATTGCAGAGAATAAAATTTTGAAAAAAAAAAAGCAAAACTCAGAGACATCTAAGCTTTTTTATGGTGAATAAAAAAAAAATAAAAAAATTTAATAAAATTATTTTTCCACTAGTTTCTATTCAACAAGTTTTAATTTAAGTATTTAACTAGTAAATTTATTAGTTTTAAAATATGGTAAAAATTGAATTGTTTATTAAAATGTAAATAAGTTAAAATTATAAAAATAAAAACATTAAAATTAAATTTATATAAAACAAATAATAACAAAAAGTACTTTTAAAGAAAAAAATAATATAATTAACAAAAAAATTTAATAAGAATGTATTTTTTAAAAAATAAAAATCTTTAGTAACATTTTAAAACAAATGATACTATAAAATGAATTAATTTCTTCTATAGTAACATTTATTTAAAACATGTCACAATATTATAGTAATATTATCTACAGTGACATATATTTTAAAAAATGTGACTATAGTATATAAAATTTATCTATAGTAATACTTTTAACAAATGTTATTAAGAAAATGTCACTAAATATATAAAATATAGTAGTGCTAATTGGTCTACATAATCACTTTACTAGCCAAAGTAAAAGAGATTAATGCACAAGTATATAAGAACTATATAGCTCTCAAGTTGTAGAATGCAATCACGAAAACTACAAATTAAAAATTAATCAATTTAATAAGAACAAAAGAAAACTATGCAGTAATGTAATTTAGTTTTCAATTTAACCCGTTTATTATTTTTATTTTTTCTATTTTATACTTTCACTTGAACGAATGAAATAACTTCGTGTCTATTTCTTCTAGCATGTGAGTGTCTATTCCATTCTATCATATTTGACTATCTTCAAATAATGACATATTTTTGAAAAAATTGATGGACAATATTGTATGAATCTATTTCTTATTTCGAAGAAGGAAAGTTCACGTGTTAGAATGAGTAAATAAGTTACGAGAAACATTTAAAACTGAAGATTGTATTTATTGTTATGAGTAGATAATATGTAGGTGTATAGCCCACAAACTTAACCGACTGGTCCATGGATCTACACATATATAATTTTAACAATAATTACAAAAATGATAATATTTTTAAACTAACTAAACTATAATATATCATAATAAAAATTATATCATTATTTATAATAATCTAAAATACTAAATATTTTCAATACTGAAAGTCTAAATATATATATTTACAACAAAAAAGTCACAACATTAACACAAACTAATAGTCAAAATAACAAATTTATCTCTTAAATGTGTTACAAGGCAAAATCGTGAACTGCAAACTTAGTTTGCTAGTTTTGTGGACCAAACTCAAATTTTTCCTACAATTCTAATTTTTTTATAAATAAAAGGTCAAAAACCTACAAGGACTTGAAAGTTTTGCGAAACAGTACATGATCCAACACAGCTAAAAATATATCTATAAATTAATAAGTAGTCCTAGATCCAACACAGCTAAAAATATATCTATAAATTAATTCAACCCAATTTGATGCTAACTAAGTAAACTATTTTTGGAGTATAGCATTGGGTATCAAGCTTCAAAGCTGGCCAACATAGTGGGTAAAAAATAAGCAAATTTGTTCTGTTATCACAACTCTCAGGTGTTAGAAATAAAAGAGTGACATCCCAAAATATAATCAATAAGATACAATATTACAACATGTTCATATTATTTAATTTCATGGTAGGATTAAAGTTGTGTACCTGGGATAAAGGAATCAATAATGTCACTACAAGAAGACCTGAGAGAAACTGCCATCTTCCTTGTAATAGTTGGGAAGAATAATGTGTCTATTGAACTACTTAATAGGATAACTGTTCTATTCTTACCAGTAGAGACCAGGGACCTCTCAACAAGCTACTAATTGAACAGCCCAACTCATCATGAGCTATTCATAATAAAAGCCCAATATATCTTCCATCTTTATATTATTTTTTATAATTAAAAAATTCATCTATAAATGATATTAATAATTCAAATAAATATAATTCTAAATAAGTTACTAATGCTAATCTAGGGAACATATCGGGAATAATTTAACATTCTCCCACTTTGATAGCATTAGTCAATTATTAGAGTTATAAGGAATTATTAAAACTAAAATACCAATTATAGCTACTGCTCATAACATTTAATAATTCTAAAAAATATGAGCATTAACAATGTAGAATATAGCATCCAATAGGGATACATTCCATATGCTTAAATTTCATAAAATAATGGAGAAGAGAAAACATAACTCAATAAATATGCAATCTAATAATGGTCCCTAATATATATCTTACATGATATAAGAGATCTGATAATAAAAGTAAACCATCACATATCTCATAATATTGAGCAAATACAAAATGACAGACTCCCACTCATCCAAAACACCAAAAGGCTTATACAAACACAAATGAGTTATGAAAACTCTAATAATCAAGTCTTTGTTTACTGGATCTGCTAATACACTCAACATATGTGAAAGTTGCTACAAATTTTTGTTGACATTAATTCAAGAAACAACTCCTTTCGCTATCATAATTGGCCATAAATTTGACATAATCCACATGAGCATAAGTGCTCATAATAGCCCGGGAACAAAAGTAATCACATAAGAAACAAAAAAATAACAAAAGTAATTACACGTGGGCTAAATATTATAAAGAATGCTCCAAAATGGTTGACATTTAATTAATAAGATTATCAAATAAGTTACTATGTGTGTCCTTATAGGATAAATAAATTCAACAAATATCCCACTTGAATAACATAGACACTTAATCTAAACAAAATAAACTCAAGATTAATATGGATAAAAAAGTCAACAACAAGTAAACATTTATAGAAATTGGTTCAAATAAAATAATACAAGTACCTTAATAATACAGAAAATCATACTCGATGGGAGTACTTATTTCATACATGGAAGATACTCGTACATATAACCTTATGAAATGTGCAATGTCGGTTAAAGGAAAGTACAACAAAATTGCATACTAAAATAATCAAATTTTCTTCCACAACACAATGGTCAAATAATAAATAAATAAAAATCATATAAACTCAAGTGCCTATAATAGCCCAATAACAAGCAACAAAAGTAATTGCATATGGGCATAACCCAACCAAAGTAATTACAAAATGGACTTATAAAATGTCATCGTTAAGTAAGAACTTTATTGCTCAAATAATAAGATTTACAAGCACCATATCAATCCAAAAGAATCATACTCGATAGGAGTATTAATTTTATATAAGATACTTATAAGTTTGCGACCTTATAAAATGTGAAATGTTGATTGAAAGAGAAGCACAATAAAATTGTAAGACAAATGTGCAATACCAACAAAATATCCTTAGCATCCACTTAATATTCCTTATTGAGATTGAATAAAATTGCAATAATAATTATACATAAATAATTTGTGTATAAGAATACATCTCAATATGATGGAGTGAGACCATTTTCCAAAATCGCCGAGAGCATGCCATATGATGAAGCATGCATAAGAACATATGACAACAAAAAAGATAAAAAAAAATTGGACACAAGAATATATACCAATGCTATTTTCTCAAGACAAACAATTGTATGTGCACTCCCATTAATCCAAAATAATATTATATTATTAGAATTCTCATTAGAGTCAATTAATATTAAAATGCTCTAATGTTACAGTATTTGATAATGGGATTGTAATTTTTCTAAGGTACTCATTATAAGTCTAAAATTCATTAATTTCTCTCCAAAATTTGATATTGAGAGAAATATACTAAAATAAAGTCAATAAAAATGGTTGCACAATAGAATATAAAACCAAACATGGGACCTTTAATAATAGTTTTACAAAGGAGTTTCATAGTTAACCATATATTTTGCGTACAAAATGAAGGAAATTATAATATTCCACTCGACACTTTAAAATAAAAAATCTTCTTAAAAAATATTGTAACATGTAATTTTATAAAATATGATGGATATTTGAAAAAAAAGGCCAACACATGGGTGAGATTATAATCTCCAACATATTTAAAAGAGATCATAGAAAAAAATTCAATAACTCACTCCCATGACTCAAGTCTTTCGATTTAAATAATAACAAAACAAACACACTTTAGCGAAGCAAAAATAAATAAGGCATATACTGACGATATAATAAAAGATTTAAGAAGTTTCTATCTCCCACTCTTCTAATAATTACAAAATTATAACATAACAATATTGTATTGTATAGGAAATTTATCCATATGTCCCAAAATGTTAGTAGTGATACTTGCTATTTTAGAATAACTTTACCAAGTCTATATAGTTTCACACACCATTGATAATAAGGAAGATTAATGGTATGTAATAGAGAATTACTCTCTTCAAACAATAACAAGGTAATTTTGGGACATCAACACATTGTTTTGACAAGTATAATTAATTATAAATAATAAATAATATAAGACAATCATACGAAGTTAGACGGTAATGTTCTCAAATAGACTTAACAAGCAATGTACACAATATAAAGGAATAACTAATAATATTTAAAGAGGAAAAAAAACTATAGCGTAAGAGATATTTATTTTCTGAGTTTCTCATATTTAATTAATTGAAAAATTTAAAGAGAAAGTAGTCTTTACATTACTACAATTTTTCTTGACAAAATCATAGCATAATATATAAATTCCTCCCACATGATAGAGAAATCAATATTAATTGCAACATGTACCAATGAAATACTTTGGTTTAACTTTAAAATAATATTAGGTTAAAAAAAAGCTTAATTAAATTGTCAAATTTCACAAAACAATGTTTGTGAACAAAATGTATAGTATTTTATATAACAAATAAATTTTAATATTGTACGTTATATAAATAACAAATTACAAATTAGGTTAATTGATAACATACCAATATAACATTATTATATTAATGTAAATTTATATTCATAATCGATATTTATAATTAATTTTCTTATATATTATTTATTTTTAAAAAATTATATATATATATATATATATGTGTGTATATTTTACTTTTTGTTTTACAAAATTTTGCATAACCATGTCCACGATAAGGGAGATCATAATCATACAAAACTATAATAAAAAATGAAACATAACTATAAAAAATACACACATCAAATACATAAGATTTTTAATGAAAGGTAATGGTTTTGAATTTATAGGGACTCAAAGATAAATTTTCTACTAGAACATCTCATTAAATAGAGTGTCCTAATAACATTAGTTAGATAACATCTAGGACTACAACTTTCATGAAGATCACTTTCTCAAACTATATCATTTTCCTATCTCTTTTCTCTTCCGAAAATTGTGAATGCTGATTGTAATACGCTTAATTCGAGCAGTTCGACCTTTAGTTACTAATGTTATCATAACTTGAGTTATATACATCCTTTTTTATTTATTCCAACTCTGTTGGAAAGTAACATTGAGAGATAAAATTTTTATGAATAATACAAAGCCTAAGAAGACCATCTAGGTTACCTCGCAGGGCTCAAAACACACAAATTCTGTTTCGCACACTCGATGGGAAACTCAACTTTACCTTGATGGTGTTCATAACCCTTCACTAACATACATAAACCTACTGAATCTTAGGGATCGCTTCACTACCCATCTCCCTACAGATGCCACATGTGAGATAATTTCTCACCCTGTTACCTCGATGAAGAAATAAGGACAAACGATGATTTTCCTTTTCAGATCCGATGAACCCTTGCCAAAATAGAGCTTCTATTGTGTTGCCATTTTCTCCCAGACCAAAGACCTAAATGAAGATTCGAATGGTCAAAATGGATATCCCCACGTCTGAAAACTACTGTCCAATTTCAAGCTCGATCCAACCGTTAACAAATTCACAATCAAGAGATTACAAAAATTGCATAGGGTTTATGTGGGAATAACTTTATCTTTTACAGAAACGTGAAAACTGAAGTGTCCCCCCTTAACCCCTCTAAATTACCCTATGTTAATAGTTGAATTGAGATTTTTATCACTAAACCCAAACTTAACCTTTAGATTATTTTACTATCTACACCAACATTTATTTTATTTATTTATTTTATAAAATCAATTCTTAACTTATTCTAATAAATACCAATATTAAATTAATTTAAGTCTATTAATATAAAATTATATATTTTTATTAATATTTCATTTTTTAAAAAAAAATGGATGTTACAAGATTCACTGTATTACCCAATCATACAAGTAATTTTATTAACTCACCTTTAGCTTATCTCCAATTAGACTTTACACTAGCATTTTCAAGCTAACACCCAAGTATTTTTCACTACCAATTCCTCTTTAGACTGTTTCCTAAACTTTTAGGTTTAGATGTTTATAGGGCTTAAAAGACATTACAACATGTTAGACATGGATATACAAATAAATAAAGTTTGTTCTCTCAAGATATACAAATGATAGGGAACTTTAATAAAGAAAAGAAAAACTAAAATCTTTACAAAGAAGTATGTAGAGAAATATTATAAGAAGTGAGCATTTTTCAAACAATGTTCTATATTTTTCTTCTTTGAAACTTCAGGTTCTAAAGTATTTATAGGCTTAAAATAATGTTGACCATTATGAGTCGTAACTAATGAAAGCTTCTTTATGCATCTTGTCCAGCTTCCTCTACTAATAGTTTCATTGAAGGACTAAATGCAACATTAAATATTTTTCACCAATTAGTCACTTTTGATATAATAAAAAGAACTCTGTTTATCTCTCATTTTATACTTGTTAACTTGTTTGTAGTAGATATTCAGTGAAAGTTTTCCAATCACTCTTTCCAATGGATGAGCTAAACTTTTTAGTTGTGGAACTATAGCTCTATGCTTTTCTTCTTCATTTTAACTCGTTTAAATTTCGTGTTGTAGTAAATGAATGAGAAACATTCTTGGAGATACATTAATAAGGGAATATAATGTAATGTAATGTTTTTTTAATTAAAATAAATTTTATTTATTTATAAATAAGTCCTTAAAAAAACTATTTATATTTTGGTATTTCTACTTGTGTTCCTCGTCGTTGAGGTATTGCTTTTTGTTTCAGGTTGAGACTAGGACATAGAGTGACTCACCCGCCCTAACCCCATTTGAAGAAAAAGGTTGCTTAACCATCCTTCATGGTGTTCGACTCCGAACTCATCAGCCATCTTCACGAGTTCCTCCAGAGCTCCGACCTCAACACCACTACTGCCACGGTCTGTTGCTAGTTGGAGGCCGATTTCGGAATGAATTTATCAGACCATAAGGCATTCATTAGGGAACAGGTGGACCTGTTCCTCCAGACTAAGCACAACTAAAACTACCAAGTAGAGGAACAACATCAAAACCAACATTGCTTTTTTTCTTTCGATTCAAAACCCAGGCATGCCAAAAATGCCAAGAAGAATAAAGCACGGTTGGTCACTTTTCTCTTTCGATTCAAACCAACATTGTGTTTTTTCTTTCAATTTCTCTCATTCTTTGCATCTTGCTGCATCCAATCTCATTACTGTAGATTCCTTACCATTTTTTGCAATCAATGGCGTCGTTGTTGGATGTTAATTTTGGGGGTTTTCTTTTTTTAATAAATTTTTTATTATTGTGTGATGTCACAACCTCACAAGCACATGGCTTTCTGTTGTTCTGAATAATTGGGGTTCACTCTCAGACGATGTTACATTGCTCTCTGTAAAAATTGTGTGCTTTTCAAGTTAGTAACCAGGTTACTTGCCTCATAGGATTAAATGAACGGGAAAATGTTTGATTTTAGTTTTTTTTATGCTTTCTTTGCTTTGCTTAACACCCTAATATCATTTAACATGTTTTCTTTTACAACATTGCTAATGAAGAATGAAATTTTAATTATATTTTTTTCTCCCTCTGCATCTGTGAAGATTGCAATTAATAATATTGCCTCATAAACACTGGATAATTTGTGTATCACATTACTTTGAAATTTTAGCAGTACAATGTACCTTTCTATAATTGTAGATGCAGGCCTTGTTATCTCCCCTACCTCCTTCTTCTTTGCTAATCCAATAGTTGTTTATGAAGTTAATTTTTCTATCATCTGACTTGTGTGTCCTTGAATCTAGATGGTTGTTATAGCATGAAATTCCTTGCAAATCTTTTGATCACACAATGGGATGTTCCAATCCCTCTTAACAACATATAGTTAGTCACTTTTTTATTGTTACTATGGTTGGATCCCTAAAGTAAAATGATGATATATTCATACAATTGAATGATTGTTGGCAGGAGAATTGATCCGCAAGTTTCCTTTTTAAGTTGTAGAGTCTCCTAGTCTAAGTTTTTTCTTCCGAAGATCATGTAAAACATTATTATATATTAATACTTGTAATTATGTTAACACATTGCTTATTTCTCAAGATATTTTGAAGCTAACATGATTTGGATGCCAGTGTAATGCTACACAGACCATTAGCTATATGTTGTCTTTAGTGCTAAGGTTAAAAATATAGATTTAAACTACTTTAAAGTGTTTTGCTCGGACTATTATCTTTAAACTACTATCAGTTTGTAATTGTATATTTCTTGAGTCATAACAGTAAATCATTCTAAAATAAAGTTCTTTAAGCACTAGCGAAAAGTTTCTCTATAGCAAGTATCAAGATTCTGATTCTATTATTATTCATGTTAATATATACAAGCATTATTGGTGTTGCCACATAAAGTATATACAAGTACAGAAGTACCTTAAGTGTCAATTTTTTCCAGCTGAAACCCTTGTGTTAACAACTTCTGTCTTATCTCGTGCCTCAGATTTGGCAAGTTAGGTAATGAGATAGTAAAGAAAACAAGTAGTGCTTTTTGGGAGAGTCTACTGTACCTCATCTTATTTAATAGTATTGATACTTCCTTTTTTTTGACCAATCAAAATGTAACGTAGTATTTTTATAACGTCATTGTCTATTGATATTTAGTGTGTTTGGATGAGTATTTACAAAAGTTTATTTTGAAAGAAATTAATTTTGAAAAATTGATTTCGGTTAAAATAGATTTTGAAATAAAGAAATGTATGTTTTGATGTTTACCTTAAAAGCAAGTTTGATGCAAAACATAGTATAAAATTTTCAACTCAACATAGTTATGTTCATCACTTCTAGACTGTAGCAACTTAAGATTTTGAGGCTAATTTAATTTTATGTAACAGTAACCAAACACCTATAGTCTAATAAAGAAAAATCAATTCTAAAGTTGTCCAGCTAAAACCAAAGATACACTATGTTTGAAGTAAAACTTGATATACTTTCACTTATGTACTCTTAAAAATACAAACAAATATTATTTTTTCAACCAAAATCATGTGTCCTAAGTTGAATGTGTGTTTGACATGTTCTAATGTCGTTGCAAATATGGCTATTATATGACACTAATTTTCATCTTACATGCGAAGTTGCTATCTACCCATCAAGGAATCCTATAAGGTAGATTTTGGTATAATCAGGAATATGGGAATATTGTGCTCTGTAATTTTCATCTTCCGTGCCAAGTTGCTATCTACCCATCAAGGAATCCTGTAAGGTAGATCTTGGTATAATCAAGAATATGGAAATATTGTGTTCTGTAATTTAGATAGTCTATTAGCCATTCGCCACTCCCTACTGATCAACTTCTTTGTTTTGTTTTTCACTGTTTCTTTTCTAGAGAATTTGGTCTGGTTTGTCAATGATTTTTTTGGCAGCTTCCGTACACGAGATATATGATGATTAACAAGTCTTTCATTATTTGTTTGTTTTGTGGTATCAAATAATATTGGCGCCAAGTGATTAACACCAAAGACCATAAGCATATATTTTATTATATTAACTTGTTTACCATCTATTCTCTTGATTTAGCAGGATTTCTGAAATTTGGTTGCATTTTTTTAAGCCCGGTGGAGCTTCTATGTAAACTCACCATGGGTACAATAGTTACACAGGACATGGAAGAGAGGAAGAGGATATGGGATAATGTTCATTTTGCTGTTCAGTTAATATGCAGTCATTCTAACAATGGTTTATACCAATAGAAAGTGATGATATATTGTATATATTGAACAATATTGTGTTTGAATATTTAGCAGTAAATTGTAAAGGTGAATGCATCAAGCTAAAAGTTTAAAATGAAATGTGTTAAATTAAGAAATAAAGTTTTGACATCAATGTGGTTGATCACATCTACATTACAAATAAGAAAAGGGTTGAAATAATACTCTGACAAAGTGCAAAATCAAATATCTTTAAAGTGAAATGAATGAATCTTCTAGAACATATGTTTTTCTTAATGACATTCTCAGTGGACTTTGGTGGTGATGGTCATGCTGATACTTAATTTTTTATTGGAAGTGAGCATGCTTGTTATCAAAATCAATAAATCTTGGAACCTTGAGCATAAGTGAGAAATATTTTTCAAGCTAACCAGGGTTTTTCCTTATAAAAGCATTTAGTAGTGTCCTATGCTTCTCTGAGAACTTAACAAAAGCCACATTTTGCTCATTTACTTTCACAATAGTTCCAGATGCTTTCTGGGGAGTTACATATGTGCAGGCATATTCAACATAAAAAATAACAGGAATACTTGAGTCATGGTTGGCATCTAGCTAGGCAAGATGAAATTTCTCACAAAACACAAAGAAAGATTCAATGTATGGTAAAATATTTTGAGAGCCACCTGAAAATAGAGGCATTACACCAGAGGTTTAGATATCATAATATGTTAAAAACTCAGATGTGGACTCTGAGTAGGATTTGATGGAGGACCATCCTTGGGGCATCAAATAGGACCCATCACAAGGTCCATGGCAAGAAGAATAGAAGAAGAGGAAGGTCATACCACACCAAGAACATTGATGATCAAATGTTCGGACTTTTGTGCATCTACCTAGTCTTTTGCTTGTTTTCCTTATTTTTCCCTTCTATTTTGGGGAACCTTAATCACTTAGGATTTCATTCTGTATTTTTTATTTAGCCTTTGTATTATGGGGAAAATTATTTTAGGATTTATTTTGGGACTTAAACCTTGACTTGTGAGGTCAAAGGTCCATTTCTTTCATTTTCTAGACACAAGGGTATTTTAGTCATTTAGGGGGGCCTACATTTCATTTGAGGTTCATTTAGTGTTCATTTGAGGTCTATTTAGGGTTCATTTGAGAGGCATTTAGCTCTCAAAATTTCAGCCAAATGGCCTAGAGGCCTCCTACCCTCTCTTTAAATACCCTAGGTTAGACTACATGTAGTCACTTTGGATATATTGGATATTTGAGAGAGTTTTCCTCACAATTCCTCTTCCTTAGTCATTTAGGGATCTCTTGGCCCCCTTCCTCTCCTCTCTACCTTATAAGGAGCTTGGGTCTCCCTAGGATTGGCCTTCAACCTCTCCAAGTGAAGTGAGTTAGCCAAAGAGACACCATCCAACAACCACCACCCAAAACACTATTCTTTTGTCTCCATTTTTCATTAACCACTTTCACCCTTCATAAGCCCCATTTTCAGACCTATTTAAGCCCTTGAAGAAGATCCATTTCAATATCTCATCTTGGAGAAGAGTTGGTGACACCATGGAGAAGGTGGAGTCATCATGTGGTATCAAGAGCTAAGGTGGTCTTCAAGGGTAACTAGTGTTCTTCTCCATTCTTTTTTTTTCTTTGTCTTCAAAAATATGTTTCTTGTCATGTTTATGTCTACTCCTTTGTCTTGAGTAGTGGTAAATTTCGTAAATAACATGGGATCATTGTTTGCCTTCCCATGGAGATAACTTAATGAAGCAACAATACCACCACCTTTAATCTGAGCACAAAGTTAACTATAAATAATTGTATAAGTCTTTCTTTGTGAAATCAAGATGATGATGTCCACCTTTTTGAGCCACCATGTATCCCATTACATGACCGGTTCTGACACCATACAAATGTAGGGTATCAAGTTGAGCTTTATCTGCATCTGTCACTCCATGATAAGCCAGGAATAGGTGCACATATTTTGAAGGGGTTAATTCATGGTTGTGTGTATCTTCAAAACGTGTGACTATCCATTTTGATTTCTTCACCTTGTAGTATACACGAAGTCTGGCTTCACACTCAGTGCGGGTGATATGTCTATGATCTCATTGTCTATCTGTTCTTCTAAAGTGCGTTGGGTCTCTCAATCCTTCTCTATTGCAGACAAATTGACGCATTATGATTTGTTTCTTCAGATTACGCTTTACTATATCCTTTCTTACCACAAAACCATGACATTTGGCATATTTCTCATAAAAATCATAAGCTTTTTTCTACACTCCGAAATCTAAGTTTCATACCTCATCAATCGTTAAGTCTGTAATCCTTTTATACTTCCCATCTCCTATATCCATTGTCGGATTCTCAACCCTATCACGTTGCATACTATGATATAAACTATCATTTTCATTACAGGATGTAGAATAGTTAACATCTCCTTTCAGTGACACATCATCCCAATTATCCATTGGCAAAAAACTGGCATATCTATATCATACAAAAAAAATCAATAACTCATTTCAATACTCATGGTCATGTTTACCTAGTAATTCGTACACAACCTTTCTAGGGATATTGATGGGTCCAAATGAGTAAAAAGAAACATGTAACTAGGAATTGACAAAACATGAAGAGGTGTGATACATCAATTTTAAGAAAAATGGTCACAAATTATACTAATCCCTCTCAATATCATATACACTAACCAACAAATTATAATGAAATAGGAATAAGGATGTTACTATGTTAATGATAATGAAAAAAACAAGTAAACACAATAAAGAGAGGTTATTAGCCTATATGCCATTTTTTTAAATGTAATTGGCATCCAATATTTACTTCTACAATCTCACCTTCTTTAAGGAAGTTTGCACACATTGGCTAGACTCTACTAAGTACTCAAAAATTTAATTGAGGTCAAATGTGATGAGCCACCGGCAGTGCCGAATATAATCTCTCTTATGATGTTGCAAAAGTCCTCATGGAGCCACTCTCTTACACAGTCCTAACACAGTGATCATTAAAGAAGAAAAGTCTGCCATCATTATAATCAGTACTTTGTCATTGAAAAATACACACCATATATATTATAATGTTTTAAAAGTCGTCTTCAAGATACATATTATCTATACTGCACTTATTGGAATAGTGGAATTAGCTGGGTTTTTTATTCAACTAGAGCTTGATGCCTTCGATGCTACCCTAGCCACGATTGCATGCCACAATAAAAATATACCTATTTTACCTTTTGTTTCCTAATGTGACCCATTTCACATACCATACTATAATAATTTGGTCATCAGTAAGTAGTTTGAATTTTGAAATTATTTCAATTTTGTGGATAGTATGTTCAAATGTTATTTGACACAGCATCTTCCTCCAAGAGATGCTCCTATAAGTTGGAAGAAAATGAAGGAGCATGGTGCTATCTATCTTACACCTTTTTAACATTGTTTAGCTGAAGAAATTTACAATCCTGAGTAGCAAAGGTTGAGGTGTAGAGTCAACTATCATGCTTTAAGATTCAAGCCAAATATCATGCAGCTAAGTCAATTAATAGTTGATAAGCTACGTGCACAAGGTCCCTTCATGTCCATACATCTTCGGTTTGAGATGAACATGTTGGCATTTGCTGGGTAAGTTATCGTGTTGGACTGGTCTGACTGGACATTATGTTTATATGTCTACTAACTTTAAATAGGGTATAAATACTATCTAATTGTTTTATTTCCTACAATATCAAGAGTTTAATGCATGTTTTTCTTTGTCTTAAAGCGATGAATGTTTATGCCAAAGTTTGATAAAACAACCATAAATCAAATATGTGAATTTTCCTTGTTATTGTTGTCAGAAACCAGTTGCCTATGTACATATGATATATGACTAGTTATGTGCATATTTTCCTTATGGATGGGAACCGACAAAAACAAACCAATTAACATTAAGCAAAGTTAAAAATGATGAAAATTTCCCATATGAACCAAGAAAACAACACAAATAATCTGTAAAGTCATAATTTTTTATCATATTAGATTCTACTTAAAGGTGAATTACTTTTCAATTAGATTATTCTATAAGTATATAAACCACGTCCATTTTGTCGAATCATGCTAACTATAAAGGTGTACATTTTTTCAAGGAATATTAGAACTAAAACTTGTTATTAAAGTACAAAGAGTGTTTAGGCACACAAAAGCTTCCAAGATACGAAATGGCAACTAAAACAAATTCAGAGCTTTAAAAGCATTGCCCCTACAGTTTACAACAACTAAGATATATATTAGTAATTAATTTGTCTTCTTGTGAATAATGAACAAAATGATTCTAAAGCTTCTACTTGAGACTATACCAACCAATAATATCTAAGGCAGCACCACCATCTCACTACAATGCAAGAAATCCTCTAAACTACCATACATGTTACTATAATTTTTTTAAAGATATTCAAAATTGAGATTTTTTTTAAAAGATAGAACCAGGAAAATACAACAACCACAAAACCACTGTAATTACAACAGCAAAAATATGCATCACCAGGGAAATAATAGCAGCATCATAATACAATAGGAAACAAGAGTAGCATGGTAGCACATATATAGAATCATGAAAAAATTGAAACATAGTAGGATTAGAGTAGAATCAAATTTTGGAAAATGCTGAAGAAATCGAATAAAGAATAACTAACCAAAGGATGTGCAAATTGAATGGAATCAGAGTGGAATCAAGAGTGTCAATTCACCTTTCTAAGAAAGAAATGGAATGACAGAACTAACAAATTGAATGAACAATCGAGAAGAAAAGAGGAACAAACAAATTGAGAAGGTGCTAGGCAAAAATTAGAAAGGGACGAACAACAAAGGAACCCAAAACTTGAAATGTTTTTTATTGTTTGATTTCAAAGAAAGAACCGAGAAGAACAAACATGGGTGATAAAGGAAAAAATGGAGAAGAACAAACGTGTGTGATAGGGGTAAAAACGTGGCATATCCTTTTTCCATTTTCCTAAAAAAAACTGCAAAATGACTGTAGTGTTTTTTAATTGATTTTATTTAAATATTTCATATTTTATATATGCTTAATAAATACATCAGATTCTCCTGATTTATCATATAAATATATTTATTAAATTAATGATTACACAATTAAAGATATAGAATTATAAATTTAATTTTAAAAATATTATAATCATTAAACTTAGATTATTCTAACAACTTACTTATAATTTTTAAAAAAAAAACCTACATTTTTAATTGTTCTAATTTAAAACTTGTAGACAAATAATAGATGACCATGGTTAATTAATTATAAAAAATATACAAGATATTTTACCTTAAGAAATTATCTTTTTTAATTGAAAAATATGAGTTAATAAATAGAGTGAAAAACATTAAAATCATTAAACTCAGATTATCCTAACAACGTACTCATAATTATTTTTTTAAAAAAAATAGTTTAAGATAAACTAATTTTAAACTTCTAGATAAATAATATTATAGATGAGTATGGTTAGCCAAATACAGAAAATACACAAAGATATTTTATCTTAAGAAATTATCTTTTTTAATTTAAAAATATGAGTTGATAGATAGAGTTCAAAACATTAGAATCATTAAACTCATATTATCTTAACAATGTACTCATAATTATTTTTTTAAAAAAAAAATAGTATATTCTTAAGATAAACTAATTTTAAACTTCTAGATAAATAATATGATAAATGAGTATAATTAGCCAATTATAGAAAATATACAAGATATTTTATCTTAAGAAATTATATTTTTTAATTTAAAAATATGAGTTGATAGATAGAGTTCAAAACATTAGAATCATTAAACCCATATTATCCTAACAACGTACTCAAATTATTTTTTTTTTAAAAAGAAAGTATATTCTTAAGATAAACTAATTTTAAACTTCTAGATAAATAATATTATAGATGAGTATGGTTAGCCAATTAGAGAAAATACACAATATATTTTATCTTAAGAAATTATCTTTTTAATTTAAAAATATGAGTTGATAGATAGAGTTCAAAACATTAGAATCATTAAACCCAGATTATCCTAACAACATACTCAAATTATTTTTTTTAAAAAGAAAGTATATTCTTAAGGTAAACTAATTTTAAACTTCTAGATAAATAATATTATAGATGAGTATGGTTAGCCAATTAGAGAAAATACACAATATATTTTACCTTAAGAAATTATCTTTTTAATTTAAAAATATGAGTTGATAGATAGAGTTCAAAACATTAGAATCATTAAACTCAGATTATCCTAACAATGTACTCATAATTATTTTTTTAAAAAAATAGTATATTCTTAAGATAAACTAATTTTAAACTTCTAGATAAATAATATTATAAATGAGTATGGTTAGCCAATTATAGAAAATATAAAGATATTTTATCTTAAGAAATTATCTTTTTAATTTAAAAATATGAGTTGATAGATAGAGTTCCAAACATTAGAATCATTAAACTCAGATTATCCTAACAACATACTCAAATTTATTTTGTTTTAAAAAAATATTATATTCTTAAGATAAACTAATTTTAAACTTCTAGATAAATAATATTATAGATGAGTATGATTAGCCAATTATAGAAAATATAGAAGATATTTTATCTTAAAAAATATTCTTTTTCATTTAAAAAGACCAGTTAATAAATAGAGTTAGAAAAATTAGAATCATTAATCTAAGATTATCTCAACAACTTAATCTAAGTTGGTATTTTTTGTAAAATAGTATATTATTGGTTATTCTCATTTAAAACTTCTAGATAAATAATAGTTATTATAAATAGAGTTGAAGATTGGAATTGTTATACTCACATTATCACAATCACACTTATACTGTGATTGTCTCAACCACATTTTCTCAACATACACTTGCAACTATGATTTGTAGTGAGAAAAATAATAGGTATAGTAAAGCAATTGCTTGTGGCACACTTGTGGGAGGAGGCACACCTTTGAGACCAAAGACACCTTTGAGAGGGGTGAGAAAGAAAACAAGGCAGGAGAATAAAATCGTACATATTCCTGCTACTGCTCAAGAATTCGTTAACATATCATTATCATCTAGGTACGTTTATCATCTTATCTTAATTATATTTTATTTTATTTTCATGGTTTTTTTTTCTTATATTAATATTTTGTTATTATTCTTAGCCTTTTTTTAAAATTGTTCATCCTATCAATTGACGTGTATATTTGTATTAAAAAAATATTGTTCTAATGTTACTTTTTTTTTATAAGTTGTCCTAATTATGCCCCACGAGAGAGTAAGGAGGAACATATGAAGGTTGAACATGAGATGTTCAACAAGATTAAGGATGAGATGATCAACATGACGGAGCACAACATGGTGAACAAAAATGAGCATGATATTATAAACAACACAAGTTGTTTTTATGAAATTAAACTTTGTCTTAACAAATTAACTAAGCTAATTGGAAGAAAATACCCACATGGAAAGTTTGCTATATCCCTATCTGGTATACCAAGGTTGTTATAACAACCGACTCCTACTTATGGTGTCAAACAAATGGAACCTTTACCTAAAGGTACTAGTCCAAGACTCAATCTCAATACTAGAAGGAAATTGATATCTAAGTATGAAGAAGCAATTCCTAAAGAATACTATATTTCTCATTGACGATTGAAGCCTTATGGTTGGGACGGTAGAACTAAAGGTGTAGAATTACGAGTAAGTCAAATAAATATATATATATATATATATATATATATATATATATTATAATTTTAATACATAAGTTTAATTTTTTAAATTAACATATGCACAATGTTTTGATAGATGTTTCCAATGTCATTTCCTGATATGATTTTGGATGAATGTGAGACATCGTTACTGGCATATATTTTTACAAAGGATGCACAATATGCCAATAAGTATGTGATTTAATTTAATATATGATTCATATATGTAATACCAAATTATATGCATATCATTTATATGTATATGGTCTCCGCAAGGATAGAAGTTGTAATAAGTCATGAATCTTTTAAAGGAGATAGGAAAGCACTACAATCTCTTGTACCCAATGGTTGGGTGGACCAGGAGATAAGTCAAATTGGATAGATATAAGAACTGTATTTAAATAATATTTTTCTTCTACTAACGCTAAGTTTATTACATTTTTATTATAAATTGTAGGTTCTTAATGCATTGGCTACCAAGCTGACACGTATTCCTAGAAAGATTGAGATTAAATTAACTACCTTGTTCCTACCAACCACATTTGTGGTATAAATACTTCTACGGTGCAAAATTATTATTTTACAAATGACAAATATTATAATTTTCTTCCTTTGGACATCAATATGTACTTAATGCAGATCGAACATCAACTCCTGAAAAAATTATGCAAGATCTTCGTTGCCACATGGACAAATTAGACCATGTACGAAAGGTAATAATATAAATAGTACGTTTAACAAATTCATTAACATTTGAAAAATTATGGAAAACTTAATTTTTGAAATTTTCTATTTTGCCAAGTTTTTTTACCTATTAATGACCAAGGCAACCATTGGTATTTATTAATTGTTGACTTTGATGAGAAAAAATTATTAGTGTTGGACTTTTTGTGTAGTTCCAAAACAAAAGGGGGTCGACACTACAAAGTGCAAAAGTTGGTAAGTATCTCTTAAATTCATCCATTTTATTTATGACTTGTTATTCTTATTGTTGCTTTCTCACATTTGCAGGAAATGTTTCTACAACAAATATTCTTGATAAAGTCCTTCCATGCTTGCTCAACTAGTGCGGTTGAAAATGACATATGGAAGTTCTCTATTGTTGAGCCAAAGGGCCTTGGATATCAACATCCTCAATCATAAGTGCTTACAATCTCTCTTCTTTAATTATATAATGAGATAATAATTTTAATATAATTTGAATGATTACATATCAGTGGTGATTGTGGAGTGTGGGTAGCGGAATGGATGAAAAATTGTCCATGGAGGACAATGATGATAAAATATTTGTAAGTATATAATTATATTTATTATTTAATCACTCATGATAAATATAAATAATCATATTATTTGTGTTATCTTTGATAGGCTGATCATACTACACGTACATGTATAGCATTGGAATTAGTCAACGATGAGCACAACGAAATATTAAACGAAATAATGTCTAAAGCTTTTAATTATTGCATGAGATGCAAAGGTTTATTATGAATTGAGAAGAAACTTGGGATAGCGGAAAACTTCCATAGACTCATAAGCACATATTTATTATTCATTCTAAAGTATTTGTTAGTTTGATTTTTGTAGTATTTTTTTAGTAGTGCTGAATTTTAATTTTTTTTAAATATGTTTTACATTCTCAAACTTTCAAAGGATGTTCTACACTAATTTTATTTGTTATGAATACAATTTTTCTTAATATATAACCGATGATTTTCATTGAAAAAATTAAGATAAAATATCTTGAATATTTGTTATAATTGACTAACCATGTTCATTTATGATAACAATTATTTATCTAGAAGTTCTTAATGAGAATAACTAATAATATATCAGTTTAGAAAAAATAACTGTTTAGAGTAAGTTGTTAAGATATTCTTAGTTTAATGATTCTAATGTTTTAAACTCTATTTATTAACTGCTGTTTTAAATAAAAAAGATAATTTTTTAAGATAAAATATCTTGGATATTTTCTATGATTGATTAACCATACTCATCTATAATACTATTTATCTAGAAGTTTAAAATTAGAACAACTAAATTGTATTTATCAACTCATGTTTTTAAAATTTACTAATCATTGTTTATTTATGATAACTATTAAAAAATCTAAAAGTTTTAAATTAGAACAACTTAGAATATTCTATTTTAAAAAAATAATTATAACCAGATTGAGATTTATGCGTGTAAATATTTACATGTAAATTTAACAGCTCAAATAAAATGGTTTACAAACATCTTTCCACCAAATCAAATGAACTTGGTGGAAGTGTAACAAGAGAGTACCATGATAAGAAATAAATATCCTAATTGAAAAACTAATTATGAAACTCAATACAGCCATCAGTTCATCTAAAGTGCAAACACTAACTCTCTCTCTCTAAAACAAGAAAACCTTTAAAACTCTAAATTATACAATATGTCCTCAATTTCTATTGGTATAAACCACTATAAGAATGACTACATACTAAATGAATAGCAAACTGAACATCACCCCCATCTCCTATTCCTCTTCCATGCCCTCTATAGCTATTGTAGCTCTGTTGAGCTTAAAAAAATGCAACCAAATGTCACAAATCCTTCTAAATCAAGAGAATAGATGGTAAACAAGTTAATATAATAAAACTGATACTTATGGTCTTTGGTATTAATCACTTGGCGCTAATATTATTTGATACCACAAAGCAAACAAATAATGAAAGGTTTGTTAATCATCATATATATTGTGTACAGAAGTTGCCAAAAAAATCATTGACAAACCAAACCAAATTCTCTAGAAAAGAAATAGGAAAAACAAAACAAAGAAGTTGATCAGTAGGGAATGGCGAATGGCTAGTAGACTATCTAAATCACAGAGCACAATATTTCCATATTCCTAATTATACCAAGATCTGCCTTACAGGATTCCTTGATGGGTAGATAGCAACTTGGCATGGAAGATGAAAATTACAAAGCATAATATTCCCATATTTCTGATTATACCAAAATCTACCTTACAAGATTCCTTGATGGGTAGATAGCAACTTCGCATGGAAGATGAAAATTAGTGTCATATAATAGCCATATTTGCAACGACATTAGAACATGTCAAACACACATTCAACTTAGAACACATGATTTTGGTTGAAAAAATATGTTTGTATTTTTAAGAACACATAAGTGAAAATATATCAACTTTTACTTCAAACATTGTGTATCTTTGGTTTCAGCTAGACAACTTTAGAATTGATTTTGCTTCATTAGACTATAGGTGTTTGGTTACTGTTACATAAAATTAAATTAGCCTCAAAATCTTAAGTTGCTAGAGTCTAGAAGTGATGAACATAACTATGTTGAGTTGAAAATTTTATACTATGTTTTGCATCAAACTTGCTTTTAAGGTAAATATCAAAACATACATTTCTTTACTTCAAAATAAATTCTAACCAAAATCAATTTTACAAAATTAATTTCTTGCCAAATCAACTTTTGTAATTACTCATCAAAACACACTAAATATTAATGGACAATGACATTATAAAAATATTACATTACATTTTGATTGGTGAGAAATAAGGAAGTGTCAATACCTATTAAATAAGATGAGGTACAGTAGACTCTCCCAAAAGTACCACCTCTTTTCTTTACTACCTCATCACCTAACTTGCCAGATCTGAAACACAAGATAAAATAGAAGTTGTTAAAACAAGGGTTTCACCAATGGAAAAAATTGACACTTAGCTACTTCTGTACTTGTATATACTTTATGTGGCAACACCAATGGTGTTTGTATATATTAACATGAATCATAATAGAATCAGAATCTTGATACTTGCTATAGGGAAAATTTTTATTAGTGCTTGAGGAACGTTTTTTTAGAATGGTTTACTGTTATGGCTCAAGAAATATACAATTACAAATTGATAGTAGCTTAAAGATAATTGTCCGAGCAAAATACTGTAAAATAGTTTAAAGCTATATTTTTAACCTTAGGACTAAAGACAACAATAGCTAATGGTCTGGATAGCACTACACTAGCATCCATATCATGTTAGCTTCAAAGTCTCTTGAGAAATAAATAATGTACTAACATAATGACAAATATTAATATATAATAATGTTTTACATGATCTTGGGAAGAAAAGAATTAGATTAAGAGATTGTACAACTTTAAAAGGCAACCTGTGGATCAATTCTCCTGCCAACAATCATTCAATTGTATGAATATATCAACATTTTACTTTAGGGATCCAACCATAGTAACAATTAATAAAAGTGACTAACTATGTGTTGTTAAGAGGGATTGAAACATCCCATTGTGTGATCAAAAGATTTGCAAGAAATTTCTTGCTAAAGCAACCTTCTAGATTCAAGAGCACACCAATCAGATAATAGAAAAATTAACTTCACAAACAACTATTGGATTAGCAAAAAGAAGAGGGTAGGGGAGATAACAAGGCCTAAATCTACAATTATAAAAAGGTACATAGTACTCCTAAAATTTAATAGCAATGTGATACACAAATTATCCAGTGTTTATGAGGCTATATTATTAATTGCAATGCTCACAAATGTAGAGGGAGAAAAAAATAGAATTAAAATTTCATTCTTTATTAGCATTGCTGTAAAAGAAAGCATGTTAAATGATATTAGGGTATTAAGCAAAGCAAAGAATGCATAAAAAAAGCTAAAATCAAACACTTTCCCGTTCATGTAATCCTATGAGGCAAGTAACCTGGTTATTGACATGAAAAGCACACAATTTTTACAGAGAGTAATGTAACATCGTCTGAGAGTGACCCCCAATTATTCAAAACAACAGAAAGCCATGTGCTTGTGAAGTTGTTACATCACACAACAATACAAATTTTATTAAAAATAAAACCCCCAAAAATTAACATCCAGCGACGACGCCATTGATTGCAAAAAATGGCAGGGAATCTACAATAATGAAATTGGACTCAACAAGACACAAAGAATGAAAAAAATTGAAAGAAAAAATGCAATGTTGGTTTTGAATCGAAAGAACAAAGTGACTAACCGTGCTTTATTCTTCTTGGCATTTTTTACCTGCGTGGGTTTATCCTCTTCGTCTTCTTTACTGGAATCAGGGTTGACTTTGGTAGGGATTATCAGGCGTATCCTCTACCTTGTGGTTTTGATGTTGTTCCTTTACTTGGTAGTTTTAGTTGTGCTCGATCTGGAGGAATAAGACCACCTGTTCCCTAATGAATGCCTTACGATCGAATAAATCGATTCCGAAATTGGCCTCCAACTGGCAGTAGATCGTGGCGGTGGTGGTGATAAGATCGGAACTTTGGAGGAACTCGTGGAGATGGCTGATGAGTTTGAAGTCGAACACCATGGAGGATAGGTTAGGCAACTTTTTTCTTCAAATGGAGTTGAAGCGGGTGACTCATTCTATGATCCAGTCTCAGCCTGAAACAAAAAGCAATACCTCAGTGGCGGGGAACCCAAGTAGTAATATACCAAAATATAAATAATTTTTTTAAAGGACTTATTTATAAATAAATAAATAAATAAAATTTATTTTAATTATAAAAATATCACATTATATTTTGATTGGTAAGAAAAAAAAAGAAAGTATCTATACCTATTAAATAAGATGAGTACCATAAAATTCTCCTATTAATAATTGATTAGAGCTTTAAAACATGTGTTCTTGCATCTATTTATTTGTTATCAATGTCTGATCTCCTTAAACTTTGAGATATCAGCGTCTACTTCTCTACCGTGTCTGTAAATTCAATATTAGCAATATAGATATTTTGATTTTCAATTAACAAATTTTGAGGGTGTTAATTCATCCATTGACTTAACCATCTAGCCCTTTCTTATAATGACAAAACAAAATAACTATCATTTCACATGTCTAATAGAATTAGGAGAAACAGACAAATAATATCAATGACAATCGTAGCACGTTGATCAAGAGGATCAGTCTTATATTTTTGTCATTAACATGTTTGATATCAAGATGATATGCTTTCAATACAGCATGAAAAATAAATAAAAAGATAAGAATTTCTTCCCCTTAATCAAGATGCATCAACTCCCCTTGAGATTAATAGCTACCCGTTTTTAATGCAGACCGTGACTTCTTTTCTTACCTCCCATGATCATAGTTATACTTACCATTTTTGTAATCATTAAAGATCATCTTCATTGGAGGAGATAACATATAGTTGCATCTTCAAAGCTTTAGCAATAGCTTCAGTTTTTCTTCATGCCAAATTCTCTTGATAAAGAGCATTGCAATTCTTTAAGAATTCATCATATAGACGATTATATTGCTCCCAAGTAGGTTGGAGAACAAACTCCTCAAGTTCATCAAGTTCTTCAACAATAAGTGGAGTTAGAGAAGCAAAGTAGAACCGGTTGTTGGAAAGTGAAATGACAAAGTTGAAGTTGATAGGAGAATTAGCTTCCCATTTCGCCTGCTAAGAACCATGCTAAGAATGTAGCCATTTGGTTGTGCACGATTGAAGACACCTGTTCCTTAGACATATGATCCAAAACAATAGATTATTATTGCCTACTAAAAGGGTCTTCTCTTATCAGGACAGACCAGAGCTGTGGATAAGAATGTAGTGGGTGGCTCTAATTTTGTCTCAATTAGAAAGCTTCTTCTCAGCATTTCTTGGGTCTTAAGATTGGTCATGTGTTTGCATCTGACGTAGATGCAAATATTGAATCGGGTTCTTCATTGATCTTTTATTTTCCTTTGCATGCATATACATGCAAAAATGACATCAATCGTTTTATATGCAACAAGGTAGAAGGAAGTCTTTCTTGGTGCATTACAGTGGTGTTGTGTGCTAATCATGTATGGCTGGATGGAGTTGAATCTCCTAATCCTGTTGTAGGAGTTTTCTCTCTTCTATATCTCCTCTTGGTAATGCTTCATTTTCATCTAGAAGTCATCATGAAAATCTTGCATCTTCCACCGGTCAAATTTTTCACTGTCTTTAAGACTATGAAGATTTAATTCAACTAGATCTATGTGAATTTTGGCATCTAATCCAAGGTAGCATGAAATTATATCTCCAAGATAACTGAAGATTATATTTGAAAGTGAAGGGCAAACCACTCTCATCACAAAAGATGTGTCTCCAAAGAGTAGCACCTTCACAAAATTTATTCTGACACCTTTAAGAGTAACAGTGGATCCAATCTTTTGTGTCAGAAGAGAAAGTATGCTGGTGACACTATTAGAAAAAGGACATTTGACCACATCTAGAAAATGTTACTAAATTATCAAAAAATGTTATTAATATAATTAAGTAATTTTAATAAAAAAACTCTGTATATCTTATGTTATTAATTATTTTTAATAACATTTTTATATATTAAAGATAACATTTATGAAAATACTACTAAAAATTTTTTTAAACTTATTTTAATAGAAAGGCAAGATTGTGTAAATGTTACTAAAAATTTTAATAATATTTTTTAATAAAAATTAATATTATAAAAATATTACTATAAACTTTTAATAATTTTTTTAATAGAAAGACAATATTATAAAATATTACTAAAATTTTTTAGTGATATTTTTTCAATAAAAGGTAACATTATTAAAAATGTTACTAATCCAAATGTTCTGTATTATTCGACAAATGTTACTAAATTATTTATTTTAAAATAAAAATTAGTACAATTTTTTAATGAATATTAGGTTAATTTTTACACCATAACATATATTAATATAGCAAGAAATAAAATGACAGAGTGAATGAAGAAAGGGTAAAAAAAAAAAAAAAAACACAAACTTGTACAACAAGAAGATACCAAATTATTGATGAGGGTCACACTTATTGATGAGGTTAGATAAAACTTACAACAAGAAGATAAGTGAACAAAATGACAATCTTCTCCTTAATGTATATAATCAATTGCAACAAATTAGTTAAGGTAACAGTAACATTATGAATATAAATTTGAAAGTTTAACTACTGTTAACTAAGATCTAACCGAAGTTTAACTACTAGTAATTAAGATCTAACCCGTGTTTAATTACTTTTGACTAAAAATTAATCATGTCTTTTTGAATTGATTAGGGTATGATAGATGCAAATGGTATAAGGTATGCACATGATCATTATAAAATTTGGACTTTCGAGAAATTTTCTAACAATTATAATTTTGATATTGCCTCTATCTATATAGAACATGTAAAGTTTTCTTGTCAATGGATGTTATATAGGCATTAGGCCAAATACTTTTGGTTGATAGCACCTTGTTTATAAAGGCGTCTGTAGATTTTGCATAAATTCTTCCAAACACCACTTAAAACCATTACTTTTAGCATCATAATATATAGAGTGAAATCTAGGTTATATTTAGAGTGTACAATCTGATGGTAATAAAAGGAAACCTTAAATCAATAGATACAAGATTATAGTATGTATAGAGAATTAAATATAAAAAGATAGAGGAAAGAGAATTTGTGTACCTCAAATATATTGAATTGAAGTTCTTGATCTTCAAGAACAAAAAACCGTAGGAATGATTATTGTAGAAATATGAGTTCAATAAGAACTCTTGAGGATTTTACTACCTACTTTCTAGGGGATTATTTTAGAGAATGTGTATTGTTGTTGTAATTTGCTTAATGCGATGACAAATTTATAATCTCCCAGGATAGGCAGAGACCCCCTCAAAATGGGCTTTTTATGATTGATTCAACCCATCACAGAGTCAATCTTACTATAATCCCATTCAAATAATCATAAAGATATTATAAGATATGATTATCACCATATCTTAAATTGCCAGATAATGATAAAATATAATTGATTAATACCAATCCACTATTATTTCCAACACAATCGTCTAACTCGTCTTCACACATCACACCAATATCTATGCAGATATAGTAATGCAACAACTACATTACTATTTTCTAGTTTGATTTTTCAAAAGAAAAGGCATATTCACCAAGAGGACCAATTGATTAATACTTGACATTATCACCCATTTTTAGCATAAGATTCGATCGGAGGCTAGTTGGTTTACTTGATTATGACAACTTTACAATATAAGTTACAAATAACATTTCACACAATGACAAAAATAGTCTAGACGGTATTGATCTAGATGCAAGCACATAGAAAATGAATTGGTCAGTGTCATTCACATTATATATACATATATAGAGAGAGAGGAAAGCTGCTAAAATCAGTGTAGTAGAAAGCTTCCATGGAGGACCATCTCTTCGTAAAACTTACATCACAATACAGTTCACTTATAAATAATAACAAAGATAATTGAAACAACGTGCAAATACAGAATGAAATCAACAAACTAGTAAGGCCACACATTAAGCAACTAAACTCATCAACAAAGCCTATTTCAAACTCTGGCTTTTTCTCACTGTTGCTAAACTAGTAAGGCCACGCATAATCGCTTCTCCTCCAAATAGTCAAACATCACTATCCTATAATTACCACATTCCTATTCTCACTCCTGCCTAGAACATCAAAAGCTTTCACTCCAGTCCTCTGGTTTGATGAAAGACACTAAATTCTTGTTGCACGAGTGTAGCCAAGGTGTAAAACAATTTTTTGTATGTTTTACTTTAGGCTAAGGATTCTGGAACCAGTTTCTGCTAAAGATTCTGTTTGGTAGTATTAAAATTTTCATTTTGAATATCAATTCCAATTCTTAGTGAGTACTCTAAAACTTGTCAATCAAGAAAGTAAATTTTCCTCAACCTAAAACTACAATAGAGATGTGTCACTCAAACTAAATTTATGTTCAGGCATTGTTTTAATAAGAGAATTTGATAGATTACTAACAGCGAGTTGTCGACAGTTCAAGAGAAAGAGAAATCTCAGTTCTACAACTTCCTGAATCGTGAGAATTGAAGCACAAATAATGACAATCTCTATTTGAAAAGTTGCAAAAAAGAAATTAGGACAAAACATAAATGAGAAAATTCAGTAATCCCTGAATAAAAATGAAATCAATACATCAAACTCTAAACATAAATTCAGTAGCTAAAATCGTCTTAAGATATTTAGTGGAATTCATTCATGGATGATTTTGAAAAATCAAAATGAAATTAGTTATGAAAGAAACAAAATGGAAAAAATACCTCGAATTCGTGGAGTTTCACCTCATAATGAGATCTTACTTCGTTTCCCATAGTTCTTCGAGGCGTAGAGAAAGCTGCAGGACCTCATCTTTCTTCTGGAAGCTTTGTGGCAATGATGGAAGGTGCAATCTCACTTAGAAAATGATAGTTAGGAAGGTTGACAGCAGAAAGCAAATGTATATGAACAAAGATATCGAAGGTGCAATGTCGCAAATATATATTTGATAAAGTTACCAAATATGAGTAAATAAATTAGTAAATTGTCAGTAAATAATGAAAGTTGATTGCTAGTATATTAGTTTTAAATTTATTAGTAAATTCATTGGTTTTAAAATATGCTGAAAAATTTAAATATTATTTATTAAAATGTAAATGAGTAAAAATTATGAAAATAAAAGTAAAAGTAGAAATTAAATTTATATAAAATAAATAAAAATTATTTTTAAGAAAAAATTTTAAAAAATAATACTATAAAATGAGTTAGTTTAACATTTATTTAAAAATTGTTACAGTATTATGTTAATATTATCTGTAATGACATTTATTTCTAGAAATACTACTATAGTATATAAAATTTATTTATACTTACATTTTTAATAATATAACTAGAAAAATATTGTTAAAAATGTTAACTAGAAAAATATCAACAAAAGTGTAAAATGTTGTAGTGCGGATATATCATAAAAAAGGGTTGGATGGAACATGTCCGTACATGTGTTGGGTGGAACATTAAGGGTAATGTAGATAGTGTTGTATAAGTGATGAGTGTTCATAGGTGTGGCAAACATGCCTTTAGCTTGTTGTTTAGAGAGCTTTAGCCTTTTTGTCTTAGGTGCCTCTTTCTGCACTTTGGAAACAACTTTCTTATTGTGAGTCACCTGAAGAGACTGTTCTACAAATGTTAGAATAACTTCTTCAAGATATTTGGCTTCCTAAGGATCTAGGCCTTCCCCCTTTGTTGTTCCTCTGCATATAGAATCTATACTTGCAACTCCATAGCAGATTCCATCCTTTCTATATACTCTACAAAGAGGGCTAGCTAGGGCTTGAGCTTTTTCAGAGAAAGTCTTGATAGACTTTATTGTCCCAGCATCCATAATTGTAGATTCCTCTGAATCAATAGTTGGATGATGCTCTAGTTCAATTAAAATCTTGGTAGACTATAAGATACTTGCTTAAAGTAGTTTTCTTTCCCAACTTCAACCTCCTTCAAAGGTATCTTTTTAGCCTCGTTAGTGGCCTTAGACGACAAGGCTCTTGCCTTTTCCAAATCTCTTTATTCTTGCGTAGATGTAGCAGGAACAGTTCTGGTAGCAAAATATTGAGTTCTCTTCCTTGATTGTTGTTATGGGACAACAACTCTATGTTAGCAACTTGTGCTTCAAATTGTGAGATATAGGTTGAGAAGATGAGGCAAGTTACAAAAAGTGGTTAATCAACACGCAACAGTTTATCCAACAATAATCCGAGTGTTTGAATTGCTTTGATAAAAATTTGTTTCATTTTTTAAATGTTTGTTTGGTTAAATCAATTAAAATTTCTTAAATTTTAAATTTTTTGGTAAAGTAATTTAATTTCTATTTTAACAAAATCAATTTAATTTCTTTAATTTCAATTTTTTAGTTTGGACAACACAAATCAATTTTTAAATTTCTTAAATTATAAATTATTTTAAAAATAAAAATTTATTATTAAACTTTATAAAAAAATTAGATATTATATTATCTAATTTATAAGTTTTTAACTTTAAAAACTTGAAATATTTATTAGTTCAAAATTATAAACATGAATACCTTTTATAATAGTATTCATAACCTTTAAAAAAATATAATATCATTGTAAATTAATTTATTTTTCCACAATACAATCACTCTAATAATTATAAAATTCTCTTCTTATAATTTAATATATATTCATAATTGAAATTTTAATATTAAACTTCATCTAAAATAGATATTATATTATGTAATTTATAATTATTTAACTAAAAATATTTTAAAATATTTAATAGTTCAAAAATATTAATACTTTTTATAACAATATTGATAATATTAAAAATAACATATAATGTTTATAAATTAATCTATTCGACAATACTAAAATCACTCTAATAGTCATAAAATGAACTTCTTATAATTCTTCACAAAAAATTGAAATAACAACTTCTTGAACATCCTACTTCAGAAATTGTAATCGTATTCAAATATCAAATTACATAATTATAGCAGAAAACCTACACTAAGATTCCAGATAAAACTATCGTCAGGTTATTTGAATACAACATCCATTTGTCTTGTAAAAGCACAACAACAAATCAATGAACAATCAACTATTCAATCATTAATCACTTGATAAATTATTTTCCAACTTTCACTTCCATTTCAATGAATCAACAATACAAGTTAAAAGCTATAGTTTAATGTTTTTAAAAAAATACTAGTTAAAATATGAGTATTAAAAAATGTGACAAACTGCTCAATATTTCTTTTAAACTATTTATATAACATATTCCTAAATATGAGAGAAAGTTAACACACAAAATTTGCTTGTGTTAAAGTTATTGCTCACAGTTTATCCTAATAAGCTTATTACCTAATCCAATTTGTTTACCATTTCTTAATTTCATATCTCAAGAACAAGTGTATTCTATTTATCAACCTTTTCATAGTATACATGATATAAACCATGGAACAATCCTAGTATTTATATTCACTAGCTCCATGGCAATGATAATGCTTGCTGATTTTTCTTCCTCTGCCGGGTAAAGCCTCTGGAAGTGCAGAACATAAAACCTCGGGATCCATAGAGAAAATATCATGTAAGTTCATTGAATTATCTAAATTGTATTCTTCGCTAGCTAAAGATAATTTTGATGGGAGTCTGCAACGTGGCTATTCATGCTTAAATCTCTGTACATGCTTATCCTTACTTAAGTCTTTCTACTGCTTTATTCATGCACTAATATTTAGAGCAGCCAATAAAACTACAACCTTGAAAGGAAAAATATATTAATAAAAACTAATTGCTTTTGAGTAATTAATATGTTGGGACTACTTACCCTTGTAATGTTTTTGCCTTTATGGCTAGTAAGAAGTTGTATGTTGTATAAATTTTGGTAAGGTGAAATTAGAGTTTTAGCTCTGTAATCTACAGAATGAAAGTTTGTATTAACGACCAACATAAGTTTATGAGGTCATATTGTAATTCATATATATTAAAAAAAATAACAAACGCACCTAAATAATTAGGGCTTAAATACGATTGATATTCCAAATTTTTTCAATTTTAGATATTGTGTTTCTGGAGTTTAAAATCATGACGTTCTCCAAATTTTAAAAATGTGTGATTAATACCCCCATTGAGTTGCTGACATTGACGGTTAACTATGAATACATAGACCATTACGTGTAAAAAATTAAGTGATGTAACAGAGAATTATTGCCTAATAAAAGGATTAAGTTAACAATGTAAAGCTTAATAAAAGAGAATTATTGCTTAATAAAAGGATTGAGTAAACCCAAAACATTAACTTAACGTTTTCATTATGCAATCTTTCTTTATAACATTACTTAATTTCTTACTTATGGCAATTAACACACTTAGAGTTAACAATCAACAACTCATAGAAGGATATCTTCAATTCATACATTTTTAAAATTTAGAAACATAATATCCCGATTTTAAACTCTGAAGACACAATGTCTAAAATTAAAAAAATTAGAAACATCAATCGTATTTAAGTCCACCATTGGATCCAAGTTTTGTCATAACTTAGACCACTTTGCTTAGTACAGAGTTAACATATATTCGGTGACTTGCAACTTACAATAGCATCTAGCAGATTCAATACAATCATATGTTCTTATCACCATGACATTATTAGCATACTTTGTATGACTGAAAAAAGAGAGTACTTTCGCACACAACGTGAGAGAGAAAAGGAAATTAATTGAATGAACCTTGCGATAAGTGAGTCATGTAAAGATTGAAGAGGAACTAAAATCAAGCATGTCAACTAAGAAGGATATCAATTTTGGTATATCATTTCAAAGCATAGACAAATTCTAGATATTGAGAACAATCTACAACTAAATTAAAAAATCGAAGCCCCACTCAAGCTTGCCCTGAAAGTATATGTCATAATATGAATGTAAACTCGATTCCTCCTACCTTATTTTCCATCTATACATTATGTTTCCAAAGGAACAACTCATATTCATAAATTACTCTTTTCAATTCTAATTTTCAATAATGTATTTCAACCAATAAGAGTTATTACAATCAATGAATCTAATCCCAAATTCATAATCATAACAAAAATTAGGAATGAAAAGGTATACCTTATAACTTGAGTCTTTCTCACAAGAGAGAAAATAAATCTTTGTTCTTCAAGTCTACAATGTAAAAAACCTATCCATCCTTGCTAATGCTTCTCCCAAGATCATCTTCTAGATTAGTTCAAGTGAAGAAATGAAGGATAGAGGAGGTAGGAATGGTGGTAGTGGTGCTACACTAGGAAGAGATAAGTTACAAAAGGAGCTTGCCACAAGGAAGTGAGTCCTTGATAAAGCCATAAAGACTTTCAAGAAAGAAGAAAAAGGAGACACTCAAATTGGCTCACAAAAGAGAAGTGTATTAATTCAAGTGTAAAATGGTACAAGGAAGTGGAGGAGGTTATTTATAGGAGATGGGAGAGGGTGTGGACATCCAACATGTAATCAAGGCCCAAGCAAGAACTTAATCAAGTGTTAATTGTGTTAAACACAATTAGCACATGATTAAGGCAATGGAGATCGAAATATCGTCCTAGATTCTTCCCTTTAAATTTGAATTTGAATTTTGGAGGGAGTCAACAAGGCACCTCAAAATTCAAATTCAAAAATGAGATCAACATGAAGTACCAAGTAGCTGCCATCTTGGAGGAGAGAAGAATAGGGCCAACTTAAGGGGGAACCAAAGGGACCCACATATCTCTCATGCTTCATGTATGAGTTAGATGGGTGTGGAACTAACTTACAGGGTGTGGTTGAAAAAAACCACACGCCTAAGCTTGTCCAAATAGACCCAATCTACCTTCATACTCCACATAAAATACTAGCAACACCTCCTAAAATAAAAGAACTAAAAGGCCACATTACAAAGCAAAAATGAAGTTAAACACACCTCCAAGTTCCAAATTAAAAAATGTAACTATAAGGACTAAAAAAGCAGAATATGACCTAAATTATAATATCTTGATGTCCATGAGAAGGTGAGGTCTTCTTCCCTCCTCTCTTGTCATATCTTCCTTAATCCTCCTAACCATAGCCCTTGTGGTAGGACCCTTGCTAGGGAGAAATGCATCATCAACCTAATAAAAAAAATGAATAAATCATACCCTAAACACAAAGTAATGAAATAAAAATTGAAATCTAGATAGCAAAGCTAAGAAATGAATCCACATTCAAAAATAAAAGGGGTCATACTCTAAATAGAAATAGTAAGAAAGCATATTGTGTAAGAGAGAAGATACACTGCACAAGAGAAAATGTGTATATGTGAGAGAGAACGAGAGAGACACTATGCCAAATTTGTTCTTTTATATAATTTTTTTAACTTATATAGCATTTTTTAGGCGCTATATAAGCAGGCGAAATATAAGTTTAGATAGAACTTTTTTTAAAAATGTCGTATAGGTGAATACAATGCTTCTCTAGAAAAATGTTGTATAAGTGAATATAGTACTTCTTCAAAAGAATGTTGTATAAGTGAATATAGCGCTTCTCCAAAAAAATTCTATATAAGTAACTATAGCGCTTCTAAAGAAAAGCTGTATCACTTATACAATGTTTCTTTTAAAAACTGCTATATACATATTTTTATATATACATCACTGGTTTGAAGAAGCGTTGTAGATGTTTTTTTTTAAAAAAACATACTAGTTTCTTTCATTATTTTTACCACAAATTTTTAATATCTGTAAATGCAATCTCAATTATAAGATAAATTGTTTAGATTTTATTGTTGTATTTAAGACTTTGATAAAAACTAATGCAACAACTTTAGTGATTTCAAAACTATATAGAAGGCTCATTTTTATTTTTGTCAAATTAATTTGAACACATCAAGATTCCAAAAATATCCCCAAAATTGTATGTAATGAGTATAAACACAATCTAAGACATATTGTTAGGTAGTTTAGTATAGGTTGATCATGACAAGAATATTGATAATTTTCTTTTTCAAATTCAACCGAAGGGTGAAGTTTATAATCTATAAGAATTTTTTCATTACATATTGATCTCCAATATTCCCTAACTTTAAAGATTTGATGTCAGAATAGTACTTCCAACTGCAATTAGGCAAGTAATACAAAAATCAAAAAGTAAAATTAAAAAAGTGAGGCAAATCTTGGGAATAATATAAGAACTGGAATCACATACATCAATTGAAACAGTTCCTCACTTCACAATATTCAATGATCCTACAATCATGGTTGTTAGGTCACTTTGGACAATTAAAAAACCTTGATACCTTCTCCATATCTAAACCCATAACCAAACCTTAATACCTTTTCCATGTCTAAACCCAAAACCAAAACTCAAAATATAATGTAATAATTTAAAATTACAATGCAATCAAAGCATTCCGATTCATATCTAAACCCAAGACCAAACTCCAAAAAATGTCTAAAAAAGAACATAATGTAAAGGTTTCCCCCTTGATACCTTGCAGAGGTCCCAAACCATGATGGGACCAAGAAAACAACAACAATGCAGCAACAAAATTGGCAAAATGTGAGTGTAGTGCCAACAGTGTCCAACTATGAAGCACGCGTAGTGCAACCAATGGAGATGCGAAAAAAATGAGTTTTGTGAAAGGGGTTTGGTAAAGAGTTTTGAGATCAAAGCATTCTAGTCTATATCTAAACACAAAACCAAACCTAAAAATATCTAAAAAAGAATAGAGAAGTATATGTAAGGGTTTCCCCCTTGATGCATTGTAGAGGTCCCAAACCACGATGGGAAGAAGAAAATGACGAGAATGTAGCAACGAAATTATTGAAGTGTGCGTGTAGTGTCAATTGTGTCCAACTATGAAGCATACATAGTGCTTACCAATGCAAATGTGAAAAGGATGATGTTGTGGTTGAGGAGTTTGGTAAAGAGTGGGTTTTGAGAGAAGCAAAAAAGAAAGAGCATGAATAATGAACCTATAAAATGCCAATGCGGACCTCTAAGTGTATAAATATTCTTGTGCCTTCGTCTTTCGTACAAAGAAGACCTCTCATAGCAAAAAAAATTGTTGTGTCTTTCTCTTATAATACAAAGCATTTCTGATCCTTTAAAAATACTTTGGTCTTTTATATGTTTATTTAACTTTTAAATGTTATATTAAAATAATAAAAGAATACTTTATAAGGAAATATAAAAATATTGTATATTTTTAAAGTTATTAGATAAAAATTCTATGTTTGATATATTAAAATATCAAAAAATAAATTATAATAATTACTCTATTATACTTTAAATTTTAAAAGATCAATATTAAATAATTACAATAAAATTAACAGTAAAGAAAACATCTAATTAATACAATTTATTGTTCTTCCCCGTTTCAATTTATCTAAAATGAAAATAAATTTCTCAACTTTTAATTAAATTTATTTATATAGATAATATTACATTTTAAATATAATTTTATTTTTATTTTTATTATTTCTCTCTTATTTGTTTTATATATATATGATAAGAGAAAAGTCCTGAAGTCGTGTATTAGAAATATATCAAAATTGAAAGTAAATTGCTCTATTATTTCTATTATATTAATAATAATTTAAAGTATTCAATATATTTATATTTTTTAGTATTATGTTTAAAATAATTATGAATCACAACCTTTAGTATAGAAGAATGTTAACACTTTATACCTTGTACATTACAGGTTAAGAAACACGTTAAATGCTATATAGGCGACGTTATTATACAGTACTGATTTAAATAGGCATTGTATAACAATTCTCACTTTTCTTATATAGTGCATGTGTAAATAAACTTGTATAAGGGAAGTTATTATACAATGCATAATCAAATAAATGCTATATAAGCATTTTGCCTTTTTTTTTATAGCACACATGTTAAGAAGCGTTGTATAAGTGACACTATATATTTATTATTTTGGCATAGTGAGAGCATGCAATAAGTGTGAATTCTTGAATGAGGGTTGTACAAGGGTGAGGCCTAAGTCGTGAGCGTGTAAAAAAAAAAACTGCTTTCTGCTTTCTGCTTTCTCTAGTGGAGTGGATTTGGAAATTCTATTTATGATGTTAATTAAAATATCTTCTTCTGATAATGTCACTTTAAAATTTTTTAAAACTCTCTATTCAAACAACTAATTTTTTTATTAAAAATTTGAAATTCAAATCATTTACTCTTTTAAATGATTTCATCCAAATGCATGCTAAAATGGTAAATGCTTAGTAGTCACCCTGAACCAACAGTCATGGCATAAACCATAATCAAATATTATAAGAGAACAACTAATACTCTAACTGTATCCTCTCCTACTATTGTTCAAGTTGATACATGAGAAGAACAATCGGGAAAGAAATCTTGAACATGCAACACGTCCTTGGGATTTATCCATTACATAATCAACTTAGTCTTAAGAAGAAAACCTGCAATGCCTTCTTCAGACCCTTATCATTTCCTTCACAATAGTGTGACTAACACAACTGAATACATTTAAGATTTAAAATAATGGTTTCACATACTTTGGTTCCATACCTCATAATTCAGATGGACTGAACATTAAAAAGAAAACTTGTTGAACTCTTTCCATACATCCATGAGACTACTAAGCATATATGTTTAGTACCTACACATTTATTCTGTAGCACTTATAGTACCCTATTAATATATATAAATATTATATGTTGCCAATAAAAAAAAATCAATCAATTGATTCATTTGTATCAATATCACCAGGCCCGCTTTTTATTGGATTGGATATAATATATATATATATATATATATATATATATATATATATATATCATAAGATTGTGGCTTTAGACAGAGCACTGTGCTACACGCACAGACAAGCAGCAAACTCACAGGTGTGTGGCCTGAAACACATGGCTGTGGGTTACTAATTTCTAGGTACGCAAGATCAGTGGAATTGGACCTTTTTAGTTGGTTAGGTCTTCCTGCTTCCACTACATTTATACTCACTACTATATATTTGTAGTTTAACCAGCATCTTTATCTATTGTGAGAATTGTATATCTTATATTTTCTTTTCATCTTCTTTGTGGCTGGAAGATCCATCACAGTGCCTATTCATTTGTTCTAAGTAAATATATATTGTTACCGGACTTTTGACCATGATCCACCCTTGGAAGCCTTTGCATCTCGTGACAGATAAATGGTTCTTTCAAGAAATATTTTGGTCTCAAAAGACGCTGTCACTTAAATTTCTGTAAATCTTTTCTAACAAACTAGTCCTTTAATGATGGATATCAAGTTATTCTTTAAAATATCTTATTAAATAGTATTTTCAAGCACTTTGGACTATCTAAATTATTTTAAAAGCTAATTTTTATAATATAAAAAAATTCAAAGTATTTAAAAGTATCTTTCAAAAACTCACCATCCACCTCTAACATTTTCATGAAATTTGGGATTTACTTGTTATTTTGATATTTGTTATTTTCTTATTTCTGGAATCGTTTTTGGTCAGTGTTAACGTTTCCTTACAGATGTATGGATCTGCTGTCTTGCCTTCTTCACCCTCTCTTTCATTAACTTAAGTGCCACTGCAGATAGCCATTGGATTAAGTGATTATAGTTTATTATTTGTATATAGATTAAATAGCTTTCTTTATAATTAAAAATATATAATGCGATTGATTTTCCAGAAAATAGAATCTTGTTGGGGTCCAAACTAGAATTTCCCGTTATATTGTTGTGAGAACTATTTTTTCCAAATTGCAATAAAAAGCATGCAAACATTTTTCTTAAATTTTTACTCGTATACCAAAAAATTAAGTGTAAAGTTAAATCAAGTAGATAAAGAAACAAAAGCTAGTATCAAAACTAGCATTCTTTCATTTAAGTTTGAACATAGTTGACAGCAGATTGATGCATCACATTCACATAAGTTTTATTGAAAGTAGAAGATGCAACTTCAGTGCCACACCATATCACTTGGCAATTGCAACAGGCATCTTCAAGAAGTTTTTAAGTTCCTCAGAATGAGAATTAAAACACCAACCATAATCCATGTAATGATTGGGATAACGAGCACAAAAGTTGCCACTTCCTTTCTTCATGCATTCATCATGTGACTGACACAAGTTGGGATGTTCATCAATCATCTTTGCAACAGATGCAACTCCACCAGTTGGGTATATGCATTGACCAATAAATAGTCCCCATGGGATACAACGACAATCAGTGGAGCCACATGGTGGCATTTCGAAGGGTGAACAAACACCGTTACACTCATTAGCTTCTATCTTCTTCATGGAAAACATCACTGAAAATCATAAGCAATCAAAGTTAGAATCCAAAGTTATAAATCTAAAGTAGTTTTCAGAGTGATTTTTAACTATAGAAGCTATTATCCACAAGAACAATCAATGACAATCGGAGGAGCTTGGTTCTCCATGGTAGAACAACTGTTGTTCTCCTCATATCTTTGTATTAAAATGTTGACCCATTATAAAATCACTAAAAATAATCTAACAACTCAAATAAATTATTGGAGTAAATTAATAAGAAAAAATGCTGGCAAGATACAGTCTTTAAAACACAATCCTTATAATTTTATTTGAGTAGTACTTGTTATAGATTTAAAGTTTCAAATGAATTTCAACCCATAAGAAAAAAAAGAGTGTACTTCATTTGTAAAAGGTCTTTAATAGGCTAGGCAAATGAAAAAACAAATGTTTTAATTATGAATATATCCAAAGTTTATCTTCAATTGTTACACTACAAGAAATTATATTGTGATTCGTATGTTTGTGGTGCATTGCTTAACCTTTCCTCTGGAGTAATTAATGTGTATCCTATATTCTTATTTTTATATATATTTAAGTTTTCAAACATACAGTACTAATTAGAAATCGTGAAAAAGAGAAAAGAAAGGAATGCTACATACAGGAAGTGGCAAGGAGGAAGAGAGCCAAAGGAGCAAGCCTAACATAAGCCATTGTTTTGTCACCTTTGCAGTACTGATTTGTTATGCGTTTTGCTTGTGTTAGTTACTTCATACCCATAGCTATTTATAGGCTCATTTATTGCACTATTTTCCACCGTAAGAGATGTCATAATATTTTTTACTTCTCGGGGAATTTGCACTACAGTAAAATATTATATTTAATATTATATTGGATGGAGTGAACTAATGTCCAATCCAATCTAAAATGATTAGGTTAAGTTATTTTAAATTAGATAAAACTCAATATAATCCAATCAAACACAATCCTCTACGTTTTAGGTGATAGATTCAGTAAGTTTAACTTGAGACTCAAAGCTCAATCTAATAATTATATTATATTAATATTATTTATTATTTTAAATTAAAAAATATTTTTAATAGCTTAATTTATAATAGTTTCTCAAGTTATTGTTGATTGACTGAACATATTTTTGAAGTTACAACAATTATATGTGTTGAACATGTTTCTGATTATTGTAAAAAAATATTATATCAGACACTAAGTATATAAGTTTTTAAGATTTAGGTCAATAAATTCTTTTTATTGTTACTATAACGTGTGTTCAAACACAAACCTTTCAAACATCAGCAAAGTTCAAACAAAATACTTTGTATTAAAAATATAGATTAATTATAAGAATGAAGAAACCAATAATCTTATTAATATAGTAATATTTGGTTACAGATGCATTTGTTATAACTTCTGAAATTGATTCTTCGTACTATCAGAGCTAATAGTTTATTATTTATTTTTATATTATAAAAATGATATATTCTATTTTTAAAGAAAGATATCCTAAAAAATATATAAAAAAATTTTAAACACTAATTATAATTATGTGCAGCATATAATATCTTTGGGGCATGTGCATAAGCTTCTCTGGCACCGGAGAAGTTAAAAAATTTGCAAATATATTTACTTCTCCAGCAGTGCACCGCTAGAAAGTAAAAAAAAACTTGAAACTTTTTTTACTCTCTAACGGTCTCTCGCATGTGCAGCATATAATAATTATGTGCACTATATAATATCTTCGACGCATGTGCATAAGCTTCTCAAGCACCAGAGAAGTAAAATTTGTAAATATTTTTACTTCTCTTCAGTGCATTGTCAGAAAATAAAAAATAAAAGGTATATTGATATGTTTTTTCATGTGAGAAATAAAAAACAGTAGATGAAAAATCAAATTTTCAAAAAAAAATGAAAACATAAATCAATGAGTTGTGATTGTGTTGGGTCTTAAGTTTGCATAAAGACAACTCAACCCAACACGTAAACACCCCTATCATTATGAAATAAAAATAACCTAACAGCGGTTAAATTTTATAACGATGGAATTAAACTATTCCACATCCTAATCACATATAAAATTAAGATAAATGTTTATTTTCAACTCTATTATTAATATAGTTAATATTATATTTAATGTATTCAATATTGTTGTTATATTATTTATCTATACTACATGTTTGATATTAATGTTTTTTATATACTAGTTTTATTTATTTCATTTCTTACTTTAATTTTAAATCTTTTACAATATTTTATATCGTAATAAAATTTAAATAAAATGAATATATTTATTATTCTATATATAGAAAATACTTGCTATTATTTAATCTTCCATATTTATCTTGGATATATTTACTATACTTTTATATGTTCGTTTTAGTGCGTTTTAACTACTTTCTATACTTAGATGTAGGTGTTTCAAATTTATTTTATTAAATATTATAAAATATTGTAAAACGTTTTTTAAAAGTAAAGAAAGAAATAAAATAAATACAATGTAATGAAAAAAATATGATTATTATAAAACATGTGGTGTAAATTAGAGTAAACTCGTGAAACATGCTCTACAATAAAATATTATATTTCTTTGTACGTACTAAGTACTGGGAGTAATAGTGACTTTTAACTAGCACGTGAATAAAGTTTAATTTACTTTAGCTTTTTACAGACACATTTATTGTACTTGTTTCTTTAAGAAGTATGATCTGATAACACTTTTTATTTCTCCATGAACTTTCGCTACAATAAAATATTGTATTTATTAGTGCGAACGAAGTTCTTTACCAAAATAGGAGTATTGTCAGTGCTGTATTAAATGAGCATCTTTTGTCTTTAATGACGAATAAACTATACTTTCTGTCATGAACAGTAGGAACATTAATATTCAGATTTTGAATGAAAATTCTAAATAAATTAAACTTTTAACAATTATATTGTTATAAAAATTGAACTTTAAAATCATTTAGATAAAGTTTTTAAAGATTTTAAAAATATTATTTTAAATAATACTTTTAAATTTTTAAAAATGCTTTAAGAATTAATATGCATGCTAAAAAATATGTTTCATAAATCTATAATCTATTTGAATGACACTTTGCAGATATACTCATTTTGATAAAGAGAAAGAAAAAATAAGTTGATTAACCGTAGGTAAGTGTTACAAAGTACAAGCATATAGTTGTAAATATCACACGTGTCTAAAGGATTGAAGTGGTATCTCAGTCTCGGAAAGAATTTTAAAAATATTTAGTTTATTGATTTTTTTTAGTGCTTGCGTATTAATTCTTATGGTACTGAGATCGTTTAATAAATAAATTATTAATTGCTAATACGAGTATTCATGTACGGTTCAGGTTGGATTGGTTATGAAAAATAATCAAATTTATTAATTTTAATTGGTTTAAATTGATTCGGATTACTGGAATTTTTTTCCATGACCCAAATCGATGATTATAACACTCTAATTTTCATAACTAGCTTAGTATATAATTATGTTTTAATTTAGGTGTTAAAGTTAGAAACTTAATTATTGTATACAACTAATTTTGTCTGAATATAGTTCATTCTAAAAGCCATTTTCCTTAGCCTACTGATGATCCGATTATTCATGTTCGTTGCTCTCTCATTTTACACTATCAAATTCATGTCCAAAGTTATTGTCTTTGAATTATAAAGATTTTCATTTTTTGCAGATAGCTAAACTGGATACTTTACAAGGAGAAGACCAACCATTTATTTGCAATGTTAGAAACAAATTTTGTGAAGGACTACTAAAGTTTCTAATTAATATAGAATCAGATAAACTAGTATACATTGTGAGTGTAAAGGTTTTTACACTTTCATTCAAATCATAATTCTTTTTTTATAGTAAATTTGTTAATTTTAGTCATTACTACTTTAAAAGTCACACAAATAAAAAGTCACGATTGAATGTCAGTGTAAAAATTCTTTTATAGTGACAGTGTAGAGCAATTAAAGTCATATAAAAATTAAGGCTAAAACTTGTATAGTTTAGGAATTATTACTTAACTTTTCATCATATTCTCCCATCGCGCATCCTTGTAGATACTATATGTTTGACCTGTTCACACAACATGATCTCTAGTTACTTGGTTAAGTAGCTGACCAGGACTTTGATAGAATCAGATAAACTAGTATACATTGTGAGTGTAAAGATTTTTATACTGTCATTCAAATCATAATTCTTTTTTTATAGTAAATTTGTTAATTTTAGTCATTACTACTTTAAAAGTCACACAAATAAAAAGTCACGATTGAATGTCAGTGTAAAAATTCTTTTATAGTGACAGTGTAGAGCAATTAAAGTCATATAAAAATTAAGGCTAAAACTTGTATAGTTTAGGAATTATTACTTAACTTTTCATCATATTCTCCCATCGCGCATCCTTGTAGATACTATATGTTTGACCTGTTCACACAACATGATCTCTAGTTACTTGGTTAAGTAGCTAACCAGGACTTTGATCGTCTTTTGTTCGTCTTTTGATCGCTTCCAAATATTAATGTGACGTCATACATTCAGAGTACGAATAGGGATGGAGGACGGAGGGTGGACGGAGGTGAGGAGACGAAAAGAGGTCAATGGAGGACGGAAATCAGTTAATGATGCAAGGAAAGGGGAGGGGTGTATAACCTCTGTCTTTTTTACTCATTTCCCGGAAGAATATAGGGCAAAAGATATATGGGAGATCTTCGGGAGATATACCAAAGTTCAGGATGTGGTAATCCCAACCAAGAGGAATAGGAGGGGACAAAGATTTGGTTTTACCAGATTCAGGGAGGTAGAGGACGTGAAAATGCTGGTGATTAAACTGGATAATATATTCATTGGTGCGAAAAACTGTGGGTCAATTTACCACGGTACGATCAGCGAACAGAACAAAAGCAGAGAAAGATGAACATAGCAAGGAGGAAACAAGATCAAAAAATTTATTCAACAGGTGCTCGGAAAACGGGGCAACAGAGTAGACTTAACGGGAAAATGAGGAAATCCTTTGCATCGGTAGTAGGTGCTCAGGGGGAACCTAACCATAACAACGGGATCGAAGAGGCAGGAAAGAGGGTAGATGCGAAAATGAAGCTGGTGTACACAACACCAGTGGAAAATGCAGCTCGGCTTCAGAAGGCTTATGTGGGAGAAGTGCGCAACAAAGGGACGTCTTTCAGGACGCAGATATTCTTGATGAATCACGGTATTTACAATGTAAGCGGGATTCCCATGGGGGCAAACAAGGTACTGTTGCAAACGGAAGGGCGGGAGACGCTTCAAGAGACCGTAAAGGGGAAACAATATTGGTTTGACCAATGGTTTACTGGGATACAGAAGTGGGAGCCGGGATCGGTTGATACTAATAGGAGGGTCAAGGTGAACTATTATGGGATCCCGTTACATGTCTGGGGAGAAAAGTTTTTTTCTACTCTACTAGCACCCTTCGGAGAGCTTATGTATGTGGAAGAAAGTACCCTAAAAAATGAAAGATACGATGTAGCACAGATGGTGATGTCCAGGAAGGATATGAAGAAGCTTGATGCGGTGGTAAGGATGAATATTGATGGGTGGGAGTTTGATATCAGGGTAACGGAGGTGGAAGAAGTAAATGAGCTTAAGCACAGCCAAGTTAAGACGAGCTATGGATCGGAAAATAGCTCCTGTCAAGGGGACGAAGATTTTGATGAATCGGCTGAAGCAGAAAGGCGGTTGGCTGAGCTGAAACGGGAGATGTTCCATGGCAAAAACTGGAAGAATTGGGATGAGGAGGAGATTAAAGATGCCGACCATGGCGGGCCGGCTCTCCAACTAGGAGGAGACACGGAGGTCAAAGACACACTCCGGTCCAGATCCGGAAGTAGAACCGCGGAGGAGGGGATGAGGCAGCTAGTGGTGGAGGGAGGTTCTACCACCGATGCCTCCGACCAGAACGGCCAGGGACGGCAGGCACGAGATGGAAGAGGAAAGGAGACAGAAGCCCAGCTCTCGTGTACAGGGTCAACGCCCGATTTTGGAAAAAAGCAGAGAACAGGTGGGAGTGAGAGGGGCAGAACCAGAGAAAGAATAGAGAAGAAGTGGTGCTTTTCAGAGAACTCAGATGAAAGGTATGGGATAGGGTCACTGGAACAGGAAGAAGAAGCGGCAAGTCACTTTCACGGGCGGGACGTGCAGCTCGCGGATCGAGGCCTGACAGCCGGTCACCTCGGATGGGATAGCGATTCAGGAACCGTCAGATAAGTGCGTGGCTCAAGGGACCTGCCTCGGCTGTCACGCGCAGCAGGAGGCAGACCGGGTCTTTGTCTTCTCGCACGCGGCACGCGGATCGTCGCGTCTTCTGGGCTGGAATCTGGAGGCCCAAGTGCGCGACCCGGGCTGAGATGGCTGCGACTTCAAACACAGATTGGGCCTGCGGAAAAAATCTAAGCGGTTTAGAAATGGGTCCAACTGTAGGAATTTCTATTGGTCACGGAGGGAACGTTTCGGAAAGTGTTATAGCCTACGGACGGAACAAGATCATTTCAGAAAATAGTGATTTCGGAAAAAATTAATCCATTTCTACTATGCCATATTACTACAAGAAATGGGTATTAGTAGGTGGAGAAGAGGTGTCCGGAGGAGGAGAAGGGCAAAGGAGAGAGGTATCCATATGGAAGCAATTAAGGAGGAATAGTTTTGATGGGAATGAATTAATGAAGCGAGGGCAATTGGATGATCTAAAGGAAGACGAGCAACGGAAAGGGCAATAGGAGGACGAGGCAGAAAAAATATGGAAGGCATTGCAGGAAATCGAAATATCTGCCAACCAACCAGATAACAAATACATACAGGAATTACGAAAAATGGAGGAGAGGGATAACAGGGAAAAGGAAAGAAGGGAAACGAGGAGTGACCGAAATATCTAAATGAAGATTTTCTCTTTAAATATGAGGGGGTTCCGGGATCAGGTCAAACGAAGGAGGATCAGGAGAATGTTGAATAATAATGACATTGATATTTGTTTATTATAGGAGACAAAGTGCAGGACGGTAAATGATTGGGAAGTGCAGGAGATTTGGGGGTCGGCACGGTGCGATTGGAGAATACTACCGTCAGTAGGGTTTAGTGGAGGCTGCCTGACAATCTGGAAGAAACATATCTTGGAGGTTGTCTGGGTTATTCAAGGGCAGGGTTTCCTTGGAATTGGCTTCCGAGGGAAGGATTCAACGGAAGTTAATTATGTGGTAAATGTATATGCTCGATGTTCGTTACAAGGAAAAAGGAAGATCTGGGATGATTTGATGATGACAAAACGAGGATTTCCGGAGGTTAAGTGGGTACTTGGAGGAGATTTTAATGTTGTGCTGGAGAGGAGTGAGTTTAAAGGGAGATCAAGTTATCACTCTACAATTGAGATGGTCGACTTTAAATTCTTTATCCAGTCAATGGGTTTGTTGGATATTCCAGTTATCAGAAAAGGAGCAACATGGATAGCACCGAATGGAGAGTCATCTAGTAAGTTGGATCAATTTCTATTTTCACCAGAACTTATGGAGGACTGGGGTGTTATAGCGCAAAGAGTCGGCACTAGAGAGTTCTCATATCATAGCTAGATCCTAACAGAAGTGAATAAACAGAATTGGGGCTCTAAACCGTTTAAGTTTTTTGACCATTGGTTGTTGGAGCCAAGTTTCATGGATCTAGCGAAAGAGTTCTGGGCATCAGACCACGGTCAAGGATGGAGGATTCAGCTGGCGAGTAAATTGAAAGGCTTGAAGTTGAAGATTAAAAAGTGGACAGAAGAAAAATGGAGTCAAGATGAGAATTTTCTGGCAGAGAAGGTGGTAGAATTGGAGATGGTGGATCATCAGTTAGGCCAAGGGGTCAATGGGAATGGCCAACAGAGACAAGAAATTTTGTCAGAGTATTGGGGGAAGGCAATGAGAATGGAACGATCCATGTTACAGAAATCTCAGGTAAAATGGGCTCTAAATGCTGATAGCAATACACAATACTTTCATAAATGCTTTAAGGAGAGATGTTACACAAATTCCTTATTGGCAGTTAAATCAGAAGTTGGGTGGTTGGAGGGAGTCCAGAATATTCGGGAACATGTGTTACATCATTTCCTAACGTTCTTTAACGAGGAAGAACAAACGAGACCAAAGATGGATGGGGTGTATTTCAAGCAGTTGACTGATCAGCAGAGAGAAAGCCTAGAGGAGCCATTTTCAGCGAAAGAAATAAAAGAGGCGGTTTGGGCTTGTGAGGTTGGAAAAAGCCTGGGTCCTGACAGATATGGTTTTCAGTTCTACAAATCATGTTCAGAAATAATAGGGGATGACGTGGTAAGCGCAGTTCAAGAATTTCATCAATCAGGGGTATTACCGAGAGGAGCGACATCATCTTTTCTTACCCTCATTCCCAAGGTGGCAAGACCGAACAGGTTAGCTCAATTTAGACCAATCTCTTTAATTTCTAGAATTCAAAAGATTGTCTCCAAACTGCTGTCATTGAGAATGAAGAAAGTAATGGGGAACTTAATCTCGAAGTGCCAGTCAACTTTTTTGCCAGGCAGATCGATCTTGGATGGGGTACTGGTAGCAAACGAAATAGTTGATTGGGAGAAGAGGAAAGAGAGACCTTGTTTCTTGTTTAAGGTTGATTTCCAGAAGGCATATGACTCGGTAAATTGGGATTTTCCGGATTATATGTTAGCTAGGATGGGGTTTGGGAGCTTATGGAGAAAGTGGATAAACAGTATTGTCAGGAACAACCATGTGTCAATTCTAGTCAATGGGAGCCCAACGGACGAATTTAGGCTGGGGAGAGGCTTGAAGCAAGGAGACCCACTCTCTCCTTTTTTATTTTTAGTAGTAGCTGAAGCTTTAGCTGGATTGTTCAGGACAGCTATAGGGAGAGGGGTGTTTAAAGAGCTCAATATTGGTGCTGGGGTAGAGTTTTCAATACTGCAATATGCAGATGATGTTATCATGATGGGGGAAGCAGATTTGAAATCAGTATGGTACCTGAAGGTTATTCTCCGTGGTTTTGAGCTGACATCGGGATTAAAAGTGAATTACAGCAAAAGTCAATTCTTTGGTTTAAATGTAGCAGATTCATTCACATGCACTGTAAACAATCTTTTGAACTGCATCGTCTCATCCCCGCCATTTAAATTTTTGGGGATTCCAGTGGGAGTGAATCCGAGGAAGGCAGAAATGTGGACACCAGTCATAGAACAATTTCAGAGGAAATTGGCAGCGTGGAGGGCAAAACATATGTTGTTCGCAGGAAGGTTAGTTATGATAAATTCAGTCTTGTCTAGCCTTCCATTGTATTTCTTCTCCTTTTACAAGGTGCCCAAGAAAGTCCTAAAAGTCATTACCGGTCTACAACGTTCCTTCTTGTGGGGAGGGAAGGATCAGGAGAGCATGAGTTAGTTGGGAAAACATGTGTAGGCTAAGGAAGAAGGGGGTTTGGGGGTAAATTGCCTATGGAACTTCAATTTGAGTTTGCTTGCAAAGTGGAGGTGGAGGATATTAACAGAGCAAAATGCAATATAGGCGAGTTTACTGGAAAGTAGATATGGCCATACATACAAAATTCAATCAAAGACAGCAGAACTACAGCCTCTCAGTGGTGGAGGGATCTATGGGTTATTGATGGTCCGGAAGCGGTCATACCATGCTGGTTTGAGAACAATGTCATGGAAAAGGTAGGGGATAGAAAGGATACTCTCTTTTGGGAACAGAATTGGACAGGAGATAGATCCCTTAGTTTAAAGTTCCCCAGGTTATAGATAAGGACATCACTGTTAATGACAAAAAAGAGGTATCAAGGGGGTGGAAATGGGTATGGAGAAGGGAGCTATTTGTATGGGAAGAAGAGCAGTTCCGTCTTTTGCAAAGCATGTTGCAGCAAATGGTGATTGTAGATTTCAAATCAGATAGATGGAGCTGGAGGCCTAGTAGGGATGGAGTTTGCTCAGTTGCTGACGCTTATTCGGTACTGCGCTCGCAACAGACAACACCCAGACTGATTGCGGTGGAACCCAGAGATTTGCGTCGAAACTAGAATGCGATTTGATTTGATTTTCCAGAAAATAGAATCTTGTTGGGGTCCAAACTAGAATTTCCCGTTATATTGTTGTGAGAACTATTTTTTCCAAATTGCAATAAAAAGCATGCAAACATTTTTCTTAAATTTTTACTCGTATACCAAAAAATTAAGTGTAAAGTTAAATCAAGTAGATAAAGAAACAAAAGCTAGTATCAAAACTAGCATTCTTTCATTTAAGTTTGAACATAGTTGACAGCAGATTGATGCATCACATTCACATAAGTTTTATTGAAAGTAGAAGATGCAACTTCAGTGCCACACCATATCACTTGGCAATTGCAACAGGCATCTTCAAGAAGTTTTTAAGTTCCTCAGAATGAGAATTAAAACACCAACCATAATCCATGTAATGATTGGGATAACGAGCACAAAAGTTGCCACTTCCTTTCTTCATGCATTCATCATGTGACTGACACAAGTTGGGATGTTCATCAATCATCTTTGCAACAGATGCAACTCCACCAGTTGGGTATATGCATTGACCAGCAAATAGTCCCCAAGGGATACAACGACAATCAGTGGAGCCACATGGTGGCATTTCGAAGGGTGAACAAACACCGTTACACTCATTAGCTTCTATCTTCTTCATGGAAAACATCACTGAAAATCATAAGCAATCAAAGTTAGAATCCAAAGTAGTTTTCAGAGTGATTTTTAACTATAGAAGCCATTATCCACAAGAACAATCAATGACAATCGGAGGAGCTTGGTTCTCCATGGTAGAACAACTGTTGTTCTCCTCATATCTTTGTATTAAAATGTTGACCCATTATAAAATCACTAAAAATAATCTAACAACTCAAATAAATTATTGGAGTAAATTAATAAGAAAAAATGCTGCCAAGATACAGTCTTTAAAACACAATCCTTATAATTTTATTTGAGTAGTACTTGTTATAGATTTAAAGTTTCAAATGAATTTCAACCCATAAGAAAAAAAAAGTGTACTTCATTTGTAAAAGGTCTTTAATAGGCTACAGTAAAATATTATATTTAAGAGATGTCATAATATTTTTTACTTCTTGGAGGATTTGCACTACAGTAAAATATTATATTTAATATTATATTGGATGGAGTGAACTAATGTCCAATACAATCTAAAATGATTAGGTTAAGTTTTTTTAATTGGATAAAACTCAATATAATCCAATCAAACACAATCCTCTACATTTTAGGTGATAGATTCAGTGAGTTGAACTTGAGACTCAAAGCTCAATCTTATATTATTATTATTTATTATTTTAAATTAAAAAATATTTTTAATAGCTTAATTTATAATAATTTCTCACGTTATTGTTGATTGACTGAACATATTTTTGAAGTTACAACAATTATATGTGTTGAACATGTTTCTGATTATTGTAAAAAAATATTATGCCAGACACTAAGTATATAAGTTTTTAAGATTTAGGTCAATAAATTCTTTTTATTGTTACTATAACGTGTGTTCAAACACAAACCTTTTAAACATCGGCAAAGTTCAAACAAAATACTTTGTATTAAAAATATAGATTAATTATAAGAATGAAGAAACCAATAATCTTATTAATATAGTAATATTTGGTTATAGATGCATTTGTTATAACTTCTGAAATTGATTATTCATACTATCAGATCTAATAGTTTATTATTTATTTTTATATTATAAAAATGATATATTCTATTTTTAAAGAAAGATATCCTAAAAAATATATAAAAAAATTTTAAACACTAATTATAATTATGTGCAGCATATAATATCTTTGGGGCATGTGCATAAGCTTCTCCGGCACCAGAGAAGTTAAAAAATTTGCAAATATATTTACTTCTCTAGCAGTGCACCGCTAGAAAGTAAAACAAAACTTGCAACTTTTTTTACTCTCTAACGGTCTCTCGCATGTGCAACATATAATAATTATGTGCACCATATAATATCTTTGACGCATGTGCATAAGCTTCTCAAGCACCAGAGAAGTAAAATTTGTAAATATTTTTACTTCTCTTCAGTGCATTGTCAGAAAATAAAAAATTAAAGGTATATTGATATGTTTTTTCATGTGAAAAATAAAAAAACAGTAGATGAAAAATCAAATTTTAAAAAAAAAATAAAAACATAAATCAATGAGTTGTGATTGTGTTGGGTCTTAAGTTTGCATAAAGCCAACTCAACCCAACACGTAAACACCCCTATCATTATGAAATAAAAATAACCTAACAGCGGTAAAATTTTATAACGATGGTATTAAACTATTTCACATCCTAATCACATATAAAATTAAGATAAATGTTTATTTTCAATTCTATTATTAATATAGTTAATATTATATTTAATGTATTCAATATTGTTGTTATATTATTTATCTATACTACATGTTTGATATTAATGTTTTTTATATACTAGTTTTATTTATTTCATTTCTTACTTTAATTTCAAATCTTTTACAATATTTTATATCGTAATAAAATTTAAATAAAATGAATATATTTATTATTCTATATATAGAAAATACTTGCTATTATTTAATCTTCCATATTTATCTTGGATATATTTACTATACTTTTATATGTTCGTTTTAGTGCGTTTTAACTACTTTCTATACTTAGATGTAGGTGTTTCAAATTTATTTTATTAAATATTATAAAATATTGTAAAACGTTTTTTAAAAGTAAAGAAAGAAATAAAATAAATACAATGTAATGAAAAAAATATGATTATTATAAAACATGTGGTGTAAATTAGAGTAAACTCGTGAAACATGCTCTACAATAAAATATTATATTTCTTTGTACGTACTAAGTACTGGGAGTAATAGTGACTTTTAACTAGCACGTGAATAAAGTTTAATTTACTTTAGCTTTTTACAGACACATTTATTGTACTTGTTTCTTTAAGAAGTATGATCTGATAACACTTTTTATTTCTCCATGAACTTTCGCTAGAATAAAATATTGTATTTATTAGTGCGAACGAAGTTCTTTACCAAAATAGGAGTATTGTCAGTGCTGTATTAAATGAGCATCTTTTGTCTTTAATGACGAATAAACTATACTTTCTGTCATGAACAGTAGGAACATTAATATTCAGATTTTGAATGAAAATTCTAAATAAATTAAACTTTTAACAATTATATTGTTATAAAAATTGAACTTTAAAATCATTTAGATAAAGTTTTTAAAGATTTTAAAAATATTATTTTAAATAATACTTTTAAATTTTTAAAAATGCTTTAAGAATTAATATGCATGCTAAAAAATATGTTTCATAAATCTATAATCTATTTGAATGACACTTTGCAGATATACTCATTTTGATCAAGAGAAAGAAAAAATAAGTTGATTAACCGTAGGTAAGTGTTACAAAGTACAAGCATATAGTTGTAAATATCACACGCGTCTAAAGGATTGAAGTGGTATCTCAGTCTCGGAAAGAATTTTAAAAATATTTAGTTTATTGATTTTTTTTAGTGCTTGCATATTAATTCTTATGTTACTAACATCGTTTAGTAAATATATTATCAATTGTTAATACGAGTATTCATGTACGGTTGAGGTTGGATTGGTTATGAAAAATAATCAAACTTATTAATTTTAATTGGTTTAAGTTGATTCGGATTATTGGAATTTTTTTCCATGACCCAAACCGATGATTATAACACTCTAATTTTCATAACTAGCTTAGTATATAATTATGTTTTAATTTAGGTATTAAAGGTAGAAACTTAGTTATTGTATACAACTAATTTTGTCTGAATATAGTTCATTCTAAAAAGAAGAGCACCATGGTCCATGTAAATGGTAGAACAACTACACCCGCCATGACTTAACATTTCAAAGAATCAAGCAAAGACTTTTAATCCATGTAATTGGTAGGATGAGGAACCTAACCAAAACCAAAGAATTCAAAGGATCAAAAGAGGGCATTGAACCATGTAAATGGTAGGACTATAGCACTAGCTTCAACAAAAGTCATTGCATGATCAAAGGAGGTGGATAGTTCATGCAATTGCAAGGTCATAAGGTCAAACTTCAACTTATAACATCTTGAAACCAGAAAGAAATGTTCATTTGAGCTTAAATTCGCTAAGCCATGAGAAAATCGCACCCCAGAGGTCGCTCGATGAAGGAATTTTCGCTAAGCGAATCTCTCTAGAGAAAAATGGAGATTCAGAAATTCACTCAACATATTTAATTTTGCTTTGTGAAATTTGGAAATTTGCTCAACCATTTTATTTTCACTCAGCGGATTTTCCTACGCAAATCCTATAAATAGAAGTCCTTAGGTGGTTTTGGGGCAAAATTTTGTGAGAAAGGGTGCGTAAAAATAAGGGAGAAAATGGGAGAAGAAAAAGCTTCAAAGGAAGGAAAATAAGGATAATTTAGAGTGAGAAATGACGGCTCTTAGGGAAGGAAGTTAGGATGAAATCTTCCAAGAAAGATTGAAGTTGCAGAGTGAGATTTATAGACTATAGAAGGTGTTAGTCTTAATAAACTATATGTATAATTATTTGCTTTATTCCATTATTATTTCTAAGGATTTATGATGTTAATTATTCTTATTATATTTTAAGTTACTATTCATGATTTATGTTTATTATAAGTGAATTGGTTGGATTTTATAAATAGAGGTTTCATGAGTTAAGAGGAAGATATAATGCTATTATGAAACTAATATACTTGCTTTTAGAAAATCATGATAGGAGGGCAAGTTGAGTATGCTCTGTGGTTGCGGTTAAACTGATTTCCACATCAGAAAGAATGTCTTCCCATTGTATTAATCTTTTGGTGAATATCAAATATTTATAAGATTAATGACTTACTATAGATTTGTATTTGGAAATATGGTGCTTGGTAATATAACTATGTTGTAAATTATGATGTTATACTTGAGTTATGATTGATGGTGTGGTGATATAATTTATGGTAGTCAAATGAACCTTATTTGAGAATATGGTAATAAGCTGAATCATGACTGATAATATTGAGATTGTCATACATCATTTATAAGTTATTGTTGATTGAGAAAATGATGAAATGTAGTGATGAGAACTTAGCAAAAGGCTAGATTCCCTGGTAAAGGTGTTGTGCAATAGAAGTATGACGATTTGGAAAGTTATAGTTGGCACACCAAGGGGCTAACCAATAAATTGAGTTGTTGGAAATTATTATAGTAATTAACTAATGATTATGTGTTGATAATCTTTGGGAATGCGCTGAGAGATTGTAAGGTGAACTTAGAAAAGACCTAGGTTCCCTGTTGTGGGTATCATACAAGTATATGTCTGACATGTTTGGGGAATTTTGAATTGATACTTATTGGGTAAATAGTGTTGTCAGAATATATCCTTTCAAACTAAAAGAGAACACTTAGTAGTAACTTGTTAAGGAAAAACAACTTATCAGCGACAAGCAACTGATCGAGGACCAGCACCTAGAGACTGACTTATGGGGGTCAGACTCTTATATCTGGTCGTGGACCAAAATATTATATATGGTCGAGGGTCAATACTACTTGGGATTGTTCTAGAAAAATATGTTGTTAGAAAAAGATATATATCTATCAATCACTTCTTAAACGAGACCCTTGATGATGTGGGTGAATCATCATGGATGGTCATGGAACAATACATAGAGTCAAGAGAAACTGAGTCTGATGTTGAGAAGAGTGAGATTGTGGATATGAGAAACTGAATCCTAGGATAAATCTAGGCTTCATTGTCTTTATAGTTTATTAAGATTACCACTTATGATTTATAATTATCTCACTTCTCTATTGTTTTCTTTGTGTGTTGCTTTACGTGCATATCTATTCGGAATATGAATAGAAGGAAAGTTGAATCATATAGTTATGATAACTATAAAGATTCCCTTGATGTTTAATATTACGTGATGCTTGGTATTTCTAATACTATCTTAGTTTTGTCAAAGGTTCACTGATTTAGATAGGATTAAATGGGGTATTGATGATAATTGATACATGATGTATTGAGAAACATTCATTTGTAATAAATTCTATTGTTCTATCTTTCTTTTAAGAAGATTATGATTCTTTATGTAAGAACTAATTTTTAAAATTTCTCATAATGGTTGTAAATACCTTTGACAAATCTTGGATTTTTCATAAATAAATTGGGTTAGCAAGAAAGGACATTATAATGATAATCAAGTTGGTTTGGTTCAAATTTGGAGAAAATAGATAAAAGAATTAAAAAATCAAAATTTCTTTTCATTAAATCATAAAAAATAATTTTATACCTCAAACTAGCTAAATCCATTAATCTACTAAATTCATAATTTTATAAAACAATATCAAGTGCTTAATATATACTAAATTTGTCAAATTAAACTATTAACGCAACTCAATGTAATAAAAACAACAATTTTTATATTTAAAGCAACTCAATGCAAGAAAAATATAAAATAAATATATACGTTTAGTTTGGTTCAAGCTAGGTCAAGGTTTTAAAGTGCTAAAACCACAGATCGAACCAAACATGGTTGGTTCTGTACGATTTGGTTCGGGTTCATACTCGATTAAATGAAAAAACCAAATCAAATTAATTAATTTGGTTCATATTTCCAATTTTGTTGAGTTGACACAAACAAATGAACACCCATAGTTATTAATTGCTTACAAGGCATGTCCCTTTGTCATTATATGACAGGTTACATTTAAACATCTAAGAAGTAAAAGTATTTGTGGCAGTTTTTAGCCACTAAAATTAATAAAAATTAAAAATAATAATATCATCCTCTTTAAAAGTAATATAATACCTCAAGTAGAAAAAAACACTATCACGGTCACTGGAATCCACTGATTCACTACACCTCCACACTACACCAGATTGAGTACTTTATCGAAGAGAATAGATGCTACTGCAGCAACACATGCAGCTAGACCAGGCCATGCAATGCCATGACTTCGTTGTTGGGTGTCGCCACCTTCATGGTGATGGTAACGATCGTCATGTTGCGAAGCTTCATCGTGGCGGCGAAGGAGCTGGTTCCACCACCAACATCGAGGTTGATGCGAAGCATCGACTTCATGAACTTGGCAATCTGGAAGAGCTTGTGAATCAGGAGATAGTCTTGTAGAAATTGAACTTGGAAGCTTTGATAGAGGGTTCAAACCAGAAGTTAGGCTTTTGTTTGTTAAAGTAATTGAAGGATTTGTGGGTGTAGTAGTCCCAAAAAACGACATTGTTAGGGGGGGCGAAAGGGTTATGAGGGAGGGAATTGGTTTTTTGGCATTTGGGAGAAGCAACGACAACGAGGGATGGGGGTATATGAACGATAACGAAGGGAATTATTTTTAATCTTATTTTAATTATTTTTAGTGGCTAAAAACATCTATAAATATTTTTAGTTTTTATATGTTTAATATAAATGACATGGACTGCCACGTAATAAAAATGACCTATTACATAAGAATTTAACAACTAACTATGTATATACTAAATAACGTTAGAAATGTATGAATTAATATGCAAATATTAAAAAAAATCCAGAACTAAATGTTTCTAAGATTCTTTCAAAGACCCAAGTATTAGTACTTACCTCTTTCAAGGACTTAATGTAATTTACGAGTGACATATATGATATATGTAATTGTTATAAAATATTTTAAATTTTACCAATAAAGAATTATGCGCTAAAAATTTTACCAATTAAGAATTATCAACCAAAAACATATAGATATATAAAATTGGAGAATGAGACAGATACAAATAGTAAAAGTTTTCCGTATGAAATAATGTTTGGTGAACATTTATATACATTTATTATAAATGGCATGTATTGCATGGTAAAATGTATCTGAACTCTATGGGTTCTTGGAAAAAAAGTATTCCTCAAATTAGACGGGTAAATACTTACAATTTGAGTTTGAATATCAGATATATCTAAAATTGTAAAAATTACATGGATATAAATATTATAGTATCTAACCCGTTTCATACTCAAAATATATATATATATATATATATATATATATATATATATATATATTATAATATAATATAAATTACTACATATTTATTTTAGTTAATATGTTCATTGATAAATAATTAAAAATATATTGATTTGATATTCAAGTTTAATTATTTTTTATTAAATAAATAAAATTAAAATTTTATTACTTGTTTGGTTGAATTATTATTTACAAATTTATATAACATATATGTTTACTTAATGTTATATTGATTATTGTTTATTTTTTTATTATGTTTATATATATATATATATATATATATATATATATATATATATATATATATATATATATATATATGATATTATGATATTATCTCCAAATATATGAATATATAGATACTTAACAATAGGAAGATGATCAAAATCGAAGTTGTTACACGAATATGAGGTCACATACAAATTTATCTTTAAAATGTTAGTGTGGGAACGTATCCATTTTTCGAAGAGAACAAATCGTCGTCCTTAAGAACCATGTAGTACTCACTAAATAATATATTTGTAACCCTGTCTCTTCATCTATAAAAAGTAACCCACATGTATTTGTACGAAAGTCACACCGTGCTGCACCCAATTATCACTTGTAATGAATTAGTTAATTTCTGTATCTTATAATGTTATCTTATGACATATGTTGTCCTGTTGTGAGTAGTAACTTGTATGGATTAAAATATAAAATTAATAAATTTAATTTTGGCAAGAATACTTTTATATTAAGAGCATCATATTTTAGCTTTAATAATTACCAACTCTTTGCGTAATTTATGGGGTGCCTACTGAGTCAGGTTTATTTCATTTTTTGCTGTACAAAGTGAGTCAAATTAATTGTTAATAACAATATAAACAGGAGTTTAGGGAATGGAACTGAGGTTTTGTTCTAGAAACACAATTGGCTAGGAGGCGGCTCTTTACAGATCCAATTTTTGAGACTATTCGGATTAGCTATGGACAAAGATGTAACAGTTAGACAAAAATGGGCTATGGGGAGGTGGAGGTGGTTTTGGCGGAGAGCTCTTTTCGTATGGGAGGAAGAGGCATTAAAGCTACTGGAAGGTTTGTTGCAAGGAGTAGTGCTAGATGGCCAAAATATGGATTCATAGGTATGGAAGTCTAATGCAAGTGGCATTTTTAATGTTGCTAATTCATACATAATTCTGTGCAGGGGTTCGAGCTTAGAAAGGGAGGTAGGAATGAACACTCAACTGTTTAAGCAGTTATGGAAAGATAAATTGCCATCAAAAGTGGTAGTTTTTTCTTGGAGACTCCTGATAAATAGGTTGTCAACGGTTGATAATCTCTTGACAAGAGGAGTGGATATTCATTTACAAGGATTATTCTGCGTCCTATGCAAGAGGCACGTAGAAGACTATAATAATTTATTCTTAAGTTGTCGTTTTGCTCAGCTTTTATGGTATAAGGTTTTGAATTGGATTGAAATTGAAATGGAAATCCCTGATGATTTATCCCAATTGTTTCTTGTGGCTAGTAATTGGGTAGTGGGTAAACATAAGCGTAAGTATAGATTTTTATTTCCGCATGTAGCTGTTGGACTATCTAGATATCCAGAAACTCCATTATTTTTAATGGATCATCACTGGAGGCTTTCGATATAGTGTCGTCTATCAAAGCTTTGTCATGGAGACTTTGGTATTCTTTTGGTTTTAACAGGGGTTGTGGGTTTTCTGATTAGTCCAGCAACCCATTGTTGTGTATGCAAAATATAAAGTAAGAGTGATGACAGGTTATTGTGGTGGTTACGAGTAAATGTCATAGAAAACAATGTGAAATAAGATACTTAATATTATGTACCCTTTTAGGTTTTTTTTTTTTTGGGATGATGTATGACAAGTTGAAACATTCTGTTTCACTTTATTATATAATACATACTACATTTGTCTTTAAAAAAAAAATAGAGTCAAATTGATTGTCTTCTAAACAAAAAATAACTTCATTATTTAGTTAGTTACTAATGTCTTTTGTATGTGGCAATAAAAAAAGTAATAAACCATATTTTGAATGGTTAGTATAAGGCTGCTTTGAACTGAGTGAGAAAACATAAGCACTATTACTATATTATTAGGTATGATCTCATTTCTATTTTGTTATTAGAATAGTATAAAATTAGAAAGCAAAAGTTGTCAATAGTAGTTGAGACATATAGTCAAGAAGTCCTTTGTTAGACTAACACTGACTTGAGTTTGATTTTCATATGTATAACTTAGTAGAAAATATATGACTTTTATTGTAAATTTTGCGGTGCTTACTGATATGTCCTGCTCGAGCAAGAACCGTGTCTTCTCTGAGTCTAAAGTATGAAACACTTTTTTTAATAAAAAAAGCTCTTTGACGAAATCATGCTAAAGCTTGTCTAAGTGGTATTTCCTTTTTGGATTGCTGGTTGAATATTTCTTTTGAAAGGCAAAAAATTATGCATAAAATTCACATGACTGAAACAAGGGTTTCAACTACTGTATAAAAATCTCAAGAAATTAGCAAATGTATCAAGACATTTCTCTATCAGTCTCAAACGAAGCAATGTGTTTTTTATTTCACATACTGAATTTTGACATTGACTGTCTGGTCTAAAAGCCATTTTCCTTAGCCTACTGATGATCCGATTATTCATGTTCGTTGCTCTCTCATTTTACACTATCAAATTCATGTCCAAAGTTATTGTCTTTGAATTATAAAGATTTTCATTTTTTGCAGATAGCTAAACTGGATACTTTACAAGGAGAAGACCAACCATTTATTTGCAATGTTAGAAACAAATTTTGTGAAGGACTACTAAAGTTTCTAATTAATATAGAATCAGATAAACTAGTATACAATGTGAGTGTAAAGATTTTTACACTGTCATTCAAATCATAATTCTTTTTTTATAGTAAATTTGTTAATTTTAGTCATTATTACTTTAAAAGTCACACAAATAAAAAGTCACGATTGAATGTCAGTGTAAAAATTCTTTTATAGTGACAGTGTAGAGCAATTAAAGTCATATAAAAATTAAGGCTAAAACTTGTATAGTTTAGGAATTATTACTTAACTTTTCATCATATTCTCCCATCGCGCATCCTTGTAGATACTATATGTTTGACCTGTTCACACAACATGATCTCTAGTTACTTGGTTAAGTAGCTGACCAGAACTTTGATCGTCTTTTGATCGTCTTTTGATCGCTTCCAAATATTAATGTGACGTCATACATTCAGAGTACGAATAGGGATGGAGGATGGAGGGTGCACGGAGGTGAGGAGACGAAAGGAGGTCAATGGAGGACGGAAATCAGTTAATGATGCAAGGAAAGGGGAGGGGTGTATAACCTCTGTCTTTTTTACTCATTTCCCGGAAGAATATAGGGCAAAAGATATATGGGAGATCTTCGGGAGATATACCAAAGTTCAGGATGTGGTAATCCCAACCAAGAGGAATAGCAGGGGACAAAGATTTGGTTTTACCAGATTCAGGGAGGTAGAGGACGTGAAAATGCTGGTGATTAAACTGGATAATATATTCATTGGTGCGAAAAACTGTGGGTCAATTTACCACGGTATGATCAGCTAACAGAACAAAAGCAGAGAAAGATGAACATAGCAAGGAGGAAAGAAGATAAAAAAATTTATTCAACAGGTGCTCGAAAAACGGGGCAACAGAGTAGACTTAACGGGAAAATGAGGAAATCCTTTGCATCGGTAGAGGCAGGAAAGAGAGCAGATGCGAAAATGAAGCTGGTGTACACAGCACCAGTGGAAAATGTAGCTCGGCTTCAGAAGGCTTATGTGGGAGAAGTGCGCAACAAAGGGACGGCTTTCAGGACGCAGATATTCCTGATGAATCACGGTATTTACAATGTAAGCGGGATTCCCATGGGGGCAAACAAGGTACTGTTGCAAACGGAAGGGCAGGAGACGCTTCAAAAGACCGTAAATGGGAAACAATATTGGTTTGACCAATGGTTTACTGGGATATAAAAGTGGGAGCCGGGATCGGTTGATACTAATAGGAGGGTTAAGGTGAACTGTTATGGGATCCCGTTACATGTCTGGGGAGAAAAGTTTTTTTCTACTCTACTAGCACCCTTCGGAGAGCTTATGTATGTGGAAGAAAGTACCCTAAAAAATGCAAGATACGATGTAGCACAGATGGTGATGTCCAGGAAGGATATGAAGAAGCTTGATGCGGTGGTAAGGATGAATATTGACGGGTGGGAGTTTGATATCAGGGTAACGGAGGTGGAAGAAGTAAATGAGCTTAAGCACAGCCAAGTTAAGACGATCTATGGATCGGAAAATTGCTCCTGTCAAGGGGACGAAGATTTTGATGAATCGGCTAAAGCAGAAAGGCGGTTGGCTGAGCTGAAATGGGAGATGTTCCACGGCAAAAACTGGAAGAATTGGGATGAGGAGGAGATTAAAGATGCCGATCGTGATGCCAACCGTGGCGGGCCGGCTCTCCAACTAGGAGGAGACACGGAGGTCAAAGACACACTCCGGTCCAGATCCAGAAGTAGAACCGCGGAGGAGGGGATGAGGCAGCTAGTGGTGGAGGGAGGATCTACCACCGATGCCTCCGACCAGAACGACCAGGGACGGCAGGCACAGGACGGAAGAGGAAAGGAGACAGAAGCCCAGCTCTCGTGTACAGGGTCAACGCTCGATTTTGGAAAAAAACAGAGAACAGGTGGGAGTGACAGGGGCAGAACCAGAGAAAGAATAGAGAAGAAGTGGTGCTTTTCAGAGAACTCAGATGAAAGGTATGGGATAGGGTCACTGGAACAGGAAGAAGAAGCGGCAAGTCACTTTCACGGGCGGGGACGTGCAGCTCACGGATCGAGGCCTGACAGCCGGTCGCCTCGGATGGGACAGCGATTCAGGAACCCGTCAAACAAGCGCGCGGCTCGAGGGACCTGCCTCGGCTGTCACGCGCAGCAGGAGGCAGACCGGGTCTTTGTCTTCTCGCACGCGGCACGCGGATCGTCACGTCTTCTGGGCTAGAATCTGGAGGCCCAAGTGCGCAAACCGGGCTGAGATGGCTGCGGCTTCAAACACAGATTGGGCCTGCGGAAAAAATCTAAGCGGTTTAGAAATGGGTCCAACTGTAGGAATTTCTATTGGTCACGGAGGGAACGTTTCGGAAAGTGCTATAGCCTACGGACGGAACAAGGTCATTTCAGAAAATAGTGATTTTGGAAAAAATTAATCCATTTCTACTATGCCATATTACTACAAGAAATGGGTATTAGTAGGTGGAGAAGAGGTGTCCGGAGGAGGAGAAGGGCAAAGGAGAAAGGTATCCATATGGAAGCAATTAAGGAGGAATAGTTTTGATGGGAATGAATTAATGAGGCGAGGGCAATTGGATGATCTAAAGGAAGACGAGCAACGAAAAGGGCAATAGGAGGATGAGGCAGAAAAAATATGGAAGGCATTGCAGGAAATCGGAATATCTGCCAACCAACCAGATAACAAATACATACAGGAATTACGAAAAATGGAGGAGAGGGATAACAGGGAAAAGGAAAGAAGGGAAACGAGGAGTGACCGAAATATCTAAATGAAGATTTTCTCTTTAAATATGAGGGGGTTCCGGGATCGGGTCAAACGAAGGAGGATCAGGAGAATGTTGAATAATAATGACATTGATATTTGTTTATTATAGGAGACAAAGTGCAGGACGGTAAATGATTGGGAAGTGCAGGAGATTTGGGGGTCGGCAGGGTGCGATTGGAGAATACTACCGTCAGTAGGGCTTAGTGGAGGCTGCCTGACAATCTGGTAGAAACATATCTTGGAGGTTGTCTGGGTTATTCAAGGGCAGGTTTCCTTGGAATTGGCTTCCGAGGGAAGGATTCAACGGAAGTTAATTATGTGGTAAATGTATATGCTCCATGTTCATTACAAGGAAAAAGGAAGATCTGGGATGATTTGATGATGACAAAACGAGGATTTCCGGAGGTTAAGTGGGTACTTGGAGGAGATTTTAATGCTGTGCTGGAGAGGAGTGAGTTTAAAGGGAGATCAAGTTATCACTCTACAATTGAGATGGTCGACTTTAAATTCTTTATCCAGTCAATGGGTTTGTTGGATATTCCAGTTATCAGAAAAGGAGCAACGTGGATAGCACCGAATGGAGAGTCATCTAGTAAGTTGGATCAGTTTCTATTTTCACCAGAACTTATGGAGGACTGGGGTGTTATAGCGCAAAGAGTCGGCACTAGAGAGTTCTCAGATCATAGCTAGATCCTAACAGAAGTGAATAAACAGAATTGGGGCTCTAAACCGTTTAAGTTTTTTGACCATTGGTTGTTGGAGCCAAGTTTCATGGATCTAGTGAAAGAGTTCTGGGCATCTGACCACGGTCAAGGATGGAGGATGCATCAGCTGGCGAGTAAATTGAAAGGCTTGAAGTTGAAGATTAAAAAGTGGAAAAAAGAAAAATGGAGTCAAGATGAGAATTTTCTGCAGAGAAGGTGGTAGAATTAGAGATGGTGGATCATCAGTTAGGCCAAGGGGTCAATGGGAGTGGCCAACAGAGACAAGAAATTTTGTTAGAGTATTGGGGGAAGGCAATGAGAATGGAACGGTCCATGTTACAGAAATCTCGGGTAAAATGGGCTCTAAATGCTGATAGCAATACACAATACTTCCATAAATGCTTTAAGGAGAGATGTTACACAAATTCCTTATTGGCAGTTAAATCAGAAGTTGGGTGGTTGGAGGGAGTCCAGAATATTCGGGAACATGTGTTACATCATTTCTCAAAGTTCTTTAACGAGGAAGAACATACGAGACCAAAGATGGATGGGGTGTATTTCAAGCAGTTGACTGATCAGTAGAGAGAAAGCCTAGAGGAGCCCTTTTCAGCGGAAGAAATAAAAGAGGCGGTTTGGGCTTGTGAGGTTGGAAAAAGCCCGGGTCCTGACGGATATGGTTTTCAGTTCTACAAAACATGTTGGGAAATAATAGGGGATGACGTGGTAAGCGCAGTTCAAGAATTTCATCAATCAGGGGTATTACCAAGAGGAGCGACATCATCTTTTCTTACCCTCATTCCCAAGGTGGCAAGACTGGACAGGTTAGCTCAATTTAGACCAATCTCTTTAATTTCTAGAATTCAAAAGATTGTCTCCAAACTGCTGTCATTGAGAATAAAGAAAGTAATGGGGAACTTAATCTCGAAGTGTCAGGCAGATCGATCCTGGATGGGGTACTGGTAGCAAACGAAATAGTTGATTGGGCGAAGAGGAAAGAGAGACCTTGTTTCTTGTTTAAGGTGGATTTCCAGAAGGCATATGACTCGGTAAATTGGGATTTTCTGGATTATATGTTAGCTAGGATGGGGTTTGGGAGCTTATGGAGAAAGTGGATAAACAGTATTGTCAGGAACAACCATGTGTCAATTCTAGTCAATGGGAGCCCAACGGACGAATTTAGGCCGAGGAGAGGCTTGAAGCAAGGAGACCCACTCTCTCCTTTTTTGTTTTTGGTAGTAGCTGAAGCTTTAGCTGGATTGTTCAGGACAGCTATAGGGAGAGGGACGTTTAAAGAGCTCAATATTGGTGCTGGGGTAGAGTTTTCAATACTGCAATATGCAGATGATGTTATCATGATGGGGGAAGCAGATTTGAAATCAGTATGGTACCTGAAGGTTATTCTCCGTGGTTTTGAGCTGACATCGGGATTAAAAGTGAATTACAGCAAAAGTCAATTCTTTGGTTTAAATGTAGCAGATTCATTCACATGCGCTGTAAACAATCTTTTGAACTGCGTCGTCTCATCCCCGCCATTTAAATTTTTGGGGATTCCAGTGGGAGTGAACCCGAGGAAGGCAGAAATGTGGACACCAGTCATAGAACAATTTCAGAGGAAATTGGCAGCGTGGAGGGCAAAACATATGTTGTTCGCAGGAAGGTTAGTTATGATAAATTCAATCTTGTCTAGCCTTCCATTGTATTTCTTCTCCTTTTACAAGGTGCCCAAGAAAGTCCTAAAAGTCATTACCGGTCTACAACGTTCCTTCTTGTGGGGAGGGAAGGATCAGGAGAGCATGAGTTAGTTGGGAAAACGTGTGTAGGCCTAAGGAAGAAGGGGGTTTGGGGGTAAAGTGCCTACGGAACTTCAATTTGAGTTTGCTTGCAAAGTGGAGGTGGAGGATATTAACAGAGCAAAATGCAATATAGGCGAGTTTACTGGAAAGTAGATATGACCATACATACAAAATTCAATCAAAGACAGCAGAACATATCTACAGCCTCTCAGTGGTGGAGGGATCTATGGGTTATTGATGGTCTGGAAACGGCCATACCACGCTGGTTTGAGAACAATGTCATGGAAAAGGTAGGGGATAGAAATGATACTCTCTTTTGGGAACAGAATTGGACAGGAGATGGATCCCTTAGTTTAAAGTTCCCCAGGTTATAGATAAGGACATCACTGTTAATGACAAAAAGGAGGTATCAGGGGGGTGGAAATGGGTATGGAGAAGGGAGCTATTTGTATGGGAAGAAGAGCAGTTCCGTCTTTTGCAAAGCATGTTGCAGCAAGTGGTGATTGTGGATTTCAAATCAGATAGATGGAGCTGGAGGCCTAGTAGGGATGGAGTTTTCTCAGTTGCTGACGCTTATTCGGTACTGCGCTCGCAACAGACAACACCCAGACTGGTTGCGGTGGAACTCAGAGATTTGCGTCAAATGTGGAAAGATAGACTACCCTCTAAGGTAATTGCTTTCTCATGGAGATTATTGTTAGACAGGTTACCAACCACTGATAATCTACTGAAGAGAGGCGTTGAGATCCCAGGTGAGGAGGCCCTATGTGTATTTTGCAATAATGCTACCGAAGATAGAAATCATCTGTTTTTAACGTGTGCCAAGACCCAATCGGTGTGGAATAACATCATTAGCTGGCTGGGAATTCAAGGACCTATTTCGGGGGACTTGTCTCAACTTTTTCTTTCATTGTCAGCTTGGGTGGTTGGAAAGCGAAAGAAACAGTGTAGGTTTGTTTTCTGGCTCGCCGGGATTTGGAGTATCTGGATTACTAGAAATCGGATTGTGTTTGATAACATATCGGTAGATTCAGTCGACATTTGTATGTCTATAAAGGTAATCTCCTGGAAATGGCTATCATATTCCTTTGGTTTCAATAGGGGGTGCGGGTTCTCGGATTGGTACGCTAATCCTAGGTTATGCTTGTTAAATATGAGATAGGTAGATAGTCATCATCTGTTTCCAATAGGATATGGAGGAGTAAATAATTTGTTTGTATTCTAAGTTAAAAACTAAAAAACAGGAACAACTGAAAGCAGTTTTTCTTTTCAGTTTACTTTTTTTGTTTTGAAAATTCAAAATACAATTAAAATATGTTTTTTTTCATTAATGAAATTTTGATAAATATAAACAAGTTTTTCTATTTTACATCTTCAAAACAGTTTTCAAATAAAACTTATCAAACAAGTTTTTTTTTCTTTTTTTCCTAAAAATAGTTTTTGAAAATTATTTTTAAAATTTTTTTTCAAAAACTAAAAAATAAAATAAAATCAATTAAACACTAAGTTTCCGTTCCTTATTCTGTTGGGTGTGTCACACGGCCTTGTGCCAATTCCCAAGCATTTTTTTAATTAATTCTAATTATTATGGCTAACAATTTAAAAATCAAACTCCAATTCAGGGAGAGGGTTGAACTCGTTTTAGTGTTATGATATTCAATTGGTGTAAGTTGGTAACCATATATTTATCTTTAAATAAAGTGACCTATATACCACCAATCATATTACAAACTATTATGCTCAGCTTGAAAATATAAAAGTTGGCAGAAAAAATGTAAAAAGTGACTATCCGTACAAATGAAAAATCGGATCGACCAACCGATCACAATGATATAAATGAAAAGTCACTTATCATTTCAATTTTATTTTTTTCAATTATTTTCTTTAGCCTATTTTATTTTTCCCTTTTCCATACAGGAGCATACCTGATATAAATGAAATAAAAAGAATGAGTAAGTAAAAGAAAATTAATAAAAAGAGAAAATGGATTGTATATTCACAATAAAAAAGTTTTATGTCATCATTTAATTATAATTCATATTTATAATAATTTTATTAACAATATTACTTAAAAATTAATATAAATAATAATTTATGATTGATTATTAATGGTGTAAAATTGATTTAGTACATCACCTTTAATTCTAACAAGAAAAATTTAAGTTAAGACTCTTTCTTTAAAGAAAATGTACGACTTAAATTTTTTATTATATATTTAATTAGTTGAATTTAATCTTCATTAAAAAATTACTCAAATTTAAAATTCTTTTGTTGAGTTATCCCCTTCTCATGAATTTATACCATGTTAGATTCTTATTCTTACTTGTCATTATCACCTTCTACTCACTACACGCAAAGTTAGTCATGAATTCACTATATTGGTGTACGGAAGATTTTCTACAGTCCAAACGGTAATTATTGTGTTTATAAACAATTTTAAAAATATATTAAATTTGAAATTCTTTTTATTAAAATAAATTTATTTTTTAAATATTTTGTTTAAATAAGATAATTTAAGTTATTGAATTTTAATTTTTTTATTTAAATAACTTATTTCGATTCTTATTAAAACTAAAAATTTATTTTATTAAAAATATAATAATTAACAATATCAATTAAATTGTTTATATGATAAAATAGATATTTAATTTAGTTATCAACACACCTATAATAATATTGTATAGTAATAAAAAAGTATTGTAATTAATGTTATAAAATTATGCATGTTAAGAAATAACTTTAACTAACATTAGTAAAAATCCTTAAAAAATGTTGAAAAAATATTAGTAAAAAATAACTCTTGTGGACTTCAACCAAAAAAGAATTCTAATGAATCTCAACTAAAAAACTTGTAGTTAATGTTAAGAATAAAAAGTAACCTTGATTTTAGGAAAAAAAAAAGTAGGTTTGAATAATTTCAAATTCTTACTTTTTTTTAAGGAATTTGAAATTTTATAATTTTAAATAATCAAAATTATTTTCAAAATATTTATAATTTCAAATTCTTTTAAAAATTCTCATCCAAACAAAGGTATTTCATAACAAAATATTTGAAATTTCAAAATAAAATAAATTTTTCTCTTGAAACTCTTCATCTAAGCACACCATTTAGTGTAAGGTTTTTTTCTCACCATGAGTCTAATTCAATAGTTAAGTATTTTAGGATTGTCTATTTTAAAACTCGATAGTTTAATATTAAAGTAAAACATGCTCGGTTTAAGGTTTGAGAGGGATTCCAACTAGTGTAGTGTTTATATATATATATATATAAATAAAAGGAGTGTTAGTATAGTATTTTTAAATTTAAAGAGATTGTTAGTATAGAAAAGTAAAAAATAATAGAGTTACATGCAATTTGATAAAAGTTAAGGTAATGTTACTATAATTTGCTCTTAATTTTATTATTAAATGATGCTTTGATATGTTAAGGGAGATAATTTATAATTGATTATTAGCTTCAACTCCTAAGCAATATTTTTTAATACTATTTTTTTTCGTCTTGTGACATTATAAGTTAGAACTTGTAATGTCTTGGAGTAAAATGAGATTTCTCCTACTCTTCTTGTTATCTTTCATTGGTATTGTAGATGCTGAACAGGGAAGGACACCTATTAAAAATAGAGTTTAATCAGTATGATTGACAGTATAAAAGAGTTTTACACTGACATTTAATTAGAATTCTTTATTTATATAATTTTTAAAGTATTAACTAGTAAAATAAATAAATTTATCATAAATAAATATGTATGATTGAATATTTGTGTAAAACTTTTTATAGTAACATTATACGATCTTTTTTCTTTTAAAGATATTCCAAAGTTCAAGTTAGACAAGTCCCCAATCGAGAACAATAAATGATTATGTTAAATAATAATAATGAATAGTAACTATGTTGATATATCTAATGACCTATTTATACATATATGATTGAGTGGTGAACTCTTGGATTTTATCTAACTCATTAAGGATTGGGTAATTTAAAGGTAGTTCGATTTTATCTGAAAATATTTATTTAAGTGATGCTAATTGAAGTTTATTTCTCTTGTACTGTTACTCAAAGACATATCTTGAACTTTTTAATGTTATTATTAATACACTTTTTACTTAAAAAAGTTGAAGTTTATTTCTTAATTTGGCTTATGCATACCCGAAATTAATCCAAGTTGAATACTTCATAAATATTCAGGACTCTAGGTAAATTCAATATACTGCATGCAGTGTTGGGTACTCTTGGTGGGTGACTTCTGCGTTGGTTGAAACTCTCTTAGCATCTTAATTAAGATAAGGACGATAAACATGAAAAATAATTTATAATATTAATGAAGTAAAATACATTATCCTTTATATTTATTTATATATATATATATATATATATATATAAATATAAGATAAAGAGAGAGACAACATATCATATAAGACTAACATATCTTATATGAGAATGAAAGGAGTAAATCTAGGCATTAAAATAAAAATTAATTATTGAGATCAAATTGTACACATCTATTCATTTTCTCTTTTACCATTTATTATCTGCCACTATTTTTTTTTCTCCTCTTAATGATAAAGATTTTTTGGATATATTCTTCTTTTTCTTTCTCAATGATTGAGATTTATTCCTTTCACTCTTGTATAATATTTACCTTTTTTCTTTTCATTTCTATTAAATTTATCAAATTTATTATAAAATATCAGTTCACCAAATTGGAAAAAGCAGAAAACCAATGGAGTTGAGTATATACTACTTCCTCTTAAGCGAAATATAAAAAATATAAACAAATTTTAAATATTTTATTTTTTTAATTCAGTATTTTAAAATATATTGTTAAATTAATTGAGCTTTTATTTTCATTATTTTATTTATTTAAGTGGTAAAAATATATTTTATTTATTTATGTTATCATGTTTCAATAAATAATATTTTAAAATTATCTTTTACTATTTTATTGAGAGAATTAAAATTAAATAAAATTAATTTTATTTTTCTTATTATGTGTGATTCAATTTTTTGTTAAAATATAATTGTAGTCTTTTTATTTTTTAAATTTATAATTTTTGTTCTCCTATTTTAAATAAAATCATTTAAGTCCGATTCAATTTATTTTATATGCATGTTTCATTATATAATAAAAATAATATATAGTTTATCAATAAATTTTAACTTAAAATTTTTAAGTTAAAACCATGAAATTTGATAAACGAATTATAATTACTTTTGAAATTCTAATTTTTTCTCTCAACTTAAAAGTAGCTTTTAAGTTAAAAATAAATTAGACCAAATGAAGCCTTATTTTTTCAATTTTATAAAATATAATATTTTGTTATTTCATGAACTTAGAAGGATTAATAGATTAATTCAACATGACCCAAATTTAGTAATGTATTATTGTTTCATTTATGCCGTAGTCAATAGTAATTTGCTAACAAGTTTAGTAGACCTAAAATTATAGATTTTATAAAATTGTAGAATAAATGCCTTTATTTTAAAATAAAGTTATCAAATTATAAATTTTAAAATAGCGTACTAAATATCTTTACTTTTAAGTAAAAGGCCAAATTATATATTTTAAAAATAAAAATCCAAAATTATATCTAAAGTATTGTTTCCTTCCTTCCAAAGAAAGTAGTAAATAGTAAGGATTCCAAGAAAAATCTGATACTCGTCATAAATAATCAATCAAAATGTTTAATTATACTTTGCATCCTTATTTTTGAAATTTTATTTTTCTAGTTTCAAATTATAACACTGTAAATATGATATTAATTAATTTGATTTAACGTTGATATATACGATGTTTCTAATAGTAATTTATTGGTCATTAGGCTGCATTCCTGTAAAAGGAAAATGTTTACTTCCTTAGTAATCCTAGAAGGCGAAACCTTTAATTAAAAACTCTGATTTCCAAGGAGTGAGAAATCTATCTTTTCCGAGTTGTAGAGAAACTTTAATTATGTGAAATTATTATATATTACCTTTTTTTCATAATTATAAATTATCACTCAGTAGATTAACCAATTTAAAAAAATGGGACAAAGTGGTAATAGAAAGCACTTCACGAGAACCTAGTGTGGACATATTTCTACACAATTATGATATCTACCTCGAGTGTAAAAAATTGATTTACCAATAGTTTCTGCAATATGCACATTGTGAGTTTTGATATTTAAATTTATTTGAACATTGTAATCAAGTTATACGAGTCCGTGTTTATAATAAAATTAGAGTAAAAATATTTTAATAAAGTAGTTTAACTTGAGGGTCAATAAAGTAAATCAAGTGTCATATTTGTAATAAAATTGCAGTAAAAAAATTATTTAATAAAAATAATTTAACTTGAGGGTACATATTTTTTTTTAAAAGGCATAAACTAGTAAGTATTATAATTAAATAAAGATGAAACAAACAATTTCAAAACTCCTATACATTTACAAAATGTGTAGTTCCATTAAAATAAACTATAAGTCATTATAGACTAAGTCTCAAAGAGAACCTCTATCACAAAAAACTACTTCATATCCAATAGACATAATCGGGGTTACTTCACCAATCAGAGAAAAACACCCCTTATTAAACCTAAAGTTATACATTAACCACTTCTGAGACAAAAGCTGAATACAAAACATAATATCCAAAGACTTAAATGTTTTTCCATAAAAAACAATGAAATTTGTGGATATCCATATACTCTAGAAGACAACATGCCAAACCAAAAGCCTACACTTTCTCTTATGTTTCCCTACCACCTAATAAAAAGACATACAAAATAGTTTATGTAAACCCTCAGACAAAGGGATTTCACTTCTAACCAATTGAGAACCATGTACCACAACACTTGAGACACAAGACAAGATAGAAATAGGTGCTTACTATCTTCCACATTTTCCCTACACAAGACACAAATATGTACATTTGATTGAAATTCCACACCTCTCTTCAATAAATTGTCCATATATCTAAGAGTAACTTCCAAGAAAAGCTAAGATTTTTTCAGGCAGTTTATATTTTCATAACTTACCAAACTATTGATTGTCCACGGTTGAATTTTTGCCTTAATTTATGCCATCACTAACAATCCTGTAGGCATCTACTACTGAAAATCGGCCAGTACCACCTAATATCCAAATCCAAGTATCCTTTTATTGTTGACAATACCACATTTTGCAACATGGCCTCCAATGAGATGAGCATGTCCTCCTCTGACACAAACCACCTTCTCCTCCAAACCCATTTCCGTCTAGGAGACTTCAGCAACATACCAGCCTCTACCGACACATCCAAAAATTTAAAAGGCAGTGAATTTACCGAGCAATTTAGTAAACATCCCACTACATGTAAGAACAAAAGATCCACATTTAATTCATAGAATTTACTTTTATGAAAGCTCACCTTCAACTCCGAAGTCATCTCAAAGCCTCTTAGAATCACCTTGAGAGTACATATATTTTAAAACATTCTTATGTACCTAGAAAACATATAATGTAATAAGACATTTTTAATTCTCAAGAAACATATTAAAACAAAAGTTTAATTAGTATGTATTGTCAGTATAAAATATTTTACACTAACATTCAATCACAATCCTTTATTTATGGTAAGTTTGTTGTCTTTAACAATTAATACTTTAAAAACTCATAAATGAAGAGTTGTGATTCAACATTAATGTAAAATCATTTTACATTGACAGTACATACCAATTAAACTCTTAAAACATAATAAATTATTTGACATATCTTAGAAATCATGATTTCCAAAAATCAACTTTTCTAATAATCATTATTTTCAGACATGAAAAAAACTTCTTCCATACCAAATATTATTTTATATAAATCAATAATTAAAATTTGTCATATCATTAAATTACGACCATGTTTTTTCTAATATTTATCATATAACAATTGAATAGAAATCTTGATTTCTAAATTGTTTATATTTTTTATCTTTATCAATAAAAAAATGTCATACTATTTAAAATAAATAAAAATAATTATAATAAAATATTTATAAAATGACGTAATATTTCTTAATTGATGAGGACAGGATAAGACACAATTTTAAAGACAGATTTTCATCTTATAACAATCAACGTAAATCTATTAGTGATCGGATATAAAGGTTAAAAATTGCATCTGAATATCATATTAAAAATAAAAAAACGAAATGTTAAAATAATAAAATAGAAAACGAGGTACGGAACAGGGTACAATAAGAGTTGTGTTTGATATTCTTCAAACATTAGTTGATGCCATTCACGGTTCATGTGATCCACCTTTGTAATTGTGTTGTGTTCGATATTCTTCAAACAATAGCTGATGCAATTTACATCACATTCACGTGATTCACCTTTGTAATCGTGTTGTGTTGTAACAAAGCAATTTTGTTGTGTTTGATATTCTTCAAACAATAATTGATGCCATTCACATTCACGTGATCCACCTTCGTACGTAATTGTCTTGTGTTGCCAATTGTCTGTCATAAAGCTACGCGACACTGTCACTGCAAACTTTTTCAGTCTTCTTTCTTATTGGCTGCAAAGCAAGCAAAAGCCTTTAGAGTTCTCGCAATGATGACAAATACACTCAAATATGCTACGCTAAATATACAACCATGCAAGCAATCAAGGGTTTCATTTAATATTAATTTTTTATTATTAAATATCATTTGTTAAAATGTTAATTTTTATTGTTACATTTTGCAAATGACAAATACACCCACAATTCCTTTTTACACATATGAACATTGTCACTAGACAAATGTTATAATTTATGTAAATTAAAGAGATAAAAAATTTGAAGCTCAAAATCAATGGTAAATGGACTGGTCCAACCCATTTAGGTTTAATTTGTATTTTTAATGGATCAGATAAATTTAGTTCGTCAATAACGAACATTTCTTAATGGATCGATCTACGGACTATATCTAGTGAGAAAACCAAATTTATATGATTACCCTTATAAATAGGACATATCCAGTGACAAAACCAAATTTATATGAGAGTAAGAGGAGCAAATCTTAGTCATTGAAATAAAAATTAATAGTTGAGATCCATAACTTATTCTCTCTCTTCTAACATTTATTATATATCATTGTTTTTTCTCTTCCCACTCTTAATGACTGAGATTTTTCCAATATTCTTCTGTCTCCTTTTTCAATAGCTTAGATTTGCTCTTCTTACTCTCATATAAATTAAATTTGACTTTCTCACTAGATATGTTCCTCTATATATATATATATATATATATATATATATATATATATATATATATATATATATATATATATATATATATATATATATATAAACCTAATCTTCATCTCTATCATTAATTTTCTTAAAATTTAAGAGTTGTAACAAGTAATTAATCTTAACCATTACATTTTAAACAAAAAGAAGGGTGATATCATTAATTTACTCATCCCTTTTATAAATTGCTAATATTTAATTAATTCGTTAAATTCAAACTGTTGATTGTTAAATTTGAAACATTGACTTATCATGTATCATTATTGTATGATGTGGATAATAAAAATAATATAGTTTCACAAAATTATTAGGCTAAATTATATTTCAGGGTCGTCTATTTTGACATTTGTGCACATTATGTCCTCCCATTTTTAATTGCACATATTTTGCCCCTCCATTTCATAAATTGCTTACATTTGATCCATTTGTTAAATTCAAACCGTTGAATGCTAAATTTAGAATGTTGACTTGCCACGTGCCATTATTGTATGATGTGGCATTACGATTTAGAGTTAACAGCTCAAATTGTTTTAGGGCTTCTAAACCCTTTTTTTTCCAAATCCATGGTGCATTCTCCTTAAAGTTAACAACTTGTCCATTTAGGGTTAAAACTTATGACGCATTCTCCACAATCATAATACTATACAAAAGAGGGGAGCTTGGGAAATAAGCAATTCTAGTTACTGTAAACTAGGTATCAAACATCTAGCGAATTGGGGAAATGTCAATGCCCAGAAGCTTGAGGGTAGGGTGGACAGAAAGTTGGTGCCTCAATCAAGCACACTACCTGATGTTGCTCGACAACTCATCAGGAATCTGAAAAACATTGTTGATATTGTGTCTATTTCCCAAGAATCATCCAATTATATTACTGTTGCTCAAAATCTGTCGTCAGCAACTGTCCTCCTTACTGTAGATGAAGGGTAATAAAAATTTGTTGTGTTAAACTTTCAAAATTTTCATACGAGTTATAAGGTTGGTCTGGTGGTAAAGTGGAGAGATGAGGGAAGGAGAGGTTGTTGGTTTGAATCCTTCCACTAACAAAAACTAACACATTTGTGATGCAATTCCACCTAACATGCATCATGGCTATGAGGATTCAAGTAAGACATGACATGGATGAAAGCTCATTGAAGATTTGAAGTCATAGTGTTAATTATTTTAGCTTGAAAATATTTTATTTTAATTAGCTAAATAGAAGCGTATTTTTAATTCCCTTAAGGTCATGCTTTTTGCCAACTTCATTTAGTTTAGAAGATATATGTGTCTTTAGATATTTTAAAGGGGTAGGATTAGAGTGAGATCCTTTTTAGGCATGTTGGGCTCACTTATTTTGACTTGTTTGGATGGGCTATTTGCATCCCTTGGGATTAGTATTAGCTGCCACTTTTAGGGCCTAAAGACTTGGGTTAATTAGCCTTAATCCTAATTAACCCAAGTTCCACATTGCCTAAAAAAGTGTATCCAAGCTCTCCCATTAGGCTATATACTCATCCCCCTTCATTGTAAATCTCACCTTTGAAGTTGAATGAAAATAATATCTTTATAAGCAAATTCTTAGTAAAAGGTCTTGAAGATCCTTTCTCTTGAGGAGCGTCTTCCTAGTTGGTTTTTATAACCCTTGTGGTAAACCTAAAAATTTTAGCTTATCTCTCTTTAAGAATGACACCCCACCTCCATTTCTTTCCCCCTCCATAATCCATTTTCATGTGCTTGAAACCTCTTGGAGAAAGATCAAGGGGAGTACAAAGATCTTTTTGCATCATTTTCTCTTCAATTGTTGCTCCATTTTTAATGAAAATTTGAACCAAATAATTTAGATCTCTATATGGCAAGACTTGAACTTTGTCTCTTATTTCAAGACTCAAGCCACTAAGAAATCCAAAAAGGGTGGACCTAGGCTCTTCATTATTTCTCACCTTCATCATGAAAAACTCTATGTTTTGTCTATATTGTTCAACACTTAAATTGTGTTGCTTTAACCTTTGAAGCTTATCAAGGAATTCTCTTTATAATAAGAAGGGATGTACCTTTGCTGCATAACCCCCTTAAGGTCATTCAAATACTCAATAGGAGGTTATGATGGCGATACTTGTAACACCCTTAGATTCATAAACAAATTAGTATATAATTTATTAACATTTTTAATTAAAGTTAGAACCTTAGTTATTTTAGACATTCAAAGTTTAGAGAAAAACAATATTAACTTTACCAATTACTTTAAAATTCATGTAAATGAGGAATTGTGATTAAACGTAAATGTAAAACTTTTTTCCAATACATTATAGTTAAACTCATATTTGTGACTAAGGCTTTAACACACAATCTTTGGCAAAAAAAGGTTAAAAACGATATGCACCAATGAAGAAGACAAAAAACGAGACATACCAACGAAGAAGACGAGATTGAGTGCTTTAGAAAGCAAGACGGTGGATGATAGAGAAGGAGGTCGAAGCAGAGGCAATAGAGATTAAGTGCTTTAAAAAAAGGCGGATACTACCTATTGATACAAACAAAACATTGTAAATTAGGGTTACAGAGTTTTGGGTTTTTTGCCTTTTGGCAGTGAGAAGGTGCGGGAATAGGAATTCAGTGAGGTGTCGTTTTAAAATAATAATAGATTAAAACTATTTTAAAAATTGTTTTAAACACTTCAAAAAACACAATTTTGCCAACCCATATTTTTACTAAAATGGTTTTCAGAAAACCATTTGAAAAAGGTGTTTTAAAAACCATTATTTTTAAGTAATTATATTTGTATAAATAAATGTAATAATTTGAGTTTAATTTGTATGCATCGGAAGTATAAAAAATTTTACAATTTCATCACAATATTTTATTCATGGTGAGTTTGTTAACTTTATCAATTACTTTAAAATTCATGTAAATGAAGAGTTGTGATTAAAAATAGGTGTAAAACTTTCTTACATGTCATGTGCATACTAATTAAACTCATATTTTTATTGTAGTGCAAAGTTTTACAAGACCTTAAAAAATATTATCACCTCTCTTACTTAGAAAAAAAGTGCAATAAAAGTGCCTGAAAATTGCTACGAGCATGAAGGAACTAACAATAAAAACCTCTTAACAAATCCGTAGTGCAAAAGTAATTAATAATCTTATGTTAGGCTTGCTGCTTTGGTTCTCTTCTTCCTTGTCACTTCCGGTATGTAGCATTCCATTTTTTTTCATGATTTCTGTTTAATATTTATTTTTCTTCCAAAAACTTAAATTATTTTTAAAAATAATTTGTAAATGCTAAGATGTTACAGGTTTTTATGATGCCAAAAGTGACAAAGAATGTTGATACAAAAGCAAAGAAAGGAAAAAGAACAAAACAACATTGACAGAGATTCAAGATAATGATAAGTTAGAAAAGTAAATTAACTCAGTTACTGTAAAAGAATCTCTAAGAATTTGCATAAATTTCATTTGGCAAGATATGTTTTTTATAGTTCAAAATTATGAACTGGTAATCGATTACCAGGCTATGTAATCGATTACCAGAGAGCTTGTTTATTCAAATTCTGAATTCAAAAGTGACAATGACACAATTTTTAAATCATGTAATCGATTACCATTTTTATACAATCGATTACCAGAAAAGATGTTATCACAAAATTTCGAAAAGTCACAACCTTTCGTGAAAAGGAACAATTTTTTAGTCTTGTAATCGATTACCAGTATATGTAATCGATTACCAGTGGCTGTTACGAAAAGTTTGAAAAGTCACAACCTTTCATGAAAGAACACGTCACTTTGGTTTTGGCACTATAAATAAGTGACTTTTCTTCTGTTTCAAAACACGAATTTTTCCAATCTTTTACAGAAAACAAACTCTTACCCAAAGACTTGCAAATTCCAAAGTAATTCTTATAGGATCTTCAAGTTGTATCATTTTTCTTTAAGAGAGTTTCTTCTTCTTCTTACTGATCACTAATTGTATTCAAGAAGGAGTTCTTGAGTGAGAAAAGGAATCTCAAACATAGAGAGAGGGCTCTCAGGGTGATTGAGGATTCATTCATTTGTAAAGTGATTTACAAATATAGTAAAAGCTCAAGTGAGGTTACTTGAAGACTGGATGTAGGCAAGTTGATTGGTCTAACCAGTATAAAAAGAGTTTGCATATTTCTCTGCCCTATACTCCTATCTATTTATTCTGTTTGCATATTTGAATACTTCACTTTCATTTTTTATATTCTAATATAAATTCAAAGAAAAAGAAAACTAAGTTTAAATTTTGATCTACTTAATTCACCCCCTCCCTCTTAAGTAAATTGAGGCCACCTGTCCAACAAGTGGTATCAGAGCAGGTAATCTTCAATAAGGTTTAAAAGCCTCAAGAAGCAAATGGCCTCAAATTTTCTCTTTCCTGAGGGCAACTCAATAAATAGACCTCCTATCTTTAATGGAGAGGGCTACCATTATTGGAAGACCTGAATGCAAAATTTTATAGAGGCAATAGATTTAAATATATGGGATGCAATTGAATTTGGTCCATTCATCCCTACAATTCAAGTAGAAAATAAAATTGTAGAAAAGGCTAGAGAACAATGGAATGAAGATGATAGAAGCAGAGTTCAATATAATTTAAAAGCCAAAAATATAATCATTTCTACACTAGGAATTGATGAATACTTTAGGGTGTCAAATTGTAAGACTGCAAAAGAAATGTGGGACATATTAGAAGTAACACACGAAGGTACTAGTGATGTCAAAAGATCTAGAATAAACTCTCTCACTCATGAATATGAATTTTTTAGAATTAATCAAAATGAAAATATACAAGACATGCAAAAAAGATTCACATATAGTTAATCATCTTACATCTCTAGGAAAAGTTTTTCCAAATGAAGATCTTATCAATAAGGTTCTGAGATGTTTAAGCAGGCAGTGGCAACCAAAAGTAACAGCAATTGCACAATCCAAAGATCTCTCGATAATGTATCTTGCCACATTATTTGGAAAACTTCAAGAACATGAACTGGAATTGAGAAGATTCGATCAACATGAAGAAAATGACAAAAAGAAGAAAAGTATTACACTCAAAGCCTCCTCATCCACTCATGAAGAAAAAGACAAAGAAGATTCAAATGATAATGTAGATGATGATGAAGACTTTAGTCTTTTTGTGAAAAGGTTTAACAAGTTTCTAAGAAATAAAAGAAATCGAAAGAGAACAACATTCAATACAAGGAAGAAAGGGGAAAACTCAACTTTCGCCCCAAGATGTTATGAATGCAACCAATCAGGACATCTAAGACGTCCTATCTACAAAGAAAAATTAGAGAAATCTAATCAAACAACCTTCAAGGAAAAGAAAGGAAAGAAGGCATATATCACTTGGGAGGAAAATGACATTGATTCATCAAATGACTCCAATAATGAAATTGTGATTCTTGGTCTCATGGCCAGAGACTATGATAGCAAAGAAGAGGTAACCTCCTCTAACCTTGAAAATTCCTTTTCATTTGATGAACTTCAAGAAGCATTTAATGATCTGCATAAAGAATCATTAAAACTTGCAAAACTAGTATCATTTTCCAAGAAAACAATTTCAAACTTAGAAGTAGAAATTTTAAAATTAAATAAAGAATTAGAGAATCTTAAATCTGAAGTTAACACACTAGAATTAAATTCAAAACAACCAATTGAAAGCAATATAGAAAATAAACCTCATTCATGTGCATCATGCAGTAAATATAAAGAAGAAATTGTTAATCTAAAAATCACATTTGCTAAATTCACTTCAGACAGGAACAATTTAGATATTTTATTAGGAAAACAAAGATGTGTCTTTGATAAAGCAAGAATAGGATATAATCCTTTAAAATAATAGAAAATGTATAAAAATTTCTTTGTATCCACTCAAACAACTAGTTCTCCATTTTTGACATGTTTTTATTGTTGCAAGAAAGGACATAGTGCATCAACATGCCATTTTAGGAAAAAAAATAATAAAAATAGCAATATGATATGGGTTTCAAAATGATCCTTGATTAAAACTAACACACAAGGACCCAAGAAAATTTGGGTACCAAAGTCATGTAATCTATTTTGTGTTTGAAGGAATCTTTGAAGAAAAACTGGTACATTGATAGTGGTTGCTCAAAACATATGACAGGAGATACTTCAAAGTTTCTCATCTTGAATCCCAAGAACAATGGACATGTAACTTATGGAGACAACAACAAAGGTAAAATTCTAGGGGTCAGAAAAATTGGTACGAATCTCTCTACCTCAATAGATAATGTTTTGCTTGTTGATGGACTTAAACACAACTTACTTAGCGTAAGTCAATTATGTGACAAAAGTTTCCTAGTATTCTTTGATTCACATAAATGTGTTATTGAAAGTAAAAATGATAAGAACATTACTTATGAAGGAAAAAGGATTAACAATGTATATATGATAAATCTAGGTAAAACTACAAATCATACTCAATGTTTCATAAGTAAAGAAGATGAATCTTGGTTATGGCATAGAAGAATTGCTCATATAAACATGGAACATCTGAATAAACTAATTTCAAAAGATTTAGTAATAGGATTACCCAAAATCAAATTTGAAAAAGATAAACTTTGTGATGCATGCCAAAAAGGAAAACAAGTAAGAACTTCATTTAAGTCTAAAAATATTACCTCAACCTCTAGACCCTTACAACTATTACACATGGATCTTTTTGGTCCTTCAAGAACTATGAGTTTTGCAGGTAGTTATTATGCCCTTTTAATCGTAGATGATTACTCTAGATTCACTTGGACATTATTCCTTGCTCATAAAAATTATGCCTTTCATGCATTTAAGAAATTTGCTAAAATTGTTCAAAATAAAAAAGGAACTCAAAATTACTTCAATTAGAAGTGACCACGGAAGAGAATTTGAAAATAAAAACTTTGAATTATTCTATGATGAAAATGGAATTGATCATAATTTTTCTACACTTAGAACTCCTAAAAAAAATGGAGTAGTAGAGAGGAAAAATAAATCATTAGAAGAATTAGCAAGAACCATGCTTAATGACATAAAACTTCCAAAATACTTTTGGTCTGAAGCCGTTAATACTGCATGTTATACAATGAATAGAGCACTTATAAGACTTATTTTAAAGAGAACCTTATGAACTTTACAATGGAAGAAAACCAAATATTTCCCATTTTCACATATTTGGATTTAAATGCTTCGTGTTAAATAATGGAAATGATAACTTAGGAAAATTTGATGCTAAATTAGATGAAGGAATATTTCTTGGGTATTCCTTAAATAGTAAAACTTATAGAGTATATAACAAAAGAACTATGTTGATTGAAGAATCAATACATGTTGCTTTTGATGAAACTAACAATTTTTTGTCAAGAAAGGATATGCTTGATGATGTAATAGAAACTCTACAAGACACACACATTCATGAAGAAGGTTATAAAAGTAAGAAAGAAGAAAGCAGTATAGATTCGATACACCAAATAGATCAAACCAATTTGGATATTCCAAAGGAGTAGAGAACCTTAAAGAACCATCCTCTTGATAACATCATCGGAGATATTTCAAAAGGGGTAATTACTAGACACTCTCTTAAAGATGTATGCAATAACATGGCTTTTGTATCTATAATTGAACCTAAAAGCATAAATGAAGCCTTAATTGATGAAAATTGGATCATTGCTATGCAAGAAGAATTAAATCAGTTTGAAAGAAGCCAAGTATGGGAATAAGTTGCTAGACCTAAAGACTATCAAACAATTGGAACTAAATGGGTATGTAGAAATAAATTAGATGAACACGAAATAGTCATAAGAAACAAGGCAAGATTAGTGGCCAAAGGATATAATCAAGAAGAAGGAATAGATTATGAAGAAACTTATACTCCAGTAGCAAGGTTAGAAGCCATTAGAATGTTACTTGCATTTGCTTCTATAATGGACTTCAAACTATATCAAATGGAAGTCAAAAGTTCCTTTTTAAATGGATTCATTCAAGAGGAAGTATATGCTGATCAACCTCCAGGATTTGAAAATCCAGAATTTCCTAATCATGTTTATAAATTAGAAAGGGCTCTTTATGGTTTAAAACAAGCTCCTAGGGCTTGGTATGAAAGATTAAGTACATTTCTCTTAGAAAAAGGGTTTACAAGAGGGAAAGTTGACACCACACTATTTATTAAACGAAAATGCATGATATTCTTTTAGTGCAAATCTATGTTGATGATATCATCTTTCGTGCCACTAATAACTTTTTATGCAAAGAATTCTCTGAGGATATGCAAAGTGAATTTGAAATGTCCATGATGGGGGAGTTAAATTTCTTTCTTGGCTTACAAATCAAACAAACTATAAATATTCATCAACCAAAACAAGTATTGCAAAGAACTACTTAAAAGATTTGGAATGGAAAATGCTAAGCAAATGGCTACACCAATGAGCACTGCTTGCTACTTAGACAAAGATGAAAACAGTAAATCCGTAGATATCAAACGATATCGAGGTATGATTAGATCTCTTCTTTATCTTTCAGCAAGTAGGCCTGATATCATGTTTAGTGTGTGTCTATGTGCTAGATATCAAGCAAATCCAAAAGAATCCCATCTTAGTGTTGTTAAAAGAATCATGCAATATTTACTAGGAACTCCAAACTGAGGGTTATGGTATCCTAAAAATATGTTCAAAAACTTAGTAGGATATTCTTACTCATATTTTGCTGGATGTAAAACGGATAGAAAAAGTACCAGTGGCACTTGTGACTTCATAGGTTCCGCTCTAGTTTCATGGCATAGTAAAAAGCAAAATAGTGTTGCTCTATCTGCAACTGAAGTAGAATATATCCTTGCTGGAAGCTATTGTGCTCAAATTCTTTGGATGAAGCAACAACTCTCTGACTATGGACCAACACTTCAACAAATACCTATTCATTGCGATAACACCAGTGCAATAGATCTCTCAAAAAATCCAATTTTACACTCTTGAACAAAACACATTGAAATACGCCATCACTTTCTTTGAGATCATGTTAAAAAACGAGATTGTATTCTAGAATTTGTAGACACCAAAAATCAATGAGCCGACATCTTTACCAAACCATTACCCAAAGAAATTTTCTTTGCAATTCGAAGAGAATTACGTATTATGAATTTGACGGATGTTGATTCTTGAAAGATGTAATCGATTACAATCTGTGGTAATCGATTACCAGCACATTTGCAGAATTCTAGACTTTTCATGTAATCGATTATGTAACTATGTAATGGATTACCAGACGACGCTACAGCCTGGTTTTACACGTGTAATCGATTACACAAAGTGGTAATCGATTACCAGTTATCCCTAACTATATATTCAGCGTTTTCTCTCTCCACGCGCAACACTCTCTCAACTCTTTCCTCAAAACGGCGCCAGTACCTTGAAATTTTCGATTCTCCTTCATTGTTGCACCAAAACTTGTTCCGTAAGTTGTAAATCCTTTCTATTACTCTCCTTTTCAAATTCCACCGAACAAATCTCTCAAAAACTTCCTCAAAATGGCTGAATCTTCAAAAATACATCGGGGCTCTTCCTCCTCTACCGCCACTGGAAACTGCCAACGTGATGCCGCCAATAATCCCTCTGCACTCCCACACTTCTTTATTCCTTTGTTTTCCACCACTGCTCAACGAGAGAGGTGTTATACTCATTTTTCCAGCCGTGACATTCTTGACCCCAAATATGTCAATGATGAGTTCTTTGATGAAGAACATTTTGATTTCTATGACACCTTCCGTTCTTATGGGTTACTCGATTTTCTGACTTTGAAAGAACCTCATTTTCCTGACTTAGTTCGAATATTCTATAGAAACATGCATATTAACGATGACATTATTTATAGTGAAGTAAACAAAGTTCCTATTGTCATTGATCAATCACTCTTTTACACTTTGACAAAATTAGAAAGTCAAGGGGTTTATTTTGAAGGCTCTATTGTTGATGAGTGCAAGAATGATTTTCTACTCATAATGCCTGTCTAATGGTCACTACTAATAATGCTAATATTACTGGTCGATTACTTGCTGGTTCTCTGAAGTTTGAATGCCGGATTATGCATTATATTATAGTTCGGGTTTTACTCCCTCGTTCAACCAATCTTGCTCAAGTGACGAAAAAAGATTTAATAATTATGTGGGCATTTTTGACTGGGAGACCCATCAACTAGGCTCATCTTGTGCGTCACCGTATGAATAAAGCATTACGTGACAATGCTTTTCTTCCATATCCACAAATTATTACCACATTCTTAAAACACTTCAATGTTTCCCTTGATAGTGTCCCTTTTATCAAGGTCAAGATATCATTTGAAATTGGTGCTACTACTACTTCTTCTTTTGGTTATCGCAAAAAATCTAGATCATCAATGGGTTCGTAAGCAGGATCATCAAGCTCATTCTCCTGATGATCGTACTCCTTCCCCGCCACTGCCGGCTCCACACTCTGCTATTACTAATGATGTCCTCCATGGTATTCAAGATCACCATGCTTTTGTAGACGAACACTTTACTTCTGTCGATATTCAGCTTACACGTCTTGAAGATGATATGGGACATCTCCGTCGATACTTTGACTCTACTTAGCTTATGTTTTCAGCATATGTATGATCTCATTGTGATAATCTAGTGCTTATTTTAAACTCTTTGCTTAACTGATTAGTCTTTTATCTTACTGATTAGTCTTTCAATTGTTTCTTTTCTTCCTGCCTTTCATTATTTTTTATGTTGCCAAAGGGGGAGAGACATGTAAGGCAAGGAAATTAAATTAGGATATTATTGTTGTTAACAACTAAAATTATTTCTTGCTTTATTTTAAGAAAACTGTTTACAAACAATACAATATTTAAACTAAGGAGGAGTGATCGATAAATATATATTTCACTGTATTTCCTTCCTTTAAAGATGCTTGTCATCATAAAAAAGGGGGAGAATGTAAATGCTAAGATGTTACAGGTTTTGATGATGCCAAAAGTGACAAAGAATGTTGATACAATAGCAAAGAAAGCAAAAAGAACAAAACAACATTGACAGAGATTCAAGATAATGATAAGTTAGAAAAGTAAATTAACTCATTTATTGTAAAAGAATCTCTAAGAATTTGCATAAACTTCATTTGGCAAGATATTTTTTTATCAGTTCAAAATTATGAACTGGTAATCAATTACCAGACTATTTAATTGATTTCCAGAGAGCTTGTTTATTCAAATTATGAATTCAAAAGTGATAACGACACAATTTTTAAATCATGTATTCGATTACCATTTTTATGTAATCGATTACCAGAAAAGCTCTTATCACAAAATTTCGAAAAGTCACAACCTTTTTGAGAAAAGGCACAATTTTTTAGTCTTGTAATCAATTACCAGTATATGTAATTGATTACCATTGGTTGTTACGAAAAGTTTGAAAAGTCACAACCTTTCATGAAGAACACATCACTTTGGTTTTGGCACTCTAAATAAGTGACTTTTCTTTTGTTTCAAAACATGAATTTTTCCAATCTGTTACAGAAAACATACTCTTGCCTAAACACTTGCAAATTCCAAAATAATTCTTATAGGATCTTCAAGTTGTATCATTTTCTCTTGAAGAGAGTTTCTTCTTCTTCTTCTTACTGATCACTAATTGTATTCAAGAGAGAGTTCTTGAGTGGGAAAAGGAATCTCAAAAACAGGGAGAGGGCTCCCAGGGTGATTGAGGATTCATTCATTTGTAAAGCGATTTACAAATATAGTAAAAGCTCAAGTAGGGTTACTTGAGGACTAGACATAGGTAAGTGGATTGGTCGAACCAGTATAAAAAGAATTTGCATATTTCTCTTGCTTATACTCTTATCTATTTATTCTATTTGCATATTTGAATACTTCACTTTCATTTTTTATATTCTAATATAAATTCAAAGAGAAAGAAAACTAAGTTTAAATTTTGATCTACTTAATTCACCCCCCCTCTTAAGTAAACTGAGGCCACTTGTCCAACATAATTAATTATGCATTTTGTCAAAAACTTTACATCTTGTATTGAATATGTTTTCTCTTTGAGATTGACCAATGTCATATTGATGCATTCTTGGAATGCTCTCCCTTAGGATCTTGCTTCAAGAGGTTTCAATGGTGCAAGAAGGTGTGGATGAATAGGAAGAAGATGATGATAGAGTTGCCACTCTCGGTAGAGATCGATAAGCCTAGTTTGTAGAAGCTTGCCACAAGGAAAAGAACCTTTGATAAAAGCTATAAAAGCACTCTCAAAAGGAAAAGAGAATATGACTCACAAGTCTCTCACAAAAGTTTAAATTCATATAAAATGATCAAAGATTCATAAAAGAGTGAGTGAGGAACTATTTATAGAGGGGAGAGGGAATGTTGGACGTTCAAGGGGCTAAGAAAAAGAAAGGAAAAAAATCCAAACAAGTCCCTAAAAAATACAATTTATGTCCCCTCTAATTTGAATTTGAAATTTGGAGAAAAGTGACATGGCGCTTCTAAAATTCAAATTCAAACAAGAAGCAACAAGAAAAGCCATGTAAGAGAGCAAATGTAATGTGGCACCACTTATGAGGGAACAATGGGGCCCATATGTCTCCTACATGCTTCGTGTGTTGGTTAGAAGAGTTTTAGAAGCAATTAGGGGTATGGAAAGGAAAAACCACACATCCAACTACTCCTAGGTCAAACCTATCTAATTAACACACTCCATTAAAGGGACTAAATGCACCTCCTAAAGAAAATAAATTCTATAGGCCAAAATACGAGCCCTAAAATTACAAAAATACACTCACTCAACAAACTACTAAAACTACATAATTTAGTTACAAAATATTGAGGCTATGGCCCTAAATTCTTCATGAAGCTCCTTCCTAGCCATGTTCTCTCTCTAACCCTCCTAGCCAAGGTCCCTTGCTAAGGAGGAATGCATCACATATGGTTGGCTTCCAAGAAGCCTTCTAATCATCAACGAGTCCCCCTCACAAGGATAAGTATCCTCAATGTGTATGCTACCTCATTCTTCCCCGCTCTCACTAGAAGAGAAAGATGATTCACTCTCAATGTCTTGGTCCTCATGATCATAGTCTTTTTTGGGGGGGCATTGGGAGGCAATGTCACATCTCCCAAGACGTTTGAAACACTTAATATTACTAGTGTTAGATGAAGAACTAGTAGGGGGATTTCTCTACTATGCGAAAGATTATTCTTTTCATGCATGTTGGTGATGGGTTCTTCTTTGGGATTAATCTTGGAAGAATTCCCCTTTATTTAGTCCTTATTTGCATAAGAGTGGAAAGAATGGTTAGAGTAATCCTTCTTTGAAGAAGTATTTCTGATGCAATCTCACCTAGCATGCATCATGGCTATAAGGATTCAAGAAAGACATGGCATGGATGAATCTTGATTGAAGAATTAAAGCCTTTGTCTTTATTGTATTTAGTTTGCAAATATTTTCTATTGCCTTAGTAAACAAGGTGTTAGGTATCCATGAATTAAGGCCTTTTATTTTGTTCATTTTACTTGTAAAAGCTAAGTGGTACCTTGAGTAATTATGTGGAGTGTGTAGAAAGAGGTGCAACCCATATTTAGGAGTGTAGGTTATTTTCACACCTCCTAGCTCATTTTTACACCTCACTTTCTAACACATAAAGCATGACAAACACAAAGGTTCACTTTCCTTGATTATAGACACCTATTTAGGGGGAGGGTGTCTTAGTTAGTTAGCTTGAGCTTACTTACGTGTTGGTTCTTGTTGGATAGTCCATGATTAGGCCACTAATCCTAAGCCCCCCACTCCCTATAAATAAGTCCTCTCACTCCATGTATTTCTCACATTTGAATTGAAAGATAATAGTCTCTTTTTGAGAATATTCAAAGTAAAAGGTCTTGGAGATCCTCTCTCATGAGGAACTCTTCCTAGTTAGTTTTTATCAAGGTTCCTTCCCTTATGACAAACCTAAACATTTTAGCTTATCTCTTTTTGAGAGTGACACCCCACCTCCATTTCTTTCCCCCTCCATAATCTATTTTCTTGGTGCTTGGAGCCTCTTAGAGAAAGATCAAGGGGAGTGCAAAAATATTTTTGGATCAAGTGGTATTACACCAACTCCTAGAGGTTCTTTTCTAGTCTTAATTCTCTTTTTTCTCCAGTTTTTTTCTTAAGTGTTCTTGTTGTTCTTCATTTATTTTTCCAGCTTTCCTTCATTTGTCTTGTTAGTTTATGTTTTAGTAATTTTCATTTTGTGCATTTATTTCTTAGTCTTTATTGCGTTCTAAATTCAATTTATTTTGTTCTTTTTAATTAAATCTTGTGTGTGCTTCTTTAGGATTTATTCTTTAATTTCTGCCCAGATTTTATTTATTTTTTATTCTTGTGCATTTCATAAGAAGATCATTGTAATGAATTTACAAAATTTGTTAAGGAAGTCACACAATTGTGGTCTTGATCTTTGGATGCACATTGTTCTTCTTGTTTGAGTTTTTAGTTATGTTTTCCTGCACCTATTATTCTATTTTTCCATCTCCTTGTTATCTGTTTTAGGCACATTTTTCTTGGTATTTTGAGTCATTTAATTTCAATTTTAATCTTCCAAGTTGTGTCTTAGTTGGTCATGTTGTAGTCCTTTTATTGTCTCTTAATTCTACATTGTTTTACCTTTTTAATTTTCAGAAGAAAGTGTGTTATGCTTCTTGAAAAAGTTTGTTTCTATTTTGGAATTGAACATCAAATATTCTTAGAGTCCCACACGCTTTAGATCATAGCATGTTTCAAAAAAAAAAATAACAAAATTTCTCAATTCTTTCTTAGAATCCATTTGTAGTAGTAGCTTAACTTTGTGCTAGTTTTTTGTGGTGATTTTTTTCTTGGCACTAGAGAGGTATGATAGGCATTTAATTGGGATAATTTACTTAAGTAATCAAGTTTTCCTAAAAAAAATCCTAAAACTCTCATTTGGTATTTTATATTGATCACCTAAAATTACTAGTCCATTAAGTTGCTTATTTCTTTGGTTTGCACCTTTATATCTCTAAAATTTTGTGGCTGCCCATTTTCATTCTAAGCAAGCGTTTATTCTCATTACACTCCTTATCACTTTTTCTTTAAAATTTTGCAAAGAGGTCTAGCAAAATAGTTTTAAAAAAAAAAGAAAAAGTAGATTTAAAAGAAAAAATAAGTCAACAAGAAAAAATTAGTGCACCTCAACTTTGTTATTCATTTGAAGGAGTGTTAAATATTGTTGAATCTTGCTTGAATTTGTGTGGAAGTGTCTCGACCATATTGGTTTCCTTTGGTGCAAATCATTGAAAATTTTGTAAGTCTTTTATTTTGAGTGTATTTCCATTCTAGTGTCATTCTAGGTTCCATTTGAGTCCTATCTTCTTCCTGCACCTTTTATTATTTCTTGTCTTTATTGGTTTCATTGTGTTTTTCAAATAAATTCTTTCCACTTTGATGTGTATCTATTCTTGTTAGTTCTTTTTTTGCTTTATGCTTTCATTCTTAGTTTCCTTGGTTCCTTTGGGCGCCTCTTTTGCTTGGATAGGTGGCCAAAGTGTTAAAACTTCTTGCTTTCTTTTCTTTTTTTGCTTCATATCAAATATTTATTATTTTGATCCCATTTGATAATCTTTTTCCACTTTTTGCTTTTCTCTCTCTTTTTTCTTCTTTTTTTTTGGAATTGACTTAGTTGTCTTGATATGAACATATTTTGTCCTAGTATAAGGGTGATTCTTGTTTTAGGTGTTTTGAAAAATGACTTTTAGGTTCAAAATTGGTAGGAAGGGATGACCACACATCATTTTAAATCATGATTGTCCTTTCTCAAAGAAGTTTTAACCCTAAAAAAAACATGTAACAAATTGCATGCCCACTCTATTTTTTACTTTCTCTGTTTTGTGTTTTACTTAGACTGCCTTCACAGGTTTTTCGCCTAATGACTTTTCATTCTTTTTTGTTTTTTTTGTTTGTGTTTTTTTTATTCTCTTTTTTTTTCTTTTTTATTTGTTCAAAGATTCGCCCTCAAATAAACAAATACATGGATGAACAACCAAAACATTGTAAATTTGCTTCGGTATGAAAGTTCACCTCATTTTGCAAAATTGGGACTAGGTTAGGAGCAAGCACCTTTATTTTTGAGTATTTTTTTGTCGATTGTGGAGGGTAAATGGGATCAAGACAAGACATGGAGATATAGGCAGAATAACCAGTCATGCAAGTTATTTAAATAAACACATCAAACCTTTGTTGACATTTTTATTGACTAAGAAAAATCTTATCAACTACAAGGTGATATGGCTGGAGGACTTTAAGTTTTGCAACAAAATGAGTTTTTTTATTTCTTCCTTTTTTTCATTGGAAATGGATCAAACATGATTACAACCTCTCATATTTCTCAATCTTGTAATCTGACAAAAGAAAACAATCAATTCAAAAGTTTTTTTTTTCATGAGATTTTTTTCTTTTTACGCCAAAAAATATTTATGAAAAAAGAGTAAGGGAATCTAACAAAATTCATGAAACAATTGTTACATGTATGGTAATAATGAAATCCTAGCAAAAGGAAGATCGTATCTTAAATTTTTGTGTGATGCAAGATGTATACCTATATATGAAATTTCATATGGAGGATGTATGCTTACGCATGAAATTCTAAATACTTCCTTTTTGTGATGCATGATGTGTCCATGGATTTTTTTTATGAATGATGCATGCCTATGTATGAAATTCAAAATGCATGATGTATGCTTATGAAATTTCAGATATTTTCTCTCTTTATTTCTTTTTAAGATATTTTTTTTAATAATGTTATGACTTTGATGGTGACTGCATCCAATACAACTACAACCATGAAAGGAAAAATATATCAATAAAAATTTGAGTAATTAATTATGGTAGGACCACTTATCCTTCTAGTGTTTTTGCCTTTATAAAAATTGTATGTTGCATAAATTGTGGTGAGGCGAAGCATTGTGGTTAATGCATAGACAAGCAGCAAGCTAAAAAGTGTGTGGCCTGAAACACATGGTTGTGGGTTACTAATTTCTAGTTACGCAAGATCAATGGAATTGTACCATTTTAGTTGGCTAGGTCTTCCTTCTTCCATTACATTTATACTCACTACTGAGGTAAATATATATTCACATGGGAATAACAGATTGTTACGAGACTTTTGACCATGATCCACCCTTGGAAGCCATTGAATCTGGTGACAGCTGCACTGTTATTTTAAGAATAAACTATTATTTTGGTTCAAAATATACTATCACTTAAATTTATATAATTTTTTCAAACAAACTAGTCGTTAATTATTAAATAGTATTTTCCAGCACTTTTGAATAGGGATGACAATTAAACCTGCGTCCGTGGGTACCCACGGATTAAACCCACAACAGATTTTAAATCAGTTTCCTTAACAAGTACCCGCGGGTAGCGGGTTTTTTGAAACTCGATGGTTAATGGGGCGGGGGGCAGGTAGCTGGTACCCATACCTATGGGTACCCACTACTTGTGAATATACACTAATACTCCTCTATTGATGAGTAGTTTGTGGAGACTTCAATCTTTGTTCCTCTTTTATGGTAACCCAAACATACTTTTTCTCCTCAAACCTATGTCCTCACTCCTCAGAGACTAGACTCCTCACTCCTTTATTTCATAAGTTCTACTTTATCGGTGACCTCAACCCTTATTGGAACTTCTGAAGTCTGAACTGGCCAAAACCTTTGCCCTCCACCAGCGGTTGCAACCCAATCTAGATATTCTTTCTTTCTTATTTTTCTGACCCTCTTGTTGCTTAATTTGTTTCTATATTTGGCTCCTTTTGCTTATCTGATTTTTATGCTCCGCCCTTAATTGATGAATATGGAAGCTTTTGTTTTGCATAGCATTCATTGATTCTTATTCCTATTCTATAGATGGTCAAGATCTGTGGTTATAATGATTAATTTTTATCTTCACACGATATATAACTACTCTTAACCTCATGTGCTCTTGAAGCATTCAGGATTTGTGGGGTTTGTTTTCAGTTCACGCAAAAACCTAGTCACTGTCTGCACTAGTGCTTCATTTTTGTTCGTCTGGCTTAAGGAAATAGAAAGCACTCTTTCTTCAACTCTATTTGCAGTGTGTGAGAGAAAAGCCAATAAATATATAGGAAATATGATTTGGATGCATTATACTAATGAATTATGAAGTCATGACCTGACCATTAATTAAGTGTATGACATTTTCTTTGCCATATATATAGAATCATGCACTAAGCATGGATAACCTAATTAGGAGATCTTAAAGATTTAAAGATGTAACTTTCTCCTTTTAGTCTTTGGTATTGTAGTGTCATTGCTCATTAATGCACCAACTCGTCAAACTGAAAGCATAACGATTATGTTCATATGTTCATGACTGCAACATTTGGGTTGCTTTTTTGTTAACTATATATAGTTTTTTTTTGTTAACTACACACACATATCTAATTGATAGGTTGATACCAACTTATGTTTTTATGTTTAGACAATAATAGAAGATAGGATTTTACATTAGCTAACAAATCAATAATGCATTTTTTTGTTAACTACAGAGAACATTATGTTTTTATGTTTAGACAATAATAGAAGACAGGATTTTACTTTAACCAACAAATCCGTAATGCATTTTTTAAATCATTTATTTTGACTAGGGATGTAAAACATAAAATTGCATAACTTAATTAGTACTAGTATGCATTTCTTAAATCATCCAAAAGCATAACTACAAACATATCTAATTGATAGGTTGATACCAACTTTAGTACTAGTATGCGTTTCTTAAATCATCCAAAGATAGTACAAAGCATCTGGTAGGGAGTAGAGATAAACCTAGGAACCTACTTTATTTGATTGTGCTTTTGTTTTTAATTATTTGCAGGATGTCTACTCCACAAAATTCTGCTCCTGTTGAAGTTAGTGACCAACAAGAGAAACATATGTCACCTAATGTAGGTGAATCAAATCTAGGAAACACAAATGATGTTCCTATGAATGATGTTGATAATGGAACTCAAAATGAAACTAATAATTCTCTTCCAACTGTTGGCTCAAGAAAGCAGACTTCATGGGTTTGCAATCACTTTAAAAGAAGATTAATAGATGGAAATATGAAAGTTGTATGTAATTACTATCAGAAAAAACTGTTGGGTGAATCAAAGCAAGGGACATTACACTTATGTAATCACTGGAAGAACTGCACATTTCGGTTATCACAAGACATCAGACAATCATTTATCAAAACTAAGAAGCAAGGGAGTGAAACAGTAGTTGTTGGAAACTATGTGTTCAATCAAGAAATGGCTAGGCTTGCTCTTCGTAAAATGCTAGTTCTTCACGAGTACCAGCTATCAATGGTTAATCATATAGGATTTAAGGAATTTTGTAGTGCTTTACAACCTCTATTCAAGTTGGTGTCAAGAAACACTATGAAAAGTGACCTCATGAAGGATTACAAGGAAGCAAAGGATCAAACAATGAAGGTGTTATCAAGCATTCCAGGTAGAGTTGCAATCACTATTGATATGTGGATAACTTCCAATCAAAATAGAGGTTACATGTCTGTTACAACTCATTTTATTGATGACTCATGGAAGCTACAAAATTGACTTGTGCGGTAATAACACCAAACTTTATTAATTAAAATTCCTTTATCCATATACTTGTTTAATTTGTGTCCTAATATAGTATCTTAGGTTTAAATTCCATTTATTAAACTTTGTATGTTAAATTTAGGTTCATTTATGTGCCTGCTCCTCATACAAGTGAAGTTCTTGGTGAAGTGTTACATCAATGTTTAATGGATTGGAATTTAGATGGAAAGATTTCTACTTTGACTGTGGATAATTGTTCAACAAATGATGCTATGATTAAATGCATTCTAGATAAGATTTCACCTGAGACTCTTATTTTAGGTGGTCAATTATTTCAATGTGTTGTTGTGCTCACATATTGAATTTAATTATGAAAGATGGGTTGTCCATAATTGCTAATGCCATTGAGAAGGATAAAGAAAGTGTGATTTTTTGGACATCAACACCTAAAAGAGAGGAGGAATTCATAGAGATGTGTGCTCATGTGAATATCACATTTAGTAAGAAGTTGGTTTTAGATTGCAAGACTAGGTGGAATTTTACATTTTTAATGCTTCGAGTAGCTATTCAATACAAAGATATATTTGAGAGATTGTCACAACGAGAGAGTCAATATAAAGCATTGCCTAGTGACTCTGATTGGCAAATGGCAACTGAAATTTGTCAAAAGTTAGAAATTTTTTATGATGTGACTCTTTTGTTTTCTGGTTCTTCATATCCAACTACAAATATTTTTTTCCTAAAGTATGTCAAATTAAGTTGGCTTTGATGGAGTGTCTTGCATCTCCTACTATTGTCATTCGTAAAATGGCTGAATCAATACTCTCTAAATTTGACAAGTATTGGAGTATGATCAATGAGTGATGGTTGTTGGTATTGTATTAGATCCAAGGTATAAAATTGATTTACTAGATTATTTTTTCCCTCAAATTTATGGAGATGAGTCTGATTTTGCAATTCAAAGAGTTAAAAATATTTGTCACGATTTGGTAAAGGAGTATTAAACAAAAATGAAGGGTAAGCAAACAGCTTCTTTTGTCCAAAGTTCAATCCCAAATATAGTAGAAGGGAGTGTTGTAAGGGAAGATGCATGGAGAAAGGATTTTGTAAAACACCAAATTGCAAAGAAAAGTGAGTCATTGAATTATAAATCAGAACTTGATTGTTACTTGAAGGAGCAAACATTGCCCGACTCAGATGAGCAATTTGACATCTTATTGCTGGTGGAAGACTAATGGGTTAAAATACCCAATCTTACAATTACAAGAGATTTTCTCGCCATTCCTATCTCAATTGTTGCTTCTGAGTCTTTATTCAGTACTGCTGGTTGAATTCTTACCCCACATCGTAGTAGATTGCATCCAAATACCTTAGAGGCATTGATGTGTGTTCAAGATTGGTTATGGAATGAGATAGAAGATAAATAAATTTTCATTTCAATAACATTGATTAATTGTTAAAAATTTCTAATAACTTTTTTTTAGGTTCCTTAACAATGAAGATGGATAAAATGAAGATGAATATGATTGTTGAAGAATTGTTGATGAAAATGTTAGTAATTTTTTAATATTTTATTCAATTTCTAACTATCATTAGATTAATTGTTATTAATATTTATTTGAATGTTCTCTGTTCTAGGAAACAAGCAGCAAAAGTGAAGTTACTTATGAGGGAATCACTAACAATTAAAGACTTTCGCAATTGAAATGAATTAATTTATGTTATTTGTACTTTGCATTTGAGATATGTAAGTTAAGTCTATGTTTACTTATGCTTGAGAGATGCTTTATGTGATCTTTATTTGTAATTTGGATTTAGTTTTTTACTTATGCATGCTATGGAGATACTTTTATATTTAACTCTTCATTTTTAACTATTGATGACAATGAAATTTAGTAGAATTTTTAATGTAGAGCTATTTTTTTATTGTAATTTGGCTTAAAAAGTGTATTTTTTAAAAAATATTTTTTTATTTGAACTATCTACAGGTACTCATGGGTACCGTGGGTATTAGAAAAACCCGCGGGTTTTTTATTTGTAGTTGGCTGATTTTTTCCTGACGAGGCAGGTAGTGGGAACCTAATACTTGTACCCGTCTTGGCCCATTGTCATTCCTACTAAACTATCTAAATTATTTTGAAAACTAATATTTATAATGTCATAAAATTTAATATCTTTCAAAAACTCACCATCCACCTCTTACATTTTCAAGAAATTTGGGATTTACTTGTTATTCAATATTTGTCACTTTATTATTTCTGGAACTTTTTTGGTCACTGTTTCCTTACAGGTGTATGGATCTGCTGTCTTGCCATCTTAACCCTCTCTTTCATTAACTTAAGTGCCACTGTGGTGATTGATAGCCATTGGATTAAGTGATTATAGTTTAGGAATTATATAATTCTCTATCAGAAGGTTAGCCATTGGATTAAGTACGTGATTATAGTGAAGTTGGGTATATATAGATTAAATAACTTTCTATATAATTAAAAATATATAATGCGATTTGATTTTCCAGAAAATAGAATCTTGTTTGGGTCCAAACCAGATTGATGCATTCTTTCATGTAGATAAGTAGGAGATGGAAACAAAAGCTAGCATCAAAGCTAGCATTCTTTCATTTAACGTTAAACATAGTTGAAGGGATATGGATGCATCACATTGACACACTTTTATTGAAAGTAGTAGATGCATCTTTAATGCCACACCACACCTTATCACTTGGCAATTGCAACAGGCATCTTCAAGAAGTTCTTAAGTTCCTCAGAATGAGAGTTAAAGCACCAACCATAATCCATGTAATGATTGGGATAACTAGCACAAAAGTTGCCACTTCTTTTTTTGATGCATTCATCATTTGACTGGCACAAGTTGGGATGTTCATCGATCATCTTTGCAAAAGATGAAACTCCACCAGTTGGGTATATGCATTGACCAATAAATAGTCCCCATGGGATACAACGACAATCAGTGGAACCACATGGTGGCATTTCGAATGGTGAACAAACACCATTACAATTAGCAGCTTCTATCTTCTTCACGGACAACATCACTGAAAATCAAAGCGATCAAAGTTAGAATCCAAAGTTATAAATCTAAAGTAGTATTCAGAGGGATTTTTAACTATAAAAGCAATTATCCACAAGAACAACTGTTGTTTTCCCTCATATATTTGTATTAAAATGTAATTAGAAATCATGAAAAAGAGAAAAGAAAGGAATGCTACATACAGGAAGTGGCAAGGAGGAAGAGAGCCAAAGGAGCAAGCCTAGCAGAAGCCATTGTTTTGTCATCTTTTGCAGTACTGATTTGTTATGTGTTTTGCTTGTGTTGTTTCCTTCATACCCGTAGCTATTTATAGGCTCATTTATTGCACTTTTTTCCTCGGTAAGTGATTTGATAATACTTTTTTACTTCTCGGGGGACTTGCACTTATTTGTATGAAAGATGTTCTTTACCAAAAGAATAACCTTAGAGTGAGTAAATTTCATAACAATACATGAAAAATCAAGTTGATTCACCGGTGTGTGACCTCAACTATAAGGATTTGTCTACATGACTCCGAAATAAGGAATTAAACTATTCAACATCTTAATCACGTATAAAATTAAGATAAATGTTTTTTTTTTTCAAACCTACGACTAATATAGTTAATAAGTTTTTTTACAGTGTAAAATAGCTTTATATTATAATTATAACTGTTCATTTATATGATTTTTAAAATATTAATTAATAAAATAAACAAATTTACCGTAATAAACGGTTATGATTAGATGTTGGTATCAAGTTTTTTACACTAACAGGATAGAAGTGTTTTTCTCATAGTTAATATTATACGAGTTTAATTAATATGTACTGTCAGTGTAAAAAGTTTTAGACGAATTTTTAATAAGAATCTTTCATTTATGATAATTTTGTTGATTTTATTAATATTTTAAAAGTCATATAATTAAATACGTATAATTGAACATCACTGTAAAACTTTTTTACACTGTCAGTGTATATTAATTAAATTCATATTATATTTAATGTATTCAATATTGTTATTATATTATTTATCTACACTACATGTTTTATATTAACATTTCTTATATACTATCTTTTATTTATTTCATTTCTTACTATAATTTTAAATCTCTTAGAATATATTAATATTGCAATAAAATTTAAATAAAAATCAATATATTTATTATTCTATATATAGAAAATACTTATTTTTATTTAAAATTACTGTCATTTTTTTTATACGTGCGAGTTTTGTGTTTTACTTTTTTATCTTTGATATTTATCTTCGATATATTTACTATACTTTTATGTGTTCGTTTTTAGTTCGTTTTAAATACTTCTATACCTAAAATAATAAATATAGGTATTTCTAATTTATTTTATTAAATATTAAAAAATATTGTAAAACATTTTTTAAAAGTAAGAAAGAAATAAAATAATACAATGTAATGAAAAAATAAGATGTTATTATAAAATATGTGATGTGTAAATTAGAGAAAACTCTAAAATTGGTCCTCGAAATGTGTTAAAGGAACAAAAAATATTGTTTATCACCTTAGTCCTGAAATTAAAAATAGAATATTCCCCTTAATATTATTGGTAAATTAAGATCAAATTATTTAATTTTAATCCCACTTTTTATTTTGAATCATTTAGGAAAAACCCATAAGAAAAGTTAATTTGATAATACTTTTTAATTTTTGGGGAAACTTTCTCTACAATAAAATATTATACTTAAGCTTAGATAAGTTTTTTTTTTCTTAAAATTTTACTAAAAATCACTTTCAGTCTTTTAAATTAAAAAATATTTAAGTTACTAAAATTAATTTAGTTTTTGTATTAATGTTAGCCTTTTATAAGTTCCGATCTATTTAATTATATCAAATATGAAATTAAAGATTGAAAGATTAAAATTAGAAAAGAGTAATTCAAAAATATAAAAACATGTTTTTTGTCATTAATATTTTAACGCTATTAAATGGAAAATAATATCTAAACATGAATTAGATACTAAAAAGAATTTTTAAATTTAAAGCATTTAAAATAATTCTTTGTAAAACTTTAAATATAAAAACTTATTTAAATCTTATATTTTGTAGGAATTGAGTACTAGGAGCAATAGTGACTACTGACTACACGTTAATAAAGTTTGATGTACTTTAGCAATTTATAGACTCAATTATTCTACTTGTTTTCCTTAAGAAATATCATATGATAACACTTTTACTTTTTATTTCTCAATGAAACTAACGCTACAGTAAAATATTATATTTATCTGTGCGACGAAATTCTTTACCAGATAAGAGTATGCTCAGTGCTGTATTAAATTAGCATTTTTTGTCTTTAATATCGAATAAAATATAATTTCTGTCATGAATAGTAGGAAGATTAATATTTAGATTTGAATGAAATTTTTAAATAAATTAAACTTTTAATAATTGTATTATTATAAATATTGATCTTTACAAACATTTAGATAATACTTTTAAAGATTTTTAAAATATTATTTTAAATAATACTTTTAAATATTTTAAACACGCTTTAAGAATTAATATGCATGTTGAAAAGTATTTTTTCATAAATCTATAATCTATTTGAATGACATTTTGAGATTTACTCATTTTGGTAAGGAGAAGAAATAAGTTGATTAACCGTCTGCAAGTGTTACAAAGTACAAGCACATAATAGTACAATTGAATGAAATACCATAAGGTTATCAAAGGTTTCTGAAAAAATTGATACCTGAGTTTTTTAAATGATTTTAAAGGTATTTGGATCCTCGATTTTTTTTACCATTTACATTAGTTTCTATATTACTCGGGTTGTTTAATAAATGCATAATCAACTCTATTAATAGGGGTATTTATAGTTTAAATTGGGTCGATTTTTAAAAAAATAAAATAAAATCAAACTATTAATAATAAGGTTGGTTCAGGTCAACTTTGGGGAAAACAAATCAAAAAATTGAAAATCAAATCACTTTTCATTATAATTTGATAGTTCAAACTAGTCAAATTTATTAATCTATTAAATTCATAATTTTATAAAAAAATATCAGTTGTTTCATATATATCAAATTTGTTCAACTAAACTATTAAGGTAATCTTATACAATACAAACAACAATTTGTATAAATTTAAAGCAACCCAATGCAAGAAAAATATAATATAAATATATAATAATATATACATTTTTTGTTTCGCGAGTTGGGTCAAGGTTTTGAGGTGTTAAAACCGTGAACCAAACCAAATATGATCAGTTCTATTCGGTTTAGTTTGGGTTCAGACACGATTAAGTGAAAAAACAAAACAAAATTAATTGGTTCAATTTAGATTGTCAGTTTCGTCGATTTGACCCGAACTAATGTTAAGTGGTTATGTGATAGGTCTCTCTCATTACGTAGGAATTCACGTCATTTATATTAAACATCAAAAAAGAAAAAAATATTTGTGGCGATTTTTAACAGTTAAAAATAATAAAAATTAAAATAAAAAATAATAACATAATTCTATTTAAAAATAATATAATACATCAAGCAACAGAAACTTCATCACCATCATTGGAATCCACCGATTCATAACAACACACCCAAAACACCAAATCCACCACCCCATGAAGAGCGACAAGTGCTACTGTAGTAGCACATGCAGCTGGACTAGGCCACACAGTGCCATGACCTCGTTGTTGGCTGTTGCCACGTTCATGGTGATAGTAGCGACCGTCGCATTGCAAAGCTTCAATTTAGCGGCGAAGGAGCTAGTGCCACCACCAACTTGGTGGACTTGGCGATCTGAAATACTAGTGAATCAGAAGATCCAAATTGGTCTTATAAGAATTGAACTTGGAAGCGTCGCAAGAGGGTTCGATATCAAGGTTACAATTTTGTTTGTTAAGGAAATTGAAGGATTTGTAGGTGTAGTGGTTCCAAACAACGGCATTGTTTGGAAGGGGAAAGGGTTGTGAGGGAGGGAATTTGGTTTTTTCGGTGTTTGGGAGAAGCAACGACAACGGGGTACGGGGTATATTATTATTTTTAATTTTCATTTTTATTATTTTTAGCAACTAAAAATCGCTACAAATATTTTTACTCCTTAGATGTTTAATATGAATCATATGGATTGCCACGTAATAAGAGAGACTTGCTAAATAAGTGCTTAACAACCGATTATATATTTACTAAATGACATTAGTAATGTAAAGAGCAATATGCAAACAATAGAAAAAATCAAAGACTTAAGTGCATTTAAATTATTTTCAAAAACCATGTGTCAACACTTCAATCTTTAAAAGAACTATTTTATATTTCACTTTAGTACAATGACGAATATATAGTTATACAAGTACAAATGCATACAGAATAGCAAATTTTCTCACAAATACAAAAAATGTTTTTTATTAGGAGAAAATAAAAAAATAATATTGTTAAGAATATTACAACCACATAATAATATTAATACAATACTATACAAATATAAATACAATCACGAGAAAAACTCAAGTTGTATTCAACAGTTTGTGAGTATTACTATAGAATTAATTTTACTTTCATATTAATTTTTTAAGATTTAACATAGAAGAAATTACATCTAAAAGTCTTGATAACATAATTCTCACAAATTATAGTATTCTAATTTTTTAAAAAAGAGTTAAGAAAACTTACCCAGATTTATGATACAATGTAGATATTCATAAATAAATGCCTCTAAATCATCTGAAAATGTTAAATAGTATGATGAATTCAATAATTTGTGATTATTTCATATGTTATATTTTAATTAATTATATTAGAGAATATATTTATATTTGTAATATGTAAGCTAACAAAGGAAAATAATGCAATTATGTTTTATATTTAAATCAATTATATTAGATAATATTTTTATTTAAATTAATGATAATAGATAATTTGTATTAGATAACATATTTATCTTGTTTTATTTAAATTAATGACAATAGATAATATATTAATTTTTCATAGTTATATATGCTAGTTTCATATATACATTTAGGTAATTACTTTAAAATATAAACCGCTACCAGGAAAATAGTAGTAGAGATTAAAACAACTTTTCCATAAGAAAAATCATTTGTGGAGAAAATAGTAGATGAATGGGAAAACAAGGAGGAAAGAAAAAGAGTATTTGGAAAGAGAATAAACAAAAGTAAATAGAACAACTTATTTTTTAAATTCTAAAAATTTTTTATATTTGTTTCTTTTAGATTTTTATAATTGAGATTCTTTTATATAACTTAATTATTGTGATTTATAAAATAGTATTTGGAAGGAGAATAGTAGACGAAAGGAAAAACAATATTTAGAAAGAGAATACAATAAAGATGAGTAAAACAACTTAATTTTTTAAACTTATATTTGTGTACAATTTGTGACTTATATTATATTTAATCATATCCGTACATGATATATTGGCTATATAATTTATTTGTATTTATGAAATTATGGTACTTGCATGATGTGATTTTAATGATTGTGGTTAACACAATGTTGTTTAAAAAATTGATGTGATGAGTGCTTATAAAAACAAATTGATGTGATGATTGTTTGTGGTAACCTCCATCAAAGGAAGGGCAAGGCAATAAGATGTAATTTTATGAAATATGAGCTCATAGGTGTTTTACAAATCTATCTTGTAAAAAATCTGGTTCTAGGAACCAAAAATTGAGTGGCATCAAATGATAATGAGAATCAATTTTGTCCCGTATTTGTATGTATGCTTTGTGATCAACCGATTTTTGACCTATATTTTTTATCATATTTAATGTCTGTTTGTAAGTAAAGAAATTCATATTTATTGGAAAAACTTACTTTTTAGTATTTATTCTCACTTTAGACAATTATTTAAGAAACAGGAAGAAAAAAAAGATAAAATTAGGTCTTTATAAAGCAATATTTTAATAATTAAAAGAAGTCCACTACAACACCCTCATGCTAAAAGAAAACTCAAAACCTTTTTATGAATATGAGAAGATGAGAAATTAAAAACGAACTCACTTTGCCTCTCTAATAAAAAAGAAGATCTATGACCTGGAGAAGAAGAACGACAAGGAAGTTTTGGATTGAGTTGATTCACAGTACTCCATATTAGTAATTCTTTCCTTTAACTACAACGCACTGTATAACTCTTAAAAGGTTTGACTTTATATTACTCATGTTTGGTTAATTCCTTTTTCTAGGTTAGTGATGTAAACTTTTTTGTAATTTCCCTTTACACTTTGCAATGTTATCCAATGATTAATTTGCTTCACTATTTTATTTGTTAATATCTTAATTGTTTGAATATCCATGACTATTGATATTTGAAAAATTGATGTATGAAACAAGTAGGTTTGTTTCGATACAATTGACCAAATTTATTTGGTAAACCTCCAATTGATTAAAAAGGAACTGATCTTAATTTGAATTCTTATGTGATCAAACTGGAAAACAATTTAGGGTTAGAGTTTTTGTGTGAATGACCAAACCCACAACAACAATTTCAATAAGATATTGGTAATCAATGAATAACAAGAATGAAATTGCTTAATAAATAGGGGTCAAAATATTGTAATGAAAATCACAACAATAGGCTTAATCCATTGACTTTCAATCTTATTACTCTCTATCTATTTGCATTTTACTCCTAGTTTAAACGATTGAACACCCACATATGTAATTATTATTTTTCATAAATTATTCTTTTATCTTCTAAATTCAATTATTTGATGATTACTACTGATCCCTTGGGTACTATATTTAGACTTAGGTCTACTATTATTACTGCGTAGGATACGCTTGCTCTAAAGCGGTCATATTTTATGCATCACGTTGACGTTTTAATTAAGAAAATATTTTCCTTTCTATATGAATTATGAATGATTTGTGATTTCTTATATTTCTATTTTATGAGTATAAATAAATATTATTTTTAAATTATGGATACTATGTAATTATTTATCTTATTTAATAATTAATTATCTAAATAATTATTTTAGATGAGCAACATTTTTTATGATTTAATTTATTAGTAACCACTTAAGGGTTTGTTTACATAGATCAATATGTTATGTACGAAAATATTAAATTTTATTTTAACATGATTAAGGTACAATATTGTTGTGTAAAAAAGGTGTTACATATTTTGTATCAGAGTTTATCAAACCTAGACTGAATTATGGTGTGGGATTAATTTTTTTCTAAAATTAAAATTTTGTCCTAGGTTTTCTGTTAAAACTAAAATATATATGTTATTCTTTTATATATTGGTTCTGATCAACTCATTATTTGATTGATGTTGTATAGATTTAAGGTGATTGACAATATAAGAATAGATATTCTAATGGAACTAGTGATGTGTGAAATATAACCGCTTAAGGGAAGCGTAACCTACGCAGTAGTAATAGTGGACCTACGTTTGGATATCATAGCCAAAGAACTAGATTTAGTTTCAAAACAATTCAATTTAAGGATAAAAGAACAATTAAACAAAGTGATGATTTAATATGTGAGTCACGCTAATTTAGATTAAGAGAAATATGAAATCAAGAAGAGAATAATAGGTTTTGGAATTCAATGGATTAAGACTAAGGGTTGTGATTTTCACTACAATGTTTTTACCACTTGTTTACTAAGCAATCTTATTCTTTTTCATTCATTAATCACCAATATTTTACCAAAATTGTTGTGATGTCTTTGGTCATTGACACCACACTATAACCTTAACTTATTATCTAGTTTTGCCATGTAAGACTCCAAATTATGATCGTTTTCCTTATTAATCAATTGGAGGTTTATCCAATAAATCTGGTCAACTATTGGAACAAACACGATCAATTCACAGTTCAATCATTCAAATATCAATGGTCATAATATTCAAACAATTAATATATTAAAAAATAAAATAGTAAAATGATTTAATCACTGAATGACATTGAATAATAATGCAAAGTACAAGGATGAATCACAAAGAGTTTACATCACAAACCTAGAAAAAAGGAGAATTAGCTAGACGTGGGTAATGAACATCCAAACATCCTATGAATTACAGAATGCATCAATGATAAAAGAAAGAATTACTAATACAGAGCATTGTGAATTTACTCAATCCAAAGCTTCTTTTTCGTTCCTTACCTATAACTCACAAATCTGAATCTTGATATAACCCAAAGTCAGTTCCTTTTCGTTTCTCATCTTTTGGTATTTATAGGAATGGTTTAAGCTTTTTAGCAGGAGTGTGTTGGAATTAAGCACGATTGTGCTAGAATTAAGCACGATTATGCTTGTTTTAGCATCATTCTTGGAATCTAAGTAGCATGGTCATGCTCAAGGCTTTGTGATCGCAGCATGGTCGTACTGCCTATAAACACAGTCGTGCTCAAGGTTTTGAAATTGCAGCATGGTTATGATTAATTAAGCACAATTGTGCTTCATTAAGCGTGACCATGTTGACTTGGATCTTCAATAACTACTTTGAAAAGACCTGATTTTTCCCTTTTTTTCTCATTTCTTAAGTATTTGTCTAAAGTGAAAATAAATACTAAAAAGTGAGTTTTGCCAATAAATATGCAATTCTTTTTCTTACAAACAGGTATTAAACATAATAAAAATATGAGTCAAAATTCGGTTTATCAACTAGATGTCTTATTGCAAAATTTCAATTATATAATAGTAGTAGTACTAGTAGTTGTAGTCATGGTGATGGTGGTAATAGTAGTAATAGTAGTAGTAATAGTAGTGGTAGTAGTAGTGGTGGTGGTAGTAGTAGTAATAGTAAGTACTATTACGTTATGCCTTGACTGAGCCTATACAGAGTAGGGGTGGGCAAAAACTGGTTTGGAACCGAATTGTTTTTATAAAACTGGTTTTGAACTGGTTCAGAATTAGTTCGAAATAAACTAGTTTCGAACTAGTTCTGAACTGTTTTTTTTTTATCAATTCTTTTTTACAGTGTTTTGGACATGAATGGTGTGGGATATGAATTTTTTTTTTTATAAACTAGTAAACTAAACGATTTATAGAACTGGTTCATTATGAACCGAATTGGTTTGAAAACAATTCAGTTTGAACCGAACTGGTTTTAAAAATAGTTCGGTTAATTTTTATTAAACTGATTCTACTCAAAACTAGTTCAGTTTGGTTTGATTCAAAACTAATTCGGTTCGAACTAATGGTTTTGCACACCTCTAATACAGAGTGTTTTTCACTATGATTTAACAAAGATCACATGTTATCTTGGTTGAACGACTGGTTGACCCGTCGATTATCTAAAAGGGTACGTCCAATATACAAATTCAAATGATTTGTTAGCTAGGGATAATAATTTAAGTAACTTTGGTTTAAAAAAATTCTCAATCAATCTAAAATAAAGTTCCTAGTTGCAATAAAATACAAAACAAATTAATATAATGTTCGAGTAACATATATGACATATGTGCTGACTTTGGAACAAGGTTATAAAATATTTTAAATATTACCAATAAAGAATTGTGAACTAAAAATTTTACCAATTAAGAATTATCAACAAAACATATAAAACATATAGATATATAAAATCGGAGGATGAGATAGATACAGATTGTAAAACTTTTCCGTATAAGATGTTTGGTCAACATTTATACACATAAATGGTGTGTAACGCATGGCAAAATGTATCCGTATTCTGAGTACTCAAAAAAAATAAAAATTCCTCAAATTAGACAAGTAATGAAATACCCCCAATTTGACTTTGAGTATGAGATGAGTCTACATTCACAAAAATGATGTGGATATAGAAACTATGAAACCCAACCCTTCTCACCCGGAAAATATATATATATATATATATATATATATATATATATATATATATATATAAAATCTGAATTACTATAGATTTATTTTAGTTAATGCGTTAATTGATAAAAATTGACACTATTTATTGATTTGATATTTGTTAAATAATTAAAATTTTAAATTTTATAACTTGTTCTATTTGGATTATTATCTATAAATTTGAATAATGTTTATGTTTACTTAATGTTATGTTGGTGGTTAGTTTATCTTTTTATTATGTTTCTTTATATGTATACAATATGAATTTATTATCTCTATACATAAAAAAAATATAAGTTAGATGCTAATATGAATATATAAATATTTAGTGAATACGAGTTTATGTTTCAAATGTAAATATGGAACAAATACTACTTACCTATCATTGTCACCCCTAATAACCATGTAGTACTACCAAATAATGTATTTGCAACCCTATATCTTCATCTATAAAAAGTAACCCACAAGTATGTGAACGAAAGTCACTTCGTGGTGCACCCAATTATCTTTGTCATAAATATATCACATATTTATGAAAAAACTCATAGTTTTGTGAAAGATGCTCTTCACTCAATCCGTATTCTTTGCCACTACTACAGCCTTGTGAAAACTCCCACATCAGTGTGAGAGAGTGCACCATCCTTGTTATACACGTGTGTCACAGCTTGTGCCAATTCACAAAGCTCTGTGAGAGAAGTTGTACACCCCATCCTTGTTCTGTGCTTGTGCGACAGACTTTGACTGCATTTTTTAATTAATTATAATTATTATAGCTAACAATTTAAAAATCAAACTCCAATTCCGGGAGAGGATTGAACTTGTTTTAGTGGTTATCACACATTTGTGATATTTAACTGCTGTAAGTTGGAAACCATATATTTATTTATCTTTAAATAAAATGACATATATACCACCAATCATATTACAAACTATTATGGCTCAGCTTGAAAATATAAAAGTTAGCAGAATAAATTAATAACGTCACTATCCACCAATGAAAAAGAGAACCCACCCACAACCACAATAATATCAAAATATAATTGATTCAGCAGATAGATAAACCCATTTGTTATTTTTTTGGAAACTGAGATGAAAATATATTTTTTTAAAGACATGAAAATAATTTTAAAATTAGTAAAAATTAATGCATAATTTTTTTTTACTCACTTTTATATTTCTCTTAGTTTTTTGTTATTTTTCATCAACCACCTATTATTTCAGTTTTAATTATTTTTTCAATTATTTTCATTAGTCCATTTTATTTTTTCCTTTTTCCACGCAGAACATGAGCCGGAGGATACCAGATATAAATAAAGAAAGCATGAGTAAGTAAATGAAAATTGAGAAAATGAGTTGTATATTAACATGATACAGTTTTATGGCATTATTTAATTATAATTCATATTATAATAAATTTATTAACTTGAATAATAACTTAAAAATTCATATCAATAGTAAACGTATGACTTGATTTTTTTATTATATATTTAATTAGTTGAATTTAATTTTCGTAAAAAATTAGTCAAAATATTTTTGACAGAAAAAGAAATTACTCAAATTTAAAATTGTTTTATTTATTGAGTTATTACTTGTCATTATCAACTTCCTAGTTACTACACGCAAAGTTGGTCATCGATACACTGTATGCGTGTGTACGGAAGATTCTCTGCAACCAAAGCTGTAATCGCATTTACGATGTTTTGCTGTAAGGTACTAAGGTTTTGTTGCCATGTACGTGAGTCTAACTCAATAGTTTCCTATTATAGTATTGTCTATTTTAAAATTACATAATTTATCAATTTTTAAATAAAAATATTTTTAATAAAATTTATGAAAGATATAATATAATATTTTTAAACATATAATGAGTATTAATATGATATTTTTAAATTTAAAAAAATGTTAGTATAGAAAAGTAAAAAAGAATAGAATTATGTGTAATTTGATAAAAATTGAAGATTGTTATAATTTGTTCTTGATTTTATTTAGAAATTAGTATCGTCTATTTTCAAATTTAATATTTATTAATTTTAAAGTAAGAAATATTTTTGGTTTGAAAAAAATGCTGATATAATGTGTTAAACATATACAAAATATATAATATTTTTAAATTTAAAAAAAGTTAGTATAGAAAAGTAAAAGAAAAAAATAAAACTATATGTAATTTGGTAATAGTTTAAGCAATATTGATATAATTTGCTGCTGATTTTATGGTTAAGTTGAGGTAATATTTTTAAACTTATATTCTGATTTCTTTTTTGTCTTGCGACATTGTAAACTGGAACAAGTACTTGACTTGGAGTAAAATGATATTTCTCATGTTCTTGGGAGTTATATTCCTATTGGGTGTTGTAGGAGCCAAATAAAGGAATATTCCAGACATAAGTACTCAATCAAGAGCAATAAATAATTGTGTAGAAGAATAATAATAGTAGTGAATAGTATCTACCTTAGTATTTTTTTATAAGAAAAACAAATATTATAAATAATAGGTGTTAGAAAACACAAGATAGAGGATGATAGCTATTTTTGAGCTTACAAAAACAATCTCATACTTCCACAGACACGAAAGGATGGGTTCGTCACCCATTGTGTAAATTGATGCTCTACTCCATTCTTAAGAGCTCAATTGGGCAGCAAGTATGTCAATTTTTACAACAAGAATATTATTCTAAAAAACTAATGTTTTACATGCCTTCTAGAGTTACCATATATTTGCAAATCACACATATAACTAGATTTTCCATGTTAGGCTATTTCCATTGGGCAATCCTATGAATTGTAGACTATGACTACGAAACTTGACCTGTAATGTCATTAAGAGTCCCTACTAGGCACATAACTCCATCCAAACTGTGTAGGCAACTAGGCAAGAGAAAAATAAATGAGGCCCAATTTTTTATACTAAATAGACATTCCGTACTTATCCATTTCACTTTGAATTATCTCATGCTTTATCAAGTTCTTCTATGTAAATAATCGATCTGCTTCCAATTTACAGGCCAATAATTTCACCATTTTCAGAATCCCTTTTGCCTAAATCCATTTGAAAAGGCCCTCTTGAAGTTGAAGGTTGTTTGATGCCAAGATCCCATATGCCGAGGAGACAAAATGTGTCCCTAAACTTGTTGCTACCTAAATCTATTTGTCCAGGACCCTAACTGATAAGATAGACACACCCACTCAATTCCCTAGACCCTCCAAAAGCTCTTCCTCCCAAGCAAAAATCGCCTCCACCATGCCCAATTCCATCTCCTTTCCTTTTCAACTCGCATGTCCCTCACATAAACGATTTTGTGTAATCCCATTACCTTGATATCTAATAATATACTTATACATATATAATTAGGCCTTAGATTTTTTATTTTATCAACTGATTAAGGATCAAACAATAAAAAGGTAGTTTGATTTTATTTTATAATTCTTACCTAACTATGCTAATTAACATTTATTCCTTAATTTACTTTATGCATACACAAAATTAATCTTAGTTAAATACTTCATACTTATTCGATATAACAGAGTGTTGAGTACTCAAATTTGGTATAACAAAGTGTTGGGTACTCTTAGTTGGTCACCTTAGGCACCGCTATAATTAAAGCTTTCTTAGCATCTTAATCTATACTACTAATAAAAAATTTTTCTTTTAATATCCACTTTACAAAATATTTATTCTATCATTTTAAAAAAAATAAAAAAAAAAAACTACTTTGTCAAAAAAGGGACTTGAACCCACAACCTCACACTCTCCTATTTTTTTTTATATGGACTTTGTCATTAGATCAATCTCATAACCTTGAGAAAGAAACTACTTTAAAACATTTATATCCAATTTTTATATATAATTGTCATACTATCTATAATCTATAATATTATATTAAAGAGAATTCCCCTTTTAATGTCCATTTTTCAAAATACCTACTCTACCCTTTCTAAAAAAAAAAAAAAACTACTTTGTCAAAAGAGGGACTTGAACTCACAACCTTTGACTCTTCCATTTTTTCATATATGTACTTTTTTAGTAGATCAACCTTATAACCTTAAGAAAAAACTACTTTAAAATATTTATATCCAACATACAATAATTTCGCTACTATCTATAATTTATGTATAATCAATAATCTATAGTATTATATTATATTATCTATACTATTAATAAAAGAAATTGTCCTTTTGATGTCTATTTTTTAAAATACCTATTTTATATTTTTTAAAAAACAAAAAGAAAAACTTTGTTAAAAGAGAGACTTGAACCCATGATCTCTCACTCCCCCATTTTCCTCATAATCTTAAGCAAAAAACTACTTTAAAACATTTATGACTATTTTATCTTTCTAAACATTTTAAGACTTCTCTCACTCTCACAAGTATAACTTTTTCGATATTAATAAATGGTACATTTTCACAAGTTCTATCTTATCACTATCAATCTTTCTTATACACCGTTAATATATGTATACCTTTGATCATAAATATTTTTAATAAAAATGTAAATACAAAGGCAAACAACATTTTGAATTCTATTCAAATTCTCTCTTCTTCCAATTTTCTCAAATTCATTGCAAATTTGTCATATTCGTTGGTTATTTGACATGTGTCTATCATGTTATCATAAACAAAGAAATATAAAAATTATCAAAACATACTAGACTAAAATATTATACTCAAAATGACACAGTGAATTATTTATATTCTATCATATTATTAAAAACACATGTTAAATTAAAACCTTAAAATTGTTATAATATATCAAAATATAAATGTGAATACAAAAACACGACAAAACCTGTGTTTTCACTAATTAAGATAAGGTCAATAATCTATGTACAACAAGAAATAAATATTTAAAATATTAATGATCACGTCCTTGTTTTTATCTATATACCTTTACCTTTGATTTAATTTTTATTAAATTTATCAAATTTATTTTAAAAAAAAATCATTCACTTGCTTCAAGGTTCACCGAATTAAAAAAAAAAAAAACCAATGGGGTTGGGTATATACTACTTTCTCTTAAGTGAAATATAAAAAAATATAAAATTTTTTAAATATTTTATTTTTTCAATGTAAATATTTTAAAAATATTAAATTAATTGGTTTTATATTTTTAATATTTTATTTATTTATGTTATCATGTATCAATAAATAATATTTTAAAAATAGCTTTTTCTGTTTTGTTGAGAGTATTAAAATTAAATAATGTTAATTTTATTTTTCTAAATATGTGTGATTCAATTTTTTTTGTGTAAGTACAATTTTAGTCCTTTTATTTTTAAATTTGTAATATTTGTTCCTATTTTAAATAAAATAATTTATTTCCGACTCAATTTATTTTTGTCTTAAAAGTGACTTATAGAAAGAAGCTTGAACAAACAATATAATATATACAGTTAAGATTTTAAGGAGTTGATTATATAATGTAAATTTTTATTTTATAAATACATCTTTCATTATATAATAAAAATAATATATAGTTTACCAATAACTTTTAACTTAATTTTTTTTAAAGCTAAGACCATGAAATTTGACAAACAAATTATACTCATTTTTTAAATTCTAATTTTTCCTTTAACTTAAAAGTATTTTTTAAGCTAAAAAAAATTAGACTAAATGAAGCTTTACTTTCTCAATTTTGTAAAGAGAAAAAGATAATATCAGTGTAAAAAGTTTATTAACAGTTAATCACAATCTTTTATAAATGATGAATTATATTAGATGTCAGTATAAAACTTTTTTACACGGTTAATGCATGCATAGATGTTAAACTCTTTACTGAATCTTTAATTTTGTTGTTCCATGAAATTGGAAAGATTGATCATTAAGAGATTAATCCAACATGAGTCAAATTCAGCAACATTATTTTGTGTCATTTATGTTATAGTCAGTACTAATTTGATAATAATCAACAATTACAGTTGAACTAAGATCGTAGATGTTATAAAATTGTAGATTTTATAGAACTGAGAGATTAAGTGTCTTTATTTTAAAATAAAGTTATGAAATCATAGATTTTAAAATAAATCACTAAATATCTTTAATTTAAATAAAAATCAAAATTGTATATTTTAAAAATAAAAATCCAAATTATATCTAAAGTATTTTTTTCTTCCGTCCAAAGAAAGTAGTCACTAGGAAGTAGGAACTAGGAAGGATTCCAATAAAAATCCCATACTCGTCGCAAATAATCAATCAAAAGGTTTAATTATATTCTGTATTCTTTTATTTTATTAATTTTTAAAATTTTATTTTTCTATTTTTAAATTATGATATTGTAAATATGATATTAATTAATTTGATTTAATGTTGATACTTACGATAATTCTAATAGTAATTTAATGTTGTTATATCAATAATTTTGTGATTTAAGTAGTGATTTATATAAATACTGGTCATTACGCTGCATTTGGTAATTAAAAGGAAAATCTTTACTCTCTCAAGAATCCTATGTCATGAAAATTCGATTAGCATGTACCTTTAGTATGTAATTAATAATAATAATAAGCCTATAAAAATATGATTTTCGGAAATGAATGTTACCTTACTGAAAAATTATTTCCAATGAGAGGAGTGAAATATGTGGGTTTTGATATTTAAATTTATTTGAGTATTGTAATCAAGTTAGATAAGTGTCGTATTTATAGTAAAATTAGAGTAAAAATATTTAATAAACTAATTTAACTTGAGGGTCAATAAAGTAAAAGAAGTCTCATATTTATAATAAAATTGGAATAAAAAATTATTTAATAAAACTAATTTTAACTTGAGAGTACGTATATTTTAAAAACTACTTATTTACCTGGAGAAAATATAATGTAACAAAACATGAGAACTTTTAATTCGCAAGAAACATATATTAAAACAAATAAAAGTATTTTACACACATTTTAGGAATTCTGATTTTCAAAAATCGACTTTCCTAAATAAATCACTAGTCAGATAAACTTTGTCATATTATTAAATTATTATCATGTTTTAATTAACATTTCTCATATAACAATCGTGAAAGTATTTTGTCGTTGTTGAATGAAATTTGTCTAATTAAAAAGAAATCTGTTAAGAATTGAATACAAAAGTTAAAAATTATAGTCATAATATCATCATTAAAAATAAAAAGACAAAAATATAAAAAAACAATAAAATAGAAAACTTATAATATATTTAAGTCTAATAGAAAATAAAACTTTTTTTTATTTTTTCAAATGGGCTCCAAACTCTTTCTTAAAAAGGAAAATGAAAATGACAATTTATCCAAGCCTGACAGTTACTTTTTCGGCTGATTGATCTAAGTGGGTTTATTTTTTAAAAAAATTACCTAGATGGGTCTGTTTTTTAAAATATTACTAGCATGGGTCTGTTTTAGTATTTGACTTGGTCAAACTACAACTCTTAATTGCGGTTTACGTGCCACGTCAACTGGGTGATTACATGGAAACCAGCATGGCAAAAAAATAATGTAAAACCGCAACTGGAAATTACAGTTTGACTGGTCTTTGACCAGCACTTCCTCGCTGTCCAATGGGTAAACAGAGTACAAAAAACGACCCTGGTAAAACCGCAAGTCAGACTTGCGGTTTGACCAGCACCTATTTTTTACCCAGCAGGTTTAAAAAACGCAGATTCCAAGACACACAAAACCACAATTCGCACTTACGGTTTGTGTGGTCTTTGACCAGCCCCCCCTTTACCCAACAGTTGCAGGGGACACAAATTTCTAAACCCACAAAACCGTAATTCCCACTTGCAGTTTGTGTGGTCTTTACCCAGCCTCCCTTTTTACCCAACAGTTGCAAAAAAACACAAATTTCTAGACCACAAAACCGCAATTCCCACTTGCGGTTTGTGTGGTCTTTACCCAACCTCCCTTTTTTATCCAACAGTTGCAAAATTAGTACAAATTTCTACCTACATAAAACCGCAAGTGACACTTGCGGTTTTAATTAAATTTTTTTTTGTTACCATTTATCCATCAACTGCCTTTTTCTGCACCAATAAAACGTTAACGGTGTATAAACCGTCTCTACGAATTGCAGTTTACATTTCATCATATATATATATACTGTTGTTGTAAATGGTAAAAAACAGTATATCACTCTTAATTTTTACTTTGTTGTGGTATTGTCACTTCCTTTAATGTTGTTACTTTTTTAATTTTGTTAAAGTTTTACGTTACAGTCTAGTTTGTTAGGTAGAAAATGTAATTTTTAAAATTTGTGTTTTTCAATATTTTTAAAAACAAATTGCTTTTTTAACTCTGTTTTTTTTTAAATTGATTTTTTTTAAATTCACTTTATTATTTTGTTATGTTTTAAATATATAATTACAATTACAATTACAATTTTAAAAAAATTATAATTACAAAAAATATAATATATATATATAATTATAATTTAAAATTTAAATTCACTTTGTTATTTTGTTATATTTTATAAATATTTTTAAAAGTTACTTTTTTTTTAGATTTGACATTACTATTTAAATTTGTTTTTTAATTTAAGTTTTGAGTTTTTTTAAATTTGTTATCTTTTTAATATTTTTAACTGACTTTCTTTTTATTTTGTTATGTCTTTTAATTTTTTAGGTTAATTTTTGAAACTGACTTTTTGAATGTTTTTTAAAATGACTTTTTGAAGTTGTTTTTTTTAATTTAAATTGTTTTAAACAAAAATTTAAATTTTACTTTTAGGTAAAATATGTATCTTTTAAAAATTATTTTTTTTAGTTACATAAATTATGTTTTTTTAATTTTAGCATTTTTTTTAAAAAAATATCAATTTTTAACTCTGTTTTTTAAATTTATTTATTTAAATTCAATTTATTATTTTGTTACATTTTAAAAAATTTTAAATGATACTTTTTTAGAGGTACATTTATCAATATTATAGTTGTCCCAATTTTTTTAAATTTAGTATTTTGTTACGTTTTAAAGCTTTATACTAAATTTGTTTATACAAACAAATTTGGTTTTATATTACTAATTATTATTTATTTGTAGGTACATTTATCAATATTATGTCTGCTCCAATTGTCACCTTTATTTATAGTGATGGAAGAATGTACGAAGGAGACGAATGTGTTATTTTTGAATGGAGTAGAAGAGCAATTAGAATTACGTGTGGTATGAGTTTTACTTCATTAAAGAACAAAATTCAGGAAAAGTTAAAAATGCAATCAAATGAATTTATATCATCTGTAACTTGTAGATTTTTATTTTCTGAAAAATATGTGCCACTACAAATTGTTGATGATGAAGATATTCAAATTATGTTTAATGCCTTTGAACAACAAAATGATGTTCATATAATAGAATTGTATGTTGAGAAATCATCAGTTGGTACTAGTTCAGGCACTCCAGTAGACACTGAAATAATGAATTCTGACATAGTTGAAGTAGATGATGATCATGTTATTGCTAAATCATGTGGTGAGGAAACATCTGAAGAAGAAAATGATGTTCCAATTGATGATAATTCATCTGATACTGATGACGATGAAACTCGTAATATGGAGTCATTGTCGGTAAGAAATGTCGAACAAGGTATGTTTAACAATAATTATTATTTTGTTAAGAACAACTACTTTAATTTGTTCAATAAGAGACACATGAATAAGAATATTGTTACACTTGCAGGGCAATGTCCACCTTGGACTGATGCAGCTCATTATACACACATTAATTGGTTGCATCCTGATCAAGAAGATATTTTAGGTCAAGAGTTGCATGAGTCATGGAATGTTGGAGATGCATTGTACAAAGGTCTAGAGTTTAAGACAAAATAAGATCTAAAAAATTCATTGATACAATATTCAATACGAACACATCAAACATATCATGTTGTGGAGTCAAAAAGTTCAAAATACATTATCAAATATCCCAACTATCAAGATGGGTGTCCATTCTATATGAGGGCAATTTTGTCTCGAAAAATAGTAAATTGGACGGTTACTCAATGGGGTGGAGATCATGTATGTCTCAATCCGGCACTCTCACAAGACCACAAAAAATTAAACTCAAATTTCATCAGTAACTTGATATCAGGTTTGCTTACTTGTCCATATATAAGGTAATATTTAAATTAAACTATTATGATTTGTAATTAAGTTTCTAATTTTTTTTAGGAATGGTTGGTTCAGACCCATCTTTAAGAATTAATTTGATTCAGGAGAGAATTTCTAGTCAATATGGATACAAAATATCATACAGGAAAGCATGGAAAGCAAAACAAAAAGCAATTGTACGTGTTTATGGGGACTGGGATGAATCATTCGCCACTTTTCCAACATTTCTTAAATTCATTCAAAGTAAATCGCCAGGTTTTTTCTATGAAATATGTCATGATGATCTTGTTGTTGGCAATCGAGATTATCGTCAATACCAACAGTTTCAAAGAGTATTTTGGACATTCAACCAGTGTGTTAATGCCTTTAACTACTGTAAGCCATTGATACAGGTTGATGGAACACATTTATATGGAAAGTATCGTGGAACGTTGTTAATCGCAACCACACAAGATGGAAATAACAATGTATTACCTTTAGCTTTTGCTGTGGTTGAAAGTGAAAACTCGTTGTCGTGGTCTTGGTTCCCATCCCATATACGACTGCATGTGACACAAAAACAAGGAATATGTCTAATTTCTGATCGACATGTTGGGATTAAGCCTGTTGTGCAAAATGAGGCATTAGGATGACAACCATCATACGCTTATCATAAGTATTGCATACGCCATATTGCAAGTAATTTCAACACCTGCTTTAAAAATATGGCACAGAAAAAAATGTTGATAAAATTAGGTATGATTTCTTTTTACAAACATGACTAATTTGTTTTGAAATTTATTTTTATTATTAGAAATGACCAATTTTTTTGTCTTGTTTTTTAGCTTACACTCCATGCAAGCATATATTTGACCGAAATTTTGAAAAATTATGTCAAGAAAGCACTAAAGTAGTTAGTTGGATAAATGATATATCGAAGCAAAAATGGAGTATGGCATACGATATAAAAGGTTACAGGTATGGACACATGACAACTAATTTGTCTGAGTGCGTTAACAAAGTATTGAAGGATTGTAGGAATATTCCCATCAGTGTATTGGTAAGGTCAACATATAGTAAATATGTTGCATATTTTGTTGAAAGAGGATCCTAAGGTAGGTCCCAATTGGAAGCTGGAAAGGTGTATTGTGATAAATTAATTCAAGCATTGCGTAAAAACCAATAAGATGCTTGTTACCATATAGTCCGTCAATACAATATCAAAACCTCTAGATTTGAAGTCGAAGACGCTTTTAATCCAGTGACTCAACATGGAGGACAAAAGTGGGTAGTTAACTTGAACAACAAATACTGCCAATGTGGCCGATTTCAAGCTTTCCATTACCCTTGTTCACATGTAATAGCTGTGTGCGATGCAATTAGTTTAGACTATTATCAATTTATTGATCAAGTATACACCAATGATTTCATCATGCGTGCATACTCTGGTCAATGGTTTCCTCTTGGGAATGATGACTTGATCCCTCATAATGAAGAAAGTTGGACTCTTATCCCAAACTATTCTTCTGTCAGAGGAAAAGGACGTCCGAAGTCAACCAGGATAAGAAATGAAATGGATTTTATTGAGTCACAAACACACAGAAAAAATAAATGTCGCTGATGTGGAAAAGAGGGTCATAATCAGAGAAATTGTCCTTTGCATGCTGATGTAGGATGCTCCCAACCAACTGATGCTGATATGTAATTACCTTAAATGTTAATGTGTCTTTTAGTTTAGTGTTTCAAAAAATTAGGTAACTACATAAATATTGATGTGGCTGAAAAATAAATTTTTAAATATACTTTTCAATATCTGTTATATTTTAGAATTTTTTATTATTTCTTTTCAACTTTTCAACTTTCCAATAACTGATATATTGTAAAATATTTATAAATTTTGTTTTTAATTTATTAATTACGTTACAGTTTTAAACTTTTTTTATATTTTTAAATCTTTTTTAAAAAGGTTATAATAATCTCTTTATATTTTTAAATCTTGTATAAAAAGGTTATAATTTTTTTTTTTTAAACTGTTACTTGTTTATAATTTTTAATATTTTATAACAAAATTTATTATGTTTTTTTAAACATAAAAAAATAAAATAAAAACTTTATTGCAAATAAAATAATATTTCATTCTTCATTGTCATCGTCGTTTACATTTTGGCATGAATGTGGATCATATGATCCACCTAATCCTAGACTAGCAGCGACATAAGGAGAATCCCAAGGTATATCGAACTGTGGTTCGCCCATACCTCCTGTTATTGCTGGTTGTTGCTCTGGTGGCATCTCTGGTGTGTGTAGTGATCCAAATATTTCCTCAAAAATATGGCCTTGGGTCATGCTAGCACTGTACAGTGTAAGACTTTGGTGAGATGGTCTTTCGTGTGTCTGAGACGGATAATAATAAGTATTAGGCATATTTCCACTTATTTGTGTCGGTGTATAATAAATGCCTTCTTGGCGTTTAGGCAAGTTAGGAACAGGGTAAACTTCTGGCTGAGCCACGTCCCTTCGTCTAGTTAGACCACGACTTTCACGATATGACTGTTTAACTTGAAAATCTGGAACATCTACCTGAGGCATACTTTCAGGTGCTGGCACTGCCGCTCGCGTGATTCGATCTTCGTCTTCCAATAAGACTATTATTTTATCAACATATGGAACTAAATCATCCACTGACCACTTGTTTCTTCCCTCCAGAGACCATATATGATAATGTCTCTCCAACTTCACCCTACAATAAAAATAGAATAAACTGCCGCATTACTCTATTTGGTTGATGCCATTCACAAATATTGAAGCAAAGTAATGGCACAACACATTTCCACGCATTAACCTATAGGGGGTAATTGTGCCAAAATTTCGTTTGGATATGCCATCCAAATCACCTATATAACATAACAAGTAGTTAATAGGTAAACAAATTAAAAAATAATGACATACATTTTCTTACGTCATTTTGCTTCATTGTATCCAGTAATCGAAGATGATGTTTTAAATCATCGGTGGCCCCAATGTGTCGGTTTCCCCGTCGTAGCCAGCTACCAAAATTATATAATTAATATTAAATATTATATAACTAATTTACGAATAATGTTGTAAAATATAACTAATATTATACTCAATAAAAAATTACCTTGATCCAGTGGGTTTGTTTGGTTTGTATAGGGGTGATATAGTTGGTGCAACTTTTGGGAATCTTTCCCATGCCCATATTTGTATTAATAGGCATAAACCACCCATGGATCTTATTTTGTAATTTGTTGCGACGCATAGTTCTCTATATAAAAAACTAAGTACAGCAGCACCCCATGCGTATGCACTGCACTCACCAAAGTCTCGCAACAATAATAAATACCTTAAAGAGACTTTACTACTTGACTTATCAACAAACAGGGCATCACCAATGAGTCGTAAAATATATGCCCTAGTAAATCTCTGTAATTTTTGTTCATTATTTTCAAAATTAGCAATGTCACCAAAATTATGAGTTAGCCAATTAACTCGAATAGAACTACCATCAATTTCATCCTCATTGGATGAAACCCCAAGCAGTTCTTCACATAGTTCAACTCAATTAATATTGGTTGAAACTATGATAGGAATTCTAGTCACTCGTAAACCCAACAAAATTGCAACACCTTGAAGGGTGATAGTGCATTCTCCACATCTCATGTGGAGAGTATGAGTTTCAGGTCTCCACCGCTCAACAAATGCATTAATTAAACCTGTATTAATACAAAGAAAACTCATCTGAACGACCGTGTAGAATCCCGATTGTCGTAAATATCGTACAATTCGTGGAGGAATTGACTCTTCTCCATTGTAAGTGGGAACTGCACGTCTGATTAAGAGTTTTCTGTCGTCCTCTCCATTCCATATATGTTGAGAAACGTGTTGATTTTGCATGTACAACACGTCATTCTCCACAGGTCCAGAATGAACACAATCGATAGAAGGGTGAGAAAAAAAAGATGCCATGAGAATTGCTAAAATTTAAAACGAAATATTATGTTAAAATAATATCCAAAATAATATATAACAAAACAAAAAAATAATATATAAGAAACATATATCAAAATATTATATAAGAAAACTAACCTCAATATTTAGAAATAACTTTCAAAGAACAAAAACTTTCTTTGATTGTGACTGTGGGACACAAGTGGGTGTGTGATTCTCTGGGGTGTAAGTGGCTGTGTGACTAGTTGGGGTGCAAGGGGGGATTAAATAGGAGAAAAACTCCACACAAACCGCAAGTCTGATCTGCAGTTTATGTGGACATTAACTGCTGGTTTCAAGGCTGTAACGGAAATAGATGAATATTTAATGCAAACCGCAAGTGTGAACTGCGGTTTTCACGTCCTAAAAATCCCCGCCGCTTCCTATTCCTGAGTTAAAACTAATGGGTAACGGAAAAAATAATTTACTTAAAACCGCAGGTGGCACTTGCGGTTTTATGTGGGTAGAAATTCGTTCTCCTCTTTCGCAACTGTTGGGTAAAAATGGGGAACGGGAAAAAAAATTTAATTAAAACCGTAAGTGGCACTTGCAGTTTTATGTGGGTAGAAATTTGTGTTGTTTTTTGCAACTGTTGGGTAAAGGGGGGCTGGTCAAAGACCACACAAACCGTAAGTGCGAATTGCAGTTTTGTGTGTCTTGGAATGTGTTTTTTAAACCTGCTGGGTAAAAAATAGGTGTTGGTAAAACCGCAAGTCTGACTTGCGGTTTTACCAGAATCCTTTTCTGTGCTCTGTTTACCCATTGGACAGGGAGGAGGTGTTGGTCAAAGACCAGTCAAACCGCAATTTCCAGTTGCGATTTTATAGTATTTTTTTGCTAAGCTAGTTTTCACGTAATCACCTAGTTGACATGATATATAAACCGCAATTGGGAGTTGCAGCTTGATCAAGTCAAATACTAAAACAGACGCATACTAGTAATATGTTAAAAAATAAACCTATTTAAATAATTTTTTTAAAAAATAATCCCACTTAAGTCATTCTGCCTACTTTTTCTACCAACTTCTCAAAATGAGATACACGACAGGTACGATGATTAAGTGTTGTGTCCGATGTTCTTCAAGAAAATAGCTTATGCCGTTCACATCACATTCACGTGATACACGTCTGTAATCGTGTTGTGTTGCGAATTGTCTGTCATAAAGCTACGCGACAGTGTCACTGCTAACTTTTCGAGTCTTCTTTCTTATTGGCTGCAAAGCAAGCGAAAGCCTTTAGATTCCTTACAATCATGACAAATACAGCTGGTTTATGGTTTAAAGATAGAGTTGAGGTTAAACCAATTAAGTAAAATAATATTTTTTACTAACATAATAATATACTTAAAAAAAACTATATAGGATTTACAATATATAAATATATATATTTATTAAATTTAAATATTATTATTTTTATAATATTACAAAAAGATAAAATCGTATATTACTAGAATAACTTTTTGAGAGATATTTATATTCTAAATTATGATAAACATAAACTGAGGCTTTATAAACATTTCTTATTTGTGTATTTAAAATTTATAAATTTATATTTTTCAATTTTTTTGTGTTTTTTTTCCTTCTTTTACAAAAAAAATAAATAAGGATTTGACCCTTGATTGGCCAATTCTGACAGGTTCTCCCAGATTGTTCCTCCCGCGATCACTTGAAAACTTTGGAATGAACATCACTCCAATTCTAAAAACCATGCTAAATATACAACCATGCGACTGATTTGGGCTTCATTTGATATTAATTTTGTATTCATAAATATTATTTGTTAATGTGTTAATTTTTAGTGTTAGTTTTTGCTAATGACAAATACACCCGCTACCTCTTGTCCTCCTTATTTTACATGTGGACTTTGTTACTATACCAACTTTATAACTTATGTAAATTGAAGAGATAAAAATTTTGAAGCTCAAAATAAGTGGATAAATGGATCTGATTCACCCATTTAGATCCAATTCTTATTTTTAACGAACCAGATAAATTTCATTCACTACGAATGGACTTTTCTTCGTCTTTATCATTAATTTTCTTAAAATATAAGAGTCCTAACAAGTAACTAATTCTAATAATTATATTTAAAAAAAATGAAGAGTAATATGATAAAGAGTAAGACCTTGATTGGTATGGTTTTGTTTAGTTTTTGAAAAGAGTTTTCAAAAACTGTTTTCGGGAAGAAAAGAAAAGAAAAACTTGTTTGACAAGTGATATTTGAAAACTGTTTTGAAGATGTAAAAATGGAAAAACTTGTTAATGTTTATTAGAATTTCCTTAATGAAAAGCAAAAAACAACGTATTTTGATTGTATTTTGAGTTTTCAAAACAAAAACTGAAAACTGAAAAGCAAAACTACTTTCAGCTGTTTGAGTCTTTTAGTCTTTAAAAACTAAAAAAACCAGAACTATTTTTGAAAACTGTTTTAAGAAAATACCACCAAGCAAGTTTTTTAGTTTTTAAAAACTAAGTGCTTGTTTAACAACAGTTTTATAAAACTGTTTTCAGTATTTTAGTTTTTAAAACTAAAAAAGTTATTTGGGTAGTGTTTTCTGAAAATAGTTTTCGAAAACAATTCTGGTTTTTTAGTTTTTAAAAACTTAAAAACTGGAACAACTGAGAGTAGTTTTGCTTTTCAGTTCTCAGTTTTTGTTTTGAAAACTCAAAATACAATAAGAATATGTTGTTTTTTGCTTTTCATTAATGAAATTCTAATAAACATTAACAAGTTTTTCCATTTCTACATCTTCAAAATAGTTTTCAAATATCACTTGCCAAACAAGTTGTTTTTTTTCTTTTCTTTCCAAAAACAATTTTTGAAAACTGTTTTAAAAAACTAAAAAACAAAACCAAATTAATCAAGCCCTAAAACATTTAAAACAGTTTTACAAAACTGTTGTCAAACAAGCACTAAGTTCCTTGAGTGAATCTCTCCTTATTTATATATGGTAAGAAAATAATTAAAAAAAAATTAATATTTTTCAAATTAACTAAACTCTATTTTTATCATTATATTAAAAATTATATTATTATTTATAATAATATAAAACACAAAATATTTTCAATATAAAAAATTTAAAATATCACAATTTAACAATTTTTTCCTAAATAACAAACCAAGTCCGTGAGCTCTGAAATCTAGGCCGCAAATTCCGCGCACGAGTTTTTCAAATTGAACTCAATTTTTGTTTTCTAAAATTATGGCCCTTTGAAAAGAAAAAAAGTTTTAAAATCAGTTCAAATAATTAATAGTAAGAGTATTTTAAAATGATCGTTACATGTGTATGAAATATTAATATCAACTTATGAAACAATTTCGTGATCACTGGTACTACCCTAAGCTTACATGAATCTGCTCTTGAGAATTTGAACACTTATAGCCAATTATTAAAGAATTTCATTTTTCTTTTGATATAACTTTTTCATGAATAAATTTATCATCAAATATAAAGGATACTATTACTAGTTTGAACACTTATAGCCAATTATTAAAGAATTTCATTTTTCTTTTGATATAACTTTTTCATGAATAAATTTATCATCAAATATAAAGGATACTATTACTAGTTTTTCATAACTTTTTCTATGCACAAGATTAGCCTCTCTTTCCGAACAATGAACAAGATTGATCTTTTAGCCTGCCCAGTTGTCTCAAGCTAAATGCTTACCCTGCCATCATTAGAAAAATGAGAAAAAAATTGTAATTTCTCTGGTTGGGTAAAGTAAAAAGCAGTAAAAAGCCTCTGACCCACTTGATGAGTTTCAAATAAGAGAAAGTGAAGTGTAAAATAATTGACCTTTTAAGATTATCATAAGAAAAATTCATAAAAAATAAGTAATAAGTAAGGATACTTTTGTAATTGTGATATTTTTACATTATAATTTAATTTCTTTCTTTTTTTACTTCTTTTTAAACGAGTGAACAATATTAATTTTTACTCTATTTTTTTTCTTTTTTTTTCTTTTCTCACACTTATCTAGTTTAGTAACTCAAAATGAATTTGATGGCAATGTAACACTAGAATCATAATTCTTAATCATTTTATCCAATATGTCAATTAATTTAGGCGATTTATTTTAAATTTTTGTGATTTTAATCATTTTAGTTTTCAACTTTACTTTCCTTAATTTTAAAAAAAGTTATGATTGTAGTCTTTTCCTTTTTAAAATTTGTCACTTCAGTAAACAAAAGTAATTCAAGGTGGGATTAAAAATAGAATGACTAGAATTGTAAGAAATATAGAGGGACTAAAATAGTGAATTTTACTAATAGGAAAACTAAAATTTTGAATTTTAAAAAATAGTACGTAGGACCGTTTTTCTATCTTCGATCCTAATAATTAATTTAATTTCTAAGGCATAGCCTAAAAAATTTTTACAGTATTATTTAAATAAATTTAAGAATAAAATAGAAAATAAAAATTTTAATAAAATTCAACTTCAAACGTCACTAAGTTAAAATTTTATTGTAGTTCGAGTTTCACTTGAAATAAAAAAAATATTATAGCATCGACCGAAGAAAAAAAGTGAAATAATTGGCTATAAATTGCTACGTGGCTGAAGGTACTAAGGAAGTGCAAAACTGGTAACAATATTCGTACAATACATATAATATTCTATGAGCTTATATGCACAGTAAGTAAACGTAATTTTTTTTTATTTACAGTGAATTTGTTGAATTTATCAATTATTTGAATTATTTTAAAAATCATATAAATAAATAATTATGATTAAATGTGAAGTACAAAGTTTCAAGAAATCTAAAAATATATTATCAACTCTCTTACTCAGGAAAAAAGTGCAATAAAAGTACCTATAAATTACTTTGTAAATGACAAAACTAGTTGAAAAACACACCGAAAGCTAAAAAGCTAACTAAAAGTTGAAATTTGAAAAAATAGTTGTAAATAGTTGATAAAATTAACTGAAAATTATAAAATAACAAATAAGGATATAATTAATTATTAGATCAACAATAAGTTATTTAAAATAATTATAATATATTTTAATAATATAAATTAATTATATATTTTAATTATAAATTATTATAATTATATTTAAATTATAAATTTCTATAATAATATATTTAAATTATAAATTTATGTAATTATATATTTAAATAATAAATTACTATAATTACTATTTAAATTATAATTTCGATAATTACAAATATAAATTTTAAATTACATATTTAAATTATAAGTTTCTATAATTATATATTTATATTATAAATTATTATAATTACATTAAGGAAGGAGAGAGAAATGAATGAGAGAAGTTGTATAATATGATGAGAAAGAATTAATGAAAGACAATATATTAATTAATGAAGAATAAACATGTAAAAATAAAACTAGCTACTAGCTGAAAATATATCTTTTGAAAAAACTATTTGGAGTAGCTTGTTTTCTTTAAAAAAATAGTAGTTCATAAAAAAAACTACTAGATTTTTACTATCCAAATAAAGTTAAAATCGTTTCAACTAATCATTTCAGAACTTTCATAGAAATAACAAATCAAAACAGACTCAACCAGTAAAAAACTCGTAACAAATCAGCAATGCAAAAGTAATTAACAATAATGGCTTATGCTAGGCTTGCTCCTTTGGCTCTCTTCCTCCTTGCCATATGTAGCTTTTCAATTTTTCTTTTTAAATTTCTATTTAATATTTAGTTTTCTGCCAAATAAATTCTTATATGTTTTTTAAAAAATAACTATATATAAAAATGGGAATATAGGATTTGCACTTAATCCGGACGACAAGATAGTGAAACAATACACCACAAATATCCGAATAACAACATAATCTCTTCCTCCTTTGGATTCTTAATTACTTAGAACACTTTTTTCAGTTTCCAGGTATTAAAGAACTTTTATAAATCAGAGTTGGTAGCTTTTCAAAAAAAAAAAAAAAAAATCAGAGTTGGTAATATTAGGAAACTTCAAAATCAAATCAACTTGAAAATCAAGAATCGAATTCCAAAACTACAAAAAATTAATTTAGTTTAGAGTGATTTGTTTTTTGTAATTTCCAAATTATGCGGTTTGGTTGAGTTTGATATATTGAAACTATACCAAACCAAACCTAATAAAAAAGTTCATCCTTAGTTATTTTAGCAAGTATATATATAGGAAGACATACAATTATGCATTATTCTCTAAATTTCTATTATATTAACTTAATCTATTATTAATTTTTAATTGTATTTATTAGTTGATAAATAAATATTTTAAAAAAATTATTGAATTTCATTTCATTTAATACAATTTGATAATAATTTTTAAAATATAATGTTTACATAAATTGATTATTTATACTTTAATTGTATAGACAGTACATTTTTCTCATTTAATTTCTATTACATTGTTTTATATGCTTTTTGTTTTTCTTATAAGCAATTTTATATGCTTTTGTGACTTTCTGCCAATATCCATCATCTTTATTTCTAACATTTGTTCAATATTATTAGGACTGTGAGACTGAAATCATGACACATGTAAGATAGTCAAATATCCCAATAGTTATATATGGGTATGTATATTGAGTCTTAGACATATGGCACAATGCTGATTAACATGAGCATATTCTTTCATTTTTTTTTTCTCTTTATGTTTGACCATTCTGATAAAATTTCTGGGTTTGTTTCACGATGACTTTTTCTTTTTCATGTTTTTTTTGTAAATAATGGACTTTTTCTTGTTACTAATAATCTTGACCTTGTTAGTGACTACGCCTTAGCTGTTTTATACCAAATGTCAATGAATTAAGCGTCTTGTTAAAAAAGTATCGAGTTCTGAAGTAAATGATAGAGATGCTCCTCAATTACTGCTATCTCTTGCCAAACAGGCCTTGATTGATTTTGTTTTATTTTTTTAGTTTTTAAAAGAATTTTAAAAAAATATTTTCTAAAAAATAAATAAAACTCTTGTTTGATAAATATTATTTAAAAACTCTTTTAAAGATGTAAAAAAAAATAAATTCTTCATATTTATGAAAATGTTATTAATAAAAAACAAAAAATAACATGTTCTTATTGTATTTTAAATTTTTAAAATAAAAATAAAAAACTGAAAAAAAAACGACATGCAATTATTTTTATTTTTTAGTTTTTAAAAACTAGAAAACCAGAACTATTTCCAAAAACTATTTAAAAAAAACTATAACCAAATGAATTTTTTAGTTTTTAAATACTAAAATCCTAAAAATAATTTTATAACCCAGTTACTGAACAAATATTAACTTCATTTCAACATACTATATTGGTGTACTAATTTTGTGGTTATGTAATAAACCAATTTTCTGTGGTGGCTTGGTTAGGTTTGGCGGAGTAAGTAATTTTGTCTTCTATACAATACATTCCTCTTGAGGTGTGGATGAAACACACAACACAACAGTGTTGTTATGCTTATCTCTTTGTGAAGGGAGAAAGTTATACACATTTTAGTGTAAGTATAAATTGGATTTTTTTGGGTTCTTCTTTTGGTAGTTAATGCACTATGACATCCTGAAGAAAGATCTTATTCGAATAGAGCGTGACCAAATCTCACCAGCCAACTACATGCCTTCTAAATTTCATTTCTCACCATCTTCATTATAATCTTAATCTTAGCTAACATCTGAAATTGTAATAGCAACCCAAGAAACCATCACTTCTTTTTATTATTATAATCTGACTCTGCATGAAATCTAACCCATCACATGCACATGCCTAAATCTTATACAGGCATACATGTAACACGTTACTCTTATACACATTAAATCACAGTTACATATTTAATTAAAATAAAAAATTAAATTATTACTCTATATACATATTTATGGATATAAATGCATTGTCCTTCATAATTTTATATTTTATTAAAATATTCTTATTTAATATTTAAATTTTTAATTATATGCCATGATTAGTGAATAGTCCTTACGACTACAATATTGAAAGAAGTGGAATCAATGAATTATTTAATTATTTAAAAATAATATTTTAAAAATATTTTCATAAACAAATATTCCCTCTTGTACATTTTATAAAATATTATTTTAAAATTAAATGTTAATATTTTTATAAGGTATTTTACAAATAATATATATTAAGAGAAAATAAAATTTAGTATATTAATAATTTTTTTTAAATAATTGAATAATTCACTAATTTCATGTTTCTCAATATTTTAATCAGAAATATTCTCTATTAGCGATATATACATTATAAATTTAAATATTAAATAAGAATATTTTAATAAAATATAATATTTAAGTTTTATTAAATATTTTTAATTTATATAAAATATCATTAAATATATAAAAAAAACAAAGAAAGTGTTTGTAATTAGATTAAATGTATATTTAGATGAACGTTAATAAAATTGATTTTAATTTAAATTTATTTTTTAAAATTGATTTTGGTATGATGTAATTTATATTAAAATATTTTTACTATAAATATAAATAAATTTAATATTAAAGCTATGAATCTAATGTAAAAATTATTTTATATTATTTCAATTCATAATCCACCTTATTATAATTCTAAATTTTTTTTTCTACCAAACTAATCGAACTAATTATGAAATGCAAAAGGATTTGCATCAATTTGTTTGGAAGAAAAAACTCAACCGTTAATGGTTGATCATCAAAGTTTGAGGTAAAATCATTTTGAAAAAAAATTCGTATGGCTGCCTGATGAAGAAAACAATTCTTAAGCAAAAACCAGAACAACTTAATTTTTTATTTGGTTCTTTTATTAGTGAACATAAATCCAGAAAAATATGCTGTTATGGAGAGTCCAAGTCTTGATGATTTTGAATCGGGTAACGTATAACGACAATTTTAATAAAGATGATTTTACCTAAAACTTTGATGATCAACCAAAAGCTGTGTTGAGTCTTTTCTCAAAATTAAACAAATATCCATCACTTATATTGATGATGGCCAAAGATAGGGTTTGGAACCCACAAAGTTTTGCATTGGTAGTGTGTTTTTTTCATCTGCAGAGCAAACTCCATATCTGACAAGTTATAATAATCTAACTTTTTGCTTAATTCACAATATATTTCCTCTATTAGAAAATTGCGTCGTTGTAGGTTATTTTATACCGAGTAAGACAAAAAATTTAATAAATAAAAATAATAATTTAATAAAATTAACCTTAATATTAATACTATATTAAAAATAAAATAAATTATTAAGAATATTATAAAAATACATTTAATATTATATCAAAAATTAAATTTTATTGGATAATTTTTTTTCCAGGTGTAAAATGCATTTTTGACAAATGGAGTATGTTTTTTCTTCCTAGGTGACCATCTTTGTTAGAGAATTTCTTTTTTAAAGCATTTCCAAGGGTAAATTAAGGTTTTTTGATCTTATCCAACTTTTTTGTGGACTTTACAATGTCACGTTATATGATCTTGGAACACTTTTAGTGAATCCTGCACTGCTGCGTCATTACATTTAATAATTATTTTCAGTTATTGTAAAATAAGTTAAATTAAATAATTATATTAATTAAATTAAATAATATGTTATTTAAGTTAAATAAGTTATATAAATAATTATACAGTTTAAATAATTTTAATTAAATAATTATAGAAATTAAATTATATAGTTTAATTATAAAACAAATTACAGAGAACTAATCTCCACATGGATATCACTCTCATTTATTCTAATGGATATTCTTGGTAAAAACTGATTTTGACTTCTCCAAGATCAACCCTAGGAGCTCAAACATAAATGATTATAATTAATAAGGTCCCTTTAAAATAAAATTATATATTAAATTTGACGAATAGTCACTAACTTTTATTTTAATACTCGAACTATTCTTCTAGAATCAAATAATCTACATTCATCTTTGAAAAATAATGTATTGTTTATTTTTTCCATGAAAAATGATTTTATCTTGTCAAGATTTTTTATTTTAGTCTTTGTTCTAAGAAAAAATAGTCTTAGTCTCTATTATCAAGCATCAATATTAATTAAGTGACTTTGGATAATTATATTTTTATTTTTTCATATTTTCAAAACTAATTTGAGATCAACTAAGATTAATTATAAGTGATTAAAAATATAATTTGTTTTAAAATTAAATATTAGACTATTTCACATCACACTCTTTAATGTCACCATAGGTCATCAAACGGTTAAAATCATTGTTATATCTCAATTAACATTATTTATATTAAAAGCAACGAATAAAGATAAATACAAATATCATTAAAGAATCAAAATAAAAAAAATTATTTTCAGAAACCAAAGGATTATTTAAGCTTTATCCTTAATAGTTTTCATTTTATTTTTCTATTCACCCAAAAACTCTAATTTTAACATAAAAAATTATTAGTTTTTCTTTTTGTTTTACAGCAAAAACATATTATATTTTTTAATAATTAAAGAATATTGGTCACACTTAGTTAACATTAATTAGGAAATCAATAAAAACATAATTTTTGTTGAAAATCATGCTAATAAAGACGTATTGAGAATTATATACTATGGAGATTATTAATCACTTTTAGCAAAATACTTTTATTTTTTCTTAATTGAGAATACTTTTTATTATTTCCTCAGTAAACGAGTTGAACACCTATATCTGCCTACCCTTTCCTTGCTGCTTCACTAAGGATAGAATCAAAATACCCCAAAAAACACCAGCACCCCCACCCCTTTCTGCCCTACATGAATCCACTTCTACCTAGAGTTCCTCTTCCTACAATATTACAGAGCACATAAATATTATAATCATCTTCTCCTCCTTTCCCATCCTCTTTCTTGCTACCCCCATAAAAGAAGAGCCCTCAAATTCTTCTTAACATGCAAATTTTTCCTTATCCCACAACACCAGCAACACCCAAACTCCCCACAGATGCCTTGAACTACAACTCAACCTCTTCACCATCCCAAAAATATCTACACAACATTTCATCAATTCTTTCCATTTTTGTTTCTTGTAAATATAACAACCATGACTTCTAGACACTAATCAACTTCCAAATTTCCCACTTCTTTACTTGCCTACCCAACCCCCTGATATTCCATAATATTATCTATATAGCACCATATTATTGCCTCCACCTCTTTTTCTGCCATATCCCTTTTCTCCATATCCCATAATCGTTCCATTGTCCACTCTCCATTTACACTTGTAAACCCTACCTTTTCACCTAATTTCTACATTTCCTTAGCTCTGGCTCTGCACCTTTTAACGAACTGGGGTCCTCCCTCTCCTTGGATCATATGCTTCGCTTCCAACTTCTTCTAGCCCCTTTCGCTACCTTTTGTAGCACCTTAATGAAGCTCACCCACTGAGCCCATAAGCACTTGCACCAGAACCTCCTCTCCTCCAAGAACCACAAATGTGTCTTGCATAACAGACACCCTCTTGCCATGATCTTTTGTATACTTAGACCCTTCCATATGTCCACCCACCACATTGTCCTTCACTCCATCTGCTTACCCTTTCCTAATGCATCTCCTTGCTGCGCACCAAAACTCTCATATTGGGGAGCCACCTCTGAGCGATCAACATTATGTATGCACGAAGCATCACATGGCAGTTTACCATCCTCTAAATGACACATTTGCTGAAATATAATGCTGGATGATAAGAAAAATAAACTACAACATTCATTAAACTGAGATAAAAAGATTAGAGTCTTTAATAAAGCTGGAATTTCTTCGTTCATTGCCTTCCAGGAAGATAGGCTATTCAAGGGAAGAGAAATAACCCTAATGGGCCTAATAGAGAGTTTAGCGAAACGCAGCAATAACAAAACTAAAAAATAAACAGTAAAATAATACATCAACACTTTATATGATATTACAAACCTATAAAAAAAAAGAAAAATAAGAATATATATAAGTACAGATGAGAGAAATAAAAAAAAAAAAGAAATATTGATAAGGTGTATAAAATAAAAAGATGTATATGTATCATTATCTGTTAACATAATGCCCCTGAGGATGATAAGCATAAGAACCCACATCATCTATATCTTGCTCAAACTATTTCCAGCTCTCCACCTCTTCACTTCGTGCATCATGTCCGTTGCATAACGGAACCAGCTCTGATTTCTCATGGCTAACATTAACTCCTCCATTTGACACTGCCTTGAACGAATACACCTGACCTGCATCACCGTGGCTTCCATCGCGTAACGTAACACCTCTTGGGCTAAATATAATCATTAGACCTAGCCTTACACTTGTTATCAACTGCATTCTTCACGGGAACAAAATTCTCAACTGTAACCACTTGTGCAATCTCTTCCTGATTCTTAGTAATAAATGCAATGTTCTTCGCATAATTCTCAACTCGTGTTTATTAGCTACATCCGAAGGCTTCTACTTTGCTAAATGGCAAAAGTATTTATCTATAAGAGACTTTGACTATGAGAATAATTCATCCAAATCCACTTTGCTAACACCATATCTCCTCCTAGGGCACCACCTTCATAGACAACATACCTCCCAAGCCCAGTCTCTCCTTCAACACATCGACCAACTCCGGAGATGACACTTGCCCTACGTAGCAACCCTTCATCTTTTCCGTGACCTCTTTGGCTACATAAAACTTCAAACCGCTCCAACCAACACCATCGTTGACATTAACTCCACCATTGATTTCCTTCTTCACCCATCGTGCCTTTTTAGAAGCATCCACCTTTGACCCCTATTTCCCTGCTTTCGAAACATCACTATTCCTTCCCCACTCCACTTAATACGACGTCCTCCTCACAGGAACCTTCTGCCATTGACCCTCAATTTAAAGGTGCCAATCCAAATGGAATTCAACCTTCTCTCTAGTTGAAATATATGCTTTACCAATTTGAAAACAAAACCGAATCTTTGACCCAGTTTGTTTTTCTTTATCGGTATGAACACATCAGACATAGGCCTCCTATCTTAAGAAAACTTCCCACATAGCACGTTCACCCTACATCTCTGGGAAATTTCTGAAAAAGAAAATTGGTTGCTCAGCTTGTTTCTTAACTTCGTCGTTGCTTCTTGATCCACTTGCTCTCTTCTTCCTCGGCCGAACTATCATCCAAGAGTCCTACCTATGTATCTCTCCCTCTCTCTCATGTTGATAGGTTGATTAAAAATGAATAAATGTTAAGTGTAATAATAACAAATTAAGGGATTGATGTAATAATCAGGTATGAACGTTAAAAAACAATGAGCCTATCCAAAACTGCTTATTTTGTTACTGGATTTATCATGCACAACAAATGAAGGGTTGAAGTCGTTAATTGTGGGGTTAAAATTTTTTATCCACAATATCTGAACCAACTCACTGTAATATGTAATTTAAATTGGAATTTTTCGTCTTTTTAAATAAAAGAAAGTTATAAATATTGATAAATATTTTATTGAAATATATTTTATTTGATGAAAATGATATTTATGTTTTGGTTCAATTAAATTAGTATAAACCTCAAGCTATAGCGCTTGTAAAATTATCAATTGTTCCCACAGATTTGCAAAGTTTAGTATTTTATGTGGTTTTGACAACTGTAAAAAGTTAGAAACATGACTGTTTTTAAAATTTAGGTTCGAGATATATCTCAACTCTTTTAGATGTCTAGTATGGCTCATGGAAATAGAGTTGATCAGCTAGCTTTACTAGTCATTCTCTAGTAGAATTAGTTATGAATTCGTCTTATGTATTGAATGATTGCTATTGATTATTGTTACACTTGTTGATTTTGTGTGTGACAAGTATTTCTTACGCTACTCTACACTTTTTTCATAAAATCTTTTAGATTATAAACAAAATTATTAATTGTTCGAATAAAAAAATTCACAATCATAACTATAAAGTTTCATTTTAAAATAAGTTATTTATGATTTAGAATCAAAATAAAAAATAGAGTTATTATTTCATATTTAACAATTATCACCATAAATAATCTGAAAATACTCATTTTATTTAAAGTAGTGGATAGTTGATGCACATAACTATACAACAGATGAATCACGTATGCCATTATTTTTTCATTAGGCATATCAACTACTTGCAATGCTTTTAATTATTGTGGTCTTAGCCAATAATTCATTCAGTGCTTGAGAATTAGAATCATAACACCAACCATAACTCATATCAGAATTAGGATGACGAGCACAAAAGTTGCCTTGTCTTTTCTTCAAACATTCCTCGTGAGATCGACATATGTTTGGATGTTCCTCTATCATCTTCTCAACAAATGCTAGTTTCTTATGTATGCACACATCCGTTAGCCCGAAAGTCGGGAGACAATGACAATCCGACCCGCATGACCAGGGTGAGAAGATAGTACAAACAATACCGGAACAAGAACCAGCTTGTACCTCCTTCAAAGAAAGAAACACTAAAAATGATATGTTAAAGTTAGAAGAGAAACAACACAAATATTTTCTAATAGAAAAAAAGAATTTAAGGTAGTGCTATGAAGATTCTGTGTACTATGAATTTGTTAATTTTATTAATTGATACTTTAAATGTTATATAAATAAAAAATTGTGATAAAATAGTAATGTAAAACTTTTATTTATAACATATGTATAAATATATTAAACTTTTTCTAATTCTCTGTTATTCTAAAACATAACATAAGAAATCAAAGAAATATAAAAATGAAGGGAATGCTACGAACCAGAAGAGACAAACATGAAGAGAGCCAAAGGAGCAAGCTTAGCAGAAGCCATTGATTGATTTAGCAGGTCAATAGGAGCAATCGAAGGTGTATGTGTTAGTTCTTCTTGCGTGTAGCAATTTATAGGCACTTTCCATTGGATATTTTTTCTTCAATAAGAGATGTGATAAAAATTATTGCTTTACGGACGGTGGCTGAGATGGTACCAAGTTTGTCACCACGTTTAGAACCATACAACGTTGGAGAATTTATACTGAAAATTTAACATCTTAAAAATTAGAAGCAAAATTATGCAATTTAAAAATAAAAGACACAACGTTAAAATTAAAAAATTTGGTGACACAAAATAGAATTAAGTGCATTCTCTTATATAATTGTACAACTGATTTTGACTGAAAGAGAATAGTAATCTATGACTATGCAGAATAAGGTTTGTCTTCACGTGTCAGTGTTTCACCTGAAACTCGTATTAACATAAAAAGTAATAAAATCTGGAATGTAATGACTCTTAGTTTTTATTCTACACGATGACAGAGTGCTAATAAAATAAGGGCATCTGACGATTTTTTTTAGTGTTTTTATTCTAAACCAGTATAGAATAAAAAGTAAAATATGCTGTAAGTTTGAAAAAAATTTTAATGTATTAAAAACGCTTTCATTTTCTTATTAGTTAAAATGTGTGACAGATATAGCTACATGGGATTAGACCTTAATCCACACACAACCATTTCGTCTTCTTCAGTAACAAGTCATCAGAATTATTTTTCATTTCATTACCTAATTTTCCGAAGTTTGTACCCTAACAGTAGTCTCTATTTCTTCTTGTTACGGAAGAAGTTGGAAGGCTAAACCGGAAACCAGGACTGTTAGAAATAATAATTAGAAATAAACTGTGAGTTGAAGAGTCATACGTTAAATGATTAAAAGAAATTTATTCTGTATAATTGCTCTTAATTAAGACATTACGTCATTATTTGTTTTTATGTTATGTTATTATGTAATGATCGATTACTCTATTATATATTATAAATGAGTATCAAGTCATGTAATCTGTGTCAGTAGATGAGAATCTCCTTATTTCTCTTATTCATCTGTTTATATTTTCTAACAAACTGGCATCAGAGCTACGGTTTTGAAAAGTGAAAAAAAAAACAGAGTGAGACACCTAGTGAGGTAAGAGTGAAACACTTGGTGAGTTGAGAGATGAAAAACAATAATGCCTTGAATTTGTTTCAATTTCCTCGCCTAACCAATGGAAATTATGATAATTGGTGTCGTTGGATGAAAGTCTTACTAGGTTCCCAAGATGCTTGGGATATTGTGGAGAAAGGTTATATCCAACCTGAAAATGAGGATACTCTACAACTCAATGAGAGAGAAATTTTGATGAGATGAAGAAGAAGGATCAACAAACACTTACTTTCATCTATCAAGGCTTAGACGAAGCTATGTTTGAAATGGTGTCAAATGCAGTCACCTCTAAGGAAGCTTGAGAGATTTTGAGAACTTTCCTTGAAGGTGTTGACAAGGTGAAGAAGGTGCGCCTATAAACTCTTCGTGGAGAGTTTAAATCTTGCATATGAAGGAGTCCGAGTCAATTTCGGATTTTGGAATAGGGTGATGACGGTTGTGAATCAAATGAGATGTTATGAAGAGAAGATGGAAGATGTTCGTGTTGTAGAAAAATTCCTTTGTTCTTTAACTGCAAAATATGATTTTGTGGTTTGTGCAATTGAAGAATCAAAACATTTGGAATCAATGACTGTGGACCAATTATTGGTTTCTCTTCAAGCATATGAAGAAAGGTTCAAAAGAAGACATGATGAGCCTTTAAAGCAAGTCCTAAAAGCCAAAGTTTCTTTAAAAAAAAATGGAGAAAAAATTCAAAAAGGACATAGTCATGGAAGAGGACATGGACGTGGACATAGCCATGGAAAAAGGAAAGGAAGAAGAGATCATGACCATTTTGATAACAATGAAAGAAGTTAGCAACAAACCAGAGGTCATGGAAGAAGAGGAGGAAGAGGTAGAGGCAATCATGGAAGAATAAATGAAAGGAGGTATGATAAATCACATGTTGAATGTTACAATTGCCATAAATATGGTCATTTTTCTTGGGAATGTAGAAACAATGTAGAGAAAGGGCCAATCGTGTTGATGATAAAGATGAAGGTGAAGAGCCAACATTATTGCTAGCACTTAACAATGAAGAAGGTGATGATAATTGTTTGTGGTATCTTGACAATGGAGCAAGCAATCACATGTGTGACTATAAAGAAAAATTTGTGGAGCTTGAAGAGAAAGTGAAGGGAAATGTTTCCTTTGGTGATTCTTCTAAGGTACAAATCCAAGGGAAAGATACTATTTTAATTTCCTTAAAAGATGGTGCTCACAAATTAATCAAGAATGTTTATTATGTTCCTAAACTAAAAAGTAATATTTTGAGTTTGGGACAACTTGTTGAGAAGGGATATGAAGTTATCATGAAAGGTAATTGTTTATGGCTTAAAGACCAAAATTCTAATTTAATTGCTAAGGTTTTTATGTAAAGAAATAGAATGTTTACTTTGAACATAAAGACCGATGAAGCAAAATGCTTGAAGACTAGCATAAAAGATGTAGCATGGTGTTGGCATATGAGGTTTGGTCACTTGAATTTTGGAGCACTCAAGAACTTAGGAGATGAGAAGATGGTGAAAGGGATGCCTTAAATCAATCATCCTAGTCAGTTATGTGAAACATGTCTCCTTGGAAAACATGCAAGAAGAAGTTTTCCTAAAGAAGTTGAATCAAGAGCAAAGGAGCCTCTCCAACTTGTACACATTGACGTGTGTGGTCCAATTGATCCTCCTTCCTTTGGTAAAAATAAATATTTTTTGCTCTTTATAGAAGATTTTAGTAAGAAGACTTAGGTGTATTTTTTGAAACAAAAACCTAAGGCATTTGTAATGTTTAAAAATTTAAAAGCCCTTATTGAGAAGGAAAGTGGCTATGTAATCAAAGCTCTAAGATCCGATAGAGGTGGCGAATTCACATCAAAAGAATTTAATGAGTTTTGTAAAGATAATGGGATTCATTGTCCTTTAACAGTTCCTAGAACTCCACAACAAAATGGGGTGGTAGAGAGAAAAAATAAAACAATTTTGAATATGGCTAGATGTATGTTTAAAGCTAAGTCTATGCCCAAGGAATTTTGGACCGAAGCTGTTTCTTGTGCAGTTTATTTGTCCAACCGTTCTCCTACAAAGAATGTCAAATGTCAAACACCTCAAGAAGGATGGAGTGGAGTGAAGCCAAAAGTTGATCATCTTAAAGTATTTGGGAGTATTGCATTTGCTCATGTACCCGACCAAGGAAGAACCAAACTTGATGATAGAAGTGTGAAACATGTGTTCATTGGCTATGATGCAAATTCAAAGGGCTACAAATTGTACAATCCAAACAATGAGAAGATTATTGTAAGTAAAGATGTAGAATTTGATGAAGAAGAGACATGGAATTGGGAGAAAGAAGAAAAAACTTATGATTTATTTCCCTATTTTGAAGAAATTGATCAAGAAGATGTACCACAAAATGAGTTTTCTACTCCACCTCTTTCACCGACTACTTCAATTCATGAAGCCTCATCTTCTGAAGGGAACTCAAGTGAAAGGCTAAGAAAAATAAGAAGTCTTGAAGAGATTTATGATGAAACTGAAATTATAAATGATTTCTTTTGTCTCTTTGTCGACAGTGAACCTCTAACCTTTGATGAAGCAATGGAAGATAAAAGGTGGAGACAAGCAATGGAGGAAGAAATTAATGCTATAAAGAAGAATGATACTTGGGAATTGTCAAAACTTCCTAAGGTCATAAAGAAATTGGAGTTAAGTGGGTGTTCAAAATAAAGAAGAATGCAAAAGGAGAGGTGGAAAGATGCAAAGCAAGATTAGTTGTGAAAAGGTATAAACAACAACATGGAGTTAATTATAATGAATTGTATGCACCAGTTGCTCGTATGGAGACAATTCTTCTTCTTATCTCTTTAGCAGCTCAAATGGAGTGGAAAATTTTTCAACTTGATGTTAAGTCGGCTTTTCTAAATGGTTATCTTGAGGAGGATGTCTATGTTGAGCAACCAATGGGTTTTGTTATCAAAGATGAAGAGAAATAAATTTTTAAATTGAAGAAGGCATTGTATGGTTTAAAGCAAGCACCAAGGGTGTGGAATAGCCGCATTGACAAGTACTTTCAAGACAATCGATTTTCCCATTGTCAACATGAGTATGCTTTATATGTTAAAAATTTTGAAAATGGTGATATTCTCTTTGTTTGTCTTTATGTGGATGATTTAATATTTATTGGCAATAACCCAAATTTATTTGAAGATTTCAAGAAGAAAATGTCTTGTGAATTTGAGATGACAAATATGGCACTTATGTCTTATTACTTGGGATTAGAAGTGAAGCAAATGGAGAATGAAATTTTTGTTTCTCAAGAAAGCTATGCAAAAAAGGTGTTGGAGAAATTCAAAATGCTTGATTGCAACCAGGTGAACACTCCCATGGAAGGAAAATTAAAATTGTCAAAGTTTGATGGTGGAGAGAGGGAAGATTCTACTATGTTCAAGAGTCTTGTGGAAAGCTTGAGGTATTTAACATGTATAAGGCCGAAAAAATTGTTTATGCGGTTGGAGTTGTATGTTCAAGAGTCATATGAAGGTTGCAAGAAGGATTCTTCATTATTTAAAAGGTACAATTGACTATGGCTTGTTGTATTCACCTACTAATGAGTTCAACCTTATGGGATTTTGTGATAGTGATTTCATGGGAGATGTTGATGATAGAAAAAGCACTACTAATTTTGTGTTTTTTATGGGTGATTGTGCTTTTACTTAGAATTCTAAAAAACAAGCCATTGTTACATTGTCTACTTGTGAGGCCAAGTATGTGGCAGCAACCTCTTACACATGTCATGTTATTTGGTTAAGAAGATTGTTGAAAGAGCTCAATATGAATAAAGGATAAAGTACAAAGATTTATGTTGATAATAAATCTGTCTTAGAACTTGCAAAGAATCCTATGTTTCATGAGCGGGGCAAGCACATAGACACAAAGTATCATTTCATTACAGAATGTATTGCCAAGAAGGCAGTGAGAATAGTTTATGTGAAGACACAAGATCAAGTTGCAGATATTTTTACCAAGTCACTTAAGTCAGAATATTTTAGTAGATTGAGAGCAAGACTTGAAGTGCAGAAAAATTTTTAGGAGTTTTCTAATTAAGGGAGAATGTTAGAAATAATAATTAGAAATAAACTGTGAGTTGAAGAGTCATACGTTAAATGGTTAAAAGAAATTTATTCTGTATAATTACTCTTAATTAAGACGTTATGTCATTATTTGTTTTTATGTTATGTTATTATGTAATGGTTGATTACTCTGTTATAAATGAGTATCAAGTCATGTAATCTGTGTTAGTAAATGTAATCTGTGTCAGTAAATGAGAATCTCCCTATTTCTCTTATTCATCCATTTTTATTTTCTAACAAGGACTCTATCTTGGTTTAGAATAAAAACACTAAAAAATCATCACATTGGCATTATTTTAGAAAAATGATATATGTATACTTCATGTGCTATTACACACCTAGTGAGAAGAAGAAAAAAGATAAAGATATATAAGTATAATAAGATTTATGATCTTACAGGATAAAAAAGATAAAAAAAAATAAAATATGTTGATAAGATTTATAAATTCGAGAAGTATACATGAATATTTTAAAAGCACTTTATCCTTATGTGGAGTGAAAACAAGAATCATCACATGCAAGCATGAATAATTTTTATTGTAGTACGAGTTTCAGTGAAACATGGATCAGAAACCTTATCTGCTTGTTTAACGATCGTTGTTCAGTCAATCAGTGGAACAATTATTGAATTTGTGTCGAATAATTAATAAATTAACCTTGACTATTAAAGTAAAAATTATTAATGGTCATATAATAATAATTTACTAAGATAATTAATTATAATTTTTGGTTTTTAAATTTAATTTAATTAATTATAAATATTTTTATATTATACAAATTATTTTTAAATTATAACATTTGGACGTATAATGTCGTTAAATTCTGGTATAATTACAGCATACGTAAGTTATTCATTTTTCACAGAACACACAGTGTCAAATTCACTAACAGGTAAATATAAATTCAACAACTTTAATATATTTAGTCACCTATACATGTTCTCATCTCTAATTTAGAGTAAATTGTAGATGTTTGGTTTTGTTAGGTTTAGCACTATTCCGTTTTTCATACACCATACACAAATTCTTTTTAATTTTTTAATATATCAATGGAGTTTCTGTAGTTTCTTATTATTATTCATATTTTTGTTGTTATTATTATCATAATTCCAAATGACTCTGATATATGATTTTTCCTTTTTTAGGGATGCTATCGATGAAGAAGGTTGAAGCACAATCATGTGCGGATCGTAGGTGTACTGAATAAGAAATTATACCATGCGGCTCGACAAGGTGTCGTTGTATCCCCGTAGTCTTTAGAATGGGCTATTGTTTAGAGTATGGAATTCAATCTTCTAAAAAGATAGTTGAAAATCATCCAAACTTATATTTATCTCATCAGGAATGCATGAAGAAAGGAAGACGTGACTTTTGAATAGGAATGATATTCATGGCTTCTTCTTTTAGTATAATTGACATATTTTTTTACAGTATGCAGCACATTTGACAATTATCAATTGTCTGACCTATTTTTCTACGGTCTCTACAAGTGGGAGGAGAAGGAAGATGAGGTTGTATCATCTATGTTTGTGCTTTTATTAGGGTCTCTATTTGCTTTGATAGGGCGTCAAACTTTTGATCTATCCCTAAGCTTATCACTTCAACCACTGCATGATGCACTCCAACTGATCTTTTAGAATTCTTCTATCAGTCATTTGGTGGTAAGCTGATGAGGCTAGGTTTGTGATTATTTCTTGAGCTTCAGTTGGAAATTTTTCATTATGATCCCTCCATTGACAACATTGATACATGCTCTTTTTGAATATGGCAACCCACTATAGAAGATTTGAATTATTCTTGCCAATGGCAACCCATAATGAAGGCAACTTCTCAACATCTTTTGAAATCTATCCCAGACTTCAACAAGAGATTCTTGTTCATACTGGAAAAAATTTGCAATATCTCTCTACAACTGATCATATTTGGTGACAGGGAAATATTTCCTCAAGAATTTATGAGAGAACTCTTCTCAGGTGCAGATGTTGTGCTTTGGTAATGGCCTAGCCAATCCAAAGCTCTCCTATTTAATGAGAATGAGAAAGTTACAAGCCTCACTGTGCCTTGAGTCACCCTAGTGGACAATGTCAGTTATCCTTAAGAAGCGCTTTTGGTGAGAAACCAGGTCTTCTAATGGCAAATTGCTAAACTGTTTATTTTCAATCATCTGTAATAGTATTGATTTTAGTTCAAACATGTTCTGCTCGAAGTCAGGGAGCAGGATGCTAGCTATCCCCACCGTAGGGGTGAAAAAATCTTGTAAGGTTTGTTCAAAAATAGCATTTTCCTCTCCTCTATGGTTGTTCTCATGTGCTGCCATTATTCTCTATTTGACTTTGTTCTTGTGAACAGTTCTTTCGATCTCAGGTTTATACTCTAGGTAAGCCTATGATATCGAGTGTGCATATGCTGTTCACACAAAGAAAGAGATTAAATTGCAATAGCTTGAAAATAAATAAAAATAAAAAGATCAAAATAGAAACACTGAATGAAAAAACAAAACAAAAACAAGGATAAAAAAATATCAGCAAAGGAATAAAGAAAACAAAATAGAAAAATATTGTTCAATTATTTTAAATTAATTTAATCGAGAACAGGACATAATCTTGTTGCTGCCAGCGGCATTGGAAACTTGATGCGCAAAATATAATCGCTTAAAGGCAAACATACCTTACATGGTACTAACAATGGACCTAAGTTTGAATATTGTACCTAAAGGACCAAATCTAACTCTTAATTAATGCAATTAAAAAGGGTAAAAGAATAATTAAACGAAGACATGTTTTAATAAGTGAGTCAAAACAATTTCAAATGTAACAGTATTCTATGTATCCCTATTTTTATGATAATTTTTTTTCTTCATTTAAACTATTATTAATTCCAAGAGAATAATTTATTTTCTTAAATTTTTTTAACATATAATTTCTTCAATTATTTATAAAAAAATCATAAACAAAATCATATTCATATATATTCACAAGTCATATTTACAACATTACATACTTCTACTATATACGTATATATACACGAAAGATTTTATTTATGCGTAAGTCTCCCTTTAATTTTTTTTACTACAATATTTACATGGCTGGTGGAAATATGTTAATAGCGGATTTGTATAGTTAGTAGGCGAAAGATAAAAGGTAACATCTATTGGTCCCTCAATTATTATTGGTCATTCTCGTTCATTATAAAACATCAAAGTAGACATGCCAGTTCCTCTAAATGTAATTAAATTCTCAATTACATTTATGATCCAATTGGTGCTTGGGAAGGTTGCCGAAATAACTGCAGTGAAATGGGTTGGGACATTGGGCGTGTTCATCTTTTAACTTTTCATTTCCATTTTTTTATAAGAGACAAGAAAATAAAGGAGTGAGAACAAATATCATGAAAATAATTTAAATGATAACAATTTAAAAAAAAAAAGAATATATATATATATATATTTGTATCATATTTGTTTATAATTATTTATTCATTTTTTTATTATTTAGAGAAATTTGAATTATTTTTGTAGTGACTAGTCACGATAAATGACTTTCTCTTCCATGGTTTTTTTAAAGAATAAAGGATATTTCACCTTAAATATTTACTCATTTAAATGTCTAAGGTCAAACCTCCAACTATAAATTAATTCAAATCTTTATTTAAGGATTAAATTTTTTTTTATATTTTAATTATATATTTTTTTATATTTATGTATAAGAAAGAAAAAAACATTTCATTTAAAATAAAATGGTTAATTAATAGTTTAAAAATTACTAATTTAATAAACCAAGTAAGATTACGAACACCAAATCAAATAATTATAACTAAAAATAACACTAAGAATAACTAATTTAATAAACCAAATAAGATTACGAATATCAAATCAAATAATTATAATTAAAAGTAACACAAAATAATAAACAAGACCAAGTTAAAGACACCTTACTAAATAAATATTATTAAAAGTAACATAAAATAATAAGTAAAGCATGTTAGTGACACTTCAGTAAATAATGATAGATAAAAGTAACATAAAATAAAAAATAAAAAGAGGTTAGAGACACCTCGGTAAATAACTTTAACTAAAAGTAATATAAAGTAAAGAAGTAATTAAATATAATATTTAAAGAGTGATAAATGTCTCCTCTCCTGCACCTTAATAATTGAAATAATACTAAAGTTTAAATTTTCTTTTCCGAAAAAAAGCACTCACTCTTTGATTTCTTTCGAAGTTCTTTCTCATTCCTTCCGTTGGCAACCCTTATTTATAGGCTTATAAGAGTGAAATGATTTTTTTTTTTTACCATCATTACTTACATTAAATTCATATCCTTCCATATGGATAACTTTCTCTGTGATATGGATAAGTCTTCTTAGACTTATTATATATATATATATATATATATATATATTTTGTATGTTTAGCCACGGTTATGTTTTTATGTAACATTATTTTCATTATGTTTTTAGTTAGTTTTTTTTTATAATCTATTTATTTATTTTATTTATATAATAATATTACGATTTCAATAAAATTGGAATTTTACAATTTATCATCCCTAATATAATTAACCTAAAAATTATTTATGAAAAATAAAAACTTCAACTTTAGTATAAAATTTTATATCATATACTGTATATTTAATAGGTTCTTTTAAAGTATTTATTTGTAGTATTCACTTATACAAATTAATATTAAATTTTTTACATTTAATAATAATAATAAAATATTGTACTAAAAATTTAAAATATGATATTTTTATATTTTAAAATATTTCAACTAAAAACATAGTAATATAATTTGATATTATTTAAATTTATTCAATTTACTAAAAATTTAAAATTATATATTAAACATTTTATTAATAATTTGAGAATATTACGTCAAATTTGGAGTAATAAGTAAAATAATAGAATGCAATGGGTTAAGACCTATTACTAAACAATCCTATTCTTTGTTATTCAATGATTACCGATAAATTACCACGTTGTTGTAATGTGTTTGGTCATCACACAATATTATAATCCTAATTTTTTATCCAATTTGATCATGCAAGATTCGAAATTAAGATCGGTTTTGTTTTTACCCAATTGGAGATTTGCCTGATGAATTGGTCAATTCTATTGAGAGAATAACCTACTTACTTCCCAGATCATTATTCAAACATCAATGACCATGACTATTTAAATAATTAAGATGTAACTGATAAAATAGAGAAATAAATTAATCATTAAATGACATATAATCATGCAAAGTGAGAGGGGGTATTACAAAGAGTTACATCACAACCCTAGAAAAAGAGGTTTAGACAGACATCGGTAATGTACAATCAAACATCTTTTTGATAATATAGTACATAAGAATAGATAAACAAGTATTAATTGCCTCAATCCTAAAGCTTCCTCTTTATTCTTCACCCCTTAGGTCATAGATCTATCTCTTATTCCGAGTCAAAGTGAGTCTTCCTTTTATGTCTTCTTTTCTGGTATTTATAAGAGAGTTTGGAATTTTTTTGCATTTTTTTTCAGGCTTCAGCAGCATGGTTGTGCTACTTCTAAGCACAATTGTGCTTGTATTTTTGTGATCGTAGCACGACAATGTTGCTTCTAAGCATGGTTCTGCTTCTTCTGCTGACTTTTTGGACTGTGTGGACTTAGCATGACTGTGCTAAAATGGAGCATGACTGTGCTGACCTAGATCTTCAATAATTTCTCTAAAAAGGCTTATTTTTTCCCTTTTCCTTCCCATTTCTTAAGCACTTGTCTAAAGTAAGAATAAACACTAAAAAGTGCGTTTTGCCAATAAATATGCAATTCTCTCCTTAAAAACATATATTAATCATGACATAAATACGGGTAAAACTCTATTTCTCCTTGATCACTCTTTTCTTCTTCCTTTTTTACTTCACTAAATTCTTTGCTTTCCATGTTTTCTCTACTTTCAATTTCACAAGTTTTCTTCCCATCTTGTTCTTCTTTATCAATGGCTCAAAAATTTAAATTAACCTTGAAAAGTAATTCCATTTGAAAAAAATGGCCCAACGGGCTCTTCTTTATTCTAATTTGCATCTATCTCTGCCTGAAGTTCAAATTTTAAAACTTGTGTTTCCATTTTTGAAACAATTTTTTTTCTCAGTATCATTTTCAATTGATGGCTTTAGTGTATGTAGTTCTCATTCTAGTTGTTGTTTATGTTTTGGTTTGTCCTGTGTTGTTGGTGAGGGTTATTTGAAACAATGTGAGAGAAGGAAAAAAGAAGGGAGATAAGGTTTAGCTTGGAGAAATTGGATTTTGAAGGTAGTCACAAAGAAACTGGGGTTAGAAAGAACAACAACAAGAAGAATGTCCTTGTGGAAAGGGGAAAAGATTTTCTGGCAGTTAAAAACAGCTGAAAATATCTTTTAATTTAACAAAATAAGTTAAAAATTATGTGAGTGCCACATAATTACCACGTATGATTCAAACAACCTTCCTATTGTATTAATCTTTTGGTGAATATCAAATAATTACATGATTAGTTATTTACTTTAGATTTCTATTTGAAAATATGGTGCTTGATAATATAACTATGCTGTGAATTATGATGAATAGACAGTTCAAAAATATAAATGTTTTTGGTACAAGGAAAGGACAAATAAGGTTTCTAATCTATTTCCCAATTTCCTTCACTATTTTCCAAGTTTCATTGGGTTCTATACACATGTTCAATAGAAAAAACAAGTAACATGTACAACATTGATTAGTAGACCAAGATCAATAGAGAAATATAGTAAACTTAACTAGGTAATAAAAACAATAGTAGTTAATCTAAAATAGTAATTCATCATTGCAATAAGTGCGCCATTTCATATGTGAAGATTTCAGGTCAATGAAGAAAAAGATCAAGATTTTTGTGGAAGAAAGATTCCATCTTGGAAAGGACACAATTTGAACGAAGAAGTTCAACTTATATGATATATTTATATATATATAAACAAGAAAGCTGTTTTCTCTCATAACATTGAGCTTCACACCAATTTTTTTTTCCCTTTTCATTTTAGCCATCACAACTGTTTGTTTGTTGAAGTGTTGCTTCATATTAATTATCAAACTACTTTTGCATAATATTAAGGACAAGAAAACATATTAGTGGCTACAAATGTTTGGGAAAGATAGATAACCATGCATCACATATTAGAATGAGAATGAGAACTCAACACGATAATCCTAACTTAACCATATAAAGTCCCTTATAATATTTTTTTTTTCTTTTTTAAACACTTCACTATAAAATGTGTGGAATTAAAAGAAAAGAGATGTTGGTGAACAAAATAGTGAAAATAGAAGAAACAAAAGGCAAGAGTAGAGTTCATATTAAAGGAAATGTAAGAGATATCCTTGTACATAAAAAACAAAATATCGAAAACGAAAGAAATAGAGGATACAGGGGAAGCGACTTTCTCTGTATCATTAAACTTGACTTGCAATTTGGAAAATCAAGTATTGGCTAATTAAGGTTTACTGCGTCAATGCTAGTTTTGGAAAACAATCAAGTATGGAAAACACAATGAATATCAGAACTTAAAAAAATTAAGAGCACTAAAGAATGAAAGTATAACAGAAAGTGCACTCTTAAATTCTCTTGTCGGTGATGGGGCACTTGGGATCACTAGCCGTCTTCTTGGTGGTTTGAAAAATAAGCTTTCCACCTGCATTTTTGACCGAAAGCAAAGCCATGAAAAGCAATAAATAATGGAAATTAAAAGAAACCTAAGCAACATTGCATTGTCTCAATGACGATGATGGTTTATGCTACAGGGGCTAGGGTTCGTGACGCAAAGACGCATAATGGCTTTGCGGATATTGTTCATGATGGCCATGCCTGACATGTGATAATGCAAATGGAGAGTTTCAATGGTGAGGGAAAAGGAAAAGTTTACCTTCATTAATGGCGAGAATGCAAACTTGAAGATGAAGAAATGAAGAATGGGAGAGGTGACGCGAGATCATGAAGAGTTAAAGATGCTTCTGGCAAACCCTATTAGAGAGCTTGGCTAATGAAGATTGAGAGGTGATAAGCTTTAGAGGTAGAAGAGTGTTTGTCTAGGGTGCAGAAAAACTGAGAGTCGTGAGAAATACATAGCCAAATGTGTTTTGCTATTTAATTAGAAAATTTCTAAGATATTTGTTTTAAAACATAAAAAAATTACAACACTTATCACAATACTTGTTTTAAAATTTATATGTTACATCTTTTTCTTTAAAAACAATTTAAACATGCCACCATGTTTTTAATTAAAACATTTATAAAAAAATATTTTAAATTGGTGTTGTAAAAAATGCTTTTTGTAGTAGTGCAATCACGCCTAAGGCTAGAGGTCCACTACTACACACACTCCTTATACTAACTAAAGATACCTCTTCTTCCTAAAATAAAGTGAAATGGATGAAATATATGGACAAAAAGAAATACAAATAACTTAATATTCACAATGAATTAACCTAAGGGTGACGATTTATGATTTTCACTTTAAGCAAGAGTTGAGGTCTAATGAGCTCTTGCCTGACCATGTCCTCTCCTATCCTCCTATCTATGGACCTAGTGATAGGAATCCTGGTAGGCAGGATTGCATCAGTATTAAATGCCAAGATCATTGACCAAACTTACATGCATAAACCCTTAACAATCGGAAGACAAGCAACAATCACTTTTGAAGCCTATAAATACATGATCAAGAAAGAAAAACAGTAATGAAGCTGATAGTTGAAAAACAATTAAGTGTTTAATATTATCTCTTCCTCACTAGAATCTCAAATAGATTCACTCATCTAGAGTGATTAGAAGCTTTAGAAAATGCAAACTTCTCCTAAGGTAAAATTACATACCTTTACTTCGTGAAGTTAGTTAGTGAATGAAACCTTTTTATCCTATCATTGAGAGTTATTATTGTCATTCATTTACTCATTCTTGTATTTAGTCAATAATGACTAGTTGTTCAAAGAATAAACATGTAGATCTAACAACAAACAATTGAGTGTAGGAGATCTTGGGGTTCGAAGTTCATCATTGTTCCTTTGGAAGTAAAAGTAGTTGTCGTAGCTTATCTTCCAAAATTCTCAACAAAACCTTCTCCCAGCCATCATATTAAAAGTTTTTTAGCAAGATTTTCTTCACTAGCGGATCTTGGACCCCTTTATATTTGTAGGTAATAGATAACAGATAAATTAGCTGAAACTAATATATATTACACATTATAAACCAACATCTTAATTATTTTACCAAATTCAAATATACATCCATGTATTGGCCTGAAACACAACAAAAGACACTTGGTTCTAAGTTCTAACTGACTTAGAACCACATTTATTTGAAATACAAAGACAACACTTTAACATAAGTGAAGTTCCAACGTGAACAACATGTCAATATTCAACAATGATGCACATTTTAACATAAGAAACTATAATTAAAAATAATGTGCACAATCAAATATATAGCATCTAGACAACACAAGAGTGTGGTTGGTCAAATTCAGTGGTAACTGGATTGGGTACCCATGCAATAGCTTTATTGCCAACGAAATGACAAACTGGTACAGTTCCACGCTTGCCTTTGAGAATTTCATAAAGCATAATAGGATCCATGCCCCTTGTATCATGGTGGCAAATAGTTAGTGCCTTAGCTTTAGTTCCATCTGAAGCCATCAATGGAACCATGTATGTTGTTGTTGCATTGATTTTGTGGCAATAAAACATAACTTTTTCAAACTTTAGTCTATGGCACAAAACTACTTCTCCAATTTTGTTAACTTCTTCAACAATATACTTTGTCCTTGTTTGGGGCAAAGGAACTTGAAATCGCCTTAATGTTCTTCCCAAGCCTTGAGATGGCAAAATCCATCATTGACTCCAAGGATGTTGCACAAAACTTGTCTTCTCCTATTGCAGCCATTTTCCCACAAAATCGATTATTACTGTTCCATATTGTAAATCCAAAAGGTTGACTTGTTGCTTTGATTGAGGAAGGTTTAATATTGGAAAGCTTGTGGAAGCCCAAGGTCATTTTCTTGTTAGGATGAAGGTCATGTTCAAAAAATACAGTCCAATATTGCTCCTCTTCTTCGATATTAATCACATCGGTTATACTATCTGCACACAAGTTAAAAAAAAAAAAACAAGTTATTGATATAATTGAGGAAAGTGACATAACTAAAAAGTGCATAATTAAAAAGATAGAGATACAAATACATAAAACATCCACACTAAACATTGAATAAAAAGAAATGTTTTTGTTAAGTGACAATGTCCACATGTGGGGAGATTATGAAAAGAGTGATGAAAGTATAAAGTAGGTTTTTGAATTATACTGTACTAGACACAAATTATAGTATGTCAATCATGCTATTGAATTGATAGAATAAGAATGAATGTGTACTTGAATTGGTATTCATGTCCATGAGCAGTATTGAACAGAACTCTAGGAGGTTCTTCTGGCTACCTTCTGAGGGGTTATTGTAGAGAACAACAATTCTGATGTGTAAATTTGCTTAATGGGATGGCAAATTTATAACCCCCCAGGGTAGTCAGGGACCTCTCTTAATTGGGCTTTTAATCTGATTGACCTAACCCATCACAGATTCAATCTCACTGTAATCCCAGTTCAATTAACCATATTGTTAAAGATAAGATAGTATCGGTTAAAGATAAGATATTATCGGTTAGAGATAAGATATTGTCGGTTAGAGATAAGATATTGTCGGTTAATGATAATAGATATTGAGTGATACTAATCCACAATTAATTTCAACATTCTCCCACTTGGATAGTGTCAATCAATAATCAACATACAAATCATTAAGCTAAAACGACAATTGCCGATATATCATATATTAATTAACAATATGAAAAATATGAGCAACAAAATAAATATCCGATAGGGATATTAATCAATTGCATTTAACTAATCTTTTTCATAGATATATGGCATACTGCAGTCCCATAAATGACACTACAATGGTCCAAGCATAAATAAAATGCTAATAAGAAACATAAACAAAATGACGTCAACTAGAGCATGTCTCTTAAAGAAATTAGAGAATCAGACTCCCACTAACTTAATACATCAAAAGCCTTGACTAAACCCATGTGAGTTACATGAATAAGAAAAATTCCAACAGTTAAGGCTTTAGTCAGTGGATCTGCTAACATCTCCTCAGAATCAATGTTTTCAATCCGAGTGTGAAAACTTTGAATTTTCTCTCTAACAAATTGATACTTGATATCAAAATGCTTTGAACGAGTAGAGCTTTTATTGTTCCGAGAGAAACTCACATCAGCAGTATTGTCACAGTAAATCACAAGTGGCCTGGAAATGCTTTCAACTATGTGAAAATCAGATATCAATTTCTTAAGCCACATGGCTTGGCGAGTGGCCTCAAAATAAGCAACATACTCTGCTTCCATGGTAGAGGTAGCTGTAAGAGACTGTTTAACGCTCTTCCAAGAGATAGCTCCTCCTGCCATCATAAAAATAAAGCCAGAAGTAGATCTACGATCATCAGGGCAACCTGCAAAATCAGAATCAGAATAGCCAGTGACTTGAAGTTGATCAGACTTCATAAAAGTCAACATATGATCCTTGGTTCCCTGTAAATATCGCATGACCCTTTTAACGGCTTTCCAATGACCCAAACCTGGGTCGCTCAAGTATCTGCCTAAGGCATTGACGATGAAAGCAATGTCAGGACGAGTACAGACTTGAGCATACATCAGACTGCCAACAGCGGAAGCGTATGGAATTTTCTTCATAGCATCCACTTCTTCATCATTATGAGGACACTGTTTGTTGGATAATTTGTCACCACGTTGCATAGGTGCAGCACATGGGGAGCAAGCATTCATGTTGAACTTCTTGAGAATCTTCTCGATATATCCCTTCTGAGACAATCCAACTATGCCACGTGACCTATCATGAAGAATTTGGATGCCTAGAACAACATTGATTTTGTCTCAATCAATAGGTTCATACAACTACTAGCAAGGAGAATGTCATCGACATATAATACGAGAATGATGAAATTACTCCCACTAGTCTTCAAGTAAATGCACTGGTCTGCAACATTTTCCTTGAAATTGTAAGTAGTGACAACCCGGTCGAATTTTAAATACCATTGCCTAGATGCTTGTTTCAGTCCATAAATGGACCTTTTAAGTTTACACACCAAATGCTCATTCCCTGCTTCAACAAAACCATCAGGCTGAACCATGTAGACATCTTCAGCAAGATCTCTATTCAGAAAAGTTGTCTTTACATCTATCTGGTGTAGCTCTAGGTCAAAATGGGCAACTAAAGCCATGACAACTCGGAGTAAGTCCTTCGTTGAAACTGGTCAAAAAGTTTCTTTGTAGTCAACGCCTTCTCGTTGACTATAACCTTTAGCCACCAATCGAGCCTTATACCTATCAACCTTTCCATCTGGAGTACGTTTTGTCTTAAAGACCCATTCAGATCCAACAGGCTTACAACCTGCTGGTAAGTCCACAAGATCCCAAACATTATTATGAGACATGGAAGACAATTTATCATGCATAGCTTTTAGCCAGTCAGAAGCATGAGAACTAGAAAGTGCTTCCTGATATGTGATGGGATCGTCATCATCATGTGGATCATATTCGTGCTCCTGAAGGTATACAACATAGTCATTTGGTATAGAAGGTCGGCGTATTCTCTGAGATCATCTTAATGGGGCCACATCAACATCATCAAGTTGTTTATCATTGAGTTGTGGTTCATCAACTTGTGGCTCTGTCATTTATTCATCTTGCCTCTCAACAATTTGTTCATCTGCGTGAACCATTGGGGTTGAGATGTCTGTAGGAAGAAAATGAGATGGTAATGGAAGCATGGTTTGATCTTCTCTGAAGGTCATCATTCGAGGTGTGTAACTCCCACTGTCCAAATCATCCTCAAAGAAAACTGCTCGGTCATATTCAATAACTCGTGTAGAATGAGAAGGACAATAAAATCTGCATCCTCTAGAACCGATGCAGTAGCCAATGAAATAACCGCTAATAGTTTTGAGATCAAGTTTCTTTTGTTTAGGATTATAAGGTCTTACTTGTGCCTTACAACCCCATACATGGAAATGTCTCAAACTCGGCTTTCTACCAGTCATTAGCTCAAAAGGAGTTTTGGGCACAGATTTGCTAAGTACCTGATTAAGAATGTACATAGCAGTTCGCAAGGCATCTCCCCAAAGAAATTCGGGCAGAGATGAATGTGATAACATACACCTCACCATGTCCATGAGTGTTCGATTTCGTCTCTCAGCGACGCCATTTTGTTCAGGAGTTCCAGGCATGGTGTATTGAGCTTCAATTCCGTATTCATCAAGGAATCGAGCAAATGGTCCTAGATTTCTTCCTGTCTCATCATAACGACCATAATATTTTCCGCCTCTATCAAACCTTACACACTTAATTTTCTTCTTTGTTTTCAGCTCAACAAAAGCTTTAAAGGTTTTGAAGGCTTCAAGAGAGCTTGCTTTATCCTGAAGAAGATATACCCATCCATGTCTGGAGAAGTCATCTATAAAGGTAATAAAATACCTATATCCATCCATAGCAGTAGGTGTAATAGGTCCACATATGTCAGTGTGAATTAATTGTAGCACATCGTCACATCTGTTTGAACTTTTATTCTGGTTTTGGCAGTGAACTTTCCCTTGATGCAATCGACACAAGTGTCATAATCTGAGAAGTCAAGATCATGCAGAATACCTTCTTTTATGACTCTTTCAATTCGAGGCCTAGAAATATGCCCCAAACGTCTATGCCATAGCATAGAAGAAGATTCATCAATACTGTTACGTTTACTCCCACTAATGGAGTTAACTGACATATCAGTTACGTTTAACATGTAAAGTCTTTCATGCAAAACTCCTGAACCAACAACACTTGAATTATAATAAATCACCAATTTTCCATCACCAAAATGAAAGTTGTATCCATATTTGTCTAAAACAGAAATTGATATCAAATTCCTTCTCATGGAAGGGACATAAACAGCATCTTGCAATAATAAAGTGTGTCCAGAGGATAAACATAAAGAGACGACTCCAATGTCAGCAACGGGTACTCCAGCTCCATCTCTCATAACAATCTTCGTCTCAACATCACTTCGTTTCCTCAGGCTTGTGAACCCCTATAAAGAATTCACAACATGAATAGTAGCCCCTGAGTCTAACCACCAGGAATTTGGAGGAACATCAACAATATTAGATTCAAAGCAAGTTAGTGCTAGCAGATTACCTCGCTTCTCCTCTTTCTTTTTCAGGATAAAGCAATCTTCGACCTTGTGACCACGTTTCTTACAATACTTGCAAGAACCTTTAAAGAATTTCTTCTTGGGTTCTAAATGTCGTTTTGCTTTCTCTGTACCCTTTTTCTTCTTTCCTTTATATCTGTTAGCACCTTTAGCACCTGAACTAGAAGCAACGAACTGAATGCTATTAGGCTTATTTTTCTTCATTGACTCCTCCTCTTGGGTGATTATTGCAATCAATTCATCCACTCCATAGTCATGCTTTTGAATGTTATATGAAGTCTTCATGATATCAAACTGAGAAGGCAGAGATTCCAAGATGCGATAGATTAAAGTGTCTTCACCAACCTCAACCTTGAGAGACTTCAACTTATTATAGAAATGTCCTAATTTCATAATGTGTTCAAGTACGCCGCTGACACCATCATATTTGGTCTTCTCAAATAAGGAAAGATATTGGCTTTTCTGTGCCTTATCAAAAGTTGTGAATTTTTCACCGACTGCTTTTAGAAAAGCATTGGCATCATCAAGATCTGGCATGCTCTGTCTAATAGATTTCTCCATGGTGAATTTAATCACCTTTAGGCACACTCTGTTAGAGTGTTCCCATTTCCCATGAGAAATTCGCTGAGCTTCAGAAGACTCATCTGTAAGAGGCGCAGGCCTCGTCGTCCTCAATGCTAAATCCAGATTGCCAATGGTCAGGTAGAGATCTAATAATTCTTTCCAGTCCTCATAATTTGTTCCGTTTAGAGTTTTGACGGAATTGGGAAGAAAACTGAACATCACAATAAAGAAAAAAAGTGATTTAAAAGTTCAGCTTAAAATAAATCCCTAAGCAAATTACAATACATTATAACTTAAATTAATAAATTCTAGCACTGATAGGGTACCAAAAAACATTAATATAAGTAAAGAGAAATGTATTGTACAACAACAAATTATACTAATAACAACACACCGATAGGGTATAATTATCACTAATATAATGAATTAATATTTATTCATAAATTTACACAAATGCATCCATGATAGGTGAAATTACAATTATGTAAATTAATAGCATAAATCATGCTTTATTTCATATGATTTTAATTATCTTAAAATATGACAAACAAAAAATTCACATCATCATGCCCACGATAGATAGGTCATCACAATGCAAATTAACAGAGAAAATCATATTGTAAGTAATAATTCAATATTCAAAAAATTTGAGAGTAATATGCCAAAATTAATTCAAAATTACGTCTCAAAATTAAATAAATTTCAAAATTATGAAATTTAAAAAAAAATTATTTATTTAATAATTTAAAGAACGTTTTGGCATATTTATGAATTTTCCAAAAAAAAATTATTTATTTAATAATTGAAAAAAAAATTTGGCATATTTTTGGAGAGAGAGACGCTTTTCATGCAATCGAAACGGTTTCTGCCAAGAACCAGCACCGAACGGAAACGGTTTTCTCGCCTTCCCTTCTAGAGCCCCGGCGGACCAGCGCCGACGGGATCTCGGCGAGGCAGAAACGAAGAAACATAGCGGCGGTGTTCTCGCCTTCTCTTCTGGAGCGCCGGTGAAGCGTGCGGGAAGGCGGCGGAGCAGGCGGCCCTGGAGGCGCCGAAACGCCAAGATCCGACGGGATCTGGGACGATTCGAAGCGCGGCGGTGGAAACGCTTGAAGGCGACGGAGAACCGCTGGAATAGGTGGTGCTGAAGGAGCCGAAGGCGCCAGGATCGGCTGGGATCTGGGCGGTCGACCGAAACGCGATCTCCATCGCGATTTGGCGGGCGAGACGCGATCTCCGCCGCGATCAGGCACGCGAGACGCGATCTCCGCCGCGATCTGGGCGTGCGAGGCGCGATCTCTGCCGCGAGTTGCTTCAGATCAGAACCCTGCGGTTGAAGCGCGACCTCCGCTGTCTGCCCTTCATCCCGGTGGAACAGCGCTGAAGGTGCGGTACGGCAGGGCCGGGACCAGCGGCAGACCACCGGCAGAGCCGCAGGCTCTGGCGGGCGACTCGGCTGCGACTGTCGGCAGATGACTCAACCGCCATCGCACAGATGCTTGGGTATCATTCGGTCTCTCCCTCTCTCAATATGCATGTTTAATATTAAAATGGGGTTTGTTCAATTGACAACCATAAAATGTATCTAGTATGCTCTGATACGAATTGATGAAAGTATAAAGTAGGTTTTTGAATTATACTGTACTAGACACAAATTATAGTATGTCAATCATGCTATTGAATTGATAGAATAAGAATGAATGTGTACCTGAATTGGTATTCATGTCCATGAGCACTATTGAACAGAACTCTAGGAGGTTTTTCTGGCTACCTTCTGAGGGGTTATTGTAGAGAACAACAATTCTGATGTGTAAATTTGCTTAATGGGATGGCAAATTTATAACCCCCCAGGGTAGTCAGAGACCTCTCTTAATTGGGCTTTTAATCTGATTGACCTAACCCATCACAGAGTCAATCTCACTATAATCCCAGTTCAATTAACCATATTGTTAAAGATAAGATAGTATCGGATAAAGATAAGATATTATCGGTTAGAGATAAGATATTGTCGTTTAATGATAATAGATACTGAGTGATACTAATCCACAATTAATTTCAACAAAGAGAGATCGTGAGTTCAAATTCTTTCACTAACAAACATATTAACAACTAATATTTTCTTAAAAAAAATACTTTAGATAGATTTGCAATTTTAAAATCCAAACTTTTGAATATTTTGTATTCTTTATTTTTAACAAATTGATAAAATGGACTTAACCTAAAATAATACACTACATGTAATCTTTAACAATATTTTTAGTAATACTTAATAAAAATACTTTTTTTAAATATTTTTTGACACATTTGAAATATTTCAAATTATGATGAAATATTCTTAATATGTTTTTATGACATTTTAGTTTATAACATAATTAGAAATGCACATACTCTAAGATTAGTTATAAGAGATTGTTTTTTAATTGGTACTATTTATTTTTTAAAAACCTAAGTGTTTATATGAAATATTCATGTATATAATTTAAAATATATTTATATATAATTTTTTTTATGATTACATTATTATTATTAATCTTTTATCTAGTTTTAAGTTTTGAAAACACTGAAAATAATTTTTTTTTCTTTTCTATTTTTAACTGTGTTTTGAAAATATTTACAAAAAAAATATTTTCTAAATCTTAACCAAATATATTTTTATTATGTTGTTTTCTATTTTCTTTAAAAATAAAAACTAAAAGCACAAAATCATTATAAGAAGCTAAAATAATTGGTGTAAACTAACCGGGCATCCGAGAGAGGCTTGGGCAGTGCAGTGTTTGGCAAAAGTGAATGCCAATAATCTTCAGCTGATTGTGACGCTTCAGAAACTCTGACAGTAAGCTGCAAAAATTATTCGAGTTAAATATATAAAAAATTTCTTTGGTTTATATTTACTTATTTTTCATAAAAAAAGAATTACGGGTTAAATACGTTTTTGTTTACTCGAAAAGAAAATAACTAGTTTTGATGTTCAAAATTTTAAAAATAAGTTAAATTGTGCCTCTCTCTAACTACGTTAATATTTTCGTTGATATTATCGTTCTAACATTTATACAGCTATATATGCTATCATACTTCCAAATAACTCCACAAGTCATGTAACTACTTTCATCCTTATTGCATAACTAAATGCTTTTAGAAAGTTAAGGAGCCAATGAATTTTTTTTAAGAGATTAAAACTAAACTAGAGAAAATGTTCAAATTATATATATATATATATATATATATATATATATATATATATATATATATATATATATATATATATATGAGTTTAATACCTCTGTACTTACAATGTAAAAATTTTTTATTTTTCATTCAATTACAACCTTTATTTATATCATTTTTAATATATGTAAAATCAACAAACTTACTATATCTAAAGAGTTGTGATTGAATCTTAGTATAAAATTTTTACAATGACATTGTATTACTCTCACGTGATGGAAATAAAAGGAAACCTTAAATCAATAGATACAAGATTATAGTATGTATAGAGAATTAAATATAAAAAGATAGAGGAAAGAGAATTTGTGTACCTCAAATATATTGAATTGAAGTTCTTGATCTTCAAGAACAAAAATCCTAGGAATTATTATTGTAGAGATATGAGTTCAATAAGAACTCTTGAGGATTTTACTACCTACTTTCTAGGGGATTATTTTAGAGAATGTGTATTCTTGTTGTAATTTGCTTAATGGGATGACAAATTTATAATCCCTCAGGGTAGGCAGAGACCTCTCAAATAGGCTTTTTATGATTGACTCAACCCATCACAAAATCAATCTTACTATAATCCCATTCAAATAATATCATCATATCTTAAATTGCCAGATAATGATAAAATATAATTGATTAATACCAATCCACTATTATTTCCTACATTCTCCCACTTGGATGGTATTAATCAATAATACAAAGATAAATCATTAAGCTAGAATGACAATTATAGACAAATCTTATATTAGACAATGAGAAATTTGAGCTACAAAATAATATCCGATAGGGATATATATCATGCACATTAATAAATATTTCTCATAAAGTTTATAGAATAATGTAGTTCAATAAAATTATACTACATGGTCTCAAGCATCCAAAAATGCTAAGCGATATGTTACTAAAATGATATTACTTCACACATATCTCATAACAGAGTTTTAGACTCTCACTGATCTAAGACATCAAAACTTAACCAAACCATATGAGTTATAAAACTCCAAAGTTAAGTATTTGATCAGTGAATAAAAAAGTGTTTAATTAATATAATTTGTTTTTTAGTTCGAAAAATTATATAGGTGAGAAAGCATAATTTACATGCATCTAATTATTCATCATAGCCCAATAACATATGTAATTACATATAGGCTACATAAATGCTCTATAATATTTAACATTTAACTAATCCGAGTTTCAAAAATGAGTGACTATGTAAGAATCCAAAGATAAGTAGGAAATCTATAAATTCCCTACTAAAACCTCATATACACCTAGTTTATATAAAATGACACTCAGATTATTGTGGCCACAAAATGTCAATTGAGCAAACACTTAGATAATTAGTCCAAACAAAAAAAAAATTCATAAGTACTTCAATAGTGCAAATTGTACTCAATAGGAGTACTATCATAAGCACTTTTTTTTACAAAGTAGAAAATCATACTCGATAGGAGTATTGCATCTACAATATACTTATAGAATTTTGACCAAACAAAATGTGAAATTTTGGGTAAAGAAATGCACAATACTTAATTGCATACCAAAAGAATTAATGTGCAATGCCCAACAAAATGCTCTTAACATCTATTAAAGATGTCTATTAAGATACAATGAATTATGTATCTCAATTAAAATAGGACAAAAATAAATAGTCAAGTCCTATAAAGTATGTCATATCATAATTAAATGTGCACAAGAATATATGACAATACAGATAGATAAGTCTTGAGACATGATACAAAATTATATACTTCTAAAATTTTGATCAATTAAAATATGAAATTTGGGTAAAAGAGATGCACAATGCATAATTGTATGCCTAAAGGATTGATGTGCAGTACCCAACAGAATGACCTTAACATCAGTTAAAGATGTCTACAAAGATACAATGGATTTTATGTATCTCAATAAAAATAGGACAAAAATAAATAGAGAAGCCCTATAGAATATGTCATATCATAATTAAATGTGCACACGTTTATATGACAATAAAAAATATATAAGTTTTGAGAGATAATACAATATTATATATACTCCCACTAATCCTTAATATACCAAAAAAATATTAGGATTATCATTAGGGTACACTAGTATTAAAAGTTCTAGTGATAGTGGGATGATGACTTTATAAGATAATAATAAAAGTGAATTAAAATTCACTATTATTCTACTTAAGGAATTAGAAAGTAGTAGAATAACAAATGATTAATAAGAGAAGTGGTTAAAATAACAAGAATATGAAACCTACAAATTCATCCATAAGAATAAATAATTCTCACAAATGGTTTCATAATTAACCACATATTAATCAATCTTTACAAAAATATTGACCCCTATGAGGATCTTGAAAAATAATTACATGAGTGAGAAAATGGATCACTTGATAATTTTACGTAGAATATGAGATCATAAGCAAGTTCTCAAGTAATCATAAACAAAAATCAAGTGCTACGATAAAAAATATTTACACACACTTGAGAATAAAACATGATTACACGCAGCGGAAGAATGGGACATATTCTTGCATATATTAAGGATATAATAATAAATAGTCTCTAACTCTCATCACAATTTATAATGGACATAGGTTTATTTATATATCCCAAAATAAAGCCTCTAGCTTTTACAAGAATACGATTAACAATATTATAAAATATGGTATGGAGAAATTAATCTCTTAAAATTTGGGATTCCTATATTGTCCTTACAAGAATTGCATACTAATATTGCAAATCAATAGAGAGTTTGTTATACAAGAAAATATTTTACAAAGAGACCAATATAAAATCCTTAGATCCCAACAATGTTATCACAAATAATGTGATAAGAAAAAAATAATTTTATCAAGAACATTTGTTTTTGCACATGTATGATTAATTGGTCATTTAAAGTAAAAATCTTATATCACCACAATTTATTTTATAAGATATTAATTAAAATTCTAATATACAAAATCCTTCCACTTGATAAAGAAAAAATAAGTTGACATAACAAAAAAATACCCAGAGGGCTAAATAAAATTCAACTATTTCTTTATCAATATATATATATATATATATATATATATATATATAAATTTGCACCACAAAAAATGCAACATTTTTTTTTGTTTTGAAGGAAAAATGTCCAATTAAAAGTTATAAGTCATTATGGAACAACAAGAAAATGAGAGTGTAAATTTTGGTTCCATATAAATATAACTAAACATGATCAAATGAGGGAAATAAACTGAACATTACAAAAATAGGAAAACATTATGTAATTCTAAAAGTTCAGTTAAAAGAGAATCCCTAAGGAAATTACAATGTACTATAACTTATATCAATAAAATCCTAATATCGATAGGGTATAACAAAATCATTAACATAAGCCAATAAAAGTACATTGTATAACACCAAATTACATTAATAACAATACACCGATAGAGTATAGTTATCATCAATGCAATAAAAAAAATTATATCACAAAATTCACATAAATGCATCCAAAATAGTGAAATTATAATTATGTAAATGAAAAAATAAATTATGCATATTGTCCAATAAATTTGCATAATTTTAATCATATATATTATATGACCAACATACAAAATTCACATTATTATACCCATGATAGACAAGTCATAATAATGCAAATTAATAAAGAAAATTATGCTCATAAGAGAAGGACAATTAAGATTGTGCATAATTAATAAAATAACCTAAAATCAATTTATAAATGATAATTCAATATTAAAGAAAGTACAGTGTAATTGGAGAATACAAATACTGTAAAGAATTATCACAATGAAGATAGGTCCAAAATTCAAGATTATAATAGTAAAAAAAAAATTAATTTAATCTTGAATTAATCAAATTTTTTTTATACTAAAAAATACCAATAATATAAAAGTATTAAATAAATATGGTATTTTTTGAAAAAATAAGAATATAAAAAATTAGCAACCATATTCAATGCTTCTGAGAATAAATTTAACACACGAATCATCATATATGATCGTATCAAAACGACAAAGTTCTCCCTTGACCAAATCACAAAAATATGGGTATAAAAATGAGTCCATGCAACCCCATTAGCACTTTTCAAAGTAAAGTTAACACAAATATATTATGTTGCCCACACAAATGACTCATATTGGTCAAACATAAAAAAAGGAAAACCATTAAGTAATTTTAAAAATAATTTACCCCATAATTATTTAAAAGAAAACTTTAATATATAATTTACCCATGTAAGAGTAAGGGAATGAAACTTTAACAATAACAAGTAGCGTAAACCCTCATTTTTTTTTGTGAAAAAGATAATAGTGAACTATATTATAAAATTTCACTAATAACACAAAAAATCTTCAATTCAAATTTAATTTTCTAATAGAAAACAACCATAATTATCTAATAGAAAACAACCATAATATATATCTAATTTGGCTCTAATACCAATTGATGGAAATAAAAGGAAACCTTAAATCAATAGATACAAGATTATAGTATGTATAGAGAATTAAATATAAAAAGATAGAGGAAAGAGAATTTGTGTACCTCAAATATATCGAATTGAAGTTCTTGATCTTCAAGAACAAAAATCTTAGGAATGATTATTGTAGAGATATGAGTTCAATAAGAACTCTTGAGGATTTTACTACCTACTTTCTAGGGGATTATTTTAGAGAATGTGTATTCTTGTTGTAATTTGCTTAATGGAATGACAAATTTATAATCCCCCAGGGTAGGCAGATACCTCTCAAATAGGCTTTTTATGATTGACTCAACCCATCACAAAATCAATCTTACTATAATCCCATTCAAATAATATCATCATATCTTAAATTGCCAGATAATGATAAAATATAATTGATTAATAACAATCCACTATTATTTTCAACATCACGCTCTTTATTTATTTCTATATATATATATATAAATATAATTTGACAACTTAAAAACTTCAATAAAAGAGAAAGAATTATGTGTGTCCTCTACACCGAGTTATATTAGAAAAAAAAAATTATGTGTTCAAACTGAGAACAGAAACACTTTAATCACAAGCTTAAACCATAATAGTTCAAATCCAAAATAAATTTGTGTAATTTTGCATATGTATGTTTCCTTTTTATTTAGACAATTATATGATTTATAAGAGTTTTGTATATGATGACTTCTAGTGATAAAAGTCAGTCGATGTTTGGAAGATAATGGGTGTAGATAGAGAGAAGTTTATGTTCTAAGTATGTAAAATGAAAGAACAAGTTTGATAGGACTCATACTCTGAAAAAAAAAAGAAAGTTTATTATATGAATCATCAACTAAAGATCAAAATTTAAATAGATTACACATAATAGAGCTAAAATGATTAGATTTGGAAACTCCATTTTTGTAGAAGCTTATTGATATTAAGGGATTGTGAAGGGTTGTGATAAGGAGACTAATATATATAGGGAATTCCGTGCCTTCCTCTCCAAACTCGTAATATATGCGTGTTTTTGTTTTTTATCTGATATCTTATGTTATTCATCATTTTGAATTTCTAATTTATAAAACATATTCTTTAGAAAAAATTGTGACAAGTAATAAACAGTATTCTCAATTAATAAAAAATAAAAGCATTTTGCTAAAAGTGATATTAATAAATCTTCATAGTATATAATTATCAATACGTCCTTATTAGCATGATTTTCAACAAAAGTATTTTTCTATTGATTTCCTAATTAGGGTTAGGTAGGTATGACCAATATTATTTAATTATTAAAAACTATAATATGTTTTGCAGTAAAAAAAAAAAGAAGAAAACTTATAATTTTTTAAGTTAAAATATGATATTTTTGTTGAATAGAAAAGTAAATGAGAACTATTAAGGATAAAGGCTTAAATAAGCCTTTGGTTTCTGAAAATAATTTTTTATTTTGATTCTTTAATGATATTTATACTTGGTTTTAATCGTTACTTTTGATCAATATATAACAACGATTTTAACTGTTTAATGACCTAGAATTAGAGATTGGGATGAAATAGTCTAATATTTAATTTTTAAAACAAGCTATAGTTTTAAACACTTATAATCTTAGTTGATCTCAAATTTATTTTAAACATGTGAGAAATTAAAATACAATTGTCCGAAGTCACGTAATTGGTACTAATGCTTGACTATAGAGACTAAATGTATTTTTTTAACAACAAAGACTAAAATGAAAGAATCTTCAAAACATAAAATATTTTTTTAAGGGAAAAAATTAAACAATACATTATTTTTATAAGATGAATATAGATTATTTAATTCTAGAACTATAATTCGATTATTAAAATAAAAATTACTGAGTATTCGTGAAATTTAATAATTTGATTTTAAAGGTGCCTTATTAATTATAATCATTCATGTCGGAGCGTCCTAAAAAATAAATTCTCCTAAAAAGGCCACCTATCAAGAAAAACATAGTCCATTTGTCCAAAATGCATTTTACACGTGGAAAAAAGTATCCAATAAAATTTAATTTTGATATTAATTAATATTCATTGTATTATTAAGAATGTTATTTTATTTTTTAATATATTATTAATATAAAGGTTAATTTCTTTAAATTATTATTGTTTATTTATTAAATTTTTTTTCTTACTCGGTATAAAATAACCTACAACGACGCAATTTTCTAATAGAGGAAATATATTGTGAATTAAGCAAAAAGTTAGATTATTATAACTTGTCAGATATGGAGTTTGCTCTGCAGATGAAAAAAACACACTACCAATGCAAAACTTTGTGGGTTCCAAACCCTATCTTTGGCCATCATCAATATAAGTGATGGATATTTGTTTAATTTTGAGAAAAGACTCAACACAGCTTTTGGTTGATCATCAAAGTTTTAGGTAAAATCATCTTTATTAAAATTGTCGTTATACGTTACCCGATTCAAAATCATCAAGACTTGGACTCTCCATAACAGCATATTTTTCTGGATTTATGTTCACTAATAAAAGAACCAAATAAAAAATTAAGTTGTTCTGGTTTTTGCTTAAGAATTGTTTTCTTAATCAGGCAGCCATACGAATTTTTTTTCAAAATGATTTTACCTCAAACTTTGATGATCAACCATTAACGGTTGAGTTTTTTCTTCCAAACAAATTGATGCAAATCCTTTTGCATTTCATAATTAGTTCGATTAGTTTGGTAGAAAAAAAATTTTGGAATTATAATAAGGTGGATTATGAATTGAAATAATGTAAAATAATTTTTACATTAGATTCATATCTTTAATATTAAATTTATTTATATTTATAGTAAAAATATTTTAATATAAATTACATTATACCAAAATCAATTTTAAAAAATAAATTTAAATTAAAATCAATTTATTAACGTTCATCTGAATACACATTTAATCTAATTACAAATGCTTTCTTTGTTTTTTTTATATATTTAATGATATTGTATATAAATTAAAAATATTTAATAAAACTTAAATATTATATTTTATTAAAATATTCTTATTTAATATTTAAATTTTTAATGTATATATCGCTAATAGAGAATATTTCTGATTAAAATATTGAGAAACATGAAATTAGTGAACTATTCAATTATTTAAAAAAAATTATTAATATACTAAATTTTATTTTCTCTTAATATATATTATTTGTAAAACACCTTATAAAAATATTAAAATTTAATTTTAAAATAATATTTTATAAAATGTACAAGAGGGAATATTTGTTTATGAAAATATTTTTAAAATATTATTTTTAAATAATTAAATAATTCATTGATTCCATTTCTTTCAATATTGTAGTCGTAAGGACTATTCACTAATCATGGCATATAATTAAAAATTTAAATATTAAATAAGAATATTTTAATAAAATATAAAATTATGAAGGACAATGCATTTATATCCATAAATATGTATATAGAGTAATAATTTAATTTTTTATTTTAATTAAATATGTAACTGTGATTTAATGTGTATAAGAGTAACGTGTTACATGTATGCCTGTATAAGATTTAGGCATGTGCATGTGATGGGTTAGATTTCATGCAGAGTCAGATTATAATAATAAAAAGAAGTGATGGTTTCTTGGGTTGCTATTACAATTTCAGATGTTAGCTAAGATTAAGATTATAATGAAGATGGTGAGAAATGAAATTTAGTTGGCTGGTGAGATTTGGTCACGCTCTATTCGAATGAGATCTTTCTTCAGGATTTCATAGTGCATTAACTACCAAAAGACGAACCCAAAAGAATCCAATTTATACTTACACTAAATGTGTATAACTTTCTCCCTTCTGAAAGAGATAAGCATACCAGGCACTGTTGTGTTGTGTGTTTCATCCACACCTCAAGAGGAATGTGTTACTCTGCCAAACCTATAACCAAGCCAACACAGAAAATTGGTTTATCACAGGCCATAAAATTGGTACACCAATATAGTATGTTGAAATAAAGTTAATATTTATTTTGTAACCGTTTTACAAAATTGTTTTTAGTATTTTATTTAAAATTAAAACATTCATTTGGTTATAGTTTTTTTAAAATAGTTTTCGAAAATAGTTGTGGTTTTCCAGATTTTACATACTAAATAAAAGAAATAGTTATAATTAGTTTTGTTTTTCAGTTCTTTATTTTTGTTTTGAGATTCAAAATACAATGAGAATATGTTGTTTTTTTTTCATTAATGACATTTCCATATATGTAAACAATTTTTTTCATTTTTTATATCTTTAAAATAGTTTTCAAATAATATTTACTAAACAAGTTTTTTTTCTTTTTTTCAATTTTTTTAAAAACTCTTTTAAAACTAAAAAATAAAATACAATCAATTAAACCCTTAATATTTTTTGCAAGAGATAGCGGTAGTTGAGGAGAATCTATATCATTTACTTCATAACTCAACACTTTAATTTCTGAACAAGACGCTTATATTCATTGGCATTTGGTGTAAGAACAGCTAGACCTAGTCACTAACAAGGTCAAAATTATTAGTAACAAGAAAAATTCCATCATTTACAAAAAAAAAATGAAAAAGAAAAGTCCATCCTGAAACAAAGCCAAAAATTTGATCAGAATGGTCAAAGGAAAAAAAAAATGAAAGATTATGCTCATGTTAATCAGCATTATGCCATATGTCTAAGACTCTAACACTTTAATTTCTGAACAAGACGCTTATATTCATTGGCATTTGGTGTAAGAACAGCTAGACCTAGTCACTAACAAGGTCAAAATTATTAGTAACAAGAAAAATTCCATCATTTACAAAAAAAAAATGAAAAAGAAAAGTCCATCCTGAAACAAAGCCAAAAATTTGATCAGAATGGTCAAAGGAAAAAAAATATGAAAGATTATGCTCATGTTAATCAGCATTATGTCATATATCTAAGACTCAATATACATACCCATATATAACTATTGGGATATTTTGTTGGTTTGCATGTGTCATGGCTCACAGAGTCCTAACAATATTGCACAAATGTTAGAATTAAAGATGGTGGACATTGGCAGAAGTCACAAAAACATATAAAATTGCTTATAAAAAAACAAAAGCATATAAAACAATGTCATAGAAATTAAATGAGAAAAATGTCTCTCCATACCAAAAGTTAAAGAGAAAAGCTTTGTTATAAAATTTTTAGTAAGAATTAGACATGTGAGATGAAATATATAGTAAAATTGGTTTATAGCAAAGCATTCAAGAGAAAGCATACTAGAAGAAATGGGTGTCTTCCTTCCATCTTTTTTGTTAACTTTCTTTGTAACAAAAAATCTCTTCCTTGTGCTCATCTAATTTGTTCTAGGAACCATATAGTATATTAAATTGGAGAAATGATTCTAGGTTGTAATTGGTACAATCTAAGTCAATTCCCAAGAAAGAAAAGTGAGTCACAATGGACATTCTTAAGTACTAAGTCTTTCCTTAGCTAAAACTTTTTCCTAAAATTTTACTTCTTACTCTATTGTATCTCAACCAATAATAGTAAAATTTTAAGTTTGACTATTTGTCTAGTAAATCTTCTAAAGGAGGTCATTGAAGGTTTGCAACTATTGTTCTTGATTTCTTATCCTTTCTAAGTATCTACCTATCTTACAGTTTTATTTTTCAACAAAGCATTCAAGACAACAAGCAATAGTTTCCTTAATATCTACCTATCTTACACTTCCTAGGCTTGACAGGACAACTACTCTAATACCACTAAATTGTAATGACCTCAGTTCTTAACTAAAAGCTTTTATAAAAAATGGGATATTTTCAAAATTACATCTTACATAAAGAATCATAATCTTGTTATAAACATTGTGAAACAAAAATGTAGTCATAATAAACAACATGTGTTGTAATGAGAATGAATCATAATAGACAACATGTGCTGTAATGGCAATGATTCGTAACAGACAATAGGTATCGTAATAGACTATTTGTTTGGTAAATCTTCTAAAGGAGGTCATTGAAGGTTTGCAATTATTGTTCTTGATTTCTTATCCTTTCTAAGTATCTACCTATCTTACAGTTTTATTTTTCAACAAAGCATTCAAGACAACAAGCAATAGTTTCCTTAATATCTACCTATCTTAGACTTCCTAGGCTTAACAGGACAACTACTCTAATACCACTAAATTGTAATGACCCTAGTTCTTAACTAAAAGTATTTATAAAAATATAGGATATTTTCAAAATTACATCTTACATAAAGAACCATAATCTTGTTATAAACATTGTGAGACAAAAATGTAGTCGTAATAAAGAACATGTGTTGTAATGACAATGAATCATAATAGACAACATGTGCTGTAATGGCAATGATTCGTAATAGACAATAGGTATTGTAATGGCAATGAGTCGTAATTGGCAACAAGTGTTGTAGTTGTAATGAGTCGTAATAGACAACAAGTGTTGTAGTGGCAATGAGCTGTAAAAGGCAACAAATGTTGTAGTGGCAATGAGTCGTACTTGACAACAAGTGTTGTGGTAGAAATGAGTCTTAATTGGCAATAAGGGTTGTGGTGGCAATGAATCATAATTGGTAATAAGTGTTGTGATTGTTAATAAATCAAATAAATAAAAATTGTCTATAACCATGGTGCTTTGAAAGAATCATCGTACCAATTTAAGTGAGATATGTGACTATTAATCTCCTTGAAGGTTGTGGTGAATTATCATGGATGGTCGTAGATCGATGTTTAGGTTCAAGACGGATTGAGTCTAATGATGAGATGAGTGAGATTAAGTTATATGTTAGGAGTATAAGGAACCATAAGTCCTAGGATAAATCTAGGCCTTATTGTCGGTATAGTTTATTAAGATTACTACTTATGATTTATAATTGTCTCACTCCTCTATTTGTTTCTTCTGTGTGTTTGCTTTATGTGCATGTATGAATAAAAGGGAAGTTGAATGAGATGGTTGTGATGAACAATTATGGAGGTTTCCTTGATGCTTGGTATTTCTAATATTATCTTAGTTTTTCTCAAGGTTCACTACTCTGAATAGGATTGAATAGGGTAGTGATTATAATGTATTGAGAAACATCCTTTTGTAATAAATACTATTGTTCTATTTTTCTTTTAAGAAGATTTTGGTTCTTTATATAAGAACAAATTTTGAAAATTTCTCATAATTGTTGTAAATACCTTTGACAAATCTTGGATTTTTCATAAATAAATTGGATTAGTAGAAAAGGGTGTTATAGTGGTATTAGAGCAATTGTTCCTGTCAAGCTTGTGGTACGGACTTGACCATTGCTTGTGTGTTGCTTGTTGGTGTGTTCTTGCATTTTCTATTAAAGAACAGAAGTGTAAGATAAGAAGAAAAGTATTGTTTGTTAGTGCATTCTTTGTTGACAAACAAAACTGCAAGATAAATATATTTACCCTTGTACCCTTTGTTGAAAAATAGGAGTACAAGATGAGATAGATACTTAGGAAGATCATGGAATTTAATGATAATGGTTGCGAAGCTACTGAACTTAGAATTTACTGTTATTGGTAGAGTACAACAAGGAGTATGAGGTACAATTCTGGGGAAAGTTCTGGCTAAGGAAAAACTTGGTATTTAAGAATGTCCATTATGACTCGCCTTTCTTTCCTAGGAACTAACTTTGGATGTACCAATTACTATCTGTAATATTCCTTCAGTTAATGTATTATTCTAAGAAAGGATTAAGGCATCAAATTCTGTTTTAGGAAAAAATGCCCTTCAAACCAAATCAAATGCAAGGATTGTTGGGTTCAAAAATTGAAGTGGGAATCTGCCCACACATCCGTCAAGCAATCAAAGATCTAGAAAGTATCTCTTTTTCTATTTTTGAGAATTGTTGCGAGAACTGTAAGGACAATACCAAGGTAAAGCAAGCTCAATGGAGGCAAGGAAAATTACAAAAGCATATGCATTTCAATAGAAATAAACCTTATCAATGTCCTTCTCAAGAGCCCAAAATACCTCGGAACAGAAAGACTATGAACAAACTCCTGAACTTGTGAACTCTATCACATGTCCTTGTTGTGAAGGACCACAACTGGTAAGGAACTGTATTATTAACCCTATAACCTGCTTCAACTGTGGAAAAATGATCATTACCGCAATAAGTGCAAAGAGCTCAAGAAAGAACTAAACGATAATAACCATAATAATGAGGAAAACCTTGTTTCCGCTAATATTGGAAATCTTATCAAATGTTTTCACTGTAAAGGTCCATATGGCAAAAGACTGTGCCCTTACCTCCGGAAAATGTTACAATTGTGGAAACAACATGAAGGGAATAAAGAACCAGAAAGAAACGACTAAGATGCCAAGCGGAAATTTTGTGGACAATGAGGAAGCTAGCCTAGCTGATGAACTCGTCATTCGAATGGAGTAATTATCTTTCACCCATAACTGCCGAATCAAACTCTATAGCAATTAGTAGATTCCTGTAGTATGCAAATATTTTAGTTTTCCGTTTAAAATGTTCTCAGTATACCTTCTAGAAATAAATAAAATTTTCTATTTAGAATTAGAAACTATAAAAAATAATTATAGTACCGTTCAATTAAAAAGATAAACATAGTAAATGACAATTACATTTTAAATGATGTAAATCAAGATACCAACATATATACATAACAAATAATAAAAAATACACTAAAAAAGGAATATCTTTTGTTAAATATTTTTAGTAGAATTTTGTTCTCTTTCTTTTTAACATATTAGTATCTTTAATCCAAATTTGATTTTTACCCTTAAAACAACAACATGACCATGTGTAAAAACAGGTCTTGAAAGAAATTAAAACTCCAACAGTAGACAAACTTAGACCTTGACTTTTATTAATACTCATAACAAAACAAGCAATCAATGGAAATTGATGTCTTTGAAATTTAAATGAATTCATTCAATCACATGGAATCAAATTTAGTGTTAGAATAAATACTTTGCACCCAACATTAGATAATCTAAGAATAGTGACTCCAATAATATATATATATATATATATATATATATATATATATATATATATATATATATATACTCAAATCGTCAACAATGAGATGTGTTCCATGGCATAATCCAAGAGTTATTTTAAATTTCTTATAAGCATAACAGGAACTCCTTTTCAGTACTAAAGAATGATTTGGCAGACTAAAACAATTGAATTAGCCTCTAGATTGAAAATAATTTTTCATAAAACCAATATAGGTGTTGATGCATTACTCCCCAAGTCAAGTTTGAAGAATCTTTGATGAAGAGAATGCTCTCAAGATCCTTGCTCATAGAGGTTCCAAGGTTGAAGAAATGGAGTGGAAGACTAGGATATGGAGGTAAGGTAGGCACCACTTCTTCAATGAAGGAGATAAGCCATGGTGAAGCTAGCCACAAAGGAAGAAACTCTTGATAATAACATGAAGGAGTCTCACAGAGTAGAGAGAACATGAACACTCTCTAAGAACAAAGAGATCTCAAATTTAGAGAAAGGTTATTTTCATTCAAATGAGTGTTAAAAACTACATGAAGGAGGGAATGCTCTATTTATAAAGCAAAGCATGAACCATGGGCTTAGGAACCTCAAGTTGAACGTCTGACATGATTAATCAAGGGTTAGTTGGCTTAATTTAGTTTTAATTTAGTATGTGCTCAATTAACACTAATTTAATCCAACTAAAGATCCAAACATGGTCCTAAAAATATGGATCTATGTTCCTTCTAGTTTGAATTTGAATTTTGGAGGGAAATGACATTGTACCTCCAAAATTCAAATTAAAATAAAAAGGAAGAAGAATCAGCCATGTAGGAGTGAGAAAACATATGTGGAGTGAAACAAGGGAATAAGGGGGCCCACATGTCCCCTACATGCATCATGTGTTGGTTAGAAGGGTTTTAGAAGCAATTAGGTGTGTGGAAATTAATAACCACACGTTCAAATGCATCTTAGATAGGCCCAACTAATTAACACATTTCACAAAGAGACTATTTACACCTCCTAAAGAAAATAGAATCTATAGGCCAAAATACAAGGCCGAAAGTTAAACCACCTACACCCTTAAAATCCTAATGACTTAAGAGTGCTTATACAAGCCTAAAAATGGGTAAATGAATACAATTAAATGGAACATGTCCTAAACTAACCTCTTTGAAACTTCATCCAAGTCATGCTTCTTTCTTATTTATCCTAACTCAAGCCTATGTTAGGCGTGCATACATCACTATGTTTTCGTGAGAGATATGGGGGTTGTGTTGGGCTGCAGGGGACTTCGATTATAGAGGTGGATGGTTGGAGTTAGGTTACTTCAGGGGAGAAGGAGGTTCATATGGGGAAGGAAGCAAAGTTATTAAATTATTCTAAAAACTAGGTTCCTTGTATTAGTTTGATATTTCATCAAAAGTATAAGAACTTTGATTAATGAAGTTGTTTTAGCTAACAATAAGGGGAAACTTCAATATACTATAATAGCTTGAATGCCTCTAAAAGCTTTCAAAAACTTGGATGACCTCTAAAAATTTTTGAATGACCTAGATGTTTCTAAAAATCTTTCAAGGACCTAGTGTCCTCCAAAAAACTTTCAAGGACTTGAATGTCCTCTAAAAATTTTTCAAGGACCTAGATACCATTACTTTAATCTTTCTGGGACCAAAATGATGTTTCAATATTAAACAAATAAACTAGGTGACATGCAAGTTTGCCATGTATAATAGAAAAAGACTGTTAGCAAAGCAATTAACTACTAATTGTGCAGTTGTTTAACGTTATTAGTAACGAAATGACCTATTTGCAAATTAATGAAATGACGTACATATCTCTAAAATTCTTTCAGAGATCTAGGTGTCAACACTTTAATCTTTCAAGGATTCACTTAGTATTTCACTCAAAAGATTTGCAAACATTACGAGCATAAGCCCAAGAATACAAGAAGGAAGGTGTTAAAACAACAAATTAAAACTTGCTTCATGTTTATTTAGGGCAGTAATTTATGTTGTGTTATTTAGCACGAGACAGTGGAATCTCGTGTTAAAGAAGCTATTATAGATGACTTAAATTACGAAAAATCTAGACAAGTTACATTTTTTTTTCTTACTGGAATACAACTATTGGGTTAGTTTCTTGTTATTGTTGTAAAACAGAATGCCAAAACATTCAAATTTTATATTTTTCTTCTATAAGTATAGGTCACGTTTGCCATTTATTCCTTGGTTATGACATGAGCACCACTGCTGAGCACACAGAAAAAGGGCAAACGGTGATAGAAACAACGTTTATATTCACATTAATGCAATTTACATTTTTTGTAAGTTTATTATTCAAGCTATTACATTTTTTGTAAGTAAATGAAACCAATTTCATTTACTTTCAGCTAGCACACCTATACATGTCTTTCTTTTACTCACCTTTGACCACTTTTCATGAGAATAAACCTTTAAATTAATTATTGCATTTTTAACTTTACTTTTAAGAGTGTTTTACATTTTCAAATTATTTTTCCATTATTTTTAATCGGGAACACTCAAAATCAAGAACACCCTACATTTTCAATTCCTAAATAGTTTAACTTAACATGAATTTCTTTCTATTTCAAGCACACTTTTATTTACATGCATTATTTTCCAGAACACACTTAGACAAAAATCTATAATACAAATCGATCTTACTCACGAAACATACCAAGTCATTTTCTTTAGTTATAAATTATCAATTGTTCCAATAAAAAAACTAAAAATATTTATGATTTTGAATCAAAATAAAAAATATTAAGTTATTATTTCTGATTTAACAATTATCACCATAAATAATCTGAAAATACTGTTTTATTTGAAGTAGTGGATAGTTGATGCACATAACCATACACCAGGTGGACCACGTATTCCATTATTTTTTCATTAGGCATATCAATTACTTGCAACACTTTTAATTATTGTGGTCTTAGCCAATAATTCTTTCAGTGCTTCAGATTCAGAATCAAAACACCAACCATAACTCATATCAGAATTAGGATGACGAGCACAAAAGTTGCCTTGCCTTTTCTTCAAACATTCCTCGTGAGACCGACATAGGTTTGGATGTTCCTCTATCATCTTCTCAACAGATGCAGGGTTCTCAGGCAAGCACACCTGCAACCCCGAAAGCTGGGAAACAATCACAACCTGACCCGCATTTCGAGTACGAGAAGAGACCACAGTACATACAGGGGATGCAAGAACCAGCTTCTACCTCCTTCAAAGGAAGAAACACTAAAAATGATATGCCAAAGTTAGAACAAAAAACAACACAAATATTTTCTAACTGAGAAAAAGACTTTAAGGGATTGTAAATAATAGATTGTGATTAAATATTAATATAAAATTTTTATTTATAAACAGTTTATGTATAAGTATTAAATTCTTTTTAATTCCCTGATGTTCTAAAACATATAAGAAATCATGAAAAAAGAAAAATGAAGGGAATGCTACATACCAGAATAGACAAACAAGAACAGAGCTAATGGAGCAAGCTTAGGAGAAGCCATTGATTGATTTAGCAGTTCGAAGGAAGCAACTGAAGGTGTATGCGTTAGTTCTTCTTGCATGTAGCAATTTATAGACACTTTCTTTGGATATTCTTTCATCAATAAGAGATGTGATAAAAATAATTGTTGTACAGACGGAGGTTGACATGGTGGGAATTATGTCGTTAGAGAATTATGTTGTTGGTTGATGAGAAAGTGGAGAAATAAGAAGAAAAAAAAAAAGTTGAGTTTAATTTTTTTCATTAATAATAATTAAGACATTGACTACTAATATACAACGTTGGAGAGGCACATATTTTGCTTTGATGGTTTGGTACGGTTTTTATGTGAAGAAGAATTTTTCGCTGGCTTTGGTCGGGAGATGATTCGTACATGACTTTTTCGCTGGCTTTTATCTCTCTTACTGTTCAATGTCTTTTTTTCATATTTATACTTATAAGACTAAAACAAAATTTCATTGTATTAATAAAAACTATCTATTAATATTAATGTAAATATTATTATTATTTATTATTTATGTAATAAATTCAATAGTTTTATTAATATTTTGTTTTTATAATACATATATTCAAATTAATTTATTAAATAATTCTTATATTAAAATTTATTTATTAAATAGTTTTATGACAAAATTGCTTTTGATAAATTTCTTATTATATATTGCCAAACTCTATATTATCAAAAAATTAAAATATAATATGTTAACAAAATGAATCATATTTAATTAATATTTGTCTAATATAGTTAATTAGCAATGTCACAATTTTATTTGTGAGCATAATTTTTATATACCAATAATCACGCATGATGAGCGAAATTATTATATGATAGAGTAAGTTGGGCACCCACTATTGTCTCTCTCCCCTGAAAAACAAAAACATAAATATGTACTAAAATAGTTTTAGTTAGTATATTAAATATATATTTATGAAAAATTAAATTATTTACCTATTAATATTATAAATTAAATTAGCTTTAATTTTTTTATAAAATAAGACACATGATAATTTTATAAATGACCATATTTTTCTACGAATATTTAATAGAGTTGTATTTCAAATACTCCACATTATATATAATTTATTATTACAAAATTATATAAATTTTATTTTTGGATAAAAGTAATAATACTATAAAGTTTTAAATAGATAATAAAAAGTTACTTTTACCAGCTTTTGTTTTAGTAATCTACTAACCCACCAAATAAATTAGCAAAGATTCAAATAGAGAGACCAATGTACACCGTTTTCAACAATATTATATAATCATACCAATTAAAACATCAGTTTAAGATTCTAATTGCGTAAATTTAAAATCAGAACAACTTAATTAAAGATAATCACACGTTTTCTCAAAAGAAGGGTAACCTATATTTTATATATATATATATATATATATATATATGAACTTTTTGAAATTTATGATTTTGATACATAAAATTTTAAATTTTTGTTGACCAATCAAAGTATACAAACATTTTTTTCGTTTAACATTTTAGTTATTCTTTTTATTTTAGCTGTTAAGCGGTGACGTCGCAAAAGAATTTAATTAAAAGAATAAAGATAAACTATGTTTTACATATATGACTTTTTCAAATTTTTTATTTTGGCACACAAACGTTTTTTTACTGGTCAAGGTATACAAGTATTTTTTTCCATCCAACATCTTAGTTTTTCTGTTTATTTTTATTGTTAAGTGATAACGTGTCACTCTATTTATTATTATTTTATTAATTATTTTTTTTTGCAATTTTTATTATATTTTGTGACGACTTTTAGTCGCCACAAATAAAAAACTACCATTCATCTTCTTTTCCGCACTCCTCATCCCCTTTTCCTAATGCAATCCTTGATTACTCTACCTTGATCTTTCTCCATTGAGGCTCCTGATGCAAAAAGTTTTTGCACTCCCCTTGATCTTTCTCCTTGAGGTTCCAAGCACCCTGAAATGGATTATGGAAGGGAAAGAAAATGGAGGTGGGACGCCACTCTCAAAGAGAGATAAGCCAAAGTGTTTAGGTTTGCCACAAGGGAAGGAACCCTTGATAAAAACCAACTAGGAAAAGATTCCTCAAGAGAGAGGATCCTCAAGACCTTTTACTAAGAATGTTAATAAAAGTAGGGATATAGCCCATGGGTTTTACAACAAGGGGGAATGAGTATATATAGCCCAATGGGAGAGTTTGGGCACACTTTTCTAGACAATGTGGAACTTGGGTTTAATTAGGATTAAGACTAATTAACCTAAGTTTTAGGCCTTAAGTGAGACACCTAAGTTCACCCCCTATGGGTGCAATTAGCATCTCCTAATGTGAATGGGCTAGCCCACAATCATGTCTTGACTTATGCACTTATTCTAAGCTTACTCCTCATTTTTAACTAAAGACACCTATACCTTATAAACTAAGCAGATGGCTGAAATACATGGCTGTGAGGAAATTAAAAATTCTCTCCTATTTAGCTAATTAAAATAAAATATTTACATGCTAAAAATAATGAAGACTATGGCTTTGAATCTTCAATGAGCTTTCATCCATGCCATGCCTTCCTTGAGTCCTCCTAGCCATGATGCATGCTAGGTGTGAGTGCATTATCTCTTCCTCCTTGGAGAGGATTTGACCTCAAATCCTGAGGTTTTTCTTCCTTTTTTTTCAAAGTCTGCAAGAAAATAAGAAAAGTAGTAAGTAAATGCAAACAAGTGATTTTAGGAGGATTAATAAGTCTATAAAGAGACCTCTTAGGAATGGGGTAGTGGAGTTTGACACTAAAGTTTGAAAATATTTAGTGCGCATGTGCCTCCACATAGTAGTGCCCCATCCTTCTCCTATTACACTAGATACTAGCCTCAAAGGTTTTTGAAATAGTAGGTGAGACTACTCTAAGTGGAATGGAGTACTCATAAAGTTGGACTTGAGGGTGTGGATCAAGGTGCTCAAAAGGTATAGGCACATCCTCAAATTCAACTTGTTCTTTTTGTAAGAGTTGGCAGAAAAATTTTTCTATGTAGAGAACCTCCTTTGAAGGCAAAGGCGGATCTTCCTTTGACTCGGTCTTCCTACCAACAATTTTATTTTCATTTTTATCCCTCTCTATCTTAAAGTTCATGATCCTTCTATCCTCCATAACCTCGGTAGGGGTAAGAGGAAGTAAGGTAATCTTTTTCCCTTTATGAGAGAGAGTGATTTTATTAGTGAGGCCATTGTGCAAAGTTTCCTTATCATGTTACCATGGCCTTCCCAACAACATGTGACTAGCTTTCATAGGGAATACATCACATAACACTTTGTCGCGATACTTCCTTATGGAGAAGCTAATCTCCACTTGCTCTCTTACTACTACACCATCTTCATAATTAAGTCCATGCAAAGAATAAGGTGAAGGATGAGGAGTAGAAGCAAGTGATAGCTTTTCCACCACCCTTATGCTACAACAATTACAACATGATCCACCATCCACAATGAGATCATCACATGAATGAGTACCTTTTTCATTTGATGTTTCCCTTAAAGTCCTTTTTCTTTTGGGTCAAAACAAAGCAATGTGCCCTTTTTCTAAACACTTAAAACATTTAGGACTTCGAGAACGAGTGCTCGAACTAGTGGTAGGGGTGTCACTCATACTCAAGGGTTTTCTCTCAATATGCTTTCTTTTGGATAACTCTCTTTTGGGTTTAATTATAGAAGGGTTTATCTTTTTCTTAGGATGCCTCTTAGGGTTTTCCTTATTACTAGAAGAAGCATGAATGTCATAGGTTATTCTAGGCTCTTCAGAGTCTATATAACGTTTGTAAATGTTACCACAAGAGCTCTTATAGGCATATTTCTCTTTTTGTATCTTCTTTTCTTCCCTTCTTTCTAACTCCTTTTGTTCTTTTTCTATCTTTTCCAATTCTTTCTTCTCCTTTTCTATCCTTTCTCTTCTGTCTTTTCTCTCTAACTCTTTTCTTTTGTTTTCTTCTTTTTCTCTTTCTTCTCTTTCTCTTTGGTCCCTCTCTTGTCTTTCTATTTTCTCTCGCTCTTTTCTCTCCTTTCTTATTCGTTCCCTCTCTTCTCTTTGTCTCCTATATTCTTCTCTTTCTTTTTGTATTTTCTGCTTTCTTTCTTTTCTCTCTTTTTCATACTCTTCATTTTCTCTTTTTAATCTTTTCATATATTCCTCCCATTCTTTTTCTCTTTTCTCTTCCCTACTTTTATTAACATTCCTAACACTTTTAGATGTGTGTGATGACATTTAAAAGTTCAAGACCTATGGAACTAAGTAAAATGCAAGAAACACTCTTCTCTTTTTGAAGTTTTCTCAACTAAAAGTGACTTAAGCCTTTGGAACTTAAGCATCTTCCTAAACATTGAAACCAAATAAAGAAATTTAAAGCAAAGTTAAAGGATTCTAACGTGCTCCTAAGTATGAATAAGGGGTACCAATTCCTTATCCACACTAAAATTAGAAACTAAGGTTTATTACACACCAAAAAGGTGACCCTTATAGGCATCCAACACCTCTAATTAAAAAAAGGCCTTTAAGAAAATACACCCAATTTAAAAATACAAGAAACTAAAAGAAGTCTTGAATGCTCTTTCTTCCAATTCTCCTCACCAAGTGTTTCACTCAAGTCTTGGCCTCCTCTTCAAGTTTTCTCTTCCTTGGCTTCAATCAACACTTCCTAAGGATGTTACCCTTCTGGAAGTTTCAACAAATGGCCACCTAACGAAAAAAGTAACGCCCAACAAGTACCAAGGGAAGCAAGATTTTGAAAGCACAAAAACAAGAAAAGCACTAACAAGAATAGGTACACATCCAAGTGGAAGGAATTTATTTAAACAAACTCAAAGAAATCCAATAAGGACAAGCAAAAAATAAAAGGTGTAGAAAGAAAGCAAGGACACAAAATAAAACCTAGAATGGGTCTAGATTAGAATGGACTAAAAAATAAAAATATACAACAAAAATGATCAATGATTTGCACAATTTTTTAATGGTTATGGATGAATCATAGACAAAGTATTTCAAGCAAGATTCATGAATTTTAAACACTCCTTTAAACAAATTGAAGCAACTCGAGGTGCACTAAAATTTTTATGTTTTTTTTCTTTTTAAAACTTTTTCTACCACTTTTTTTTTTTAGTTGTTTTGATTTATTTTTTTTAAATAATTTTGCTACACCTCTTAACAAAAATATGATAAGGAGTGTAATGAGGATAGGTGCATGAATTAAAATAGATGGACAACCACAAATTGAATCAAAAAGTGCAAACCAAAGAAAGCAAAGTAGTTCAAGATGCACTAGTAAATTTAGGTGAACAAAGAAGGCACTAAATGAGATACTTAATGAGCTTAGGCCAACTTAATTTCTCAAGGATTACAGCCTAAATGATCCCAAAACAGCCAGCAAAAAGCAATTCATCAAAGACTAGCACAAAAGTTTAAACTACTAACACAACAACAAAAAAAAAGACTAGGAAGAACTGAGCAAATTTAGAGAAAATATTTTTTTGAAACATACTATGATCTAAAGCATGTAGGACTCAAGGACACAAGATCAAGAGGCATGACCCCTTTGATGCTCAATTCCAAGAGAGAAACACACTTTTTTTATGGTAAAATAAAAGGCAAAACTATGTAGAATTAAGAGACAGTAAAAGGACTACAACATGACCAACTAAGACACAACTTGGGAGATTAAAAACTGAAATTAAATGACTCAAAATACCCAGAAATATGCACCCAAAACAGAGAACAAGGGGCTGGAAAAACATAATAATAGGTGCAGGAAAATAGAATTAAAAACCCAAATAAGAAGAACAATGTGCATCGAAAGATCAAGACCACAATGTGTGTCTTCCTTCACAAATTTTGTGAAGTCATTACAATGACCTTCTTAGGATTTGCACGAGAATAAGGAAAAAAATAAAAAGTTGGGAAGAAAATCAAAGAAACAATCCTAAAGGAAACATATAAAGATTCAATGGAAAAGAACAAGATAAATTGAATCTAGAAAGCAATAAAAACTAGGAAATAAATTGCATAAAATGAAAACTACTAAACCATAAACTAACAAGACATAAAAGGAATTAAATGACAAGAATCAAAGGCTGGAAAAAATAAAGAAAATAGCAAGAACGCTAAGAAGAAAAGCTGGAAAAAATTAAAGAAAATTAAAACTAGAAAAGAACCTCATGGAGTTGGCTCTGATAACAAATAATGCAAAAAGTTTTTGCACTCCCCTTGGTCTTTCTCCTTGAGGTTCCAAGAACCCTGAAATGGATTATGGAGGGGAAATAAATGGAGGTGGGATGCCACTCTCAAAGAGAGATAAGCCAAAGTGTTTAGGTTTGCCACAAGGGAAAGAACCCTTAATAAAATCCAACTAGGAAGAGATTCCTCAAGAGAGAGGATCCTCAAGACCTTTTACTAAGAATGTGCTAACAAAGAGACTGTTTTCATTCAGCTTCAAAGATGAAATTTTACAATGAGGGGGGATGAGTATGTATAGCCCAATGGGAGAGTTTGGGCACACTTTTCTAGACAATGTGGGACTAGGGCTTAATTAGGATTAAGACTAATTAACCTAAGTCTTAGGCCTTAAGTGAGACACCTAAGTTCACCCCTCATTGGTGCAATTAGCATCTCCTAATGTGAATGGGCTAGCCCAAAATCATGACTTGACCTATGCACTCATTCTAAGCTTACTTCTCCTTTTTAACCAAAGACACCTATACCTTATAAACTAAGCAGATGGCCAAAAATACATGGTCGTAAGGGAATTAAAAATTCTCTTCTATTTAGCTAATTAAAATAAAATATTTACAAGCTAAAAATAATGAAGACTATGACTTTGAATCTTCAATGAGCTTTCATCCATGCCATGCCTTCCTTGAGTCCTCCTAGCCATGATGCACGCTAGATGAGTTTGCATCATCTCCAAACACCAAAAAGATCATGATGGAAAGAAGAAAAATGCAGGATGGATTGATACCACTCAAGAAAAGAAAAGCAAAAAATTATTGAAGTTTACCAAAAGAGAAGAAACCCTTCATAAAAGCCAACCAGGAAGATGTATTGCTAAGGAGAACATTTAAGACACTCTTTAGAACAGATGCTCTCAAAATGGGAGTCTAGTTTCATTCAATTAAGCGTGAGTACAATGAGAGAATGAACACCTATTTATAGGGAGAAGAGTGAAATAGGCATCATGATACAATCTCACCTAGCATGCATCAAGGCTAAGAGGATTAGAGGAAGACATGGCATGGATGGAAGTTCATTGAAGATTTGAAGTCATAGTCTTGGTTATTTCACTTGTAGATATTTTTAATATTCCTAAAAAAAAGGGCGTGAGGTTTATTTCCTTTAAGGCGTTGTATTTTAACCATTTTCCCTTGTAAAAGCATGTGATATGTTAAGTGCAACCCATATTTGGTAATGTGGGTCATTTCCACAGCTCGTAGCTCATTTTTGCACCCATTTTATAACACACAAAGCATGACAAACAAAAAGGCCTACATGATCTCCTTTTCCTTGATTCTAGGTGTCAATTTAGGTTTTTGTCTCCTAGTTAGTTAGCTTAATTTCACTTAGGGGTTGGGGCTTGTTGGGAGGTCTATGATTAGGGTCTTAATCTAACCTCCCACTCTCTATAAATAGTCCCATCATGCCTCATTGTAACTCACATTTGAATTTGAATGAAAAATTGTCTCTCTTTGATCACATTCATTAGTAAAAGGTCTTGAGGATCCTCTCTCTTAAGGAACCTCTTCCTAATTGGTTTTTATCAAGGGTTTCTTCCTTTGTGGCTAACCTAAAAAATTTTTTCCTTATCTCTTTCAAGAGTGGTGCCCCACCTCCATTTGCTTTCCCCTTCATCTTCCATTTCTTGAATGCTTGGAACCTCAAGGAGAAAGATCAAGGGAGTGCAAACTTGGTTTGCATCAAGTGGTATCAAGACCCAACTCCTAGAGGTTCTTTTCTTTTCCTATCTTCTTTAATTTTTGTGCATCCATTCCTTATATGTTGTAGTGTTGTTCTTTATTTTTCTCCAACTTTAATTTCATGTCATTTAATTCCTTTATTGTCTTGAATTTTATGTTTTAGTAGTTTTTTTTTTTTTGCCATTAGTTTCCTAGTGTATATTGTTTTTGTTAATTCAATTTCTTTTGTTCCTTTTTATTGAATCATTGTGTGTGCTTATTTAGGATTCATTTTAATTCTGCCCAACTTTTTTTATTTTTCTTTATTGATGTGCAAATCCTAAGAGGATCATTGTAATGACTTCACAAAATTTGTGAAGAAAGCCACACAATTGTGATCTTCGTCTTTGGCTTCACATTGTTTTTCTTGCTTGTGTTTCTAATTCTATTTTATTGCACTTCTATTTGGTGAGTTGTTCCAGCCTTTTTTGAGTCTTTTATTTTCATTTTTTACTCTTCCAAATTGTGTCTTAGTTAGTTGTGTTTTAGTCCTTTCATTGTCACATTAATTTCCATAGTTATGCCTTTAATTTTTCACCATAAAGTGTATTATGTTTTCATAAAAGTGTGTTGTCTTCTTGAGGAATTCAATAGCCAAGAGGAGTAGCCTCCTGTGTGTTCATGTCCAGGGAGTCTCACATGCTTTAAATCATAGCATGTTTATAGAAAAATAATTCAAAAGATTGCTCAATTCTTTCTTAGAGTCCATTTGTTTATTTTGTTTTGGTAGCTTATTTTTGTCTAGTTTCTTTGGTGTTTTTTATTAGCTGTTTTTTAAGACCATTTTGGTGTATCAATTGGTCTAGAAAATTGAGCATTCAAGCTTTCATATAAACACTACTAAATATTATTTTGATCCTTTCTTTCAGTCAATTAAAATACTAGTGCATATTAAGTTACTTTGTCTTTCTTTGGTTTGCAATTTTACCTCAAATTTTTGTGGCCTTATTTTGCATTTCCTTTCAAGAATTTAGGATCACATTGCTCCTTACCATATTTACTTCAAAGTTTCTTAAGAGGTGTAGAAAAATTATTTCAAAACAAAGAAGAAAATAAATAAAAATAATTCAAAAAAATGTTAGTAAAAAAGTGTTAAAAAGAGAAATAAAAAAGTACAAAATTTAGTGCACTTTAAATTTGTGTAATTCATTCAAAGTAGTGTTTAAAAATTGTTCGATATTTATTGAATGCGCATTTATTCAATTTGGCATGATGATTTAAATTGTGCAGATTATTGAAAATCTTGTTGAGTCTATTTTGCTTTTTAGTCCAAATCTATTCTTATGCCATTCTAGGTTGCTTTTTGTTGTCCTAACTTTCTTTCACACCTTTAATTTTTGCTTCTCTTTTTTTGACATCATTGAGTTTCTCTTAAATAAATTGTTTGCACTTGGATGTGTCTTGTGTTGTTAAGTGTTTTCATTACTTTTAGCTTTCAAATTCTTGTGTCCACTTGGTCTTGTTGGGTGTTTATTTTTGTTGGATAGGGCCACATTTGGTTGACCTTTCATAAAGGGTACCATCCTAGGAAGTATTGATTAAAATTCAAGGAAGTGTGGACTTAAAGAAGAGGCCAAGACTGGAGTGAAACACTTGGTGAGGGAGCCCTTTGGAGAAGAAGGATCAAATTCAAGTTTCTTTTAAATTTTTGTTTTCATTGGGTGTATTTTTAAAAGATGTCATTTTAATAGAGGTATTGGATGTGCATAAGGGTCACATCTTTTGATTATAATCACTTATTTTCTTAATTTAATGTGAGTTAGAAATTGGTACCCTTTACTCATACTCGGGAGCTAGTTTTAGTCCTTACTATTTGACTTAATTTCTTTTATTGCTTTTAGGTTTAAGAAGTACTTAAGTTCCAAAAGCATAAACTTCAAAAAAAGAGAGGAGTGATTGCCTGCTTTCATTGCATTTCATTCATATTAGTTCAACCTTTCACTCTAAATGATTCACACATTTTAAGCAATAAGAGTGTTAACCAAAAGGGATCACCTAAGGTAGACACTCTAGATAAGTTTATAAATGAATTTAAAGAGTGAAAAGAGTAAAGAAAGAAAAGAGAGAGATGAAAGAGAAGAAAGAAGAATAATTGAAAAAGAAAAAGGAAGAAAAGAGAGAAAATTAAGGAAATAAATGAGGCGTGAAGGGAAAGGAGAGAAAAAAAGGAGATGAAAGAGAGATACGATAGAGAAAAGAAATAAAAAAAAAAGAGAAGAAAGGGAAAGAAGAGAAAGGAAAGAGAGGAAAGAAATAGAGAAGAGAAAAAAATAGAAAAGAGAGAAATAGAAGAAAGAAGAGAAAGAGAGAGAAGAAATAAGAAGGAAAGATATAGGTTTAGTCCACAAGCTCAAGAAGGAGCGATGAGAATGAAAACTTTGAGGGATATGATAAAAAGACCTACAGGGAGGAGAAACCTAAACCATAAAGAACAAAAAATAGACCTTCCACCTTTCTTAGGAAAAGATGAAGTGGAAGTCTACCTTGATTGGTAAATGAAAATAGCGCAACTCTTCACTTGCTTCCAAGTGAGTAAAGATACAAAAGTGCTTTTAGCTATCTTAAGCTTCCAAGGGTATGCTATATATTGGTGGATTGCTCTCATTAATGAGAGGCTTCACCATCATAACCCTTATATTGAGTATTGGTATGATCTTAAAGGGGTTATGAGGCAAAGGCACATCCCTTTTTAATATGAAAGGGAACTCCTTGAAAAACATCAATGACTTAAACAACACAATTTGACTATTGAAGAGTATCATCAAAATATGGAACTTTTCATGATGAGGGTGAGAATAAATGAAGAGCCTAGGTCTACCCTAGCTAGATTTCTATGTGGCTTGAATTTTGAAATTTGTGATAAAGTTGAACTCTTGTCATTTATAGATCTAGATGACTTGGTCCAAATTTGTATAAAAGTAGAGCAACAATTGAAGAGGAGGACTTCTTCAAGGAAGGACTACTCTAACCATTCTCCCCACTCTTATTGAAATAGGGATCAAACCAAAGGGAGCTCTTCCAAGAGTCACCCCACAGAGGAACTCACTACAACCATGCATGATAAGGGACCAAGACATTGTAAGTGAATCATCTTCCTTTTCTAGTAAAAGTGAGGAAGAAGGAGGTCATAAGCATGTGCATGATATGGAGGTTTTTCCTTGTGATGGGGACTTGCTTATGATAAGAAGGCTTCTTGGAAGCCAACCTTGTGAATTTAGCCCTTCTTAAAGAGAAAACATTTTTCATACAAGATGTAGAGTTTTTGACCAAATGTGTTCTCTCATTGCAGATAGTGGATTGATTTGCAACTGTTATAGCACAAGGTTGGTAGAAAAGTTGTCTTTGACTACCATTCCTCACCCTAAGCCTTACAAACTTCAATAGCTAAATGAAAGTAAGGAATTGGTAGTCAATCAACAAGTGAGTGTGTCTTTCGCCGTTGGGGACTATCATGATAAAATCCTTTGTGACATAGTAATAATGGAGGTGACACATATCATGTTAGGGAGATGCTGGCAATTTGATAGAAAAGTTATCCATGATGGACACTTTAATGAGATCACCCTCACCCATAATGAAAAGAAAATTAAGTTGTATCCTCTCTCACCATCTCAAGTCACGAAGGATCAACTTCTCTTGAAAAAAGAAGAGGGCTTATGAGGAGAAAAATAAGAAAAACAAAAACAAACATGCATTGAAAGTTGATAGGATGAAATGAAATGACCCTTCGAAGAAGGTTGTACAAAAAGAGAGTCATTTTGCAAGAAAAATGGACTTTAAACATAGCCTCCTAATTGATTATTGTTGTGAGTATTTGAAAACATCACTCATACATATGTGTTAGATTTTCTCACAATATGGTATTGGAAAATATGACAAACACTATAATCGTTTGACTTCATCCATCCTACTTATTATTTGAGTATAATTTTACCCTTCTATGCCCCAGTTTCCTATATAAATGAGAGGAGTATTGCATTGGTATTTTTTAAAAAGAAAAAAAAAAAGAAATGTTCTATCATGTTAGATACCCCACTCTTTAAGACTACCCACCATGCAATCGAAACATCAAGAATATTATAGCCAAAGTATCTTCCATCAAGTTGTCATTCCAAAGTTATATCATGAGTCTGATCATTCCTATTAACCAATATATGAGAGTTAGAACCTGTCGGCTGTGTTTACAAAAATTTAAAGGTTTAATTAGAGTTTTTAAACTTTTGAGAAAATATTGTTTTTAGCCCTTCAAATTTAAAAGTAATTGTTGTAATCCTTGAAATACGTTTAATCTTGTTTACTAGATAATGACGGTAGAAATTTGTTGAGATGACTAACAGAGGTTCACTTTTGATATTAAGAATCAAAACTCAAGTAAATGAAGTCTACATAAAGACTATGTTATGTTTTGTTCATGTCAGCATTTCACTTACATTTCACTAACAACAGCTGTATACAAACAACATCAAAATAAACATCAATTAATTTTAGAGATTAAAAGAATCACTTTTTATGTTTCTAAGAGAAAAAGTAGTATTTTTTCAAATTTGAGTGGACTAAAAACTTAATTAAGCCAAATTTAAAATTCAAGATAAATTTTTATTTTATATATTAAATTTATATAACAAAAATATTTTAAAAAAATAAATTTAATTAATATTCATCATCAAATACTTATTTTTTATCCAATAATATTATTATTAATTGTATGTGATATGCCTCATAAAAACAAATGCAGTCCAAAATAGTGGAGGGGTCACAAAGAGACAAGGAGAATTCTATGGTACCTCATCTTATTTAATAGGTATAGATACTTTCTTTTTTCTGACCAATCAAAATATAATGTAATATTTTTATAATTAAAATAAATTTACTTATTTATTTATAAATAAGTACTTTAAAAAAATTATTTATATTTTAGTTTTTCTAGTTGTGTCCCTCGCCGCTGAGGTATTTCTTTTTGTTTCAGGCTGAGACTGGGTCATAGAGCGAGTCACCCGCTTCAATCCCATTTGAAGAAAAAGGTTGCTTAACCCATCCTCCATGGTGTTCAACTCCAAACTCATCAGCCATCTGCGCCAGTTCCTCCAGAGCTCCAACCTCAACACCACCACCGCCACAGTTAGCTACCAGTTGGAGGCCGATTTCAGAATTGATTTATCTGACAGTAAGGCATTCATTAGGGAACAGGTGGACCTATTCCTCCAGACCGAGCACAACTAAAACTACCAAGTAAAGGAACAACATCAAAACCATGAGGTAGAGGATGCGCCTGATAATCCCGACCAAAGCCAACCCTCTGATTCCAACGAAGAAGATGAAGAGGATAAACCCACACACGCCAAAAATTCCAAGAAGAATAAAGTATGGTTAGTCACTTTTCTCTATCGATTCAAAACCAATATTGCATTTTTTCTTTCAATTTTTCTCATTCTTTGTGTCTTGCTGCATCCAATTTCATTCTTGTAGATTACCTGCCATTTTTTGCAATCAATGGCGTCATCGCTCAATGTTAATTTTTGGGGGTTTTATTTTTAATAAAATTTTTATTGTTGTGTGATGTCACAAACTCACAAGCACATGGTTTTCTGCTGTTCTGAATAATTCGGGTTCACTCTCAAACGATGTTACATTGCTCTCTGTAAAAATTGTGTGCTTTTCAAGTTAGTAACCAGGTTACTTGCCTCATAGGATTACATGAATAGGAAAGTGTTTGATTATAGATTTTTTTTATGCATTCTTTGCTTTGCTTAACGCCCTAATACCGTTTAACATGCTTTCTTTTAAAGCAATGCTAATGAAGAATGAAATTTTAATTCTATTTTTGTCTCTCTCTGCTTTTGTGAAGATTGTAATTAATAATATAGCCTCATTTTAACAGTACAATGTACCTTTCTATAATTGTAGATTCAAGCCTTGTTATCTCCCCCTACCCCGTTCTTTTTGCTAATCCAATAGTTGCTTGTGAAGTTAATTTTTCTATCATCTGGCTGGTGTGTCCTTGAATCTAGACGGTTACTTTAGCAAGAAATTCCTTCCAAATCTTTTGATCATACAATGGGATGTTCCAATCCCTCTTAACAACATATAATTAGTCAATTTTATTAATTGTTACTATGGTCGGATCCCTAAAGTAAAATGCTGATATATTCATACAATTGAATGATTGTTGGTAGGAGAATTGATCCACAGGTTGCCTTTTTAAGTTGTACAGTCTCCTAGTCTAATTATTTTCTTCCCAAGATCATGTAAAACATTATTATATATTAATTTTATCATTATGTTAACACATTGTTTATTTCTTAAGAGACTTTGAAGCTAACATGATCTGGATGCTAGTGTAGCGCTATCCAAACCATTAACTATTGTTGCCTTTAGTCTTAAGGTTAAAAATATATATTTAAACTGCTTTACAATGTTTTGCGCCGACTATTATCTTCAAGCTACTATCAATTTGTAATTGTATGTTTCTTGAGCCATAACAGTAAACCATTCTAAAAAAATATCCTCAAGCGCTAATAAAAATTTTCTCTATAACAAGTATCAAGATTCTGATTCTATTATGATTCATGTTAATATATACAAGCACCATTGGTGTTGCCACATAAAGTATATATAAGTACAGAAGTACCTAAGTGTCGATTTTTTCTATTGGTGAAACCCTTGTTTTAACAGCTTTTGTTTTATCTTGTGCTTCAGATCTGATAAGTTAGGTGATGAGGTAGTAAAGAAAAGAGGTGGTGCTTTTGGGAGAGTCTACTATACCTCATCTTATTTAATAGGTATTGATACTTCCTTATTTCTGACCAATCAAAATGTAACGTAATATTTTTATAATGTCATTGTCCATTCATATTTAGTGTGTTTGGATGAGTATTTACAAAAGTTGATTTTACAAGAAATTAATTTTGTAAAATTGATTTCGGTTAGAGTTGATTTTTAAGTAAAGAAATGTATGTTTTGATGTTTACCTTAAAAGCAAGTTTGATGCAAAACATAATATAAAATTTTCAAGATAGTTATGTTCATAACTTCTAGACTCTAGCAACTTAAGATTTTGAGGCTAATTTAATTTTACGTAACAGTAACCAAACACCTGTAGTCTAATGAAGCAAAATTAATTCTAAAGTTGTCCAGCTGAAACCAAAGATACACTATGTTTGAAGTAAAACTTGATATGTTTTCACTTATGTGCTCTTAAAAATACAAACAAATATTATTTTTTCAACCAAAATCATGTTTCCTAAGTTGAATGTGTGTTTGACACATTCTAATGTCGTTGCAAATATGGCTATTATATGACACTAATTTTCATCTTCCATGCAAAGTTGCTATCTACCCATCAAGGAATCCTGTAAGGTAGATTTTGGTATAATCAGGAATATGGGAATATTGTGCTCTGTAATTTTCATCTTCCATACCAAGTTGCTATCTACCCATCAATGAATCCTATAAGGTAGATCTTGCTATAATAAGGAATATGGAAATATTGTGCTCTGTAATTTAGACAGTCCACTAGCCATTCGCCATTCCCTGTTAATCAACTTCTTTGTTTTGTTTTTACCTGTTTCTTTTGTAGATAATTTGGTATGGTTTGTCAATTATTTTTTTAGCAATTTCTGTACACGAGATATATGATGATTAACAAACCTTTCATTATTTGTTTGCTTTGTGGTATCAAATAATATTGGCGCTAAGTGATTAATACCAAAGACCATAAGTATCGGGTTTATTATATTAACTTGTTTACCATTTATTCTCTTGATTTAGAAGGATTTCTGACATTTGGTTGTATTATTTCAAGCTCAGTGAAGCTACAATAGCTACAAAGGACCTAGAAGAGGAAGAAGAGATGGGGTAATGTTCAGTTTGCTGTTCATTTAGTATGTAGTCATTCTTACAGTGGTTTATACCAATAGAAATTGAGGACATATTGTATGATTTGGAGTTTTAAAGGTTTTCTTGTTTTGGAGAGAGGGAGTTAGTGTTTGCACTTTAGATGAGCTGATGACTGTATTGAGTTTCATAATTAGTTTTTCAATTAGGATATTTATTTCTTGTCATGATACTCTCTTGTTACACTTCCACCAAGTTCATTTGGTTTGGTGGCAAGATATTTGTAAACCATTTTATTTAAGCTGCTAAACTTACATACAAATATTTATATGCATAAATCTCAATTTGGTTATAATTATTTTTTAAAAAAAATAAGATATTCTAAGTTGTTCTAATTTAAAACTTTTAGATTTTTTTATTAGTTATCATAAATAAGCAATGATTAGTAAATTTTAAAAACATGAGTTGATAAATACAATTTATTAGTTATTCTAATTTTAAACTTGTAGATAAATAGTATTATAGATGAGTATGGTTAGTCAATCATAGAAAATATCCAAGATCTTTTATCTTAAAAAATTATCTTTTTTTATTTAAAAACAACAGTTAATAAATAGAGTTTAAAACATTAGAATAATTAAACTAAAAATATCTTAACAACTTACTCTAACCAGTTATTTTTTTTAACTAATATATTATTAGTTATTCTCATTAAAAACTTCTAGATAAATAGTAGTTATCATAAATAAACATGGTTAGTCAATTATAAAAAATATTCAAGATATTTTATCTTTTTTTTTAATCAAAATCATCGGTTAATATTAAGAACAATTGTATTCATAACAAATCAAATTAGTGTAATCTGAAAATTTGAGAATGTAAAACATATTTAAAAACAAATTAAAATTCAGTACTACTAAAAAAATACTACAAAATTCAGACTAACAAATACTTTCGAATGAATAATAAATATGTGCTTATGAGTCTATGGAAGTTTTCCGCTGTCCCAAGTTTCTTCTCAATTCATAATAAACCTTTGCATCTTATGCAATAATGAAAAGCTTTACACATTATTCCAATGCTATAGTGTACGTGTAGTATGATCAATCTGTCAAAGACAACACAAATAATATGATTATTTATATTTATCATGAGTGATAAAATAATAAATATAATTATATACTTACAAATATTTTATCATAATTGTCCTCCCATGGACAATTTTTCATCCATTCCGCTACCCACACTCCGCAATCACCACTAATATGTAATCATTCAAATTATATTAAAATTATTATCTCATTATATAATTAAAGAAGAGAGATGTCAACGATCCAGGATGTTGATATTCAAGGCCCTTTGGCTCAACAATAGCGAACTTCCATATGTCATTTTCAATCGCACTAGCTGAGCAATCATAAAAGGACTTTATCATGAACATTTGTTTTAGAAACATTGCCTACATATGTGAGAAAGCAACAATAAGAATGACAAGTGATAAATAAAATAAATGAGTTTAAGAGATACTTACCAACTTTCGCACTTTGTAGTGTCGACCCCCTTTTGTTTCGGAATTACACAAAGAGTGCAACACTAATATTTTTTTCTCATCAAAGTCGACCCCCTTTTGTTTCAGAATTACGCAAAGAGTCCAACATTAATAATTTTTTCTCATCAAAGTCATTAATAAATACCAATGGTTGCCTTGGTCATTAATAGGTAAAAAAATCTAGCAAAATAGAAAATTTCAAAAATTAAGTTTTCCATAATTTTTCAAATGTTAATGAATTTGTTAAACATATTATTTATATTATTACTTTTTGCATGGTCTAATTTGCCCATGTAGTAATGAAGATCTGGCATAATTTTTTCAGGAGTGAGTTTAATAATTCTAATGTTTTGAACTCTATCTATCAACTCATATTTTTAAATTAAAAAAAATAATTCTTAAGATAAAATATCTTGTGTGTTTTCTCTAATTGGCTAACCATACTCATCTATAATATTATTTATCTAGAAGTTTAAAATTAGTTTATCTTAAGAATATACTATTTTTTTAAAAAAAAAAATAATTTGAGTATGTTGTTAGGATAATCTGAGTTTAGTGATTCTAATGTTTTTAACTCTATCTATCAAGTCATATTTTTAAATTAAAAAAGATAAATTTTTAAGATAAAATATCTTGTATATTTTTTATAATTAATTAACCATGCTCATCTATTATTTATCTACAAGTTTTAAATTAGAACAATTAAAAATGTACTTTTTTTAAAAAAAATAATTATAAGTAAGTTGTTAGAATAATCTAAGTTTAATGATTATAATATTTTTAAAATTAAATTTATAATTCTATATCTTTAATTATGTAATCATTAATTTATTAAATATATTTATATGATAAATTAGTAGAATCTCATGTATTTATTAAGCATGTATAAAATATGAAATATTTAAATAAAATCAATTAAAAAACACTACATTCATTTTCCAGTTTTCTTTTAGGAAAATGGAAAAAGGATATGTCACGTTTTTACCCCTATCACCTAGTTTGTTCTTCTTCGTTTTTTTCCCTATCACCCACGTTTGTTCTTCTCTGTTCTTTCTTTGAAATCAAACAATCAAAAACATTTCAGGTTCCTGGTTCCTTTGTTGTTCGTCCCTTTCTATTTTTAGCCTAACACCTTCTCAATTTCTTTGTTCCTCCTTTCTTCTCGATTGTTCATTCAGTTTATCAGTTTCGTTATTCCATTTCTTTCTTAGAAAGGTGCATTGACAGTTTTGATTCCACTCTGATTCCATTCAATTCCCACATTCGGTGAGTAATTGTTTTAATTTTGGTTAGTTATTTTGTTCATTTGATTTCTTCAACATTTTCCAAAATTTGATTCTACTCTAATCCTACTATGTTTCAATTTTTTCGTGATTCTATGTATGTGCTGCCATGCTGCTCTTGTTTCCTATTGTATTATGCTGCTGCTATAATTTCCCTGGTGATGCATATTTTTGTTGTTGTAATTACAGTGGTTTTGCTGTTGCTGTATTTTCCTGGTTCTATCTTTTCAACAAAAATCATAATTTTGAATATCTTTAAAAAAATTATAGTAACATGTATGGTAGTTTAGGGGATTTCTTGCATTGTAGTGAGATGGTGGTGCTGCCTTAGATATTAGTGGTCGGTATAGTCTCAAGTATGTAGCTTTAGAATCATTTTGTTCATTATTCACAAGAAGACAAATTAATTACTAATATATATCTTAGTTGTTGTAAACTGTAGGGGCTAATGCTTTTAAAGCTCTGAATTGGTTTTAGTTGCCATTTCATATCTTGGCAGCTTTTGTGTGCCTAAACACTCTTTTTACTTCAATAACAAGTTTTAGTTATATTATTCCTTGAAAAAATGTACACCTTTATAGTTAGCATGATTCTACAAAATGGACGTGGTTTATATACTTGTAGAATAATCTAATTGAAAAGTAATTCACCTTTAAGATAGAATCTAATATGATAAAAAATTATGAATTTACAGATTATTTGTGTTGTTTTCTTGGTTCATATAGGAAATTTTCATCATTTTTAACTTTACTTAATGTTAATTGGTTTGTTTTTTGTTTGTCCACAAGGAAAATATGCACATAACTAGTCATATATCATATGTACATAGGCAGCTGGTTTCTAATAACAATAACAAGGAAAATTCCACATATTTGATTTATGGTTGTTTTATCAGGTTTGGCATAAACATTCATCGCTTTAAAACAAAGAAAAACATGCATTAAACTCTTGATATTGTAGGACATAAAACAATTAGATAGTATTTATACCTTATTTAAAGTTAGTAGACATATAAACATAATGTCCAACCCGATAACTTACCCAGCAAATGCCAACATGTCCATCTCAAACCGAAGATGTATGGACATGAAGGGACCTTATGCACATAGCTTATCAACTATTAATTGACTTAGCTGCATGGTATTTGGCTTGAATCTTAAAGTATGATAGTTGACTCTACACCTCAACCTTTGGTACTCAAGATTGTAAATTTCTTCAGCTACGTTGTGAAAAAGGTGTAAGATAGATAGCACCATGCTCCTTCATTTTCTTCCAACTTATAGGAGCATCTTTTGGACGATGAAACTGTGTTAAATAAATTTGAACATACTATCCACAAAATTGAATTAATTTCAAAATTCAAACTATGTACTGATGACCAAATTATTATAGTATGGTATGTGAAATGGGACACATTAGGAAACAAAAGGTAAAATAGGTATATTTTTATTATGGCTACAATCGTGGCTATGGTATTACCAAAGGCATTAAGCTCTAGTTGAATACAAAAGCCAGCTAATTCCACTATTCCAATAAGTGCAGTGTAGATAATATATATCTTGAAGACGACTTTTAAAACATTATAATATATATGGTGTGTATTTTTCAACGACAAAGTACTGATTATAATGATGGCAGACTTTCCTACTTTAATGATCGCATTATGTTACGACTATGTAGGAGAGTAGCTTCATGAGTATTTTTGCAACATCACAAGAGAGATTCCATTGGGCACTGCCGGTGGCTCATCACATTTTGCCTCAATTAAATTTGTTAGTACTTAGTACAGTCCAACCAATGTGTGCAAACTTCCTTAAAGAAGGTGAGATTGTAAAAGTAAATATTGGATGCCAATTACATTTAAAAAAATGGTGTATAGGCTAATAACCTCTCCTTATTGTGTTTACTTGTTTTTTTCATTATCATTAAGACGGTAACATCCTTATTCCTATTTCAGTATAATTTGATTGTTAGTGTATATGATATTGAAAGGGCTTAGTATAATTTGTGGCCATTTTTCTTGAAATTGATGTAACACACTTCTTCATGTTTTGTCAATTCCTAGTTGCATGTTCTTTTTACTCATTTCAACCCATCAATATCCCTAGAAAGGTTGTTGTATGAATTAGTAGGTAAACATGACCACGAGTATTGAAATGAGTTATTGATTATTTTTTTTTTGTATGATATAGATATGCCAATTATTTTACCAATGGATAATTGGGATGTTGTGTCACCGAAAGGAGATGTTAACTATTCTACATCTTGTGATGAAAATGATAGTTTATATCATAGTATGCAACGTGATCAGGTTGAGAATTCAACTAGGATATAGGAGATGAGAAGTATAAAAGGATTACAGACTTAACGAATGATGAGGTATGAAACTTAGATTTCGGTAGTGTAGAAGAAGTGTATGATTTTTATGATAAATATGCAAAATGTCCTGGTTCTGTTGTAAGAAGGGATATAGTAAAGCGTAACGTGAAGAAACAAATCAAAATGCGTCAATTTTTTTGCAATAGAGAAGGATAGAGAGACCCAGTGCACTTTAGAAGAACAGATAGACAACGAGATCATAGACGTATCACCCTCACTGAGTGTGAAGCTAGACTTCGTGTACACTACAAGGTGAAGAAATCAAAATGGATAGTCACACCTTTTGAAGATACACACAACCATGAATTAACCCCTTCAAAATATGTGCACCTGTTCCCGACTTATCGTGGAGTGACAAGATGCAGATAAAGCTCAACTTGATACCTTACGCTTGTATGGTGTCAGTACCTGTCATATAATGGGATACATTGTGGCTCAAAAGGGTGGACATCATCATCATGGTTTTACAAAGAAAGACTTATACAATTATTTTGATAGTCAACTTTGTGCTCAGATTAAAGGTGGTGATATTGTTGTTTCATTAAGTTATCTCCATAGAAAGGCAGACAATGGTCCCATGTTATTTGCAAAATTTACCACTACCAATGTTGGTAGAATGAAGCAACTTTTTACGCAGATGGACATATCAGATTTGATTTCCTTTGTTTTGGTGATGTTCTTGCATTTGATACGACATATAAAAAAAACAAATATAATTATCCTTTGGTAATTTTCTCTGGTTGCAACCACCATTCCCAAGTTTTCATATTTGGTAGTGCTTTGGTGTCAGATGAAACAACTAAGACTTATAAGTGGATCCTAAAATATTTTTTAGAAGCAATGGACAACAACATCCCAAAGTAGTTGTGACAGATAGAGATGGGGCCACGAGGGAGACTATAAAGCATATTTTTCCTGATGCATGTCATCGACTTTGTGGTTGGCACTTGCAAAAGAATGCACATTAGCATGTTAAGAGTTCTCCATCTTTAATGGATTTTGACAAAGCGATATACTTAAATTTCTCCGCGGAGGAATTTGAAGATTTTTGGATAAAAATGGTAGAGAAGCATAAGGTTGTCAACAACAAATGGGTTTTGAAGACTTATGAGAAGAGGTCATCATGGGCTACTGCATACTTTCGGGATAAGTTTTTTGCTCGTATACGTACGACATCACAATGCGAAGCAATTAATTCAATCATGAAGACATATATTAAGAACAAATGTAGCATTTTTCATTTTATGCATAAGTTTGAGCAATCTTTGAGAGGGTACAAAAATAATGAGATGGAAGCTGATTTTAAATCTCTATATTCAGAACCTGTTTTGACAACATCTTTTCACAACATTGAAAAGGACGCTACAAAAATCTACTCAATAGAGATTTTTAAAGAAGTTAAAGAACAAATTATATTGGCAGGTGCATTATTTGTTACTGTCCAAGTAGTCGATGGGGACCAATTGATCTGCAAGCTGTGTAAACATTGTGAACCCAGTATTGAAATATGAGTTGTGTGTGATACTTAGAAATTAACATTTAATTGTGACTGTAGGCATTTTAAGTCTTATGGTACTCCGTGTTCGCATATATTTTGTGTCATGAAAGTGGAGCATGTAGATCACATTTCCAACTAGTTTGATTTTAACAAGGTGGACGAAAAATGCGAAGACATCTTTTGCATCATTAGATTCATCGGAGGAAGTACATTGTGATGTCATGGAACAAGCTCAATTTGCTGCCTATTGTGCTGTTAGTACTAGGTTTTACAAGATAGCTTTGAAAAAGAAAGCATGGTACAATGAGGTTATGGATGACATATTAAAGCTTACAAATAAGTATGAGAAGTTGGAGGACCTTGTTGGCTCACAAAACTTGTCATTTAAGCATTTTCGTGATCCCACTATGGTCAAGACTAAAAGTGCTCCCAAGAAGAGCAACATTGGCATGAAGCGAAAAAGACGTTCAAATTTTAGTAGTACAAAACACAATGTGAGAACGTGCCTGATGCGTGTTGGTACAAATGATAAGAGTACGAATGATGGAAAATTATCTGATTCAAAGTCTTTTGAATTTAGTGTGGTAGTTGATAGTGTAAGTGTTTTCTAGTGTTTCATAAGCACGAATTTAAATGGTTAGCATTTTCAATTGTGTAGGGATGACATGAATTTATTTGATTTTGTAGGATAAAGAAATAATGATATATGATATAAACAAGGGCCAAGAAAAAGTATTATCAACTAACCCAAGAAGCTCCAATGACAACGTAATTTAAGTTTAATTTAATTTGACTATCATTACTATTTCTTATGGTTTCATTCTGATAGTTGTTTTATTTTCAATAGGAAGGTAAAGGGAAATTGAGTGGTGACTGCACTCAACAACAAAAGCATGGAAAAAGGTCGAAACAAAATTTAGATCATGCTCATGTAAGTATAGGATTTTATCATTGTACATAATATAATATGGTTATGTACGTGGCTTCACAATGTATAATGTTTTTGTTGTACATAATCAAACAGGTCTGTTCCCATAAAGGTCATGTTGTTATGTCCCAAGCACAACCTATGGTCCCCCTAGTACAAACTACAATATCCTCAATGTTGCCTATGATATCCCCAATCCAACCTATGGTACAATTTATGGTTCCCCTGATGCAATTTCCATCATATGGGTATGTCACTTCAAGCCAAAGGTCATGAAACATACCTAATTTTCATAGAGTTCCAGCTTATTTTGACAATATATTACAAGTACCCCAGGTTGGTAATTTTCTTATTATTGTATTATTTTGATGATTTTTTCCTTGTATCTTTTATATCATTTGCTTTGTACGTAAAACTTTAAAATATATTGTTTTAGCATTATCATGGATTGTCAATGGATAACAACATCAAATCATATTCTGAATTTCTTGAAGAAGGACTGAAAAATGGTGATCAAAACAAATTTTTTTCTAAACAGCTTTATAAAGTATATTTATGGAGTAATGTTCTCGCTGTAATGCTATGGTGCTAGGTGGAAAGGATGTCCCGCCACAGTAGTCCATCTAAAAAATTATTGGCACAAAAATGCTATTGTGTAAGGTAATTTTCTAAAGTTTTCTTGTAATATAAATACATTATTTAAACTTATATAAAGAGGAGAGGTCCAATATTTCTTGTTTATCTACATTTTTAGTATCTTTTGATTTTAAACAACAATGATGTGTCATCTTTATTTGGTTGTAGATGAGGATTTTGAATAGACCGTGAAGATTCATTTTGGTGGATACAAAAGAAGCTTTATAAAATAGTTGCATAGCTTTTTTGTTCCCTCTTGTTGAGATTAACACTTTTTTTGTTAAACTTTTGATAAAAATAACAGTCCAACCTTTTTTGTTCTTTCTGGTCTCCCATGGAAAGTAACAACCTTTTCATATTTACTAATATTAATTTCTATCTCCTAATCTACAAATGGTATTTTCATGCATCTTTGTATTAATGCTTTATGTTAAAAGGATTGTCAGTTATTTTAGTCAAGTTGAGCCACTATATAGATTATATGGTTATTAGAGGAATGATATGGATTCACATTCTCAATCTTTTGATGGTAAGAATACTTGATACCTGATTGATTTTATTTAACCCAAACACAATTTCTTGTTGGTGCTTATGGTTCTGATTCTTCCTAATGAATTTGTCTGTAGTGTCTTTCATTTTCTTAATTGACAAGCTTCTTGTACTAGAGATTCCACTTATAATATTTGGGTATTTTTTATTAACAATGAATGAATTTATTAATACCTTTCCTATTATTTAATCGCATAGGATTTCCTCAATTACTTTGTAGAATACTTAAAACTGTCACATGTGTTGCTCGCAATTATTTATATATGGAAAAACTTTTGCTCTAGTTTTGGCTACCTCATCCTACTATAAAAGAACCAAAGGATGCACGGGGCAAAGCTGTGATGGTTATTGAGGATGAGGTAAATATAAGTTAAAGTATTGAAGGGTACATCTCCATTGCAATGCTTTTGGATCTTTTGAACCAACCATTTTATTTGAGGAGCATAAACCATCTTAAGCAGGTGATGCTTCGGTGGTAATGGAATCTCATTTAATTTCATTTGCTTTCTAACAATGTTGACATAATTTTCTTTGTATCTATGTTTTTAGCTGTTAAATTTACTGGATGTTATCATCGATAGTTCGGGAAATAAGTCATCTGAAAAACCCCTAATATCTACTAAGCCATCATCAGTGTTGTTGATATTTTCATTTATTTTCCTTTTCTATTTGTACTGCCACGGTTGTTATTAATCACCAATCATAGCATCTGATTAAATATTATTTTACATACAATTCTATTTTAGTAACTGTGGAGTTAATCTTACTTTTTGTGCATTCCCTTAGTTTGTCAGATAATGCATATACTTGTTGCAGAAGTAATGAAGAAGTCCTTGACCATTTCTCCAACTCATTGTGAGGTTTTTATTATTGAGCTGGTTGGAAGAGGTAATGCATATACAATTCTATTTTAGTAACTATGGAGTTAATCTTACTTTTTGTGCATTCCCTTAGTTTGTCAGATAATGCATATACTTGTTGCAGAAGTAATGAAGAAATCCTTGACCATTTCTCCAACTCATTGTGAGGTTTTTGTTACTGAGCTGGCTGGCAAAGGTAATGCATATACTCTGCAATGAATGAATTACGTATCTTTAGTGCAACAATGAAAGCTCTGCTTAATACTACTTCTACATATAAAGCTTCCATTTTGAGAGTTTTGCAGGCCTTGAGTTCACTTGTTACTTTGCTGACTGAGAAAGAGAAAGATAGAGGTACTCCTACTCGTTTTGAGGTTTGGGAAATAAATTCAGCATTAGATTCGTTGTGGCATAAGCTGAGCTGTTGCATAAGCAATATAGAATCCTACTCAAAGTCCAATTTGAGTTTTTAACATATTATGATATCTAAATCGTCTGGTGTAATGCCTCCACTTTCAGCTAGCTCCCAAAATATTTTACCATACATTGAATCTTTCTTTGTGGTTTGTGACAAATTGCATCCTGCCTATGTTGAGTATGCCTGCACATCTGTAACTCCCATATGGAACTGCTGTGAAAGCAGATGAGAAAAATGTGGCTTTTGTTAAGTTCTCAGAGAAGCATAGGACACTACTAAATGCTTTTATAAGGAAAAACCCTGGTTGGCTTGAAAAATCTTTCTCAATTATGCTCAAGGTTCCAAGATTTATTGATTTTGATAACAAGCGTGCTCACTTCCAATAAAAAATTAAGCATCAGCAAAGCCATTACCACCACAGTCCACTGAGAATGTCAATAAGGAAAACATATGTTCTAGAAGATTCATTCGTGGCACTTTAAAGATATTTGATTTTGCCCTTTGTCAATGAATTATTTCAACTCTTTTCTTATTTGTAATGTGGAGGTAATCAGCCACACTGATGTCAAAACTTTATTTCTTAATTTAACGCATTTCATTTAAAACTTTCGGCTTGATGCATTCACCTTTACAATTTACTGCTGAATATTCAAAATTCATGTAACTGCTAATCTAAATTCCTAGTCAAGAACCAGTTAGTTTATTCTAGTTCTAAAGGCAAAATATATACAAGCATAATATTGTTCAATATATACAATATGTTCTCACTTTCTATTGGTATAAACCACTGTTAGGATGATTGCATATTAATTGAACAACAAAATGAACATTATCCCATCTCCTCTTCCTCTCTTCCACATCCTCTGTAACTATTGTACCATGGTGAGTTTACATAGGAGGTTTACCAAGCTCAAAAAAATGCAATCAAAGGTCAGAAATCCTTCTAAATCAAGAGACTAGAAGGTAAACAAGTTAATATAGTAAAATAGATACTTATGGTCTTTGGTATTAATCACTTGGTGCCAATATTATTTGATACCACAAAGTAAACAAATAATGAAAGACTTGTTAATCATCATATATCTTGTGTCCAAAAGCTGCCTAAAAAACCATTGACAAACCAAACCAAATTCTCTACAAAAGAAACAAGTAAAAACAAAAAAGAGAAGTTGATCAACAGTGAATGACTAGTAGACTATCTAAATTACAGAGCACAATATTCTTATATTCCTTATTATAACAAAATCTGCCTTAGAGGATTTCTTGATGGGTAGATAGCAACTTGGCATGGAAGATGAATATTACAAAGCACAATATTCCCATATTCGTGATTATACCAAAATCTACTTACAGGATTCCTTGATGGGTAGATAGCAAGTTGACATAGAAGATGAAAATTATTGTCATATAACAGCCATATTTGCAACCACATTAGAATGTGTCAAACACACATTCAACTTAGGACACATGATTTTGGTTGAAAAAATAATATTTGTTTGTATTTTTAAGAATGCATAAGTGAAAATATATCAAGTTTTACTTCAAATATAGTGTATCTTTGGTTTCAGCTGGACAACTTTAGAATTGATTTTGCTTCATTAGACTATAGGCTTTTGGTTACTGTTACCTAAAATTAAATTAGCCTCAAAATCTTAAGTTGCTAGAGTTTAGAAGTGATGAATATAACTATATTGAGTTGAAAATTTTATACTATGTTTTGCATCAAACTTGCTTTTAAGGTAAACATCAAAACATACATTTTTTTACTTCGAAATCAATTCTAACCGAAATCAATTTTACAAAATTAATTTCTTTCAAAATCAACTTTTGTAAATATTCATCCAAACACGCTAAATATCAAAATCAATGGACAATGACATTATAAAAATACTACGTTACATTTTGATTGGTTAGAAAAAAGAAGTATCAACAGTCTAGATTCAAGGACACACCAGTCAGATGATAGAAAATTAACTTCACAAGCAACTATTGGATTAGCAAAAAGAAGGGAGTAGGGGAGGTAACAAGGCCTGAATCTACAATTATAGAAAGGTACACTGTATTGCTAAAATGAGGCTATATTATTAATTGCAATCTTCACAGAAGCAGAGGGAGAAAAAAATAGAATTAAAATTTCATTCTTCATTAGCATTGCTATAAAAGAAAGCATGTTAAACAATATTAGGGTGTTAAGCAAAGCAAAGAATGCATAAAAAAAGCTATAATCAAACACTTTCCCGTTCATGTAATCCTATGAGGCAAGCAAGCAGGTTACTAACTTGAAAAGCACACAATTTTTATAGAGAGCAATGTAACATCGTCTGAGAGTGAATCCCAATTATTCAGAATAATAGAAAGCCATGTGCTTGTGAGGTTGTGACATCACACAACAATAAAAAATTTATTAAAAAAAGAAAACCCCCAAAATTAACATCCAACAATGACGCCATTGATTGGAAAAAAATGGCAGGGAATATACAGTAATGAGATTGGACGCAGCAAGATGCAAAGAATGAGAAAAATTGAAAGAAAAAACACAATGTTGGTTTGAATCGAAAGAGAAAAGTGACCAATAGTGCTTTATTCTTCTTGGCATTTTTGGCGTGCGTGGGTTTATCTTCTTCGTCTTCTTCGTTGGAATCGAAGGGTTCGTCTTCTTCGTTGGAATGGGAGGTTGGCTTTGGTTGGGATTATCAGGTACATCCTCTACCTCGTGGTTTTGATGTTGGTCTTCTACTGGGTAGTTTTAGTTGTGCTCGGTTTGGAGGAACAAGTCCACCTGTTCCCTAATGAATGCCTTAGGGTCGAATAAATCAATTCTGAAATCGGCCTTCAACTGGCAGCAGACCGTGGCAGTGGTGGTGTTGAGGTCGGAGCTCCAGAGGAACTGGCGGAGATGCCTGATGAGTTCGGGGTTGAACACCATGGAGAGTGGGTTAAGGAACCTTTTTCTTCAAATGGGATTGGAGGGAGTGACTCACTCTATGACCTAGTCTCAGCCTGAAACAAAAAACAATACCTCAGTAGTGTGGGGCACAACTAGAAATACCAAAATATAAATAATTTTTTTAAAAGACTTATTTATAAATAAATAAATAAAATTTATTTTAATTATAAAAATATTACATCATATTTTGATTTATCAGAAAAAAAAAAGTATCTATACCTATTAAATAAGATGAGGTATAGTAAACTCTTCCAAAAAACAATTGGCGTAAAATTAACTAACCAGGCAGCAACAGATCCGAGAGAGGATTGGGCAATGGTGTGTTACTGAATGCCAATAATCTTCAGCAGATTGTGACGCTTCAGAAGCTCTGACAGTAAGCTGGAAAAATTATTCGAGTTAAATATATCAAGATTTCATTTTTGGTTTGTATTTCATCTTCAAAATTTTAAAAATATTTTTAATTTTCCCTTACGCTGACTACGTTAATATTTTTGTTGATATTACCGTTCTAAGACTTGTTACTTTATCAAGGAATTTTAGCAAAAAGAAAAGAAGAATTGTATTAACTATGCTATCATACTTCCAGCAAATAACACCACACCACAAGTCATGTAACTACTTTCTTCGTTGTTACATAACTAAACGCTTTAAGAAAGTTAAGGAACGAATGAATTTTTTAAGTGATTAAAATCTATCTAGACACAATTTTCATATGACATACACGTAGAATTATATATAGGTTTAATATCTAATGCAAAAAGTTTTATATTTATCGTTGATTACAAATTTTTATTTATATAACTTTTAAAATATAAATGATAAAATTAACAAATTTAATATATATATATATAATTGTGATTAAATGTTAATAGAAAACTTCTTACGTAACAATGTATAATTTTCTCTTTTTCTGTTTTCTCTATACACAATAAATATATATATATATATATATATATACTTACAGCTTAAAAACTTCTACAAATTATACCTAAGAGAAAGAATTATGTGTATTTTCTACACCGACTTAGATTAGAAAAAGAGAATTATGAGTTAGCCAAACTAAGAACAAAAAAATCTTTAATCACCAGCTTAAACCATAGTAGTTCAAACTTCAGAATAAATTTGTGTAATTTTGCTTGTGTATGTTTTCTTTTTTGATAATTATATGATTTATATGATGGCTTCTAGTTATGAAAGTCAGTCTTTTTTAGGAGATAATGGGTGTAGATAGATAGAAATTTATGTTCTAAGCATGTAAAATGAAGGAAGAAGTTTGTTAGGAATCATACTCCGACAAAAAAAAGTTTATTATAGGAATAATCAAGTAAAGATCAAAATGAAAATAGCTTACACATAATAGAGGTAAAACTATTAGATTTGCAAACTTCATTTATGTAGAAGCTTATTGAGATTAAGGGATGGTGAAGGGTTGCGATAGGGAGACTACTATATATACTCCAAACTCGTAATGTATGCATGTTTTTGTTTTATCAGATTCTTTGTTTTTTATGAATGGTATGAGCATGGTCCAATTAAAGAAAACTTAATAACCTTACAACATACAATTCAAATCATTTTGGTAAACAGTTATCAAATACTCTGAAATACTTTTAAAGACATAAGATTCTTGACCTGTGAGCAATCCTATTTTAGCAACCCGTCAGCCAGCAAATGTGATGGTCTGGAGTGAATTCTGACTTTTCTTTAGAAGGTAGGTTTACCAAACACATGAGTTTGAATTCCACTTGTGGCCTCTACAGTTAGCATAGGGAGACCCAGCTACATACCCTTAGTGATTGCATTCACACTGATGTGGTTTGGTGGAAGGCGAGCACAAATGGGGTCCTAAATTTTCACTCTTAATATATCTGTCAATCGTGGTTATCGTCCAATTTACAGTCTAATCAAGTCAAGGAGACTACTACTGGAGTCAATTATTTGGTGTTATGTTATATCTCCTATAGTAAAGAAGGAATGAGTTCATCCTTCGACAATGCTAAAAGACTGCTGGTTATACCTTTACATTTGTCCCTACCTTCTATTAACCCTATCTTTAAACAACAATTATGTTTGTACCGGAAACCCCCCTCCAGGGTTGCAAGGGCATGCACCAAAGCGAAGGTCTCAGTATACTGTCGAGACCTAATAACCTCATGTCTCTATTATACACCGAAGCCTGGACACACAAGAGGGTGTTTAATAGCTGTGCGCATCTCACCTTTTTCTCCATATTAATGTATTACCCTTCAAACAAAGAAAACCTCACTTACATGGTCCAAGCCTAAAAAGTAAAAGAATACAATAGGGTAATTATTTAGGATTCATATTATTTATTATTATATAATTATTTTACTCACACTTGGACAACATCTCTAACCCAACCTAAGAGCATCTTTATTGGTCGTGTTTGAAGGTTTCTCTTGAAGTTAAGATCTGGTCTTGATAAGATCAACCATGGAAAAAAAGAGTTGATCTCCAAATGAAGATCTTGTTATTCTATAAGAACAAACAAGATAACCTACTATTAAAAAATAATATTTTTTTATTGTCTCTCTTTTCAACCTAATATTTAAGAACAAATATTATGGAGTCTACTAAAAGTGTTTTAAAATAACAAAATGTGATCTTTTATTGAGTAAAAAATATAATAGATCTTTAATGGGATCCACCAAAAAATAAGTTCATATTAAAAAACTTTATATTTTGCTGGAGATACTCTAATGTTGAGCTTACATTGACTTGAGTATCAAAGTGTCATTGCAAGTACCATCTATGCACGCTTCGAACATGTTACACCCCAAAATATTAATATCATTTCTACTATTAATTCTAAACTATCTATTTTCTTCTCTTACAATTTATAATCCAAAATGCAGAGATATAAAATTTTCATCAAAATACAATCACTCTAACATCGTACACGTCATCATGCATTCAAAATTTGAAATAATATATAACACAATAAACAGCAACATCTCACCCAATGAAACCTATTGCCTGGTGAGACTTAGGATACCTTGCCCAGCGAGAACCATGTGTTAAATTGTACTAGTAATAGGGACTTCACTCATCGAGATACATCACTAGGCAAAAAAACTGTTTAATTCTAAATAGTGAGTAATTTACACTGGCGAGACATCTCACTGGCGCAAATCCCTCAAAAATCCAACCTGAGATAACTTTGTGTTGGGTGAGACCTTTCGCTGGGTGCAAAACTGCAATATAATCCTAATAGAGACTAAAGCTTGTTGGGCGATACCTACTGCCCAGTGAGATCCTGTTGATACCAGAACCTCCGCTACATAATCCAACAACCTTTAACATGCAATCCATTCATTCATGCATCATATACCTAACATTTAATATGTTTCATTTCAACATATCTAGGCAAGTCTCATACAAAAAAAAAAAACTATGATTGATAACCATAACTACGTTGTTTCTCCAAAACTTAAACGGCAGTATTTCTAACATAATTTTCTTAGTTACATAACTAAACACAAGATGACATCATGAACGTTTCCCTGCACTGCCCAACATCAGTCACGCCAATGCACTCTCTTGGCATCATCTCCACTATTTGCTCCAATACAAAACACAATTATCATAGTCATGTATAAACAAGAACAAAAATAGCAAGGGTAAGCTTATACACTAAAATCCACATAATCATATACAAATATGCAAGTACATTCACATCCAATTTTAGTCACATTCATAACAACTCAACCATACTCATGTTCACCATGAACTTGAGTAACCAACATATACTCTAATGCTTTCCAGAAATACTCATTGAATTCAGATGCTTGGCAACCTATCTGACTTCTCTCACACTGATATTTGACGTCTACCTAACCCGTAATGATAATTAGTTAATGTTTAGGCATATTCATAAGGTACCGAACTGTTTTATGGAATCTTCTTGACAATAGTTACTATATGAGTACATCCCTTTATGTACTTACTCCCCATAACTTGGCCTTGGTTTTGGTATTTACTCCCTATAACTCGGCTTTAGCATCAGTATTTACTAGAGATGGATATTCGGATAACTCAACCAGCAAAACTTGCAACCACAAAATTTGGTCTGCGAAACCCGCATTCTAAATGGACTCATTATATTTGAACACACATCCACTCTGCAAAGCTTGCGGAGGCCTACAGACTACCCTACAAAACATAAAAAATGCATTTTTAAAAAAACAAATTTCTGTCATTTTAAATTATTATAAAAAACATTAATATAACATCTAACTTCATCGCACAATGGATTATAAAACAATAATTAAGCAAAGTATAAATACTTATATACATCTAATTAGGTATACTTATTTACTTAAATTTGATAAGAAACATAATTTCTAATGGGGTATTATTGTGAAACTAAATTTCAAATCCCTAGAATAAGCACCTTAATTTACAGAATGTTGAATTGTTGATAGGTAATTAAATAGAGCAGGGTATTAGCCTATTAGGATTTTACTTTTAGGAAGAATTCATGTCATAAAAAACATTTAGCAGTGATAATAATACTCGAATAATATAATAGCATAGGATACATTAGAGATGAGTGCAGTAAGCAAGCAACTCACCTTGCGTGCAGTGCCTCCATTGAACAATGTAATGGCGTGAGAGTGGTGCAGTGTCGGACCGTAAAGGTAGCTATAGTAAGAAGATAGAAATCAAATTAGAATCTAAAAGAGTAAGGTCAATGGTGCACACGCACAGAGGCTACGGTTAGAACTTAGGTCCTTAGAAATGGCCAAAGAGTTGAATTTTGTACTGCTTAATACTCCACCATGTTTTATAATTATTATAACTTTTTATCAACAAAATAGTTATGCAGAGGTCCGCAAGTTAATCTGTTGAACTTGCAAGCTTGGTGAGTCGAACTCAAAAATTCATGTATGAGTCCAGGATTTTACCCTCATTTAAAGCACTGAAACAGAAGAATATTCAAGGCACCTATTTAATTATATTTATAATTTTTTTAATTATACTCTTACTTACATTTACTTATGCATTAAATGATATAAAAGATTGATGCACCTTAGCAGTTGTGAATTTTAAAACTTTCGACAACATTCTCGAACAATATGAAGTAATTTATGTCCCCAAATATCTTGTTTCGTCATAGATATTTAAGAGAATAAGTGTTTATGCTATATATAGAGACAAAATAATAATAATGGTTTATTTTTACATAATAAAGGTACATAGGGTAAGAAGTTAGAAATCAAGTTAGAAAGGAAGAATGAATAAGAAAGAGTAAGGTCAAAGAACATATGCAGAGGCTACGGTTAGAACTTAGGAGCTTAGAAATGTGTTCAAGAATTAGATTTTGTATGGCTTAACACCATCATTTTTTATAAATACTATAATTTTTTATCAACAAAATAGTTATGCGGAGGCCTGCAGGTTAACCCGCTGAACATCCGAGTTTGGTGAGTCAAGCTTAAAAGTCCAAAATTTTACCTATATTTAAAGCACTGAAATCGAAAAATATTCAAAACACCTCTTTAATTATATTTATAATTTATTTTTAATTATACCCTTACTTAATTTACTTTTGCATTAAATAATATAAAAGCTTAATGCACCTTAGTAGCTGTGAATTTTAGAACTTTCCACAACATTATCAAATAATATGAAGTAATCCATGGTCCCAAATATCTTCTTTCATAGATATTTAAGAGAATGAGTGTTTATTTGACATAGAGAGAGAAAAATAATAAGGGTTGATTTATACGTAACAAGGGTAGATAGGGTAAGAAGTTAGAAAGGGAGCATGAATAAGAAAGAATAAGCTCAAAGGTTCACATGTGCAGAGGCTACGATTAGAACTTAGGAGCTTAGAAATGGGCCAAGGAATTGAATTTTGTATTGCTTAGCACACAACTATTTTTTATAAATACTATCATTTGTTTTATCAACAAAATAGTTACGCGAAGACCCATGGTTTAACCCGTTGAACCCATGAGGTTGGTGAGTAAAAGCCCTCATATCTACATGAGTTTAAACTTGTACAAATCACATATTATGTGGTTTGTGAGCTTCGCTTGTAGTCTGTGGGTCCAAACTCAAATGTGCATCTTGATGGAAGTATAAAATAGGTTTGAATTATACTGCACTAGACACAAATGATAGCATACCAACTATCAATATTCTATTGATTAAAATGGGAATGAATGTGTACCTACACTAACGTTCATGTCCATGAGTTTTATTGAAGAGATCTCTAGGAGGTTCTTCTGGCCACCTTCTAAGGGGTTATTGTAGAAAAATAATGCTTATGTGTAAATTTGTTTAATGGGATGACAAATTTATAACCCCGCAGGGTAGGCAGGGGCCTCTTTTAATTGGGCTTTCAATCTGATTGACCTAACTCATCACAGAGTCAATCTCACTGTAATCCCAGTTTAAATAGCCATATTGATACGATAAGATATTGTCGGTTAAAGATAAATAACCATATTGATATGATAAGATACAATAATAATCATATCTTATATTGTCGATTAATGATAATAGATATTGAGTGATACTAATCCACAATTATTTTCTAACACATCTTTGTTATATGTGACATTAAATTACAACTAGAATTGTAAGATAAGATAATAACAGTTGCATACTTGTGTAGTTAAGTATCCTTGTCAAGCATTAAAGTTTCAACTAATGCAAATTCATCCCTACAACACATATATTGCTTTTATAAAAATTTATTTTGAATCTAGAGGCTCATTCATAGCATCTTAGTAAGCTTTTCAAGGCAACTATATTTTTACTCTTATGTTTTACCATTATTATGGTATTGTCTCCATACTACTGAATTGTTACCTAATGTCCTGGATTTCCTAACTTCTTCTTTTGTAATAATATTTTTATTCACAACTTCCTTTATTAGGACTCAAGCTCTTTTACTATAATTAGAAATTGGAGATGAACCATTTGCATTTTGAATTTTTGAGTAGCTCTTTCTTTCACCAAAACTGAAATGGAAGAATATTCAAGACACCTTGTTACCTATATTTATAATTTTTTTTAATTGTACTCTTACTTACATTTACTTATGCATTAAATGATATAAAGCTTAATGCACCTTAATAATTGAATTTTAGAACTTCCCACAACATTCTCAAACCATATGAAGCCATCCATGTTCCAAAATATCTTCTTTCATCATATATGTTTAAGAGAATGAGTGTTTATTTTACACTGAGAGAGAAAAATAATAAGGGTTGATTTCTACGTAAGAACTTCTAGAGGAAAAAAAACTATAAAAAAAATCAAAAAACAACTTATCTCTAAATTTTTTTCTTAAATAATATGTAACTTCTTATAAGTTAATTTTTTAAAAGTTCAATATTTTTATTAAAATAGTTAAATAAAAACTTTTTACATATAAGCTAAAATTAACACGAAGAAAGTGTCATATCTTCTTACAAAATTATAAAGTTTTTCATACTTTTTTTTTTTAATTTTCTTGTCATAAAAGTGTTTCATCAAAAGTTTATCTACATAAACGCTGAATGGATGACACAAATTAATGGCATTATAAAATTAACCTTAACATTAATATTGTACTTAAAAAAAGTGACATTATTTATTAAAGATATTACAAAAATTTAAATTATGTTGAAAAAATAAATTATGATGGATACATGTGGACAATTTTTGTTTCATATATAAAAATAATTTAGGACGTAGGATGTATATTTTAATTTTGACGTGGCCTTCTTTGGTCGAGTAATTTGTTTTTTGGGAAACAAATCATACACTCATGTTGACATGAATGATTATAATTAATAAGGGCACGTTAATTTGAAGTAATTAATTATGTATTAGTTTTTAATATGATTTTCTTAATTTAAACTTTGGATCAGGAAGGTCACTTAATTTCATATCAGAACCCTTCACCATCCCTTAAACTCAATAAGCTTCTACAATATCTCCACTTACTTTGAAAACTGGAGTTAAACAAAACCAGTATTTTTTAGAGAACTAAAACCAAATCAAATACATTTGCGAAAAGAAAATTCAACCCATTTTTTTAATACAAAAACAAGTAACTAAACCAAAGAAAAATTTGATATCTGCATGTGATATAATTAATTCAAATAATTTTTATTCTCGAATGGAAGATTCATCAACCCCACCAGAAGAAAATATGATAGAGATTGAATTTGTGGATAAAACGTGCAATCACCTGCATTGAGTTATGAAAGAAATTTATTGTGGATTAGGTTTGATGTTTGATCAAAGTCAAATCTGGACTATTCCATATCCAAGCAAAAGATATTCTAAGTAATTTCTATTTATCACATCATAAACGTGGAGTCAGTGTGGGAAAAGTTGACACTAACCAAACAAGTTAAAAAAATCATGATAATTTTTAATTTTTTAAAAAGTATATCGTAGGTTAAGTTTATTATGGGAAGAGTGGAGAAGTTAGGGTATTTCTAACTCTATTTTAAAAAATTAACTTATAAAGTGAAGATATTCCATATCTATACTTCAATTTGGTCATTAATTATTGTAGGACATTTAACTCAACTGATTTATATTGATGACTGAATATATAGTGCAAAATTTATAGGACTAAACATGTATAGATAGTCTAATAACATCTGTTAGTAAGTGTTACAAGGCAATTTTTTTTAACACTTTTATTTTGTTATTTGCAAGTCACATCGGGTTCATATATTTTTAAAAAACTTGAAATATTTCTATTACCTTTTAATCTTAAAACATCTCTCATCATAAAAAGTCTAGAAAACCTGACACAATCTCTTTAATAACGTTTCAACTGTCATTTATAATCCCCATTCTGCAGCTATTAGCATTATATAAGATATATATAGTTTAAGATAATGATTATTTATCATTTGATGCTAAGGTACAAAGTTTGATAGTTCACGTTTTACTACAAGAATTTTCATGATTTATTAATAATTTTAGCTAAAAAAATTTGCTATTTTAAAGCAATTAGTTATGTAGTAGCTACAATATCACTTTCTAGTTACAGTTTAATATTACTACAAATTAACTAGAGAATGTCTATATTTTCTTTAAATTCTAAATACAAATTAACTAGTATTATTTTTACCACTTAATTAGTTATTCATCTCATGATACTATCAATGTTGTAGTATTTTTATAGTTAAACGGTAGTTAATTCTTTTTACAATAAATTAATACAAATTATTTTCTAATTTTTCTGTTGTTAATTTGAAAATTTCTTGCAATGGTTTTAATATACTAAAAAGTAAAGTAATTTCTTTATCCTAAAAATATAATTTTGTTATCATTTAAGTAATTTCTTAAACAATTATTTGAATTAATATTATATATTTATTGTAGAGGAGAGATCTACTTACGCCAAGAGTAAGTTACTCTTCATCATCCATTTTCTTAAAATATAATGGTTATCATAAGTAACTAATCTTGACTATTAGATTTTAAAAAGAAATGAATGTTAGGATGAATAGGAGGACCATTAAACTTGTCTTTGAATAAGTGGATCCCTCTTCTTTCTATATTATATCAGGCTGTAATAAAATAATTAATAGAAACAAATATTTGTCTAGAGTGGTACCTGATTTTTTGGATCAACACTAAGAATCTAAAGTTTCTATCATACATTCATGTTCACATAAATTTTTAAAATTCATAAAATATTAATTCATGGCATGTTCATAAAAAATATATAATAACAATCTAATTTGATTCTATATCCATACTATTAAGTTCAGAAGATTCAAACAACTAGCCGAACAATAGAACACCTTAAGTGGTTTTGATGATTACAAATAAATTAAGTTTAATTAAACGATCTTTTCATAAGTTATGTTATAAGAAGGTACACAGATAGAAGATAACTCATGGGTGCTTAAACGAAGATAAAAAGATCAATCAAGAGACTATAAGATAGCATAAAGAATCATAAAAGATAATTAAAAATGATTTGGTCAAAGCAATAGAAGATATAAAGGCCAGAAGATGTTATCAAAAGAATATATTGTCATTACAGAATAAAATGACATCATAGTTAGAAGATTGTTATGTGAGAAGATCCAAAGTTATGGAAAATGTCAATAAGAAGCTATAATTAACAAAAGTTGCCATCGCTAGATTAGAAGCTATATGATTGTAGCGTATGAGAAATTTAACACAAGCAATTGGTACTGATAAGAAGGTGCAAAGAATGGAAGAGACACACTACTATTAGATGACTAGATCATTTGATGAACATAAGAGAATTGAGGCACTCTCATCTTAATTAGAGGGTCATGTTTTATTGTTAAGAAAAAATAAGCTTCTTCTCTTTTAAGATCATCATATAAGGTTGAGCTTTTGTCGAAGAAGGGAAATAAATCTACGCAAAAAAATAGCTAAACTAACTCAAACATCTTCAAAAGAAGATTTTGAGTAATCATATTTTTACACTATCTCATATTCATACTTGTTTGATTGGGAGAGAGTAGAAAAAGAAAGAAGTTTTGGGAAAATGAGCGCAAATAAAAAGAGAGGAGAAAAAGGGAACTAGAAGAACTAGAAAAAGAAGAGAAAAAAGAGAAAAAGAACAAAGAGAAAAAGGAATGGCAAGAGAAAAAAGAGAAGAAGAATGGGAAGTGAGAAAAGAAAAATAAAAATGAGAAAGAGAGCAAAAAGAAAAGGATTGGCAAGAGAGAAAAGAGAAAAGGATGAAAAAAGAAAGAAAGAGAAAAGATGGAAAAAGAAAAAGAGTTGGAGAGAAAAAGAAGGGAAGAAGAGAAGAAACAAAAGGAGAGTGATGCCTTTGAGAGTGTCCTTAGTGAAGTATCTACCTCCATCAGGGACTCAGAAGAGCCTATCACAAACCTTGACCTTCAAATCTCTTCTAGTAAAATAGATGAACCTATGAGACATCTTAGGAAAAAGATAACCCCTTCTAAAAATAAAAGAGAGTCATCTAAAAGAAAAATAAATAAAAAAAAATCTTTGAGTGAAAGTGACACCTTTACCACTTGGTCGAGCACTCGTTCTAGAAGTTATAAATATTTTAAGAGTTTAGAAAAAAGACACATTGCTTTGTTTTGCAAAAAAAAAAAAGGATTTTAAGGAGAACATCAAATGAAGAGGGAACTCATTCAAGTGATGATCTCTTCAAAGTCAAAATGATTCTTCGAAGCCATCCTTGTAAGGACACCTAAACACAAAGGTAGAATGTTTTTCAAACAAGATGCAAAATTTTAGGGAAAACTTGTTTTCTCATTGTGGATAATGGATCATGTTTCAATTGTTATAGCACAAGGGTGGTGGAAAAGCTAGCACTTACTATTACTCCTTATCCTTCACCTTATTCTTTGCATGAAGTTAATGATGAAGAAGGTGTAGTAGTAAGAGAATAAATAGATATTAGTTTTTCAATAGAGAATTACCAAGACAAAGTTCTATGTGATGTAGTCCCTATAGAAGTTAGTCACATGTTTTTAGGAAAGCTATGGAAACATGATAGGGAAACTTTGCATAATGGCCTCACTAATAAAATCAGTCTTTCTCATAAGGGGAGAAAAATTAGCTTACTTCGTCTTACCCCTACCGAAGTTATGGAGGATAGAAGGATCATGAAGCTTAAGAAAGAAAGGGATAAAAATGAAAATAAGGTTGTTGGTAGGAAGACCGAGTCTAAGGAAGATCCACCTTTTCCTTCAAAGGAGGTTCTCTACATAGAAAAATCTTTTTTCCAAATCGTACAAAAAGAACGAGTTGAATTTGAGGATCTGCCTATACCATTTGAGCACTTTGATCCACATCCTCAAATCCAACTTGATGAGTGCTCTATTGCATCTAGACTATTTTCGCCTATTATTTGAAAACCTTTGAGGCAAACATCTAGTACAATATGGGAAGGATAGGGAGATGTTGTGTGGAGGCACATGCATGGTAAACCCTTTTCAAACCTCAATGTCAAACTCCATTACCCTATTCCTAAGAAGTTTTCTTACAGACATCTCACTCCCTCTAAAATTACTTGTATGCATATACTTACTACTTTCCTTATTTTCTTTTAGACTTTGCAAAAGAGCAAGAAAGGCCTCAGGATTTGAGGTCAAATATTCTCCAAGGGGGAGGAGATGATGCAATCTCACCTAGCATGCATCATGGCTAGGAGGTTTTAAGGAAGGCATGACATTGATGAAAGCCCATTGAAGATTGGAACCCATAGTCTTCATTATTTTTAGCTTGGGTTAATTAGTCTTAATCCTAATTAAGCCGAAGTCCCACATTTTTTAGAAAAGTGTGCTCAAGCTCTCCCATTGGGCTATATATACTCATCTCCCCTTATTGTAAATCTCACCTTTGAAGTTGAATAAAAATAGTCTCTTTGTGATCACATTCTTAGTAAAAAATCTTGAAGATCCTCTCTCTTATGGAACCTCTCCCTAGTTGGCTTTTATTAAGGATTCTTCCCTTATGGTAAACCTAAACATTTTGGCCTATCTCTCTTTGAGAGTGGCATCCCACCTCTATTTCTTTCCCCCTCCATAATTCATTTCATGGTGCTTGGAACAACGGGGAGAAAGATCAAGGGGAGCAAACTTGGGTTTGCATCAGCATCGACATTCTCTAAGATAGACTTACGTTCAAGGTATCATAAGATTAGGTTAATAGTCAATATGTATGGACATTGTAAGTATGTAGTGATGCCCTTTGGTGTAAGTAATGCTTGAGCACTCTTTATGGATTAGATGAGTCGGATCTTTAGACCTTTCTTTGATAGTTTTGTGGTGGTATTCATAGATGATACCTTGATATACTCAAAGAGACCAAATGAACATAAGAAACACTTAAGGATAATGTTGCAAATTTTAAGGGATCAATGTTTGTTTGCCAAGCCATAAAAATGTGAATTTTTGCTTAATAAGGTGAAGTTTCTAAGGCATACCATTTCTAGGAAGGGTGTAACAGTTAATTCCAGTAAGGTTGATGCAGTGTTAGGGTGGAAGTAACCTAAATTAGTGACTAAAGTGAAGAGTTTTCTAGGATTGACAAGTTACTACAGAAACTTCATAGAGGGGTTCTCTAGACTGGCCTTACCTTTGACGATCCTAACTAAGAAAGGGAAACCCTTTGAGTGGAATGATAAGTGTGAAGAAAGTTTTCAAGAGCTCAAGAAGAGATCAGTTTCATCATCCATCTTGACTATTCCAGATCCTTTAGTGAACTTTGTTGTGTATTGTGATGCATCTAGAAATGGTTTAGGATATGTGTTAATGCTAGAAGGAAAAGTAGTGGGATACATGTCTACGCAACCTAGGACTTATGAAGGGAATTATCCCACCCATGATCTTGAGTTGGCAACGATGGTGTTTGCTTTAAATATTTGGAGGCATTTTTTTTTTATGGTGCAATATTTGAATTTTTTAGTGACCATAAGAGCCTTAAGTATTTTATTTAGACTAATATAATCATTTCATAGTAATAGATTCTTAATCTTTTAAATTCTAATGAATCTTTATTTTAATATTTATTTGACAACCTAATCTTTTCTTAACTGGATGATTATTCAAATATTTGTATTTTGAATTTTTGGATGTTACATAATAACTAAGCTAGTTTAGTCTAGCTAACTAAGATTCCTTCTCCTAAAAAGGTGCCTATAATCAAGGAAAGTGGACCATTGTGTTTGTCGTGCTTTGTGTGTTAGAAAGTGGGGTTCACAAAAGAGAGAACGCTTTTTATAGCGACAATTATTGTTGCAAAATTTTATAAGTCACTGCTAAAATAACTTTTCCTAACGATAAATTTGTCACTGAAGGTCATTGCAATAACTACCGTTGCAAAAATTTTTTCAATAATGTTTGATATCGTTGCCACTAATTATGTTTTAGTAACGAGGATTCTCCGTGTCATTTGACATACTTATCATAAGTACTTTTTGTAACCATCAGATTTTTTTCTATATTTTATTTATCCTAACAACTATTATTGTTGCAAAACATATTCTTTGTCATCAACCAAAGTTGTTGCAATATGACATTTTTTCTTAACAATTAATATAGTTGCATTAAAATATTTTTCTCAACATCTAAAGTTACTGTAATAAAGCCTCTTTTCTAAACTTCATTAATTAACTATCCGCAATATATTTTTATTTTTATAACAAAAATTTCTGCCAAAAGGTATATTTTTTAACAATTTACAATTTTAATAATAATCAGATATTAGTTTTAAAATTTATATTAATGTAAATAATTTAATTAGCTTAACTAGTTTAAATTATGTTACATTAAAATTTTTGTTTAGTTATATATTTTTTTAATCACAAATGATAACTTTAATAAACTAAATATAAAAAAATATAAACTCAACGTATGTAAAATGATTGAATATAATAAATATTGCTTCACTTAATTTAATAGGTAAATTTATTATGTACTATATACAGAGACATTGTCATACATACTTAACAAACTAAAAAGTACTACTACAACATTAGATCTTTCTTTTCTTCTTTAAAAAAATCTTTCTTTTCTCTTTACTTTAAATATCCTTGGTATAGTAGTTGAATCACCATCAACTACCCTGCAATTTTTAATAATACAAAGTTTTAGTTTAACATTTTTTCTTATGGAATTAACATATAAAAGAAAAATAAATTAAATTAATTAATCAGTATGATTTCCTTAAATATAAAACATTGATGTTCTTAAATGTAAAGGAAAAATTATTTCATCAAGACATATTTAACTATGTAACTGAAGAGTGTCCACTCTATACAAATGTTTAAAGCACCCCAAATTAATTAAAATTCAATATAATAAACAAACTTTTATGATGAAAAGATTACTAATTTGTAAAAATTTTACTAAACTTAATTATTATTTATACTTACTGAATGTGCATGCACTCTAAAAAATATAGATGTCATCATTTTCTCAATTTGCTTTCAATTCTTTCATGAAGTGATTTTTGACATTCTCCAATACGTGCTACCATTTCCTCCCTTAGCTTATACTCTTCTTTAAGTTGAACCTCAACCTCTTTTAATTTCATTTCCATAGTCTAACGATTTTCTGTATCAGATCTTCTCTTGCTTGGTTGAATTTCAGCACCAAGACCATGACAATATCCTAACCATTCTCCAACAATTGATTGAAAAACTTCAATAACAATTTGGTCTTTATCGGTCTTCACATTTATGCCTCTCAACTTCTCCAAAGTGGCTTCTTGAACCTTGATCTATCAACAATATAAGTAAAATTATAATTATAATTAAATTAAATAATAATAAATTAATTATATTTATAATTTATAATTCACATAAAAAATCATAGATTTACTTCCTTGGATGTTTTATCTATCCATACTGCTTTTTTTGTATGAGTTATTTGGCACAAATCTTGAAAATTAGGCTCCTTTTGAGTTTTCGGAGCTCTCTAAGAAAATATTCAAAAAACAACTCATAATCAAAATAAAATAAACTATGAAATTAGTAATTTACAATAAATATATTTGCAGCTATAGGTTTAACTTATATTTATTCTTAGTATGTGAAATTTAATTTATAAGAAAATAATAAAATTATGTTTCCAAAACTAATAGTCTGAAATTATTTTCTTCCACATGTATGATTTAATAACTTTATTTGACTTATTTAAAATTAAAAGAATAAAATATAATTATAACTTTTACATTTATGGTTAATAAACAATTTAAGCTTATTTAGAATTTAGTATATATATATATATATATATGCATAATCCACACATACCTTGAAATTAGGTCTTGAAAAGTAATTTACTAAATACTCTCAATCTTCACCACTCAAGTCTTGAGGTTTATGCTCTAAAGCTATTTCATTTGTTGCATATTGTTTAAAATGTTGGTGGAGTCTACATTGATGGTTCCGATAAAGTCTTTTTGCCGTATTAAGAATAACCTCCTTAGCATGTTCTATATTCTAATCTTCAATGTTAAAATGTCCTACACACAAGAATTAAATTTGAAAGTTAATTTAAAAATATGCTATTACTATAGGGAAAAAAGAAAAATTAAAACTATGAAAAAAAGTATAATTTACCAAAACTTCGGTTACAATTCTATCTTTTACAATATTAGGAATACATTTCCACTTTTCTACATTAAAAGGAGCACCCTTTTGAACTATAACAGAGATTTCCGTAGTAAAATCTAGAGCTTCTAATTCAACTGCTACCATCTTATCAGCTGAATGTTGACAAACAATTTTTCTGCAATACTCTTTCTCTTTTTCCTTTTTTTTTTTTTGCAATAATACTTAAACCATTAGTTTTTCTTCTTCCAACTTTTGTTCTTGTATTTGTATATCCTTTTGCGTTTTCCACCAAAATATTATTAGCAAATGACAAATGCAATATATATATATATATATATATATATAAGAATTTATGTATAAGAATAAAATTCATAATGTTCTTAATAAATAAGAAAATAGCAATCTAAATTAAAAATTCAAATGAAATAAAAATATAAATAATTTTTTTTTGTTGAGTGATTGTATCATTTGAACAATTTTGAGGTTTTAAATTTGAAACATGACTTGGGAATTCCATAACTAGATACAAAAAATGAAAATGTAAGATAGTGACTAAGTGGTGCAATCCTGCCTAACAAGGAATTAAGCTAGGACCAATAAAGGAGGAGCATGACTTGGATGAAGCTTAAAAGAGATTAGTTTAGTCCATGATCCATTCTTTTGTAAATAATTAGTCTATTTTAGGTTGTATTAGGCGTCTTTAAATCTTAGGAGTTTAATGGTGTAGTTAGTGTTATTTTAGGTCTTGTATTTTGGTGTATAGGCTTGTTTTCCATTAGGAGGTGTGTTTAGTCTCTTTTGTTAAGTGTGTTAATTATTTGGGCCTTAGTTAGAGGAGTTGGACATGTGGTATTGATTTCTACACCCCTCATTCCTTCTAACACCCTTCTAATCAACACATGAAGCATGTAGAAGACATGTGAACCCCCCTTGCTCTCCCTTGTTTGGGTGCCACCTCACTTCCTCTCTTCTACAGGGCTTTTCTTGTTGCTTATTATTTAAATTTGAATTTTGGAGATGGCATGTCATCTCCTCCAAAATATAAAATTCAAATTTAGAAGGAACATAGATCATGAAGTTAGGACCTTGTTTGGATCTAGTTTAATAAATTAAGTGCTAATTGGTTTCTAACAAAACTAAAACTTAATTAATTAAACTAATCCCCCTAACTAAGAGTGTGGACATCCAAGTTTAGTTCTAGGCACATAGATCCATTACTTTCTCTATTATTGAGCTTTCCTCCTCTTGTAAGTTCAAAATACTCATTTTGAATGAAAATATCTTTCTCTAAATTTGAGAGTTCTTCTTCTAGAAAGTGTTTATTGTTCTCTTTCCTTAGTGAGAGTCTTTCATGCTATTATCAAGGGTTCTTTCCCTTGTGGCTAGTCTCCTTCTTCATTGACTTATCTCCTTTAACAAGAGTGCCACCAATTCCACTATCATTCCTTGCCTCAACACCTCCATTTTTTCTACCTTAAGGACCTCTATGAGTAAGATCAAGGGAGAGCATCCTCATGGAGCTTCACGCCACTTTGAGGTTGCACCACTAAGTTACACTATAATTCCTTAAAAAAGTTATACTATAGATAAAAAATAACAACATATATATAAATTAATCAAGTGAAACAAGAAATAATTATTTATATTGTGCAGAGAATAACATAACATATTATATAAATGTGAAGTATTTAGCAATATGAAATACATTAACGGTATCTACCAAATGATCCCAAAATTAAAAGTTGCACAAATAAATATTGTAAATATGAAACAATTTAACAAAGAAAAAAAAAATCGTTGCTTAAGTCCATAAAGCTGCCCAACCAAATTAGTTTTCCTATATTATAGGACAATGAATTCTAACAGATTGACATAAATTAACTGAAACACATTCACACAGGCACGGGAACACTGCATATCATATTGTCAAAAGCTTCATCTTGAGCTTCTAAATGTACATATTGCATATCTTTCTTTTATGACTATAATTGGCCAATCATGGAAACTTAGTTTTTCTTATTTCACTTTTTGCTTTTCTTTTTCGGCACAACTTTCAATTTGAAATTAAAAAATAGAAGGATGCATGTTATGCTACGGTTTCATATTTCTGCTGAAAAAGGAAAAAAGAAAAAGGAAAAGAAACGATAAGCATGCATATAAAGGCCGCAACAAAAAAAACTTAGAAATGACAAAAATAAAAAGTAATGGATTTATGGGATTATTGCTACCTGCAGAAAAGAAAATGAATACAAAAACATTATTTTCATATATATATATATATATATATATATATTTTTTTTTTTTTTTTTGTCATGCATGATTGTTGTTGGTTCACGTGGCTAACACAATTGGATTTTACTTCTTGCTAGTAGGCCGTAGAAGGTGTCACTACCTAGTGGTACACATTTGTATACAGCTGAATAAAACAAGTCCTACTGCAATTTCAAGCATAATTAACTTACAAGAAAATGTAACCAATATACTAATGTTGACTTGTTTCTTTTGAGGTATAGGATGCACTGCTTAGCAATATGACAAATATGATACATACTCTTTTTTCATTATTCGTATTTCACGCTATGAAAGTAGTAGGATTAATTGATGCAAGTTATTCAATGAATTTAATTCTAAGGGAATTAGCTTTCTAATTAAGAACTTGAATCAATAATCACTTATTCTTGGGGATGGATATAACTATAAAGCTATAATATAATCTTAATTGCAATGGTGAGTATTGTTAATTACTTTTTGTCATATATAGAAATCTTGACGCAAATTATGTGTAAGCAGAAAGTAAATTGAACTTACCTGTGAAGGTTGAATGAAAGAAAAGTAGCTTGTGCAGTTCTGATTTTAAGAGAAGAGGAAACTTCCGTATAAAAAAAAAAGGGGCGTAGGGTTCTAATTTTGGGAAAAGAGAACTTTTATATGGAGAAAAGGAAAATATTGAATAATTTGGAGCTGTGATTTTGAGAGGAGGAAAAAGTTTGAGAATTTTTTAGTTTTTAAAATAACAAGAGTGTCAAATAAATTTTCCAAGGTAAATTTACCACTCAAGTTGCAACCTTAAAGGAGTGTGTAGACGGTAGGTTGTTGCAACCGTGATATATGTTATGTAGAGTACGTGGAACATGTAAGTTCATGTTTAGTTATTTTCTATTTTTATTTTCTTTTTTTTTTCTTATACCAGAAGACGACGTGCTCATTTTCTATCTTCTGAATATTTGCCAACAATGTCACTCACGAATTTTCGAATTGGAAACAAATATAATCCATTTTTAAAAATTTAATATTAAATAATTAAAACACTTTTTAAAAAAAATATAAAATATGGTATATATTTTAAATATTTACGTTTATTGCATAGTATAATTCTAAATTTTTATTTATTTTTTATTTTTATTTTCTTTTTTCTTTCTTACAAAATCTATATGTTAAAAGATAGTTATATTTGAAGAAAATAAAAATACTTTACTAAATCTATTTATAAAGAAATCATGAAAGATATTGTAATGTTAATATGGTCACTTTGTGAAAATTACATTGAAAAATTCACTTTTCAAAACTCAATACGGTCATTCTGTGAAAAATAGATAAATTACAATAGATAAGTTGAATTAATAACATGTAGATAATCAAATAAATTTAATTGATAAAAATATATAAATATAAACCAATTTTTTGTTAAATTTAATACTAATATAATTAAAAGAATACCTTTTAATAAAATACAAAATATATTATATATTTTAAATATTTATATATATTGCATACTAAAATTCTAAATTTTATTTATTTTATTTTATTTTTTCCCTCTTACAAAAATTGTACGTTAAAAGATAGTTATATTTTTAAAAAAATAAAAATATTTAAATAAATCTATATATAAAAAATTCATGCAAGATATTGTAAAGTTTAATACAATGACTTTGTGAAAATTAAATTGAAAAATTCATTTTTTGAAACTTAAAATGGTCATTTTGTGAAAATTAAAAAAAAATAAAAAAGTTTAATTAATAAACAAGTAGGTAATCACATAAATTTAATTGATAAAATAGATAAATATAAACCAAATTTTGTTAAATTTAATATTAATATAATTAAGAATGCGTTTTAAAATATATTATGTATCTTAAATATATTTATAAATAATTTATTGCATAGTAAAATTCCAAATTTGATACATTAAAAAATATTACAATAATAAACCTAAAACTAATAAAGTATTTAGCTTTCGACTTCAATGAAAATAAAAAATCGTAATCTAACTAAACAACTTATTAGTCTCCAATAATCTCCATATAAAATAAAAATAAATTGAGGCATGTACACAATTCTAGAGAACAATTGTTTTGACAATAGAATGATTGCTAAAATTCAAAAGGCCTGCAATTGAAAAACCAATAGTTGTAATGGAAGCTTAATTGTCATGAACACATGTTATTTATAATATAAAATAAAATTGTATTTAAATGCATTTATGTATTCAATATTTATAATACAATAATAACAAAATTTATTTTTACAATTTTACTAACTATAAAAAATGTAAATGTGATAGAATCCTTATATTTAAATATTAAAATATAAGTTAATTATTCTAACAATAATAATTGTCAAATAATATATGATTAAAAATACCTTCTATGTTGTGCCAAAATCTTCCTCTTCTACATTGTCATCTATCTCATATTCTTCTTAACCATCAACATCGTAATCAATATCTATATCAATATCACCTTCATTATTTGATTTTTATAAAATTTCTTCTAAGTTAATAATTTCTAAGCCTAATCCACTAAATCCATCACTATTATTCCTGTTTAAAATTTCCTCATCTTGGTCTGCTAGTTGTATTTCTAATTGCTCTCGTGTATCACTCAACTTATTGAGTTGATATGGTTCAAAGTTAATGTCTTCACATAACAATGCAAATATATTTCTTGGCTTGACTTTAATGATAGTATACCAATTTTCCTTATCATTGTGTTCCACATAATAAACAAATCCAGCTTGAGAACCTTAAACAAATGAATCATTCAGGTGATACAATCTTGCCGTATCTACACTAATAAATCCATATTCATCTCTCTTAAATCCTTGACTTTGGTTTTGACTTTGAGATGGAGCTTCGAACCAATCGCATTTAAATAATATAATAAAGTTTTTTTCTAGATATTTAATTTCAATGATATTTTTAATAACTCCATAATAATCAACATCTCATGCCAACTCATCTCCTTTCACTATCATACCATTATTTTGAGTTTTTAAGTTTTTCTCAGCATCTTTTCTATGAAATTTAAAGCCATTTTAAGTACTCCAAAATTTGGTTTGCTTGATAATGCTACTAGTTGATTGGTAATTCTTCTATCACATAGTTGTTGCAATCACATTGCCTATAAAAACATATTATTTAAAAATTATGATTTATAAAATAAATATGTTTAAATGTATTTTTATTCTTTATAAATTACCAGTAATTCAATTTAACCTCTTGATCGTTAATAAATTTATTATTATTATTATTATTATTATTATTATCATTATTATTATTTTGTTTTTTTTTCTGAATTTGTTTCGATATTTTTTAGGATCAAAACAAAATAAAATTTTGAAAAGTAAAAAGTAAAAATAGCTACAATTCAAAACAAAATATTTCTTAATTTATAACATACCAAAACTATATTAAAGCTAAATAAATATTATCAATTAGTTACATAATTTAATTAATTACCATTAGTGGACATAGCTATAAGTTAAACATTAACCATAATTCATAATTTTCAAACCATTTAGGGAATTGATCTTTGTGCATCTTGTCCACATTCCGATTATTTTCACTTCTTATGTTACTCATGTTCCCTATAAAACGATAAAAAATATTAAACAATTATAAATTATAATTAAATTTTTAGTAAGAAGTAACAATGGTTATACTTACTCAATCCAAGGTCTAACTTAAGGAAAAATTTGTAATATGTAAAAATGAGCTTGTTGAATTTTAGAAGAGTTTACAATTTCCAAAAAATAAAGATAACTCAATCAATGGATCACAAGCATCCTCTGAACCCCTTTATGGTAAGGGGAACAATTCTCTCAAATAGAACATGATAATCATGACTTTTAAGTTGTAAAATATGCAATTGACTTACATCTATGCAATGACCTATATGTGAGGCATACGCATTAGGGAACCTAACATCCTTTAATATTTAATCAAACTTTATTTTTTCTGCCTTTGACATTGTGTAACTGTAGGAGGTATTATGTACTTATCTCCATTCTCCATAGGATGAAATGCCTATTTTAGACCTATGCATTGGAAATTTAATCGAGACTTATCTTTTGCTTTACGTTCAATGTCCAATAATGTCTGAATAATATTTTCACAAATATTTTTTCTCTATGTTTATTACATCTAGATTATGTCTCAGTAATGTCCTCCAATACAGTAATTGAAAAAAAAACTATTTTTCCTCCAATTGTGATTTATCTCTTCATTCTGTTTTCTTTTTCTTGTTGATTTCCCAAATATCATGCAAATTTTCAACGTGTGCTAATACATCTTCTCTTGTCAATGGTTGTGGTGCAAGCCTTACCTCCTTTGTATTATCAAAGAAGCTTTTATTCTTATGCCATGGGTGATCAATAGGTAAAAACCTAAACCTATGATGTTTCATGTAGCAATGATTGCGACCATAGTTCAAATAACAGGAGCATGTTTCTATATTACAACAAGACAAGCTAAAGCTCCTTTAGTACTCCCTCTTGATAACATTTCATAAGTTGGGGAAATATTAATAATCCATAATAAGGGAGCATGTACTGACAATTTTGTTTTGATGAATCATCATAAGTTTCAATTCCCACATCGCATAATTCTTTTAAGTCATAAATTAACGGTTGAAGATAAACATCAATGTTTATTCCAGGACCTTTTGGACCAGAAATAAGTAATGATAAAATAAAAGTTTGTTGTTTCATTCATAACCAAGGAGGGAGGTTATAAGGAATTAAAACCACAGGTCACACATCATGGCTGGTGCTCATTATGCCAAAAGGGTTGAAGCCATCTAATGCTAGACCAAGTCTCAGTCTCATATTACGAGCATCTGAAGATAAAAATTTATGTTGATTGTTAAACTTCTTCCAAGTCGATGAATTTGCGGGATGTCTTAAAATACCACCATCAACTTTTTGTTCTTATGTCACTTTAGTAGTGAATCAAATGAAGTGTATTCGTAAAGAGATTTCATTTGAAAAATATGAATGATCAAAGATAAGTTACAGTATTCTTGACAACTAGGATATAGTTTTTGTTAAGCATCTTTCAACAAAGTATAAAATTTTTTAGCTTCCTTATTTGGCTCCTCATTGATATTGGTATTACTAAAGATAGGCTCAAAAAACACATAATCTCTATTGACATTAATTGATTGATACATGTCATTAAGCATAGAATAGGTTTAAGCATCATCACCTCTTCCAAGATCAAGACATGAGACATTATCATCATCTCCAAAAGCATCATCATTGCTAGATGATGCACCACTTAAGCTCTTTCCATGATACTCCCAGTGCTCATAACTTGATTCATATTGCAATAAACCACACATCACATCATCTCTTGTCTTATAATAAAAATTATTACATCTATAACATGGACACCGGATTTGGATTTTGAACATATAAAAAACAAATTGTAAGAAATCATTAATGCCCTTTAAATACTCAGGCAAAGTTCGATCTTTGAATTTTATCCACCCTTTACTTTGCTTATTCATCATCATAGTTCCTAAAATTTTAAATTTAAAAAAAGAAAATTATAAAGTATATAAATAACAAAAAGAAAAAGAGATGTACAAATAAATATGAATAACTTTTACCATAAAAAATTGAAAAAACGTAAATTAAATTTCATCAAACCAATATAATTTATACACATGATGAAAATTACATGAATAATGTTTAAAAACTTAGTGCATATAGCATTTATATAAGATTTGAACAAAAAATTAGCATTAAGCCTTAAAACCTATAAACATGATGACAACCTCTTCAATCATAATTTAAAAGTTAAAAACAAATGGAAAATAAAATAATATACTATTAGGAATATTATTTTTCCGTACATTATAAATAATGCACATTAGGTTAATAATGCATCCATCTTTTGGAGTTCATTTCCTCTCCTATGGATGGTTCAATTAGGAGAGAGAAAGACACATGAAATGTGTGAGACTATCATGGAAAGAGGAAATTTTATGAAAATTTTAATATGAAAATTTTATGTGTCTTTCTCTCTCCTATAAAAATTTTAATATCTAGTTCTTATATTTTATGAATATATATATATATATATATATATATATATATATTATACATTCCTTTTTTCCCTTTGAAAAAGGAAATTTGTTTCTGTACCTCATTGGAGGTCGTCTCCACCCCTCCCAGGGCCTCTGCCATAAGAAAACACTATTTCTTACTTCCACAAATGGGTGTTGCTATAATTGTAGTGATAATGCTCGCGATTGTCTTCGGTTGTGACACAGTGGGCTATTGTGCTGTCAAGTGAGTCCAAAAACATCTTCACAAGCGGGAAGTTGTGATACCTCCGCCATCACAGTAAGAGATACAAATGAGAGTGATTTATCGTTACTTCTCTCTACCCTCACCTTTACGGGAGGTCTCATTGTAGTTTCACCCAACAACAACTACTTTAGATAAGTCAGAAGATCAGACCTGTAAATCACTACCTCAGCACCGAAATCCCTAAATAGGGTAACTAGAAACAAATCTTAAGAAGAATGGTAAAAAGGATAACTAGAGACAAATATCAAGAAAAACGATAAAAAAAGTAACTTTGAACCACACTAGGAGACCTCCTTAAAAGGGGGGAGGGGGCACTTGGCCCCCTCAGGTATCTAATCTCTCACACTCTAGTCTTTATCCTCTTACTCCCTTACTGACTTGGGCATCGAAATCCTTTCTGCAGGTACATACATGTCTCCTAGAACTTCAAGATCAAAAGAATAGTCATTCTTAAACTCTGGTAAGAACTGTTTCCTTAATGTAGGAAAATAAATAGAATTAATGATGATAACATATCTTTAATAAACAAATTTTGTTTACAGGAGGAAAGGAGGAAAGAAGCAAGAGAATCTCGAATTTCATTTAACAAAAAGTTAAAGTTCCACCTCAAGATCTGAATTGCATAGAATATGACCATAAATGAAATGCATGAATAAATGGTAAGCAGAGTTGAATTTTGTAGGGTTAATGTGGCATTAGTGAATAGATCTCCTTTTGGATTAAAACAGAGACAGAGCCAAGAAAGTGGCATAGGAGACAACTAAGGATCGATAACCACTTGACCATAGACAAAACTCTTTTACCTTTTCAAACATGCATGTAGTGGCAGGGGCATGACCTCAACCTTTAGCGGTGCAGCGGCAACGGCGTGAGTGAGCAACTGCTGAAGTAGGGGCGTGGCGTCAAAGAGAACGACATTAGAGAGGAACCATAGCAGCGAGAGAGCATAATGGAAAGGGAGGGAACAGAGTAAATTTTCAAAATAGCTTTGAATAAATAAAACCTAGAGCGTGAATACCTAGAGTGGGAATACCTCTCTGATCAGTTCAAATCTTAACAGATTAGATAAATAGTTCTTTGATATGTTAAAATTTTAACAGATTTTTTCTCATCTGTTCCTTACGAAATCAGTTTTAAAACATTCACTTTAGTTAAAAAATATCATCATGATTTTTTTATGAACTTTTTTTCATAACCAATAAGAAAAGTTGTTTTAAAAGTGTTTTTTATAATACTGTACCAAATTGATTGTATTATAAGTTTACATATTGTTTCTTTAGATTAATTGTAATGGATAATGAATTTATCCTTATTCATTTAAATTATATGTATTAGATAATATATCTATCTTGTTATATTTTAAATAATAGTAGTAGATAGTATATTTTGTATAACTACTAGTTTCATGTATACAATTAGGTAGTTATTCTAAAACATAAACCACCCTTAGAAGAATAGTAGTAGGGAAGGAAACAACTTTATCTTGAGATAATAATACATAAAGAAAATAGTAGAGAAACGGGAAAACAAAAAGAAAAGAAAAAAAGTGTTTGATAAATGAGTACGATAAAGGTAAGTAGAATAACTTACTTTCTAAACTTCCATAATATAGATTTTTTGTGTATTTTCTTCTAGATTCTCGATAATTAAGTTTCTTTTATACAAATTTAGTTATTGTAATTTGTTTATGTACAATTTGTGATTTATAATTATATTTAATTATATACTTACATGACATATTGTTCATATGATTGATTGATATTTATAAGAAATATGTTGGTGTGATTTTAAAGATTACGACATTGTGTTTAGTAAATTTTTGTGCTTTTGTTTGAATTACCTCTATTTAATATAGGGCTGAAATTGTAGATACCTCCACTAGGATGGGGATCGACATGAGATACCCTTTATTAAGAAATCTACTGTGAGAGGATCACATCAACTTGTTTAATGAACAATTTAATTTGAATTACTTATTAAAATCCTAAGGTTATTATTATATTTTTTTTTATTTCTGACTGTAACCCTTTTTCTCACCTGAGTTGTCCCTCACCTCTTTCTCTCTCTCAATGATTGAGATTTGTCACTTGATACTATATATAAGAGTGTATCCAGTGAGAAAAAAGGTTATTGTGAAAGATGAGAGGAATAAATAATAAGGGTAAGATTAAACATAATGACTTAGATTAAAATAACTCACTTAGAGATATTATGTACCTCTTTCACGGTAACTTATTTGCACCAACACTCTCACCCTCAACATCACCCCTACCCTCCACCATCGTCGGTACCACTGCCACCATTGTTGTTGCCACCACCGTTGTCAATGATCACCACTACTATCACAATTGCCATCACGATCACCATTGCCACCACCACCCCATTGTTGCTACCACTATCACCACCACTATCATCGATGGTGACAGTTGCGATGGTAGCAATAGGGTTGTGGTGACGACAATAATGGTGATGACAGTGGCAACGACAATAGGGTGGTGGTAATTGTGGTGACTATGACAATGATGGTGACGGCGGCAATGATGGAGTGGTGGTGGCGGTGGTGACTGCCGACGATGGTGACGACACCAATGATGATGTTGAGAGTGGAGGTAGGGATAAGTTAGCTATTTTAATCTGAACCGTTATTTTTAATATCTATTCTTTTTATTTCTCATAAACTTTTTTTCTGACAGGATACGCCTGTATATATGCTTATATAGATTGAAAAATATTAAAATAAAAACTGAACCAGAAGTATAGATGAGATAGATAAACACCAACATCAAGAAACTACCTACAAAACTATACAAAGAGCCAAAAAAAAAAAATTAAAAACAAGCTGTTGGATCAACAAATGCGGATGAAAAAAAAAGTGTGAGAACCCTTCTCCTATACTACAACCACGGTCAGGTCAAAGTTTTAACCGAGACATTTATATAAAAATCAATAAAAATAGTCTGTCTAAAGATAATTAATTGGATATGATATGTGTTGGAGTCAAAAATTAAAATTTCTAAATAATTGTTAAATTAATAAAAAGATTGGACACAAGTGTTAGTTTCCAAAAATCAGAATATTAATCAAATATATCGAAGAGATATGAAAGATTTGCAAACATTACGATCATAAGCTCAAGAAGACAAGAAGGAAGCCGCTAAATCAACAGATTAAAACTTGCTTCATGTTTATGTAGGGCAGTAATTTATGTGGTGTTATTTAGCTCGAGACAGTGGCATCTCGTGCTTAAAGAAGCAAATGTAGATGACTTAAATTATGAAAAATCTAGAGAAGTTACATTTTTTTTTTTCTTACTGGAATACAACTTTTGGGTTACTTTCTTTTTATTGTTGTAAAACAGAATACTATAGAATGCGAAAACATTCAAATTTTATATTTTTCTAGTATAGGTCACGTTTGCCATTTATTCCTTGGTTATGACATGAAAACAAATCCTGAGCACATAGAAAAATGGCAAACGGTGATAGAAACAACGTTTATATTCGAACTCAATTTACATTAATGCAATTTACATTTTTTGTAAGTTTATTATTCAAGCTATTTCATTTCCAGCATCTTTACTTGGTTTCATTTCCAGCATCTTTATTATTCAACCTTTGACCACTTTTGATGAGAATAAACCTTTAAATTAATTATTGCATTTTTAACTTTAATTTTAAGAGTGTTTTAAGTTTTAAAATTATTTTTCCATTATTTTTAATCGGGAACACTCAAAATCAAGAATACGCTACATTTTCAATTCCTAAATAGTTTAACTTACAAGAATTTCCTTCTATTTCATGCACACATCTATTTACATTATTTTCGAGAACACACTTAGACAAAAATCTATAATACAAATCGATCTTACTCACGAAACACACCAAATCATTTTCTTTAGTTAAATATTATCAATTGTTAGAATAAAAAAATACACAATCATAACTATAAAGTTTGATTTTAAAATAAGTTATTTATGATTTTAAATCAAAATAAAAAATATTAAGTTATTATTTCTGATTTAACAATTATCACCATAAAAAATACACTTTGCCCAATACATATTATTTTATCCTTTTTCAAATTTGCTATTGTTTTTACTTTATGAAATTTCCTTTCACGATCAAGATAGTGTTAAAGAATTCAATATCACTTTTACTATATATCATGCATGTCAATTTCGCTAGCATCATATTTTGTTTTATGTATAAATAGAAGGTTGCATTTATTTGGTTGGTCCCCTTCCACTGTACAAATAGAACACAAGAATATCAGAACTAAAGGAAGTTATAGTAGTAAAAGCCTAGTAGAGATCAAGATGTAAATGTCTATACCACTCAAATTTTAACAGGATTGAGAATTAGTACATGCTGACTGATATTGACCTCTTAGCCTTGCCACTAGTTTTTAACTTGACACAAACAAAGACAAGCATTTTGGTTATCACTTACTCTGTAAGCAAGACTCATTTTTAACTTTCTAATCAAAAGTTAAGGTCTTTCCAAGTTTTCTCACCTTCCTTCTTGACCTCCCATATTTAGTTTAAGGTTTACTTAACTTCGTATTCTCAACTACAATTCAACTCCAGCACCAAATATAGTTTTAGGTCATATAACATTCGGTAACTGTGCGCTTTATAGTTCCTACCTCAAATTACATTCTCGTTGCCGCTGCCTACAAAACATCACTGCGAATCAATATGCCTCCAACATTTTTATTATTTTTTTTTCTTTCAATGACCTTAAACATTCTGAACCTGTATATTTATCAATTCTTATTTTAGCATATCAATATTTGTTTCTATCCTTATAACAGAAGTACATGAAATAGCAAAGTAACATAATTAATCATTATAGTTTTTTAACTAACTACTGTAAAAATATAAGGAATTGCTTGTTGTTTCCAGCTGTGAAAATTCTTTGGGACAATGTAATCAATGTTGTATATAATTTATGCTTTTAGTGTGCATTACATTTATGATTTACGATTTATGCTTTTACTCCGACTAGGAGTTTGAATTCCTTGTTGTTAATTGTAAATTAGTGGTGATGTTTCTTTTGGTGCATGATATAAGCTATAGTAGTTATGTTTATTTTTTGAATCCCTTTAATTTTCTTATTTCGATGTTGGGTTTAGCATTTTTTTATCATTGTTCTACTACAAAATTGACACTGGAAGATTTAGCGAGTTAGCTGGATTATTACACCTTAGCTTAACTTGACACAAAGATAAATGAGAATATCATAGGATTAATAAATCTCTAGATAAGAGTTGTAGACATATGTTCTAGCTTTTAAACTAGATAAGAAACAATTTCATAGGATTAATAAATCTCTAGGCGTTTATACTCGACTAAGGTTCTTCGAGACTTATTAGAAAACGAGTAAGGAAATTTTTAAAACATAGAAAATGTTGTGGTAAGCTATGAATGTAATAATCCTACACATATATGTGAGAAAATTAATATATTCAATATTATAAATGATATTTTGTGCATGAGAATATGTGTTTTGGATAATTTATATTGAAGAGATTATTTGTGCTAAGAGTTAAGTTTAAGTTTTTGCTTATCAGTGTGTTAACTCCGAATTGGTTGATCATTTGTGAAGTCTAGACTTTGTCTAGCAGTGCTTAAGCCTTTTTTACATAGCCTTATGTTTAGATGTGTGATGTATCTTATAATTATGAGTGTTGTGGATCATTGAATGTTTGAAAGTTATTTGAGGTGTGTGAATTGGGAGTTTGTTTCAATGTGTGATATTGATGTTGATTTCAATTGGATACATAATGTATTGATGACGTGGTCAAATCGTGCTTGATGAGGTGTTATCCTAGTTACGGTTGGGGATGGAGTGTGATGACATGATTAGATATTGACATTGTTATTTATGTCGATGTTGATGGTCAGCGTATGCTGATGAGATGTCATCCCAACTACGGTTGGAAGTCGAGTCCGATGACATGATTAAATGTGAACATTATGATTATATTGTGGATAGTATGACACATGAATATGACAGTCGAAGAATTTTTTGTAAGGATCACCCATTGTATGATACTCTAGACCATATCTTCTTTGGCATAAAAGAAGATTCACTTTTGTTAGACCTATAATGAGATGGTTGTACCTACATGTTACTAGTATAGAAAAGGGCTACTTTGGGCGTGTACCTGAGAGAGCATGCATAAGCATCATTATCATGAACAAAATTTATATGTATGTGGATGTATAATTTCCAATATAAGTGTGAGATGAATTTATATGTTTATTTGTTGTACTTTAGTTAACTCTGCTCATTCACTTTATATGTGTCTTAACATGCGTGAGACATATTCTCACCCCCTTCTGCTTGTTGTTACATTTTGTTTGGGTAGAACGCCACTTTGATGAGAGCAAGATCTTCATGATATCTTGGGTGATAAAGCTTTGAATTTTTTTTTATTTTTTCTGTTGGGCTGCTCTAATTAGGTCTGACATTAGGCTAGAAAGGATAAATTAATAGTTTTTTTGTCATGTATATGAATCATTTAATGTTTCTATATGCGTTGTATTAATATAGAATCTTGTAAAGATAATTTTTAAAGTCTAACATGTTTACTTATATGTCTATGTTTTGTTATATCATAGTTTGGAAAATAAGTGTAGATTGAGTGATGTGAATCCTTTTACCTAAATGTCAAGTTTAGGATTTAAATGAACAAATTTCTATATTATTTTATAATTAAAGAATAAAGTGTTTGGGATTGAAGGGTTTCAAAGCTTTTATGTAACTTTTCTTTTATGTAAGTTAGGTAAGTAATTCACTTCCTACTGTTTAGGTTTGTCATGTTGATTGCGTGATGGATTATGATTGTGTAGAACCTAAAGATCTATATACCCTTCTCTATACTATGGCTTAACTATTTGTACAGTTATTCATGAAGACTTCATCCTAAAACACTTGATTAAATTAACATCGTGCTATTTGGGTCATTTTGTGTTTTCGCAGGTTAGAGATGAAGATTATGTTGAAGAAAAATAATTGTAATTTGAAATCTAATGAATAACCTATTATTATTGGATGTTTTATTTTGATTTTGTAGTTCAGACATAATTACTTGATATTTTTATGCACTAGAATTTTATAAGTTAGTAGACTATTTTGATTATGTAGCTAGGTTAAGCATTTAATGCCATTTTATATATTAGAAATATTTAATTTGCATCTTCAATTGTTTATTTTATTTTATTCCTATCACCAAATTTTTATTTTATTTAACTAATGTCATAAAAGAATCTTATTAATATATGTTTTAATTGCTTTAGTTATTGAATAAATATGTTTCTTATTAATAAATGATAAACATGAATAACCATAGACAACAGTTACACATATGTTGCCTAAGGTTAATGAAACTGTGTTGGGTACCACCATAGGCAACATTTTAGAAACGTTATATAAACTATGTGCAAAAAACCATTGCCTCAAAGTGTAAAATATAAGTGTTGCATATTGTTCATTTTAATGCAACAATTTTTGAAATTATGTGGGCTTTGTGAAAAACCATTGCTTTTGAGACTAGGCCATGCCCACCTAGACCACTGCTGAAAATTTGTTGTCAAACTGTTACCTAAAGCTTAGACCAATGTTTTCGGGGTTTAAACCATAGTTTTTTTCGTTTGCTTAAGGTTATTTTTGTTGTAGTGTCTAGATATATAAGTACACTCATGTCCAAAAGATATATTCATGAAGAACTTTCACTCACACTAATAATAAATATTTATGCAGATATATTGAAGGTCTGACCCTTTAAATCCACCATATCCATATTTAATTGCAAGCTTGAGCCTTACAATTCAGCTTCTTGCAGAGTAAGAGATTTTATTTTAAGCATTGCAGCACTATATATATTATTTTGTGCCAACTTTAATTTTATAAAATTGTGTCACCATTTTTTCCATAAAGGAGACGTTAAAGAAAGTAAAAGAAATAGGACTGTCATTCTGTGAGGTATGAGGTATGAGCAAAAATCATCGCAGGGGATGAATTGAATGCACTAATCAAGATTGAAGGGAAAATAAAAATAAGCATGTGATCTGAGAAGCATATTATCAATTTTAGTATACCACTTCAAAGCATAGAAAAAAAAAATCCTAAATATAGGGACCAAGTACAACTAAGCTAACAAAATCCTATCCCAAATCAAGCTTCCCCTGAAATTATATGAATTCAAACCCAATTGCTCTTACTCATTCTCTATCTCTATTCTCTATTTCTATGCTTTGTTAACAAAGACCTACAAACCATATTGATATATAAACAATATTAATTCCTAATTTTTAATGATTTATTTCAATCAATCAGAGCTATTGTAATCAATTTGTCTAATCCAAATTTATGATAATAACAAATATTAGAAATGAAAAGATATATTTTTTCTACTTGAATCTTGCATAAAAGAAAGAAAATAAATATTTGGTCTTCACTTCTACAACCTAAAAAAATCCTAATAAAAAAATCAATAAAATCAAATCTTAAATACAATGTGTAGACCAAGAGAATGCAAGAGAGAACATGTATTTATTAAAGCAAGAGAGAATGCAAACTAAAAAATGTGTAGACAAAGGGAGAGAACATGAACCTATGTAAGAGAAAATGTGTGAAGTTGAGGTTGAGGTCTCGTCTCTTGTGGTAAGCATTTGACTGCCGAGCAAATGAGAATTTGAAATTCTCATTTTTTTATTGAATTTGAAATTTTTCTTGTTTGGTAAAATAAAATGCTTTTGAAAAATGACATCAAGGTTATCAAAATGGAGAGTTTACGTAAACTCATGATAGTGCATTAAACTGGACTCGTAAAATCGTAAAAGTTTACTTCATTAAAAATATAACTATAAATCACATAAAAATTGAAAGTTTTCAATATATAGTAATTTTAAATCCACATAATAAATTTAAATTACTCTAAATAAGTAGAAATTAAAGTTGAAACACTTTAAATGTCAAAACTTTTTTTAGACATAAGAACAAATTATATTCAAAACACTCAAAATTAGAGTCAACATAGAAAAAATATCACCTAATAAGTTTGTTCATGAGTTTACTCTGAGTTTACTACTTTTCCGATTTTCCTACGATTTAACTCGTCTGGGATTTGTAAACTCGTAAAATCATTTAACTCGTCTGGAACTTGTAAACTCGTACGATTTTACAAGTTAACTCGCGATTTTGATAACAATGAATAACATGATTTCAAGATGTTTATAAATTTCATATCCAAACTCCTGAATTATTTACAAAGTATTTAAAATTCTTTAAAAAAATAATTACTCAGTTTAATTGACTCATCCAAATGCATAGTCAGTATTTATGTTATTGTTGAAACTTCAAAATAGCTGTTTCACATATAAATATTGGCATCTTTTAGGTCATTATAATGTTGATGAGTGTAGATTTAAGGTTCAACTGGAGTTGGGGTCTTGAGATAATTCTCATTCCCTAGTAATCCGAATGTCCTTAATTAGAATAATTGTTGCAAGTTCATCACGATCCTAATTTAATATTAACGTTTATCTTCTTCATCGCTCTCAAATTTCTTCTTAGTGCTCCTAGGATGTTAGCTCATGATTGTGTTTCCTCATATGTTGTACTAATCACCTTTTTTATGTGGTGTGAATCACATTTCGCATGCTTCCTTACAAAGCATTCACCATCTGCGCATTAGTAATAGGCCATAGAAATTACAAAAGATCCATGAAAAAAATTTGGAGTACGGCTTATCGAATAAAATTATGGACTTTCGGAGTTCCAGTGAATCAAATGCCGAAACCATCACTTTCACCGGTTTATCAAAATTATGATTAGAACCCTATACAATGCCTTAGATGCAGGTAATTTTTTTATTAGATTTCATCAAGCCGTGAAACCCTCCTAAATTACGATTTGTACAACCAAAATCAGCAAGAAGTAAATAGATAGTAGATACCCTCATAAAAACCAGCTAAACTGAGAATATTACGATTCTAATAATTGGTAACCACAATGTTGCAGTAACAAAAGACAATTAATACAATCAGCACAACTCAATATAGTATGTAACACTAGAATTGAGAACTCCTAATAAGAAATACCAAAAGACAATAAAGACCACCTTAACTCACAGAATTAATAATGACAGTTATCAAGACACAACATTCAGCAAGTAAAACTAGCAAAAGTCTATTCAATTCGAGTCTGCACAGCATATAAACCTGCAAAGGATTAAAATTGCCATCCTTGAAGATCAACCCAGACTTCATAATGCACAAAGTCCACCCAAAGTCCACCCAGATAATGATCATAATGCACACCAGTATTGATGATAATCATAATAAAGATGTTGCCCTAACAAATTAAGTTAAGACAATAGCATGAAAGTGTAGCCTGTAATGGACAATATTAGCTAAGGCCTCCCTTCAGTAACTCATTGCCCACCATCTTTGGAATGATCTTCAGTTTCTCAAGAGCCCTTCCTCAGATTTGTTATCAAAACCAGCAGTTTGTGGCAGCCAACAAGCAGAATCCTGCCATCGATTGCAGCCAACAAAACACAATCATAGCACACAAAATTAGTACTAAATTTCATCCATATCAGTAACACATCAATCACCATGTTTGGAATTATCTGAATATTGTAAGGAGCCCTGTTAATCTAGTATCAAATCTAAACAAACACTTGTGTTAGCAGATCATACTCCAAAATGGCATGGAAGTCTTTGAATCTACTCTTTAACCATCTCCAAGTCCATAGCAGTGAATCATTTTCTGTTAGCTAATAACTTAAGTCCTTGTTCCTAAATATTTTGTTGTTTCTAGAGTTCTAAATGCTCCACACAACTGTCACCCAAAAAACCATCCACCAAGGTTTTGTCTTATTGTTTCCTATCCAATATTGACGTTGTAGTAAATGTTGCCCTATAGATCCTAGACTAGCAGGCAGAACACGTATCCACTTGTACCATGATTACTAAATCTTTTGTGTAACCTCACATTGAAAGAAAATGTGGTTGGCTGATTTTGTGGCCCTCTGATATTATGAACAAAGTGGTTCTGAATGCTAAATTTGAACTCCTCTTTTGATAAGGTTAAGCTTTGTTGGTAGTCTATCTTTCAAAAGTCTCCATGCGAATGATAGGAATCTAGGAGGTGCCTTAATCCCCCACAACACACAGAAATTTTGTTGTTGCTGGCCATTAGAATATCATGCTTACAAAGCTGCATAGGAAAAAGAAACAATATAAATTCCAGTTGGTTTGGACTCCAAATCCAAGGTATCCTCACCATTCTCTAACACTCTAACCCTATCTATGTGTAAGTTAAACTCATTGACCATGGGCTCCTCTCAACAGAACCATTGCCTACACCACTTAAAGTCCCAAACCCACGTTCCCTCTTCCCAATGCCCAAGAGTTTTTATTGTCCCATCCTTATTGACCACGTTTGAGAACAAACTGAATTTCTTATGCAACACTTCACTTCCCAACCAGTTGTCCATCCATAATTGACATGTGATTATTGTCTTCTCCTGCCACTAGGCCTTTCCAACCGTTGTATTTGGAGTCGACATTTTTTCCCAAAAAAGAATTTCCTATGACATTAGTAGTCATTTCCACTTTCCTAGAAGAGAATCATTGAACAAAAAGATGTCTTTCATACCCAACCCTCCATTTTCTTTTATTTAACATATAGTTTTACAACTCACCCACACTATCTTGGAACTAGCTCCATCATGATCCATAGAAATTTCCTTTGAATACTAATGATTTTTCCCTACTTGCACGAACATTTTATAGAACGACAAGAATAGAGGTACCGAAGACATCACTGATTTTATTAGGCATATATGTCCAGCATGTCATAAGTGTCTATGTTTGCAACTTGACACTTTTCTCTCTAGCTTCCTTATAATAGGATCCCATGTTGCCATCTTCTTAGGATTTATTAGAACAACAAGTGGGGTTTGGTGTTATATTCTACACATTTATTAGAAATTTTTACAAATGAAAAAAAAAATTATGTACATTAAATTTGAAATGCTTTCAAGTTAAATGACTTCATTTTTTAAAGCTTTTTTTAGATAAAGAAATTTAAATTTATTAGATTTTAATTTTCTTATTTGGTAGAATATTTTTTTTGGTGAATTTTGTAGAATAGTTTACTTCTCAAAAAAATAAAAATTTTAAAAAATTATTTTAATTGAAACAATAATTAATAATTTAAAAATATCAATCAATAATGTTTTTTTATTAGAGTGTTGTTTTTTGTAATGTCAAACTATTTTCAGTTAACATCTATCAATATTTTTTTGGCTAACTGTTAGCCAAATTTTCTTTTCGATCAACATTGGTGAAAACTATTTTATTTAACAAAAACTAAAGTTATTTTTTAGTCGACATTACTCATGAATATTGCTTTACACCTAAAAATTCCCTTAATTTTGTATTACAACAGTGTGGAATAGCTCGCAATATTGTAGATGGAGTGCTAGTTCTCTGTATATGTCACACGCAACTCTCTAAAACAAGGTGGGATCGACCATGGATCGACCACAATACTGTGGACCTAAATTAACATGTCTTTGGTGCACCTCCCACAATGCTATGGAAAATGCCACATCCATGTGGCTAACATTTGGAGCTCCACATGCCACACTGAGTGTTTTCAACATATCTCTCACAACATTGTGGAATATTCTACAATCTTATGGATAAATCACTGAGATGCGATATACATCATACATAACTCCTACAACAAGGTGGGATCAACCACTAGGGTGTGGCCTCCAATCTAGCCATCAATATACCTTCCACAAAATTATGGTATAGGCCACAGTTTGGTATATGATGCTCTAGAACTCCACATGTCATGCTGGGGTACTTTTAGAGCATCTCACACAAGTATGTGAAATAAGCTACTACTACACTAAAGCTTGGTATATCTCACATGCAGCTCCCACAACAAATCCACTTCTAAGCAGACTTTGGGTCCAAATGACAGGTAGCTAGGAGTGAGCCGGGTTTCTTTTGTTTTAATTTAAAAGAGGAAGCAAAAAATGTTAACCAATGTATTATGACTAATGATTTGGAGCTCTGCATCTTTAGACATAACTTCAAGCAATGTTAACCAAATATTTGATTGACATATCTTCAAAAAATGTTAACAAAAATGGGCTAAAAAATAACCTTGGTTAATGTCAACTGAAAACTAATTTTGGATGATATCAATTGAAAAATTTTCAAACAATGTTATGAAAAATAACTATGACCAACTTTAGTAAAAGAAAAGTAAGTTTAAATAATTTTAAATTCTTTCTTTTTTTAATAAATTTTAAATTCTACAATTTTAACTAATCAAATACTTTGAAAAATGACTAAAATTTTAAATTCTTTTAAAATTTCTCATCGAAACAATTTATTTTGTGACAAAGCATTTGATATTCTCAAATAAAATGAATTCATGAATTCTGCTCTTTAAATTCTATATCAAAACACAATGTTAGTGTTTCTTATTTAAATTTCATTAATATAAAAGTGTAATTATTAATATGGTTTGTAAAGCAAGTTAAAAATTATTTACAAGAAATGTTCATGTTAGCTGGAAAAAAATAGTAGCTAATTTATCGGTAATAGTTAAAATAATTGGCTACAAAAATGCTAAAATATTGATCATAAAATGAAACAAGTAGTTAATTAGATAAAAAAATTAATTATATTTAATTCCTAGCTAATTTTTAAAATTTGTAGTTATTCTCTTCTTAATTTATATTAAAATATTAATTATTTTTATTTCTTTCTAGATATATATGTAGAACATTTCATAGTTTTAATTGGTAGAATAATGTGTATTATTTACTGAAATAAAATTTAAAACATTTTAGAATAAAAAAGTTAATTGCTTATAATATTAATAATACAAAGTGTATAGTGATGTGTTACAAAAGGCACCAATTTAAAATATTAAATTGTATATATGTTTGAATGATTGAATAAAAGACTCATTATAGCATTTCATCTTAGTAAAATGTCTTGAGATTTTCTTTTTAAAGAGTCTCTTCCTCAATTTTTATCAAAGAATCTTATCATTATAAGATCCTATGGAAATTGGAACCATAACTTGTCCATTGACTACCATCTCCCCTTGCTCATTGAGTCATTGCAATTTGTAAGGTTTGGGATGGGGCATGGTAGTCAAGACTAGCTTTTCAACCAACCTAGAGCTACAACAGTTACAACAGGAGCCACTATCAACAAGGAGAGAACATACTTTGTCATTTACTTTACATCTTGTATGGAAGATGTTCTCTCTTTGTGACTGGCCAAGCTCTAAAGGCTGGCTTCCAAGAAGCCTTTGAACTATAAGGAGGTCCCCCTCATAAGGAAAAGCTTCCTGACACTCTTGTTTAAAAGTATGTCCCCCTTCTTCCTCACTCTCACTAGAGGAGAAAGATGAGCTATTCTCACTACAAATGTCTTGTCCCCTCATGATGATGGTTTTCTTGTTAGGGCATTGAGAGACAATGTGGCCTCTCCCAAGACATTTGAAGCATTTGATACTACTTTTCCTCTCAGTAGGCTTAGTAGTAGGGGGTTTTCTCTCTACATGAGGTGCTTTTGTATCTTGAAAAAGCTTGGGTTCCTCTTTGGGAAAACCCTTGAAAGAGTTTCCCTTAAGTTTGTCTCTCTTTGAGTAATAGGGAGAATTTTTTTTAAAGCTTTTTCTCTTGAGTTGATTCTCAGCTCTTACACAAAGTTCTACCAATTCATCAAGGTTTGAGTATGAAAGAAGCTCTACCTTATCTCTAATGTCAGAGCTTAATCCACAAAAAAACCTAGCAAGGGTGGCATTGGGTTCCTCAATGATATTGGCCCTTAGTATGAGAAGTTTCATCTTTTGTCTATACTCCTCAATACTTAGGTTATGTTGCCTAAGTCTTTGGAGCCTATCCAAAAGATCTCTCTCATAATATGAAGGAAAGTGCCTTCTTTGCAAACAAGTTTTTAAATCATTCCAGTAGCGAATGTCAGGCATTTGTTTACGGGCCCTATCCTTAACTAACTCATCCCACCAATGAAAAGCAAACCCTGAAAACTAAGGGAGGCCAAAGGTACTTTCCTTTCTTCCCTAATTTCATAGCATCGAAAGAGTTGTTCCACTTTGACTTCCCAATGTAGGTAAGTCTCAACATCTTCCCTACCATGAAAATGGGGTAGGTCTACCTTTGGTTCCCTAGCATGATTTATGTTCTCTTGAGGAGAATGATCATTGTATGATGAATGCGAGTGATGCTTATGTTGATTTCTATAGTATTCTTCTTCACTAGAGCTAAAATGCCTAGATGGGGATCTTATGAGAATTCCTTTATTTTTTCTATCACTCTCCTTCCCATCTCTCCTCTTACTCTCTTCTCCTCTCCTTCTCTCTTCTTCCTATTTTTCTCTTTTTCTTTCTAGTTCTTTCCTTCTTCTCCCTTCTTCATCCTCTCTTCTCTCTCTTTGCCTTCTCTCTTCTCGCTCTTTTTTCTCTTTTCTCATTTCCAACATCTCTTTTTTTAACTTTTCCTTCTCTTTTTGTTTTTCCTTTTCTTTTATTTCTTTTTTTGCTCTCTTTTTCTTCTCTCCTTTCTTGTTCTTTATCCATCCATTCCCTAAATTCTAAGTTAAGATTTTCAAGAGTGTCTCCCTTAGAAAATTTTCTTTAGTTGACACTCTTACTTGATGAACAACTATGTGCACTAGAATGTGTGTGGGAAGTCATGGTGCTTGGATACTAAAAACTAAAGGGTAGGCCAAAAAATTTTTTTTTTCAAGCAACACTCCTCTCTTCTTTTTTTTCTCACCTAAGGTGGTTTGATGAGTCTTTGGAACTCTTAGCCTCTACACATTTTTTCAACATAACATAAAATAAAATAAAAGTGTAAGAATATAAAAGAGAAAGGGCTCTAATCGTGCTCCTAAGGTGTTGAAGGAAGTGTACCACTTCTCCCTTCTTCACTTAATTAACGAGGAACTACGCTAAAATTAACCAAAATTATTACAAACCAATAGAGGGCCTTAAGGGCACTCAAACTCCCAATCTAAAATTAAGTATACACAATACAAAGAATAAAAAAAAATAAAACAAAGTCTTCACTCCAAGCTTTTTGGTGTTTGTCTCCTTTTGATCAAGCCCCTTTGAGTTGCATCAACCCACCCCAAGAATGCTACCCTTGTTTCCTCTTGTTTGGACTTGCCAAAATTTTATATATGGAACCTTTCCCAAGCTTTCCTTACCAAGGCCGAATACAACACAAGACAACAAACAAAGGTGAATAACAAAACAAGGTTCACAGATCCAAGTGGATAGATTAAACAATGACAAACTCAAAGAAGTAAAGAAGACAAGCAAGAAAGCATAAGGCTCACAAAGGAAGGTAGAACACAAATAACTTTCCTAGATTAGCTCTAAGAGTAGAGATGAAAAAAGACTCAAACCAAAAAATGAAACAAATAGTTGCACACTTAATTAAATTTAAGTGACCAAAAACTAAAAAGCTTACTCAAGTAATTTTTTTTTGAATCACAATTGGTTCCTCATATCAAATGTTTCTACTATTAGGTACACAACTTCAAATTTGTCTTTCTTTTGAGTTCTTTATCTTCTTTTTTTTTTTAACTTGAACTTTTTCTATTTTTTTTTAAAACTTTTTCTAATGATTTTGTTGCACCTAATAGCTTGTTGAATTGAAATTTTAATGAGGATATGTGAAATAATAATGCTTGAGTGAATAAGCATAAAGTAAGGTCACACAATTTTCAAGCAATGCATGCAACTAAAGGCAAAACAACTTAGTAGTTCCAAATACCACTGAACTAATGGTAAGGAATGATTTAGGGCTGATTTTGAAGTAAATTGATTGCTCAAATTACTAACACAATTCACCCAAGCTAAAATTCCATAAAGAGGCACCAATAGTGAAGGTAAACCAAGTGGAAAGCTACTAATAATTCAACATAAAACAAGAAACATATAAAGATTGAATTGATCAAATATTTAAGAACAACAAAGAAATTAATATGCTTGAACAAAAAGCATAAAAGACTTAAGAGAATCAACAAGAGGTTCACCTCTTAGGAGCTCAATTCAAAATGTTTTTGAAGGCTTTTTTGTAAAAATTTTAAGAGGCTAAAACCTATGGAATTTAAATGAGACAAAATAGGAAACTAACATGACTAGTATTTGAAAAAACACAAGATTAAGAAAAATAACACACCTAAAAATAGAGCAAAAATTTCAGCAAGAGACTCAAAACAAAAGGCACAACAAAGTGGCCAAAGTTGATCACCACAATGGTGTGGAAAAATCCTTAACTATGTGGGTTTAATGGTCACAACTTCTTAGGCAGACTTTAACATAAAAAACCAAGGGAAAATTATGCAACTTGAACACGAAAATAAGATGCAAAGAAATGGACAAATAAAATCACATCAAATTAAATGGAACATAGGCGCGTAGATAGAAAACAAAAGTGCATATAATAGCAAGAATAAAACGCTATACTACTAGACAATAAAGGAAATAGAGATGACAAAAAATGAAGGACTTTAAAATAAAGAGATAAAAGAGATAAACAGCAAAGCAAAAAAAAATTGAGAAAGAATGTGACCTTTAGAAAGTGGCTCTAGATACCACTTGATGTGGTCTTTGATGATCACGTGCCTAAAGGATCCTTTCTAAGGTCACTTGGAAGGGAAATGGATTTATGGAGAGGAAAGGAATGGGTTGAGGCGCCACAAATACTAGGTTTGATAAGCCAAAGGGGAGAGGCCACAAGGGAGGGGTTCCTTGATAACTCTTAGAAGCTTTCACAAAGGAGAAAAGGGGACACTCGAAGGTAAGAACCTCACAACCAATATGATCTCTATGATTAAATTCAAGTGTAAAAAATACAAGTGAGGGGAGGAGCTCCTATTTATAGAGGTAGCTAACCTCTTAAACAAGATAACCAAAAAAAGAAGGGCTAGGATTAAAAGGAGAGATCTAAGGGAGGAGGATTGAGAAACAATTCCCTCCTTGAATCATCAAACTTGGTGCCCAAGTTTCTCAAACCAAGGGCCAAGATTCCTTCTTATTAGCTTAGGGGGTTTATGTAGGAAAAGAGGGATGTAGATATCAAGGCTACCCCTTATTTCCTTCATAAAGACCCAAAAAGTTAAATCAACCCTCTAAATTCCTAAGACACTTCCTAAAATAAAAAATGGACTAAATACATGTCCCAAATTAAATTCCTAATGCTCCTCAAAATTAAAATAAAGGAAAATTACATTTTATTAACCAAAATCCCTAGCCTAATATCTTCACTCTCCACAGAAGGTGAAGTCTTTCTTTGTCTGCAAGGGCTAGGTCTTCTTCAATCCTTCTAGCCATGGCCCTAGTGATAGGTCATTGGCTAGGCATGGTCACATCAAGTTTAGGGACCTAAATTTAAGTGTGTCATTAAATGTCTTAAGTATGAGATTGTATAGGCTGGAGATAGGTAGTGACTTGAGAGAGTTAATTAAGAAGGAACAACTTTTAAACCAAGACTTATAGTCTCCAGTGAACCAAGAAGGTTATACCTTGTCTGCTGATGATTTAGTGATGTTCAAGGATACAATCATGGTTCCTAAGAAGGGAAATCTAAGAGAGAAAATTCTAGAAGAAGGTCATAAGGGTAAGTTCACCATACATCCAGGGATAACTAAGATGTATCAGGATTTGAAGAAGATGTATTGGTGGCTAGGGATGAAGAAGGATGTGGCTAGTTTTGTGACTAGGTGTTTAGTGTGTCAAAAGGTTAAGATAGAACACCAGAAGCCTTCAGGGTTGTTGAGACCCTTGGAAATTCCTGAGTGGAAGTGGGAAAATATCTCCATGGACTTTGTAATGGGGTTGCCTAAGACCCGCCTAGGTCTTGACGCCATATGGGTAATTGTGGATAGGTTAACCAAGTTGGCTCACTTCTTGCCAATTAAGGCGACTTACAGTCTGAGCAAGTTAGCGGACCTATACATCAAAGAGGTAGTTAAACTTCATGGCATACCCACCTCTATAGTATCAGATAGAGATCCTAGATTTACTTCCAGATTTTGGAGGGCATTCCAGCAAGCTTTTAGCTCAAAGTGGTGTTTTAGCACAACGTACCACCCTTAAACCGACGGTCAATCAAAGAGGACCATTCAGACCTTTGAGGAGATGCTTAGGGGGTGTGCCTTAGATGAAGGTGGGAGTTGGGAGAGATTTTTACCCCTTATAGAGTTTGCATATAACAATAGTTATCATGCTAGCATAGGTATGGCACCTTATGAAGCTCTTTATGGAAGAAAGTGTAGATCCCCTTTATGTTGGTGTGAGGTAGGTGAGAAGACTCTAATAGGACCAGATTTAATGCAAGAAACCACATACAAGATTAAAATGATTAAAAAGAGGATGCACACTGCTCAAAGTAGACAAAAGAATTATGCCGACAATAAGAGGAAACCTTTAGAATTCTGAGAAGGTGAACATGTATTTTTGAGAGTCACTCCTAAGACTGGGGTAGGGAGGTCAATGAAGGTCACAAAACTAGGCCGTTGTTTCATTGGTCCTTTCCAAATTCTAAAAAGTGTTGGCCCTGTTGCTTACCAACTGGATCTACCACCTCGATTGTCAAACCTCCATGATGTCTTCCATGTTTCTCAATTCCGGAAGTACGTACAAGATGTCTCACATATTCCAGCTCCTGAGTCAATACAACTAAAAAGTAATTTGACTTTTAAGCCCAAGCCTATTCAAATCCTCGACAAAAGCACTAAAACTCTGAGGAACAAGATAATCCCATTGGTGAAGGTGATTTGGGAGGGATTGACTCCAAAAGAGGCTACATAGGAACTTGAGGATGATGTTAGACAACAATATTCGTATCTCTTCGATTGAGGTATACTACCTTTATATGTGGATTTATGTGTTATATGTTAATTTTATTAGTGACATTAATTTCGAGGACGAAATTCTCTGAGTAGGGAGAGAATGTAACATTCCAAAATTTAAAATACAAATATTCGAATAAACATTCAGTTAAGAGAAGATAGATTAAGTTGTTAAAAAAACAAATAAAAAGATTTTATATTACTTTGAATAACAAATTCAAGTCCTTTAAAATAGAAATAAGATAAAATAAATAAAAAGATTTTATATCACTTTAAATAACAAATTCAGATAATATTCCCTTTAAAATAGGAATAAGATAAAAATAATTAAATATTTGATACTATTTTGCATTTAATCTGGTAAAATCAATCTTTTATAGAAGATATAGAGAGGGAAAAACCAACCCTAAAATACTATAAATAGGGTTAACTAGTTTCCTAAGAATATCATAAGTTAGTTGATTATTCTAGGGTTGAGAAAGAGGGAGATAAGAGCAGAAGAATTAAAGTGGTGGGATCTCGCGTCAAGAGGTGAGTAAAAATTTTCTTTAAACCCCTCCATGGTATGTTTTAAAAAAATACAATTTTTAAGGTTTTTCATGAAAAGAAAGAATTTAAAAATACTAATAGAACAACTATTTTGCTATTGATCATTCATGAATTTTAACATAATTTTAGGTGTGCAAATTATAGGAATTATGTATACTATTTTGACTCTTGTGACCGAATAGAATTCATGCTGCTATTACGCATATTATTTTATAACTAGAATTCAATTTGATTTCACCACATTAACGTACACATATATGATGCCTAGAAAGAAAGCTTTTACAGTTACTAACTCGGGTAATGGCTGAAAACGAAACTCAACTTTGCCTTCTTTTAGCGTACTCAAATTCAAAGTTTCATCTAATTATTATTATTTTTCTATGGTTATTACTTAATTATGTGAAAAGTTAACTCATTTGTTATTTTGCTATATTAAGGTATTTAGGTCACAATGACAATTGGTGCATGAGAATTCTCAATATTTAATTGAGAATTGTTTGAGACATCTTCCTTTAACATGGAGATAAAACTTGAGATACATTCATCCGGGATGGATATATAAGATACCTCCATTTAATTTGGGAAAGAGATTTTAGATACCTCCATCTGGGATGGAGAAGAGATTCTGGACACCTCCATAATAGCGTGGGGAAGGCAGTGGGATGCCATTGTATGGAATATGAGTTCATAAACCCTTTCGAAGAATCTATTAAAAACCTTGGTTCTGGGAACCATAGAGTGAGAGCGAGTGATCTTGAGCATCACTACTTTTCGCAGCGATTGTGTTATGAGGGTGTTATTTAAAATACACTTCTCTTTTTGTGTTCGTAAATTATTCATGTTAGACATTATTTGAAATAAATCATTTTGTTTAATAAAAAGAAACCTCCTTTATTTGCGGATACCATGGTTGTTTTTCTGGATTCTGCACTGGCTGGGAACAATGTTATTTGCAAACCTATTTTAAAAACTGTTTTATTCACTGAGATTTTCATCTCATTTTAAAAGTGTTGTTTTCAGAATCAGAATAGGAGGAAGCTGTGAAGGGTAAAGAGGCACAAAGACTTAGCCCGTAGTTTAGATATTCCTTCTAATAATGTTGCTATTATAATTTAGAAGAATTTTCCTTTTTATGAACGTTGTTATTACATTTATCCTTTTTATTATTTTGAGATTTTATTTCTATTTATAATAATTACTTAATTATTATACCTTGGGTGTTATTGTAACGGGGGACGTTACATTAATGTAATGTTCATCGTTACAACAATAACCCATAATAAAAATAGTGAGAAATTTAAAGAAAATAATAAATTCTGTATTTAAATACATTATTCTTACATAATAAACAAAATATAACCCTCAAATTTGGGTCTCTAGAAAACAAAAACAATTACAAAGACATTATATTCTAAAATCGTTACAAACAAAAACTACAAAAAAACTTTTTATTAATAACAAACTAGGTCTTCAAGCCTCCTTCAATTTCCAAAACTTCTCCTTGAGGCTCTAAAAATAACACGTTTAATGAGATAATAATCTTAGTGAATAAAAAAAGTTCGCAATTAGTGTTGTTCTTAGCCGGTGCAGAATCTGGAAAAACAACCATGGTACCCGCAAAAAGATGTTTTTAACAATAAAATATAGTTTGTTTCAAATAATTAATTTCTAATATGAATGAATTAATAAACACAAAATAGAATGGTGTTTCATTAACACCCTCATGATGCACACAATCGATAGTGATACTTAAGATCACTCACTCTCACTTTACCGTTCCCAGAACCAAGGTTTTCCGTAGATTCTTCAAAAAGACCTATGAGCTCGTATTCTATACAATGGCGTCCCATTGCCTTCCCCATGCTATTACGGAGGTATCCAGAATTGCTTCTCCATCCCGGAAAGAGGTATCTAAAACCTCTTCCCCGTATTAAACGGAGGTATCTCATACATTCATCCTAGATGAATGTATCTCAAATTTCACCCACATTCCAAATGGAGGTATATCAAACAATTATTAAAACAATTTTCAAACACCGAAAACAACTTTTAAATTCATACCATGGAGGGTTAAACGAGGTGTTTTACTCACCTCTTGAAGCGAGATCTCACCACTTTAATTCTGCTTCTATGTCCCTCTTTCTCAACCCTAGAAGAATCAACTAATCTATGATATTCTGAGGGAACTAGTTAACCTTATATATATTAGTTTAGGGTTGGTTTTACCCTTTCTATATTTTTCTATAAAAGATTGATTTTTCCATATTAAATTCAAAATAGTATATTTGTTTTATCTTATTTCTATTTTAAAGAGAATATTATCTGAATCTTGTTATTCAAAGTGATATAAAATCTTTTATTTGTTTTATCTTATTTCTATTTTAAAGGAAATATTATCTTAATCTTGTTTATTTAAAATTTCTGACAGTTTAATCTTTTAATTAATTTTTTTTAACAACTTAATCTATCTTCTCTTAACTGAATTATTATTCGAATATTTGTATTTTAAATTTTAGGATGTTACATTAGTAGTATGTTTTTTTCATCTGCAGAGGAACTCCATATCTGACAAGTTATAATAATCTAACTTTTTGTTTAATTCACACTATATTTCCTCTACTAGAAAATTGGGTCGTTGTAGGTTATTTTATACAGAGTAAGAAAAAAAATTAACAATTTAACAAAATTAACCTTAATATTAATAATATATTAAAAAATAAAATAACATTCTTAATAATATTATAAAAATAAAATGAATATTAATTAATATCAAAATTAAATTTTGTTGGATACTTTTTTTCACGTGTAAAATGCGTTGGACAAATGGAGTATGTTTTTCTTGATGGTGGCCTTTGTTGGAGAATTTATTTTTTAGGAAGCTCTAACATGAATGATTATAATTAATAAGGCACCTTTAAAATCAAATTATTAAATTTCACGAATACTCAGTAATTTTTATTTTAATACTCGAACTATAGTTTTAGAATTAAATAATCTATATTCATCTTAGAAAAATAATGTATTGTTTACTTTTTTCCCTTAAAAAATTATTTTATGTTTTGAAGATTTTTTATTTTAGTCTTGTTGTTAAAAAAATAGGTTTAGTCTCTATAGTCAAGCATTAGTACCAATTAATTGTCTTTCGACAATTATATTTTTAATTTCTCATATGTTTAAAATAAATTTAAGATCAACTAAGATTATAAGTGTTTAAAAATATAGCTTGTGTTAAAAATTAAATATTAGACTATTTCATCCCAATCTCTAACGATATCATAGGTCATTAAACAGTTAAAATAGTCGTTATATCTCAATTAACACTATTGATCAAAAGTAACGATTAAAACCAAATACAAATATCTTTAAAGAATCAAAATAAAAAATTATTTTCAGAAACCAAAGGATTATTTAAGCCTTTATCCGTAATAGTTCTGATTTATTTTTCTATTTAACAAAAAAATTATAAGTTTTCTTTTTTTTTTACTGCAAAACATATTATAGTTTTTAATAATTAAATAATATTGTTCATACCCAGTTAACCTTAAGTAGGAAATCAATAAAAAAATACTTTTGTTGAAAATCATGCTCATAAAGACGTATTCAGAATTATATATTATGAAGATTTATTAATATGACTTTTAGCAAAATACTTTTACTTTTTCTTAATTGAGAATTGTTTATTATATGTCACATTTTTTTTAAACAATATGTTTTTTAAATTAAAAATTTCAAAATGATAAATAACATGAGATATTTGATAAAAAAAAACACATATATTAGGAGTTTGGATAAGGTCACCGAATTCCCTATATATATTAATCTGCTTATCACAACCCTTCACCATCCCTTAATCTCAATAAAGCTTTTACAAAAATTAAGTTTGCAAATTTAATCGTTTTAGCTCTATTATGTGTAAGCTATTTTCATTTTGATCTTTACTTGATTATTCCTATAATAAACTTTTTTTTATGATTCCTAACAAACTTCTTCCTTCATTTTACATGCTTAGAACATAAATTTCTATCTATCTACACCCATTATCTCCTAAAATACGATTGACTTTTATCACTAGAATGATGAAAGTATAAAGTAGGTTTTGAATTATACTGTACTAGACACAAATTATAGTATGCCAATTAAATAATATTAAATTGATAGAATGAGAATGAATGTGTACCTGAATTGACATTCATGTCCATGAGCACTATTGAACAGAACTCTTCTTGTGGTTCCCTTCTGAGGGGTTATTATAGAGAACAATTCTGATGTGTAAATTTTCTTAATGAGATGGCAAATTTATAACCCCCCAGGGTAGTCAGGGAACTCTCTTAATTGGGTTTTTTTATCTGATTGACCTAACCCATCACAGAGTCAATCTCACTGTAATCCCACTTAAAATAACCATATTGATATTTTAAAATATTGTCGGTTAATAATAATTAGATATTGAGTGATACTAATCCACAATATTTTCTAACATAGAAGCCATCATATACAAAACTCTTATGAATCATATAATTGTCTAAACAGTTTGTACTATTATGGTTTAAGCTTGTGATTAAAGAGTTTTTGTTCTCAATTTGGCTAACACATAATTCTCTTTTCCTAATCTAACTCGGTGTATAGGATACACATAATTGTTTCTCTTAAGCAATAATTTGTTGAAGTTTTTAAGTTGTCAAATTATATTCAAAGAGGAATAGAAAGAAAGAGACTTATGCACTATCACGGTAAAGAGTTTTACATTGATATTCAATCACATTTTTTTATATATAGTAAGTTTATTAATTTTACCAATTACATTTTAAAATTCATATAAATAAAATATCGTAATTAAACGCAAATATAAAACTCTTTTAAACTTTTAGTAAATATATAGGTGTTAAAATTATATATATATATATATATATATATCATTTGAAAAATGTGTCTAGTTAGGTTTTAATCACTTAAAAAAATTTCATTGGCTCCTTAACTTTCTTAAAGCATTTAGTTATGTAAAAACGATGAAAGCAGTTACATGACTTGTGGTGTCATATGGAAGTATGATAGCATAGTTCTATAAAATTCTCTTTTTTTTTTTTTTTTTTTCTAAAACTCCTTGATGTAACAAATCTAAGAACGATAATATCAACAAAAATATTAACGTAATTAGAGTGAGGGAGAAGTTAACATATTTTTAAAATTTTTAAGATGAAACTAATATTTTCTTTTCGAAGAAACAAAAACATACTCGTATTGGCATTTAACTGCAATAATTTTTGCAGCTTACTGTCAGAGTATCTGAAGCGTCACAATCTGCTGAAGATTATTGGCATTCAGTTTGGCCAAACACACCATTGCCCAAGCCTCTTTCAGATCTATTGCTGTCTGGTTAGTTTAATTGCACCAATTATTTTAGCTCTTATAATGATTTTGTGTTTTTTCTTTCAATTCTTGAATGGAAGATTTATCAACCCCCTGCGAATAAAAATTATAAACCCTTACATATTGTTTGTTTTTGGTGTTTTTGGCTTTTATTTTGAAAGAAAAGGGAAAACAGTATAATAAAATATTTAACACATCTCCTTTTATAGTGATGACCAAATATAAGTCTACAATTTATAAGATTCATTCACTAGAAATGTAAACTTACTTTTGATCTTTACATTCGTTTTTTTAAAACTAAAGGGTTGACTTAAGTAACTAACAACATTTAGGTTATAAAAAAATAGAAAGTAAGAATAAAAGACGATCTCTTATAGCTGGTCTTTGAATAAGTAGATCTCTAATTATGTCATAAACCAAAAATATTTAACAATATTTTTATGAAGTGTTACGAAAAATATTATTAAAGATTACACAGTGTTTTATTCTAGGATGTAATCCCTTTTAACAATTTGTTAAAAATAAAGAATACTAAATGTTCAGAAGATTAGAATTTAAAATTACAAATGTATCAAAAGCTTTTTTTATCAGAAAATGATAGTTGTTAATATATTAGTTTTATTAATGAAATGAGTCAAATCTACCACATCTTCCTCTTACCTTCTTCTTACATATAGGCATTGTCATAAGAGAAAAGCATTTGTAGCTTTATTTATTTTCAGTCAATATTTAGTTAGGAATTTTTATGTATTTACTTTTTAATTATGTAACTATTCTTAATTATACAATTTTTAATTGAGTTTAATTGTTATACACTGTCATGACTTCTAAAGTAGTAATGAGTAAAGTCAACACAGTATATATCAATTAAACTCTTTTTAATTATGTCAATTTTCTCAATTGTATCAATAACTTTTTTTAAACTATTCACATGCAAGTATGTTTATAATTGTGCAGATGGTAAAACCGATATATTAATATCGAAGAAGAAAAGCAATATTGGACTGCATTTTTTGAACATGACCTTCATCCTAACAAGAAAATGCCCTTGGGCCTCCACAAGCCTTCTAATATTCAACCTTCCTCTATCAGAGCAACAAGTCAACCTTTAGGAGGAAGAATATGGGGCAGCAATAATCGATTTTGTGGGAGAATGGCTGCAATAGGAGAAGACAAATTTTGTACAACATCCTTGGAGTCAATGATGGATTTTTCCATTTCAAGGCTTGGGAAGAACATTAAGGCGATTTCAAGTTCATTTGCCCCAAACAAGGACATGTATATTATTCAACAAGTTAACAAAATTGGAGAAGTAGTTATGTGCCATTGACTGTATTTTGAAAAAGTTATGTTTTATTGCCACAAAATCAATGCAACAACAATATACATGGTTCCATTGATGGCCTCAGATGGAACTAAAGCCAAGGCACTAGCTATTTGCCACCATGATACAAGGGGCATGGATCCTATTATGCTTTATGAAATTCTCAAAGTCAAGCATGGAACTATACCTGTTTGTCATTTTGTTGGCAATAAATCTATTGCATGGATACCCAATCTAGTTACCACTGAATCTGACCACGCACACCTTGTGTTTTCTAGATGCTATATATTTGATTGTGCACATTATTTTTAATTATAGTTTCTCATGTTAAAATGTGCAAGTTGTTCAATAATGGCATGTTGTTGTTCAAGTTGGAACTTGAATTATGTTAAAGTGATGTCTATGTATTTCAAACAAATGTGGTTAGAACTAAGTGTCTTTTGTTGTGTTGGTACACTAAGGGGAATACATGGATGTATATTTGAATTTGATAAAATAATTAAGATGTTGGTTATAATGTGAAATGTATATTAGTTTCAACTAATTTGTCTTTGTTATATTTTACCTACAAATATAAAGGGATCCATGATCCCCTAGTGAGGAAACTCTTGTTAAAAAAATTTTAAGATCGTTGTGAGTAGAAGGCGTTGCTGAGAATCTTGGAAGATAAGCTACAAGAAGTCTTTTTACTTCCAAAGGAATAATGATAAACTTCAATTCTAAAGTTCTCCTACACTCAATAGTTTGATTTAAATGTTTATTGCTAGTAACTTTTTTCTTTAGTTTCTATTTTTATTATTATTTATGTGAAATAAAGAGTTAAGAAAGAGGTGAAAAATGTGATTCTATTCTAAGAACCAACTACTGGATGAGTGTGGAGTCAGAACTCATGTAGGTATTTTGTTTCATCAACATATAAGTTTTTATCAAAGGATCTAGGAAAAGCTACAAATTCACTCTGCAAACAGATCTGGACAAAAGGCATACCTCCAAAAGTTCAATTATTAGTGTGACAACTGGAGTGGATATGCTTCCAATAAGGAAGAACTTATTGAAACAAAAAGTCTTGTTAGGAGTAGTAGAGTTGTGTGGTTTTTGTGACAAGTATGAAGAGAGTGGAGATAATATTTTTTTACTTATGACTCCTCTCTCAGGGTTTAGATGGGGCTTTGTTATTGGTGGTACATAGCCACGGTTACAAAATGAGAGTAATCTTCACTATTGTTGATTCTTAGGTCTAGTAACTGGCAATCAAAATAGGCAACAAGCTTGGTCTTTTTTGTGGTTCGTGAGAATTTGACAAATTTGGAAGGCTATGAACGAAGTGGATTTTAATGTAAACAAAGTCATGCTTCATTCAATTATTGAAGTCATACAATTATCAACTTGGGAATGGTGTAGAGTAGTCAAATCACAACACATTCCTTAGTCGAATGAGTTACGATTCCTTGGTATTGTATTCCTAAGTTGTAATGCTTTCTTTTTCTCTCTTTAATTTGTGTTCCTCTATGGAGTACATTGCCAACTTTTATTGTAACTGACAGAAAGAGATTCCTTGTGCTTTCCATTCTTAATAAGAAAAACTTTACTTTATAAAAAAAACATTAGAGCGTATGAAAATTGGTTTGATGTTTTATAAATGGAAAATCAAGCATCATCATAGTGATTTATACTTTGATGGAAAAAATCGATAATTTATCTAATTTATGTTATTTTATAGTTTAATGATTTTTGTATTTTGAATTTTTTTATTTTTAATATTATATTTTCAAATTTTAAAATTATTGAATTTTTATTTAACTGTTATAATTTGACATTTATTATTATATAAAAATAATTATCTTAGAGGTCGTGTAATTTGACCATTATTATAATTTAAAAATAATTTACATAATATAAAATCATTTATAATTAATCAAAGAATTTAATTTGTATGTACTCATAATATAGAAGAGTTTTACATTAATGTTCAATCATAACTCATCATAAATAAAAGTGTTGGGATTGAATGTTAGTATAAAACTTATTGCACTGAACGTGTATACTAATTAGGGTATGTTTGGTAAAAGTAGCTCAAGAGATAAAAGTTAAAAAATAAAAAAACTATTTGTAAGTATTTGGTAAAACTAGCTGATCCACTAGCTAAAAAATTGATATTTTAATACTATAAATTAATTATATATTTAAATTATAGATTTTTATTATTATATACTTAAGTTATAAATTATTATAATTTTCTATAATTATATCTTTAAATTATAAATTACCATAATTACATTAATGAAGAACAGAAAAATGAAGGAGAGACAAATTTTATCTTATAAGAAGAGATAATTAGTAGGAGACAATATATTCATTAATAAAGGGTAAAATTGTAAAAGAAAATTAGTTTGTCGTTAAAAATAGGAGACCTTTTGATAAAGTTATTTGGAGTAGCATTTTTGAAAAAACTATTTGGAGGAGCATTTTTGAAAAAGCTAGCAACTCCTAAAAGAGGTCTTATCTTTTTTTATCTAAATAGAGCTGAAACTATCTTAACTAGAGGTGTTCGTAGATCCGGATAGATCCGTGAATCCCTGAATCCAAACTGATCCAATTAGACCCATGAACTGATCCAAACATAATTGAATGAAATCCGATTGAATCCAACCATAGATGAATCAGATCACATATTTGGACTGTGAAAATTCGTAGATCCGTGGATTGATCATTTCAATTTAAAGTTTAATATTTTTATTTTATATACATACACTTACATTTTATCATTTACAGACTATTTTTATATGTAATTTTGCTAATATGATATTTTGAAGAAATAATATATGTTTTAATATTTTATTTATATTTTTTTATGTATCCTATTTTAGTTCCTATATTTTACAGAAAACAAAATAAATCTAAAAAAATTCTTTATAATCCCTGGATCCAATTTGATTAGATTCGTTCTTAATTGAATTGGATCGGATCACTATTTTCTTTAGATCTGATCCAATTTGATTAAATATGATTGGATCAAGTTTTTTCTGAAAAAGAGATGGAAGGACGTTAACTCATTTTTTGATCCTAGGGATTTTACTTCAAATACGGTCCAATATGATCTATAAACATTTTTTAATATTGTGTATTTATAAATTCTTGTGTATTTAGTTGTGTTGAATTTAGTTGTGTTGAATGTGAAATTAAAGATTGAAAAGTTAAAATTGAAGAGAAGGATAATCATTCACAATTACAAGAAGGTGGTTTCTAAAACTCTATTGTAATTCCACAGAAAATCAATTAAATTACACACCACTAATTGACTGAACGTGAGTTGTAAAATATGGGAGGATAAGATTTGTACGACAGATTTCAGTGTTTCACGCGAAAGTCGTACTACAATAAAAAGTGATATATGCAGCCATGTGATGATTCCTGTTTAGTGTACTTTTATTCTGAGACATGGCAGGAGATGACTCTGCTAGGGCTTTTATTCAAAACCATGATAGAGTGCTAAAACGTAAATAAATAAAGAGTAAAAATATGTTTTACAAATTTAAACTTCTTAATATACTAAATGTGTGTTTTAAATTTTTTATATTATTTTAATCTTTTATTTCTAAATATATCATTTTTAATCTTCCAAATCTTTGCAAAAAGATGGGACTTGTCACAGAATACCTCCTCTATTCTTTGGTCAGTATAGTTGCTATTTCACTGTCATTAGCCTTACCATTTATTTTTTTTTATTTCTTATCATTGTTGTACTGTGCATTTCTATGTGAAGTTGTGGAAGGGGCTAGTTTATTGTTGGTGCTTACATTTAATTTGTATATGTTCCTTTACTATTTCAAATTTTCAATTCTGATTAAATTAATAATTTCTAATATAAAAAAGAAATTTTTAATAGTCATAAAGAGAAACAATTTTATAAAAGTATTCAGAATGAAAAATCTCCTTACAAAATCATTTAGAATTAATTACCTTCTATACATTATAGATAAAGTAATTACCACAGTAGATTTGAACAATTTAAAATATAGAAAAATATTTTCTGTTTTTTAATTAGTGTTAAAAAATTAAAATCGCTAGATAGTATAATTTTGAAAGAAAAAAATATAACACACCGAGAGGGAGAAAGAAAAAAATTAAAATTAATTAAACAGACTAAATTAACTTTAAAAAACTTAAATGATACTTTTTCTTTTTAATAAGCGAAACTTAAATGATACATATAGCTCCCCACCATACATAGACATCAGATCTACAATTATTAACAAAGTATTTTATCACTCTATCATGGTTTAGAATAAAAACAAAAATCAAGGATCATCACACCATGCCATTATTTTATTAGCACTCTATATCATCGTGTAGAATGAAAACAATAATGATCACATGCCAGCATGAATAATTTTTTATTGTAGTACGAGTTTCACGTTAAACACTGAAAAGGTAAAGACAAACCTTATCCTACACACATGTGTGTGTATATATATATATATATATAAAAGGTTACAATTATATTTGTGTAAAATTTTGTACCTCATAATATATAAGTGATTTTCTTTATCAATAGAGTTTAATTGATATATATGGTCACTTTAAAGATATTTATACTCATATTCAATCATAATCTTTCTTTCATCCATGATAAATTTGTTGACATTATTACCAATTAAACTCTAATCAATATATATTCTTGTTCCGAATCAATCATACAATTATATAAGAAAATTAATTAATTATATTTTATGTATTTTTTATTTTTGACATTATATTTTTATTTTCAACTATTAAATTATACTCTAATTCATTTTTAATATTACTAAATTTATATTCAGTTGTTGACAAATTGTTATTGTCTGTTAAATGATAAATGTTGATTGGCACATGAGAATAATTTAATAATATGAATGTCTAATTTTATTATTAAATATGTATTAATCATTATAATTATGGCTCTTTTATGCACATCGTTTTTAAACCATATAATTAGAATATTTCATGTCATCAAAATTAATTACTATTAAATTAGTGTGACATCTGAGTTACGGCCAATTTAGCAATAGTCATGAATAAATTCAATCATTTTAAAATATTAAAAACATAATATCATAATTTAAAAATTAGTAACCAATATATGCAAAATTATAATAGTTGGAAGACACAAAATTTAATTAAACCATAAATTTAATAATTTGAAAATATTAAAAACATAATATCATAATTTAAAAATTGATAACTGTTGAGAAAAAAACAATATAATTTGGAAAATATTGTCCAAATGAGAAAATTGAATGTTCAAGGCATTGAATGTAAAGAGGAAGAAAAACATTTATTGATTGGTATGATGATATAAATTACTGGAATCAAGGATGGAAGGCATTTAGTGGCTAATAAATGGTTCATGAGGCCTGAAATCCAGAAAGCAATAGAAAAGAGTCTTTGGAAGAAACATTTTAATCAAGATTATGACTAAAGGAAGGACGGCTGATTGATTCAAGTGGGTTTATTTTTTAAAAAAATTATCAATATGAGTCTCTTTTATAAAATATTACCAATATGGGTCTGTTTTGGTAGTTGACTTGGTCAAACCGCAACTCCGAATTGCGGTTTTCTTGCCACATCAGCAACGTGATTACGTGAAAACCAGCGTGGCTAAGTGAGATTGCATCATCTCCTTCCCCTTAGAGAATATATAACCTCAAATCCTGATGCCTTTTCTTGCTCTTCTACAAAGTCTAAAAGAAAATAAGGAAAGTAGTAAGTATATGCATAAAAGTAATTTTAGAGGGAGTGAGAGGTCTATGAGGAGGCTTCTTAGGAATGGGGTAATGGAGTTTGGTACTAAGGTTTGAAAAGGGTTTAGCATGCATGTGCCAACATACAACATTTCCCTATCCTTCCCATATTCTACTAGATGCTAGCCTCAAAGGTTTTTAAATAATAGGCGAAACTAGTCTAGATGAATAGAGCACTCATCAAGTTGGACTTGAGGATGTGGATCAAAGTGCTCAAATGGTATAGGAACATCCTCAAATTCAACTTGTTCTTTTTGTAAGGTTTGACGAGAAGATTTTTCTATGTAGAGAACCTCCTTTAAAGGAAAAAGTGGATCTTCCTTAGACTCGGTCTTCCTACCAACAACCTTATTTTCATTTTTATCCCTTTCTCTCTTAAGCTTCATGATCCTTCTATCCTCCATAACCTCGGTAAGGGTAAGAGGAAGTAAGCTAATTTTTCTCCCCTTATGAGAAAGACTGATTTTATTAGTGAGACCATTGTGCAAAGTTTCCCTGTCATGTTGTCATGACTTTCCTATCAACATGTGACTAGCTTCCATAGAGACTACATCACATAGAATTTTGTCTTGGTACTTCCCTATTGAAAAGCTAATCTCTATTTATTCTCTTACTACTACACCTTCTTCCTTATTAAGTTCATGCAAAGAATAAGGTGACGGATAAGGAGTAGTAGTAAGTGCTAGCTTTTCCACCATCCTTATGGTACAAGAATTGCAACATGATCCACCATCCACAATGAGAGAACAAGTTTTCCCTAAAATTTTGCATCTTGTTTGAAAAACATTCTACCTTTGTGTTTAGGTGTCCTTACAAGGATGGCTTCGAAGAATCCTTTTGACTTTGAAGAGATCATCACATGAATGAGTACCCTCTTCATTTGATGTTCCCCTTAAAATCCATTTTTTTTGTGTAAAACAAAGCAATGTGCCTTTTTTCTAAACTCTTAAAACATTTATGAATTCTAGAACGAGTGCTCGACCTAGTGATAGAGGTGTTACTTTCACTCAAGGGTTTTTATCTATTTTTCTTTTGGATGACTCTCTTTTATTTTTATAAGGGGTTTCTTTTTCCTAAGTTGTCTCTTAGGTTCATCTATTTTACTAGAAGAGGTTTGAAGGTCAAGGTTTGTGATAGGCTCTTCTGAGTCCCTGAAGGAGGTAGATACTTCACTAAGGACACTCTCAAAGACATCACTCTCTTTTCTTTCTTCTCTTCTTTCCTTCTTTTTCTCTCCAACTCTTTTTCTTTTTCCATCTTTTTTCTTTCTTTCTTTTTTTCATATTTTTCTCTTTTCTCTCTTGCCAATCCTTTTCGTTTTTCTCTCTTTGTCACTTTTATTTTTCTTTTCTCACTTCCTGTTCTTCTTCTTTCTTTCTCTCTTGCCATTCCTTTTTCTCTTTGCCACTCTTTTTCTCGCTATTCTCTTTATTTTTGCCATCTTTCTTCCGTCTCTTTATCTCTTATTTCTTGTCTCTCTTTTTAATTTTTTGTTCTTTCTCTTTTTTCTCTTCTTTTTCTAGTTCTTATAGTTCCCCTTTTCTCCTCTCATTTTGTTTGTGCTTATTTTCCCAAAACTTCTTTCTTTTTCTACTCTCTCCCAATCAAACAAGTATGAATATGAGAGCATGACTCTTCCGTGCAAATGTTCCTTGAATCTTTGATTGAATTTGGCTTTGCTTGCTCCTTTTAATGATTGTTTGATTAACTTGTAACTTCATTTAATCTACAATCAATTTGTCTTCTAAAGTACATCAGATGTCCTTCAAACGATGTATCTTGAAGATATAGTTTTTGACATATTGTAAAAATATGATTACTCAAAATCTTCTTTTGAAGATTTTTAAGTTAGTTTAGCTATTCTTTTGCGTAGATTTATTCCCCTTCTTTGACAAAAGCTCATCCTTATATGATGATGTTAAAAGAGAAGAAGCTTATTTTGTCTTAACAATAAAACATGACTCTTTAATTAAGATGAGAGTGCCTCAATTCTGTTATGTGCATCAAATGCTCTAGTCATCTAATAGTAGTGTGTCTCTTCCATTCCTCACACCTTCTTATCAGTACCAACTGCTTGTGTTAAATTTCTCATATGCTACAATCATATAGCTTCTAATCTAGCGATGACAACTTTTGTTAATTATAGCTTCTTATTGACATCTTCCATAACTATGGATCTTCTCATATATCAATCTTCTAACTATGATGTCATTTTATTCTCTGATGACAAGATATTCTTTTGATAACATCTTCTGGTATTTATATCTTTTATTGCTTTGACTAAATCATTTTTAATTATCTTTTATGCTTCTTTATGCTATCTTATAGTCTCTTGATTGATCTTTTTATCTTCTTTTAAGCACCCATGAGTTTTTTTCTATCTGTGTACCTTCTTATAACATAACTTATGGAAAGATCGTTGAATAATTAAACTTAATTTATTTGTAATCATAAAGACCACTTAAGGTGTTCTGTTGTTCGGCTAGTTGTTCAAATCTTCAAAACTTAATAGTATGGATGTAGATCAAATTAGATTGTTATTATAGATTTGTTATGAACATGCTATGAATTAATATTTTATGAATTTTAAAAATTTATGTGAACATGGATGTATGATAGAAAGTTTAGATTCTTAGTGTTGATCCAAAAAATCAGGTACCACTCTAGACAAATATTTGTTTCTATTAATTATTTTATTAAAGCATGATATAATATAGAAAGAAGATGGATCCACTTACTCAAAGACAAGTTTAATGGTCTTACTATTCATCCTAACATTCATTTTTTCTTAAAATCTAATAGTCAAAATTAGTTACTCATGACAACCATTATATTTTAAGAAAATGGATGTGAAGAGTAACTTACTTTTGACATAAGTAGATCTCTTCTCTACAATAAATATATAATATTAATTTAAATAATTTTTTAAGAAATCACTTAAATGATAACAAAATTATATTTTTAGGATAAATAATTTACTTTACTTTTTAGTATATTAAAACCATTGCAAGAAATTTTCAAATTAACAACAGAAAAATTAGAAAATAATTTGTATTAATTTATTGTAAAAAGAATTAACTACCGTTTAACTATAAAAATACTACAACATTGATAGTATCATGAGATGAATAACTAATTAAGTGGTAAAAATAATACTAGTTAATTTGTATTTAGTTTTTAAAGAAAATATAGATATTCTCTAGTTAATTTGTAGTAATATTAAACTTTAACTAGAAAATGATATTGTAGCTACTACATACTTAATTGCTTTAAAATAGAAAATTTTTTTAGCTAAAGTTATTAATAAATCATGAAAATTCTTGTAGTAAAACGTGAACTATCAAAATTTGTACCTTAGCATCAAATGATAAATAATCATTATCTTAAACTATATATATCTTATATAATGGTAATAGCTGCAGAATGGGGATTATAAATGACAGTTGAAACGTTATTAAAGAGATTGTGTCAGGTTTTCTAGACTTTTTATGATGAGAGATGTTTTAAGATTAAAAGGTAATAGAAATATTTCAAGTTTTTTAAAAATATATGAACCCGATGTGACTTGCAAATAACAAAATAAAAGTGTTAAAAAGAAATTGCCTTGTAACACTTACTAACAGATGTTATTAGACTATCTATACATGTTTAGTCCTATAAATTTTGCACTATATATTCAGTCATCAATATAAATCAGTTGAGTTAAATATCCTACAATAATTAATGACCAAATTGAAGTATAGATATGGAATATCTTCACTTTATAAGTTAATTTTTTAAAATAGAGTTAGAAATACCCTAAATTCTCCACTCTTCCCATAATAAACTTAACCTACGATATACTTTTTAAAAAATTAAAAATTATCATGATTTTTTTAACTTGTTTGGTTAGTGTCAATTTTTCCCACATTGACTCCACGTTTATGATATGATAAATAGAAATTACTTAGAATATCTTTTGCTTGGATATGGAATAGTCCAGATTTGACTTGATGAAACATCAAACCTAATCCACAATAAATTTCTTTCATAACTCAATGCAGGTGATTGCACGTTTTATCCACAAATTCAATCTCTATCATATTTTCTTCTGGTGGGGTTGATGAATCTTCCATTCGAGAATAAAAATTATTTGAATTAATTATATCACATGCAGATATCAAATTTTTCTTTGGTTTAGTTACTTGTTTTTGTATTAAAAAAACGGGTTGAATTTTCTTTTCGCAAATGTATTTGATTTGGTTTCAGTTCTTTAAAAAATACTGGTTTTGTTTAACTCTAGTTTTCAAAGTAAGTGGAGATATTGTAGAAGCTTATTGAGTTTAAGGGATGGTGAAGGGTTCTGATATGAAATTCAGTAACCTTCCTGATCCAAAGTTTAAATTAAGAAAATCATATTAAAAACTAATACATAATTAATTACTTCAAATTAAGGTGCCCTTATTAATTATAATCATTCATGTCAACATGAGTGTATGATTTGTTTCCTAAAAAACAAATTATTCGACCAAAGAAGGCCACGTCTCAATAAAAATATATCCTACGTCCTAAATTATTTTTATATATGAAACAAAAATTGTCTACATGTATCCATCATAATTTATTTTTTAACATAATTTTAAATTTTTGTAATATCTTTAATAAATAATGTCACTTTTTTTAAGTATAATATTAATGTTAAGGTTAATTTTATAATGCCATTAATTTGTTTCATCCATTCAGAGTTTATTTAGATAAAATTTTGATGAAACACTTTTATGAGAAGAAAATTAAAAAAAAAAAAGTCTGAAAAACTTTATAATTTTTGTAAGAAGATATGACACTTTCTTCGTGTTAATTTTAGCTTATATGTAAAAACTTTTTATTTAACTATTTTAATAAAAATCTTGAACTTTTAAAAAATTAACTTATAAGAAGTTACATATTATTTAAGAAAAACAATTTAGAGATAAGTTGTTTTTTGATTTTTTTATAGTTTTTTTCCTCTAGAAGTTCTTACGTAGAAATCAACCCTTATTATTTTTCTCTCTCAGTGTAAAATAAACACTCATTCTCTTAAATATTTATGATGAAAGAAGATATTTTGGAATATGGATGGCTTCATATGGTTTGAGAATGTTGTGGGAAGTTCTAAAATTCAATTACTAAGGTGCATTAAGCTTTTATATTATTTAATGCAAAAGTAAATTAAGTAAGGGTATAATTAAAAATAAATTATAAATATAATTAAAGAGGTGTTTTGAATATTCTTTGGTTTCAGTGCTTTAAATATAGGTAAAATTTTGGACTTTTAAGTTTGACTCACCAAACTCGGATGTTCAGTGGGTTAACCTGCATGCGTCCGCATAACTATTTTGTTGATAAAAATTTGTAGTATTTATAAAAAATGATGATGTTAAGCCATACAAAATTCAATTCTTTAACACATTTCTAAGCTCCTAAGCTCTAACCGTAGCCTCTGCATATGTTCTTTGACCTTACTCTTTCTTATTCATTCTTCCTTTCTAACTTGATTTCTAACTTCTTACCCTATGTACCTTTATTATGTAGAAATCAACCATTATTATTTTTCTCTCTATATATAGCATAAACACTTATTCTCTTAAATATCTATGACGAAAGAAGATATTTGGGGACACAAATTGCTTCATATTGTTCGAGAATGTTGTGGAAAGTTTTAAAATTCACAACTGCTAACGTGCATTAATCTTTTATATCATTTAATGCATAAGTAAATGTAAGTAAGAGTATAATCAAAAAAATTATAAATATAATTAAAGAGGTGCCTTGAATATTCTTCTGTTTCAGTGCCTTAAATGAAGGTAAAATCCTGAACTCATACATGAATTTTTGAGTTCGACTCATCAAACTTAGTTTAACGGATTAATCTGCGGATCTCTGCATAACTATTTTGTTGATAAAAAGTTATAATAATTATAAAACATGGTGGAGTATTAAGCAGTACAAAATTCAACTCTTTGGCCATTTCTAAGGACCTAAGTTCTAACCGTAGCCTCTGTGCGTGTGCACCATTGACCTTACTCTTTTAGATTCTAATTTGATTTCTATCTTCTTACTATAGCTACCTTTACGGTCCGACACTGCACCACTCTCACGCCATTACATTGTTCAATGGAGGCACTGCACGCAAGGTGAGTTGCTTGCTTACTGCACTCATCTCTAATGTATCCTATGCTATTATATTATTCGAGTATTATTATCACTGCTAAATGTTTTTTATGACATGAATTCTTCCTAAAAGTAAAATCCTAATAGGCTAATACCCTGCTCTATTTAATTACCTATCAACAATTCAACATTCTGTAAATTAAGGTGCTTATTCTAGGCATTTGAAATTTAGTTTCACAATAATACCCCATTAGAAATTATGTTTCTTATCAAATTTAAGTAAATAAGTATACCTAATTAGATGTATATAAGTATTTATACTTTGCTTAATTATTGTTTTATAATCCATTGTGCGATGAAGTTAGGTGTTATATTAATGTTTTTTATAATAATTTAAAATGACAGAAATTTGTTTTTTTAAAAATGCATTTTTTATGTTTTGTAGGGTAGTCTTAATGCCTCCGCAAGCTTTGCGGAGTGGATGTGTGTTCAAATATAATAAGTCCATTTAGAATACGGGTTTTGCAGACCAAATTTTGCGGGTTGTAAGTTTTGCGGGTCGAGTTATCCGAATATCCATCTCTAGTAAATACTGATGCTAAAGCCGAGTTATAGGGAGTAAATACTAGAACCAAGGCTGAGTTATAGGGAGTAAGTACCTAAAGGGATGTACTCATATAGTAACTACTGTCAAGTGAGTCAAGAAGATTCCATAAAACAGTTCGGTACCTTATGAATATGTCTAAACTTCAACTTATTATCATTACGGGTTAGGTAGACATCAAATATCAGTGTGAGAGAAGTCGCCAAGTATCTGAATTCAATGAGTATTTTTGGAAAGCATTAGAGTATATGTTGGTTACTCAAGTTCATGGTGAACATGAGTATGGTTGAGTTGTTATGAAAGTGAGTGAAATTGGATGTGAATGTCCTTGCATATTTGTATATGATTATGTGGATTTTAGTGTATAAGCTTACCCTTGCTATTTTTGTTCTTGTTTATACATGACTATGATAATTGTGTTTTGTATTGGAGCAAATAGTGGAGATGATGCCAAGAGAGTGCATTGGCGTGACTGATGTTGGGCAGTGCAGGGAAACGTTCATGATGTCATTTTGTGTTTAGTTATGTAACTAAGCAAATTATGTTAGAAATACAGCAGTTTAAGTTTTGGAGAAACAATGTAGTTTATGGTTATCAATCATAGTTTTTTTTTGTATGAGACTTACCTGGATATGTTGAAATGAAACATATTAAATGTTATGTATATGATGCATGAATGAAAGGATTACATGTTAAAGGTTGTTGGATTATGCAGCGGAGGTTCTACTATCAATAGGATCTCATTGGGCAGCAGGTATCGCCCAACAAACATTAGTCTCTATTAGGATTATATTGTAGCTTTGCACCCAGCGAGAGGTCTCACTCAACACAAAGTTGTCTCAGGTTGGATTTTTGAGGGATTTGTGCCAGTGAGAGGTCTCGCCCAGTGTAAATTACTCACTATTTAGAATTAAACAATTTTTTTGCCTAATGATGTGTCTAGATGAGTGAAGTCCCTATTATTAGTACAATCTAACACATGGTTCTCGCTAGGCAAGGTACCCTAAGTCTTGCCAGGCAATAGGTTTCGTTGGGCGAGATGTTGCTGTTTATTGTGTTATATATTATTTCAAATTTTGAATGCATGATGACGTGTATGATGTTAGAGTGATTGTATTTGTGATGAAAATTTTATATCTCTGCATTTTGGATTATAAATTGTAAGAGAAGAAAATAGATAGTTTAGAATTAATAGTAGAAATGATATTAATATTTTGGGATGTTACATGTTTGAAGCATGCATAGATGGTACCTGCAATGACACTTCGATACTCAAGTCAATGTAAGCTCAACATTAGAGTATCTCCAGCAGAATATAAAGTTTTTTAATATCAACTTATTTTTTGGTGGATCCCATTAAAGATCTATTATCTTTTTTACTCAATAAAATATCACATTTTGTTATTTTAAAACACTTTTAGTAGACTCCATAATATTGGTTCTTAAATATTGGATTGAAAAGAGAGACAATAAAAAAAATATTATTTTTAAATAGTAGGTTATCTTGTTTGTTCTTATAGAATAACAAGATCTCCATTTGGAGATCAACTCTTTTTTTGCCATGGTTGATCTTATCAAGACCAGATCTTAACTTCAAGAGAAACCTTCAAACACGACCAATAAAGATGCTCTTAGGTTGGGTTAGAGATGTTGTCCAAGTGTGAGTAAAATAATTATATAATAATAAATAATATGAATCCTAAATAATTACCCTATTGTATTCTTTTACTTTTTAGGCTTGGACCATGTAAGTGAGGTTTTCTTTGTTTGAAGGGTAATACATTAATATGGAGAAAAAGGTGAGATGCGCACAGCTATTAAACACCCTCTTGTGTGTCCGGGCTTCGGTGTATAATAGAGACATGAGGTTATTAGGTCTCGGCAGTATACTGAGACCTTTGCTTTGGTGCATGCCCTTGCAACCCTGGAGGGGGGTTTCCGGTACAAACATAATTGTTGTTTAAAGATAGGGTTAATAGAAGGTAGGGACAAATGTAAAGGTATAACCAACAGTCTTTTAGCATTGTCGAAGGATGAACTCATTCCTTCTTTACTATAGGAGATATAACATAACACCAAATAATTGAATCCAGTAGTAGTCTCCTTGACTTGATTAGACTGTAAATTGGACGATAACCACGATTGACAGATATATTAAGAGTGAAAATTTAGGACCCCATTTGTGCTCGCCTTCCACCAAACCACATCAGTGTGAATGCAATCACTAAGGGCATGTAGCTGGGTCTCCCTATGCTAACTGTAGAGGCCACAAGTGGAATTCAAACTCATGTGTTTGGTAAACCTCAAGTCATTTGTAGGAAGAATCTCGTGGGCAACCTTCTAAAGAAAAGTCGGAATTCACTCCAGACCATCACATTTGCTGGCTGACGGGTTGCTAAAATAGGATTGCTCACAGATCAAGAATCTTATGTCTTTAAAAGTATTTCAGAGTATTTGATAACTGTTTACCAAAATGATTTGAATTGTATGTTGTAAGGTTATTAAGTTTTCTTTAATTGGACCATGCTCATACCATTCATAAAAAACAAAGAATCTGATAAAAACAAAAACATGCATACATTACGAGTTTGGAGTATATATAGTAGTCTCCTTATCGCAACCCTTCACCATCCCTTAATCTCAATAAGCTTCTACATAAATGAAGTTTGCAAATCTAATAGTTTTACCTCTATTATGTGTAAGCTATTTTCATTTTGATCTTTACTTGATTATTCCTATAATAAACTTTTTTTTGTCGTAGTATGATTCCTAACAAACTTCTTCCTTCATTTTACATGCTTAGAACATACATTTCTATCTATCTACACCCATTATCTCCTAAAAAACGACTGACTTTCATAACTAGAAGCCATCATATAAATCATATAATTATCAAAAAAGAAAACATACACAAGCAAAATTACACAAATTTATTCTGAAGTTTGAACTATTATGGTTTAAGCTGGTGATTAAAGATTTTTTTGTTCTTAGTTTGGCTAACTCATAATTCTCTTTTTCTAATCTAACTCGGTGTAGAAAATACACATAATTCTTTCTCTTAGGTATAATTTGTAGAAGTTTTTAAGCTGTAAGTATATATATATATATATATATATATATATATATATTTATTTATTTATTTATTTATTGTGTATAGAGAAAAAAGAAAAAGAGAAAATTATACATTGTTACGTAAGAAGTTTTCTATTAACATTTAATCACAATTATATATATATATATATATATATATATATTAAATTTGTTAATTTTATCATTTATATTTTAAAAATTATATAAATAAAAATTTGTAATCAACTATAAATATAAAACTTTTTGCATTAGATATTAAACCCATATATAATTCTACGTGTATGTCATATGAAAATTGTGTCTAGATAGATTTTAATCACTTAAAAAATTCATTCGTTCCTTAACTTTCTTAAAGCGTTTAGTTATGTAACAACGAAGAAAGTAGTTACATGACTTGTGGTGTGGTGTTATTTGCTGGAAGTGTGATAGCATAGTTAATACAATTCTTCTTTTCTTTTTGCTAAAATTCCTTGATAAAGTAACAAGTCTTAGAACGGTAATATCAACAAAAATATTAACGTAGTCAGCGTAAGGGAAAATTAAAAATATTTTTAAAATTTTGAAGATCAAATACAAACCAAAAATGAAATCTTGATATATTTAACTCGAATAATTTTTCCAGCTTACTGTCAGAGCTTCTGAAGCGTCACAATGTGCTGAAGATTATTGGCATTCAGTAACACACCATTGCCCAATCCTCTCCCGATCTGTTGCTGCCTGGTTAGTTAATTTTACACCAATTGTTTTTTGGGAGAGTTTACTATACCTCATCTTATTTAATAGGTATAGATACTTTTTTTTTTCTGATAAATCAAAATATGATGTAATATTTTTATAATTAAAATAAATTTTATTTATTTATTTATAAATAAGTCTTTTAAAAAAATTATTTATATTTTGGTATTTCTAGTTGTGTCCCACACAGCTGAGGTATTCTTTTTTGTTTCAGGCTAAGACTAGGTCATAGAGTGAGTCACCCCCTCCAACCCCATTTGAAGAAAAAGGTTGCTTAACCCATTCTCCATCGTGTTCAACTCCGAACTCATGAGCCATCTCTGCCAGTTCCTCTGGAGCTCCGACCTCAACACCACCACCGCCATGGTCTGCTGCCAGTTGGAGGCCGATTTCAGAATCAATTTATTCGACCCTAAGGCATTCATTAGGGAACAGGTGGACTTGTTCCTCCAAACCGAGCACAACTAAAACTACCAAGTAGAAGAACAACATTAAAACTACGAGGTAGAGGATGCGCCTGATAATCCCGACCAAAGCCAACCCTCCGATTCCAACGAAGAAGACGAACCCTTCGATTCCAACGAAAAAGACGAAGAGGATAAACCCACGCACGCCAAAAATGCCAAGAAGAATAAAGCACTATTGGTCACTTTTCTCTTTCGATTCAAACCAACATTGTGTTTTTTCTTTCAATTTTTCTCATTCTTTGCATCTTGCTGCGTCCAATCTCATTACTGTAGATTCCCTGCCATATTTTGCAGTCAATGGCGTCGTTGTTGGATGTTAATTTTGGGGGTTTTCTTTTTTTAATAAATTTTTTATTGTTGTGTGATGTCACAACCTCACAAGCACATGGCTTTCTATTATTCTGAATAATTGGGGTTCACTCTCAGACGATGTTACATTGCTCTCTGTAAAAATTGTATGCTTTTCAAGTTAGTAACCAGCTTAGTTGCCTCATAGGATTACATGAACGGGAAAGTGTTTGATTACAGCTTTTTTTATGCATTCTTTGCTTTGCTTAACACCCTAATATCGTTTAACATGCTTTCTTTTATAGCAATGCTAATGAAGAATGAAATTTTAATTCTATTTTTTTCTCCCTCTGCTTCTCTGAAGATTGCAATTAATAATATAGCCTCATTTTAGCAATACAATGTACCTTTCTATAATTGTAGATTCAGGCCTTGTTACCTCCCCTACCCCCTTCTTTTTGCTAATCCAATAGTTGCTTGTGAAGTTAATTTTTCTATCATCTGACTGGTGTGTCCTTGAGTCTAGACTGTTGATACTTCTTTTTTTATGACCAATCAAAATGTAACATAGTATTTTTATAATGTATTGTCCATTGATTTTGATATTTAGCGTGTTTGGATGAATATTTACAAAAGTTGATTTTGAAAGAAATTAGTTTTGTAAAATTGATTTCGGTTAGAATTGATTTCAAAGTAAAAAAATGTATGTTTTGATGTTTACCTTAAAAGCAAGTTTGATGCAAAACATAGTATAAAATTTTCAACTCAATATAGTTATGTTCATCACTTCTAGACTCTAGCAACTTAAGATTTTGAGGCTAATTTAATTTTAGTAACAGTAACCAAAATCCTATAGTCTAATGAAGCAAAATCAATTCTAAAGTTGTCCAGCTGAAACCAAAGATACACTATATTTGAAGTAAAACTTGATATATTTTCACTTATGCGTTCTTAAAAATACGAACAAATATTATTTTTTCAACCAAAATCATGTGTCCTAAGTTGAATGTGTGTTTGACACATTCTAATGTGGTTGCAAATATGGCTATTATATGACACTAATTTATGTCAAGTTGCTATCTACCCATCAAGGAATCCTGTAAGGTAGATTTTGTTATAATAAGGAATATGGGAATATTGTGCTCTGTAATTTTGATAGTCTACTAGCCATTCACTGTTGATCAACTTCTCTGTTTTGTTTTTACTTGTTTCTTTTGTAGAGAATTTGTTTTGGTTTGTCAATGATTTTTTAGGCACCTTTCATACACAAGATATATGATGATTAACAAGCCTTTCATTATTTGTTTACTTTGTGGTATCAAATAATATTGGCGCCAAGTGATTAATACCAAAGACCATAAGTATCTATTTTACTATATTAACTTGTTTACCTTCTATTCTCTTGATTTAGAAGGATTTCTAACATTTGATTGCATTTTTTTAATCCTGGTAGAGCTCCTATGTAAACTCACCATGGTACAATAGTTACAGAGGACGTGGAAGAGAGGAAGAGGAGATGGGATAATGTTCATTTTGCTATTCAATTAATATGCAGTCATTCTAACAATGGTTTATACCAATAGAAAGTGAAAACATATTGTATATATTGAACAATATTATGTTTGTATATATTTTTCCTTTAGAACTAGAATAAACTAACTGGTTCTTGACTAGGAATTTAGATTAGCAGTTACATGAATTTTGAATATTCAGTAGTAAATTGTAAAGGTGAATGCATCAAGCCGAAACTTTAAAATGAAATGCGTTAAATTAAGAAATAAAGTTTTGACATAAGTGTGGCTGATTACATCCACATTACAAATAAGAAAACAGTTGAAATAATTCATTGACAAAGGGCAAAATCAAATATCTTTAAAGTGACACAAATGAATCTTCTATAACATATGTTTTTCTTATTGACATTCTCAGTGGACTGTGGTGGTAATGGCTATGCTGATGCTTAATTTTTTATTGGAAGTGAGCACGCTTGTTATCAAAATCAATAAATCTTGGAACCTTGAGCATAATTGAGAAAAATTTTTCAAGCCAACCAGGGTTTTTCCTTATAAAAGCATTTAGTAGTGTCCTATGCTTCTCAGAGAACTTAACAAAAGCCACATTTTTCTCATCTACTTTCACAGTAGTTCCAGATGGGAGTTACAAATGTGCAGGCATACTCAACATAGGCAGGATGCAAATTGTCACAAACCACAAAGAAAGATTCAATGTATGGTAAAATATTTTGAGAGCTAGCTGAAAGTGGAGGCATTACACCAGACGATTTAGATATCATAATATGTTAAAAACTCAAATTGGACTTTGAGTAGGATTCTATATTGCTTATGCAACAGCTCAGCTTATGCCACAATGAATCTAATGCTGAATTTATTTCCCAAACCTCAAAATGAGTAGGAGTACCTCTATCTTTCTCTTTCTCAGTCAGCAAAGTAACAAGTGAACTCAAGGCCTGCAAAACTCTCAAAATGGAAGCTTTATATGTAGAAGTAGTATTAAGTAGAGCTTTCATTGTTGCACTAAAGATACGTAATTCATTCATTATAGAGTATATGCATTACCTCTGCCAGCCAGCTCAGTAACAAAAATCTCACAATGAGTTGGAGAAATGGTCAAGGATTTCTTCATTAATTCTACAACAAGTATATGCATTATTTGACAAACTAAGGGAATGCACAAAAAGTAAGATTAACTCCATAGTTACTAAAATAGAATTGTATATGCATTACCTCTGCCAGCCAACTCAATAATAAAAACCTCACAATGAGTTGGAGAAATGGTCAAGCATTTCTTCATTACTTTTGCAACAAGTATATGCATTATCTGACAAACTAAGGGAATGCACAAAAAGTAAGATTAACTCCATAGTTACTAAAATAGAATTGTATGTAAAATAATATTTAATTAGATGCTATGATTGGTGATTAATAACAACTGTGGCATTACAAATAGAAAAGGCAAATAAAAGTAAATATCAACAACACTGATGATGGCTTAGTAGATATTAGGGGTTTGTCAGATGACTTATTTCCAAAACTGTCAATGATAACATCCAGTAAATTTAACAGCTAAAAACATAGATACAAAAAAAATTATGTCAACATTGTTAGAAAGCAAATGAAATTAAATGAGATTCCATTACCAGCAAAGCATCACCTGCTTAAGATGGTCTATGCTCCTCAAATAAAATGGCTGGTTCAAAAGATCCAAAAGCATTGTAATGGAGATGTACCCTTGAATGCTTTAACTTATATTTACCTCATCCTCAATAACCATCACAGCTTTGCCCCGTGCATCCTTTGGTTCTTTTATAGTAGGATGAGGTAGCCAAAACTAGAGCAAAAGTTTTGCCACATACAAATAATTGCGAGCAACACATGTGACAGTTTTAAGTATTCTACAAAGTAATTAAGGAACTCCTATGCGATTAAATAATAGGAAAGGTATTAATAAATTCATTCATTGTTAATAAAAAATACCCAAATATTATAAGTCGAATCTCTAGTACAAGAAGCTTGTCAATTAAGAAAATGAAAGACATTACAGAGAAATTCATTAGGAAGAATCAAAACCATAAGCACCAACAGGAAATTGTGTTTGGGTTACATAAAATCAATCATGTATCAAGTATTCTTACCATCAAAAGATTGAGAATGTGAATCCGTATCATTCATCTAATAACCATATAATCTATATAGTGGCTCAACTTGACTAAAATAACTAACAATCCTTTTAACGTAAAGCATTAATAGAAAGATGCATGAAAATACCATTTGTAGATTAGGAGATAGAAATTAATATTAGTAAATATGAAAAGGTTGTTACTTTCCATGGGAGACCAGAAAGAACAAGAAAGGTTGGACTGTTATTTTTATCAAAAGTTTAACAAGAAAAGTGCTAATCTCAACAAGAGGGAACAAAAAAACTATGCAACTATTTTATAAAGCTTCTTTTGTATCCACCAAAATGAATCTTCACGATCTATTCAAAATTCTCATCTACAACCAAATAAAGATGACACATCATTGTAGTTTAAAATCAAAAGATACTAAAAATGTAGATAAACAAGAAATATTGGACCTCTCCTCTTTATATAAGTTTAAATAATGTATTTATATGTGCCAATAGCATTTTACCTTACACAATAGCATTTTTGTGCCAATAATTTTTTAGATGGACTACTGTGGCGAGACATCCTTTCCACCTAGCACCATAGCATTACAGCGAGAACATTACTCCATAAATATACTTTATAAAGCTGTTTAGAAAAAAATTTGTTTTGATCACCATGTTTCAGTGCTTCTTCAAGCAATTCAGAACATGATTTGATGTTGTTATCCATTGACAATCCATGATAATGCTAAAACAATATATTTTAAAGTTTTATGTACAAAGCAAATGATATAAAAGATACAAGGAAAAAATCATCAAAATAATACAATAATAAGAAAATTAACAACCTGGGGTACTTGTAATATATTGTCAGAATAAGCTGGAACTCTACGAAAATTAGGTATGTTTCATGACCTTTGGCTTGAAGTGACATACCCATATGATGGAAATTGCATCAGGGGAACCATAAATTGTACCATAGGTTGGATTGAGGATATCATAGGCAACATTGAGGATATTGTAGTTTGTATTGGGGGGGACCATAGGTTGTGCTTGGGACATAACAACATGACCTTCATGGGAACAGACCTGTTTGATTATGTACAACAAAAACATTATACATTGTGAAGCCACGTACATAACCATATTATATTATGTACAATGCTAAAATCCTATACTTACATGAGCATGATCTAAATTTTGTTTCGACCTTTTTCCATGCTTTTGTTGTTGAGTGCAGTCACCACTCAATTTCCCTTTACCTTCCTATTGAAAATAAAACAACTATCAGAATGAAACCATAAGAAATAGTAATGATAGTCAAATTAAATTAAACTTAAATTACGTTGTCATTGGAGGTTCTTGGGATAGTTGATAATACTTTTTTTTGGCCCTTGTTTATATCATATATCATTATTTCTTTATCCTAAAAAATCAAATAAATTCATGTCATCCCTACACAATTGAAAATGCTAACCATTTAAATTCGTGTTTATGAAACACTAGAAAACACTTACACTATCAACTACCACGCTAAATTCAAAAGACTTTGAATCAGATAATTTTCCATCATTCGTACTCTTATCATTTGTACCAACAAGCATCAGGCACGTTCTCACATTGTGTTTTGTACTAGTAAAATTTGAACGTCTCTTTCGCTTCATGCCAATGTTGCTCTTCTTGGGAGCACTTTTAGTCTTGACCATAGTGGGATCGCGAAAATGCTTAAATGACAAGTTTTGTGAGCCAACAAGGTCCTCCAACTTCTCATACTTATTTGTAAGCTTCAATATGTCATCCATAACCTCATTGTATTGTGCTTTCTTTTTCGAAGCTATCTTGCAAAACCTAATACGAACAGCACAATAGGCAGCAAATTGAGCTTGTTCCATGACATCACAATGTACTTCCTCCGATGAATCTAATGATGCAAAAGATGTCTTTGCATTTTTCATCCACCTTGTTAAAATCAAACTAGTTGGAATGTGGTCTACATGCTCCACTTTCATGACACAAAATATATGCGAACACGGAGTACCATAAGACTCAAAATGCCTACAATCACAATTAAATGTTAATTTCTAAGTATCACACACAACTCATATTTCCATACTAGGCTCACAATGTTTACCCAGCTTGCAGATCAATTGGTCCCCATCGACTACTCGGACAGTAATAAATAATGCACCTGCCAATATAATTTGTTCTTTAACTTCTTTAAAAATCTCTATTGAGTAGATTTTGTAGCGTCCTTTTCAATGTTGTGAAGAGATGTTGTCAAAACAGGTTCTGAATATAGAGATTTAAAATCAGCTTCCATCTCATTATTTCTGTACCCTCTCAAAGCTTGCTCAAACTTATGCATAAAATGAAAAATGCTACATTTGTTCTTAATATATGTCTTCATGATTGAATTAATTGTATCGCATTGTGATGTCGTACGTATACGAGCAAAAAAAGTTATCCCGAAAGTATGCAGTAGCCCATGATGACCTCTTCTCATAAGTCTTGAAAACCCATTTGTTGTTGACAACCTTATGCTTCTCTACCATTTTTATCCAAAAATCTTCAAATTCCTCCGTGGAGAAATTTAAGTATATCGCTTTGTCAAAATCCCTTAAAGATGGAGAACTCTTAACATGCTGACGTGCATTCTTTGCAAGTGCCAACCACAAAGTCGATGACATGCATCAGGAAAAATATGCTTTATAATCTCTCTCATGGCCCCATCTCCATCTGTCACAACTACTTTGGGATGTTATTGTCCATTGCTTCTAAAAAATATTTTAGGATCCACTTATAAGGATGTTATAAATTATACTAAGCCCTTTCAATATCATATACACTAACAAACAAATTATACTGCAATAGGAATAAGGATGTTACCGTTTTAATGATAATGAAAAAAACAAGTAAACACAATAAGGGGAGGTTATTAGCCTATACACCATTTTTTTAAATGTAATTGGCATCCAATATTTACTTTTACAATCTCACCTTCTTTAAGGAAGTTTGCACACATTGGTTGGGCTCTACTAAGTACTAACAAATTTAATTGAGGCCAAATGTGATGAGCCACCGGCAGTGCCCAATGGAATCTCTCTTGTGATGTTACAAAAATACTCATGAAGCTACTCTCCTACATAGTCCTAACATAATGTGATCATTAAAGTAGGAAAGTCTACCATCATTATAATCAGTACTTTGTCATTGAAAAATACACACCATATATATTATAATGTTTTAAAAGTCGTCTTCAAGATATATATTATCTACACTGCACTTATTGGAATAGTGGAATTAGCTGGGTTTTGTATTCAACTAGAGCTTAATGCCTTTAGTAATACCATAGCCACGATTACAGCCATAATAAAAATATACCTATTTTACCTTTTGTTTCCCAATGTGTCCTATTTCACATACCATACTATAATAATTTGGTCATCAGTAAGTAGTTTGAATTTTGAAATTATTTCAATTTTGTGGATAGTATGTTCAAATTTTATTTAACACAGTTTCATCCTCCAAGAGATGCTCCTATAAGTTGGAAGAAAATAAAGGAGCATGGTGCTATCTATCTTACACTTTTTCACATCGTAGCTGAAGAAATTTACAATCTTGAGTACCAAAGGTTGAGGTGTAGAGTCAATTATCATACTTTAAGATTCAAGACAAATACCATGTAGCTAAGTCAATTAATAGTTGATAAGCTATGTGCATAAGGTCCCTTCATGTCCATACATCTTCGGTTTGAGATGGACATGTTGGCATTTGCTGGGTAAGTTATCGGGTTGGACTGGTCTGACTGGACATTATGTTTATATGTCTACTAACTTTAAATAAGGTATAAATACTATCTAATTGTTTTATTTCCTACAATATCAAGAGTTTAATGCATGTTTTTATTTGTTTTAAAGCGATGAATGTTTATGCCAAAGCTTGATAAAACAACCATAATATCAAATATGTGGAATTGATGTGACCATGCCTAGCCAAGGACCTATCACTAGGGCCATGGCTACAAGGATTGAAGAAGACCTAGCCCTTGCAGACAAAGGAAGACTTCACCTCCTATGGAGAGTGAAGATATTAGGCTAGAGACTTTAGTTAATAAAATGTAATTTTCCTTTATTTTAATTTTGAGGAGCATTAAGAATTTAATTTGGGATATGTATTTAGTCCATTTTTTATTTTTAGGAGGTGTCTTAGGAATTTAGAGGGTGGATTTAGCTTTTTGGGTCTTTATGAAGGAAATAAGGTGTAACCTTGATATCTACACCCCTCTTTTCTACATAAACCCCCTAAGCTAATAAGAAGTAATCTTGGCCCTTGGTTTGAGAAACTTGAGCACCAAGTTTGATGATCTAAGGAGGGAATTGTTTCTCAATTCTCCTCCGTTAGATCTCTTCTTTTAATCCTAGCCCTTCTTTTTTAGGTTATCTTGTTCAAGAGGTTAGCTACCTCTATAAATAGGATCTTCTCCCTCACTTGTATTTTTTACACTTGAATTTAATCCTAGAGACCATATTGGTTGAGGTTCTTACCTTTGAGTGTCCCCCTTTCTCCTTTGTGAGAGCTTCTAAGAGTTATCAAGGGACCCCCCCCTTGTGGCCTCTCCCCTTTGGCTTATCAAACCTAGTATTTGTGGCACCTCACCCCATTCCTTTCCTCTCCATAAATCCATTTCCCTTCCAAGTGACCTTAGAAAGGATCCTTTGGGCACGTGATCATCAAATATCACATCAAGTGGTATCAGAGCCACTTTCTAAAGGTCACGTTCTTTCTCAATTTTTTTTTTGCTTTGTTGTTTATTTCTTTGATCTCTTTATTTTAAAGTCCTTCATTTTTTGTCATCTCTATTTCCTTTATTGTCTAGTAGTATAGCTTTTTATTCTTGCTATTATATACGCTTTTGTTTTCTATCTACGCGCCTATGTTCCATTTAATTTGATGCGATTTTATTTGTCCCTTTCTTTGCATCTTATTTTTGTGTTCAAGTTGCTTAATTTTCCCTTGGTTTTTTATGTTAAAGTGTGCCTAAGAAGTTGTGACCATTAAACCCACATGGTTGAGGATTTTTCCACACCATTGTGGTGATCAACTTTGGCCACTTTGTTGTGCCTTTTGTTTTAAGTCTCTTGCTGAAATTTTTGCTCTATTTTTAGGTGTGTTATTTTTTCTTAATCTTGTGTTTTGTCAAATACTAGTCATGTTAGTTTCCTATTTTGTCTCATTTAAATTCCATAGGTTTTAGCCTCTGAAATTTTTACAAAAAAGCCTTCAAAAACAGTTTGAATTGAGCTCCTAAGAGGTGAACCTCTTGTTGAGTCTCTTAAGTCTTTTATGCTTTTAGTTCAAGCATATCAATCTCTTTGTTGTTCTTAAATAATTGCTCAATTCAATCTTTATATGTTTCTTGTTTTATGTTGAATTATTAGTAGCTTTTCACTTGGTTTACCTTCACTATTGGTGCCTCTTTATGGAATTTTAGCTTGGTTGAATTGTGTTAATAATTTGAGCAATCAATTTACTTCAAAATCAGCCCTAAATCATTCCTTAAGCACCATTAGTTCAGTGGTATTTGGAACCACTAAGTTGTTTTGCCTTTAGTTGCATGCATTGCTTGAAAATTGTGTGACCTTACTTTGTGCTTATTCACTCAAGTGTTATTATTTCAAGAATCCTCATTAAAATTTCAATTCAACAAGCTATTAGGTGCAGCAAAATAATTAGAAAAAGTTAAAAAAAAATAGAAAAAGTTCAAGTTAAAAAAAAAAAAGAAGATAAAGAACTCAAAAGAAAGACAAATTTGAAGTTGTGTACCTAATAGTAAAAACATTTGATATGAGGAACCAATTGTGATTCAAAAAAAAATTTACTTGAGTAAGCTTTTTAGTTTTTGGTCACTTAAATTTTATTAAGTGTGCAACTATTGGTTTCATTTTTTTTTGTTTGAGTCTTTTTTCATCTCTACTCTTAGAGCTAATCTAGAAAAGGTATTTGTGTGCTACCTTCCTTTATGAGCCTTATGTTTCCTTGCTTGTCTTATTTACTTCTTTGAGTTTGTCATTGTTTAATCTATCCACTTGGATTTGTGAACCTTGTTTTGTTATTCAGCTTTGTTTGTTGTCTTGTGTTGTATTCGGCCTTGGTAAGGAAAGGTTGGAAAAGGTTCCATATATAAAATTTTGGCAAGTCCAAACAAGAGGAAACAAGGGTAGCATTCTTTGGGTGAGTTGATGCAACTCAAAGGGCTTAATCAAAAGGAGACAAACACCAAAAAAGCTTGGAGTGAAGACTTTGTTTTATTTTTTATTTTTATTCTTTGTATTGTGTATACTTAATTTTAGATTGGGAGTTTGAGTACCCTTAAGGCCCTCCCTTGGTTTGTAATAATTTTGGTTAATTTTAGCGTAGTTCCTCGTTAATTAGGTGAAGAAGGGAGAAGTGGTACATTTCCTTCAACACCTTAGGAGCACGATTAGAGCCCTTTCTCTTTTACATTCTTGCACTTTTATTTTATTTTATGTTATTTTGACAAAACATGTAGAGGCTAAGAGTTCCAAACACTCATCAAGCCACCTTAGGTGAGAAAAAAAAAAGAGAGGAGTGTTGCTTGAAAAAAAAAAAGTTTTTGGCCTACCCTTTAGTTTTTAGCATCCAAGCACCATGACTTCCCACACATATTCTAGTGCACATAGTTGTTCATCAAGTAAGAGTGTCAACCAAAGAAAACCTTCTAAGGGAGACACTCTTGAAAACCTTAACTTAGAATTTAGGGAATGGATGGCTAAAGAACAAGAAAGGAGAGAAGAAAAAGAGAGAAAAAAAGAAATAAAAGAAAAGGAAAGACAAAAAGAGAAGGAAGAGTTAAAAAAAGAGATGTTGGAAATGAGAAAAGAGAAAAAAAGAGCGAGAAGAGAGAAGGCAAAGAGAGAGAAGAGAGGATGAAGAAAGGAGAAGAAGGAAAGAACTAGAAAGAAAAAGAGAAAAAGAGGAAGAAGAGAGAAGGAGAGGAGAAGAGAGTAAGAGGAGAGATGGGAGGGAAAGTGATAGAAAAAATAAAGGAATTCTCATAAGATCCCCATCTAGGCATTTTAGCTCTAGTGAAGAAGAATACTATAGAAATCAACATAAGCATCACTCTCATTCATCATACAATCATCATTCTCCTCAAGAGAACATAAATCATGCTAGGGAACCAAAGGTAGACCTACCCCATTTTCATGGTAGGGAAGATGTTGAGACTTACCTAGATTGGGAAGTCAAAGTGGAACAACTCTTTCGATGCTATGAAATTAAGGAAGAAAGGAAAGTACCTTTGGCCTCCCTTAGTTTTCAAGGTTCTGCTTCGCATTGGTGGGATGGGTTTGTCAAGGATAGGGCCCGTAAACAAATGCCTGACATTCGCTACTGGAATGATTTAAAAACTTGTTTGCGAAGAAGGCACATTCCTTTATATTATGAGAGGGATCTTTTGGATAGGCTCCAAAGACTTAGGCAACATAACCTAAGTATTGAGAAGTATAGACAAAAGATGGAGCTTCTCATACTAAGGGCCAATATCATTGAGGAACCCAATGCCACCCTTGCTAGGTTTTTTTGTGGATTAAGCTCTGACATTAGAGATAAGGTAGAGCTTCTTTCATACTCAAACCTTGATGAGTTGGTAGAACTTTGTGTAAGAGCTGAGAATCAACTCAAGAGAAAAAGTTTTAAAAAAGATTCTCCCTCTTACTCAAAGAGAGACCAACTTAAGGGAAACTCTTTCAAGGGTTTTCCCAAAGAGGAAACCAAACATTTTCAAGATACAAAAGCACCTCATGTAGAGAGAAAACCCCCTACTACTAAGCCTACTGAAAGGCAAAGTAGTATCAAATGCTTCAAACGTCTTGGGAGAGGCCACATTGCCTCTCAATGCCCTAACAAGAAAACCATGATCATGAGGGGACAAGAAGTTTGTAGTGAGAATAGCTCATCTTCCTCCTCTAGTGAGAGTGAAGAAGAAGGGGGACATACTTTTGAACAAGAGTGTGAGGAAGCTTTTCCTTATGAGGGGGACCTCCTTATGGTTCAAAGGCTTCTTGGAAGCCAACCTCTAGAGCTTGGCCAGTCACAAAGAGAGAACATCTTCCATACAAGATGTAAAGTAAATGATAAAGTATGTTCTCTCCTTGTTGATAGTGGCTCCTGTTGTAACTGTTGTAGCTCTAGGTTGGTTGAAAAACTAGCCTTGACTACCATGCCCCATCCCAAACCTTACAAATTGCAATGGCTCAATGAGCAAGGGGAGACGGTAGTCAATGAACAAGTTATGGTTCCAATTTCCATAGGATCTTATAATGATGAGATTCTTTGTGACATAGTTCCTATGGAGGCTGGTCATATCCTGTTGGGGAGACCATGGCAATTTGACAAAAAAGCTATTCACCATGGCCACTCCAACCAAATAATTCTCACCCATAATGAAAAGCGCTTCAAATTGTATCCTTTGTCACCTTCTCAAGTGGCTGAGGATCAATTTGCGATGAAAAAGAAAAGAGTTGAGGAAAAACAAAAACAAGAAAGAGCACAACAAGCTTTACCCTTAAAGCTTGAAAAAGGTAAAGAGAGAGAGTCGGAAGGTGATGCCCCTTCGAAAGGGAATATTAGTAAAAGGAGTCTATTTGCTACTAAACGTGATTTAAAAGAAGCTCCTTTGACTAACAAGCCCTTTTATCTCCTCTTTTGCAAAGAAGCATCAAATCCTTCTTCAATTTTGCATTCTTCTGCTGAGAGCACTGCCACAGCCCATGCACATGAGCACCTTCCTCAAGGGGTTCAAGATATTTTAAAAGAATTTGATGACATATTCCCTAATGAGGTTCCGAAAGGACTTCCTCCCATTAGGGGTGTAGAACATCAAATTGATTTGGTGCCTGGCGCAAGTCTACCTAATAGACCTGCCTATAGGACCAACCCCATGGAGACCCAAGAGATTGAGTCTCAAGTGAATGAGCTTTTGGAGAAGGGTTGGGTTCAAAAGAGCCTAAGCCCTTGTGCTGTGCTAGTCTTGTTGGTGCCCAAGAAGAATGGCCAATGGAGGATGTGTGTTGATTGTCGTGCAATCAACAACATCACCATCAAATATAGGCACCCAATCCCCCGTCTTGATGACATGTTGGATGAATTGCATGGGGCAAAAATATTTTCAAAAATAGATCTTAGAAGTGGTTACCACCAAATAAGGATCAAAGAGGGTGATGAGTGGAAAATTGCTTTTAAGACTAAATTTGGTCTTTATAAGTGGAGAATGGCTAGTAGACTATCTAAATTACAGAGCATAATATTTCCATATTCCTGATTATACCAAGATCTACCTTATAGGATTCCTTGATGGGTAGATAGCAACTTGGCATGGAAGATGAAAATTACAGAGCACAATATTCCCTTATTCCTGATTATACCAAAATCTACCTTACAGGATTCCTTGATGGGTAGATAGCAACTTCGCATGGAAGATGAAAATTAGTGTCATATAATAGCCATATTTGCAACGACATTAGAATGTGTCAAACACACATTCAACTTAGGAAACATGATTTTGGTTGAAAAAATAATATTTGTTTGTATTTTTAAGAGCACATAAGTGAAAACATATCAAGTTTTACTTCAAACATAGTGTATCTTTGGTTTCAACTGGACAACTTTAGAATTAATTTTGCTTCATTAGACTACAGGTGTTTGCTTACTGTTACGTAAAATTAAATTAGCCTCAAAATCTTAAGTTGCTAAAGTCTAGAAGTTATGAACATAACTATATTGAAAATTTTATACTATGTTTTGCATCAAACTTGCTTTTAAGGTAAACATCAAAACATACATTTCTTTACTTAAAAATAAATTCTAACCGAAATCAATTTTACAAAATTAATTTCTTGTAAAATCAACTTTTGTAAATACTCATCCAAACACACTAAATATCAATGGACAATGACATTAGAAAAATATTACGTTACATTTTGATTGGTCAGAAATAATGAAGTATCAACACCTATTAAATAAGATGAGGTACAGTAGACTCTCCCAAAAGCACCACCTCTTTTCTTTACTACCTCATCACCTAACTTGCCAGATCTGAAGCACAAGATAAAACAAAAGTTGTTAAAACAAGGGTTTCACCAATAGAAAAAATCGACACTTAGGTACTTCTGTACTTGTATATACTTTATGTGGCAACACCAATGGTGCTTGTATATATTAACATGAATCATAATAGAATCAGAATCTTGATACTTGTTATAGAGGAATTTTTTATTAGCGTTTGAGGATCTTTTTTTTAGAATGGTTTATTGTTATGGCTCAAAAAATATACAATTACAAATTGATAGTAGCTTGAAGATAATAGTTGTTGCAAAACACTGTAAAGCAATTTAAATCTATATTTTTAACCTTAGGATTAAAGACAACAATAGCTAATGGTCTGGATAGCGCTACACTAGCATCCAGATCATGTTAGCTTCAAAGTCTCTTGAGAAATAAACAATGTGCTAACATAATGATAAATATTAATATATAATAATGTTTTACATGATCTTGGGAAGAAAATAATTAGACTAGGAGACTGTACAACTTAAAAATCATTCTCCTGCCAACAATCATTCAATTGTATGAATATATCAGCATTTTACTTTAGGGATCCAACCATAGTAACAATTAATAAAATTGACTAATTATATGTTGTTAAGAAGGATTGGAATATCCCATTGTGTGATCAAAAGATTTGGAAGGAATTTCTTGCTAAATCAACCATCTAGATTCAAGGACACACCAGCCAGATGATAGAAAAATTAACTTCACAAGCAACTATTGGATTAGCAAAAAGAAGGGGGTAGGGGGAGATAACAAGGCTTGAATCTACAATTATAGAAAGGTACATTGTACTGTTAAAATGAGGCTATATTATTAATTACAGTCATCATAAAAGCAGAGAGAGACAAAAATAGAATTAAAATTTCATTCTTCATTAGCATTGTTGTAAAAGAAAGCATGTTAAACGATATTAGGGTGTTAAGCAAAGCAAAGAATGCATAAAAAAAAAGCTAAAATCAAACACTTTCCTATTCATGTAATCCTATGAGGCAAGTAACCTGGTTACTAACTTGAAAAGCACACAATTTTTACAGAGAGCAATGTAACATCGTTTGAGAGTGAACCCCAATTATTCAGAACAACAGAAAACCATGTGTTTGTGAGTTTGTGACATCATACAACAATAAAAATTTTATTAAAAATAAAACCCCCAAAAATTAACATCGAGCGATGACGCCATTGATTGCAAAAAATGGCAGGGAATCTACAATAATGAAATTGGACGCAACAAAACGCAAAGAATGAGAAAAATTGAAAGAAAAAATGCAATGTTGGTTTTGAATCGATAGAGAAAAGTGACTAACCATACTTGATTCTTCTTGGCATTTTTGGCGTGTGTGGGTTTATCCTTTTCGTCTTCTTCGTTGGAATCAAAGGGTTGGCTTTGGTCGGGATTATCAGGCACATCTTCTACCTCGTGCTTTTGATGCTGTTCCTCTACTTGGTAGTTTTAGTTGTGCTCGGTCTGGAGGAACAGGTCCACCTGTTCCCTGATGAATGCCTTATTGTCGGATAAATCGATTCTGAAATCAGCCTCTAACTGGCAGCTAACTGTGGCGGTGGTGGTGTTGAGGTCGGAGCTATGGAGGAACTGGCACAGATGGTTGATGATTTTAGAGTTGAACACCATGGAGGATGGGTTAAGCAACCTTTTTCTTCAAATTGGATTGGAGCGGGTGACTCACTCTATGACCCAGTCTCAGCCTGAAACAAAAAGCAATACCTCAGCGGCGAGGGACACAACTAGAAATACCAAAATATAAATAATTTTTTTAAAGTACTTATTTATAAATAAATAAATAAAATTTATTTTAATTATAAAAATATTACATTATATTTTGATTGGTCAGAAAAAGAAAGTATCTATACCTATTAAATAAGATGAGGTACCATAGAATTCTCCTTGTCTCTTTGTGACCCCTCCACTATTTTGGACTGCATTTGCTTTTATGAGGCATATCACATACAATTAATAATAATATTATTGGATAAAAAATAAGTATTTGATGATGAATATTAATTAACTTTATTTTTTTAAAATCTTTTTGTCATATAAATTTAATATATAAAATAAAAATTTATGTTGAATTTTAAATTTGGCTTAATTATGTTTTTAGTCCACTCAAATTTGAAAAAATACTACTTTTTCTCTGAGAAACATAAAAAGTGATTCTTTTAATCTCTAAAACTAATTGATGTTTGTTTTGATGTTGTTTGTATACAACTGTTGTTAGTGAAATGTAAGTGACATGCTGACATGAACAAAACATAACATAGTCTTTATGTAGACTTCATTTACTTGAGTTTTGATTATTAATATCAAAAGTGAACCTCTGTTAGTCATCTCAAAAAATTTATACCGTCATTATCTAGTAAACAAGATTAAATGTATTTCAAGGATTACAACAATTACTTTTAAATTTGAAGGGCTAAAAACAATATTTTCTCAAAAGTTTAAAAACTCTAATTAAACCTTTAAATTTTTGTAAACACAGCCGACAGGTTCTAACTCTCATATATTGGTTAGTAGGAATGATCAGACTCATGATATAACTTTGGAATGACAACTTGATGGAAGATACTTTGGCTATAATATTCTTGATGTTTCGATTGCATGGTGGGTAATCTTAAAGAGTGGGGTATCTAACATCATAGAACATTTCTTTTTTTTGTTTTTAAAAAATACCAATGCAATACTTCTCTCATTTATATAGGACACTGGGGCATAGAAGGGTAAAATTATACTCAAATAATAAGTAGGATGGATGAAGTCAAACGGTTATAGTGTTTGTCATATTTTCCAATACCATATTGTGAGAAAATCTAAAACATATGTATGAGTGATGTTTTCAAATACTCACAGCAATAATCAATTAGGAGGCTATGTTTAAAGTCCATTTTTCTTGAAAAATGACTCTCTTTTTGTACAACCTTCTTCGAAGGGTTATTTCATTTCATCCTATCAACTTTCAATGCATGTTTGTTTTTGTTTTTCTCATTTTTCTATTCATAACCCCTCTTCTTTTTTCAAGAGAAGTTCATCCTCCGTGACTTGAGATGGTGAGAGAGGATACAACTTAATTTTCTTTTCATTATGGTGAGGGTGATCTCATTAAAGTGTCCATCATGGATAACTTTTCTATCAAATTGTCAGCGTCTCCCTAACATGATATGTGTCACCTCCATTATTACTATGTCACAAAGGATTTTATCATGATAGTCCCCAATGGCGAAAGACATACTCACTTGTTGATTGACTACCAATTCCTTACTTTCATTTAGCTATTGAAGTTTGTAAGGCTTAGGGTGAGGAATGGTAGTCAAAGACAACTTTTCTACCAACCTTGTGCTATAACAGATGCAAATCGAGCCACTATCTTCAATGAGAGAACACATTTGGTCAAAAACTCTACATCTTGTATGAAAAATGTTTTCTCTTTAAGAAGGGCTAAATTCACAAGGTTGGCTTTCAAGAAGCCTTCTTATCATAAGCAAGTCCCCATCACAAGGAAAAACCTCCATATCATGCACATGCTTATGACCTCCTCCTTCCTCACTTTTACTAGAAAAGGAAGATGATTTACTTACAATGTCTTTGTCCCTTATCATGCATGGTTGTAGTGAGTTCTTCTTTGGGGTGACTCTTGGAAGAGCTCCCTTTGGTTTGATCCCTATTTGAATAAGAGTGGGGAGAATGGTTAGAGTAATCCTTCCTTGAAGAAGTCCTCCTCTTCAATTGTTGCTCTACTTTTATACAAATTTGGACCAAGTCATCTAGATCTATAAATGGCAAGAGTTCAACTTTATCACAAATTTCAAAATTCAGGCCACATAGAAATCTAGCTAGGGTAGACCTAGGCTCTTCATTTATTCTCACCCTCATCATGAAAAGTTCCATATTTTGATGATACTCTTCAACAGTCAAATTGTGTTGTTTAAGTCTTTGATGTTTTTCAAGGAGTTCCCTTTCATATTAAAAGGGAATGTGCCTTTGCCTCATAGCTCTTTTAAGATCATACCAATACTCAATATAAGGGTTATGATGGTGAAGCCTCTCATTAATGAGAGCAATCCACCAATATATAGCATAGCCTTGGAAGCTTAAGATAGCTAAAAGCACCTTTGTATCTTTACTCACTTGGAAGCAAGTGAAGAGTTGTGCTATTTTCATTTACCAATCAAGGTAGGCTTCCACTTCATCTTTTCCTAAGAAAGGTGGAAGGTCTATTTTTGGTTCTTTATGGTTTTGGTTTCTCCTCCCTTTAGGTCTTCTATCATATCCCTCAAAGTTTTTATTCTCATCACTCCTTCTTGAGCTTGTGGGACTAGACCTATATCTTTCCTTCTTATTTCTTCTCTCTCTTTCTATTATTTCTTCTCTTTCTCTCTTTTCTATTTTTTTCTCTTCTCTATTTATTTCCTCTCTTTCCTTTCTCTTCTTTCCCTTTCTTATCTTTTTTTTTTCTTTCTTTTCTCTATCGTATCTCTCTTTCATCTCCTTTTTTCTCTCTTTTTCCCTTCACACCTCATTTATTTCCTTAACTTTCTCTCTTTTCTTCCGTTTTCTTTTTCAACTATTCTTCTTTCTTTTCTTTCATCTCTCTCTTTTCTTTCTTTACTCTTTTCACTCTTTAAATTCATTTATAAACTTATCTAGAGTGTCTACCTTAGGTGATCCCTCTTGGTTAACACTCTTATTGCTTAAAATGTGTGAATCATTTAGAGTGAAAGGTTGAACTAATATGAATGAAATGCAATGAAAGCAAGCAATCACTCTTCTCTTTTTTTGAACTTTATGCTTTTGGAAAGTACTTCTTAAACCTGAAAGCAATAAAAGAAATTAAGGCAAATAGTAAGGACTAAAACAAGCTCCCGAGTATGAGTAAAGGGTACCAATTTCTAACTCACATTAAACTAAGAAAATAAGTTATTATAAGCAAAAAATGTGACCCTTATGCACATCCAATACCTCTATTAAAATGACATCTTTTAAAAATACACCCAATGAAACAAAAAATTTAAAAGAAACTTAAATTTGATCCTTCTTCTCCAAAGCGCTCCCTCACCAAGTGTTTTACTCTAGTCTTGGCCTCTTCTTTAAGTCCACACTTCCTTGACTTTTAATCAATACTTCCTAGGATGGTACCCTTTATGAAAGCTCAACAAAATGTGGCCCTATCCAAGAAAAATAAACACCCAACAAGACCAAGTGGACGCAAGAATTTGAAAGCTAAAAGTAATGAAAACACTTAACAAGACAAGACACACATCCAAGTGCAGACAATTTATTTAAGAGAAACTCAATGATGTCAAAAAAAGAGAAGCAAAAATTAAAGGTGTGAAAAAAAGTTAGGACAACAAAAAGCAACCTAGAATGGCATAAGAATAGATTTGGACTAAAAAGCAAAATAGACTCAACAAGATTTTCAATGATCTGCACAATTTAAATCATCATGCCAAATTGAATAAATGCACATTCAAGAAATATTGAACAATTTTTAAACACTACTTTGAATGAATTACACAAATTTGAAGTGCACTAAATTTTGTACTTTTTTATTTCTCTTTTTAACACTTTTTTACTAACATTTTTTTGAATTATTTTTATTTATTTTCTTCTTTGTTTTGAAACAATTTTGCTACACCTCTTAAGCAACTTTGAAGTAAATATGGTAAGGAGAAATGTGATCCTAAATGCTTGAAAGGAAATGCAAAATAAGGCCACAAAAATTTGAGGTAAAATTGCAAACCAAAGAAAGACAAAGTAACTTAATATGCACTAGTATTTTAATTGACTGAAAGAAAGGATCAAAATAATATTTAGTAGTGTTTATATGAAAGCTTGAATGCTCAATTTTCTAGACCAATTGACACACCAAAATGGTCTTAAAAAACAGCTAATGAAAAGCACCAAAGAAACTAGACAAAAATAAGCTACCAAAACAAAATAAATAAATGGACTCTAAGAAAGAATTGAGCAATCTTTTGAATTATTTTTCTCGAAACATGCTATGATTTAAAGCATGTGAGACTCCCTGGACATGAACACACAGGAGGCTACTCCTCTTGGCTACTGAATTCCTCAAGAAGACAACACATTTTTATGAAAACATAATACACTTTATGGTGAAAAATTAAAGGCATAACTATGGAAATTAATGTGACAATGAAAGGACTAAAACACGACTAACTAAGACACAATTTGGAAGAGTAAAAAATGAAAATAAAAGACTCAAAAAAGGCTGGAACAACTCACCAAATAGAAGTGCAATAAAATAGAATTAGAAACACAAGCAAGAAAACAATGTGATGCCAAAGATGAAGATCACAATTGTGTGGCTTTCTTCACAAATTTTGTGAAGTCATTACAATGATCCTCTTAGGATTTGCACATGAATAAAGAAAAATAAAGAAAAATAAAAAAAGTTGGGCAGAATTAAAATGAATCCTAAATAAGCACACATAATGATTCAATAAAAAGGAACAAAAGAAATTGAATTAACAAAAACAATATACACTAGGAAACTAATGGCAAAAAAAAACCTACTAAAACATAAAATTTAAGACAATAAAGGAATTAAATGACATGAAATTAAAGTTGGAGAAAAATAAAGAACAACACTAAAACATATAAGGAATGGATGCATAAAAATTAAAGAAGATAGGAAAAGAAAAGAACCTCTAGGAGTTAGATCTTGATACCACTTGATTTAAACCAAGTTTGCACTCCCTTGATCTTTCTCCTTGAGGTTCCAAGCATTCAAGAAATGGAATATGAAGGGGAAAGAAAATGGAGATGGGGCACCACTCTTGAAAGAGATAAGGCAAAAATGTTTTAGGTTAGCCATAAGGAAAGAAACCCTTGATAAAAACCAACTAGGAAGAGGTTCCTTAAGAGAGAGGATCCTCAAGACCTTTTACTAATGAATGTGATCAAAGAGAGACAATTTTTCATTCAAATTCAAATGTGAGTTACAATGAGGCATGATGGGACTATTTATAGAGAGTGGGAGGTTAGATTAAGACCCTAATCATAGACCTCCCAACAAGGCCCAACCCCTAAGCAAAATTAAGCTAACTAACTAGGAGACAAAAACCTAAATTGACACCTAGAATCAAGGGAAAGGAGATCATATAGGCCTTTCTGTTTTTCATGCTTTGTGTGTTATAAAATGGGGTGCAAAAATGAGCTACGAGCTGTGGAAATGACCCACATTACCAAATATGGGTTGCACTTCTTTATACCCATACTCCACATAATTTACTTAAGATATCACATGCTTTTACAAGGGAAAATGGTCAAAATACAACGCCTTAAAGGAAATAAACCTCACGCCCTATTTTCTAGGAATATTAAAAATATCTACAAGTGAAATAACCAAGACTATGACTTCAAATCTTCAATGAACTTCCATCCATGCCATGTCTTCCTATAATCCTCTTAGCCTTGATGCATGCTAGGTGAGATTATATCATGATGCCTATTTCACTCTTCTCCCTATAAATAGGTGTCCATTCTCTCATTGTACTCACACTTAGTTGAATGAAATTAGACTCCCATTTTGAGAGCATTTGTTCTAAAGAGTGTCTTAAATGTTCTCCTTAGCAATACTTCTTCCTGATTGCTTTTATGAAGGGTTTCTTCCCTTTTGGTAAACTTCCATAATTTTTTGGCTTCTCTTTTCTTGAGTGGTGTCAATCCATCCTCCATTTTTCTTCTTTCCATCATGATCTTCTTGGTGTTTGGAGATGATGCAATCCCATCTAGCATGCATCATGGCTAGGAGGACTCAAGGAAGGCATGGCATGGATGAAAGCTCATTGAAGATTTAAAGTCATAGTCTTCATTATTTTTAGCTTGTAAATATTTTATTTTAATTAGCTAAATAGAAGAGAATTTTTAATTCCCTTACGGCCATGTATTTTCCGCCATCTGCTTAGTTTATAAAGTATAGGTGTCTTTAGTTAAAAAGGAGGAGTAAGCTTAGAATGAGTGCATAAGTCAAGACATGATTTTGGGCTAGCCCATTCACATTAGGAAATGCTAATTGCACCCATGGGTGGTGAACTTAGGTGTCTCACTTAAGGCTTAAGACTTAGGTTAATTAGTCTTAATCCTAATTAAGCCCTAGTCTCACATTGTCTATAAAAGTTTGCCCAAACTCTCCCATTGGGCTATACATACTCATTCCCCCTCATTGTAAAATTTCACCTTTGAAGTTGAATGAAAATTGATGTGACCATGCCTAGCCAAGGACCTATCACTAGGGCCATGGCTAGAAGGATTGAAGAAGACTTAGCCCTTGCAGACAAAGGAAGACTTCACCTCCTATGGAGAGTGAAAATATTAGGCTAGGGACTTTAGTTAATAAAATGTAATTTTCCTTTATTTTAATTTTGAGGAGCATTAAGAATTTAATTTGGGACATCTATTTAGTCCATTTTTTATTTTTAGGAGGTGTCTTAGGAATTTAGAGGGTGGATTTAGCTTTTTGGGTCTTTATGAAGGAAATAAGGGGTAACCTTGATATCTACACCCTCTTTTCCTACATAAACCTCCTAAGCTAATAAGAAGGAATCTTGGCCCTTGGTTTAAGAAACCTGGGCACCAAGTTTGATGATCTAAGGAGGGAATTGTTTCTCAATCCTCCTCCCTTAGATCTCTCCTTTTAATCCTAGCCCTTCTTTTTTTAGGTTATCTTGTTCAAGAGGTTAGCTACCTCTATAAATAGGAGCTCCTCCTTCACTTGTATTTTTTACACTTGAATTTAATCCTAGAGACCATATTGGTTGAGGTTCTTACCTTTAAGTGTCCCCCTTTCTCCTTTGTGAGAGCTTCTAAGAGTTATCAAGGGACCCCTCCCTTGTGGCCTCTCCCCTTTGGCTTATCAAACCTAGTATTTGTGGCGCCTCACCCCATTCCTTTCCTCTCCATAAATCCATCTCCCTTCCAAGTGACCTTAGAAAGGATCCTTTGGGCACGTGATCATCAAAGATCACATCAAGTGGTATCAGAGCCACTTTCTAAAGGTCACGTTCTTTCTCATTTTTTTTTCTTTGTTGTTTATCTCTTTGATCTCTTTATTTTAAAGTTCTTCATTTTTTGTCATCTCTATTTTATTTATTGTCTAGTAGTATAGTTTTTTATTCTTGCTATTATATGCGCTTTTGTTTTCTATCTACGCGCCTATTTTCCATTTAATTTGATGCGATTTTATTTGTCCCTTTCTTTGCATCTTATTTTCGTGTTCAAGTTGCTTAATTTTCCCTTGGTTTTTTTATGTTAAAGTGTGCCTAAGAAGTTGTGACCATTAAACCCACATGGTTGAGGATTTTTCGACACCATTGTGGTGATCAACTTTGGCCACTTTGTTGTGCCTTTTGTTTTGAGTATCTTGCTGAAATTTTTGCTCTATTTTTAGGTGTGTTATTTTTTCTTAATCTTGTGTTTTGTCAAATACTAGTCATGTTAGTTTCCTATTTTGTATCATTTAAATTCCATAGGTTTTAGTCTCTTAAAATTTTTACAAAAAAGCCTTAAAAAAACATTTTGAATTGAGCTCCTAAGAGGTGAACCTCTTGTTGAGTCTCTTAAGTCTTTTATGCTTTTAGTTCAAGCATATTAATCTCTTTGTTGTTCTTAAATATTTGCTCAATTCCATCTTTATATGTTTCTTATTTTATGTTGAATTATTAGTAGCTTTCGACTTGGTTTACCTTCACTATTGGTGCCTCTTTATGGAATTTTAGCTTGGGTGAATTGTGTTAGTAATTTGAGCAATCAATTTACTTCAAAATCAGCCCTAAATCATTACTTAGGCACCATTAGTTCAGTGGTATTTGGAACTACTAAGTTGTTTTGCCTTTAGTTGCATGCATTGCTTGAAAATTGTGTGACCTTACTTTGTGCTTATTCACTCAAGTGTTATTATTTCAAGAATCCTCATTAAAATTTCAATTCAACAAGCTATTAGGTGCAGCAAAATGATTAGAAAAAGTTAAAAAAAATAGAAAAAGTTCAAGTTAAAAAAAAAAAAAAGATAAAGAACTCAAAAGAAAGACAAATTTGAAGTTGTGTACCTAATAGTAGAAACATTTGATATGAGGAACCAATTGTGATTCAAAAAAAATTACTTGAGTAAGCTTTTTAGTTTTTGGTCACTTAAATTTTGTTAAGTGTGCAACTATTGGTTTCATTTTTTTTGTTTGAGTCTTTTTTCATCTCTACTCTTAGAGCTAATCTAGGAAAGTTATTTGTGTGCTACCTTCCTTTATAAGCCTTATGTTTTCTTGCTTGTGTTCTTTACTTCTTTGAGTTTGTCATTGTTTAATCTATCCACTTGGATTTGTGAAGCTTGTTTTGTTATTCACCTTTGTTTGTTGTCTTGTGTTGTATTAGGCCTTGGTAAGGAAAGGTTGGGAAAGGTTCCATATATAAAATTTTGGCAAGTCCAAACAAGAGGAAACAAGGGTAGCATTCTTGGGGTGAGTTGATGCAACTCAAAGGGGCTTGATCAAAAGGAGACAAACACCAAAAAGCTTGGAGTGAAGACTTTGTTTTATTTTTTTTTATTCTTTGTATTGTGTATACTTAATATTAGATTGGGAGTTTGAGTGCCCTTAAGGCCCTCCCTTGGTTTGTAATAATTTTGGTTAATTTTAGTGTAGTTCCTCGTTAATTAGGTGAAGAAGGAAGAAGTGGTACACTTCCTTCAACACCTTAGGAGCACGATTAGAGCCCTTTCTCTTTTACATTCTTGCACTTTTATTTTATTTTATGTTGTTTTGAAAAAACGTGTACAGGCTAAGAGTTCCAAAGACTCATCAAGCCACCTTAGGTGAGAAAACAAAAAAAAAAGTTTTTGGCCTACCCTTTAGTTTTTAGCATCCAAGCACCATGACTTCCCACACATATTCTAGTGCACATAGTTGTTCATCAAGTAAGAGTATCAACCAAAGAAAACCTTCTAAGGGGGACACTCTTGAAAACCTTAACTTAGAATTTAGGAAATGGATGGCTAAATAACAAGAAAGGAGAGAAGAAAAAGAGAGAAAAAAAGAAATAAAAGAAAAGGAGAAACAAAAAGAGAAGGAAGAGTTAAAAAAAGAGATGTTGGAAATGAGAAAAGAGAAAAAAGAGCGAGAAGAGAGAAGTCAAAGAGAGAGAAGAGAGGATGAAGAAAGGAGAATAAGGAAAGAACTAGAAAGAAAAAGAGAAAAAGAGGAAGAAGAGAGAAGGAGAGGAGAAGAGAGTAAGAGGAGAGATGGGAGGGAAAGTGATAGAAAAAATAAACATCATCCCCATCTAGGCATTTTAGCTCTAGTGAAGAAGAATACTATAGAAATCAACATAAGCATCACTCTCATTCATCATACAATCATCATTCTCCTCAAGAGAACATAAATCATGCTAGGGAACCAAAGGTAGACCTACCCCATTTTCATGGTAGGGAAGATGTTGAGACTTACCTAGATTGGGAAGTCAAAATGGAACAACTCGATGCTATGAAATTAGGGAAGAAAGGAAAGTACCTTTGGCCTTCCTTAGTTTTCAAGGTTCTTCTTTGCATTGGTGGGATGGGTTAGTCAAGGATAGGACCCGTAAACAAATGCCTGACAATTGGTACTGGAATGATTTAAAAACTTGTTTGCGAAGAAGGCACATTCCTTCATATTATGAGAGGGATCTTTTGGATAGGCTCCAAAGACTTAGGCAACATAACCTAAGTATTGAGGAGTATAGACAGAAGATAGAGCTTCTCATACTAAGGGCCAATATCATTGAGGAACCCAATGCCACCCTTGCTAGGTTTTTGTGTGGATTAAGCTCTGACATTAGAGATAAGGTAGAGCTTCTTTCATACTCAAACCTTGATGAGTTGGTAGAACTTTGTGTAAGAGCTGGGAATCAACTCAAGAGAAAAAGCTTTAAAAAAGATTCTCCCTCTTACTCAAAGAGAGACCAACTTAAGGGAAACTCTTTCAAGGGTTTTCCCAAAGAGGAACCCAAGCATTTTCAAGATACAAAAGCACCTCATGTAGAGAGAAAACCCCCTACTACTAAGCCTACTGAGAGGCAAAGTAGTATCAAATGCTTCAAATGTCTTGGGAGAGGCCACATTGCCTCTCAATGCCCTAACAAGAAAACCATGATCATGAGGGGACAAGACATTTGTAGTGAGAATAGCTCATCTTCCTCCTCTAGTGAGAGTGAGGAAGAAGGGGGAGATACTTTTGAACAAGAGTGTGAGGAAGCTTTTCCTTATGAGGGGGACCTCCTTATGGTTCAAAGGCTTCTTGGAAGCCAACCTCTAGAGCTTGGCCAGTCACAAAGAGAGAATATCTTCCATACAAGATGTAAAGTAAATGACAAAGTATGTTCTCTCCTTGTTGATAGTGGCTCCTATTGTAACTGTTGTAGCTCTAGGTTGGTTGAAAAGCTAGCCTTGACTACCATGCCCCATCCCAAACCTTACAAATTGCAATGGCTCAATGAGCAAGGGGAGATCGTAGTCAATGAACAAGTTATGGTTCCAATTTCCATTGGATCTTATAATGATGAGATTCTTTGTGACATAGTTCCTATGGAGGCTGGTCATATCCTGTTGGGGAGACCATGGCAATTTGACAAAAAAGCTATTCACCATGGTCACTCCAACCAAATAATTCTCACCCATAATGAAAAGTGCTTCAAATTGTATCCTTTGTCACCTTCTCAAGTGGCTGAGGATCAATTTGCGATGAAAAAGAAAAGAGTTGAGGAAAAACAAAAACAAAAAAAGCACAATAAGCTTTACCTTTAAAACTTGAAAGGGGTAAAGAGAGAAAGTCGGAAGGTGATGCCCCTTCGAAAGGGAATATTAGTAAAAGGAGCCTATTTGCTACTAAACATGATTTAAAAGAAGCTCCTTTGACTAACAAGCCCTTTTATCTCCTCTTTTGCAAAGAAGCATCAAATCCTTTTCCCATTTTGCATTCTTCTGCTGAGAGCACTGCCACAGCCCATGCACATGAGCACCTTCCTCAAGGGGTTCAAGATATTTTAAAAGAATTTGATGACATATTCCCTAATGAGTTTCCGAAGGGACTTCCTCCCATTAGGGGTATAGAACATCAAATTGATTTGGTGCCTGGCGCAAGTCTACCTAATAGACCTGCCTATAGGACCAACCCCATGGAGACCTAAGAGATTGAGTCTCAAGTGAATGAGTTGTTGAAGAAGGGTTGGGTTCAAAAGAGCCTAAGCCCTTGTGCTGTGACAGTCTTGTTGGTGCCCAAGAAGAATGGCCAATGGAGGATGTGTGTTGATTGTCGTGCAATCAACAACATCACCATCAAATATAGGCACCCAATCCCCCGTCTTGATGACATGTTGGATGAATTGCATGGGGTAAAACTATTTTCAAAAATAGATCTTAGAAGTGGTTACCACCAAATAAGGATCAAAGAGGGTGATGAGTGGAAAACTGCTTTTAAGACTAAATTTGGTCTTTATGAGTGGTTGGTTATGCCTTTTGGGCTAACTAATGCCCCAAGCACATTCATGCGCTTAATGAATCATGTACTGAGGGATTGCCTTGGTAAATTTTTGTAGTTTACTTTGATGACATTTTAGTTTACTCTGGGAACCTAGATGATCATTTAGGGCATCTAAGGCATGTTTTTTCTCTTCTTAGGAGTAATCATCTTTTTTGTAACTTAGAAAAATGCACCTTTTGTGTAGATAGTGTAGTATTCCTAGGTTTTGTAGTTAGCACAAAAGGGGTTCATGTTGACCCCGAAAAGATAAAAGCTTTTCAAGAATGGCCCACCCCAAAGAGTGTGACAGAGATCAAAAGCTTTCATGGTCTCGCTGGATTTTATAGGCGCTTTGTGCCTAATTTCTCCATGCTCTTCGCACCAATAAATGATTTGGTGAAAAAGGAAGTTCCTTTCCTTTGGGGTGAGAAACAAGAGAAAGTCTTCCAACTAATTAAGCATAAACTGACCCATGCACCAGTTTTGGCATTACCTGACTTTTCTAAAACATTTGAACTTGAATGTGATGCCTCTGGTGTAGGTGTGGGGCTGTCTTGTTGCAAGGAGGGCACCCCATTGTGTATTTTAGTGAAAAACTCAATGGTGCCCCCCTCAACTACCCCACCTATGATAAGGAGTTTTATGCTCTAATTAGGGCCCTTCAAACTTTGGAACATTACCTTGCTTCCAAGGAGTTTGTCATTCATAGTGACCATAAGTCACTAAAATATTTGAGGGGTCAAGGTAAATTGAACAAAAGGCGTGCAACGTGGATGGAATATCTTGAATCCTTCCCTTATGTCATCAAGTACAAGAAAGGAAAACAAAATGTGGTGGCTGATGCTCTTTCTAGGCGTCATGCCCTTTATTCATCCTTGAGTGCAAAAATCTTGGGATTTGATGACATTCGGGCCATGTATCCGTCTGACAAGGATTTCGGCCCCATATTTGCTCCCTCTGCATCTGCATTCGCATTAAAGGCCCATGATGGGTACTTCATCAGTGAGGGGTATCTTTACAAAGGGAGTAAGCTTTGTATACCCCAAGGATCAATTAGGAACTTACTTACAAAAGAGAGCCATGAAGGTGGGCTCATGGGGCATTTTGGGATTTCAAAAACCCTCATGCTTTTACAAGAGAAATTCTTTTGGTCCCATATGCGTAGAGATGTCCATAGACATTGCTCTAAATGTATAGCTTGCTTGCAAGCAAAGTCTAAAGCAATGCCTCATGGACTATACACACCTTTACCTGCTCCTTTTGCACCTTGGGAGGATATTAGCATGGATTTCATCCTTGGGCTCCCAAGAACCCAACGAGGTGCAGACTCCATATTTGTGGTGGTGGATCGATTTTCAAAAATGGCCCATTTTATTCCCTGCCACAAAGTGGATGATGCGAGCAACATCGCAAGACTTTTCTTTAAAGAGGTTGTCCGATTGCATGGTATACCCTCTTCAATAGTGTCAGATAGGGATGTGAAGTTCCTTAGCCATTTTTGGAAAACTCTTTGGGCTAAGCTGGGAACTAAACTTCTTTTTTCCACTACCTGTCACCCTCAAACTGATGGGCAAACAGAAGTGGTGAATAGATCTTTATCCACTATGGTGAGGGCTCTCCTTAAAGGCAACCATAAGTCTTGGGATGAGTACCTTCCCCACATTGAATTTGCTTATAACCGGGTGGTTCATAGAACCACCAAGCATTCTCCATTTGAGGTGGTCTATGGCTTTAATCCTTGTACTCCTCTAGATCTTTTACCTCTTCCTCCTTCTGTTGCTGTGCATAAAGAAGGAAAGGCAAAAGCCATTTTTGTAAAACAATTACATGAGAGGGTTAAAGCTAACATAGAGCGCCAATCCTTGAGAGATGCTACTTTCGCCAATAGGGGGAGGAAAGAGGTCATCTTTGAAAAGGGCGACTGGGTATGGCTTCACTTAAGAAAGGATAGATTTCCTTCTCAAAGTAAGTCCAAACTTAGCCCTACAGGAGATGGACCTTTCCAAATCCTTCAGCGGATCAGTAATAATGCCTATGTTTTAGATCTGCCTGAGTGCCTGAGGATTATGGGGTAAGCACCAGTTTTAATGTTTCTGATTTGTCTCCATTTGTAGGTGCTGAAAATGACAAAGACCCCATGGATTTGAGGTCAAATCCTCTTCAAGGGGGAGAAGATGATGTGACCATGCCTAGCCAAGAACCTATCACTAGGGCCATGGCTAGAAGGATTGAAGAAGACCTAGCCCTTGCAGACAAAGGAAGACTTCACCTCCTATGGAGAGTGAAAATATTAGGCTAGGGACTTTAGTTAATAAAATGTAATTTTCCTTTATTTTAATTTTGAGGAGCATTAAGAATTTAATTTGGGACATGTATTTAGTCCATTTTTTATTTTTAGGAGGTGTCTTAGGAATTTAGAGGGTGGATTTAGCTTTTTGGGTCTTTATGAAGGAAATAAGGGGTAGCCTTGATATCTACACCCTCTTTTCCTACATAAACCCCCTAAGCTAATAAGAAGGAATCTTGGCCCTTGGTTTGAGAAACTTGGGCACCAAGTTTGATGATCTAAGGAGGGAATTGTTTCTCAATCCTCCTCCCTTAGATCTCTCCTTTTAATCCTAGCCCTTCTTTTTTTAGGTTATCTTGTTCAAGAGGTTAGCTACCTCTATAAATAGGAACTCCTCCCTCACTTGTATTTTTAACACTTGAATTTAATCCTAGAGACCATATTGGTTGAGGTTCTTACCTTTGAGTGTCCCCCTTTCTCCTTTGTGAGAGCTTCTAAGAGTTATCAAGGGACCCCTCCCTTGTGGCCTCTCCCCTTTGGCTTATCAAACCTAGTATTTGTGGCGCCTCACCCCATTCCTTTCCTCTCCATAAATCCATTTCCCTTCCAAGTGACCTTAGAAAGGATCCTTTGGGCACGTGATCATCAAAGATCACATAAAAAATAGTCTCTTTGTTAGCACATTCTTAGTAAAATAGTCTCTTCCTAGTTGGTTTTTATCAAAGGTTCCTTCCCTTGTAGCAAACCTAAACACTTTGGCTTATCTCTCTTTGAGAGTGGCGTCCCACCTCCATTTTTTTTCCCTCCATAATCCATTTCAGGGTGCTTAGAACCTCAAGGAGAAAGATAAAGGGGAGTGCAAAAAATTTTTGCATTATTTGTTATCAGAGCCAACTCCATGAGGTTCTTTTCTAGTCTTAATTTTCTTTAATTTTTTCTAGCTTTTCTTCTTAGCATTCTTACTGTTTTCTTTATTTTTTCCAGCCTTTGATTCTTGTCGTTTAATTCCTTTTATGTCTTGTTAGTTTATGTTTTAGTAGTTTTCATTTTATGCAATTTATTTCCTAGTTTTTATTGCTTTCTAGATTCAATTTATCTTTTTTTTCCTATTGAATCTTTATATGTTTCCTTTAGGATTGTTTCTTTGATTTTCTTCCCAACTTTTTATTTTTTTCCTTATTCTTGTGCAAATCCTAAGAAGGTCATTGTAATGACTTCACAAAATTTGAAAAGGAAGCCACACATTGTGGTCTTGATCTTTGGATGCACATTGTTCTTCTTATTTAGGTTTTTAATTCTATTTTCCTGCACCTATTCTTCTGTTTTTCCAGCCCCTTGTTCTCTGTTTTGGGTGCATATTTCTGGGTATTTTGAGTCATTTAATTTCAGTTTTTAATCTTCCAAGTTGTGTCTTAGTTGGTCATGTTGTTGTCCTTTTATTATCTCTTAATTCTACATAGTTTTGCCTTTTATTTTTACCATAAAAAAAGTGTGTTTCTCTCTTGGAATTGAGTATCAAAGGGGTCATGCCTCTTGATCTTGTGTCCTTGAGTCCCACATGCTTTAGATCATAGTATGTTTCAAAAAACTATTTTCTCTAAATTTGCTCAGTTCTTCCTAGTCTTTTTTTTGTTGTTGTGTTAGTAGTTTAAACTTTTGTGCTAGGCTTTGGTGAATTGCTTTTGCTGACTGTTTTGGGATCATTTGGGCTATAATCCTTGAGAAATTAAGTTGGCCTAATCTCATTAAGTATCTCATTTAGTGCCTTCTTTGTTCACCTAAATTTACTAGTGCATCTTGAACTACTTTGCTTTCTTTGGTTTGCACTTTTTGATTCAATTTGTGATTGTCCATCTATTTTAATTCAAGCACCTATCCTCATTACACTCCTTATCATATTTTTGTTAGAATTTTGTTAAGAGGTGTAGCAAAATTATTTAAAAAAATTAAATCAAAACAACTAAAAAAAAAGTGGTAGAAAAAGTGTTAAAAAGAAAAAAAAACATAAAAATTTTAGTGCACCTCAAGTTGCTTCAATTTGTTTAAAGGAGTGTTTAAAATTCATGAATATTTCTTGAAATATTTTGTCTATGATTCAGCCATAACCATTAAAAAATTGTGCAAATCATTGATCATTTTTGTTGTATATTTTTATTTTTTAGTCCATTCTAATCTAGACCCATTCTAGGTTTTATTTTGTGTCCTTGCTTTCTTTCTACACCTTTTATTTTTTGCTTGTCCTTATTGGCTTTCTTTGAGTTTGTTTAAATAAATTCCTTCCACTTGGATGTGTACCTATTCTTGTTAGTGCTTTTCTTGTTTTTGTGCTTTCAAAATCTTACTTCCCTTGGTACTTGTTGGGCGTTACTTTCTTCGTTTGGTGGCCATTTGTTGAAACTTCCAGAAGGGTAGCATCCTTAGGAAGTGTTGATTTAACCCAAGGAAGAAAAAACTTGAAGAGTAGGCCAAGACTTGAGTGACACACTTGGTGAGAAGCATTGGAAGAAAGAGCATTCAAGACTTCTTTTAGTTTCTTGTATTTTTAAATTAGGTGTATTTTCTTAAAGGCCTTTTTTTAATTAGAGGTGTTGGATGCCTATAAGGGTCACCTTTTTGGTGTGTAATAAACCTTAGTTTCTCGTTTTAGTGTGGATAAGGAACTGGTACCCCTTATTCATACTTAGGAGCACGTTAGAATCCTTTAACTTTGCTTTAAATTTCTTTATTTGGTTTCAACGTTTAGGAAGGTGCTTAAGTTCCAAAGGCTTAAGTCACTTTTAGTTGAGAAAACCTCAAAAAGAGAAGAGTGTTTCTTGCATTTTACTTAGTTCCATAGGTCTTGCACTTTTAAATGTCATCACACACATCTAAAAGTGTTACGAATGTTAATAAAAGTAGGGAAGAGAAAAGAGAAAAAGAATGGGAGGAATATATGAAAAGATTAAAAAGAGAAAATGAAGAGTATGAAAAAGAGAGAAAAGAAAGAGAGGAGAAAATACAAAAAGAAAGAGAAGAATATAGGAGACAAAGAGAAGAGAGGGAACGAATAAGAAAGGAGAGAAAAGAGCAAGAGAAAATAGAAAGAGAAGAGAGGGACCAAAGAGAAAAAGAAGAAAGAGAAAAAGAAGAAAACAAAAGAAAAGAGTTAGACAGAAAAGAGAGAAGAGAAAGGAGAAGAAAGAATTGGAAAAGACAGAAAAAGAACAAAAGAAGTTAGAAAGAAGGGAAGAAAAGAAGATACAAAAAGAGAAATATGCCTATAAGAGCTCTTGTGGTAACATTTACAGACGTTATATAGACTCTGAAGAGCCTAGAATGACCTATGACATTCATGCTTCTTCTAGTAAGAAGGAAAACCCTAAGAGGCATCCTAAGAAAAAGACAGATCCTTCTATAATTAAACCCAAAAGAGAGTCATTCAAAAGAAAGCATATTGAGAGAAAACCCTTGAGTATGAGTGACACCCCTACCACTCGTTCTCGAAGTCCTAAATGTTTTAAGTGTTTAGAAAAAGGGCACATTGCTTTGTTTTGACCCAAAATAAAAAGGACTTTAAGGGGAACATCAAATGAAAAAGGTACTCATTCATGTGATGATCTCATTGTGGATGGTGGATCATGTTGTAATTGTTGTAGCATAAGGGTGGTGGAAAAGCTATCACTTGCTACTACTCCTCATCCTTCACCTTATTCTTTGCATGGACTTAATTATGAAGATGGTGTAGTAGTCAGAGAGCAAGTGGAGATTAGCTTCTCCACAGGGAAGTATCGCGACAAAGTGTTATGTGATGTAGTCCCTATGAAAGCTAGTCACATGTTGTTGGGAAGGCCATGGCAACATGATAAGGAAACTTTGCACAATGGCCTCACTAATAAAATCACTCTCTCTCATAAAGGGAAAAAGATTACCTTACTTCCTCTTACCCCTACTGAGGTTATGGAGGATAGAAGGATCATGAAGTTTAAGACAAAGAGGGATAAAAATGAAAATAAAATTGTTGGTAGGAAGACCGAGTCGAAGGAAGATCCACCTTTGCCTTCAAAGGAAGTTCTCTACATAGAAAAATTTTCCTGCCAACTCTTACAAAAAGAACAAGTTGAATTTGAGGATGTGCCTATACCTTTTGAGCACCTTGATCCACACCATCAAGTCCAACTTTATGAGTGCTCCATTCCACTTAGACTAGTCTTACCTACTATTTCAAAACCTTTGAGGCTAGTATCTAGTGTAATAGGAGAAGGATGGGGCACTACTATGTGGAGGCACATGCGCACTAAAATATTTTCAAACTTTAGTGTCAAACTCCACTACCCCATTCCTAAGAGGTCTCCTTATAGACTTATTACTCCCCCTAAAATCACTTGTTTGCATTTACTTACTACTTTTCTTATTTTCTTGCAGACTTTGAAAAAAAGGAAGAAAGACCTCAGGATTTGAGGTCAAATCCTCTCCAAGGGGGAAGAGATAATGCAATCCCACCTAGCATGCATCATGGCTAGGAGGACTCAAGGAAGGCATGACATGGATGAAAGCTCATTGAAGATTCAAAGCCATAATCTTCATTATTTTTAGCATGTAAATATTTTATTTTAATTAGCTAAATAGGAGAGAATTTTTAATTTTCTTACGGCCATGTATTTCAGCCATCTGCTTAGTTTATAAGGTATAGGTGTCTTTAGTTAAAAATGAGGAGTAAGCTTAGAATGAGTGCATAAGTCAAGACATGATTTTGGGCTAGCCCATTCACATTAGGAGATGCTAATTGCACCCATAGGGGGTGAATTTAGGTGTCTCACTTAAGGCCTAAAACTTAGGTTAATTAGTCTTAATCCTAATTAAGCCCAAGTCCCACATTGTCTAGAAAAGTGTGCCCAAACTCTCCCATTGGGCTATATATACTCATTCCCCCTCATTGTAAAATTTCACCTTTGAAGTTGAATGAAAATAGTCTCTTTGTGAGCACATTCTTAGTAAAAGGTCTTGAGGATCCTCTCTTTTGAGGAATCTCTTCCTATTTGGTTTTTATCAAGGGTTCCTTCCTTTGTGGCAAATCTAAACACTTTGACTTATCTCTCTTTGAGAGTGGCGTCCCACCTCCATTTTCTTTCCCTTCCATAATCCATTTTAGGGTGCTTGGAACCTCGAGGAGAAAGATCAAGGGGAGTGCAAAAACTTTTTGCATTAGGAGCCTCAATCGAGAAAGATCAATGTAGAGTAATCAATGATTGCATTAGGAAGAGGGGATGAGGAGTGCAGAAAAGAAGATGAATGGTAGCTTTTTATTTGTGGCGACTAAAAGTCGTAAGAAAATATAATAAAAATTGTGAAAAAAATTAATTAATAAAATAATAATAAATAGAGTGACACGTTATCACTTAACAATAAAAATAAACAGAAGAACTAAGATGTCGGATGGAAGAAAATACTTGTATACCTTGACCAGTAAAAAAACATTTGTGTGCCAAAATAAAAAATTTGAAAAAGTCATATATGTAAAACATAGTTTATCTTTATTCTTTAATTAAATTCTTTTGCGACATCACTGCTTAACAGCTAAAATCAAAAGAATAACTAAAATGTTGAACGAAAAAATGTTTGTATACTTTGATTGGTCAACAAAAATTTTATGTATCAAACTCATAAATTTCAAAAAGTTTATATATATATATATATATATATATATATATATATATATATAAAATATAGGTTACCCTTCTTTTGAGAAAACGTGTGATTATCTTTAATTAAGTTGTTCTGATTTTAAATTTACGCAATTAGAATCTTAAACTGATGTTTTAATTGGTATGATTATATAATATTGTTGAAAACGGTGTACATTGGTCTCTCTATTTGAATCTTTGCTAATTTATTTGGTGGGTTAGTAGATTACTAAAACAAAAGCTGGTAAAAGTAACTTTTTATTATCTATTTAAAACTATATAGTATTATTACTTTTATCCAAAAATAAAATTTATATAATTTTGTAATAATAAATTATATATAATGTGGAGTATTTGAAATACAACTCTATTAAATATTCGTAGAAAAATATGGTCATTTATAAAATTATCATGTGTCTTATTTTATAAAAAAATTAAAGCTAATTTAATTTATAATATTAATAGGTAAATAATTTATTTTTTTATAAATATATATTTAATATACTAACTAAAACTATTTTAGTACATATTTATGTTTTTGTTTTTCAGGGGAGAGAGACAATAGTGGGTGCCCAACTTACTCTATCATATAATAATTTCGCTCATCATGTGTGATTATTGGTATATAAAAATTATGCTCACAAATAAAATTGTGACATTGCTAATTAATTATTTTAGACAAATATTAATCAAATATGATTCTTTTTGTTAACATATTATATTTTAATTTTTTGATAATATAGAGTTTGGAAATATATAATAAGAAATTTATCAAAAGCTATTTTGTCATAAAACTATTTAATAAATAAATTTTAATATAAGAATTATTTAATAAATTAATTTGAATATATGTATTATAAAAACAAAATATTAATTGTTACATAAATAATAAATAATAATAATATTTACATTAATATTAATAGATAGTTTTTATTAATACAATGAAATTTTGTTTTAGTCTTATAAGTATAAATATGAAAAAAAGATATTGAACAGTAAGAGAGATAAAAGCCAGCGAAAAATTCTTCTTCACATAAAAACGGTACCAAACCATCAAAGCAAAATATGTGCCTCTCCAACGTTGTATATTAGTAGTCAATGTCTTAATTATTATTAATGAAAAAAATTAAACTCAACTTTTTTTTTTCTTCTTATTTCTCCACTTTCTCATCAACCAACAACATAATTCTCTAACGACATAATTCCCACCATGTCAACCTCCGTCTGTACAACAATTATTTTTATCACATCTCTTATTGATGAAAGAATATCCAAAGAAAGTGTCTATAAATTGCTACATGCAAGAAGAACTAACACATACACCTTCAGTTGCTTCCTTCGAACTGCTAAATCAATCAATGGCTTCTCCTAAGCTTGCTCCATTAGCTCTGTTCTTGTTTGTCTATTCTGGTATGTAGCATTCCCTTCATTTTTCTTTTTTCATGATTTTTTATATGTTTTAGAACATCAGGGAATTAAAAAGAATTTAATACTTATACATAAACTGTTTATAAATAAAAATTTTATATTAATATTTAATCACAATCTATTATTTACAATCCCTTAAAGTCTTTTTCTCAGTTAGAAAATATTTGTGTTGTTTTTTGTTCTAACTTTGGCATATCATTTTTAGTGTTTCTTCCTTTGAAGGAGGTAGAAGCTGGTTCTTGCATCCCCTGTATGTACTGTGGTCTCTTCTCGTACTCGAAATGCGGGTCAGGTTGTGATTGTTTCCCAGCTTTCGGGGTTGCAGGTGTGCTTGCCTGAGAACCCTGCATCTGTTGAGAAGATGATAGAGGAACATCCAAACCTATGTTGGTCTCACGAGAAATGTTTGAAGAAAAGGCAAGGCAACTTTTGTGCTCGTCATCCTAATTCTGATATGAGTTATGGTTGGTGTTTTGATTCTGAATCTGAAGCACTGAAAGAATTATTGGCTAAGACCACAATAATTAAAAGTGTTGCAAGTAATTGATATGCCTAATGAAAAAATAATGGAATACGTGGTCCACCTGGTGTATGGTTATGTGCATCAACTATCCACTACTTCAAATAAAACAGTATTTTCAGATTATTTATGGTGATAATTGTTAAATCAGAAATAATAACTTAATATTTTTTATTTTGATTCAAAATCATAAATATTTTTAGTTTTTTTATTGGAACAATTGATAATTTATAACTAAAGAAAATGACTTGGTATGTTTCGTGAGTAAGATCGATTTGTATTATAGATTTTTGTCTAAGTGTGTTCTGGAAAATAATGCATGTAAATAAAAGTGTGCTTGAAATAGAAAGAAATTCATGTTAAGTTAAACTATTTAGGAATTGAAAATGTAGGGTGTTCTTGATTTTGAGTGTTCCCGATTAAAAATAATGGAAAAATAATTTGAAAATGTAAAACACTCTTAAAAGTAAAGTTAAAAATGCAATAATTAATTTAAAGGTTTATTCTCATGAAAAGTGGTCAAAGGTGAGTAAAAGAAAGACATGTATAGGTGTGCTAGCTGAAAGTAAATGAAATTGGTTTCATTTACTTACAAAAAATGTAATAGCTTGAATAATAAACTTACAAAAAATGTAAATTGCATTAATGTGAATATAAACGTTGTTTCTATCACCGTTTGCCCTTTTTCTGTGTGCTCAGCAGTGGTGCTCATGTCATAACCAAGGAATAAATGGCAAACGTGACCTATACTTATAGAAGAAAAATATAAAATTTGAATGTTTTGGCATTCGTTAGCATTCTGTTTTACAACAATAGCAAGAAACTAACCCAATAGTTGTATTCCAGTAAGAAAAGAAAAATGTAACTTGTCTAGATTTTTTGTAATTTAAGTCATCTATAATAGCTTCTTTAACACGAGATTCCAAATAACACAACATAAATTACTGCCCTAAATAAACATGAAGCAAGTTTTAATTTGTTGTTTTAACACCTTCCTTCTTGTATTCTTGGGCTTATGCTTGTAATGTTTGCAAATCTTTTGAGTGAAATACTAAGTGGATCCTTGAAAGATTAAAGTGTTGACACCTAGATCTCTGAAAGAAATTTAGAGATATGTACGTCATTTCGTTAATTTGCAAATAGGTCATTTCGTTACTAATAACGTTAAACGACTGCACAATTAGTAGTTAATTGCTTTGCTAACAGTCTTTTTCTATTATACATGGAAAACTTGCATGTCACCTAGTTTATTTGTTTAATATTGAAACATCATTTTGGTCCCAGAAAGATGAAAGTAATGGTATCTAGGTCCTTGAAAAATATTTAGAGGATATTCAAGTCCTTGAAAGATATTTAGAGACATCTAGGTCATTAAAAAATTTTTAAAGGGCATCTAAGATTTTGAAAGATTTTTAGAGGCATTCAAGTTATTATAGTATATTGAAGTTTCCCCTTACTGTTAGCTAAAACAACTTGATTAATCAAAGCTCTTATACTTTTGATGAAATATCAAACTAATACAAGGAACCTAGTTTCTAGAATAATTTAATAACTTTGCTTCCTTCCCCATATGAACCTCCTTCTCCCCTGAAGTAACCTAACTCCAACCATCCACCTCTATAATCGAAGTCACCTGCAGCCCAACACAACCCCCATATCTCTCACGAAAACATAGTGATGCATGCACGTCTAACATAGGCTTGAGTTAGGATCAATAAGAAAGAAGCATGACTTGGATGAAGTTTCAAAGAGGTTAGTTTAGGACATGTTTCATTTAATTGTATTCATTTAACCATTTTTAGTCTTGTATAAGCACCCTTAAGTCATTAGGATTTTAAGGGTGTAGTTGGTTTAATTTTCGGCCTTGTATTTTGGCCTATAGATTCTATTTTCTTTAGGAGGTGTAAACAGTCTCTTTGTGAAGTGTGTTAATTAGTTGGGCCTATCTAAGATGCATTTGGACGTGTGGTTATTAATTTCCACACCCCTAATTGCTTCTAAAACCCTTCTAACCAACACATGAAGCATGTAGGGGACATGTCGGCCCCATTGTCCCCCTTGTTTCACTCCACATATGTTTTCTCACTCCTACATGACTGATTCTTATTCCTTTTTATTTTAATTTGAATTTTGGAGGTGCAATGTCATTTCCCTCCAAAATTCAAATTCAAACTAGAAGGAACATAGATCCATATTTTTAGGACCATGTTTGGATCTTTAGTTGAATTAAATTAGTGTTAATTGAGCACATGCTAAATTAAAACTAAGTTAAACCAACTAACCCTTGATTAAGCATGTCGGACGTTCAACTTGAGGTTCCTAAGCCCATGGTTCATGCTTTGCTTTATAAATAGAGCATTTCCTCCTTCATGTAGTTTTTAATACTCATTTGAATGAAAATAATCTTTCTCTAAATTTGAGATCTCTTTGTTCTTAGAGAGTGTTCATGTTCTCTCTACTCTGTGAGATTCCTTCATGTTATTATCAAGGGTTTCTTCCTTTATGGCTAGCTTCACCATGGCTTATCTCCTTCATTGAAGAAGTGGTGCCTACCTTACCTCCATCTCCTAGTCTTCCACCTCCATTTCTTCAACCTTGGAACCTCTATGAGCTAGGATCTTGAGAGCATTCTCTTCATCAAAGATTCTTCAAACTTGCCTTGGGGAGTAATGCATCAACACCTATATTGCTTTTACGAAAAATTATTTTCAATCTAGAGGCTAATTCAATTGTTTTAGTCTGCCAAATCATTCTTTAGTACTGAAAAAGGAGTTCCTGTTATGCTTATGAGAAATTTAGAATAACTCTTGGATTATGCCATGGAACACATTTCATTGTTGACGTTTTGAGTATATATATATATATATATTTTATTGGAGTCACTATTCTTAGATGATCTAATGTTGGGTGCAAAGTATTTATTCTGACAATAAATTTGATTCCATGTGATTGAATGAATTCATTTAAATTTCAAGACATCAATTTCCATTGATTGCTTGTTTTGTTATGAGTATTAATAAAAGTCAAGGTCTAAGTTTGTCTACTGTTGGAGTTTTAATTTCTTTCAAGACCTGTTTTTACACATGGTCATGTTGTTGGTTTAAGGGTAAAAATCAAATTTGGATTAAAGATACTAATATGTTAAAAAGAAGGTGAACAAAATTCTACTAAAAATATTTAACAAAAAATATTCTTTTTTTAGTGTATTTTTTATTATTTGTTATGTATATGTTGGTATCTTGATTTACATCATTTAAAATGTAATTGTGATTTACTATGTTTATCTTTTTAATTGAATGGTACTATAATTATTTTTTATAGTTTCTAATTCCAAATAGAAAATTTTATTTATTTCTAGAAGGTATACTGAGAACATTTTAAAGAGAGAACTAAAATATTTGCATACTACATGAATCTACTAATTGCTAGGGTTTGACTCGGCAGTTATGGGTGAAAGATAATTACTTCATTCGAATGACGAGTTCATCAGCTAGGCTAGCTTCCTCATTGTCCACAAAATTTCCGCTTGGGATCTTAGTCTTTTCTTTCTGGTTCTTTATTCCCTTCATGTTGTTTCCATTGTTCGACTCCTCTTTAAGCTCTTTATATTCATTGTGGTAATGTCCTGGCTTTCCACAATTGTAACATTTTCCGGAGGTAAGGACATAGTCTTTTGCCATATGGACCTTTACAGTGAAAACATTTGATAAGATTTCCAATATTAGCGGAAACAAGGTTTTCCTCATTATTATGGTTATTATCGTTTAGTTCTTTCTTGAGCTCTTTGCACTTATTGCGGTAATGATAATTTTTTCCACAATTGAAGCAGGTTATAGGGTTAATAATACAGTTCCTTACCAGTTGTGGTCCTTCACAACAAGGACACGTGATAGAGTTCACAAGTTTAGGAGTTTGTTCATAGTCTTTCTGTTCCGAGGTATTTTGGGCTCTTGAGAAGGACATTGATAAGGTTTATTTCTATTGAAATGCATATGCTTTTGTAATTTTCCTTGCCTCTATTGAGCTTGCTTTACCTTGGTATTGTCCATACAGTTCCTGCAACAATTCTCACAAATAGAAAAAGAGATACTTTCTAGATCTTTGATTGCTTGACGGATGTGTGGGCAGATTCCCACTTCAATTTTTTAACCCAACAATCGTTGCATTTGATTTGGTCTGAAGGCCATTTTTTCCTAAAGCAGAATTTGATGCCTTAATCCTTTCTTAGAATAATACATTAACTGAAGGAATACTGCAGATAGTAATTGGTACATCCAAAGTCAATTCCTAGGAAAGAAAGGCGAGTCACAATGGACATTCTTAAATACCAAGTTTTTCCTTAGCCAGAACTTTCCTCAGAATTGTACCTCATACTCCTTGCTGTACTCTACCAATAATAGTAAATTCTAAGTTCAGCAGCCTCGCAACCGTTATCATTAAATTCCATGATCTTCCTAAGTATCTATCTCATCTGGTACTCCTATTTTTCAACAAAGGGTACAAGGGTAATTCTATTTATCTTGTAGTTTTGTTTCTCAACAAAGAATGCAAGAACAAACAATAGTTTTCTTCTTATCTTACACTTCTGTTCTTTAATAGAAAATGCAAGAACACACCAACAAGCAACACACAAGCAATAGTCAAGTCCATACCACAAGCTTGATACCACTAAATGTAACACCCTTTTCTACTAACCTAATTTATTTATGAAAAATCCAAGATTTGTCAAAGGTATTTACAACAATTATGAGAAATTTTCAAAATTTGTTCTTATATAAAGAACCAAAATCTTGTTAAAAGAAAAATAGAACAATAGTATTTATTACAAAAGGATGTTTCTCAATACATTATAATCACTACCCTATTCAATCCTATTCAGAGTAGCGAACCTTGAGAAAAACTAAGATAATATTAGAAATACCAAGCATCAAGGAAACCTCCATAATTGTTCATCACAACCATCTGATTCAACTTCCCTTTTATTCATACATGCACTTAAAGCAAACACACAGAAGAAACAAATAGAGGAGTGAGATAATTATAAATCATAAGTAGTAATCTTAATAAACTATACCGACAATAAGGCCTAGATTTATCCTAGGACTTGTGGTTCCTTATACTCCTAACATATAACTTAATCCCACTCATCTCATCATTAGACTCAATCTGTCTTGAACCTAAACATGGATCTACGACCATCCATGATAATTCACCACAACCTTCAAGGAGATTGATAGTCACATATCTCACTTAAATTGGTACGATGATTCTTTCATAGCACCATGCTTATAGACAATTGTTATTTATTTGATTTATTAACAGTCACAACACCTATTACCAATTACGATTCATTGCCACCACAACACTTAATGCCAATTAAGACTCATTTCCACCACAACACTTGTTGTCAAGTACGACTCATTGCCACTACAACATTTGTTGCCTTTTACAGCTCATTGCCACTACAACACTTATTGTCTATTACGACTCATTACAACTACAATACTTGTTTCCAATTACGACTCATTGCCATTACAATACCTATTGTCTATTACGAATCATTGCCATTACAACACATGTTGTCTATTATGATTCATTGTCATTACAACACATGTTGTTTATTACGACTACATTTTTTTCTCACAATGTTTATAACAAGATTATGGTTCTTTATGTAAGATGTAATTTTGAAAATATCCCATGTTTTTATAAATACTTTTAGTTAAGAACTGGGGTCATTACAATTTAGTGGTATTAGAGTAGTTGTCCTGTCAAGCCTAGGAAGTGTAAGATAGGTAGATATTAAGGAAACTATTGCTTGTTGTGTGCTCTTGAATGCTTTGTTGAAAAATAAAACTGTAAGATAGGTAGATACTTAGAAAGGATAAGAAATCAAGAACAATAGTTGCAAACCTTCAATGACCTCCTTTAGAAGATTTACCAGACAAATAATCAAACTTAGAATTTTACTATTATTGGTTGAGATACAATAGAGTAAGAAGTAAAATTTTAGGAAAAGTTTTGGCTAAGGAAAGACTTAGTACTTAAGAATGTTCATTGTGACTCACTTCTCTTTCTTGGGAATTGACTTAGATTGTACCAATTACAACCTAGAATTATTTCTCCAATTTAATATACTATATGGTTCCTAGAACAAATTAGATGAGCACAAGGAAGAGATTTTTTGTTACAAAGAAAGTTAACAAAAAGGATGGAAGGAAGACACCCATTTCTTCTAGTATGCTTTCTCTTGAATGCTTTACTGTAAACCAATTTTACTATATATTTCATCTCACATGTCTAATTCTTACTAAAAATTTTATAACAAAGCTTTTCTCCTTAACTTTTGGTATGGAGAGACATTTTTCTCATTTAATTTCTATGACATTGTTTTATATGCTTTTGTTTTTTTATAAGCAATTTTATATGTTTTTGTGACTTCTTCCAATGTCCACCATCTTTAATTCTAACATTTGTGCAATATTGTTAGGACTCTGTGAGCCATAACACATGCAAACCAACAAAATATCCCAATAGTTATATATGGGTATGTATATTGAGTCTTAGACATATGGCATAATGCTGATTAACATGAGCATAATCTTTCATATTTTTTTTTTCGTTTGACCATTCTGATCAAATTTTTGGCTTTGTTTCAGGATGGACTTTTCTTTTTCATTTTTTTTTATAAATGATGGAATTTTTCTTGTTACTAATAATTTTGACCTTGTTAGTGACTAGGTCTAGTTGTTCTTACACCAAATGCCAATGAATGTAAGCATCTTGTTCAGAAATTAAAGTGTTGAGTTATGAAGGAAATGATATAGATTCTCCTCAACTACCGCTATCTCTTGCAAAAAATATTAAGGGTTTAATTGATTTTATTTTATTTTTTACTTTTAAAAGAGTTTTTAAAAAAAATTCTGAAAAAAAGAAAAAAAAACTTGTTTAGTAAATATTATTTAAAAACTATTTTAAAGATATAAAAAATGAAAAAAATTGTTTACATATATGGAAATGTCATTAATGAAAAAAAAAACATATTCTTATTGTATTTTGAAACTCAAAACAAAAAATAAAAACTGAAAAAAAAAACTACTTATAACTATTTCTTTTATTTAGTATTTAAAATCTGGAAAACCACAACTATTTTTAGAAACTATTTTAAAAAAACTATAACAAAATGAATTTTTTTTATTTTAAATAAAATACTGAAAACAATTTTGTAAAACGGTTACAAAACAAATATTAACTTTATTTCAACATACTATATTGGTGTACCAATTTTATGGCCTGTGATAAACCAATTTTCTGTGTTGGCTTGGTTATAGGTTTGGCAGAGTAACACATTCCTCTTGAGGTGTGGATCAAACACACAGCACAACAGTGCCTGTTATGCTTATCTCTTTCAGAAGGGAGAAAGTTATACACATTTAGGTTTTGGTAGTTAATGCACTATGACATCCTGAAGAAAGATCTCATTCGAATAGAGCGTGACCAAATCTCACCAGCCAACTAAATTTCATTTCTCACCATCTTCATTATAATCTTAATCTTAGCTAACATCTGAAATTGTAATAGCAACCCAAGAAACCATCACTTCTTTTTATTATTATAACCTGAGTCTGCATGAAATCTAACCCATCACATGCACATGCCTAAATCTTATACAGGCATACATCTAACACATTACTCTTATACACATTAAATCACAGTTACATATTTAATTAAAATAAAAAAATTAAATTATTACTCTATATATATATTTATGGATATAAATGCATTGTCCTTCATAATTTTATATTTTATTAAAATATTCTTATTTAATATTTAAATTTTTAATTATATGTCATGATTAGTGAATAGTCCTTACGACTACAATATTGAAAGAAATGGAATCAATGAATTATTTAATTATTTAAAAATAATATTTTAAAAATATTTTCATAAACAAATATTCCCTCTTGCACATTTTATAAAATATTATTTTAAAATTAAATGTTAATATTTTTATAAGGTATTTTACAAATAATATATATAAGAGAAAATAAAATTTAGTATATTAATAAATTTTTTTAAAATAATTGAATAATTCACTAATTTCATGTTTCTCAATATTTTAATCAGAAATATTCTCTATTAGCGATATATACATTAAAAATTTAAATATTAAATAAGAATATTTTAATAAAATATAATATTTAAGTTTTATTAAATATTTTTAATTTATATAAAATATCATTAAATATATAAAAAAACAAAGAAAGCATTTGTAATTAGATTAAATGTGTATTTAGATTAACGTTAATAAAATTGATTTTAATTTAAATTTATTTTTTAAAATTGATTTTGGTATAATGTAACTTATATTAAAATATTTTTACTATAAATATAAATAAAGTTTATTATTAAAGCTATGAATCTAATGTAAAAATTATTTTATATTATTTCAATTCATAATCCACCTTATTATAATTCTAAATTTTTTTTCCTACCAAACTAATCGAACTAATTATGAAATGCAAAAGGATTTGCATCAATTTGTTTGGAAGAAAAAACTCAACCGTTAATGGTTGATCATCAAAGTTTGAGGTAAAATCATTTTGAAAAAAAATTCGTATGGCTGCCTGATGAAGAAAACAATTCTTAAGCAAAAACCAGAACAACTTAATTTTTTATTTGGTTCTTTTATTAGTGAACATAAATCCAGAAAAATATGCTGTTATGGAGAGTCCAAATTTTGAATCGGGTAACGTATAACGACAATTTTAATAAAGATGATTTTACCTAAAACTTTGATGATCAACCAAAAGCTGTGTTGAGTCTTTTCTCAAAATTAAACAAATATCCATCACTTATATTGATGATGGCCAAAGATAGGGTTTGGAACCCACAAAGTTTTGCATTGGTAGTGTGTTTTTTTCATCTGCAGAGCAAACTCCATATCTGACAAGTTATAATAATCTAACTTTTTGCTTAATTCACAATATATTTCCTCTATTAGAAAATTGCGTCGTTGTAGGTTATTTATACCGAGTAAGAAAAAAATTTAATAAATAAAAAATAATAATTTAAAGAAATTAACCTTTATATTAATAATATATTAAAAAATAAAATAACATTCTTAATAATACAATTAATATTAATTAATATCAAAATTAAATTTTATTGGATACTTTTTTCCACGTGTAAAATGCATTTTGGACAAATGGACTATGTTTTTCTTGATAGGTGGCCTTTTTAGGAGAATTTATTTTTTAGGACGCTCTGACATGAATGATTATAATTAATAAGGCACCTTTAAAATCAAATTATTAAATTTCACGAATACTCAGTAATTTTTATTTTAATAATCGAATTATAGTTCTAGAATTAAATAATCTATATTCATCTTAGGAACAGTGATGAACTTCGAACCCAAAAATCTCCTACACTCAATTGTTTGTTGTTAGATCTACATGTTTATTCTTTGAACAACTAGTCATTATTGACTAAATACAGGAATGAGTAAATGAATGACAATAATAACTCTCAATGATAGGATAAAAAGGTTTCATTCACTAACTAACTTCACGAAGTAAAGGCATGTAATTTTACCTTAGTAGAAGGTTGCATTTTCTAAAGCTTCTAATCACTCTAGATGAGTGAATCTATTTGAGATTCTAGTGAGGAAGAGATAATATTAAACACTTAATTGTTTTTCAACTATCAGCTTCATTACTGTTTTTCTTTCTTGATCATGTATTTATAGGCTTCAAAAGTGATTGTTGCTTGTCTTCCTATTGTTAAGGGTTTATGCATGTAAGTTTGGTCAATGATCTTGGCATGTAATACTGATGCAATCTTGCCTACAAGGATTCCTATCACTAGGGCCATAGATAGGAGGATAGGAGAGGACATGGTCAGGCAAGAGCTTACTAGACCTCAACTCTTGCTTAAAGTGAAGATCATAAATCGTCACCCTTAGGTTAATTCATTGTGAATATTAATTTATTTGTATTTCTCTTTGTCCATATATTTCATCCATTTCACTTTATTTTAGGAAGAAGAGGTATCTTTAGTTAGTTTAAGGAGTGTGTGTAGTAGTGGACCTCTAGCCTTAGGCGTGATTGCACTACTACAAAAAACATTTTTTACAACACCAATTTAAAATATTTTTTTATAAATGTTTTAATTAATAACATGGTGGCATGTTTAAATTGTTTTTAAAGAAAAAGATGTAACATATAAATTTTAAAACAAGTATTGTGATAGTGTTGTAATTTTTTTATGTTTTAAAACAAATATCTTAGAAATTTTCTAATTAAATAGCAAAACACATTTGGCTATGTATTTCTCACAACTCTCAGTTTTTCTTCACCCTAGACAAACACTCTTCTACCTCTAAAGCTTATCACCTCTCAATCATCATTAGCCAAGCTCTCTAATAGGGTTTGGCAGAAGCATCTTTAACTCTTCATGATCTCGCGTCACCTCTCCCATTCTTCATTTCTTCATCTTCAAGTTTGCATTCTCGCCATTAATGAAGGTAAACTTTTCCTTTTCCCTCACCATTGAAACTCTCCATTTGCATTATCACATGTCAGACATGCATTGAGGTCCATATAAAATAATTCTTTATACAATTAATTCCTAAATAAGGTAAAATACATAATGAAATTAATTCTATATATCTCCTCGTTCACCATGACCTCATCTTTGATATATGAAAACAACACTTAATGAGATATATAATCCCAATTCATAGAACAAGTTTAAAAAAGAATTTCACAAATAGTGTTTTTTCTTAGCCATTGGAAATATCAATCATGGTACCCCTAATTTAAAAATATAGTTTACCAGTCGGTCATATATGTCATACATAAAGAAAATAACACCTCAATGCATGCATACTAATCCACAACACAACATATTGATACCTATCATCACTTATTCCCACTCTTTGTTTCCTAGAACTAGATTTCCAAAGATTCGTAAAAGGTCTATAAACTCATATTTCATACAATGACATCCGATTAACTTCCTCATGTTATTATGAAGGTATCCCGAATCTCTTTCCCATCCCAAATGGATGTATCTAAAACCTCTTCCCCATATTAAATAGAGGTATCTCGTGTTCATCCCCATCCTAGATGTAGGTATACAAAATTTTATCCCCATATTAAATGGAGGTATCTAAAAAAAAAGCACACAAGTTTTCTAAACACAATGTCCTAATCTTTAAAATCACACCAACACATTTCTTATAAATATCAATCGATCATATAAACAATATGTCATCTAAGAATACAATTAAATATAATTATAAATAAAAAATTATACACAAAAGAGTCATAATAACTAAATTATATAAAAGAAACTCAATTATGGAGAAGCTAGAAAAAAGCACACAAAAAATCATAACATGCAAGTTTAGAAAGTAAGTTTTTCTACTCACCTTTATTGTATTCTTTTATCAAATACTCTTTTTCTTTTCTCTTTGCTTTTCCGTTCCTCTACTATTTTTTGTACGTGTTATTCTCTCAAGGTAAAGTTGTTTCCTTCCCTACTACTATTCTTCTAGGGACAGTTTATGTTTTAGAATAACTACCCAATTGTACATGTGAAATTAGTATATATAGTTATGCAAAATACATTATCTACTATCATTATTTAAAATATAACAAGATAAATAAATAAATATATATATATATATATATACACCATCTAATACAAATAATTTAAATGAATAAAAATAAATCCATTATCCATTATAATTAATTTAAAATATATATATATATATATATATATATATATATATAAATTTTATAACAAAATCAATTAGAATATAAAAAGATAATGGTTTATATATCTTTCCAATACCTGTCAAATTATATTTTTTTATTTTTAGTACCTAAAATTTCAACTTTTTTTTATTAGAGTACCTAATATTTCTTAAAATTTCAAATTGGTACCTTTTGTTAAGTATCGTTCGTTAACTGATGACATGGCAAAGGGAAGTGCCACACCATAAAGTCCATGTCATATTAAATTTTTTAGTCAACATCCACGCCATTTTTCACAATAGGTACCTTTTTCATACCTCTAGATGGTGGTTATCGATTTAAATTATCCTTTTGGATATTTTTACGGATTATATCTGCAAATATTCGCAGACGTAAATTCTTTTGTCATTCATAAGTAAATCTACCTTTGTAAAACTGACATCACACAAGCCCCTAAGGTATATTAACTAGACACTCTAGATGTTTCTCAACTATGTCTCTTAATTAAACTTTAGGCATGATCTACCTGTAGAAACTAGGGTACTATTTAGTGTTAATAAATTATAGGTAATTTTTTTTTTGGTAAAGTATGTTTTTGGTACATGAAATTTTTAAATTTATGATTTTGGCACAGAAAATTTTTGTTGATTAGTTAAGGTATACAAATATTTTTTTCTGTCCAATTTTCAGTCCTTCTGTTTGTTTTAGCAGTTAAGTAATGATGTATCATTGTATATATTATTATTTTATGAGTAAACTATATTTTTTGTACATGAACTTTTTCAAATTTATAATTTTCGTATACAAACATTTTGTTGACTAGTGAAGTTACACAAACATTTTTTTTTTGGGTTTGAAAACATTTGAGAAAAAAAGATATATCTCATAATAATCTTAAAAAAATGGTTTAATGTTAATTAAAAAAGTAATGTGGCGTTTAAAAAAATATTATGAAAGAAAAATTTTGAAATGAAATAAAAATTTGAATTGAGAAATAAAATTCCATTCGTTATCTAAAAAATATTATGAAACTAGGGTACTATTTAGCGTTATTAGATTATAGGTAACTTTTTTTTGGTAAAGTATGTTTTTGGTATATAAACTTTTTCAAATTTATGGTTTTGGTATATAAACTTTTTATTAATTAGTCAAGGTATAAAAATATTTTTTCCGTTCAATATTTTATTTCTTTTGTTTATTTTAGTAGTTAAGTAATGACATATCATTGTATAAATTATTATTTTATGAGTAAACTATATTTTTTGTATATGAACTTTTCTAAATTTATGGTTTTGGTACACAAATGTTTTGTTGACTAGTCAAGTTATAGAAACATTTTTTTTGTTTGAAAACATTTGAGAAAAAAGGATATATCTTGTAATAATGTTTTAATGTTAATTAAAAAAGTAATGTGGTGTTTAAAAAAATATTATGAAAGAAAATTTTGAAAAATATTATGAAATAAAAATTTAAATTGAGAAATGAGATTTCATTCGTTATCTAAAAAATATTATGAAACAAAGGTGGAGGAGACAAAGAAGGAGGGAGCACTAGGCAAGAAGCGGGAAAAGGTACTAGGTGAGAGAGGCTTTTCATGGGGTGGGGGTGGAGGGGACGCATGTAAATGGGGTAGTGGGATACATAGGGGAAGTGATGCAATCCTACCTTTCATGCATCCTTAGTTAGGAGGATTGGAAGAAGACATGGTAAGGATGAAACTCATTGAAGACTTTAGGCCATAGTCTTGAAATTTGCTTATAAATATTTTTAGTAGTTAAGGGTGTGTTTGGATTTTCTTTTAGGCCTTGTATTTTGGTCATTTTTCTTGTTAGGACAAGAAGTGCCATTAGTTAGAATGTGGAGTGTGTATATAAGAGAGAAATGAGTTCATTTGGACTTGTAGTTTGATAACTACACCCGTTAACTTATTTTTGCATACCCCTCTTTACATTCATAAAGCATGACCAACATGTGGGCCCTTCTTCTCCCCTCATGTGACGCCTAATAGGAGAGAGAAGAAACAAACCTCCTTGTTAGTGGGTAGTTGGATCTAGAGTGAGTTTAGTCCTTGATTAATTAGCTTAATGAAGCTAATTAACCAAGGCCCACTGTCCAAGATCCACACACCTATTTTACTCCTCTTCCTATAAATAAGTTTTCATTCTCTCATTGTACTTGATTGAATGAAATTAGACTCCCATTTTGAGAGCATTTCTTCTAAAGAGTGTCTCAAATTTTCTCCTTAGAGAAAATTCTTCTTAGTTGACTTTTATCAAAAGTTTCTTCCCTTTGTGACAAACTTTAATAATTTTTTGGCTTATCTCTTCGTGACTGATGTGAATCCATCATCCATTTTTCTTCCTTCCATCATCATCATCTTCTTGATGTTTGGAGCCTCAATGGAGAAAGATCAAAAGAAAGCAATCAAGGATTGCATCAGGAAGAGAGGATGAGGAGTACGGGAAAGAAGATGAATTTTTTTTTTAATTTTTGGCAGCTAAAAACTGCCATAAAATGTAATAAAAACTACAAAAAATTTAATTAATAAAATAATAATAAATAAAGTGACACATTCACCTTAACAACAAAAATAAATAAAAAAACTAACATGTTGGATGAAACAAAAATGTTTGTATACTTTAACCAATCAATAAAAACTTTATGTACTAAAATCATAAATTTAAAAAAATTCATATAAAAAAAATATAGTTTACCCTTTTTTTGGAAAAATGTGTGATTAGCTTTAATTAAGTTGTTCTAATTTTAAATTTACGCAATTAGAATCTTAAACTGATTTTTTAATTGGTGGCTATATAATATTGTTGAAGACAGTGCTGTGCATTGGTCTCTCTATCTGTTTCACAATATTTTATTTTTCTAAAGTTTTTCTCTTTCAATATTTGAATCTTTGCTAATTTATTTGGTGCGTTAGTAGTACATTACTAAAACAAAAGCTGGTAAAAGTAATTTTTTATTATCTATACTGCAATGCTCGTGTCACATGAAGGCACGGTGCTGTATGATTGGTGCATTCTAGATGACTCAGAATAATTTACACAAATAGTACAATACATATAATTTTCAAATAAATAATAAATACAATGTAAGTTACAATATAATATTATATAAAAGAACATACATAGCTTCAACTTTTGTTAAATTCATTTTATATAGCCTCACATATATTTATAATTTTATTTAAAATATTATAAAATTATATGAAGTATAAACAATTAAAAAGATTTAAAACTTTACAGTATTATAGTTTCTAAATAAATTTTAAATAATTTAAAACGTAAAATAAATTTACAAAAATATTGGAACCAACATTGTTTGATGTAAAAGTATTACTTTTATCTAAAAAAATAATATTATTTTGTAATAATAATTATATATAATGCTAAGTGTTTGAAATACAACTATAATAAATATTCGTACAAAAATATTGTCATTTATAAAAATATCATGTGTCTTGTTTTATAAAAAAAAATTAAAAATAATTTAATTTATCATATTAATAAGTGCATAATTTAAAACTATTTTTTATAAATATATTTAATATATTGATTAAAACTATTTTAGTACATATTTATATTTTTTTCATGGGAGAGAAACAATAGTGGGTGCCCAACTTACTCTATCATATAATAATTTCTGTCATTATACGTGATTACTACTAGTCTATAAAAATGATGCACACAAATAAAATTGAACATTGTTTCTCCAGCTAACTATATTAAACAAATATTAATAAACATGATTTTTTTGTCAACATATTAGATTTTAATCTTTTTGATAATAAAGAGTTTGGCAATATATAATAATAAGTTTATCAAAAGTAATTTTGTCATAAAAATCATTTAATAAATAAATTTTAATATAAAATTAGTTGATAAATTCATTTGAATATAAGTATTACAAAAATATATTATTAATAAAATTATTGAATCCGGTACATAAATAAATAAATAATAATATTTATATTAATATTAATAGGCATTTTTTAGTAATACAATGAAAATTTGTTTCGTCTTATATAAATATGAAAAAAAGATATTGAACAGTAAGAGAGATAAAATTTAAAAAGAACTAGTGAAGTTTTGGAGAGAAAATTTTTTAGGTGGACATGTGCCCTTTTATTAATCATATGTCCGAGTACACCTCCAACAAAGACACCCAAAAAAGTCTTTGGAATTGGTTTGGCATAAAAACCGTTGCAAACAATCAAAACAAAATATATGTTGATTTTGAACGTTGTATATATTTTTTTAATAGATTAAATAGTTGTTAATCTATTAGATTTTGTTAATAAAAAAATTTAAATTCTTTTTTTTAAAGATAAAGGGATTTAAATTTACTAACTTTCTCTTTTTATTTTTCCACTTTTACTATCAAACTAAATGATGTGATGGAAACTAAACATGCATGTTTTAAACGTGGTGACAAACTGGGTTCTATTTCAACCTCAGTCCGTACAACAATTAATTTTGTCACATCTCTTATTGAAGAAAAAGTATACAAAGAAAGTGGCTATAAATTGGTACACGCAAGAAGAACTAAGACATACAGCTTCAGTTGCTTCTTTCGAAATGTTAAATCAATCAATGGCTTCTCCCAAGCTTGCTCCTTTGGCTCTCTTCTTGTTTGTCTCTTCTGGTATGTAGCATTCCCTTCATTTTTCTTTTTCCTTGATTTCTTATATGTTTTAGAACAATAGGAAATTAAAAAGAATTTAATATTTATAAATAAAAGTTTTACTTTAGTGTTTAATTATAATTTTTTTTACATAATATTTAAAATATTTAGATAAAATTAACAAATTTATCATATACTAGTGAAATCCTTTGTAACATTACCTTTTAAGTCTTTTTCTCAGTTAGAAACTATTTGTGTTGTTTTTATTCTAACTTTGGCATATCATTTTTAGTGTTTCTTCCTTTGAAGGAGGTAGAAGCTGGTTGTAGCGCTCGTTCTTGTTCTGTCTTGGCGCCCTGGTTATGCGGGCCAAGTTGTAAGTGTATCCTGATCGATTTCGAGATGCCGGGTGTGTGCGAATCTAAGAAACTGGCATCTGTTGAGAAGATGATAGAGGAAGATCCAAACCTATGTCGATCTCACGAGGAATGTTTGAAGAAAAGACAAGGCAACTTTTGTGCTCGTCATCCTAATTCTGATATGGGTTGGTGTTATGATTCTAATTCTCAAGCACTGAGAGAATTATTGGCTAAGACCACCATAATTAAAAGTGTTGCAAGTAATTGATATGCCTAGTGAAAAAATAATGGCATAGGTGGTGCATTTGTTGTATGCTTATGGTGCATCAACTATCCACTACTTTAAATAAAATGAGTATTTTCAGATGATTTATGGTGATCATTGTTAAATCAGAAATAATCACTCTATTTTTTTTATTTTGATTCTAAATCATAAATAACTTATCTTAAAATGCAACTTTATAGTTATGATTGTGTATTTTTCTATTTGAACAATCGATAATTTTACAAGCGCTATAACTTGAGATTTTTACTAATTTAATTGAAGCAAAAAATAAATATCATGTTCCTGCCCAATTAGCTAATACACTTCACATTTCAACTAAGCACACTTCTAAGCCATAAAACTAATGAAAAAAGGGGCTAACATACACAGCCAAGAAAGGATGCTTGATCTCTATGCTCAATAAATAAGAGGTGAGGTATTCCTCCTTCATTGCTAGCCAAGTCCTTCTCTATCATCCTAGCCATGGCCCTAGCGATAGGTTCCTTGTTAGGGTTGGATGCATCAACATTCTTTGTATGTTTTTCTTCAAATCAAGAAATATTTAACTAAAATCTACCTTTGTCCTAAAGAAAATTGATAACATAATGCATGCAAATTTAATTGACCTAAAATGGTACAAAAAAAAATTCTTTATTTTAAAAAGAGTTAATGTATGTAGCCTCGTGTTTTATGGTGTTACATTGATGACAACCGTTATATTTCAAGAAAATTGATGGTGAGGAAGAAAAGTAACTCCCTTAAACTTACTCTTATAGTAGGTGAATTTGTCTTCTATAATAAATATATAAATATTAATTTAAATAATTGTTTAAGAAATTACTTAAATGATAACATAATTGTTTTTTTAGGATAACATAATTACTTTACTTTTTACTATATCAAAAACACAAAAGAAATTTTCGAATTCATAACAGAAAAATTAGTAGATAATTTGTAGTTAATTTCTTGTTAAAAGAATTAACTAAAGTTTAACCATAAAAATACTAGTTAATTTAGTACAACAGTGATAGTATCATTAGATGAATAACTAATTAGGTGGGGAAAATAATACTAGTTAATTTGTAGTTATTTTTTAAAAAAGATATGGATATTTTCTAGTTAATTTGTAGTAATATTAAACTTTAACTAGAAAAGTTTTATTACCTACTACATAGTTAATTGCTTCAAAATAACTAATAAATTTTTTGTTGCTAAAATTTGTAACAATCTTGAAAATTCTTGTGGTAAAATGAGAACTATCTAACTTTGTCCCTTAGCATACTACAAGAGAGAAGACTTTTTATAGCAACAATTATTGAGACAAAATTTTAAAAGTTGCTACTAAAATGACTTTTTCCTTGCAAAACATTTTACAACAATATATCATGTCTTTGCCACTAACTATGTTTTAACGATCACAATTCTCCTTGTCATTTGACATATTTATCATTGTCATAAGTAACTTTTAGTAACCACCAAAGTTGTTATTATATTTTATTTGTTTTAACAAGTATTATTGTTGCGAAAGGTATTCTTTATCATCAACCAGAGTTGTTGCATTATGACAACTTTTCTTGACAATTAATATCCTTGCATTAATATATTTTTTCCAACAATTAAAGTTATGGCAATAAAGTCTCTTTTCTAAGTAACATTCATCAATTCACTATCCATAATATATTTTCATAACAAAAATTGCCACCAAAAGGCATATTTTTTAGCAACCTACAAATTTAAATTTGTAAATAAGTGTTACATTTAATTTTATTAATAATCAGATATTATTTTTAAAATTTATATTAATGTAAATAATTTAATTAGCCAAACTAGTTTAAATTATGTTACATTAAAATTTTTGCTTGGTTATATATGTTTTTAATAGCAAATCATCACTTTAATAAACTAAATATATCAACAAAATATAAACTCACATAAGTAAACACAATTGAATATAATAAATATTACTTTACATAATTTAACCAATAAAGTTATTACGTACTATATAAGGAAACATTATCATACATACTTAACAAATAACTAAAAAATAATAATGCAACATTAGATATTTCTTTCTCTTTACTTCAAATTTTTTTGTATAGTAGTTGAATCACCAACAACCAACTTGAAACTTTTAACATACAAAATTTTAATTAATTAACATTTTTTCTTATGGAATTAATAAATAAAAAAAACAACTAAATAATCATTAAACAAATGTGTTTTTAACTAAATCCAAAAATATACTTTATTCAAAACTTAATAACTTACACACGTAACTGATTGGTTTAAAAGAAAAACACCCTACATTAATCTCTCATACCTTTTGCATAACATAAATTAGCAATACTAAAATGCACATTACATAGCAATTCTTTAAATCAACACGAAGTCTTGCCCTTTTCATGTTTCAAATATCAATTTAACCAATGTTCCCTCATAATATTGAATACAATAAACTAGTACAAAATTGAATGTACAAACCCAAGCTTAAATTTGGATTAAAGTCTATAATACTCCAACTCTTAACAAAATCCAAATACAACTCCCTAACTCACCTTTTGTTGTAGCATTACAATAAACCCTATCATCAATTATTATATTTTTAAAATACTCAACTAAGCATAATCTTTCTTCAATGATTTGACATCCTATTACTAACTAATAAAACATTGAAGTTCTTAAACATAAAAGAAAAATTATTTGCAACTTACTTATGATGTGTTCAAGTTTATCATCAAGTTAAGAGACATTTTTTTCTGTAATTGAAGAGTGTTCACCCTATACAAATATATAAAGTAGCCCAAATTAATTACAACTTAATATAGTAAACAAACTTTTATAATATAAAAATACTAATTTGTAAAACTTTTACAAAACTTAATTATTATTTTACTTACCAAATATGCATGCATTCTAAAAATATACATGTCATCCTTTCCTCAATTTGCTTTTCAATTCTTTCATCAATTGATTTTGACCTTCTTCAAAGCATGCCACCATTTCCTCCCTCTAGTTACGCTAGTCTTGAAGGCCTCAATCTCTTTTAATTTCATTTCCTTGCATTAATATATTTTCTATCAACCATAAAAGTAAAATCATAATTATAATTTAAATTAAATAATAATAAATTAATTATAATTATAATTTATAATTCACATAAAAAATAATACATTACTTTCTTCGATGTTTTGTCTATCCATGCTCCATTTTTTATTTGAGTTTTTTGCCACAAATCTTGAAAATTAGACTACTTTTGAATTTCTGGATCTCTCTAAGAAAATATTCAAAAGACAATTAATTATTAAAACAAATAAGCTATGCAATTAATAATTTACAATAAATATATTTCTAAGTATAGGCTTAACTTAGATTTATCTTAATATATGAAATTTAATATATAAAAAATTTAATGAAATTACACTTCCAAAGCTAAGAGCCTAAAATGATTTTCTTCAACATGTATGATTAATAACTTGCTTTGATTTATTTAATTGTTTCTCCTACTAATTCCTGAAAATGACAAGAATAAAATATAATTATAACTTTTACATTTATAGTTAAACAATTTAAGTGTATTTAGAATTTAGTATATATATACACATACGCACGCATAATGCAAACATACGTTTAAATTAGAACTTAAAAATTAATTTACTAAATATTGCCTATCCTCATCGCTCAAGTCTTGAGGTTTATGCTTTTAAACTATTTCATTTATTTCATATTTTTTGAGATGTTAGTGAAGTCTACATCGATGATTCTGAAAAAGTCTTTTGGTTGTGTAAAGAATAACCTCCTTGGCATGTTCTATATTCGAACTTTCAATGTTAAAAGTATCCTACATACAGGAATTAAAATTGAAAGTTAATTTAAAATATGTAGTATAGGAAAAAAAGAAAAATTAAAACTATGAAAAATATATTATTTACCAAAACTTTGGTTACTATTCTTTCTTTTACAACATTAGGAACATCCTTTAGATTAAAAGGAGCATCTTTTAGAACTATAAAATAGATTTCAGTAGTAAAATTTGGAGCTTCTAATCCAACAGCTACCATCTTATTAGTGATAGACAGTTTTCCTATAATACTCTTTCTCTTTTTTCTTTTCTTTTTTTTGTTTTCAATACTTAAACCAATGGTTTTTTCTCTTCCAAATTTTCTTCTTGTATTTGTAGATCTTTTTGCATTTTCTACCAAAATATTATTGGCAAATGACAAACACAATATAAATATATATATATATATATATAAATTTATGTATAAGAATAAAATTCATAATATTCATAATAAATAAGAAATGAGCAATGTAACTTAAAAATTCAAAAGAAATACAAATATAAATACCTTTTTTTTTTTAGTCATAGTGTCATTTGAACAATTTTGAGGTTTTAAATTTGAAACACAACTTAAGGGTTCTATAACTAAATACTAAGAATGAAAATCTAAGATAGTGACTAAGTTAAACTATAATTCCTTAAAAAGTATTTATACTATATCTAAGAAAAACAACATATGCATACATGAAAATCAAGTAAAACAAGAAATAATTATTTATTTGTGTAGAGAGTAAAAAAATATATTGTACAAATGTGAAGCAATTAGCATTGATAAGCAAATAAACTAAGTGATCACAACATAAACTCTTATCTAGCATTCCATTAACATAAAGGAGCACTATTTCAACTTTCAAGACTAACTAACAATATACTAGAACATAAGACCTTGTCGTGGTGCAACTGTGGTAAAACTTATAATTAATATATGTACAAATAAAATTACTACTAAACAAAAATATTTGAGTCGTATTCATGTGCTTTATTGATTCAAAAATTTTATAACAACTATGCTATTAAACTTAAATCTTTATGAAAAGTCAGCTAAGTTTTCTATAAATGCTTAGTTTCAATCCTAGTGGCAAGAAAAACCCAAAACAGAGAAATTATTGATGTCATATCTATTAGTCGTGCGACACCATATTCATTGGCTAAAGCAAATAGGGGAATGAGATAAAATAATAATGTATAACTGTGTATATTAAATTACTATATATCTCACCCACTATATATATAAAAGCAAATGGCAGATGTATGGCTTGCCAACTTATATGATGTAAAATTTCACGATGAAAACTTCCTAATGTTTATGTTTTAAATACTCGCACTCGCCAGGTATATATATAGTTAGGTAAGGTAATGATGGCCTGGTCAACCTTTCTAAAGTTTCACAAATTGAAAAAAGACAAAGAAAATAAATAAACAACCTTGTTATGTATAAGTATGAGTTTCAAATTAAGTCTAATTAAGCAGAAAGCAAATTGAACTTTCGTATGAAGGCATTCCCATGAACAAAAAAAAAAAAAAAAAAGTAGCTTGGGCTGTTCTAATTTTGGGAGAAAGAAAAACTTTCAAGTAGAAAAAAGGGACCAAATTGAGGTTCTAATTTTTGGAGGATGGAACTTTTATATGGAGAAAAGAAAAAGATTGAATAACTTACAGTTCTGATTTTGAGAGGAGGGAAAATGTTTATTTTTTTTTTTTTTTAAAATAACAAGAGGATCAAATAAATTTTCCCTGATAAATTTGTTACTCACATTACAATGTAGGAGTGTAATCTTAAACTTACAATAGCAATCTTTAATTTTTTTCACATTCAAATACAGGTTGTTGTAAACGTAATAGAGATAGAATACGTGGAATGTGCAATTAAGCTCATGACCTCATGCACCTTTATTTATTTTAAATTTTGTTTTCTTTTTTTTCTTTTACAAAAATTATATGTTAAGATAGTTATCTTTGAAAAAAAAAATATTTAACTAAATCTATATAAAAAAATCATGTAAGATATTGTAAAGTTTAACACAATCAGAAAATTAAATTGAAAAATTAAGTTTTCGAAACTTAATACGTTCATTTTGTAAAAATTAAAAAAATATAAAATTTTAATTAATAAACAGGTAGGTAATCAAGTAAATTTAATTGATAAAAGTGATAAATAGAAACTTTTTTTTTTAAATTTAATATTAATATAATTAGAGAATACTTTTAATAAAATATATTATATATTTTAAATATTTATATTTATTGCATAGTAAAATTCCAAATTTTTAGTTTTTTATTTTTATTTTCTTTTTCTCTCTTACAAAAATTCTATGTTAAAAGACAATTATATTTTAAAAAAAAAAAATATTTAACTAAATCTATATATAAAAAAATTATGCAAGATATTATAAAGCTTAATATGGTCCCTCGGTGAAAATTAAATTGAAAAATTCACTTTTTGAAACTTAATTTGGTCATTTTGTGAAAATTAAAAACAAAAGTTTATTAATAAACAAGTAGGTCATAAAATAAATTTAATTGATAAAACAGATAAAAATATAAATCTATTTTTGTTAAATTTGATATTAATATAATTAAAGAATAATTTATATATATATCGAGAGAATTTAATTGGTATATATTGTCAGTGTAAAAATTTTTATGCTAACAGTAAATCACAACCTTTCATTTATGCTAGATTTATTGACTTTACTCATTACTATTTTAAAAGTCACATAAATGAAAAGTCATGATTGAATGTCAGTGTAAAAATCTTTTACACTGACAGCGTATACCAATTAAACTCTCATTTATATTATATAGTAAAATTCCAAATTTGATATTGTAAAAAATATTACAATAATAAACCTAAACTTAATCAAGTGTATAGCTTTGGACATATGGGAAAATAAAAATATGAATCTAACTAAGCAATATATTAATCTTCAATAATCCACATATAAAATAGAAAAAAATGAATTATGGACAAAATGTTAGAGAATAGTTGTATCAACAATTGATGATAGGATGATTCCTAAAACTCAAATGACCTGAAATTGAAAAACTAATAGTTGTAAATTAGATGAGAGCTTAATTGTCATGAAACACATGTTATTTATAATATAAAATAAAATTATGTTTAAATGTATTTATGTCTTGTTACAATTTTGCTGACTAAAAAAAATGTATATTTCATATAATTTTTACATTTAAATATTAAAATATAAGTTAATATTCTAAAAATATTAATTGCCAAATAATAATTAAAAATACCTTCTATGTTGTGTCAAAATCTTCATTTTCTGTGTTGCCATCTATCTCGTATTCTTCTTGACCATCATCAGCTCATAATCAATATTTGTGTCAATGTCTTGTTCTCGTGTATCACTCAACTCATTGAGTTGATATGGTTCAAAATGTAAATGCTAAGATGTTATAGATTTTGATGATGCCAGAAGTAATAAAGAATGTAGATACAAAAGCAAGAAAGCAAAAAGAACAAAACTACATTGACAGAGATTCAAGAGATTCAAGTTTAATGTTAAGCTAGAAAAATAAATTAACTCTTTTACTCTATAAAAGAATCTCTACGAATTTGCATAAACTTAGTTTGGCAAGATACGTTTTTATCAGTTCAAAACTTTGAGCTGGTATGTAATCGATTACCAGAGAGCTTGTTTATTCAAAGCTAGAAAGATCTAATGTTGTAGTACTACTTTTTAGTTATTTTGTTAAGTGTAGTACTTTTTAGTTATTTTGTTAAGTATGTATGACAATGTCGTTGTATATAGTACATAATAAATTTACCTATTAAATTAAGTGAAGTGATATTTATTATATTTAATCATGTTTACATATGTTGAGTTTATATTTTTTTATTTAGTTTATTAAAGTTATCATTTGTGATTAAAAAATATATAACTAAAAAATATATAATGTAACATAATTTAAACTAGTTAAGCTAAATAAATTCTTTACATTAATATAAATTTTAAAAATAATATCTTATTATTATTAAAATTAAATTTAATATTTATTTACAAATTTAAATTTGTAAGTTGTTAAAAAATATACCTTTTGGAAAAAACTTTCGTTATAAAAATAAAAATATATTGTGGATAGTTAATTAATGAATGCTGTTTAGAAAAGAGGCTTTATTACAATAACTTTACATGTTGTGAAAAATATATTAATGCAACTATATTAATTGTTAAGAAAAATTGCCATACTGTACCAACTTCGGCTGATGACAAAAAATATGTTTTGCAACAATAATAGTTGTTAGGACAAATTAAATATAGCAACAAATTTAGTGGTTACTAAAAGTTATTTCTGATAGATATGTCAAATAACATGGAGAATCCTCGTTACTAAAACATAATTAGTGGCAACGACATCAAACATTGTTGCAAAACTTTTTGCAACGGTAGTTATTGCAATTACCTTCAATGACAAATTTCTCGTTAGGAAAAGTTATTTTAGCAGCGGCTTTTAAAATTTTGCAGCAATAACTGTCGCTGTATAAGCCTTCTGTCTTTTGTGCACCCGACTTTCTAACACACAAAGAACGAAAAACACAATGGTCCACTTTCCTTGATTATAGACACCTTTTTAGGAGAGGGAATCTTAGTTAGTTAGACTAAACTAGCTTAGGTATTATGTAACATCCAAAAATTCATAATACAAATATTTGAATAATCATCAGTTAAGAACAGATTAGGTTGTCAAATAAAATATTAAAATAAAGATTCATTAGAATTTAAAAGATTAAGAATCTATTATTATGAAATGATTATATTAGTCTAAATAAAATGCTTAAGGCTCTAGTGGTCACTAAAAAATTCAAATATTGCACCATATAAAAAGTGCCTCCAAACCTTTAAAGCAAACACCACAGTTGCCAATTCAAGATCATGGGTGGATAATTCCCTTCATGAGTCCTAAGTTGCGTAGACACGTATGCCACAACTTTTCCTTCTAGCTTTCTAGATGCATCACAGTACACAACAAAGTTCGCTAAAGGATCTGGAATAGTCAAGATGGGTGATGAAACCGATCCCTTCTTGAGCTCTTGAAAAATTTCTTCACACTTATCATTCCACTCAAAGGGTTGCCCTTTCTTAGTTAGGATAGTCAAAGGTAAGGCCAGTCTAGAGAACCCCTCTATGAACTTTCTGTAGTAACTTGCCAATCCTAGAAAACTTTTCACTTTAGTCACTTATGTAGGTTACTCCTACTCTAACATTGCATCAACCTCACTAGAATCAACTGCTACACCCTTCCTAGAAATGGTATGCCTTAAAAACTTCACCAAGTTAAGCCAAAATTCACATTTTTATGGTATACCTTGAACGTAAGTCTATCTTAGAGAATGTCGATGCTGATGCAAACCCAAGTTTGCTCCCCTTGATCTTTCTCCCCGTTGTTCCAAGCACCATGAAATGGATTATGGAGGGGGAAAGAAATGGAGGTGGGGTGCCACTCTCAAAGAGAGATAGGCCAAAATGTTTAGGTTTACCACAAGTGAAGGAACCCTTGATAAATGTCAACTAGGAAGAGGTTCCACAATAGAGAGGATCCTTAAGATCTTTCACTAAGAATGTGCTCACAAAGAGACTCTTTTCATTCAACTTCAAAGGTGAGATTAACAATAAGGGGACATGAGTATATATAGCCCAATGGGAGAGCTTGGGCACACTTTTCTAGAAAATGTGGGACTTGGGCTTAATTAGGATTAAGACAATTAACCCAAGTCTTTAAGCCCTAAAAATGACACCTAATACTAATCCCAAGAGGTGAAAATAGCTCACCCAAACAAGTGAACATAAGTGAGCTCAACATGCCTAAAAAGAATCTCACTATAAGCCTACCCCTCTAAAATATCTAAAGACACTTATACCTTTTAAACTAAATAAAGTTGGCCAAAAATACATGGCCTTAAGGGAATTAAAATTATGCTCCTATTTAGCCTAATAAAATAAAATATTTACAAGCTAAAAATAATGAAGACTATGGATTCCAATCTTGAATAGGTTTTCATCAATGCCATGCCTTCCTTGAAACCTCCTAGCCATGATGCATGCTAGGTGAGATTGCATCATCTCCTTCCCCTTGGAAAATATATAACCTCAAATCCTGAGGCTTTTTCTTGCTCTTCTACAAAGTCTAAAAGAAAATAAGGAAAGTAGTAAGTATATGCATACAAGTAATTTTAGAGGGAGTGAGAGGTCTATGAGGAGGCTTCTTAGGAATGGGGTAATGGAGTTTGGTACTAAGGTTTGAAAAGGGTTTAGCATGCATGTGCCAACATACAATATTTCCCTATCCTTCCCATATTCTACTAGATGCTAGCCTCAAAGGTTTTTAAATAATAGGCGAAACTAGTCTAGATGAATAGAGCACTCATCAAGTTGGATTTGAGGATGTGGATCAAAGTGCTCAAATGGTATAGGCACATCCTCAAATTCAACTTGTTCTTTTTGTAAGGTTTGGCGAGAAGATTTTTCTATGTAGAGAACCTCCTTTAAAGGAAAAGGTGGATCTTCCTTAGACTCGGTCTTCCTACCAACAACCTTATTTTCATTTTTATCCCTTTCTCTCTTAAGCTTCATGATCCTTCTATCCTCCATAACCTCGGCAAGGGTAAGAGGAAGTAAGCTAATTTTTCTCCCCTTATAAGAAAGACTGATTTTATTAGTGAGACCATTGTGCAAAGTTTCCCTGTCATGCTGTCATGGCTTTCCTATCAACATGTGACTAGCTTCCATAGAGACTACATCACATAGAATTTTGTCTTGGTACTTCCCTATTGAAAAGCTAATCTCTATTTATTCTCTTACTACTACACCTTCTTCCTTATTAAGTTCATGCAAAGAATAAGGTGAAGGATAAAGAGTAGTAGTAAGTGCTAGCTTTTCCACCACCCTTATGCTACAAGAATTGCAACATGATCCACCATCCACAATGAGAGAACAAGTTTTTCCTAAAATTTTGCATCTTGTTTGAAAAACATTCTACCTTTGTGTTCAGGTGTCCTTACAAGGATGGCTTCGAAGAATCCTTTTGACTTTGAAGAGATCATCACATGAATGAGTACCCTCTTCATTTGATGTTCCCCTTAAAATCCTTTTTTTTTTTTTGTGTAAAACAAAGCAATGTACCTTTTTTCTAAACTCTTAAAACATTTATGAATTCTAGAACGAGTGCTCGACCTAGTGGTAGAGGTGTCACTTTCACTCAAGGGTTTTTTTTATCTATTTTTCTTTTGGATGACTCTCTTTTATTTTTATAAGGGGTTTCTTTTTCCTAAGATGTCTCTTAGGTTCATCTATTTTACTAGAAGAGATTTGAAGGTCAAGGTTTGTGATAGGCTCTTCTGAGTCCCTGATGGAGGTAGATACTTCACTAAGGACACTCTCAAAGACATCACTCTCTTTTCTTTCTTCTCTTCTTTCCTTCTTTTTCTCTCCAACTCTTTTTCTTTTTCCATCTTTTCTCTTTCTTTCTTTTTTCATATTTTTCTCTTTTCTCTTTTGCCAATACTTTTCGTTTTTCTCTCTTTGTCACTTTTATTTTTCTTTTCTCACTTCCCGTTCTTCTTCTTTTTTTCTCTCTTGCCATTCCTTTTTCTCTTTGCCACTCTTTTTCTCGCTATTCTCTTTCTTTTTGCGATCTTTCTTCCCTCTCTTTATCTCTTATTTATTATCTCTCTTTTTAATTTTTTGTTTTTTCTCTTTTTTCTCTTCTTTTTCTAGTTCTTCTAGGTCCCCTTTTCTCCTCTCATTTTGTTTGTGCTTATTTTCCCAAAACTTCTTTCTTTTTCTACTCTCTCCCAATCAAACAAGTATGAATATGAGAGCATGACTCTTCCGTGCAAATGTTCCTTGAATCTTTGATTGAATTTGGCTTTGCTTGCTCCTTTTAATGATTGTTTGATTAACTTGTAACTTCATTTAATCTACAATCAATTTGTCTTCTAAAGTACATCAGATGTCCTTCAAACGATGTATCTTGAAGATATAGTTTTTGACATATTGTAAAAATATGATTACTCAAAATCTTCTTTTGAAGATTTTTAAGTTAGTTTAGCTATTCTTTTTGCATAGATTTATTCCTCTTCTTTGACAAAAGCTCATCCTTATATGATGATGTTAAAAGAGAAGAAGCTTATTTTTTCTTAACAGTAAAACATGACTCTTTAATTAAGATGAGAGTGCCTCAATTTTGTTATGTGCATCAAATGCTCTAGTCATCTAATAATAGTGTGTCTCTTCCATTCCTCACACCTTCTTATCAGTACCAACTGCTTGTGTTAAATTGCTCATATGCTACAATCATATAGCTTCTAATCTAGCGATGACAACTTTTGTTAATTATAGCTTCTTATTGACATCTTCCATAACTCTGGATCTTCTCATATACCAATCTTCTAACTATGATGTCATTTTATTCTCTGATGACAAGATATTCTTTTGATAACATCTTCTGGTCTTTATATCTTTTATTGCTTTGACCAAATCATTTTTAATTATCTTTTATGCTTCTTTATGCTATCTTATAGTCTCTTGATTGATCTTTTTATCTTCTTTTAAGCACCCATGAGTTTTCTTCTATCTGTGTACCTTCTTATAACATAACTTATGGAAAGATCATTGAATAATTAAACTTAATTTATTTGTAATCATAAAGACCACTTAAGGTGTTCTGTTGTTCGGCTAGTTGTTCGAATCTTCAAAACTTAATAGTATGGATGTAGATCAAATTAGATTGTCATTATAGATTTGTTATGAACATGCTATGAATTAATATTTAATGAATTTTAAAAATTTATGTGAACATGAATGTATGATAGAAAGTTTAGATTCTTAGTGTTGATCCAAAAAATCAGGTACAACTCTAGACAAATATTTGTTTCTATTAATTATTTTATTAAAGCATGATATAATATAGAAAGAAGATGGATCCACTTACTCAAAGACAAGTTTAATGGTCTTACTATTCATGCTAACATTCATTTTTTCTTAAAATCTAATAGTCAAAATTAGTTACTCATGACAACCATTATATTTTAAGAAAATGGATGTGAAGAGTAACTTACTTTTGACATAAGTAGATCTCTTCTCTACAATAAATATATAATATTAATTTAAATAATTGTTTAAGAAATCACTTAAATGATAACAAAATTATATTTTTAGGATAAAGAATTTACTTTACTTTTTAGTATATTAAAACCATTGCAAGAAATTTTCAAATTAACAACAGAAAAATTAGAAAATAATTAGTATTAATTTATTGTAAAAAGAATTAACTACCGTTTAACTATAAAAATACTACAACATTGATAGTATCATGAGATGAATAACTAATTAAGTGGTAAAAATAATACTAGTTAATTTGTATTTAGTTTTTAAAGAAAATATAGACATTCTCTAGTTAATTTGTAGTAATATTAAACTTTAACTAGAAAATGATATTGTAGCTACTACATACTTAATTGCTTTAAAATAGCAAATTTTTTTAGCTAAAGTTATTAATAAATCATGAAAATTCTTGTAGTAAAACGTGAACTATCAAAATTTGTACCTTAGCATCAAATGATAAATAATCATTATCTTAAACTATATATATCTTATATAAAGGTAATAGCTGCAGAGTGGGGATTATAAATGACAGTTGAAACGTTATTAAAGAGATTGTGTCAGGTTTTCTAGACTTTTTATGATGAGAGATGTTTTAAGATTAAAAGGTAATAGAAATATTTCAAGTTTTTTAAAAATATATGAACCCGATGTGACTTGCAAATAACAAAATAAAAGTGTTAAAAAGAAATTGCCTTGTAACACTTACTAACAGATGTTATTAGACTATCTATACATGTTTAGTCCTATAAATTTTGCACTATATATTCAGTCATCAATATAAATCAGTTGAGTTAAATATCCTACAATAATTAATGACCAAATTGAAGTATAGATATGGAATATCTTCACTTTATAAGTTAATTTTTTAAAATAGAGTTAGAAATACCCTAAATTCTCCACTCTTCCCATAATAAACTTAACCTACGATATACTTTTTAAAAAATTAAAAATTATCATGATTTTTTTAACTTGTTTGGTTAGTGTCAACTTTTCCCACATTGACTCCACGTTTATGATATGATAAATAGAAATTACTTAGAATATCTTTTGCTTGGATATGGAATAGTCCAGATTTGACTTGATGAAACATCAAACCTAATCCACAATAAATTTCTTTCATAACTCAATGCAGGTGATTGCACGTTTTATCCACAAATTCAATCTCTATCATATTTTCTTCTGGTGGGGTTGATGAATCTTCCATTCGAGAATAAAAATTATTTGAATTAATTATATCACATGCAGATATCAAATTTTTCTTTGGTTTAGTTACTTGTTTTTGTATTAAAAAAACGGGTTGAATTTTCTTTTCGCAAATGTATTTGATTTGGTTTCAGTTCTTTAAAAAATACTGGTTTTGTTTAACTCTAGTTTTCAAAGTAAGTGGAGATATTGTAGAAGCTTATTGAGTTTAAGGGATGGTGAAGGGTTCTGATATGAAATTCAGTAACCTTCCTGATCCAAAGTTTAAATTAAGAAAATCATATTAAAAACTAATACATAATTAATTACTTCAAATTAAGGTGCCCTTATTAATTATAATCATTCATGTCACATGAGTGTATGATTTGTTTCCTAAAAAACAAATTATTCGACCAAAGAAGGCCACGTCTCAATAAAAATATATCCTACGTCCTAAATTATTTTTATATATGAAACAAAAATTGTTTACATGTATCCATCATAATTTATTTTTTCAACATAATTTTAAATTTTTGTAATATCTTTAATAAATAGTGTCACTTTTTTTAAGTATAATATTAATGTTAAGGTTAATTTTATAATGCCATTAATTTGTTTCATCCATTCAGAGTTTATTTAGATAAAATTTTGATGAAACACTTTAATGAGAAGAAAATTAAAAAAAAAAAAAGTCTGAAAAACTTTATAATTTTTGTAAGAAGATATGACACTTTCTTCGTGTTAATTTTAGCTTATATGTAAAAACTTTTTATTTAACTATTTTAATAAAAATCTTGAACTTTTAAAAAATTAACTTATAAGAAGTGACATATTATTTAAGAAAAACAATTTAGAGATAAGTTGTTTTTTGATTTTTTTTATAGTTTTTTTCCTCTAGAAGTTCTTACGTAGAAATCAACCCTTATTATTTTTCTCTCTCAGTGTAAAATAAACACTCATTCTCTTAAATATCTATGATGAAAGAAGATATTTTGGAATATGGATGGCTTCATATGGTTTGAGAATGTTGTGGGAAGTTCTAAAATTCAATTACTAAGGTGCATTAAGCTTCATAGCATTTAATGCATAAGTAAATATAAGTAAGAGTACAATTAAAAAAATTATAAATATAGGTAACAAGGTGTCTTGAATATTCTTCCATTTAAGTTTTCGAGAATGAAAGAGCTACTCAAAAATTCAAAATGCAAATGGTTCATCTCCAATTTCTAATTATAGTAAAAGAGCTTGAGTCCTAATAAAGGAAGTTGTGAATAAAAATATTATTACAAAAGAAGAAGTTAGGAAATCCAGGACATTAGGTAACAATTCAGTAGTATGGAGACAATACCATAATAATGGTAAAACATAAGAGTAAAAATATAGTTTCCTTGAAAAGCTTACTAAGATGCTATGAATGAGCCTCTAGATTTAAAATAAATTTTTATAAAAGCAATATATGTGTTGTGGGGATGAATTTGCATTAATTGAAACTTTAATGCTTGACAAGGATACTTAACTACACAAGTATGCCATTGTTATTATCTTATCTTGCAATTCTAGTTGTAATTTAATGTGACATATAACAAAGATGCACATTTAAGTTTGGACCCGCAGACTACAAGCAAAACTCGCAAGCCACATAGTACTTGATTCATATAAGTCTAAACTCATGTAGATATGAAGGCTTTTACTCACCAAATTCATGGGTTCAACAGGTTAAACCGTGGACCTTCACGTAACTATTTTGTTGATAAAAAAATGATAGTATTTATAAAAAATGGTTGTGTGCTAAGCAATACAAAATTCAATTCCTTGGCCCATTTCTAAGCTCCTAAGTTCTAATCGTAGCCTCTGCACATGTGAACCTTTGACCTTAGTCTTTCTTATTCATGCTCCCTTTCTAACTTCTTACCCTATCTACCCTTGTTACGTATAAATCAACCCTTATTATTTTTCTCTCTCTATGTCAAATAAACACTCATTCTCTTAAATATCTATGAAAGAAGATATTTGGGAGCATGGATTACTTCATATTATTTGATAATGTTGTGGAAAGTTCTAAAATTCACAGCTACTAAGGTGCATTAAGCTTTTATATTATTTAATGCAAAAGTAAATTAAGTAAGGGTATAATTAAAAATAAATTATAAATATAATTAAAGAGGTGTTTTGAATATTCTTCGGTTTCAGTGCTTTAAATATAGGTAAAATTTTGGACTTTTAAGCTTGACTCACCAAACTCGGATGTTCAGTGGGTTAACCTGCATGTCTCCGCATAACTATTTTGTTGATAAAAATTTGTAGTATTTATAAAAACTGATGATGTTAAGCCATACAAAATTCAATTCTTTAACACATTTCTAAGCTCCTAAGCTCTAACCGTAGCCTCTGCATATGTTCTTTGACCTTACTCTTTCTTATTCATTCTTCCTTTCTAACTTGATTTCTAACTTCTTACCCTATGTACCTTTATTATGTAGAAATCAACCATTATTATTTTTCTCTCTATATATAGCATAAACACTTATTCTCTTAAATATCTATGACGAAAGAAGATATTTGGGGACACAAATTGCTTCATATTGTTCGAGAATGTTGTGGAAAGTTTTAAAATTCACAACTGCTAACGTGCATTAATCTTTTATATCATTTAATGCATAAGCAAATGTAAGTAAGAGTATAATTAAAAAAATTATAAATATAATTAAAGAGGTGCCTTGAATATTCTTCTGTTTCAGTGCCTTAAATGAAGGTAAAATCCTGAACTCATACATGAATTTTTGAGTTCGACTCATCAAACTTAGGTTAACGGATTAATCTGCGGATCTCTGCATAACTATTTTGTTGATAAAAAGTTATAATAATTATAAAACATGGTGGAGTATTAAGCAGTACAAAATTCAACTCTTTGGCCATTTCTAAGGACCTAAGTTCTAACCGTAGCCTCTCTGCATGTGCACCATTGACCTTACTCTTTTAGATTCTAATTTGATTTCTATCTTCTTACTATAGCTACCTTTACGGTCCGACACTGCACCACTCTCACGCCATTACATTGTTCAATGGAGGCACTGCACGCAAGGTGAGTTGCTTGCTTACTGCACTTATCTCTAATGTATCCTATGCTATTATATTATTCGAGTATTATTATCACTGCTAAATGTTTTTTATGACATGAATTCTTCCTAAAAGTAAAATCCTAATAGGCTAATACCCTGCTCTATTTAATTACCTATCAACAATTCAACATTCTGTAAATTAAGGTGCTTATTCTAGGCATTTGAAATTTAGTTTCACAATAATACCCCATTAGAAATTATGTTTCTTATCAAATTTAAGTAAATAAGTATACCTAATTAGATGTATATAAGTATTTATACTTTGCTTAATTATTGTTTTATAATCCATTGTGCTATGAAGTTAGGTGTTATATTAATGTTTTTTATAATAATTTAAAATGACAGAAATTTGTTTTTTTAAAAATGCATTTTTTATGTTTTGTAGGGTAGTCTGTATGCCTCCGCAAGCTATGCGGAGTGGATGTGTGTTCAAATATAATAAGTCCATTTAGAATACGGGTTTTGCAGACCAAATTTTGCTGGTTGTAAGTTTTGCGGGTCGAGTTATCCGAATATCCATCTCTAGTAAATACTGATGCTAAAGCCGAGTTACAGGGAGTAAATACTAGAACCAAGGCCGAGTTATAGGGACTAAGTACCTAAAGGGATGTACTCATATAGTAACTATTGTCAAGTGAGTCAAGAAGATTCCATAAAACAGTTCGGTACCTTATGAATATGTCTAAACTTCAACTTATTATCATTACAGGTTAGGTAGACATCAAATATCAGTGTGAGAGAAGTCGCCAAGTATCTGAATTCAATGAGTATTTCTGGAAAGCATTAGAGTATATGTTGGTTACTCAAGTTCATGGTGAACATGAGTATGGTTGAGTTGTTATGAAAGTGACTGAAATTGGATGTGAATGTACTTGCATATTTGTATATGATTATGTGGATTTTAGTGTATAAGCTTACCCTTGCTATTTGTGTTCTTGTTTATACATGACTATGATGATTGTGCTTTGCATTGGAGCAAATAGTGGAGATGATGCCAAGAGAGTGCATTGGTGTGACTGATGTTGGGCAGTCCAGGGAAATTTTCATGATATCATTTTGTGTTTAGTTATGTAACTAAGCAAATTATGTTAGAAATACAGCAGTTTAAGTTTTGGAGAAACAATGTAGTTTATGGTTATCGATCATAGTTTTTTTTGGTATGAGACTTACCTGGATATGTTGAAATGAAACATATTAAATGTTATGTATATGATGCATGAATGAAAGGATTACATGTTAAAGGTTGTTGGATTATGCAGCGGAGGTTCTACTATCAATAGGATCTAATTGGGCAGCAGGTATCGCCCAACAAGCTTTAGTCTCTATTAGGATTATATTGCAGCTTTGCACCCAGCGAGAGGTCTCACCCAACACAAAGTTGTCTCAGGTTGGATTTTTGAGGGATTTGTGCCAGTGAGAGGTCTCACCCAGTGTAAATTACTCACTATTTAGAATTAAACAATTTTTTTGCCTAATGATGTGTCTACATGAGTGAAGTCCCTATTATTAGTACAATCTAACTCATGGTTCTCGCAAGGCAAGGTACCCTAAGTCTTGCCAGGCAATAGGTTTCGTTGGGCGAGATGTTGCTGTTTATTGTGTTATATATTATTTCAAATTTTGAATGCATGATGACGTGTATGATGTTAGAGTGATTGTATTTGTGATGAAAATTTTATATCTCTGCATTTTGGATTATAAATTGTAAGAGAACAAAATAGATAGTTTAGAATTAATAGTAGAAATGATATTAATATTTTGGGATGTTACATGTTTGAAGCATGCATAGATGGTACCTGCAATGACACTTCGATACTCAAGTCAATGTAAGCTCAACATTAGAGTATCTCCAGCAGAATATAAAGTTTTTTAATATGAACTTATTTTTTTGTGGATCCCATTAAAGATCTATTATATTTTTTACTCAATAAAATATCACATTTTGTTATTTTAAAACACTTTTAGTAGACTCCATAATATTGGTTCTTAAATATTGGATTGAAAAGAGAGACAATAAAAAAAATATTATTTTTTAATAGTAGGTTATCTTGTTTGTTCTTATAGAATAACAAGATCTCCATTTGGAGATCAACTCTTTTTTTGCCATGGTTGATCTTATCAAGACCAGATCTTAACTTCTAGAGAAACCTTCAAACACGACCAATAAAGATGCTCTTAGGTTGGGTTAGAGATGTTGTCCAAGTGTGAGTAAAATAATTATATAATAATAAATAATATGAATCCTAAATAATTACCCTATTGTATTCTTTTACTTTTTAGGCTTGGACCATGTAAGTGAGGTTTTCTTTGTTTGAAGGGTAATACATTAATATGGAGAAAAAGGTGAGATGCGCACAGCTATTAAACACCCTCTTGTGTGTCCGGGCTTCGGTGTATAATAGAGACATGAGGTTATTAGGTCTCGACAGTATACTGAGACCTTCGCTTTGGTGCATGCCCTTGCAACCCTGGAGGGGGGTTTCCGGTACAAACATAATTGTTGTTTAAAGATAGGGTTAATAGAAGGTAGGGACAAATGTAAAGGTATAACCAGCAGTCTTTTAGCATTGTCGAAGGATGAACTCATTCCTTCTTTACTATAGGAGATATAACATAACACCAAATAATTGACTCCAGTAGTAGTCTCCTTGACTTGATTAGACTGTAAATTTGACGATAACCACAATTGACAGATATATTAAGAGTGAAAATTTAGGACCCCATTTGCGCTCGCCTTCCATCAAACCACATCAGTGTGAATGCAATCACTAAGGGCATGTAGCTGGGTCTCCCTATGCTAACTGTAGAGGCCACAAGTGGAATTCAAACTCATGTGTTTGGTAAACCTCAAGTCATTTGTAGGAAGAATCTCGTGGGCAACCTTCTAAAGAAAAGTCAGAATTCACTCCAGACCATCACATTTGCTGGCTGACGGGTTGCTAAAATAGGATTGCTCACAGGTCAAGAATCTTATGTCTTTAAAAGTATTTCAGAGTATTTGATAACTGTTTACCAAAATGATTTGAATTGTATGTTGTAAGGTTATTAAGTTTTCTTTAATTGGACCATGCTCATACCATTCATAAAAAACAAAGAATCTGATAAAAACAAAAACATGCCTACATTACGAGTTTGGAGTATATATAGTAGTCTCCTTATCGCAACCCTTCACCATCCCTTAATCTCAATAAGCTTCTACATAAATGAAGTTTGCAAATCTAATAGTTTTACCTCTATTATGTGTAAGCTATTTTCATTTTGATCTTTACTTGATTATTCCTATAATAAACTTTTTTTTGTCGGAGTATGATTCCTAACAAACTTCTTCCTTCGTTTTACATGCTTAGAACATAAATTTCTATCTATCTACACCCATTATCTCCTAAAAAAGACTGACTTTCATAACTAGAAGCCATCATATAAATCATATAATTATCAAAAAAGAAAACATACACAAGCAAAATTACACAAATTTATTCTGAAGTTTGAACTACTATGGTTTAAGCTGGTGATTAAAGATTTTTTTGTTCTTAGTTTGGCTAACTCATAATTCTCTTTTTCTAATCTAACTCGGTGTAGAAAATACACATAATTCTTTCTCTTAGGCATAATTTGTAGAAGTTTTTAAGCTGTATATATATATATATATATATATATTGTGTATAGAGAAAAAAGAAAAAGAGAAAATTATACGTTGTTACGTAAGAAGTTTTCTATTAACATATAATCACAATTATATATATATATATATATATATATATTAAATTTGTTAATTTTATCATTTATATTTTAAAAATTATATAAATAAAAATTTGTAATCAACTATAAATATAAAACTTTTTGCATTAGATATTAAACCCATATATAATTCTACGTGTATGTCATATGAAAATTGTGTCTAGATAGATTTTAATCACTTAAAAAATTCATTCGTTCCTTAACTTTCTTAAAGCGTTTAGTTATGTAACAACGAAGAAAGTAGTTACATGACTTGTGGTGTGGTGTTATTTGCTGGAAGTATGATAGCATAGTTAATACAATTCTTCTTTTCTTTTTGCTAAAATTCCTTGATAAAGTAACAAGTCTTAGAACGGTAATATCAACAAAAATATTAACGTAGTCAGCGTAAGGGAAAATTAAAAATATTTTTAAAATTTTGAAGATCAAATACAAACCAAAAATGAAATCTTGATATATTTAACTCGAATAATTTTTCCAGCTTACTGTCAGAGCTTCTGAAGCGTCACAATGTGCTGAAGATTATTGGCATTCAGTAACACACCATTGCCCAATCCTCTCTCGGATCTGTTGCTGCCTGGTTAGTTAATTTTACGCCAATTATTTTTTGGGAGAGTTTACTATACCTCATCTTATTTAATAGGTATAGATACTTTTTTTTTTCTGATAAATCAAAATATGATGTAATATTTTTATAATTAAAATAAATTTTATTTATTTATTTATAAATAAGTCTTTTAAAAAAATTATTTATATTTTGGTATTTCTAGTTGTGTCCCACACAGCTGAGGTATTGTTTTTTGTTTCAGGCTAAGACTAGGTCATAGAGTGAGTCACCCCCTCCAACCCCATTTGAAGAAAAAGGTTGCTTAACCCACTCTCCATGGTGTTCAACTCCGAACTCATCAGCCATCTCTGCCAGTTCCTCTGGAGCTCCGACCTCAACACCACCACCGCCATGGTCTGCTGCCAGTTGGAGGCCGATTTCAGAATCAATTTATTCGACCCTAAGGCATTCATTAGGGAACAAGTGGACTTGTTCCTCCAAACCGAGCACAACTAAAACTACCAAGTAGAAGAACAACATTAAAACCACGAGGTAGAGGATGCGCCTGATAATCCCGACCAAAGCCAACCCTCCGATTCCAACGAAGAAGACGAACCCTTCGATTCCAACAAAGAAGACGAAGAGGATAAACCCACGCACGCCAAAAATGCCAAGAAGAATAAATCACTATTGGTCACTTTTCTCTTTCGATTCAAACCAACATTGTGTTTTTTCTTTCAATTTTTCTCATTCTTTGCATCTTGCTGCGTCCAATCTCATTACTGTAGATTCCCTGCCATATTTTTCAATCAATGGCGTCGTTGTTGGATGTTAATTTTGGGGTTTTCTTTTTTTGATAAATTTTTTATTGTTGTGTGATGTCACAACCTCACAAGCACATGGCTTTCTATTATTCTGAATAATTGGAGTTCACTCTCAGACGATGTTACATTGCTCTCTGTAAAAATTGTATGCTTTTCAAGTTAGTAACCAGCTTACTTGCCTCATAGGATTACATGAACGGGAAAGTGTTTGATTATAGCTTTTTTTATGCATTCTTTGCTTTGCTTAACACCCTAATATCGTTTAACATGCTTTCTTTTATAGCAATGCTAATGAAGAATGAAATTTTAATTCTATTTTTTCCCCTCTGCTTCTGTGAAGATTGCAATTAATAATATAGCCTCATTTTAGCAATACAATGTACCTTTCTATAATTGTAGATTCAGGCCTTGTTACCTCCCCTACCCCCTTCTTTTTGCTAATTCAATAGTTGCTTGTGAAGTTAATTTTTCTATCATCTGACTGGTGTGTCCTTGAGTTTAGACTGTTGATACTTCTTTTTTTATGACCAATCAAAATGTAACATAGTATTTTTATAATGTCATTGTCCATTGATTTTGATATTTAGCGTGTTTGGATGAATATTTACAAAAGTTGATTTTGAAAGAAATTAATTTTGTAAAATTGATTTCGGTTAGAATTGATTTCAAAGTAAAAAAATGTATGTTTTGATGTTTACCTTAAAAGCAAGTTTGATGCAAAACATAGTATAAAATTTTCAACTCAATATAGTTATGTTCATCACTTCTAGACTCTAGCAACTTAAGATTTTGAGGCTAATTTAATTTTAGTAACAGTAACCAAAATCCTATAGTCTAATGCAGCAAAATCAATTCTAAAGTTGTCCAGCTGAAACCAAAGATACACTATATTTGAAGTAAAACTTGATATATTTTCACTTATGCGTTCTTAAAAATACAAACAAATATTATTTTTTCAACCAAAATCATGTGTCCTAAGTTGAATGTGTGTTTGACACATTCTAATGTGGTTGCAAATATGGCTATTATATGACACTAATTTATGTCAAGTTGCTATCTACCCATCAAGGAATCCTGTAAGGTAGATTTTGGTATAATCACGAATATGGGAATATTGTGCTTTGTAATATTCATCTTCCATGCCAAGTTGCTATCTGCCCATCAAGAAATCCTCTAAGGTAGATTTTGTTATAATAAGGAATATGGGAATATTGTGCTCTGTAATTTTGATAGTCTACTAGCCATTCACTGTTGATCAACTTCTCTGTTTTGTTTTTACTTGTTTCTTTTGTAGAGAATTTGGTTTGGTTTGTCAATGATTTTTTAGGCAGCTTTTGTACACAAGATATATGATGATTAACAAGCCTTTCATTATTTGTTGACTTTGTGGTATCAAATAATATTGGCGCCAAGTGATTAATACCAAAAACCATAAGTATCTATTTTACTATATTAACTTGTTTACCTTCTATTCTCTTGATTTAGAAGGATTTCTAACATTTGATTGCATTTTTTTAAGCCTGGTAGAGCTCCTATGTAAACTCACCATGGTACAATAGTTACAGAGGACGTGGAAGAGAGGAAGAGGAGATGGGATAATGTTCATTTTGCTGTTCAATTAATATGCAGTCATTCTAACAGTGGTTTATACCAATAGAAAGTGAAAACATATTGTATATATTGAACAATATTATGTTTGTATATATTTTGCCTTTAGAACTAGAATAAACTAACTGGTTCTTGACTAGGAATTTAGATTAGCAGTTACATGAATTTTGAATATTCAGTAGTAAATTGTAAAGGTGAATGCATCAAGCCGAAACTTTAAAATGAAATGCGTTAAATTAAGAAATAAAGTTTTGACATCAGTGTGGCTGATTACATCCACATTACAAATAAGAAAACAGTTGAAATAATTCATTGACAAAGGGCAAAATCAAATATCTTTAAAGCGACACAAATGAATCTTCTATAACATATGTTTTTCTTATTGACATTCTTAGTGGACTGTGGTGGTAATGGCTATGCTGATGCTTAATTTTTTATTGGAAGTGAGCACGCTTGTTATCAAAATCAATAAATCTTGGAACCTTGAGCATAATTGAGATAGATTTTTCAAGCCAACCAGGGTTTTTCCTTATAAAAGCATTTAGTAGTGTCCTATGCTTCTCTGAGAACTTAACAAAAGCCACATTTTTCTCATCTACTTTCACAGTAGTTCCAGATGGGAGTTACAGATGTGCAGGCATACTCAACATAGGCAGGATGCAAATTGTCACAAACCACAAAGAAAGATTCAATGTATGGTAAAATATTTTGAGAGCTAGCTGAAAGTGGAGGCATTACACCAGACGATTTAGATATCATAATATGTTAAAAACTCAGATTGGACTTTGAGTAGGATTCTATATTGCTTATGCAACAGCTCAGCTTATGCCACAATGACTCTAATGCTGAATTTATTTCCCAAACCTCAAAATGAGTAGGAGTACCTCTATCTTTCTCTTTCTCAGTCAGCAAAGTAACAAGTGAACTCAAGGCCTGCAAAACTCTCAAAATGGAAGCTTTATATGTAGAAGTAGTATTAAGTAGAGCTTTCATTGTTGCACTAAAGATACGTAATTCATTCATTACAGAGTATATGCATTACCTTTGCCAGCCAGCTCAGTAACAAAAATCTCACAATGAGTTGGAGAAATGGTCAAGGATTTCTTCATTAATTCTACAACAAGTATATGCATTATTTGACAAACTAAGGGAATGCACAAAAAGTAAGATTAACTCCATAGTTACTAAAATAGAATTGTATATGCATTACCTCTGCCAGCTAACTCAATAATAAAAACCTCACAATGAGTTGGAGAAATGGTCAAGCATTTCTTCATTACTTTTGCAACAAGTATATGCATTATCTGACAAACTAAGGGAATGCACAAAAAGTAAGATTAACTCCATAGTTACTAAAATAGAATTGTATGTAAAATAATATTTAATCAGATGCTATGATTGGTGATTAATAACAACTGTGGCATTACAAATAGAAAAGGCAAATAAATGCAAATATCAACAACACTGATGATGGCTTAGTAGATATTAGGGGTTTGTCAGATGACTTATTTCCAGAACTGTCAATGATAAAATCCAGTAAATTTTTTAACAGCTAAAAACATAGATACAAAGAAAATTATGTCAACATTGTTAGAAAGCAAATGAAATTAAATGAGATTCCATTACCAGCAAAGCATCACCTGCTTAAGATGGTCTATGCTCCTCAAATAAAATGGCTGGTTCAAAAGATCCAAAAGCATTGCAATGGATATGTACCCTTGAATGCTTTTAACTTATATTTACCTCATCCTCAATAACCACCACAGCTTTGCCCCGTGCATCCTTTGGTTCTTTTATAGTAGGATGAGGTAGCCAAAACTAGAGCAAAAGTTTTGCCACATACAGATAATTGCGAGCAACACATGTGACAGTTTTAAGTATTCTACAAAGTAATTAAGGAACTCCTATGCGATTAAATAATAGGAAAGGTATTAATAAATTCATTCATTGTTAATAAAAAATACCCAAATATTATAAGTCGAATCTCTAGTACAAGAAGCTTGTCAATTAAGAAAATGAAAGACATTACAGAGAAATTCATTAGGAAGAATCAGAACCATAAGCACCAACAGGAAATTGTGTTTGGGTTAAATAAAATCAATCATGTATCAAGTATTCTTACCATCAAAAGATTGAGAATGTGAATCCATATCATTCCTCTAATAACCATATAATCTATATAGTGGCTCCACTTGACTAAAATAACTGACAATCCTTTTAACGTAAAGCATTAATAGAAAGATGCATGAAAATACCATTTGTAGATTAGGAGATAGAAATTAATATTAGTAAATATGAAAAGGTTGTTACTTTCCATGGGAGACCAGAAAGAACAAAAAAGGTTGGACTGTTATTTTTATCAAAAGTTTAACAAGAAAAGTGTTAATCTCAACAAGAGGGAACAAAAAAACTATGCAACTATTTTATAAAGCTTCTTTTGTATCCACCAAAATGAATCTTCACGGTCTATTCAAAATTCTCATCTACAACCAAATAAAGATGACACATCATTGTAGTTTAAAATCAAAAGATACTAAAAATGTAGATAAACAAGAAATATTGGACCTCTCCTCTTTATATAAGTTTAAATAATGTATTTATATTACAAGAAAACTTCACAAAATTACCTTACACAATAGCATTTTTGTGCCAATAATTTTTTAGATGGACTACTGTGGCGAGACATCCTTTCCACCTAGCACCATAGCATTACAGCGAGAACATTACTCCATAAATATACTTTATAAAGCTGTTTAGAAAAAAATTTGTTTTGATCACCATGTTTCAGTGCTTCTTCAAGCAATTCAGAACATGATTTGATGTTGTTATCCATTGACAATCCATGATAATGCTAAAACAATATATTTTAAAGTTTTATGTACAAAGCAAATGATATAAAAGATACAAGGAAAAAATCATCAAAATAATACAATAATAAGAAAATTAACAACCTGGGGTACTTGTAATATATTGTCAGAATAAGCTGGAACTCTACGAAAATTAGGTATGTTTCATGACCTTTGGCTTGAAGTGACATACCCATATGATGGAAATTGCATCAGGGGAACCATAAATTGTACCATAGGTTGGATTGGGGATATCATAGGCAACATTGAGGATATTGTAGTTTGTATTGGGGGGACCATAGGTTGTGCTTGGGACATAACAACATGACCTTCATGGGAACAGACCTGTTTGATTATGTACAACAAAAACATTATACATTGTGAAGCCACGTACATAACCATATTATATTATGTACAATGCTAAAATCCTATACTTACATGAGCATGATCTAAATTTCGTTTCGACCTTTTTCCATGCTTTTGTTGTTGAGTGCAGTCACCACTCAATTTCCCTTTACCTTCCTATTGAAAATAAAACAACTATCAGAATGAAACCATAAGAAATAGTAATGATAGTCAAATTAAATTAAACTTAAATTACGTTGTCATTGGAGCTTCTTGGGATAGTTGATAATACTTTTTCTTGGCCCTTGTTTATATCATATATCATTATTTCTTTATCCTACAAAATCAAATAAATTCATGTCATCCCTACACAATTGAAAATGCTAACCATTTAAATTCGTGTTTATGAAACACTAGAAAACACTTACACTATCAACTACCACGCTAAATTCAAAAGACTTTGAATCAGATAATTTTCCATCATTCGTACTCTTATCATTTGTACCAACAAGCATCAGGCACGTTTTCACATTGTGTTTTGTACTAGTAAAATTTGAACGTCTCTTTCGCTTCATGCCAATGTTGCTCTTCTTGGGAGCACTTTTAGTCTTGACCATAGTGGGATCGCGAAAATGCTTAAATGACAAGTTTTGTGAGCCAACAAGGTCCTCCAACTTCTCATACTTATTTGTAAGCTTCAATATGTCATCCATAACCTCATTGTACTGTGCTTTCTTTTTCGAAGCTATCTTGCAAAACCTAGTACTAACAGCACAATAGGCAGCAAATTGAGCTTGTTCCATGACATCACAATGTACTTCCTCCGATGAATCTAATGATGCAAAAGATGTCTTTGCATTTTTCATCCACCTTGTTAAAATCAAACTAGTTGGAATGTGGTCTACATGCTCCACTTTCATGACACAAAATATATGTGAACACGGAGTACCATAAGACTCAAAATGCCTACAATCACAATTAAATGTTAATTTCTAAGTATCACACCCAACTCATATTTCCATACTAGGCTCACAATGTTTACCCAGCTTGCAGATCAATTGGTCCCCATCGACTACTCGGACAGTAATAAATAATGCACCTGCCAATATAATTTGTTCTTTAACTTCTTTAAAAATCTCTATTGAGTAGATTTTGTAGCATCCTTTTCAATGTTGTGAAGAGATGTTGTCAAAACAGGTTCTGAATATAGAGATTTAAAATCAGCTTCCATCTCATTATTTCTGTACCCTCTCAAAGCTTGCTCAAACTTATGCATAAAATGAAAAATGCTACATTTGTTCTTAATATATGTCTTCATGATTGAATTAATTGTTTCGCATTGTGATGTCGTATGTATACGAGCAAAAAAACTTATCCCGAAAGTATGCAGTAGCCCATGATGACCTCTTCTCATAAGTCTTGAAAACCCATTTGTTGTTGACAACCTTATGCTTCTCTACCATTTTTATGCAAAAATCTTCAAATTCCTCCGTGGAGAAATTTAAGTATATCACTTTGTCAAAATCCCTTAAAGATGGAGAACTCTTAACATGCTGACGTGCATTCTTTGCAAGTGCCAACCACAAAGTCGATGACATGCATCAGGAAAAATATGCTTTATAATCTCTCTCATGGCCGCATCTCCATCTGTCACAACTACTTTGGGATGTTATTGTCCATTGCTTCTAAAAAATATTTTAGGATCCACTTATAAGGATGTTATAAATTATACTAAGCCCTTTCAATATCATATACACCAACAAACAAATTATACTACAATAGGAATAAGGATGTTACCGTTTTAATGATAATGAAAAAAACAAGTAAACACAACAAGGGGAGGTTATTAGCCTATACACCATTTTTTTAAATGTAATTGGCATCCAATATTTACTTTTACAATCTCACCTTCTTTAAGGAAGTTTCCACACATTGGTTGGGCTCTACTAAGTACTAACAAATTTAATTGAGGCCAAATGTGATGAGCCACCGGTAGTGCCCAATGGAATCTCTCTTGTGATGTTGCAAAAATACTCATGAAGCTACTCTCCTACATAGTCCTAACATAATGTGATCATTAAAGTAGGAAAGTCTACCATCATTATAATCAGTACTTTGTCATTGAAAAATACACACCATATATATTATAATGTTTTAAAAGTCGTCTTCAAGATATATATTATCTACACTGCACTTATTGGAATAGTGGAATTAGCTGGGTTTTGTATTCAACTAGAGCTTAATGCCTTTGGTAATACCATAGCCACGATTACAGCCATAATAAAAATATACCTATTTTACCTTTTGTTTCCCAATGTGTCCCATTTCACATACCATACTATAATAATTTGGTCATGAGTAAGTAGTTTGAATTTTGAAATTATTTCAATTTTGTGGATAGTATGTTCAAATTTTATTTAACACAGTTTCATCCTCCAAGAGATGCTCCTATAAGTTGGAAGAAAATAAAGGAGCATGGTGCTATCTATCTTACACCTTTTTCACATAGTAGCTGAAGAAATTTACAATCTTGAGTACCAAAGGTTAAGGTGTAGAGTCAATTATCATACTTTAAGATTCAAGCCAAATACCATGTAGCTAAGTCAATTAATAGCTGATAAGCTATGTGCATAAGGTCCCTTCATGTCCATACATCTTCGGTTTGAGATGGACATGTTGGCATTTGCTGGGTAAGTTATCGGGTTGGACTGGTCTGACTGGACATTATGTTTATATGTCTACTAACTTTAAATAAGGTATAAATACTATCTAATTGTTTTATTTCCTACAATATCAAGAGTTTAATGCATGTTTTTCTTTGTTTTAAAGCGATGAATGTTTATGCCAAAGCTTGATAAAACAACCATAAATCAAATATGTGGAATTTTCCTTGTTATTGTTATCAGAAACCAGTTGCCTATGTACATATGATATATGACTAGTTGTGTGCATATTTTCCTTGTGGATGGGGACAAACAAAAAACAAACCAATTAACATTAAGTAAAGTTAAAAATGATGAAAATTTCCTATATGAACCAAGAAAACAACACAAATAATCTGTAAATTCATAATTTTTTATCCTATTAGATTTTATCTTAAAGGTGAATTACTTTTCAATTAGATTATTCTACAAGTATATAAACCAAGTCCATTTTGTAGAATCATGCTAACTATAAAGGTGTACATTTTTTCAAGGAATAATATAACTAAAACTTGTTATTGAAGTACAAAGAGTGTTTAGGCACACAAAAGCTGCCAAGATATGAAATGGCAACTAAAACCAATTCAGAGCTTTAAAAGCATTAGCCCCTACAGTTTACAACAACTAAGATATATATTAGTAATTAATTTGTCTTCTTGTGAATAATGAACAAAATGATTGTAAAGCTACATACTTGAGACTATACCAACCACTAACATCTAACGCAGCACCACCATCTCACTACAATGCAAGAAATCCCCTAAACTACCATACATGTTACTATAATTTTTTTAAAGATATTCAAAATTGTGATTTTTGTTGAAAAGATAGAACCAGGAAAATACAGCAACAACAAAACCACTGTAATTACAACAACAAAAATATGCATAACCAGGGAAATTATAGCAGCAGCATAATACAATAGGAAACAAGAGCAGCATGGCAGCACATACATAGAATCATGAAAAAATTGAAACATAGTAGTTTTAGAGTAGAATCAAATTTTGGAAAATGTTGAAGATATCAAATGAACAAAATAACTAACCAAAATTAAAACAATTACTCACCGGATGTTGGAATTGAATCGAATCAGAGTGGAATCAAGACTGTCAATGCACCTTTCTAAGAAAGAAATGGAATAACGGAACTGACAAACTGAATGAACAATTGAGAAGAAAGAAGGAACAAAGAAATTGAGAAGGTGTTAGGCAAAAATTAGAAAGGGACGAACACCAAAGGAACCCAGAATCTGAAATGTTTTTTATTGTTTGATTTCAAAGAAAGAACAGAGAAGAACAAACATGGGTGATAGGGGAAAAAACAAAGAAGAACAAACGTGGGTGATAGGGGTAAAAACATGACATATCTTTTTTCCATTTTCCTAAAAGAAAACTGCAAAATGAATGTAGTGGTTTTTAATTGATTTTATTTAAATATTTCATATTTTATACATGCTTAATAAATAATGAGATTCTACTAATTTATCATATAAATATATTTATTAAATTAATGATTACATAATTAAAGATATAGAATTATAAATTTAATTTTAAAAATATTATAATCATTAAACTTAGATTATTCTAACAACTTACTTATAATTATTTTTTTAAAAAAAAGTACATTTTTAATTGTTCTAATTTAAAACTTGTAGATAAATAATAGATGAGCATGGTTAATTAATTATAAAAAATATACAAGATATTTTATCTTAAAAATTTATCTTTTTTAATTTAAAAATATGAGTTGATAGATAGAATTGAAAACATTAGAATCATTAAACTCAGATTATCCTAACAACGTACTCAAATTTATTTTTTTTTTTAAAAAAGTATATTCTTAAGATAAACTAATTTAAACTTCTAGATAAATAATATTATAGATGAGTATGGTTAGCCAATTAGAGAAAATACACAAGATATTTTATCTTAAGAAATTATCTTTTTTAATTTAAAAATATGAGTTGATAGATAGAGTTCAAAACATTAGAATTATTAAACTCACTCCTGAAAAAATTATGCCAGATCTTCATTACTACATGGGCAAATTAGACCATGCAAAAAGTAATAATATAAATAATATGTTTAACAATTTCATTAACATTTGCAAATTATGGAAAACTTAATTTTTGAAATTTTCTATTTTGCTAGATTTTTTTACCTATTAATGACCAAGGCAACCATTGGTATTTATTAATTGTTGACTTTGATGAGAAAAAAATATTAGTGTTGGACTCTTTGCGTAATTCTGAAACAAAAGGGGGTCGACACTATAAAGTGCGAAAGTTGGTAAGTATCTCTTAAACTCATTCATTTTATTTATCACTTGTTATTCTTATTGTTGCTTTCTCACATATGTAGGCAATGTTTCTACAACAAATGTTCATGATAAAGTCCTTTTATGATTGCTTAACTAGTGCGGTTGAAAATGACATATGGAAGTTCGCTATTGTTGAGCCAAAGGGCCTTGAATATCAACATCCTGGATCGTAAGTGCTTAACATCTCTCTTCTTTAATTATATAATGAGATAATAATTTTAATATAATTTGAATGATTACATATTAGCGGTGATTGCGGGTGTGGGTAGCGGAATGGATGAAACATTGTCCATGGGAGGACAATTATGATAAAATATTTGTAAGTATATAATTATATTTATTATTTTATCACTCATGATAAATATAAATAATCATATTATTTGTGTTGTCTTTGACAGGTTGATCATACTACACGTACACGTATAGCATTGGAATAATGTGTAAAGCTTTTCATTATTGCATGAGATGCAAAGGATTATTATGAATTGAGAAGAAACTTGGGACAGCGGAAAACTTCCATAGACTCATAAGGACATATTTATTATTCATTCTAAAGTATTTGTTAGTCTAAATTTTGTAGTATTTTTTTAGTAGTATTGAATTTTAATTTGTTTTAAAATATATTTTACATTCTCAAATTTTCAGATGACACTAATTTGATTTGTTATGAATACAATTATCCTTAATATTAACTTTTGATTTTGATTAAAAAAAAAAGATAAAATATCTTGAATAGTTTTTATAATTAACTAACCATGTTCATTTATGATAACTATTATTTATCTAGAAGTTTTTATTGAGAATAACTAATAATATATTAGTTAAAAAAATAACTGGTTAGAGTAAGTTGCTAAGATATTTCTAGTTTAATTATTCTAATGTTTTAATTGACTACTGCTTTTAAATAAAAAAAGATAATTTTTTAAGATAAAAGATCTTGGATATTTTATATGATTGACTAACCATACTCATCTATAATACTATTTATCTACAAGTTTAAAATTAGAACAACTAATAAATTGTAATCAACTCATGTTTTTAAAATTTACTAATCATTGCTTATTTATGATAACTATTAAAAAAATCTAAAAGTTTTAAATTAGAACAACTTAGAATATCTTATTTTTTTAAAAAAAATAATTATAACCAATTTGAGATTTATGCATATAAATATTTGTATGTAAGTTTAACAGCTTAAATAAAATGGTTTACAAATATCTTGCCACCAAACCAAATGAACTTGGTGGAAGTGTAACAAGAGAGTATCATGACAAGAAATAAATATCCCAATTGAAAAACTAATTATGAAACTCAATACAGCCATCAGCTCATCTAAAGTGCGAACACTAACTCCCTCTCTCCAAAACAAGAAAACCTTTAAAACTCCAAATCATACAATATGTCCTCAATTTCTATTGGTATAAACCACTGTAAGAACAACTACATACTAAATGAACAGCAAACTGAACATTACCCCATCTCCTCTTCCTCTTCTAGGTCCTCTGTAGCTATTGTAGCTTCACTGAGCTTGAAATAATACAACCACATGTCAGAAATCCTTCTAAATCAAGAGAATAAATGGTAAACAAGTTAATATAATAAACATGATACTTATGGTCTTTGGTATTAATCACTTAGCGCCAATATTATTTGATACCACAAAGCAAACAAAATAATGAAAGGTTTGTTAATCATCATATATCTCGTGTACAGAAATTGCTAAAAAAATAATTGACAAACCATACCAAATTATCTACAAAAGAAATAGGTAAAAACAAAACAAAGAAGTTGATTAACAGGGAATGGCGAATGGCTAGTGGACTGTCTAAATTACAGAGCACAATATTTCCATATTCCTGATTATACCAAGATCTACCTTATAGGATTCATTGATGGGTAGATAGCAACTTGGCATGGAAGATGAAAATTACAGAGCACAATATTCCCATATTCCTGATTATACCAAAATCTACCTTACAGGATTCCTTGATGGGTAGATAGCAACTTTGCATGGAAGATGAAAATTAGTGTCATATAATAGCCATATTTGCAACGACATTAGAATGTGTCAAACACACATTCAACTTAGGAAACATGATTTTGGTTGAAAAAATAATATTTGTTTGTATTTTTAAGAGCACATAAGTGAAAACATATCAAGTTTTACTTCAAACATAGTGTATCTTTGGTTTCAGTTGGACAACTTTAGAATTAATTTTGCTTCATTAGACTACAGGTGTTTGGTTACTGTTACGTAAAATTAAATTAGCCTCAAAATCTTAAGTTGCTAGAGTCTAGAAGTTATGAACATAACTATCTTGAAAATTTTATATTATGTTTTGCATCAAACTTGCTTTTAAGGTAAACATCAAAACATACATTTCTTTACTTAAAAATCAACTCTAACCGAAATCAATTTTACAAAATTAATTTCTTGTAAAATCAACTTTTGTAAATACTCATCCAAACACACTAAATATCAATGGACAATGATATTATAAAAATATTACGTTACATTTTGATTGGTCAGAAATAATGAAGTATCAACACCTATTAAATAAGATGAGGTACAGTAGACTCTCCCAAAAGCACCACCTCTTTTCTTTACTACCTCATCACCTAACTTGCCAGATCTGAAGCACAAGATAAAACAAAAGTTGTTAAAACAAGGGTTTCACCAATAGAAAAAATCGACACTTAGGTACTTCTGTACTTGTATATACTTTATGTGGCAACACCAATGGTGCTTGTATATATTAACATGAATCATAATAGAATCAGAATCTTGATACTTGTTATAGAGAAATTTTTTATTAGCGTTTGAGGATCTTTTTTTTAGAATGGTTTACTGTTATGGCTCAAAAAATATACAATTACAAATTGATAGTAGCTTTAAGATAATAGTTGTTGCAAAACACTGTAAAGCAGTTTAAATCTATATTTTTAACCTTAGGATTAAAGACAACAATAGCTAATGGTCTGGATAGCGCTACACTAGCATCCAGATCATGTTAGTTTCAAAGTCTCTTGAGAAATAAACAATGTGCTAACATAATGATAAATATTAATATATAATAATGTTTTACATGATCTTGGGAAGAAAATAATTAGACTAGGAGACTATACAACTTAAAAAGGCAACCTGTGGATCAATTCTCCTGCTAACAATCATTCAATTGTATGAATATATCAGCATTTTACTTTAGGGATCCAACCATAGTAACAATTAATAAAATTGACTAATTATATGTTGTTAAGAGGGATTGGAATATCCCATTGTGTGGTCAAAAGATTTGGAAGGAATTTCTTGCTAAATCAACCATCTAGATTCAAGGACACACCAGCCAGATGATAGAAAAATTAACTTCACAAGCAACTATTGGATTAGCAAAAAGAAGGGGGTAGGGGGAGATAACAAGGCTTGAATCTACAATTATAGAAAGGTACGTTGTACTGTTAAAATGAGGCTATATTATTAATTACAGTCTTCATAAAAGCAGAGAGAGACAAAAATAGAATTAAAATTTCATTCTTCATTAGCATTGTTGTAAAAGAAAGCATGTTAAACGATATTAGGGTGTTAAGCAAAGCAAAGAATGCATAAAAAAAAAGCTAAAATCAAACACTTTCCTATTCATGTAATCCTATGAGGCCAGTAACCTGGTTACTAACTTGAAAAGCACACAATTTTTACAAAGAGCAATGTAACATCGTTTGAGAGTGAACCCCAATTATTCAGAACAACAGAAAACCATGTGTTTGTGAGCTTGTGACATCACACAACAATAAAAATTTTATTAAAAATAAAACCCCCAAAAATTAACATCGAGCGATGACGCCATTGGTTGCAAAAAATGGCAGGGAATCTGTAATAATGAAATTGGACGCAACAAAACGCAAAGAATGAGAAAAATTGAAAGAAAAAATGCAATGCTGGTTTTGAATCGATAGAGAAAAGTGACTAACCATACTTGATTCTTCTTGGCATTTTTGGCGTGTGTGGGTTTATCCTTTTCGTCTTCTTCGTTGGAATCACAGGGTTGGCTTTGGTCGGGATTATCAGGCACATCTTCTACCTCGTGGTTTTGATGTTGTTCCTCTACTTGGTAGTTTTAGTTGTGCTCAGTCTGGAGGAACAGGTCCACCTGTTCCCTGATGAATGTCTTATTGTCGGATAAATGGATTCTGAAATCAGCCTCCAACTGGCAGCTAACTGTGGCGATGGTGGTGTTGAGGTTGGAGCTATGGAGGAACTGGCGCAGATGGCTGATGATTTTAGAGTTGAACACCATGGAGGATGGGTTAAGCAACCTTTTTCTTCAAATTGGATTGGAGCGGGTGACTCACTCTATGACCCAGTCTCAGCCTGAAACAAAAAGCAATACCTCAGCGGCGAGGGACACAACTAGAAATACCAAAATATAAATAATTTTTTTAAATTACTTATTTATAAATAAATAAATAAAATTTATTTTAATTATAAAAATATTACATTATATTTTGATTGATCAGAAAAAGAAAGTATCTATACCTATTAAATAAGATGAGGTACCATAGAATTCTCCTTGTCTCTTTGTGACCCCTCCACTATTTTGGACTGCATTTGCTTTTATGAGGCATATCACATACAATTAATAATAATATTATTGGATAAAAAATAAGTATTTGATGATGAATATTAATTAACTTTATTTTTTTAAAATCTTTTTGTCATATAAATTTAATATATAAAATAAAAATTTATGTTGAATTTTAAATTTGGCTTAATTATGTTTTTAGTCCACTCAAATTTGAAAAAATACTACTTTTTCTCTGAGAAACATAAAAAGTGATTCTTTTAATCTGTAAAACTAATTGATGTTTGTTTTGATGTTGTTTGTATACAACTGCTGTTAGTGAAATGTAAGTGACATGCTGACATGAACAAAACATAACATAGTCTTTATGTAGACTTCATTTACTTGAGTTTTGATTCTTAATATCAAAAGTGAACCTCTGTTAGTCATCTCAAAAAATTTATACCGTCATTATCTAGTAAACAAGATTAAATGTATTTCAAGGATTACAACAATTACTTTTAAATTTGAAGGGCTAAAAACAATATTTTCTCAAAAGTTTAAAAACTCTAATTAAACCTTTAAATTTTTGTAAACACAGCCGACAGGTTCTAACTCTCATATATTGGTTAGTAGGAATGATCAGACTCATGATATAACTTTGGAATGACAACTTGATGGAAGATACTTTGGCTATAATATTCTTGATGTTTCGATTGCATGGTGGGTAATCTTAAAGAGTGGGGTATCTAACATCATAGAGCATTTCTTTTTTTTGTTTTTAAAAAATACCAATGCAATACTCCTCTCATTTATATAGGACACTGGGGCATAGAAGGGTAAAATTATACTCAAATAATAAGTAGGATGGATGAAGTCAAACGGTTATAGTGTTTGTCATATTTTCCAATACCATATTGTGAGAAAATCTAACACATATGTATGAGTGATGTTTTCAAATACTCACAGCAATAATCAATTAGGAGGCTATGTTTAAAGTCCATTTTTCTTGAAAAATGACTCTCTTTTTGTACAACCTTCTTCGAAGGGTTATTTCATTTCATCCTATCAACTTTCAATGCATGTTTGTTTTTGTTTTTCTCATTTTTCTCCTCATAACCCCTCTTCTTTTTTCAAGAGAAGTTCATCCTCCGTGACTTGAGATGGTGAGAGAGGATACAACTTAATTTTCTTTTCATTATGGTGAGGGTGATCTCATTAAAGTGTGCATCATGGATAACTTTTCTATCAAATTGTCAGCGTCTCCCTAACATGATATGTGTCACCTCCATTATTACTATGTCACAAAGGATTTTATCATGATAGTCCCCAATGGCGAAAGACACACTCACTTGTTGATTGACTACCAATTCCTTACTTTCATTTAGCTATTGAAGTTTGTAACGCTTAGGGTGAGGAATGGTAGTCAAAGACAACTTTTCTACCAACCTTGTGCTATAACAGATGCAAATCGAGCCACTATCTTCAATGAGAGAACACATTTGGTCAAAAACTCTACATCTTGTATGAAAAATGTTTTCTCTTTAAGAAGGGCTAAATTCACAAGGTTGGCTTCCAAGAAGCCTTCTTATCATAAGCAAGTCCCCATCACAAGGAAAAACCTCCATATCATGCACATGCTTATGATCTCCTCCTTCCTTACTTTTACTAGAAAAGGGAGATGATTCACTTACAATGTCTTGGTCCCTTATCATGCATGGTTGTAGTGAGTTCTTCCTTGGGGTGACTCTTGGAAGAGCTCCCTTTGGTTTGATCCCTATTTGAATAAGAGTGGGGAGAATGGTTAGAGTAGTCCTTCCTTGAAGAAGTCCTCCTCTTCAATTGTTGCTCTACTTTTATACAAATTTGGACCAAGTCATCTAGATCTATAAATGGCAAGAGTTCAACTTTATCACAAATTTCAAAATTCAGGCCACATAGAAATCTAGCTAGGGTAGACCTAGGCTCTTCATTTATTCTCACCCTCATCATGAAAAGTTCCATATTTTGATGATATTCTTCAACAGTCAAATTTTGTTGTTTAAGTCTTTGATGTTTTTCAAGGAGTTCCCTTTCATATTAAAAGGGAATGTGCCTCTGCCTCATAGCTCTTTTAAGATCATACCAATACTCAATATAAGGGTTATGATGGTGAAGCCTCTCATTAATGAGAGCAATCCACCAATATATAGCATAGCCTTGGAAGCTTAAGATAGCTAAAAGCACCTTTGTATCTTTACTCACTTGGAAGCAAGTGAAGAGTTGCGCTATTTTCATTTACCAATCAAGGTAGGCTTCCACTTCATCTTTTCCTAAGAAAGGTGGAAGGTCTATTTTTGGTTCTTTATGGTTTTGGTTTCTCCTCCCTTTAGGTCTTCTATCATATCCCTCAAAGTTTTTATTCTCATCACTCCTTCTTGAGCTTGTGGGACTAGACCTATATCTTTCCTTCTTATTTCTTCTCTCTCTTTCTCTCTTTTCTATTTTTTTCTCTTCTCTATTTATTTCCTCTCTTTCCTTTCTCTTCTTTCCCTTTCTTCTCTTTTTTTTTCTTTCTTTTCTCTATCGTATCTCTCTTTCATCTCCTTTTTGCTCTCTTTTTCCCTTCACACCTCATTTATTTCCTTAACTTTCTCTCTTTTCTTCCTTTTTCTTTTTCAACTATTCTTCTTTCTTTTCTTTCATCTCTCTCTTTTCTTTCTTTACTCTTTTCACTCTTTAAATTCATTTATAAACTTATCTAGAGTGTCTACCTTAGGTGATCCCTCTTGGTTAACACTCTTATTGCTTAAAATGTGTGAATCATTTAGAGTGAAAGGTTGAACTAATATGAATGAAATACAATGAAAGCAAGCAATCACTCTTCTCGTTTTTTGAACTTTATGCTTTTGGAAAGTACTTCTTAAACCTGAAAGCAATAAAAGAAATTAAGGCAAATAGTAAGGACTAAAACAAGCTCCCGAGTATGAGTAAAGGGTACCAATTTCTAACTCACATTAAACTAAGAAAATGAGTTATTATAAGCAAAAGATGTGACCCTTATGCACATCCAATACCTCTATTAAAATGAAATCTTTTAAAAATACACCCAATGAAACAAAAAATTTAAAAGAAACTTAAATTTGATCCTTCTTCTCCAAAGCGCTCCCTCACCAAGTGTTTCACTCCAGTCTTGGCCTCTTCTTTAAGTCCACACTTCCTTGACTTTTAATCAATACTTCCTAGGATGGTACCCTTTATGAAAGCTCAACCAAATGTGGCCCTATCCAAGAAAAATAAACACCCAACAAGACCAAGTGGACGCAAGAATTTGAAAGCTAAAAGTAATGAAAACACTTAACAAGACAAGACACACATCCAAGTGCAGACAATTTATTTAAGAGAAACTCAATGATGTCAAAAAAAGAGAAGCAAAAATTAAAGGTGTGAAAAAAAGTTAGGACAACAAAAAGCAACCTAGAATGGCATAAGAATAGATTTGGACTAAAAAGCAAAATAGACTCAACAAGATTTTCAATGATCTGCACAATTTAAATCATCATGCCAAATTGAATAAATGCACATTCAAGAAATATTGAACAATTTTTAAACACTACTTTGAATGAATTACACAAATTTGAAGTGCACTAAATTTTGTACTTTTTTATTTCTCTTTTTAACACTTTTTTACTAACATTTTTTTGAATTATTTTTATTTATTTTCTTCTTTGTTTTGAAACAATTTTGCTACACCTCTTAAGCAACTTTGAAGTAAATATGGTAAGGAGAAATGTGATCCTAAATGCTTGAAAGGAAATGCAAAATAAGGCCACAAAAATTTGAGGTAAAATTGCAAACCAAAGAAAGACAAAGTAACTTAATATGCACTAGTATTTTAATGACTGAAAGAAAGGATCAAAATAATATTTAGTAGTGTTTATATGAAAGCTTGAATGCTCAATTTTCTAGACCAATTGACACACCAAAATGGTCTTAAAAAACAGCTAATGAAAAGCACCAAAGAAACTAGACAAAAATAAGCTACCAAAAGAAAATAAACAAATGGACTCTAAGAAAGAATTGAGCAATCTTTTGAATTATTTTTCTAGAAACATGCTATGATTTAAAGCATGTGAGACTTCCTGGACATGAACACACAGGAGGCTACTCCTCTTGGCTACTGAATTCCTCAAGAAGACAACACATTTTTATGAAAACATAATACACTTTATGGTGAAAAATTAAAGGCATAACTATGGAAATTAATGTGACAATGAAAGGACTAAAACACGACTAACTAAGACACAATTTGGAAGAGTAAAAAATGAAAATAAAAGACTCAAAAAAGGCTGGAACAACTCACCAAATAGAAGTGCAATAAAATAGAATTAGAAACACAAGCAAGAAAACAATGTGAAGCCAAAGATGAAGATCACAATTGTGTGGCTTTCTTCACAAATTTTGTGAAGTCATTACAATGACCCTCTTAGGATTTGCACATGAATAAAGAAAAATAAAGAAAAATAAAAAAAGTTGGCAGAATTAAAATGAATCCTAAATAAGCACACATATTGATTCAATAAAAAGGAACAAAAGAAATTGAATTAACAAAAACAATATACACTAGGAAACTAATGGCAAAAAAAAACCTACTAAAACATAAAATTCAAGACAATAAAGGAATTAAATGACATGAAATTAAAGTTGGATAAAAATAAAGAACAACACTAAAACATATAAGGAATGGATGCACAAAAATTAAAGAAGATAGGAAAAGAAAAGAACCTCTAGGAGTTAGATCTTGATACCACTTGATTTAAACCAAGTTTGCACTCCCTTGATCTTTCTCCTTGAGGTTCCAAGCATTCAAGAAATGGAATATGAAGGGGAAAGAAAATGGAGATGGGGCACCACTCTTGAAAGAGATAAGGCAAAAACGTTTTAGGTTAGCCATAAGGGAAGAAACCCTTGATAAAAACCAACTAGGAAGAGGTTCCATAAGAGAGAGGATCCTCAAGACCTTTTACTAATGAATGTGATCAAAGAGAGACAATTTTTCATTCAAATTCAAATGTGAGTTACAATGAGGCATGATGGGACTATTTATAGGGAGTGGGATGTTAGATTAAGACCCTAATCATGGACCTCCCAACAAGGCCCAACCCCTAAGCGAAATTAAGCTAACTAACTAGGAGACAAAAACCTAAATTGACACCTAGAATCAAGGGAAAGGAGATCATGTAGGCCTTTCTGTTTGTCATGCTTTGTGTGTTATAAAATGGGGTGCAAAAATGAGCTACGAGCTGTGGAAATGACCCACATTACCAAATATGGGTTGCACTTCTTTATACCCATACTCCACATAATTTACTTAAGATATCACATGCTTTTACAAGGGAAAATGGTCAAAATACAACGCCTTAAAGGAAATAAACCTCACGCCCTATTTTCTAGGAATATTAAAAATATCTACAAGTGAAATAACCAAGACTATGACTTCAAATCTTCAATGAACTTTCATCCATGCCATGTCTTCCTCTAATCCTCTTAGCCTTGATGCATGCTAGGTGAGATTATATCATGATGCCTATTTCACTCTTCTCCCTATAAATAGGTGTCCATTCTCTCATTGTACTCACACTTAGTTGAATGAAATTAGACTCCCATTTTGAGAGCATTTGTTCTAAAGAGTGTCTTAAATATTCTCCTTAGCAATACTTCTTCCTGGTTGCTTTTATGAAAGGTTTCTTCCCTTTTGGTAAACTTCCATAATTTTTTGGCTTCTCTTTTCTTGAGTGGTGTCAATCCATCCTCCATTTTTCTTCTTTCCATCATGATCTTCTTGGTGTTTGGAGATGATGCAATCCTATCTAGCATGCATCATGGCTAGGAGGACTCAAGGAAGGCATGGCATGGATGAAAGCTCATTGAAGATTTAAAGTCATAGTCTTCATTATTTTTATCTTGTAAATATTTTATTTTAATTAGCTAAATAGAAGAGAATTTTTAATTCCCTTACGGCCATGTATTTTCGGCCATCTGCTTAGTTTATAAAGTATAGGTGTCTTTAGTTAAAAAGGAGGAGTAAGCTTAGAATGAGTGCATAAGTCAAGACATGATTTTGGGCTAGCCCATTCACATTAGGAAATGCTAATTGCACCCATGGGGGGTGAACTTAGGTGTCTCACTTAAGGCCTAAGACTTAGGTTAATTAGTCTTAATCCTAATTAAGCCCTAGTCTCACATTGTCTAGAAAAGTTTACCCAAACTCTCCAATTGGGCTATACATACTCATTCCCCCTCATTGTAAAATTTCACCTTTGAAGTTGAATGAAAATAGTCTCTTTGTGAACACATTCTTAGTAAAAGGTCTTGAGGATCCTCTCTCTTGAGGAATCTCTTCCTAGTTTGTTTTTATCAAGGGTTCCTTCCTTTATGGCAAATCTAAACACTTTGGCTTATCTCTCTTTGAGAGTGGCGTCCCAACTCCATTTTCTTTCCCTTCCATAATCCATTTCAGGGTGCTTGGAACCTCAAGGAGAAAGACCAAGGGGAGTGCAAAAACTTTTTGCATTAGGAGCCTCAATCGAGAAAGATCAATGTAGAGTAATCAATGATTGCATTAGGAAGAGGGGATGAGGAGTGCAGAAAAGAAGATGAATGGTAGTTTTTTATTTGTGGTGACTAAAAGTCGTCAAAAAATATAATAAAAATTGCAAAAAAAATTAATTAATAAAATAATAATAAATAGAGTGACACGTTATTACTTAACAATAAAAATAAACAGAAGAACTAAGATGTTGGATGGAAGAAAATACTTGTATACCTTGACCAGTAAAAAAATGTTTGTGTACCAAAATAAAATATTTGAAAAAGTCATATATGTAAAGCATAGTTTATCTTTATTCTTTTAATTAAATTCTTTTGCGACATCACCGCTTAACAGCTAAAATCAAAAGAATAACTAAAATGTTGAACGAAAAAATGTTTGTATACTTTGATTGGTCAACAAAAATTTTATGTATCAAAATCATAAATTTCAAAAAGTTCATATATATATATATATATATATATATGTATATATATATATAAAATATAGGTTACCCTTCTTTTGAGAAAACGTGTGATTATCTTTAATTAAGTTGTTCTGATTTTAAATTTATGCAATTAGAATCTTAAACTGATGTTTTAATTGGTATGATTATATAATATTGTTGAAAACGGTGTACATTGGTCTCTCTATTTGAATCTTTGCTAATTTATTTGGTGGGTTAGTAGATTACTAAAACAAAAGCTGGTAAAATTAACTTTTTATTATCTATTTAAAACTATATAATATTATTACTTTTATCCAAAAATAAAATTTATATAATTTTGTAATAATAAATTATATATAATGTGGAGTATTCGAAATACAACTCTATTAAATATTCGTAGAAAAATATCGTCATTTATAAAATTATCATGTGTCTTATTTTATAAAACAACTAAAGCTAATTTAATCTATAATATTAATAGGTAAATAATTTATTTTTTTATAAATATATATTTAATATACTAACTAAAACTATTTTAGTACATATTTATGTTTTTGTTTTTCAGGGAGAGAGACAATAGTGGGTGCCCAACTTACTCTATCATATAATAATTTCGCTCATCATGCGTGATTATTGGTATATAAAAATTATGCTCACAAATAAAATTGTGACATTGCTAATTAACTATATTAGACAAATATTAATCAAATATGATTCTTTTTGTTAACATATTATATTTTAATTTTTTGATAATATAGAGTTTGGAAATATATAATAAGAAATTTATCAAAAGCAATTTTGTCATAAAACTATTTAATAAATAAATTTTAATATAAGAATTATTTAATAAATTAATTTGAATATATGTATTGTAAAAACAAAATATTAATAAAATTATTGAATTTATTACATAAATAATAAATAATAATAATATTTACATTAATATTAATAGATAGTTTTTATTAATACAATGAAATTTTGTTTTAGTCTTATAAGTATAAATATGAAAAAAAGATATTGAACAGTAAGAAAGATAAAAGCCAGCGAAAAAGTCATGTACGAATCATCTCCGACCAAAGCCAGCGAAAAATTCTTCTTCACATAAAAACCGTACCAAACAATCAAAGCAAAATATGTGCCTCTCCAACGTTGTATATTAGTAGTCAATGTCTTAATTATTATTAATGAAAAAACTTAAACTCACTTTTTTTTTTCTTATTTCTCCACTTTCTCATCAACCAACAACATAATTCTCTAACGACATAATTCCCACCATGTCAACCTCCGTCTGTACAACAATTATTTTTATCACATCTCTTATTGATGAAAGAATATCCAAAGAAAGTGTCTATAAATTGCTACATGCAAGAAGAACTAACACATACACCTTCAGTTGCTTCCTTCGAACTGCTAAATCAATCAATGGCTTCTCCTAAGCTTGCTCCATTAGCTCTGTTCTTGTTTGTCTATTCTGGTATGTAGCATTCCCTTCATTTTTCTTTTTTCATGATTTCTTATATGTTTTAGAACATCAGGGAATTAAAAAGAATTTAATACTTATACATAAACTGTTTATAAATAAAAATTTTATATTAATATTTAATCACAATCTATTATTTACAATCCCTTAAAGTCTTTTTCTCAGTTAGAAAATATTTGTGTTGTTTTTTGTTCTAACTTTGGCATATCATTTTTAGTGTTTCTTCCTTTGAAGGAGCTAGAAGCTGGTTCTTGCATCCCCTGTATGTACTGTGGTCTCTTCTCGTCCTCGAAATGCGGGTCAGGTTGTGATTGTTTCCCAGCTTTCGGGGTTGCAGGTGTGCTTGCCTGAGAACCATGCATCTGTTGAGAAGATGATAGAGGAACATCCAAACCTATGTCGGTCTCACGAGGAATGTTTGAAGAAAAGGCAAGGCAACTTTTGTGCTCGTCATCCTAATTCTGATATGAGTTATGGTTGGTGTTTTGATTCTGAATCTGAAGCACTGAAAGAATTATTGGCTAAGACCACAATAATTAAAAGTGTTGCAAGTAATTGATATGCCTAATGAAAAAATAATGGAATACGTGGTCCACCTGGTGTATGGTTATGTGCATCAACTATCCACTACTTCAAATAAAACAGTATTTTCAGATTATTTATGGTGATAATTGTTAAATCAGAAATAATAACTTAATATTTTTTATTTTGATTCAAAATCATAAATATTTTTAGTTTTTTTATTGGAACAATTGATAATTTATAACTAAAGAAAATGACTTGGTATGTTTCGTGAGTAAGATCGATTTGTATTATAGATTTTTGTCTAAGTGTGTTCTGGAAAATAATGCATGTAAATAAAAGTGTGCTTGAAATAGAAAGAAATTCATGTTAAGTTAAACTATTTAGGAATTGAAAATGTAGGGTGTTCTTGATTTTGAGTGTTCCCGATTAAAAATAATGGAAAAATAATTTGAAAATGTAAAACACTCTTAAAAGTAAAGTTAAAAATGCAATAATTAATTTAAAGGTTTATTCTCATGAAAAGTGGTCAAAGGTGAGTAAAAGAAAGACATGTATAGGTGTGCTAGCTGAAAGTAAATGAAATTGGTTTCATTTACTTACAAAAAATGTAATAGCTTGAATAATAAACTTACAAAAAATGTAAATTGCATTAATGTGAATATAAACGTTGTTTCTATCACCGTTTGCCCTTTTTCTGTGTGCTCAGCAGTGGTGCTCATGTCATAACCAAGGAATAAATGGCAAACGTGACCTATACTTATAGAAGAAAAATATAAAATTTGAATGTTTTGGCATTCGTTAGCATTCTGTTTTACAACAATAACAAGAAACTAACCCAATAGTTGTATTCCAGTAAGAAAAGAAAAATGTAACTTGTCTAGATTTTTTGTAATTTAAGTCATCTATAATAGCTTCTTTAACACGAGATTCCAAATAACACAACATAAATTACTGCCCTAAATAAACATGAAGCAAGTTTTAATTTGTTGTTTTAACACCTTCCTTCTTGTATTCTTGGGCTTATGCTTGTAATGTTTGCAAATCTTTTGAGTGAAATACTAAGTGGATCCTTGAAAGATTAAAGTGTTGACACCTAGATCTGTGAAAGAATTTTAGAGATATGTACGTCATTTCGTTAATTTGCAAATAGGTCATTTCATTACTAATAACGTTAAACGACTGCACAATTAGTAGTTAATTGCTTTGCTAACAGTCTTTTTCTATTATACATGGAAAACTTGCATGTCACCTAGTTTATTTGTTTAATATTGAAACATCATTTTGGTCCCAGAAAGATGAAAGTAATGGTATCTAGGTCCTTGAAAAATATTTAGAGGATATTCAAGTCCTTGAAAGATTTTTAGAGACATCTAGGTCATTCAAAATTTTTTAAAGGACATCTAAGTTTTTGAAAGATTTTTAGAGGCATTCAAGCTATTATAGTATATTGAAGTTTCCCCTTACTGTTAGCTAAAACAACTTGATTAATCAAAGCTCTTATACTTTTGATGAAATATCAAACTAATACAAGGAACCTAGTTTCTAGAATAATTTAATAACTTTGCTTCCTTCCCCATATGAACCTCCTTCTCCCCTGAAGTAACCTAACTCCAACCATCCACCTCTATAATCGAAGTCACCTGCAGCCCAACACAAAACCCATATCTCTCACGAAAACATAGTGATGCATGCACGCCTAACATAGGCTTGAGTTAGGATCAATAAGAAAGGAGCATGACTTGGATGAAGTTTCAAAGAGGTTAGTTTAGGACATGTTTCATTTAATTGTATTCATTTAACCATTTTTAGGCTTGTATAAGCACCCTTAAGTCATTAGGATTTTAAGGGTGTAGTTGGTTTAATTTTCGGCCTTGTATTTTGGCCTATAGATTCTATTTTCTTTAGGAGGTGTAAACAGTCTCTTTATGAAGTGTGTTAATTAGTTGGGCCTATCTAAGATGCATTTGGACGTGTGGTTATTAATTTCCACACCCCTAATTACTTCTAAAACCCTTCTAACCAACACATGAAGCATGTAGGGGACATGTCAGCCCCATTGTCCCCCTTGTTTCACTCCACATATGTTTTCTCACTCCTACATGACTGATTCTTATTCCTTTTTATTTTAATTTGAATTTTGGAGGTGCAATGTCATTTCCCTCCAAAATTCAAATTCAAACTAGAAGGAACATAGATCCATATTTTAAGGACCATGTTTGGATCTTTAGTTGAATTAAATTAGTGTTAATTGAGCACATGCTAAATTAAAACTAAGTTAAACCAACTAATCCTTGATTAAGCATGTCGGACGTTCAACTTGAGGTTCCTAAGCCCATGGTTCATGCTTTGCTTTATAAATAGAGCATTTCCTCCTTCATGTAGTTTTTAATACTCATTTGAATGAAAATAATCTTTCTCTAAATTTGAGATCTCTTTGTTCTTAGAGAGTATTCATGTTTTCTCTACTCTGTGAGATTCCTTCATGTTATTATCAAGGGTTTCTCCCTTTGTGGCTAGCTTCACCATGGCTTATCTCCTTCATTGAAGAAGTGGTGCCTACCTTACCTCCATCTCCTAGTCTTCCACCTCCATTTCTTCAACCTTGGAACCTCTATGAGCTAGGATCTTGAGAGCATTCTCTTCATAAAAAATTCTTCAAACTTGCCTTCGGGAGTAATGCATCAACACCTATATTGCTTTTACGAAAAATTATTTTCAATCTAGAGGCTAATTCAATTGTTTTAGTCTGCCAAATCATTCTTTAGTATTGAAAAAGGAGTTCCTGTTATGCTTATGAGAAATTTAGAATAACTCTTGGATTATGCCATGGAACACATTTCATTGTTGACGTTTTGAGTATATATATATATATATATATATATATATATATATATATATATATATATATTTTATTGGAGTCACTATTCTTAGATGATCTAATGTTGGGTGCAAAGTATTTATTCTGACAATAAATTTGATTCCATGTGATTGAATGAATTCATTTAAATTTCAAGACATCAATTTCCATTGATTGCTTGTTTTGTTATGAGTATTAATAAAAGTCAAGGTCTAAGTTTGTCTACTGTTGGAGTTTTAATTTCTTTCAAGACCTGTTTTTACACATGGTCATGTTGTTGGTTTAAGGGTAAAAATCAAATTTGGATTAAAGATACTAATATGTTAAAAAGAAGGTGAACAAAATTCTACTAAAAATATTTAACAAAAAATATTCTTTTTTTAGTGTATTTTTTATTATTTGTTATGTATATGTTGGTATCTTGATTTACATCATTTAAAATGTAATTGTGATTCACTATGTTTATCTTTTTAATTGAATGGTACTATAATTATTTTTTATAGTTTCTAATTCCAAATAGAAAATTTTATTTATTTCTAGAAGGTATACTGAGAACATTTTAAAGAGAGAACTAAAATATTTGCATACTACATGAATCTACTAATTGCTAGGGTTTGACTCGGCAGTTATGGGTGAAAGATAATTACTTCATTCGAATGACGAGTTCATCAGCTAGGCTAGCTTCCTCATTGTCCACAAAATTTCCGCTTGGGATCTTAGTCTTTTCTTTCTGGTTCTTTATTCCCTTCATGTTGTTTCCATTGTTCGACTCCTCTTTAAGCTCTTTATATTCATTGTGGTAATGTCCTGGCTTTCCACAATTGTAACATTTTCCGGAGGTAAGGACATAGTCTTTTGCCATATGGACCTTTACAGTGAAAACATTTGATAAGATTTCCAATATTAGCGGAAACAAGGTTTTCCTCATTATTATGGTTATTATCGTTTAGTTCTTTCTTGAGCTCTTTGCACTTATTGCGGTAATGATCATTTTTTCCACAGTTGAAGCAGGTTATAGGGTTAATAATACAGTTCCTTACCAGTTGTGGTCCTTCACAACAAGGACACGTGATAGAGTTCACAAGTTTAGGAGTTTGTTCATAGTCATTCTGTTCCGAGGTATTTTGGGCTCTTGAGAAGGACATTGATAAGGTTTATTTCTATTGAAATGCATATGCTTTTGTAATTTTCCTTGCCTCTCTATTGAGCTTGCTTTACCTTGGTATTGTCCTTACAGTTCCTGCAACAATTCTCACAAATAGAAAAAGAGATACTTTCTAGATCTTTGATTGCTTGACGGATGTGTGGGCAGATTCCCACTTCAATTTTTTAACCCAACAATCGTTGCATTTGATTTGGTCTGAAGGCCATTTTTTCCTAAAGCAGAATTTGATGCCTTAATCCTTTCTTAGAATAATACATTAACTGAAGGAATACTGCAGATAGTAATTGGTACATCCAAAGTCAATTCCTAGGAAAGAAAGGCGAGTCACAATGGACATTCTTAAATACCAAGTTTTTCCTTAGCCAGAACTTTCCTCAGAATTGTACCTCATACTCCTTGTTGTACTCTACCAATAATAGTAAATTCTAAGTTCAGCAGCCTCGCAACCGTTATCATTAAATTCCATGATCTTCCTAAGTATCTATCTCATCTGGTACTCCTATTTTTCAACAAAGGGTACAAGGGTAATTCTATTTATCTTGCAGTTTTGTTTCTCAACAAAGAATGCAAGAACAAACAATAGTTTTCTTCTTATCTTACACTTCTGTTCTTTAATAGAAAATGCAAGAACACACCAACAAGCAACACACAAGCAATAGTCAAGTCCATACCACAAGCTTGATACCACTAAATGTAACACCCTTTTCTACTAACCTAATTTATTTATGAAAAATCCAAGATTTGTCAAAGGTATTTACAACAATTATGAGAAATTTTCAAAATTTGTTCTTATATAAAGAACCAAAATCTTCTTAAAAGAAAAATAGAACAATAGTATTTATTACAAAAGGATGTTTCTCAATACATTATAATCATTACCCTATTCAATCCTATTCAGAGTAGTGAACCTTGAGAAAAACTAAGATAATATTAGAAATACCAAGCATCAAGGAAACCTCCACAATTGTTCATCACAACCATCTGATTCAACTTCCCTTTTATTCATACATGCACTTAAAGCAAACACACAGAAGAAACAAATAGAGGAGTGAGATAATTATAAATCATAAGTAGTAATCTTAATAAACTATACCGACAATAAGGCCTAGATTTATCCTAGGACTTGTGGTTCCTTATACTCCTAACATATAACTTAATCTCACTCATCTCATCATTAAACTCAATCCGTCTTGAACCTAAACATGGATCTACGACCATCCATGATAATTGACCACAACCTTCAAGGAGATTGATAGTCACATATCTCACTTAAATTGGTACGATGATTCTTTCATAGCACCATGCTTATAGACAATTGTTATTTATTTGATTTATTAACAGTCACAACACCTATTACCAATTACGATTCATTGCCACCACAACACTTAATGCCAATTAAGACTCATTTCCACCACAACACTTGTTGTCAAGTATGACTCATTGCCACTACAACATTTGTTGCCTTTTACAGCTCATTGTCACTACAACACTTGTTGTCTATTACGACTCATTACAACTACAATACTTGTTTCCAATTACGACTCATTGCCATTACAATACCTATTGTCTATTACGAATCATTGCTATTACAACACATGTTGTCTATTATGATTCATTGTCATTACAACACATGTTGTTTATTACGACTACATTTTTTTCTCACAATGTTTATAAGAAGATTATGGTTCTTTATGTAAGATGTAATTTTGAAAATATCCCATATTTTTATAAATACTTTTAGTTAAGAACTGGGGTCATTACAATTTAGTGGTATTAGAGTAGTTGTCCTGTCAAGCCTAGGAAGTGTAAGATAGATAGATATTAAGGAAACTATTGCTTGTTGTGTGCTCTTGAATGCTTTGTTGAAAAATAAAACTGTAAGATAGGTAGATACTTAGAAAGGATAAGAAATCAAGAACAATAGTTGCAAACCTTCAATGACCTCCTTTAGAAGATTTACCAGACAAATAATCAAACTTAGAATTTTACTATTATTGGTTGAGATACAATAGAGTAAGAAGTAAAATTTTAGGAAAAGTTTTGGCTAAGGAAAGACTTAGTACTTAAGAATGTTCATTGTAACTCACTTCTCTTTCTTGGGAATTGACTTAGATTGTACCAATTACAACCTAGAATTATTTCTCCAATTTAATATACTATATGGTTCCTAGAACAAATTAGATGAGCACAAGGAAGAGATTTTTTGTTACAAAGAAAGTTAACAAAAAAGATGGAAGGAAGACACCCATTTCTTCTAGTATGCTTTCTCTTGAATGCTTTACTGTAAACCAATTTTACTATATATTTCATCTCACATGTCTAATTCTTACTAAAAATTTTATAACAAGCTTTTCTCCTTAACTTTTGGTATGGAGAGACATTTTTCTCATTTAATTTCTATGACATTGTTTTATATGCTTTTGTTTTTTTATAAGCAATTTTATATGTTTTTGTGACTTCTTCCAATGTCCACCATCTTTAATTCTAACATTTGTGCAATATTGTTAGGACTCTGTGAGCCATGACACATGCAAACCAACAAAATATCCCAATAGTTATATATGGGTATGTATATTGAGTCTTAGACATATGGCATAATGCTGATTAACATGAGCATAAAAGGGACTTGAACCCACAACCTTACACTCTCCCATTTTTTTATATATGGACTTTGTCATTAGATCAATCTCATAACCTTGAGAAAGAAACTACTTTAAAACATTTATATCCAATTTTTATATATAATTATCATACTATCTATAATCTATAATATTATATTAAAGAGAATTCCCCTTTTAATGTCCATTTTTCAAAATACCTACTCTACCCTTTCTAAAAAAAAAAAAAAACTACTTTGTCAAAAGAGGGACTTGAACTCACAACCTTTGACTCTTCCATTTTTTCATATATGTACTTTTTTAGCAGATCAACCTTATAACCTTAAGAAAAAACTACTTTAAAATATTTATATCCAACATACAATAATTTCGCTACTATCTATAATTTATGTATAATCAATAATCTATAGTATTATATTATATTATTTATACTATTAATAAAAGAAATTGTCTTTTTGATGTCTATTTTTTAAAATACCTATTTTATATTTTTTAAAAAACAAAAAGAAAAACTTTGTTAAAAGAGAGACTTGAACCCATGATCTCTCACTCCCCCATTTTCCTCATAATCTTAAGAAAAAAACTACTTTAAAACATTTATGACTATTTTATCCTTCTAAACATTTTAAGACTTCTCTCACTCTCACAAATATAACTTTTTCGATATTAATAAATGGTACATTTTCACAAGTTCTATCTTATCACTATCAATCTTTCTTATACACCGTTAATATATGTATACCTTTGATCATAAATATTTTTAATAAAAATGTAAATACAAAGGCAAACAACATTTTGAATTCTATTCAAATTCTCTCTTCTTCCAATTTTCTCAAATTCATTGCAAATTTGTCATATTCGTTGGTTATTTGACATGTGTCTATCATGTTATCATAAACAAAGAAATATAAAAATTATCAAAACATACTAAACTAAAATATTATACTCAAAATGACACAGTGAATTATTTATATTCTATCATATTATTAAAAACACATGTTAAATTAAAACCTTAAAATTGTTATAACATATCAAAATATAAATGTGAATACAAAAACACGACAAAACTTGTGTTTTCACTAATTAAGATAAGGTCAATAATCTATGTACAACAAGAAATAAATATTTAAAATATTAATGATCACATCCTTGTTTTTATCTATATACCTTTACCTTTGATTTAATTTTTATTAAATTTATCAAATTTATTTTAAAAAAAAAATCATTCACTTGCTTCAAGGTTCACCGAATTAAAAAAAAAAAAACCAATGGGGTTGGGTATATACTACTTTCTCTTAAGTGAAATATAAAAAAATATAAAATTTTTTAAATATTTTAAAAATATTAAATTAATTGGTTTTATATTTTTAATATTTTATTTATTTATGTTATCATGTATCAATAAATAATATTTTAAAAATAGCTTTTTCTGTTTTGTTGAGAGTATTAAAATTAAATAATGTTAATTTTATTTTTCTAAATATGTGTGATTCAATTTTTTTTGTGTAAGTACAATTTTAGTCCTTTTATTTTTAAATTTGTAATATTTGTTCCTATTTTAAATAAAATAATTTATTTCCGACTCAATTTATTTTTGTCTTAAAAGTGACTTATAGAAAGAAGCTTGAACAAACAATATAATATATACAGTTAAGATTTTAAGGAGTTGATTATATAATGTAAATTTTTATTTTATAAATACATCTTTCATTATATAATAAAAATAATATATAGTTTACCAATAACTTTTAACTTAATTTTTTTTAAAGCTAAGACCATGAAATTTGACAAACAAATTATACTCATTTTTTAAATTCTAATTTTTCCTTTAACTTAAAAGTATTTTTTAAGCTAAAAAAAATTAGACTAAATGAAGCTTTACTTTCTCAATTTTGTAAAGAGAAAAAGATAATATCAGTGTAAAAAGTTTATTAACAGTTAATCACAATCTTTTATAAATGATGAATTATATTAGATGTCAGTATAAAACTTTTTTACACGGTTAATGCATGCATAGATGTTAAACTCTTTACTGAATCTTTAATTTTGTTGTTCCATGAAATTGGAAAGATTGATCATTAAGAGATTAATCCAACATGAGTCAAATTCAGCAACATTATTTTGTGTCATTTATGTTATAGTCAGTACTAATTTGATAATAATCAACAATTACAGTTGAACTAAGATCGTAGATGTTATAAAATTGTAGATTTTATAGAACTGAGAGATTAAGTGTCTTTATTTTAAAATAAAGTTATGAAATCATAGATTTTAAGATAAATCACTAAATATCTTTAATTTAAATAAAAATCAAAATTGTATATTTTAAAAATAAAAATCCAAATTATATCTAAAGTATTTTTTTCTTCCGTCCAAAGAAAGTAGTCACTAGGAAGTAGGAACTAGGAAGGATTCCAATAAAAATCCCATACTCGTCGCAAATAATCAATCAAAAGGTTTAATTATATTCTGTATTCTTTTATTTTATTAATTTTTAAAATTTTATTTTTCTATTTTTAAATTATGATATTGTAAATATGATATTAATTAATTTGATTTAATGTTGATACTTACGATAATTCTAATAGTAATTTAATGTTGTTATATCAATAATTTTGTGATTTAAGTAGTGATTTATATAAATACTGGTCATTACGCTGCATTTGGTAATTAAAAGGAAAATGTTTACTCTCTCAAGAATCCTATGTCATGAAAATTCGATTAGCATGTACCTTTAGTATGTAATTAATAATAATAATAAGCCTATAAAAATATGATTTTCGGAAATGAATGTTACCTTACTGAAAAATTATTTCCAATGAGAGGAGTGAAATATGTGGGTTTTGATATTTAAATTTATTTGAGTATTGTAATCAAGTTAGATAAGTGTCGTATTTATAGTAAAATTAGAGTAAAAATATTTAATAAACTAATTTAACTTGAGGGTCAATAAAGTAAAAGAAGTCTCATATTTATAATAAAATTGGAATAAAAAATTATTTAATAAAACTAATTTTAACTTGAGAGTACGTATATTTTAAAAACTACTTATTTACCTGGAGAAAATATAATGTAACAAAACATGAGAACTTTTAATTCGCAAGAAACATATATTAAAACAAATAAAAGTATTTTACACACATTTTAGGAATTCTGATTTTCAAAAATCGACTTTCCTAAATAAATCACTAGTCAGATAAAATTTGTCATATTATTAAATTATTATCATGTTTTAATTGACATTTCTCATATAACAATCGTGAAAGTATTTTGTCGTTGTTGAATGAAATTTGTCTAATTAAAAAGAAATCTGTTAAGAATTGAATACAAAAGTTAAAAATTATAGTCATAATATCATCATTAAAAATAAAAAGACAAAAATATAAAAAAACAATAAAATAGAAAACTTATAATATATTTAAGTCTAATAGAAAATAAAACTTTTTTTTATTTTTTCAAATGGGCTCCAAACTCTTTCTTAAAAAGGAAAATGAAAATGACAATTTATCCAAGCCTGACAGTTACTTTTTCGGCTGATTGATCTAAGTGGGTTTATTTTTTAAAAAAATTACCTAGATGGGTCTGTTTTTTAAAATATTACTAGCATAGGTCTGTTTTAGTATTTGACTTGGTCAAACTACAACTCTTAATTGCGGTTTACGTGCCACGTCAACTGGGTGATTACATGGAAACCAGCATGGCAAAAAAATAATGTAAAACCGCAACTGGAAATTACAGTTTGACTGATCTTTGACCAGCACCTCCTCGCTGTCCAATGGGTAAACAGAGTACAAAAAACGACCCCGGTAAAACCGCAAGTCAGACTTGCGGTTTGACCAGCACCTATTTTTTACCCAGCAGGTTGAAAAAACGCAGATTCCAAGACACACAAAACCACAATTCGCACTTACGGTTTGTGTGGTCTTTGAGCAGCCCCCCCTTTACCCAACAGTTGCAGGGGACACAAATTTCTAAACCCACAAAACCGCAATTCCCACTTGCAGTTTGTGTGGTCTTTACCCAGCCTCCCTTTTTACCCAACAGTTGCAAAAAAACACAAATTTCTAGACCACAAAACCGCAATTCCCACTTGCGGTTTGTGTGGTCTTTACCCAGCCTCCCTTTTTTATCCAACAGTTGCAAAATTAGTACAAATTTCTACCTACATAAAACCGCAAGTGACACTTGCGGTTTTAATTAAATTTCTTTTTGTTACCATTTATCCATCAACTGCCTTTTTCTGCACCAATAAAACGTTAACGGTGTATAAACCGTCTCTACGAATTGCAGTTTATATTTCATCATATATATATATACTGTTGTTGTAAATGGTAAAAAACAGTATATCACTCTTAATTTTTACTTTGTTGTGGTATTGTCACTTCCTTTAATGTTGTTACTTTTTTAATTTTGTTAAAGTTTTACGTTACAGTCTTGTTTGTTAGGTAGAAAATGTAATTTTTAAAATTTGTGTTTTTCAATATTTTTAAAAACAAATTGCTTTTTTAACTCTGTTTTTTTTTTAAATTGATTTTTTTTAAATTCACTTTATTATTTTGTTATGTTTTAAATATATAATTACAATTACAATTACAATTTTAAAAAAATTATAATTACAAAAAATATAATATAAATATATAATTATAATTTAAAATTTAAATTCACTTTGTTATTTTGTTATATTTTATAAATATTTTTAAAAGTTACTTTTTTGTTAGATTTGACATTACTATTTAAATTTGTTTTTAATTTAAGTTTTGAGTTTTTTTAAATTTGTTATCGTTTTAATATTTTAAACTGACTTTCTTTTTATTTTGTTATGTTTTTTAATTTTTGAAACTGACTTTTTGAATGTTTTTTAAAATGACTTTTTGAAGTTGTTTTTTTTAATTTAAATTATTTTAAACAAAAATTTAAATTTTACTTTTAGGTAAAATATGTATCTTTTAAAAATTATTTTTTTTAGTTACATAAATTATGTTTTTTCAATTTTAGCATTTTTTTCTAAAAAATATCAATTTTTAACTCTGTTTTTTAAATTTATTTATTTAAATTCAATTTATTATTTTGTTACATTTTAAAAAATTTTAAATGATACTTTTTTAGAGGTACATTTATCAATATTATAGTTGTCCCAATTTTTTTAAATTTAGTATTTTGTTACGTTTTAAAGTTTTATACTAAATTTGTTTATACAAACAAATTTGGTTTTATATTACTAATTATTATTTATTTGTAGGTACATTTATCAATATTATGTCTGCTCCAATTGTCACCTTTATTTATAGTGATGGAAGAATGTACGAAGGAGACGAAGGTATTATTTTTGAATGGAGTAGAAGAGCAATTAGAATTACGTGTGGTATGAGTTTTACTTCATTAAAGAACAAAATTCAGGAAAAGTTAAAAATGCAATCAAATGAATTTATATCATCTGTAACTTGTAGATTTTTATTTTCTAAAAAATATGTGCCACTACAAATTGTTGATGATGAAGATATTCAAATTATGTTTAATGCCTTTGAACAACAAAATGATGTTCATATAATAGAATTGTATGTTGAGAAATCATCAGTTGGTACAGGTTCAGGCACTCCAGTAGACACTGAAATAATGAATTCTGACATAGTTGAAGTAGATGATGATCATGTTATTGCTAAATCATGTGGTGAGGAAACATTTGAAGAAGAAAATGATGTTCCAATTGATGATAATTCATCTGATACTGATGACGATGAAACTCGTAATATGGAGTCATTGTCGGTAAGAAATGTCGAACAAGGTATGTTTAACAATAATTATTATTTTGTTAAGAACAACTACTTTAATTTGTTCAATAAGAGACACATGAATAAGAATATTGTTACACTTGCAGGGCAATGTCCACCTTGGACTGATGCAGCTCATTATACACACATTAATTGGTTGCATCCTGATCAAGAAGATATTTTAGGTCAAGAGTTGCATGAGTCATGGAATGTTGGAGATGCATTGTACAAAGGTCTAGAGTTTGAGACAAAAGAAGATCTAAAAAATGCATTGATACAATATTCAATGCGAACACATCAAACATATCATGTTGTGGAGTCAAAAAGTTCAAAATACATTATCAAATATCCCAACTATCAAGATGGGTGTCCATTCTATATGAGGGCAATTTTGTCTCAAAAAATAGTAAATTGGACGGTTACTCAATGGGGTGGAGATCATGTATGTCTCAATCCGGCACTCTCACAAGACCACAAAAAATTAAACTCAAATTTCATCAGTAACTTGATATCAGGTTTGCTTACTTGTCCATATATAAGGTAATATTTAAATTAAACTATTATGATTTGTAATTAAGTTTCTAATTTTGTTTAGGAATGGTTGGTTCAGACCCATCTTTAAGAATTAATTTGATTCAGGAGAGAATTTCTAGTCAATATGGATACAAAATATCATACAGGAAAGCATGGAAAGCAAAACAAAAAGCAATTGTACGTGTTTATGGGGACTGGGATGAATCATTCGCCACTTTTCCAACATTTCTTAAATTCATTCAAAGTAAATCGCCAGGTTTTTTCTATGAAATATGTCATGATGATCTTGTTGTTGGCAATCGAGATTATCGTCAATACCAACAGTTTCAAAGAGTATTTTGGACATTCAACCAGTGTGTTGATGCCTTTAACTACTGTAAGCCATTGATACAGGTTGATGGAACACATTTATATGGAAAGTATCGTGGAACGTTGTTAATCGCAACCACACAAGATGGAAATAACAATGTATTACCTTTACCTTTTGCTGTGGTTGAAAGTGAAAACTCGTTGTCGTGGTCTTGGTTCCCATCCCATATACGACTGCATGTGACACAAAAACAAGGAATATGTCTAATTTCTGATCGACATGCTGGGATTAAGCCTGTTGTGCAAAATGAGGCATTAGGATGACAACCACCATACGCTTATCATAAGTATTGCATACGCCATATTGCAAGTAATTTCAACACCTGCTTTAAAAATATGGCATAGAAAAAAATGTTGATAAAATTAGGTATGATTTCTTTTTACAAACATGACTAATTTGTTTTGAAATTTATTTTTATTATTAGAAATGACCAATTTTTTTGTCTTGTTTTTTAGCTTACACTCCATGCAAGCATATATTTGACCGAAATTTTGAAAAATTATGTCAAGAAAGCACTAAAGTAGTTAGTTGGATAAATGATACATCGAAGCAAAAATGGAGTATGGCATACGATATAAAAGGTTACAGGTATGGACACATGACAACTAATTTGTCTGAGTGCGTTAACAAAGTATTGAAGGATTGTAGGAATATTCCCATCAGTGCATTGGTAAGGTCAACATATAGTAAATATGTTGCATATTTTGTTGAAAGAGGATCCTAAGGTAGGTCCCAATTGGAAGCTGGAAAGGTGTATTGTGATAAATTAATTCAAGCATTGCGTAAAAACCAATAAGACGCTTGTTACCATATAGTCCGTCAATACAATATCAAAACCTCTAGATTTGAAGTCGAAGACGCTTTTAATCCAGTGACTCAACATGGAGGACAAAAATGGGTAGTTAACTTGAACAACAAATACTGCCAATGTGGCCGATTTCAAGCTTTCCATTACCCTTGTTCACATGTAATAGCTGTGTGCGATGCAATTAGTTTAGACTATTATCAATTTATTGATCAAGTATACACCAATGATTTCATCATGCGTGCATACTCTGGTCAATGGTTTCCTCTTGGGAATGATGACTTGATCCCTCATAATGAAGAAAGTTGGACTCTTATCCCAAACTATTCTTCTGTCAGAGGAAAAGGACGTCCGAAGTCAACTAGGATAAGAAATGAAATGGATTTTATTGAGTCACAAACACACAGAAAAAATAAATGTCGCCGATGTGGAAAAGAGGGTCATAATCAGAGAAATTGTCCTTTGCATGTTGACGTATGATGCTCTCAACCAACTGATGCTGATATGTAGTTACCTTAAATGTTAACGTGTCTTTTAGTTTAGTGTTTCAAAAAATTAGGTAACTAAATAAATATTGATGTGGCTGAAAAATAAATTTTTAAATATACTTTTCAATATCTGTTATATTTTAGAATTTTTTATTATTTCTTTTCAACTTTTCAACTTTCCAATAACTGATATATTGTAAAATATTTATAAATTTTGTTTTTAATTTATTAATTACGTTACAGTTTTAAACTTTTTTTATATTTTTAAATCTTTTTTAAAAAGGTTATAATAATCTCTTTATATTTTTAAGTCTTGTATAAAAAGGTTATAATCTTTTTTTTTAAACTGTTACTTGTTTATAATTTTTAATATTTTATAACAAAATTTATTATGTTTTTTTAAACATAAAAAAATAAAATAAAAACTTTATTGCAAATAAAATAATATTTCATTCTTCATTGTCATCGTCGTTTACATTTTGGCATGAATGTGGATCATATGATCCACCTAATCCTAGACTAGCAGCGACATAAGGAGAATCCCAAGGTATATCGAACTGTGGTTCGCCCATACCTCCTGTTATTGCTGGTTGTTGCTCTGGTGGCATCTCTGGTGTGTGTAGTGATCCAAATATTTCCTCAAAAATATGGCCTTGGGTCATGCTAGCACTGTACAGTGTAAGACTTTGGTGAGATGGTCTTTCGTGTGTCTGAGACGGATAATAATAAGTATTAGGCATATTTCCACTTATTTGTGTCGGTGTATAATAAATGCCTTCTTGGCGTTTAGGCAAGTTAGGAACAGGGTAAACTTCTGGCTGAGCCACGTCCCTTCGTCTAGTTAGACCACGACTTTCACGATATGACTGTTTAACTTGAAAATCTGGAACATCTACCTGAGGCATACTTTCAGGTGCTGGCACTGCCGCTCGCGTGATTCGATCTTCGTCTTCCAATAAGACTATTATTTTATCAACATATGGAACTAAATCATCCACTGACCACTTGTTTCTTCCCTCCAGAGACACCATATATGATAATGTCTCTCCAACTTCACCCTACAATAAAAATAGAATAAAAAACATTAAAACATAAAAATGTTATTGCAAAAATAAAAAAAACAAATTGAATAAGTAGTATAAAAAATTTTACCAACAACGATGCTCGTGCATTTCTTGGGTAGATAAACAATTTGGTTTTGGCACGATACCAAACCATGTACTCAAAGTTGAATGTCAGGTCTCCAACCTGAGTTTTAGTTCTAGGTTGTTCCACATTGCCATGGCAGGTTGCAACAACATAAGTCAATTTTCAGAACCTTTTCCTCGCATAGTCAACCCATGTAATTTTTTGGGCTGCAAAGGAGGACGGGGTATGGATTGTCGCATCCCAAACTGCCGCATTACTCTATCTGGTTGATGCCATTCACAAATATTGAAGCAAAGTAATGGCACAACACATTTCCACGCATTAACCTATAGGGGGTAATTGTGCCAAAATTTCGTTTGGATATGCCATCCAAATCACCTATATAACATAACAAGTAGTTAATAGGTAAACAAATTAAAAAATAATGACATACATTTTCTTACATCATTTTGCTTCATTGTATCCAGTAATCGAAGATGATGTTTTAAATCATCGGTGGCCCCAATGTGTCGGTTTCCCCGTCGTAGCCAGCTACCAAAATTATATAATTAATATTAAATATTATATAACTAATTTACGAATAATGTTGTAAAATATAACTAATATTATACTCAATAAAAAAATTACCTTGATCCAGTGGGTTTGTTTGGTTTGTATAGGGGTGATATAGTTGGTGCAACTTTTGGGAATCTTTCCCCTGCCCATATTTGTATTAATAGGCATAAACCACCCATGGATCTTATTTTGTAATTTGTTGCGACGCATAGTTCTCTATATAAAAAACTAAGTACAGCAGCACCCCATGCGTATGCACTGCACTCACCAAAGTCTCGCAACAATAATAAATACCTTAAAGAGACTTTACTACTTGACTTATCAACAAACAGGGCATCACCAATGAGTCGTAAAATATATGCCCTAGTAAATCTCTGTAATTTTTGTTCATTATTTTCAAAATTAGCAATGTCACCAAAATTATGAGTTAGCCAATTAACTCGAATAGAACTACCATCAATTTCATCCTCATTGGATGAAACCCCAAGCAGTTCTTCACATAGTTCAACCCAATTAATATTGGTTGAAACTATGATAGGAATTCTAGTCACTCGTAAACCCAACAAAATTGCAACAGCTTGAAGGGTGATAGTGCATTCTCCACATCTCATGTGGAGAGTATGAGTTTCAGGTCTCCACCGCTCAACAAATGCATTAATTAAACCTGTATTAATACAAAGAAAACTCATCTGAACGACCGTGTAGAATCCCTATTGTCGTAAATATCGTACAATTCGTGGAGGAATTGACTCTTCTCCATTGTAAGTGAGAACTGCAGGTCTGATTAAGAGTTTTCTGTCGTCCTCCCCATTCCATATATGTTGAGAAATGTGTTGATTTTGCATGTACAACACGTCATTCTCCACAGGTCCAGAATGAACACTATCGATAGAAGGGTGAGAAAAAGAAGATGCCATGAGAATTGCTAAAATTTAAAACGAAATATTATGTTAAAATAATACCCAAAATAATATACAACAAAACAAAAAAAATAATATATAAGAAACATATATCAAAATATTATATAAGAAAACTAACCTCAATATTTAGAAATAACTTTCAAAGAACAAAAACTTTCTTTGATTGTGACTGTGGGACACAAGTGGGTGTGTGATTCTCTGGGATGTAAGTGGCTGTGTGACTAGTTGGGGTGCAAGGGGGGATTAAGTAGGAGAAAAACTCCACACAAACCGCAAGTCTGATCTGCAGTTTATGTGGACATTAACTGCTGGTTTCAAGGCTGTAACGGAAATAGATGAATATTTAATGCAAACCGCAAGTGTGAACTGCGGTTTTCACGTCCTAAAAATCCACGCCGCTTCCTATTCCTGAGTTAAAACTAATGGGTAACGGAAAAAATAATTTACTTAAAACCGCAGGTGGCACTTGCGGTTTTATGTGGGTAGAAATTTGTTCTCCTCTTTCGCAACTGTTGGGTAAAAATGGGGAACGGGAAAAAAAAATTTAATTAAAACCGTAAGTGGCACTTGCAGTTTTATGTGGGTAGAAATTTGTGTTGTTTTTTGCAACTGTTGGGTAAAGGGGGCTGGTCAAAGACCACACAAACCGTAAGTGCGAATTGCAGTTTTGTGTGTCTTGGAATGTGTTTTTTAAACCTGCTGGGTAAAAAATAGGTGTTGGTCAAACCGCAAGTCTGACTTGCGGTTTTACCAGAATCCTTTTCTGTGCTCTGTTTACCCATTGGACAGGGAGGAAGTGTTGGTCAAAGACCAGTCAAACCGCAATTTCCAGTTGCGATTTTATAGTATTTTTTTGCTAAGCTAGTTTTCACGTAATCACCTAGTTGACATGATATATAAACCGCAATTGGGAGTTGCAGCTTGATCAAGTCAAATACTAAAACAGACGCATACTAGTAATATGTTAAAAAATAAACCTATCTAAATAATTTTTTTAAAAAATAATCCCACTTAAGTCATTCTGCCTACTTTTTCTACCAACTTCTCAAAATGAGATACACGACAGGTACGATGATTAAGTGTTGTGTCCGATGTTCTTCAAGAAAATAGCTTATGCCGTTCACATCACATTCACGTGATACACGTCTGTAATCGTGTTGTGTTGCGAATTGTCTGTCATAAAGCTACGCGACAGTGTCACTGCTAACTTTTCGAGTCTTCTTTCTTATTGGCTGCAAAGCAAGCGAAAGCCTTTAGATTCCTTACAATCATGACAAATACAGCTGGTTTATGGTTTAAAGATAGAGTTGAGGTTAAACCAATTAAGTAAAATAATATTTTTTACTAACATAATAATATACTTAAAAAAAACTATATAGGATTTACAATATATAAATATATATATTTATTAAATTTAAATATTATTATTTTTATAATATTACAAAAAGATAAAATCGTATATTACTAGAATAACTTTTTGAGAGATATTTATATTCTAAATTATGATAAACATAAACTGAGGCTTTATAAACATTTTTTATTTGTGTATTTAAAATTTATAAATTTATATTTTTCAATTTTTTTGTGTTTTTTTTCCTTCTTTTACAAAAAAAATAAATAAGGATTTGACCCTTGATCGGCCAATTCTGACAGGTTCTCCCAGTTTGTTCCTCCCGCAATCACTTGAAAACTTTGGAACGAACATCACTCCAATTCTAAAAACCATGCTAAATATACAACCATGCGACTGATTTGGGCTTCATTTGATATTAATTTTGTATTCATAAATATTATTTGTTAATGTGTTAATTTTTATTGTTAGTTTTTGCTAATGACAAATACACCCGCTACCTCTTGTCCTCCTTATTTTACATGTGGACTTGGTTACTATACCAACTTTATAACTTATGTAAATTGAAGAGATAAAAATTTTGAAGCTCAAAATAAGTGGATAAATGGATCTGATTCACCCATTTAGATCCAATTCTTATTTTTAACGAACCAGATAAATTTCATTCACTACGAATGGACTTTTCTTCGTCTTTATCATTAATTTTCTTAAAATATAAGAGTCCTAACAAGTAACTAATTCTAATAATTATATTTAAAAAAAATGAAGAGTAATATGATAAAGAGTAAGACATTGATTGGTATGGTTTTGTTTAGTTTTTGAAAAGAGTTTTCAAAAACTGTTTTCGGGAAGAAAAGAAAAGAAAAACTTGTTTGACAAGTGATATTTGAAAACTGTTTTGAAGATGTAAAAATGGAAAAACTTGTTAATGTTTATTAGAATTTCCTTAATGAAAAGCAAAAAACAACGTATTTTGATTGTATTTTGAGTTTTCAAAACAAAAACTGAAAACTGAAAAGCAAAACTACTTTCAGCTGTTTGAGTCTTTTAGTCTTTAAAAAATAAAAAAACCAGAACTATTTTTGAAAACTGTTTTAAGAAAATACCACCAAGCAAGTTTTTTAGTTTTTAAAAACTAAGTGCTTATTTAACAACAGTTTTATAAAAATGTTTTCAGTATTTTAGTTTTTAAAACTAAAAAAGTTATTTGGGTAGTGTTTTCTGAAAATAGTTTTCGAAAACAATTCTGGTTTTTTAGTTTTTAAAAACTTAAAAACTGGAACAACTGAGAGTAGTTTTGCTTTTCAGTTCTCAGTTTTTGTTTTGAAAACTCAAAATACAATAAGAATATGTTGTTTTTTGCTTTTCATTAATGAAATTCTAATAAACATTAACAAGTTTTTCCATTTCTACATCTTCAAAATAGTTTTCAAATATCACTTTCCAAACAAGTTATTTTTTTTCTTTTCTTTCCAAAAACAATTTTTGAAAACTGTTTTAAAAAACTAAAAAACAAAACCAAGTCCGTGACTTTTTGAAAATAATTAAAAAAAAATTATATGGTAAGAAAAACGGTCCTACGTACCTTATTTATATATGGTAAGAAAATAATTAAAAAAAAATTAATATTTTTCAAATTAACTAAACTCTATTTTTATCATTATATTAAAAATTATATTATTATTTATAATAGTATAAAACACAAAATATTTTCAATATAAAAAATTTAAAATATCACAATTTAACAATTTTTTCCTAAATAACAAACCAAGTCCGTGAGCTCTGAAATCTAGGCCGCAAATTCCGCCCACGAGTTTTTCAAATTGAACTCAATTTTTGTTTTCTAAAATTATGGCCCTTTGAAAAGAAAAAAAGTTTTAAAATCAGTTCAAATAATTAATAGTAAGAGTATTTTAAAATGATCGTTACATGTGTATGAAATATTAATATCAACTTATGAAACAATTTCGTGATCACTGGTACTACCCTAAGCTTACATGAATCTGCTCTTGAGAATTTGAACACTTATAGCCAATTATTAAAGAATTTCATTTTTCTTTTGATATAACTTTTTCATGAATAAATTTATCATCAAATATAAAGGATACTATTACTAGTTTGAACACTTATAGCCAATTATTAAAGAATTTCATTTTTCTTTTGATATAACTTTTTCATGAATAAATTTATCATCAAATATAAAGGATACTATTACTAGTTTTTCATAACTTTTTCTATGCACAAGATTAGCCTCTCTTTCCGAACAATGAACAAGATTGATCTTTTAGCCTGCCCAGTTGTCTCAAGCTAAATGCTTACCCTGCCATCATTAGAAAAATGAGAAAAAAATTGTAATTTCTCTGGTTGGGTAAAGTAAAAAGCAGTAAAAAGCCTCTGACCCACTTGATGAGTTTCAAATAAGAGAAAGTGAAGTGTAAAATAATTGACCTTTTAAGATTATCATAAGAAAAATTCATAAAAAATAAGTAATAAGTAAGGATACTTTTGTAATTGTGATATTTTTACATTATAATTTAATTTCTTTCTTTTTTTACTTCTTTTTAAACGAGTGAACAATATTAATTTTTACTCTATTTTTTTTCTTTTTTTTTCTTTTCTCACACTTATCTAGTTTAGTAACTCAAAATGAATTTGATGGCAATGTAACACTAGAATCATAATTCTTAATCATTTTATCCAATATGTCAATTAATTTAGGCGATTTATTTTAAATTTTTGTGATTTTAATCATTTTAGTTTTCAACTTTACTTTCCTTAATTTTAAAAAAAGTTATGATTGTAGTCTTTTCCTTTTTAAAATTTGTCACTTCAGTAAACAAAAGTAATTCAAGGTGGGATTAAAAATAGAATGACTAGAATTGTAAGAAATATAGAGGGACTAAAATAGTGAATTTTACTAATAGGAAAACTAAAATTTTGAATTTTAAAAAATAGTACGTAGGACCGTTTTTCTATCTTCGATCCTAATAATTAATTTAATTTCTAAGGCATAGCCTAAAAAATTTTTACAGTATTATTTAAATAAATTTAAGAATAAAATAGAAAATAAAAATTTTAATAAAATTCAACTTCAAACGTCACTAAGTTAAAATTTTATTGTAGTTCGAGTTTCACTTGAAATAAAAAAAATATTATAGCATCGACCGAAGAAAAAAAGTGAAATAATTGGCTATAAATTGCTACGTGGCTGAAGGTACTAAGGAAGTGCAAAACTGGTAACAATATTCGTACAATACATATAATATTCTATGAGCTTATATGCACAGTAAGTAAACGTAATTTTTTTTTATTTACAGTGAATTTGTTGAATTTATCAATTATTTGAATTATTTTAAAAATCATATAAATAAATAATTATGATTAAATGTGAAGTACAAAGTTTCAAGAAATCTAAAAATATATTATCAACTCTCTTACTCAGGAAAAAAGTGCAATAAAAGTACCTATAAATTACTTTGTAAATGACAAAACTAGTTGAAAAACACACCGAAAGCTAAAAAGCTAACTAAAAGTTGAAATTTGAAAAAATAGTTGTAAATAGTTGATAAAATTAACTGAAAATTATAAAATAACAAATAAGGATATAATTAATTATTAGATCAACAATAAGTTATTTAAAATAATTATAATATATTTTAATAATATAAATTAATTATATATTTTAATTATAAATTATTATAATTATATTTAAATTATAAATTTCTATAATAATATATTTAAATTATAAATTTATGTAATTATATATTTAAATAATAAATTACTATAATTACTATTTAAATTATAATTTCGATAATTACAAATATAAATTTTAAATTACATATTTAAATTATAAGTTTCTATAATTATATATTTATATTATAAATTATTATAATTACATTAAGGAAGGAGAGAGAAATGAATGAGAGAAGTTGTATAATATGATGAGAAAGAATTAATGAAAGACAATATATTAATTAATGAAGAATAAACATGTAAAAATAAAACTAGCTACTAGCTGAAAATATATCTTTTGAAAAAACTATTTGGAGTAGCTTGTTTTCTTTAAAAAAATAGTAGTTCATAAAAAAAACTACTAGATTTTTACTATCTAAATAAAGTTAAAATCGTTTCAACTAATCATTTCAGAACTTTCATAGAAATAACAAATCAAAACAGACTCAACCAGTAAAAAACTCGTAACAAATCAGCAATGCAAAAGTAATTAACAATAATGGCTTATGCTAGGCTTGCTCCTTTGGCTCTCTTCCTCCTTGCCATATGTAGCTTTTCAATTTTTTTTTTTAAATTTCTATTTAATATTTAGTTTTCTGCCAAATAAATTCTTATATGTTTTTTAAAAAATAACTATATATAAAAATGGGAATATAGGATTTGCACTTAATCCGGACGACAAGATAGTGAAACAATACACCACAAATATCCGAATAACAACATAATCTCTTCCTCCTTTGGATTCTTAATTACTTAGAACACTTTTTTCAGTTTCCAGGTATTAAAGAACTTTTATAAATCAGAGTTGGTAGCTTTTCAAAAAAAAAAAAAAAAAATCAGAGTTGGTAATATTAGGAAACTTCAAAATCAAATCAACTTGAAAATCAAGAATCGAATTCCAAAACTACAAAAAATTAATTTAGTTTAGAGTGATTTGTTTTTTGTAATTTCCAAATTATGCGGTTTGGTTGAGTTTGATATATTGAAACTATACCAAACCAAACCTAATAAAAAAGTTCATCCTTAGTTATTTTAGCAAGTATATATATAGGAAGACATACAATTATGCATTATTCTCTAAATTTCTATTATATTAACTTAATCTATTATTAATTTTTAATTGTATTTATTAGTTGATAAATAAATATTTTAGAAAAATTATTGAATTTCATTTCATTTAATACAATTTGATAATAATTTTTAAAATATAATGTTTACATAAATTGATTATTTATACTTTAATTGTATAGACAGTACATTTTTCTCATTTAATTTCTATTACATTGTTTTATATGCTTTTTGTTTTTCTTATAAGCAATTTTATATGCTTTTGTGACTTTCTGCCAATATCCATCATCTTTATTTCTAACATTTGTTCAATATTATTAGGACTGTGAGACTGAAATCATGACACATGTAAGATAGTCAAATATCCCAATAGTTATATATGGGTATGTATATTGAGTCTTAGACATATGGCACAATGCTGATTAACATGAGCATATTCTTTCATTTTTTTTTTCTCTTTATGTTTGACCATTCTGATAAAATTTCTGGGTTTGTTTCACGATGACTTTTTCTTTTTCATGTTTTTTTTGTAAATAATGGACTTTTTCTTGTTACTAATAATCTTGACCTTGTTAGTGACTACGCCTTAGCTGTTTTATACCAAATGTCAATGAATTAAGCGTCTTGTTAAAAAAGTATCGAGTTCTGAAGTAAATGATAGAGATGCTCCTCAATTACTGCTATCTCTTGCCAAACAGGCCTTGATTGATTTTGTTTTATTTTTTTAGTTTTTAAAAGAATTTTAAAAAAATATTTTCTAAAAAATAAATAAAACTCTTGTTTGATAAATATTATTTAAAAACTCTTTTAAAGATGTAAAAAAAAATAAATTCTTCATATTTATGAAAATGTTATTAATAAAAAACAAAAAATAACATGTTCTTATTGTATTTTAAATTTTTAAAATAAAAATAAAAAACTGAAAAAAAAACGACATGCAATTATTTTTATTTTTTAGTTTTTAAAAACTAGAAAACCAGAACTATTTTCAAAAACTATTTAAAAAAAACTATAACCAAATGAATTTTTTAGTTTTTAAATACTAAAATCCTAAAAATAATTTTATAACCCAGTTACTGAACAAATATTAACTTCATTTCAACATACTATATTGGTGTACTAATTTTGTGGTTATGTAATAAACCAATTTTCTGTGGTGGCTTGGTTAGGTTTGGCGGAGTAAGTAATTTTGTCTTCTATACAATACATTCCTCTTGAGGTGTGGATGAAACACACAACACAACAGTGTTGTTATGCTTATCTCTTTGTGAAGGGAGAAAGTTATACACATTTTAGTGTAAGTATAAATTGGATTTTTTTGGGTTCTTCTTTTGGTAGTTAATGCACTATGACATCCTGAAGAAAGATCTTATTCGAATAGAGCGTGACCAAATCTCACCAGCCAACTACATGCCTTCTAAATTTCATTTCTCACCATCTTCATTATAATCTTAATCTTAGCTAACATCTGAAATTGTAATAGCAACCCAAGAAACCATCACTTCTTTTTATTATTATAATCTGACTCTGCATGAAATCTAACCCATCACATGCACATGCCTAAATCTTATACAGGCATACATGTAACACGTTACTCTTATACACATTAAATCACAGTTACATATTTAATTAAAATAAAAAATTAAATTATTACTCTATATACATATTTATGGATATAAATGCATTGTCCTTCATAATTTTATATTTTATTAAAATATTCTTATTTAATATTTAAATTTTTAATTATATGCCATGATTAGTGAATAGTCCTTACGACTACAATATTGAAAGAAGTGGAATCAATGAATTATTTAATTATTTAAAAATAATATTTTAAAAATATTTTCATAAACAAATATTCCCTCTTGTACATTTTATAAAATATTATTTTAAAATTAAATGTTAATATTTTTATAAGGTATTTTACAAATAATATATATTAAGAGAAAATAAAATTTAGTATATTAATAATTTTTTTTAAATAATTGAATAATTCACTAATTTCATGTTTCTCAATATTTTAATCAGAAATATTCTCTATTAGCGATATATACATTATAAATTTAAATATTAAATAAGAATATTTTAATAAAATATAATATTTAAGTTTTATTAAATATTTTTAATTTATATAAAATATCATTAAATATATAAAAAAAACAAAGAAAGTGTTTGTAATTAGATTAAATGTGTATTTAGATGAACGTTAATAAAATTGATTTTAATTTAAATTTATTTTTTAAAATTGATTTTGGTATGATGTAATTTATATTAAAATATTTTTACTATAAATATAAATAAATTTAATATTAAAGCTATGAATCTAATGTAAAAATTATTTTATATTATTTCAATTCATAATCCACCTTATTATAATTCTAAATTTTTTTTTCTACCAAACTAATCGAACTAATTATGAAATGCAAAAGGATTTGCATCAATTTGTTTGGAAGAAAAAACTCAACCGTTAATGGTTGATCATCAAAGTTTGAGGTAAAATCATTTTGAAAAAAAATTCGTATGGCTGCCTGATGAAGAAAACAATTCTTAAGCAAAAACCAGAACAACTTAATTTTTTATTTGGTTCTTTTATTAGTGAACATAAATCCAGAAAAATATGCTGTTATGGAGAGTCCAAGTCTTGATGATTTTGAATCGGGTAACGTATAACGACAATTTTAATAAAGATGATTTTACCTAAAACTTTGATGATCAACCAAAAGCTGTGTTGAGTCTTTTCTCAAAATTAAACAAATATCCATCACTTATATTGATGATGGCCAAAGATAGGGTTTGGAACCCACAAAGTTTTGCATTGGTAGTGTGTTTTTTTCATCTGCAGAGCAAACTCCATATCTGACAAGTTATAATAATCTAACTTTTTGCTTAATTCACAATATATTTCCTCTATTAGAAAATTGCGTCGTTGTAGGTTATTTTATACCGAGTAAGACAAAAAATTTAATAAATAAAAATAATAATTTAATAAAATTAACCTTAATATTAATACTATATTAAAAATAAAATAAATTATTAAGAATATTATAAAAATACATTTAATATTATATCAAAAATTAAATTTTATTGGATAATTTTTTTTCCAGGTGTAAAATGCATTTTTGACAAATGGAGTATGTTTTTTCTTCCTAGGTGACCATCTTTGTTAGAGAATTTCTTTTTTAAAGCATTTCCAAGGGTAAATTAAGGTTTTTTGATCTTATCCAACTTTTTTGTGGACTTTACAATGTCACGTTATATGATCTTGGAACACTTTTAGTGAATCCTGCACTGCTGCGTCATTACATTTAATAATTATTTTCAGTTATTGTAAAATAAGTTAAATTAAATAATTATATTAATTAAATTAAATAATATGTTATTTAAGTTAAATAAGTTATATAAATAATTATACAGTTTAAATAATTTTAATTAAATAATTATAGAAATTAAATTATATAGTTTAATTATAAAACAAATTACAGAGAACTAATCTCCACATGGATATCACTCTCATTTATTCTAATGGATATTCTTGGTAAAAACTGATTTTGACTTCTCCAAGATCAACCCTAGGAGCTCAAACATAAATGATTATAATTAATAAGGTCCCTTTAAAATAAAATTATATATTAAATTTGACGAATAGTCACTAACTTTTATTTTAATACTCGAACTATTCTTCTAGAATCAAATAATCTACATTCATCTTTGAAAAATAATGTATTGTTTATTTTTTCCATGAAAAATGATTTTATCTTGTCAAGATTTTTTATTTTAGTCTTTGTTCTAAGAAAAAATAGTCTTAGTCTCTATTATCAAGCATCAATATTAATTAAGTGACTTTGGATAATTATATTTTTATTTTTTCATATTTTCAAAACTAATTTGAGATCAACTAAGATTAATTATAAGTGATTAAAAATATAATTTGTTTTAAAATTAAATATTAGACTATTTCACATCACACTCTTTAATGTCACCATAGGTCATCAAACGGTTAAAATCATTGTTATATCTCAATTAACATTATTTATATTAAAAGCAACGAATAAAGATAAATACAAATATCATTAAAGAATCAAAATAAAAAAAATTATTTTCAGAAACCAAAGGATTATTTAAGCTTTATCCTTAATAGTTTTCATTTTATTTTTCTATTCACCCAAAAACTCTAATTTTAACATAAAAAATTATTAGTTTTTCTTTTTGTTTTACAGCAAAAACATATTATATTTTTTAATAATTAAAGAATATTGGTCACACTTAGTTAACATTAATTAGGAAATCAATAAAAACATAATTTTTGTTGAAAATCATGCTAATAAAGACGTATTGAGAATTATATACTATGGAGATTATTAATCACTTTTAGCAAAATACTTTTATTTTTTCTTAATTGAGAATACTTTTTATTATTTCCTCAGTAAACGAGTTGAACACCTATATCTGCCTACCCTTTCCTTGCTGCTTCACTAAGGATAGAATCAAAATACCCCAAAAAACACCAGCACCCCCACCCCTTTCTGCCCTACATGAATCCACTTCTACCTAGAGTTCCTCTTCCTACAATATTACAGAGCACATAAATATTATAATCATCTTCTCCTCCTTTCCCATCCTCTTTCTTGCTACCCCCATAAAAGAAGAGCCCTCAAATTCTTCTTAACATGCAAATTTTTCCTTATCCCACAACACCAGCAACACCCAAACTCCCCACAGATGCCTTGAACTACAACTCAACCTCTTCACCATCCCAAAAATATCTACACAACATTTCATCAATTCTTTCCATTTTTGTTTCTTGTAAATATAACAACCATGACTTCTAGACACTAATCAACTTCCAAATTTCCCACTTCTTTACTTGCCTACCCAACCCCCTGATATTCCATAATATTATCTATATAGCACCATATTATTGCCTCCACCTCTTTTTCTGCCATATCCCTTTTCTCCATATCCCATAATCGTTCCATTGTCCACTCTCCATTTACACTTGTAAACCCTACCTTTTCACCTAATTTCTACATTTCCTTAGCTCTGGCTCTGCACCTTTTAACGAACTGGGGTCCTCCCTCTCCTTGGATCATATGCTTCGCTTCCAACTTCTTCTAGCCCCTTTCGCTACCTTTTGTAGCACCTTAATGAAGCTCACCCACTGAGCCCATAAGCACTTGCACCAGAACCTCCTCTCCTCCAAGAACCACAAATGTGTCTTGCATAACAGACACCCTCTTGCCATGATCTTTTGTATACTTAGACCCTTCCATATGTCCACCCACCACATTGTCCTTCACTCCATCTGCTTACCCTTTCCTAATGCATCTCCTTGCTGCGCACCAAAACTCTCATATTGGGGAGCCACCTCTGAGCGATCAACATTATGTATGCACGAAGCATCACATGGCAGTTTACCATCCTCTAAATGACACATTTGCTGAAATATAATGCTGGATGATAAGAAAAATAAACTACAACATTCATTAAACTGAGATAAAAAGATTAGAGTCTTTAATAAAGCTGGAATTTCTTCGTTCATTGCCTTCCAGGAAGATAGGCTATTCAAGGGAAGAGAAATAACCCTAATGGGCCTAATAGAGAGTTTAGCGAAACGCAGCAATAACAAAACTAAAAAATAAACAGTAAAATAATACATCAACACTTTATATGATATTACAAACCTATAAAAAAAAAGAAAAATAAGAATATATATAAGTACAGATGAGAGAAATAAAAAAAAAAAAGAAATATTGATAAGGTGTATAAAATAAAAAGATGTATATGTATCATTATCTGTTAACATAATGCCCCTGAGGATGATAAGCATAAGAACCCACATCATCTATATCTTGCTCAAACTATTTCCAGCTCTCCACCTCTTCACTTCGTGCATCATGTCCGTTGCATAACGGAACCAGCTCTGATTTCTCATGGCTAACATTAACTCCTCCATTTGACACTGCCTTGAACGAATACACCTGACCTGCATCACCGTGGCTTCCATCGCGTAACGTAACACCTCTTGGGCTAAATATAATCATTAGACCTAGCCTTACACTTGTTATCAACTGCATTCTTCACGGGAACAAAATTCTCAACTGTAACCACTTGTGCAATCTCTTCCTGATTCTTAGTAATAAATGCAATGTTCTTCGCATAATTCTCAACTCGTGTTTATTAGCTACATCCGAAGGCTTCTACTTTGCTAAATGGCAAAAGTATTTATCTATAAGAGACTTTGACTATGAGAATAATTCATCCAAATCCACTTTGCTAACACCATATCTCCTCCTAGGGCACCACCTTCATAGACAACATACCTCCCAAGCCCAGTCTCTCCTTCAACACATCGACCAACTCCGGAGATGACACTTGCCCTACGTAGCAACCCTTCATCTTTTCCGTGACCTCTTTGGCTACATAAAACTTCAAACCGCTCCAACCAACACCATCGTTGACATTAACTCCACCATTGATTTCCTTCTTCACCCATCGTGCCTTTTTAGAAGCATCCACCTTTGACCCCTATTTCCCTGCTTTCGAAACATCACTATTCCTTCCCCACTCCACTTAATACGACGTCCTCCTCACAGGAACCTTCTGCCATTGACCCTCAATTTAAAGGTGCCAATCCAAATGGAATTCAACCTTCTCTCTAGTTGAAATATATGCTTTACCAATTTGAAAACAAAACCGAATCTTTGACCCAGTTTGTTTTTCTTTATCGGTATGAACACATCAGACATAGGCCTCCTATCTTAAGAAAACTTCCCACATAGCACGTTCACCCTACATCTCTGGGAAATTTCTGAAAAAGAAAATTGGTTGCTCAGCTTGTTTCTTAACTTCGTCGTTGCTTCTTGATCCACTTGCTCTCTTCTTCCTCGGCCGAACTATCATCCAAGAGTCCTACCTATGTATCTCTCCCTCTCTCTCATGTTGATAGGTTGATTAAAAATGAATAAATGTTAAGTGTAATAATAACAAATTAAGGGATTGATGTAATAATCAGGTATGAACGTTAAAAAACAATGAGCCTATCCAAAACTGCTTATTTTGTTACTGGATTTATCATGCACAACAAATGAAGGGTTGAAGTCGTTAATTGTGGGGTTAAAATTTTTTATCCACAATATCTGAACCAACTCACTGTAATATGTAATTTAAATTGGAATTTTTCGTCTTTTTAAATAAAAGAAAGTTATAAATATTGATAAATATTTTATTGAAATATATTTTATTTGATGAAAATGATATTTATGTTTTGGTTCAATTAAATTAGTATAAACCTCAAGCTATAGCGCTTGTAAAATTATCAATTGTTCCCACAGATTTGCAAAGTTTAGTATTTTATGTGGTTTTGACAACTGTAAAAAGTTAGAAACATGACTGTTTTTAAAATTTAGGTTCGAGATATATCTCAACTCTTTTAGATGTCTAGTATGGCTCATGGAAATAGAGTTGATCAGCTAGCTTTACTAGTCATTCTCTAGTAGAATTAGTTATGAATTCGTCTTATGTATTGAATGATTGCTATTGATTATTGTTACACTTGTTGATTTTGTGTGTGACAAGTATTTCTTACGCTACTCTACACTTTTTTCATAAAATCTTTTAGATTATAAACAAAATTATTAATTGTTCGAATAAAAAAATTCACAATCATAACTATAAAGTTTCATTTTAAAATAAGTTATTTATGATTTAGAATCAAAATAAAAAATAGAGTTATTATTTCATATTTAACAATTATCACCATAAATAATCTGAAAATACTCATTTTATTTAAAGTAGTGGATAGTTGATGCACATAACTATACAACAGATGAATCACGTATGCCATTATTTTTTCATTAGGCATATCAACTACTTGCAATGCTTTTAATTATTGTGGTCTTAGCCAATAATTCATTCAGTGCTTGAGAATTAGAATCATAACACCAACCATAACTCATATCAGAATTAGGATGACGAGCACAAAAGTTGCCTTGTCTTTTCTTCAAACATTCCTCGTGAGATCGACATATGTTTGGATGTTCCTCTATCATCTTCTCAACAAATGCTAGTTTCTTATGTATGCACACATCCGTTAGCCCGAAAGTCGGGAGACAATGACAATCCGACCCGCATGACCAGGGTGAGAAGATAGTACAAACAATACCGGAACAAGAACCAGCTTGTACCTCCTTCAAAGAAAGAAACACTAAAAATGATATGTTAAAGTTAGAAGAGAAACAACACAAATATTTTCTAATAGAAAAAAAGAATTTAAGGTAGTGCTATGAAGATTCTGTGTACTATGAATTTGTTAATTTTATTAATTGATACTTTAAATGTTATATAAATAAAAAATTGTGATAAAATAGTAATGTAAAACTTTTATTTATAACATATGTATAAATATATTAAACTTTTTCTAATTCTCTGTTATTCTAAAACATAACATAAGAAATCAAAGAAATATAAAAATGAAGGGAATGCTACGAACCAGAAGAGACAAACATGAAGAGAGCCAAAGGAGCAAGCTTAGCAGAAGCCATTGATTGATTTAGCAGGTCAATAGGAGCAATCGAAGGTGTATGTGTTAGTTCTTCTTGCGTGTAGCAATTTATAGGCACTTTCCATTGGATATTTTTTCTTCAATAAGAGATGTGATAAAAATTATTGCTTTACGGACGGTGGCTGAGATGGTACCAAGTTTGTCACCACGTTTAGAACCATACAACGTTGGAGAATTTATACTGAAAATTTAACATCTTAAAAATTAGAAGCAAAATTATGCAATTTAAAAATAAAAGACACAACGTTAAAATTAAAAAATTTGGTGACACAAAATAGAATTAAGTGCATTCTCTTATATAATTGTACAACTGATTTTGACTGAAAGAGAATAGTAATCTATGACTATGCAGAATAAGGTTTGTCTTCACGTGTCAGTGTTTCACCTGAAACTCGTATTAACATAAAAAGTAATAAAATCTGGAATGTAATGACTCTTAGTTTTTATTCTACACGATGACAGAGTGCTAATAAAATAAGGGCATCTGACGATTTTTTTTAGTGTTTTTATTCTAAACCAGTATAGAATAAAAAGTAAAATATGCTGTAAGTTTGAAAAAAATTTTAATGTATTAAAAACGCTTTCATTTTCTTATTAGTTAAAATGTGTGACAGATATAGCTACATGGGATTAGACCTTAATCCACACACAACCATTTCGTCTTCTTCAGTAACAAGTCATCAGAATTATTTTTCATTTCATTACCTAATTTTCCGAAGTTTGTACCCTAACAGTAGTCTCTATTTCTTCTTGTTACGGAAGAAGTTGGAAGGCTAAACCGGAAACCAGGACTGTTAGAAATAATAATTAGAAATAAACTGTGAGTTGAAGAGTCATACGTTAAATGATTAAAAGAAATTTATTCTGTATAATTGCTCTTAATTAAGACATTACGTCATTATTTGTTTTTATGTTATGTTATTATGTAATGATCGATTACTCTATTATATATTATAAATGAGTATCAAGTCATGTAATCTGTGTCAGTAGATGAGAATCTCCTTATTTCTCTTATTCATCTGTTTATATTTTCTAACAAACTGGCATCAGAGCTACGGTTTTGAAAAGTGAAAAAAAAAACAGAGTGAGACACCTAGTGAGGTAAGAGTGAAACACTTGGTGAGTTGAGAGATGAAAAACAATAATGCCTTGAATTTGTTTCAATTTCCTCGCCTAACCAATGGAAATTATGATAATTGGTGTCGTTGGATGAAAGTCTTACTAGGTTCCCAAGATGCTTGGGATATTGTGGAGAAAGGTTATATCCAACCTGAAAATGAGGATACTCTACAACTCAATGAGAGAGAAATTTTGATGAGATGAAGAAGAAGGATCAACAAACACTTACTTTCATCTATCAAGGCTTAGACGAAGCTATGTTTGAAATGGTGTCAAATGCAGTCACCTCTAAGGAAGCTTGAGAGATTTTGAGAACTTTCCTTGAAGGTGTTGACAAGGTGAAGAAGGTGCGCCTATAAACTCTTCGTGGAGAGTTTAAATCTTGCATATGAAGGAGTCCGAGTCAATTTCGGATTTTGGAATAGGGTGATGACGGTTGTGAATCAAATGAGATGTTATGAAGAGAAGATGGAAGATGTTCGTGTTGTAGAAAAATTCCTTTGTTCTTTAACTGCAAAATATGATTTTGTGGTTTGTGCAATTGAAGAATCAAAACATTTGGAATCAATGACTGTGGACCAATTATTGGTTTCTCTTCAAGCATATGAAGAAAGGTTCAAAAGAAGACATGATGAGCCTTTAAAGCAAGTCCTAAAAGCCAAAGTTTCTTTAAAAAAAAATGGAGAAAAAATTCAAAAAGGACATAGTCATGGAAGAGGACATGGACGTGGACATAGCCATGGAAAAAGGAAAGGAAGAAGAGATCATGACCATTTTGATAACAATGAAAGAAGTTAGCAACAAACCAGAGGTCATGGAAGAAGAGGAGGAAGAGGTAGAGGCAATCATGGAAGAATAAATGAAAGGAGGTATGATAAATCACATGTTGAATGTTACAATTGCCATAAATATGGTCATTTTTCTTGGGAATGTAGAAACAATGTAGAGAAAGGGCCAATCGTGTTGATGATAAAGATGAAGGTGAAGAGCCAACATTATTGCTAGCACTTAACAATGAAGAAGGTGATGATAATTGTTTGTGGTATCTTGACAATGGAGCAAGCAATCACATGTGTGACTATAAAGAAAAATTTGTGGAGCTTGAAGAGAAAGTGAAGGGAAATGTTTCCTTTGGTGATTCTTCTAAGGTACAAATCCAAGGGAAAGATACTATTTTAATTTCCTTAAAAGATGGTGCTCACAAATTAATCAAGAATGTTTATTATGTTCCTAAACTAAAAAGTAATATTTTGAGTTTGGGACAACTTGTTGAGAAGGGATATGAAGTTATCATGAAAGGTAATTGTTTATGGCTTAAAGACCAAAATTCTAATTTAATTGCTAAGGTTTTTATGTAAAGAAATAGAATGTTTACTTTGAACATAAAGACCGATGAAGCAAAATGCTTGAAGACTAGCATAAAAGATGTAGCATGGTGTTGGCATATGAGGTTTGGTCACTTGAATTTTGGAGCACTCAAGAACTTAGGAGATGAGAAGATGGTGAAAGGGATGCCTTAAATCAATCATCCTAGTCAGTTATGTGAAACATGTCTCCTTGGAAAACATGCAAGAAGAAGTTTTCCTAAAGAAGTTGAATCAAGAGCAAAGGAGCCTCTCCAACTTGTACACATTGACGTGTGTGGTCCAATTGATCCTCCTTCCTTTGGTAAAAATAAATATTTTTTGCTCTTTATAGAAGATTTTAGTAAGAAGACTTAGGTGTATTTTTTGAAACAAAAACCTAAGGCATTTGTAATGTTTAAAAATTTAAAAGCCCTTATTGAGAAGGAAAGTGGCTATGTAATCAAAGCTCTAAGATCCGATAGAGGTGGCGAATTCACATCAAAAGAATTTAATGAGTTTTGTAAAGATAATGGGATTCATTGTCCTTTAACAGTTCCTAGAACTCCACAACAAAATGGGGTGGTAGAGAGAAAAAATAAAACAATTTTGAATATGGCTAGATGTATGTTTAAAGCTAAGTCTATGCCCAAGGAATTTTGGACCGAAGCTGTTTCTTGTGCAGTTTATTTGTCCAACCGTTCTCCTACAAAGAATGTCAAATGTCAAACACCTCAAGAAGGATGGAGTGGAGTGAAGCCAAAAGTTGATCATCTTAAAGTATTTGGGAGTATTGCATTTGCTCATGTACCCGACCAAGGAAGAACCAAACTTGATGATAGAAGTGTGAAACATGTGTTCATTGGCTATGATGCAAATTCAAAGGGCTACAAATTGTACAATCCAAACAATGAGAAGATTATTGTAAGTAAAGATGTAGAATTTGATGAAGAAGAGACATGGAATTGGGAGAAAGAAGAAAAAACTTATGATTTATTTCCCTATTTTGAAGAAATTGATCAAGAAGATGTACCACAAAATGAGTTTTCTACTCCACCTCTTTCACCGACTACTTCAATTCATGAAGCCTCATCTTCTGAAGGGAACTCAAGTGAAAGGCTAAGAAAAATAAGAAGTCTTGAAGAGATTTATGATGAAACTGAAATTATAAATGATTTCTTTTGTCTCTTTGTCGACAGTGAACCTCTAACCTTTGATGAAGCAATGGAAGATAAAAGGTGGAGACAAGCAATGGAGGAAGAAATTAATGCTATAAAGAAGAATGATACTTGGGAATTGTCAAAACTTCCTAAGGTCATAAAGAAATTGGAGTTAAGTGGGTGTTCAAAATAAAGAAGAATGCAAAAGGAGAGGTGGAAAGATGCAAAGCAAGATTAGTTGTGAAAAGGTATAAACAACAACATGGAGTTAATTATAATGAATTGTATGCACCAGTTGCTCGTATGGAGACAATTCTTCTTCTTATCTCTTTAGCAGCTCAAATGGAGTGGAAAATTTTTCAACTTGATGTTAAGTCGGCTTTTCTAAATGGTTATCTTGAGGAGGATGTCTATGTTGAGCAACCAATGGGTTTTGTTATCAAAGATGAAGAGAAATAAATTTTTAAATTGAAGAAGGCATTGTATGGTTTAAAGCAAGCACCAAGGGTGTGGAATAGCCGCATTGACAAGTACTTTCAAGACAATCGATTTTCCCATTGTCAACATGAGTATGCTTTATATGTTAAAAATTTTGAAAATGGTGATATTCTCTTTGTTTGTCTTTATGTGGATGATTTAATATTTATTGGCAATAACCCAAATTTATTTGAAGATTTCAAGAAGAAAATGTCTTGTGAATTTGAGATGACAAATATGGCACTTATGTCTTATTACTTGGGATTAGAAGTGAAGCAAATGGAGAATGAAATTTTTGTTTCTCAAGAAAGCTATGCAAAAAAGGTGTTGGAGAAATTCAAAATGCTTGATTGCAACCAGGTGAACACTCCCATGGAAGGAAAATTAAAATTGTCAAAGTTTGATGGTGGAGAGAGGGAAGATTCTACTATGTTCAAGAGTCTTGTGGAAAGCTTGAGGTATTTAACATGTATAAGGCCGAAAAAATTGTTTATGCGGTTGGAGTTGTATGTTCAAGAGTCATATGAAGGTTGCAAGAAGGATTCTTCATTATTTAAAAGGTACAATTGACTATGGCTTGTTGTATTCACCTACTAATGAGTTCAACCTTATGGGATTTTGTGATAGTGATTTCATGGGAGATGTTGATGATAGAAAAAGCACTACTAATTTTGTGTTTTTTATGGGTGATTGTGCTTTTACTTAGAATTCTAAAAAACAAGCCATTGTTACATTGTCTACTTGTGAGGCCAAGTATGTGGCAGCAACCTCTTACACATGTCATGTTATTTGGTTAAGAAGATTGTTGAAAGAGCTCAATATGAATAAAGGATAAAGTACAAAGATTTATGTTGATAATAAATCTGTCTTAGAACTTGCAAAGAATCCTATGTTTCATGAGCGGGGCAAGCACATAGACACAAAGTATCATTTCATTACAGAATGTATTGCCAAGAAGGCAGTGAGAATAGTTTATGTGAAGACACAAGATCAAGTTGCAGATATTTTTACCAAGTCACTTAAGTCAGAATATTTTAGTAGATTGAGAGCAAGACTTGAAGTGCAGAAAAATTTTTAGGAGTTTTCTAATTAAGGGAGAATGTTAGAAATAATAATTAGAAATAAACTGTGAGTTGAAGAGTCATACGTTAAATGGTTAAAAGAAATTTATTCTGTATAATTACTCTTAATTAAGACGTTATGTCATTATTTGTTTTTATGTTATGTTATTATGTAATGGTTGATTACTCTGTTATAAATGAGTATCAAGTCATGTAATCTGTGTTAGTAAATGTAATCTGTGTCAGTAAATGAGAATCTCCCTATTTCTCTTATTCATCCATTTTTATTTTCTAACAAGGACTCTATCTTGGTTTAGAATAAAAACACTAAAAAATCATCACATTGGCATTATTTTAGAAAAATGATATATGTATACTTCATGTGCTATTACACACCTAGTGAGAAGAAGAAAAAAGATAAAGATATATAAGTATAATAAGATTTATGATCTTACAGGATAAAAAAGATAAAAAAAAATAAAATATGTTGATAAGATTTATAAATTCGAGAAGTATACATGAATATTTTAAAAGCACTTTATCCTTATGTGGAGTGAAAACAAGAATCATCACATGCAAGCATGAATAATTTTTATTGTAGTACGAGTTTCAGTGAAACATGGATCAGAAACCTTATCTGCTTGTTTAACGATCGTTGTTCAGTCAATCAGTGGAACAATTATTGAATTTGTGTCGAATAATTAATAAATTAACCTTGACTATTAAAGTAAAAATTATTAATGGTCATATAATAATAATTTACTAAGATAATTAATTATAATTTTTGGTTTTTAAATTTAATTTAATTAATTATAAATATTTTTATATTATACAAATTATTTTTAAATTATAACATTTGGACGTATAATGTCGTTAAATTCTGGTATAATTACAGCATACGTAAGTTATTCATTTTTCACAGAACACACAGTGTCAAATTCACTAACAGGTAAATATAAATTCAACAACTTTAATATATTTAGTCACCTATACATGTTCTCATCTCTAATTTAGAGTAAATTGTAGATGTTTGGTTTTGTTAGGTTTAGCACTATTCCGTTTTTCATACACCATACACAAATTCTTTTTAATTTTTTAATATATCAATGGAGTTTCTGTAGTTTCTTATTATTATTCATATTTTTGTTGTTATTATTATCATAATTCCAAATGACTCTGATATATGATTTTTCCTTTTTTAGGGATGCTATCGATGAAGAAGGTTGAAGCACAATCATGTGCGGATCGTAGGTGTACTGAATAAGAAATTATACCATGCGGCTCGACAAGGTGTCGTTGTATCCCCGTAGTCTTTAGAATGGGCTATTGTTTAGAGTATGGAATTCAATCTTCTAAAAAGATAGTTGAAAATCATCCAAACTTATATTTATCTCATCAGGAATGCATGAAGAAAGGAAGACGTGACTTTTGAATAGGAATGATATTCATGGCTTCTTCTTTTAGTATAATTCACATATTTTTTTACAGTATGCAGCACATTTGACAATTATCAATTGTCTGACCTATTTTTCTACGGTCTCTACAAGTGGGAGGAGAAGGAAGATGAGGTTGTATCATCTATGTTTGTGCTTTTATTAGGGTCTCTATTTGCTTTGATAGGGCGTCAAACTTTTGATCTATCCCTAAGCTTATCACTTCAACCACTGCATGATGCACTCCAACTGATCTTTTAGAATTCTTCTATCAGTCATTTGGTGGTAAGCTGATGAGGCTAGGTTTGTGATTATTTCTTGAGCTTCAGTTGGAAATTTTTCATTATGATCCCTCCATTGACAACATTGATACATGCTCTTTTTGAATATGGCAACCCACTATAGAAGATTTGAATTATTCTTGCCAATGGCAACCCATAATGAAGGCAACTTCTCAACATCTTTTGAAATCTATCCCAGACTTCAACAAGAGATTCTTGTTCATACTGGAAAAAATTTGCAATATCTCTCTACAACTGATCATATTTGGTGACAGGGAAATATTTCCTCAAGAATTTATGAGAGAACTCTTCTCAGGTGCAGATGTTGTGCTTTGGTAATGGCCTAGCCAATCCAAAGCTCTCCTATTTAATGAGAATGAGAAAGTTACAAGCCTCACTGTGCCTTGAGTCACCCTAGTGGACAATGTCAGTTATCCTTAAGAAGCGCTTTTGGTGAGAAACCAGGTCTTCTAATGGCAAATTGCTAAACTGTTTATTTTCAATCATCTGTAATAGTATTGATTTTAGTTCAAACATGTTCTGCTCGAAGTCAGGGAGCAGGATGCTAGCTATCCCCACCGTAGGGGTGAAAAAATCTTGTAAGGTTTGTTCAAAAATAGCATTTTCCTCTCCTCTATGGTTGTTCTCATGTGCTGCCATTATTCTCTATTTGACTTTGTTCTTGTGAACAGTTCTTTCGATCTCAGGTTTATACTCTAGGTAAGCCTATGATATCGAGTGTGCATATGCTGTTCACACAAAGAAAGAGATTAAATTGCAATAGCTTGAAAATAAATAAAAATAAAAAGATCAAAATAGAAACACTGAATGAAAAAACAAAACAAAAACAAGGATAAAAAAATATCAGCAAAGGAATAAAGAAAACAAAATAGAAAAATATTGTTCAATTATTTTAAATTAATTTAATCGAGAACAGGACATAATCTTGTTGCTGCCAGCGGCATTGGAAACTTGATGCGCAAAATATAATCGCTTAAAGGCAAACATACCTTACATGGTACTAACAATGGACCTAAGTTTGAATATTGTACCTAAAGGACCAAATCTAACTCTTAATTAATGCAATTAAAAAGGGTAAAAGAATAATTAAACGAAGACATGTTTTAATAAGTGAGTCAAAACAATTTCAAATGTAACAGTATTCTATGTATCCCTATTTTTATGATAATTTTTTTTCTTCATTTAAACTATTATTAATTCCAAGAGAATAATTTATTTTCTTAAATTTTTTTAACATATAATTTCTTCAATTATTTATAAAAAAATCATAAACAAAATCATATTCATATATATTCACAAGTCATATTTACAACATTACATACTTCTACTATATACGTATATATACACGGAAGATTTTATTTATGCGTAAGTCTCCCTTTAATTTTTTTTACTACAATATTTACATGGCTGGTGGAAATATGTTAATAGCGGATTTGTATAGTTAGTAGGCGAAAGATAAAAGGTAACATCTATTGGTCCCTCAATTATTATTGGTCATTCTCGTTCATTATAAAACATCAAAGTAGACATGCCAGTTCCTCTAAATGTAATTAAATTCTCAATTACATTTATGATCCAATTGGTGCTTGGGAAGGTTGCCGAAATAACTGCAGTGAAATGGGTTGGGACATTGGGCGTGTTCATCTTTTAACTTTTCATTTCCATTTTTTTATAAGAGACAAGAAAATAAAGGAGTGAGAACAAATATCATGAAAATAATTTAAATGATAACAATTTAAAAATAAAAAGAATATATATATATATATATATTTGTATCATATTTGTTTATAATTATTTATTCATTTTTTTATTATTTAGAGAAATTTGAATTATTTTTGTAGTGACTAGTCACGATAAATGACTTTCTCTTCCATGGTTTTTTTAAAGAATAAAGGATATTTCACCTTAAATATTTACTCATTTAAATGTCTAAGGTCAAACCTCCAACTATAAATTAATTCAAATCTTTATTTAAGGATTAAATTTTTTTTTATATTTTAATTATATATTTTTTTATATTTATGTATAAGAAAGAAAAAAACATTTCATTTAAAATAAAATGGTTAATTAATAGTTTAAAAATTACTAATTTAATAAACCAAGTAAGATTACGAACACCAAATCAAATAATTATAACTAAAAATAACACTAAGAATAACTAATTTAATAAACCAAATAAGATTACGAATATCAAATCAAATAATTATAATTAAAAGTAACACAAAATAATAAACAAGACCAAGTTAAAGACACCTTACTAAATAAATATTATTAAAAGTAACATAAAATAATAAGTAAAGCATGTTAGTGACACTTCAGTAAATAATGATAGATAAAAGTAACATAAAATAAAAAATAAAAAGAGGTTAGAGACACCTCGGTAAATAACTTTAACTAAAAGTAATATAAAGTAAAGAAGTAATTAAATATAATATTTAAAGAGTGATAAATGTCTCCTCTCCTGCACCTTAATAATTGAAATAATACTAAAGTTTAAATTTTCTTTTCCGAAAAAAAGCACTCACTCTTTGATTTCTTTCGAAGTTCTTTCTCATTCCTTCCGTTGGCAACCCTTATTTATAGGCTTATAAGAGTGAAATGATTTTTTTTTTTTACCATCATTACTTACATTAAATTCATATCCTTCCATATGGATAACTTTCTCTGTGATATGGATAAGTCTTCTTAGACTTATTATATATATATATATATATATATATATATATATATATATATATATATATATATATATTTTGTATGTTTAGCCACGGTTATGTTTTTATGTAACATTATTTTCATTATGTTTTTAGTTAGTTTTTTTTTATAATCTATTTATTTATTTTATTTATATAATAATATTACGATTTCAATAAAATTGGAATTTTACAATTTATCATCCCTAATATAATTAACCTAAAAATTATTTATGAAAAATAAAAACTTCAACTTTAGTATAAAATTTTATATCATATACTGTATATTTAATAGGTTCTTTTAAAGTATTTATTTGTAGTATTCACTTATACAAATTAATATTAAATTTTTTACATTTAATAATAATAATAAAATATTGTACTAAAAATTTAAAATATGATATTTTTATATTTTAAAATATTTCAACTAAAAACATAGTAATATAATTTGATATTATTTAAATTTATTCAATTTACTAAAAATTTAAAATTATATATTAAACATTTTATTAATAATTTGAGAATATTACGTCAAATTTGGAGTAATAAGTAAAATAATAGAATGCAATGGGTTAAGACCTATTACTAAACAATCCTATTCTTTGTTATTCAATGATTACCGATAAATTACCACGTTGTTGTAATGTGTTTGGTCATCACACAATATTATAATCCTAATTTTTTATCCAATTTGATCATGCAAGATTCGAAATTAAGATCGGTTTTGTTTTTACCCAATTGGAGATTTGCCTGATGAATTGGTCAATTCTATTGAGAGAATAACCTACTTACTTCCCAGATCATTATTCAAACATCAATGACCATGACTATTTAAATAATTAAGATGTAACTGATAAAATAGAGAAATAAATTAATCATTAAATGACATATAATCATGCAAAGTGAGAGGGGGTATTACAAAGAGTTACATCACAACCCTAGAAAAAGAGGTTTAGACAGACATCGGTAATGTACAATCAAACATCTTTTTGATAATATAGTACATAAGAATAGATAAACAAGTATTAATTGCCTCAATCCTAAAGCTTCCTCTTTATTCTTCACCCCTTAGGTCATAGATCTATCTCTTATTCCGAGTCAAAGTGAGTCTTCCTTTTATGTCTTCTTTTCTGGTATTTATAAGAGAGTTTGGAATTTTTTTGCATTTTTTTTCAGGCTTCAGCAGCATGGTTGTGCTACTTCTAAGCACAATTGTGCTTGTATTTTTGTGATCGTAGCACGACAATGTTGCTTCTAAGCATGGTTCTGCTTCTTCTGCTGACTTTTTGGACTGTGTGGACTTAGCATGACTGTGCTAAAATGGAGCATGACTGTGCTGACCTAGATCTTCAATAATTTCTCTAAAAAGGCTTATTTTTTCCCTTTTCCTTCCCATTTCTTAAGCACTTGTCTAAAGTAAGAATAAACACTAAAAAGTGCGTTTTGCCAATAAATATGCAATTCTCTCCTTAAAAACATATATTAATCATGACATAAATACGGGTAAAACTCTATTTCTCCTTGATCACTCTTTTCTTCTTCCTTTTTTACTTCACTAAATTCTTTGCTTTCCATGTTTTCTCTACTTTCAATTTCACAAGTTTTCTTCCCATCTTGTTCTTCTTTATCAATGGCTCAAAAATTTAAATTAACCTTGAAAAGTAATTCCATTTGAAAAAAATGGCCCAACGGGCTCTTCTTTATTCTAATTTGCATCTATCTCTGCCTGAAGTTCAAATTTTAAAACTTGTGTTTCCATTTTTGAAACAATTTTTTTTCTCAGTATCATTTTCAATTGATGGCTTTAGTGTATGTAGTTCTCATTCTAGTTGTTGTTTATGTTTTGGTTTGTCCTGTGTTGTTGGTGAGGGTTATTTGAAACAATGTGAGAGAAGGAAAAAAGAAGGGAGATAAGGTTTAGCTTGGAGAAATTGGATTTTGAAGGTAGTCACAAAGAAACTGGGGTTAGAAAGAACAACAACAAGAAGAATGTCCTTGTGGAAAGGGGAAAAGATTTTCTGGCAGTTAAAAACAGCTGAAAATATCTTTTAATTTAACAAAATAAGTTAAAAATTATGTGAGTGCCACATAATTACCACGTATGATTCAAACAACCTTCCTATTGTATTAATCTTTTGGTGAATATCAAATAATTACATGATTAGTTATTTACTTTAGATTTCTATTTGAAAATATGGTGCTTGATAATATAACTATGCTGTGAATTATGATGAATAGACAGTTCAAAAATATAAATGTTTTTGGTACAAGGAAAGGACAAATAAGGTTTCTAATCTATTTCCCAATTTCCTTCACTATTTTCCAAGTTTCATTGGGTTCTATACACATGTTCAATAGAAAAAACAAGTAACATGTACAACATTGATTAGTAGACCAAGATCAATAGAGAAATATAGTAAACTTAACTAGGTAATAAAAACAATAGTAGTTAATCTAAAATAGTAATTCATCATTGCAATAAGTGCGCCATTTCATATGTGAAGATTTCAGGTCAATGAAGAAAAAGATCAAGATTTTTGTGGAAGAAAGATTCCATCTTGGAAAGGACACAATTTGAACGAAGAAGTTCAACTTATATGATATATTTATATATATATAAACAAGAAAGCTGTTTTCTCTCATAACATTGAGCTTCACACCAATTTTTTTTTCCCTTTTCATTTTAGCCATCACAACTGTTTGTTTGTTGAAGTGTTGCTTCATATTAATTATCAAACTACTTTTGCATAATATTAAGGACAAGAAAACATATTAGTGGCTACAAATGTTTGGGAAAGATAGATAACCATGCATCACATATTAGAATGAGAATGAGAACTCAACACGATAATCCTAACTTAACCATATAAAGTCCCTTATAATATTTTTTTTTTCTTTTTTAAACACTTCACTATAAAATGTGTGGAATTAAAAGAAAAGAGATGTTGGTGAACAAAATAGTGAAAATAGAAGAAACAAAAGGCAAGAGTAGAGTTCATATTAAAGGAAATGTAAGAGATATCCTTGTACATAAAAAACAAAATATCGAAAACGAAAGAAATAGAGGATACAGGGGAAGCGACTTTCTCTGTATCATTAAACTTGACTTGCAATTTGGAAAATCAAGTATTGGCTAATTAAGGTTTACTGCGTCAATGCTAGTTTTGGAAAACAATCAAGTATGGAAAACACAATGAATATCAGAACTTAAAAAAATTAAGAGCACTAAAGAATGAAAGTATAACAGAAAGTGCACTCTTAAATTCTCTTGTCGGTGATGGGGCACTTGGGATCACTAGCCGTCTTCTTGGTGGTTTGAAAAATAAGCTTTCCACCTGCATTTTTGACCGAAAGCAAAGCCATGAAAAGCAATAAATAATGGAAATTAAAAGAAACCTAAGCAACATTGCATTGTCTCAATGACGATGATGGTTTATGCTACAGGGGCTAGGGTTCGTGACGCAAAGACGCATAATGGCTTTGCGGATATTGTTCATGATGGCCATGCCTGACATGTGATAATGCAAATGGAGAGTTTCAATGGTGAGGGAAAAGGAAAAGTTTACCTTCATTAATGGCGAGAATGCAAACTTGAAGATGAAGAAATGAAGAATGGGAGAGGTGACGCGAGATCATGAAGAGTTAAAGATGCTTCTGGCAAACCCTATTAGAGAGCTTGGCTAATGAAGATTGAGAGGTGATAAGCTTTAGAGGTAGAAGAGTGTTTGTCTAGGGTGCAGAAAAACTGAGAGTCGTGAGAAATACATAGCCAAATGTGTTTTGCTATTTAATTAGAAAATTTCTAAGATATTTGTTTTAAAACATAAAAAAATTACAACACTTATCACAATACTTGTTTTAAAATTTATATGTTACATCTTTTTCTTTAAAAACAATTTAAACATGCCACCATGTTTTTAATTAAAACATTTATAAAAAAATATTTTAAATTGGTGTTGTAAAAAATGCTTTTTGTAGTAGTGCAATCACGCCTAAGGCTAGAGGTCCACTACTACACACACTCCTTATACTAACTAAAGATACCTCTTCTTCCTAAAATAAAGTGAAATGGATGAAATATATGGACAAAAAGAAATACAAATAACTTAATATTCACAATGAATTAACCTAAGGGTGACGATTTATGATTTTCACTTTAAGCAAGAGTTGAGGTCTAATGAGCTCTTGCCTGACCATGTCCTCTCCTATCCTCCTATCTATGGACCTAGTGATAGGAATCCTGGTAGGCAGGATTGCATCAGTATTAAATGCCAAGATCATTGACCAAACTTACATGCATAAACCCTTAACAATCGGAAGACAAGCAACAATCACTTTTGAAGCCTATAAATACATGATCAAGAAAGAAAAACAGTAATGAAGCTGATAGTTGAAAAACAATTAAGTGTTTAATATTATCTCTTCCTCACTAGAATCTCAAATAGATTCACTCATCTAGAGTGATTAGAAGCTTTAGAAAATGCAAACTTCTCCTAAGGTAAAATTACATACCTTTACTTCGTGAAGTTAGTTAGTGAATGAAACCTTTTTATCCTATCATTGAGAGTTATTATTGTCATTCATTTACTCATTCTTGTATTTAGTCAATAATGACTAGTTGTTCAAAGAATAAACATGTAGATCTAACAACAAACAATTGAGTGTAGGAGATCTTGGGGTTCGAAGTTCATCATTGTTCCTTTGGAAGTAAAAGTAGTTGTCGTAGCTTATCTTCCAAAATTCTCAACAAAACCTTCTCCCAGCCATCATATTAAAAGTTTTTTAGCAAGATTTTCTTCACTAGCGGATCTTGGACCCCTTTATATTTGTAGGTAATAGATAACAGATAAATTAGCTGAAACTAATATATATTACACATTATAAACCAACATCTTAATTATTTTACCAAATTCAAATATACATCCATGTATTGGCCTGAAACACAACAAAAGACACTTGGTTCTAAGTTCTAACTGACTTAGAACCACATTTATTTGAAATACAAAGACAACACTTTAACATAAGTGAAGTTCCAACGTGAACAACATGTCAATATTCAACAATGATGCACATTTTAACATAAGAAACTATAATTAAAAATAATGTGCACAATCAAATATATAGCATCTAGACAACACAAGAGTGTGGTTGGTCAAATTCAGTGGTAACTGGATTGGGTACCCATGCAATAGCTTTATTGCCAACGAAATGACAAACTGGTACAGTTCCACGCTTGCCTTTGAGAATTTCATAAAGCATAATAGGATCCATGCCCCTTGTATCATGGTGGCAAATAGTTAGTGCCTTAGCTTTAGTTCCATCTGAAGCCATCAATGGAACCATGTATGTTGTTGTTGCATTGATTTTGTGGCAATAAAACATAACTTTTTCAAACTTTAGTCTATGGCACAAAACTACTTCTCCAATTTTGTTAACTTCTTCAACAATATACTTTGTCCTTGTTTGGGGCAAAGGAACTTGAAATCGCCTTAATGTTCTTCCCAAGCCTTGAGATGGCAAAATCCATCATTGACTCCAAGGATGTTGCACAAAACTTGTCTTCTCCTATTGCAGCCATTTTCCCACAAAATCGATTATTACTGTTCCATATTGTAAATCCAAAAGGTTGACTTGTTGCTTTGATTGAGGAAGGTTTAATATTGGAAAGCTTGTGGAAGCCCAAGGTCATTTTCTTGTTAGGATGAAGGTCATGTTCAAAAAATACAGTCCAATATTGCTCCTCTTCTTCGATATTAATCACATCGGTTATACTATCTGCACACAAGTTAAAAAAAAAAAAACAAGTTATTGATATAATTGAGGAAAGTGACATAACTAAAAAGTGCATAATTAAAAAGATAGAGATACAAATACATAAAACATCCACACTAAACATTGAATAAAAAGAAATGTTTTTGTTAAGTGACAATGTCCACATGTGGGGAGATTATGAAAAGAGTGATGAAAGTATAAAGTAGGTTTTTGAATTATACTGTACTAGACACAAATTATAGTATGTCAATCATGCTATTGAATTGATAGAATAAGAATGAATGTGTACTTGAATTGGTATTCATGTCCATGAGCAGTATTGAACAGAACTCTAGGAGGTTCTTCTGGCTACCTTCTGAGGGGTTATTGTAGAGAACAACAATTCTGATGTGTAAATTTGCTTAATGGGATGGCAAATTTATAACCCCCCAGGGTAGTCAGGGACCTCTCTTAATTGGGCTTTTAATCTGATTGACCTAACCCATCACAGATTCAATCTCACTGTAATCCCAGTTCAATTAACCATATTGTTAAAGATAAGATAGTATCGGTTAAAGATAAGATATTATCGGTTAGAGATAAGATATTGTCGGTTAGAGATAAGATATTGTCGGTTAATGATAATAGATATTGAGTGATACTAATCCACAATTAATTTCAACATTCTCCCACTTGGATAGTGTCAATCAATAATCAACATACAAATCATTAAGCTAAAACGACAATTGCCGATATATCATATATTAATTAACAATATGAAAAATATGAGCAACAAAATAAATATCCGATAGGGATATTAATCAATTGCATTTAACTAATCTTTTTCATAGATATATGGCATAATGCAGTCCCATAAATGACACTACAATGGTCCAAGCATAAATAAAATGCTAATAAGAAACATAAACAAAATGACGTCAACTAGAGCATGTCTCTTAAAGAAATTAGAGAATCAGACTCCCACTAAATTAATACATCAAAAGCCTTGACTAAACCCATGTGAGTTACATGAATAAGAAAAATTCCAACAGTTAAGGCTTTAGTCAGTGGATCTGCTAACATCTCCTCAGAATCAATGTTTTCAATCCGAGTGTGAAAACTTTGAATTTTCTCTCTAACAAATTGATACTTGATATCAAAATGCTTTGAACGAGTAGAGCTTTTATTGTTCCGAGAGAAACTCACATCAGCAGTATTGTCACAGTAAATCACAAGTGGCCTGGAAATGCTTTCAACTATGTGAAAATCAGATATCAATTTCTTAAGCCACATGGCTTGGCGAGTGGCCTCAAAATAAGCAACATACTCTGCTTCCATGGTAGAGGTAGCTGTAAGAGACTGTTTAACGCTCTTCCAAGAGATAGCTCCTCCTGCCATCATAAAAATAAAGCCAGAAGTAGATCTACGATCATCAGGGCAACCTGCAAAATCAGAATCAGAATAGCCAGTGACTTGAAGTTGATCAGACTTCATAAAAGTCAACATATGATCCTTGGTTCCCTGTAAATATCGCATGACCCTTTTAACGGCTTTCCAATGACCCAAACCTGGGTCGCTCAAGTATCTGCCTAAGGCATTGACGATGAAAGCAATGTCAGGACGAGTACAGACTTGAGCATACATCAGACTGCCAACAGCGGAAGCGTATGGAATTTTCTTCATAGCATCCACTTCTTCATCATTATGAGGACACTGTTTGTTGGATAATTTGTCACCACGTTGCATAGGTGCAGCACATGGGGAGCAAGCATTCATGTTGAACTTCTTGAGAATCTTCTCGATATATCCCTTCTGAGACAATCCAACTATGCCACGTGACCTATCATGAAGAATTTGGATGCCTAGAACAACATTGATTTTGTCTCAATCAATAGGTTCATACAACTACTAGCAAGGAGAATGTCATCGACATATAATACGAGAATGATGAAATTACTCCCACTAGTCTTCAAGTAAATGCACTGGTCTACAACATTTTCCTTGAAATTGTAAGTAGTGACAACCCGGTCGAATTTTAAATACCATTGCCTAGATGCTTGTTTCAGTCCATAAATGGACCTTTTAAGTTTACACACCAAATGCTCATTCCCTGCTTCAACAAAACCATCAGGCTGAACCATGTAGACATCTTCAGCAAGATCTCTATTCAAAAAAGTTGTCTTTACATCTATCTGGTGTAGCTCTAGGTCAAAATGGGCAACTAAAGCCATGACAACTCGGAGTAAGTCCTTCGTTGAAACTGGTCAAAAAGTTTCTTTGTAGTCAACGCCTTCTCGTTGACTATAACCTTTAGCCACCAATCGAGCCTTATACCTATCAACCTTTCCATCTGGAGTACGTTTTGTCTTAAAGACCCATTCAGATCCAACAGGCTTACAACCTGCTGGTAAGTCCACAAGATCCCAAACATTATTATGAGACATGGAAGACAATTTATCATGCATAGCTTTTAGCCAGTCAGAAGCATGAGAACTAGAAAGTGCTTCCTGATATGTGATGGGATCGTCATCATCATGTGGATCATATTCGTGCTCCTGAAGGTATACAACATAGTCATTTGGTATAGAAGGTCGGCGTATTCTCTGAGATCATCTTAATGGGGCCACATCAACATCATCAAGTTGTTTATCATTGAGTTGTGGTTCATCAACTTGTGGCTCTGTCATTTATTCATCTTGCCTCTCAACAATTTGTTCATCTGCGTGAACCATTGGGGTTGAGATGTCTGTAGGAAGAAAATGAGATGGTAATGGAAGCATGGTTTGATCTTCTCTGAAGGTCATCATTCGAGGTGTGTAACTCCCACTGTCCAAATCATCCTCAAAGAAAACTGCTCGGTCATATTCAATAACTCGTGTAGAATGAGAAGGACAATAAAATCTGCATCCTCTAGAACCGATGCAGTAGCCAATGAAATAACCGCTAATAGTTTTGAGATCAAGTTTCTTTTGTTTAGGATTATAAGGTCTTACTTGTGCCTTACAACCCCATACATGGAAATGTCTCAAACTCGGCTTTCTACCAGTCATTAGCTCAAAAGGAGTTTTGGGCACAGATTTGCTAAGTACCTGATTAAGAATGTACATAGCAGTTCGCAAGGCATCTCCCCAAAGAAATTCGGGCAGAGATGAATGTGATAACATACACCTCACCATGTCCATGAGTGTTCGATTTCGTCTCTCAGCGACGCCATTTTGTTCAGGAGTTCCAGGCATGGTGTATTGAGCTTCAATTCCGTATTCATCAAGGAATCGAGCAAATGGTCCTAGATTTCTTCCTGTCTCATCATAACGACCATAATATTTTCCGCCTCTATCAAACCTTACACACTTAATTTTCTTCTTTGTTTTCAGCTCAACAAAAGCTTTAAAGGTTTTGAAGGCTTCAAGAGAGCTTGCTTTATCCTGAAGAAGATATACCCATCCATGTCTGGAGAAGTCATCTATAAAGGTAATAAAATACCTATATCCACCCATAGCAGTAGGTGTAATAGGTCCACATATGTCAGTGTGAATTAATTGTAGCACATCGTCACATCTGTTTGAACTTTTATTCTGGTTTTGGCAGTGAACTTTCCCTTGATGCAATCGACACAAGTGTCATAATCTGAGAAGTCAAGATCATGCAGAATACCTTCTTTTATGACTCTTTCAATTCGAGGCCTAGAAATATGCCCCAAACGTCTATGCCATAGCATAGAAGAAGATTCATCAATACTGTTACGTTTACTCCCACTAATGGAGTTAACTGACATATCAGTTACGTTTAACATGTAAAGTCTTTCATGCAAAACTCCTGAACCAACAACACTTGAATTATAATAAATCACCAATTTTCCATCACCAAAATGAAAGTTGTATCCACATTTGTCTAAAACAGAAATTGATATCAAATTCCTTCTCATGGAAGGGACATAAACAGCATCTTGCAATAATAAAGTGTGTCCAGAGGATAAACATAAAGAGACGACTCCAATGTCAGCAACGGGTACTCCAGCTCCATCTCTCATAACAATCTTCGTCTCAACATCACTTCGTTTCCTCAGGCTTGTGAACCCCTATAAAGAATTCACAACATGAATAGTAGCCCCTGAGTCTAACCACCAGGAATTTGGAGGAACATCAACAATATTAGATTCAAAGCAAGTTAGTGCTAGCAGATTACCTCGCTTCTCCTCTTTCTTTTTCAGGATAAAGCAATCTTCGACCTTGTGACCACGTTTCTTACAATACTTGCAAGAACCTTTAAAGAATTTCTTCTTGGGTTCTAAATGTCGTTTTGCTTTCTCTGTACCCTTTTTCTTCTTTCCTTTATATCTGTTAGCACCTTTAGCACCTGAACTAGAAGCAACGAACTGAATGCTATTAGGCTTATTTTTCTTCATTGACTCCTCCTCTTGGGTGATTATTGCAATCAATTCATCCACTCCATAGTCATGCTTTTGAATGTTATATGAAGTCTTCATGATATCAAACTGAGAAGGCAGAGATTCCAAGATGCGATAGATTAAAGTGTCTTCACCAACCTCAACCTTGAGAGACTTCAACTTATTATAGAAATGTCCTAATTTCATAATGTGTTCAAGTACGCCGCTGACACCATCATATTTGGTCTTCTCAAATAAGGAAAGATATTGGCTTTTCTGTGCCTTATCAAAAGTTGTGAATTTTTCACCGACTGCTTTTAGAAAAGCATTGGCATCATCAAGATCTGGCATGCTCTGTCTAATAGATTTCTCCATGGTGAATTTAATCACCTTTAGGCACACTCTGTTAGAGTGTTCCCATTTCCCATGAGAAATTCGCTGAGCTTCAGAAGACTCATCTGTAAGAGGCGCAGGCCTCGTCGTCCTCAATGCTAAATCCAGATTGCCAATGGTCAGGTAGAGATCTAATAATTCTTTCCAGTCCTCATAATTTGTTCCGTTTAGAGTTTTGACGGAATTGGGAAGAAAACTGAACATCACAATAAAGAAAAAAAGTGATTTAAAAGTTCAGCTTAAAATAAATCCCTAAGCAAATTACAATACATTATAACTTAAATTAATAAATTCTAGCACTGATAGGGTACCAAAAAACATTAATATAAGTAAAGAAAAATGTATTGTACAACAACAAATTATACTAATAACAACACACCGATAGGGTATAATTATCACTAATATAATGAATTAATATTTATTCATAAATTTACACAAATGCATCCATGATAGGTGAAATTACAATTATGTAAATTAATAGCATAAATCATGCTTTATTTCATATGATTTTAATTATCTTAAAATATGACAAACAAAAAATTCACATCATCATGCCCACGATAGATAGGTCATCACAATGCAAATTAACAGAGAAAATCATATTGTAAGTAATAATTCAATATTCAAAAAATTTGAGAGTAATATGCCAAAATTAATTCAAAATTACGTCTCAAAATTAAATAAATTTCAAAATTATGAAATTTAAAAAAAAATTATTTATTTAATAATTTAAAGAACGTTTTGGCATATTTATGAATTTTCCAAAAAAAAATTATTTATTTAATAATTGAAAAAAAAATTTGGCATATTTTTGGAGAGAGAGACGCTTTTCATGCAATCGAAACGGTTTCTGCCAAGAACCAGCACCGAACGGAAACGGTTTTCTCGCCTTCCCTTCTAGAGCCCCGGCGGACCAGCGCCGACGGGATCTCGGCGAGGCAGAAACGAAGAAACATAGCGGCGGTGTTCTCGCCTTCTCTTCTGGAGCGCCGGTGAAGCGTGCGGGAAGGCGGCGGAGCAGGCGGCCCTGGAGGCGCCGAAACGCCAAGATCCGACGGGATCTGGGACGATTCGAAGCGCGGCGGTGGAAACGCTTGAAGGCGACGGAGAACCGCTGGAATAGGTGGTGCTGAAGGAGCCGAAGGCGCCAGGATCGGCTGGGATCTGGGCGGTCGACCGAAACGCGATCTCCATCGCGATTTGGCGGGCGAGACGCGATCTCCGCCGCGATCAGGCACGCGAGACGCGATCTCCGCCGCGATCTGGGCGTGCGAGGCGCGATCTCTGCCGCGAGTTGCTTCAGATCGGAACCCTGCGGTTGAAGCGCGACCTCCGCTGTCTGCCCTTCATCCCGGTGGAACAGCGCTGAAGGTGCGGTACGGCAGGGCCGGGACCAGCGGCAGACCACCGGCAGAGCCGCAGGCTCTGGCGGGCGACTCGGCTGCGACTGTCGGCAGATGACTCAACCGCCGTCGCACAGATGCTTGGGTATCATTCGGTCTCTCCCTCTCTCAATATGCATGTTTAATATTAAAATGGGGTTTGTTCAATTGACAACCATAAAATGTATCTAGTATGCTCTGATACCAATTGATGAAAGTATAAAGTAGGTTTTTGAATTATACTGTACTAGACACAAATTATAGTATGTCAATCATGCTATTGAATTGATAGAATAAGAATGAATGTGTACCTGAATTGGTATTCATGTCCATGAGCACTATTGAACAGAACTCTAGGAGGTTTTTCTGGCTACCTTCTGAGGGGTTATTGTAGAGAACAACAATTCTGATGTGTAAATTTGCTTAATGGGATGGCAAATTTATAACCCCCCAGGGTAGTCAGAGACCTCTCTTAATTGGGCTTTTAATCTGATTGACCTAACCCATCACAGAGTCAATCTCACTGTAATCCCAGTTCAATTAACCATATTGTTAAAGATAAGATAGTATCGGATAAAGATAAGATATTATCGGTTAGAGATAAGATATTGTCGTTTAATGATAATAGATACTGAGTGATACTAATCCACAATTAATTTCAACAAAGAGAGATCGTGAGTTCAAATTCTTTCACTAACAAACATATTAACAACTAATATTTTCTTAAAAAAAATACTTTAGATAGATTTGCAATTTTAAAATCCAAACTTTTGAATATTTTGTATTCTTTATTTTTAACAAATTGATAAAATGGACTTAACCTAAAATAATACACTACATGTAATCTTTAACAATATTTTTAGTAATACTTAATAAAAATACTTTTTTTAAATATTTTTTGACACATTTGAAATATTTCAAATTATGATGAAATATTCTTAATATGTTTTTATGACATTTTAGTTTATAACATAATTAGAAATGCACATACTCTAAGATTAGTTATAAGAGATTGTTTTTTAATTGGTACTATTTATTTTTTAAAAACCTAAGTGTTTATATGAAATATTCATGTATATAATTTAAAATATATTTATATATAATTTTTTTTATGATTACATTATTGTTATTAATCTTTTATCTAGTTTTAAGTTTTGAAAACACTGAAAATAATTTTTTTTTCTTTTCTATTTTTAACTGTGTTTTGAAAATATTTACAAAAAAAATATTTTCTAAATCTTAACCAAATATATTTTTATTATGTTGTTTTCTATTTTCTTTAAAAATAAAAACTAAAAGCACAAAATCATTATAAGAAGCTAAAATAATTGGTGTAAACTAACCGGGCATCCGAGAGAGGCTTGGGCAGTGCAGTGTTTGGCAAAAGTGAATGCCAATAATCTTCAGCTGATTGTGACGCTTCAGAAACTCTGACAGTAAGCTGCAAAAATTATTCGAGTTAAATATATAAAAAATTTCTTTGGTTTATATTTACTTATTTTTCATAAAAAAAGAATTACGGGTTAAATACGTTTTTGTTTACTCGAAAAGAAAATAACTAGTTTTGATGTTCAAAATTTTAAAAATAAGTTAAATTGTGCCTCTCTCTAACTACGTTAATATTTTCGTTGATATTATCGTTCTAACATTTATACAGCTATATATGCTATCATACTTCCAAATAACTCCACAAGTCATGTAACTACTTTCATCCTTATTGCATAACTAAATGCTTTTAGAAAGTTAAGGAGCCAATGAATTTTTTTTAAGAGATTAAAACTAAACTAGAGAAAATGTTCAAATTATATATATATATATATATATATATATATATATATATATATATATATATATATATGAGTTTAATACCTCTGTACTTACAATGTAAAAATTTTTTATTTTTCATTCAATTACAACCTTTATTTATATCATTTTTAATATATGTAAAATCAACAAACTTACTATATCTAAAGAGTTGTGATTGAATCTTAGTATAAAATTTTTACAATGACATTGTATTACTCTCACGTGATGGAAATAAAAGGAAACCTTAAATCAATAGATACAAGATTATAGTATGTATAGAGAATTAAATATAAAAAGATACAGGAAAGAGAATTTGTGTACCTCAAATATATTGAATTGAAGTTCTTGATCTTCAAGAACAAAAATCCTAGGAATGATTATTGTAGAGATATGAGTTCAATAAGAACTCTTGAGGATTTTACTACCTACTTTCTAGGGGATTATTTTAGAGAATGTGTATTCTTGTTGTAATTTGCTTAATGGGATGACAAATTTATAATCCCTCAGGGTAGGCAGAGACCTCTCAAATAGGCTTTTTATGATTGACTCAACCCATCACAAAATCAATCTTACTATAATCCCATTCAAATAATATCATCATATCTTAAATTGCCAGATAATGATAAAATATAATTGATTAATACCAATCCACTATTATTTCCTACATTCTCCCACTTGGATGGTATTAATCAATAATACAAAGATAAATCATTAAGCTAGAATGACAATTATAGACAAATCTTATATTAGACAATGAGAAATTTGAGCTACAAAATAATATCCGATAGGGATATATATCATGCACATTAATAAATATTTCTCATAAAGTTTATAGAATAATGTAGTTCAATAAAATTATACTACATGGTCTCAAGCATCCAAAAATGCTAAGCGATATGTTACTAAAATGATATTACTTCACACATATCTCATAACAGAGTTTTAGACTCTCACTGATCTAAGACATCAAAACTTAACCAAACCATATGAGTTATAAAACTCCAAAGTTAAGTATTTGATCAGTGAATAAAAAAGTGTTTAATTAATATAATTTGTTTTTTAGTTCGAAAAATTATATAGGTGAGAAAGCATAATTTACATGCATCTAATTATTCATCATAGCCCAATAACATATGTAATTACATATAGGCTACATAAATGCTCTATAATATTTAACATTTAACTAATCCGAGTTTCAAAAATGAGTGACTATGTAAGAATCCAAAGATAAGTAGGAAATCTATAAATTCCCTACTAAAACCTCATATACACCTAGTTTATATAAAATGACACTCAGATTATTGTGGCCACAAAATGTCAATTGAGCAAACACTTAGATAATTAGTCCAAACAAAAAAAAAATTCATAAGTACTTCAATAGTGCAAATTGTACTCAATAGGAGTACTATCATAAGCACTTTTTTTTACAAAGTAGAAAATCATACTCGATAGGAGTATTGCATCTACAATATACTTATAGAATTTTGACCAAACAAAATGTGAAATTTTGGGTAAAGAAATGCACAATACTTAATTGCATACCAAAAGAATTAATGTGCAATGCCCAACAAAATGCTCTTAACATCTATTAAAGATGTCTATTAAGATACAATGAATTATGTATCTCAATTAAAATAGGACAAAAATAAATAGTCAAGTCCTATAAAGTATGTCATATCATAATTAAATGTGCACAAGAATATATGACAATACAGATAGATAAGTCTTGAGACATGATACAAAATTATATACTTCTAAAATTTTGATCAATTAAAATATGAAATTTGGGTAAAAGAGATGCACAATGCATAATTGTATGCCTAAAGGATTGATGTGCAGTACCCAACAGAATGACCTTAACATCAGTTAAAGATGTCTACAAAGATACAATGGATTTTATGTATCTCAATAAAAATAGGACAAAAATAAATAGAGAAGCCCTATAGAATATGTCATATCATAATTAAATGTGCACACGTTTATATGACAATAAAAAATATATAAGTTTTGAGAGATAATACAATATTATATATACTCCCACTAATCCTTAATATACCAAAAAAATATTAGGATTATCATTAGGGTACACTAGTATTAAAAGTTCTAGTGATAGTGGGATGATGACTTTATAAGATAATAATAAAAGTGAATTAAAATTCACTATTATTCTACTTAAGGAATTAGAAAGTAGTAGAATAACAAATGATTAATAAGAGAAGTGGTTAAAATAACAAGAATATGAAACCTACAAATTCATCCATAAGAATAAATAATTCTCACAAATGGTTTCATAATTAACCACATATTAATCAATCTTTACAAAAATATTGACCCCTATGAGGATCTTGAAAAATAATTACATGAGTGAGAAAATGGATCACTTGATAATTTTACGTAGAATATGAGATCATAAGCAAGTTCTCAAGTAATCATAAACAAAAATCAAGTGCTACGATAAAAAATATTTACACACACTTGAGAATAAAACATGATTACACGCAGCGGAAGAATGGGACATATTCTTGCATATATTAAGGATATAATAATAAATAGTCTCTAACTCTCATCACAATTTATAATGGACATAGGTTTATTTATATATCCCAAAATAAAGCCTCTAGCTTTTACAAGAATACGATTAACAATATTATAAAATATGGTATGGAGAAATTAATCTCTTAAAATTTGGGATTCCTATATTGTCCTTACAAGAATTGCATACTAATATTGCAAATCAATAGAGAGTTTGTTATACAAGAAAATATTTTACAAAGAGACCAATATAAAATCCTTAGATCCCAACAATGTTATCACAAATAATGTGATAAGAAAAAAATAATTTTATCAAGAACATTTGTTTTTGCACATGTATGATTAATTGGTCATTTAAAGTAAAAATCTTATATCACCACAATTTATTTTATAAGATATTAATTAAAATTCTAATATACAAAATCCTTCCACTTGATAAAGAAAAAATAAGTTGACATAACAAAAAAATACCCAGAGGGCTAAATAAAATTCAACTATTTCTTTATCAATATATATATATATATATATATATATATATATATATATATATATATATATATATAAATTTGCACCACAAAAAATGCAACATTTTTTTTTGTTTTGAAGGAAAAATGTCCAATTAAAAGTTATAAGTCATTATGGAACAACAAGAAAATGAGAGTGTAAATTTTGGTTCCATATAAATATAACTAAACATGATCAAATGAGGGAAATAAACTGAACATTACAAAAATAGGAAAACATTATGTAATTCTAAAAGTTCAGTTAAAAGAGAATCCCTAAGGAAATTACAATGTACTATAACTTATATCAATAAAATCCTAATATCGATAGGGTATAACAAAATCATTAACATAAGCCAATAAAAGTACATTGTATAACACCAAATTACATTAATAACAATACACCGATAGAGTATAGTTATCATCAATGCAATAAAAAAAATTATATCACAAAATTCACATAAATGCATCCAAAATAGTGAAATTATAATTATGTAAATGAAAAAATAAATTATGCATATTGTCCAATAAATTTGCATAATTTTAATCATATATATTATATGACCAACATACAAAATTCACATTATTATACCCATGATAGACAAGTCATAATAATGCAAATTAATAAAGAAAATTATGCTCATAAGAGAAGGACAATTAAGATTGTGCATAATTAATAAAATAACCTAAAATCAATTTATAAATGATAATTCAATATTAAAGAAAGTACAGTGTAATTGGAGAATACAAATACTGTAAAGAATTATCACAATGAAGATAGGTCCAAAATTCAAGATTATAATAGTAAAAAAAAAATTAATTTAATCTTGAATTAATCAAATTTTTTTTATACTAAAAAATACCAATAATATAAAAGTATTAAATAAATATGGTATTTTTTGAAAAAATAAGAATATAAAAAATTAGCAACCATATTCAATGCTTCTGAGAATAAATTTAACACACGAATCATCATATATGATCGTATCAAAACGACAAAGTTCTCCCTTGACCAAATCACAAAAATATGGGTATAAAAATGAGTCCATGCAACCCCATTAGCACTTTTCAAAGTAAAGTTAACACAAATATATTATGTTGCCCACACAAATGACTCATATTGGTCAAACATAAAAAAAGGAAAACCATTAAGTAATTTTAAAAATAATTTACCCCATAATTATTTAAAAGAAAACTTTAATATATAATTTACCCATGTAAGAGTAAGGGAATGAAACTTTAACAATAACAAGTAGCGTAAACCCTCATTTTTTTTTGTGAAAAAGATAATAGTGAACTATATTATAAAATTTCACTAATAACACAAAAAATCTTCAATTCAAATTTAATTTTCTAATAGAAAACAACCATAATTATCTAATAGAAAACAACCATAATATATATCTAATTTGGCTCTAATACCAATTGATGGAAATAAAAGGAAACCTTAAATCAATAGATACAAGATTATAGTATGTATAGAGAATTAAATATAAAAAGATAGAGGAAAGAGAATTTGTGTACCTCAAATATATCGAATTGAAGTTCTTGATCTTCAAGAACAAAAATCTTAGGAATGATTATTGTAGAGATATGAGTTCAATAAGAACTCTTGAGGATTTTACTACCTACTTTCTAGGGGATTATTTTAGAGAATGTGTATTCTTGTTGTAATTTGCTTAATGGAATGACAAATTTATAATCCCCCAGGGTAGGCAGATACCTCTCAAATAGGCTTTTTATGATTGACTCAACCCATCACAAAATCAATCTTACTATAATCCCATTCAAATAATATCATCATATCTTAAATTGCCAGATAATGATAAAATATAATTGATTAATAACAATCCACTATTATTTTCAACATCACGCTCTTTATTTATTTCTATATATATATATATAAATATAATTTGACAACTTAAAAACTTCAATAAAAGAGAAAGAATTATGTGTGTCCTCTACACCGAGTTATATTAGAAAAAAAAAATTATGTGTTCAAACTGAGAACAGAAACACTTTAATCACAAGCTTAAACCATAATAGTTCAAATCCAAAATAAATTTGTGTAATTTTGCATATGTATGTTTCCTTTTTATTTAGACAATTATATGATTTATAAGAGTTTTGTATATGATGACTTCTAGTGATAAAAGTCAGTCGATGTTTGGAAGATAATGGGTGTAGATAGAGAGAAGTTTATGTTCTAAGTATGTAAAATGAAAGAACAAGTTTGATAGGACTCATACTCTGAAAAAAAAAAGAAAGTTTATTATATGAATCATCAACTAAAGATCAAAATTTAAATAGATTACACATAATAGAGCTAAAATGATTAGATTTGGAAACTCCATTTTTGTAGAAGCTTATTGATATTAAGGGATTGTGAAGGGTTGTGATAAGGAGACTAATATATATAGGGAATTCCGTGCCTTCCTCTCCAAACTCGTAATATATGCGTGTTTTTGTTTTTTATCTGATATCTTATGTTATTCATCATTTTGAATTTCTAATTTATAAAACATATTCTTTAGAAAAAATTGTGACAAGTAATAAACAGTATTCTCAATTAATAAAAAATAAAAGCATTTTGCTAAAAGTGATATTAATAAATCTTCATAGTATATAATTATCAATACGTCCTTATTAGCATGATTTTCAACAAAAGTATTTTTCTATTGATTTCCTAATTAGGGTTAGGTAGGTATGACCAATATTATTTAATTATTAAAAACTATAATATGTTTTGCAGTAAAAAAAAAAAGAAGAAAACTTATAATTTTTTAAGTTAAAATATGATATTTTTGTTGAATAGAAAAGTAAATGAGAACTATTAAGGATAAAGGCTTAAATAAGCCTTTGGTTTCTGAAAATAATTTTTTATTTTGATTCTTTAATGATATTTATACTTGGTTTTAATCGTTACTTTTGATCAATATATAACAACGATTTTAACTGTTTAATGACCTAGAATTAGAGATTGGGATGAAATAGTCTAATATTTAATTTTTAAAACAAGCTATAGTTTTAAACACTTATAATCTTAGTTGATCTCAAATTTATTTTAAACATGTGAGAAATTAAAATACAATTGTCCGAAGTCACGTAATTGGTACTAATGCTTGACTATAGAGACTAAATGTATTTTTTTAACAACAAAGACTAAAATGAAAGAATCTTCAAAACATAAAATATTTTTTTAAGGGAAAAAATTAAACAATACATTATTTTTATAAGATGAATATAGATTATTTAATTCTAGAACTATAATTCGATTATTAAAATAAAAATTACTGAGTATTCGTGAAATTTAATAATTTGATTTTAAAGGTGCCTTATTAATTATAATCATTCATGTCGGAGCGTCCTAAAAAATAAATTCTCCTAAAAAGGCCACCTATCAAGAAAAACATAGTCCATTTGTCCAAAATGCATTTTACACGTGGAAAAAAGTATCCAATAAAATTTAATTTTGATATTAATTAATATTCATTGTATTATTAAGAATGTTATTTTATTTTTTAATATATTATTAATATAAAGGTTAATTTCTTTAAATTATTATTGTTTATTTATTAAATTTTTTTTCTTACTCGGTATAAAATAACCTACAACGACGCAATTTTCTAATAGAGGAAATATATTGTGAATTAAGCAAAAAGTTAGATTATTATAACTTGTCAGATATGGAGTTTGCTCTGCAGATGAAAAAAACACACTACCAATGCAAAACTTTGTGGGTTCCAAACCCTATCTTTGGCCATCATCAATATAAGTGATGGATATTTGTTTAATTTTGAGAAAAGACTCAACACAGCTTTTGGTTGATCATCAAAGTTTTAGGTAAAATCATCTTTATTAAAATTGTCGTTATACGTTACCCGATTCAAAATCATCAAGACTTGGACTCTCCATAACAGCATATTTTTCTGGATTTATGTTCACTAATAAAAGAACCAAATAAAAAATTAAGTTGTTCTGGTTTTTGCTTAAGAATTGTTTTCTTAATCAGGCAGCCATACGAATTTTTTTTCAAAATGATTTTACCTCAAACTTTGATGATCAACCATTAACGGTTGAGTTTTTTCTTCCAAACAAATTGATGCAAATCCTTTTGCATTTCATAATTAGTTCGATTAGTTTGGTAGAAAAAAAATTTTGGAATTATAATAAGGTGGATTATGAATTGAAATAATGTAAAATAATTTTTACATTAGATTCATATCTTTAATATTAAATTTATTTATATTTATAGTAAAAATATTTTAATATAAATTACATTATACCAAAATCAATTTTAAAAAATAAATTTAAATTAAAATCAATTTATTAACGTTCATCTGAATACACATTTAATCTAATTACAAATGCTTTCTTTGTTTTTTTTATATATTTAATGATATTGTATATAAATTAAAAATATTTAATAAAACTTAAATATTATATTTTATTAAAATATTCTTATTTAATATTTAAATTTTTAATGTATATATCGCTAATAGAGAATATTTCTGATTAAAATATTGAGAAACATGAAATTAGTGAACTATTCAATTATTTAAAAAAAATTATTAATATACTAAATTTTATTTTCTCTTAATATATATTATTTGTAAAACACCTTATAAAAATATTAAAATTTAATTTTAAAATAATATTTTATAAAATGTACAAGAGGGAATATTTGTTTATGAAAATATTTTTAAAATATTATTTTTAAATAATTAAATAATTCATTGATTCCATTTCTTTCAATATTGTAGTCGTAAGGACTATTCACTAATCATGGCATATAATTAAAAATTTAAATATTAAATAAGAATATTTTAATAAAATATAAAATTATGAAGGACAATGCATTTATATCCATAAATATGTATATAGAGTAATAATTTAATTTTTTATTTTAATTAAATATGTAACTGTGATTTAATGTGTATAAGAGTAACGTGTTACATGTATGCCTGTATAAGATTTAGGCATGTGCATGTGATGGGTTAGATTTCATGCAGAGTCAGATTATAATAATAAAAAGAAGTGATGGTTTCTTGGGTTGCAATTACAATTTCAGATGTTTAGCTAAGATTAAGATTATAATGAAGATGGTGAGAAATGAAATTTAGTTGGCTGGTGAGATTTGGTCATGCTCTATTCGAATGAGATCTTTCTTCAGGATGTCATAGTGCATTAACTACCAAAAGACGAACCCAAAAGAATCCAATTTATACTTACACTAAATGTGTATAACTTTCTCCCTTCTGAAAGAGATAAGCATACCAGGCACTGTTGTGTTGTGTGTTTCATCCACACCTCAAGAGGAATGTGTTACTCTGCCAAACCTATAACCAAGCCAACACAGAAAATTGGTTTATCACAGGCCATAAAATTGGTACACCAATATAGTATGTTGAAATAAAGTTAATATTTATTTTGTAACCGTTTTACAAAATTGTTTTTAGTATTTTATTTAAAATTAAAACATTCATTTGGTTATAGTTTTTTTAAAATAGTTTTCGAAAATAGTTGTGGTTTTCCAGATTTTACATACTAAATAAAAGAAATAGTTATAATTAGTTTTGTTTTTCAGTTCTTTATTTTTGTTTTGAGATTCAAAATACAATGAGAATATGTTGTTTTTTTTTCATTAATGACATTTCCATATATGTAAACAATTTTTTTCATTTTTTATATCTTTAAAATAGTTTTCAAATAATATTTACTAAACAAGTTTTTTTTCTTTTTTTCAATTTTTTTAAAAACTCTTTTAAAACTAAAAAATAAAATACAATCAATTAAACCCTTAATATTTTTTGCAAGAGATAGCGGTAGTTGAGGAGAATCTATATCATTTACTTCATAACTCAACACTTTAATTTCTGAACAAGACGCTTATATTCATTGGCATTTGGTGTAAGAACAGCTAGACCTAGTCACTAACAAGGTCAAAATTATTAGTAACAAGAAAAATTCCATCATTTACAAAAAAAAAATGAAAAAGAAAAGTCCATCCTGAAACAAAGCCAAAAATTTGATCAGAATGGTCAAAGGAAAAAAAAAATGAAAGATTATGCTCATGTTAATCAGCATTATGCCATATGTCTAAGACTCTAACACTTTAATTTCTGAACAAGACGCTTATATTCATTGGCATTTGGTGTAAGAACAGCTAGACCTAGTCACTAACAAGGTCAAAATTATTAGTAACAAGAAAAATTCCATCATTTACAAAAAAAAAATGAAAAAGAAAAGTCCATCCTGAAACAAAGCCAAAAATTTGATCAGAATGGTCAAAGGAAAAAAAATATGAAAGATTATGCTCATGTTAATCAGCATTATGTCATATATCTAAGACTCAATATACATACCCATATATAACTATTGGGATATTTTGTTGGTTTGCATGTGTCATGGCTCACAGAGTCCTAACAATATTGCACAAATGTTAGAATTAAAGATGGTGGACATTGGCAGAAGTCACAAAAACATATAAAATTGCTTATAAAAAAACAAAAGCATATAAAACAATGTCATAGAAATTAAATGAGAAAAATGTCTCTCCATACCAAAAGTTAAAGAGAAAAGCTTTGTTATAAAATTTTTAGTAAGAATTAGACATGTGAGATGAAATATATAGTAAAATTGGTTTATAGCAAAGCATTCAAGAGAAAGCATACTAGAAGAAATGGGTGTCTTCCTTCCATCTTTTTTGTTAACTTTCTTTGTAACAAAAAATCTCTTCCTTGTGCTCATCTAATTTGTTCTAGGAACCATATAGTATATTAAATTGGAGAAATGATTCTAGGTTGTAATTGGTACAATCTAAGTCAATTCCCAAGAAAGAAAAGTGAGTCACAATGGACATTCTTAAGTACTAAGTCTTTCCTTAGCTAAAACTTTTTCCTAAAATTTTACTTCTTACTCTATTGTATCTCAACCAATAATAGTAAAATTTTAAGTTTGACTATTTGTCTAGTAAATCTTCTAAAGGAGGTCATTGAAGGTTTGCAACTATTGTTCTTGATTTCTTATCCTTTCTAAGTATCTACCTATCTTACAGTTTTATTTTTCAACAAAGCATTCAAGACAACAAGCAATAGTTTCCTTAATATCTACCTATCTTACACTTCCTAGGCTTGACAGGACAACTACTCTAATACCACTAAATTGTAATGACCTCAGTTCTTAACTAAAAGCTTTTATAAAAAATGGGATATTTTCAAAATTACATCTTACATAAAGAATCATAATCTTGTTATAAACATTGTGAAACAAAAATGTAGTCATAATAAACAACATGTGTTGTAATGAGAATGAATCATAATAGACAACATGTGCTGTAATGGCAATGATTCGTAACAGACAATAGGTATCGTAATAGACTATTTGTTTGGTAAATCTTCTAAAGGAGGTCATTGAAGGTTTGCAATTATTGTTCTTGATTTCTTATCCTTTCTAAGTATCTACCTATCTTACAGTTTTATTTTTCAACAAAGCATTCAAGACAACAAGCAATAGTTTCCTTAATATCTACCTATCTTAGACTTCCTAGGCTTAACAGGACAACTACTCTAATACCACTAAATTGTAATGACCCTAGTTCTTAACTAAAAGTATTTATAAAAATATAGGATATTTTCAAAATTACATCTTACATAAAGAACCATAATCTTGTTATAAACATTGTGAGACAAAAATGTAGTCGTAATAAAGAACATGTGTTGTAATGACAATGAATCATAATAGACAACATGTGCTGTAATGGCAATGATTCGTAATAGACAATAGGTATTGTAATGGCAATGAGTCGTAATTGGCAACAAGTGTTGTAGTTGTAATGAGTCGTAATAGACAACAAGTGTTGTAGTGGCAATGAGCTGTAAAAGGCAACAAATGTTGTAGTGGCAATGAGTCGTACTTGACAACAAGTGTTGTGGTAGAAATGAGTCTTAATTGGCAATAAGGGTTGTGGTGGCAATGAATCATAATTGGTAATAAGTGTTGTGATTGTTAATAAATCAAATAAATAAAAATTGTCTATAACCATGGTGCTTTGAAAGAATCATCGTACCAATTTAAGTGAGATATGTGACTATTAATCTCCTTGAAGGTTGTGGTGAATTATCATGGATGGTCGTAGATCGATGTTTAGGTTCAAGACGGATTGAGTCTAATGATGAGATGAGTGAGATTAAGTTATATGTTAGGAGTATAAGGAACCATAAGTCCTAGGATAAATCTAGGCCTTATTGTCGGTATAGTTTATTAAGATTACTACTTATGATTTATAATTGTCTCACTCCTCTATTTGTTTCTTCTGTGTGTTTGCTTTATGTGCATGTATGAATAAAAGGGAAGTTGAATGAGATGGTTGTGATGAACAATTATGGAGGTTTCCTTGATGCTTGGTATTTCTAATATTATCTTAGTTTTTCTCAAGGTTCACTACTCTGAATAGGATTGAATAGGGTAGTGATTATAATGTATTGAGAAACATCCTTTTGTAATAAATACTATTGTTCTATTTTTCTTTTAAGAAGATTTTGGTTCTTTATATAAGAACAAATTTTGAAAATTTCTCATAATTGTTGTAAATACCTTTGACAAATCTTGGATTTTTCATAAATAAATTGGATTAGTAGAAAAGGGTGTTATAGTGGTATTAGAGCAATTGTTCCTGTCAAGCTTGTGGTACGGACTTGACCATTGCTTGTGTGTTGCTTGTTGGTGTGTTCTTGCATTTTCTATTAAAGAACAGAAGTGTAAGATAAGAAGAAAAGTATTGTTTGTTAGTGCATTCTTTGTTGACAAACAAAACTGCAAGATAAATATATTTACCCTTGTACCCTTTGTTGAAAAATAGGAGTACAAGATGAGATAGATACTTAGGAAGATCATGGAATTTAATGATAATGGTTGCGAAGCTACTGAACTTAGAATTTACTGTTATTGGTAGAGTACAACAAGGAGTATGAGGTACAATTCTGGGGAAAGTTCTGGCTAAGGAAAAACTTGGTATTTAAGAATGTCCATTATGACTCGCCTTTCTTTCCTAGGAACTAACTTTGGATGTACCAATTACTATCTGTAATATTCCTTCAGTTAATGTATTATTCTAAGAAAGGATTAAGGCATCAAATTCTGTTTTAGGAAAAAATGCCCTTCAAACCAAATCAAATGCAAGGATTGTTGGGTTCAAAAATTGAAGTGGGAATCTGCCCACACATCCGTCAAGCAATCAAAGATCTAGAAAGTATCTCTTTTTCTATTTTTGAGAATTGTTGCGAGAACTGTAAGGACAATACCAAGGTAAAGCAAGCTCAATGGAGGCAAGGAAAATTACAAAAGCATATGCATTTCAATAGAAATAAACCTTATCAATGTCCTTCTCAAGAGCCCAAAATACCTCGGAACAGAAAGACTATGAACAAACTCCTGAACTTGTGAACTCTATCACATGTCCTTGTTGTGAAGGACCACAACTGGTAAGGAACTGTATTATTAACCCTATAACCTGCTTCAACTGTGGAAAAATGATCATTACCGCAATAAGTGCAAAGAGCTCAAGAAAGAACTAAACGATAATAACCATAATAATGAGGAAAACCTTGTTTCCGCTAATATTGGAAATCTTATCAAATGTTTTCACTGTAAAGGTCCATATGGCAAAAGACTGTGCCCTTACCTCCGGAAAATGTTACAATTGTGGAAACAACATGAAGGGAATAAAGAACCAGAAAGAAACGACTAAGATGCCAAGCGGAAATTTTGTGGACAATGAGGAAGCTAGCCTAGCTGATGAACTCGTCATTCGAATGGAGTAATTATCTTTCACCCATAACTGCCGAATCAAACTCTATAGCAATTAGTAGATTCCTGTAGTATGCAAATATTTTAGTTTTCCGTTTAAAATGTTCTCAGTATACCTTCTAGAAATAAATAAAATTTTCTATTTAGAATTAGAAACTATAAAAAATAATTATAGTACCGTTCAATTAAAAAGATAAACATAGTAAATGACAATTACATTTTAAATGATGTAAATCAAGATACCAACATATATACATAACAAATAATAAAAAATACACTAAAAAAGGAATATCTTTTGTTAAATATTTTTAGTAGAATTTTGTTCTCTTTCTTTTTAACATATTAGTATCTTTAATCCAAATTTGATTTTTACCCTTAAAACAACAACATGACCATGTGTAAAAACAGGTCTTGAAAGAAATTAAAACTCCAACAGTAGACAAACTTAGACCTTGACTTTTATTAATACTCATAACAAAACAAGCAATCAATGGAAATTGATGTCTTTGAAATTTAAATGAATTCATTCAATCACATGGAATCAAATTTAGTGTTAGAATAAATACTTTGCACCCAACATTAGATAATCTAAGAATAGTGACTCCAATAATATATATATATATATATATATATATATATATATATATATACTCAAATCGTCAACAATGAGATGTGTTCCATGGCATAATCCAAGAGTTATTTTAAATTTCTTATAAGCATAACAGGAACTCCTTTTCAGTACTAAAGAATGATTTGGCAGACTAAAACAATTGAATTAGCCTCTAGATTGAAAATAATTTTTCATAAAACCAATATAGGTGTTGATGCATTACTCCCCAAGTCAAGTTTGAAGAATCTTTGATGAAGAGAATGCTCTCAAGATCCTTGCTCATAGAGGTTCCAAGGTTGAAGAAATGGAGTGGAAGACTAGGATATGGAGGTAAGGTAGGCACCACTTCTTCAATGAAGGAGATAAGCCATGGTGAAGCTAGCCACAAAGGAAGAAACTCTTGATAATAACATGAAGGAGTCTCACAGAGTAGAGAGAACATGAACACTCTCTAAGAACAAAGAGATCTCAAATTTAGAGAAAGGTTATTTTCATTCAAATGAGTGTTAAAAACTACATGAAGGAGGGAATGCTCTATTTATAAAGCAAAGCATGAACCATGGGCTTAGGAACCTCAAGTTGAACGTCTGACGTGATTAATCAAGGGTTAGTTGGCTTAATTTAGTTTTAATTTAGTATGTGCTCAATTAACACTAATTTAATCCAACTAAAGATCCAAACATGGTCCTAAAAATATGGATCTATGTTCCTTCTAGTTTGAATTTGAATTTTGGAGGGAAATGACATTGTACCTCCAAAATTCAAATTAAAATAAAAAGGAAGAAGAATCAGCCATGTAGGAGTGAGAAAACATATGTGGAGTGAAACAAGGGAATAAGGGGGCCCACATGTCCCCTACATGCATCATGTGTTGGTTAGAAGGGTTTTAGAAGCAATTAGGTGTGTGGAAATTAATAACCACACGTTCAAATGCATCTTAGATAGGCCCAACTAATTAACACATTTCACAAAGAGACTATTTACACCTCCTAAAGAAAATAGAATCTATAGGCCAAAATACAAGGCCGAAAGTTAAACCACCTACACCCTTAAAATCCTAATGACTTAAGAGTGCTTATACAAGCCTAAAAATGGGTAAATGAATACAATTAAATGGAACATGTCCTAAACTAACCTCTTTGAAACTTCATCCAAGTCATGCTTCTTTCTTATTTATCCTAACTCAAGCCTATGTTAGGCGTGCATACATCACTATGTTTTCGTGAGAGATATGGGGGTTGTGTTGGGCTGCAGGGGACTTCGATTATAGAGGTGGATGGTTGGAGTTAGGTTACTTCAGGGGAGAAGGAGGTTCATATGGGGAAGGAAGCAAAGTTATTAAATTATTCTAAAAACTAGGTTCCTTGTATTAGTTTGATATTTCATCAAAAGTATAAGAACTTTGATTAATGAAGTTGTTTTAGCTAACAATAAGGGGAAACTTCAATATACTATAATAGCTTGAATGCCTCTAAAAGCTTTCAAAAACTTGGATGACCTCTAAAAATTTTTGAATGACCTAGATGTTTCTAAAAATCTTTCAAGGACCTAGTGTCCTCCAAAAAACTTTCAAGGACTTGAATGTCCTCTAAAAATTTTTCAAGGACCTAGATACCATTACTTTAATCTTTCTGGGACCAAAATGATGTTTCAATATTAAACAAATAAACTAGGTGACATGCAAGTTTGCCATGTATAATAGAAAAAGACTGTTAGCAAAGCAATTAACTACTAATTGTGCAGTTGTTTAACGTTATTAGTAACGAAATGACCTATTTGCAAATTAATGAAATGACGTACATATCTCTAAAATTCTTTCAGAGATCTAGGTGTCAACACTTTAATCTTTCAAGGATTCACTTAGTATTTCACTCAAAAGATTTGCAAACATTACGAGCATAAGCCCAAGAATACAAGAAGGAAGGTGTTAAAACAACAAATTAAAACTTGCTTCATGTTTATTTAGGGCAGTAATTTATGTTGTGTTATTTAGCACGAGACAGTGGAATCTCGTGTTAAAGAAGCTATTATAGATGACTTAAATTACGAAAAATCTAGACAAGTTACATTTTTTTTTCTTACTGGAATACAACTATTGGGTTAGTTTCTTGTTATTGTTGTAAAACAGAATGCCAAAACATTCAAATTTTATATTTTTCTTCTATAAGTATAGGTCACGTTTGCCATTTATTCCTTGGTTATGACATGAGCACCACTGCTGAGCACACAGAAAAAGGGCAAACGGTGATAGAAACAACGTTTATATTCACATTAATGCAATTTACATTTTTTGTAAGTTTATTATTCAAGCTATTACATTTTTTGTAAGTAAATGAAACCAATTTCATTTACTTTCAGCTAGCACACCTATACATGTCTTTCTTTTACTCACCTTTGACCACTTTTCATGAGAATAAACCTTTAAATTAATTATTGCATTTTTAACTTTACTTTTAAGAGTGTTTTACATTTTCAAATTATTTTTCCATTATTTTTAATCGGGAACACTCAAAATCAAGAACACCCTACATTTTCAATTCCTAAATAGTTTAACTTAACATGAATTTCTTTCTATTTCAAGCACACTTTTATTTACATGCATTATTTTCCAGAACACACTTAGACAAAAATCTATAATACAAATCGATCTTACTCACGAAACATACCAAGTCATTTTCTTTAGTTATAAATTATCAATTGTTCCAATAAAAAAACTAAAAATATTTATGATTTTGAATCAAAATAAAAAATATTAAGTTATTATTTCTGATTTAACAATTATCACCATAAATAATCTGAAAATACTGTTTTATTTGAAGTAGTGGATAGTTGATGCACATAACCATACACCAGGTGGACCACGTATTCCATTATTTTTTCATTAGGCATATCAATTACTTGCAACACTTTTAATTATTGTGGTCTTAGCCAATAATTCTTTCAGTGCTTCAGATTCAGAATCAAAACACCAACCATAACTCATATCAGAATTAGGATGACGAGCACAAAAGTTGCCTTGCCTTTTCTTCAAACATTCCTCGTGAGACCGACATAGGTTTGGATGTTCCTCTATCATCTTCTCAACAGATGCAGGGTTCTCAGGCAAGCACACCTGCAACCCCGAAAGCTGGGAAACAATCACAACCTGACCCGCATTTCGAGTACGAGAAGAGACCACAGTACATACAGGGGATGCAAGAACCAGCTTCTACCTCCTTCAAAGGAAGAAACACTAAAAATGATATGCCAAAGTTAGAACAAAAAACAACACAAATATTTTCTAACTGAGAAAAAGACTTTAAGGGATTGTAAATAATAGATTGTGATTAAATATTAATATAAAATTTTTATTTATAAACAGTTTATGTATAAGTATTAAATTCTTTTTAATTCCCTGATGTTCTAAAACATATAAGAAATCATGAAAAAAGAAAAATGAAGGGAATGCTACATACCAGAATAGACAAACAAGAACAGAGCTAATGGAGCAAGCTTAGGAGAAGCCATTGATTGATTTAGCAGTTCGAAGGAAGCAACTGAAGGTGTATGCGTTAGTTCTTCTTGCATGTAGCAATTTATAGACACTTTCTTTGGATATTCTTTCATCAATAAGAGATGTGATAAAAATAATTGTTGTACAGACGGAGGTTGACATGGTGGGAATTATGTCGTTAGAGAATTATGTTGTTGGTTGATGAGAAAGTGGAGAAATAAGAAGAAAAAAAAAAAGTTGAGTTTAATTTTTTTCATTAATAATAATTAAGACATTGACTACTAATATACAACGTTGGAGAGGCACATATTTTGCTTTGATGGTTTGGTACGGTTTTTATGTGAAGAAGAATTTTTCGCTGGCTTTGGTCGGGAGATGATTCGTACATGACTTTTTCGCTGGCTTTTATCTCTCTTACTGTTCAATGTCTTTTTTTCATATTTATACTTATAAGACTAAAACAAAATTTCATTGTATTAATAAAAACTATCTATTAATATTAATGTAAATATTATTATTATTTATTATTTATGTAATAAATTCAATAGTTTTATTAATATTTTGTTTTTATAATACATATATTCAAATTAATTTATTAAATAATTCTTATATTAAAATTTATTTATTAAATAGTTTTATGACAAAATTGCTTTTGATAAATTTCTTATTATATATTGCCAAACTCTATATTATCAAAAAATTAAAATATAATATGTTAACAAAATGAATCATATTTAATTAATATTTGTCTAATATAGTTAATTAGCAATGTCACAATTTTATTTGTGAGCATAATTTTTATATACCAATAATCACGCATGATGAGCGAAATTATTATATGATAGAGTAAGTTGGGCACCCACTATTGTCTCTCTCCCCTGAAAAACAAAAACATAAATATGTACTAAAATAGTTTTAGTTAGTATATTAAATATATATTTATGAAAAATTAAATTATTTACCTATTAATATTATAAATTAAATTAGCTTTAATTTTTTTATAAAATAAGACACATGATAATTTTATAAATGACCATATTTTTCTACGAATATTTAATAGAGTTGTATTTCAAATACTCCACATTATATATAATTTATTATTACAAAATTATATAAATTTTATTTTTGGATAAAAGTAATAATACTATAAAGTTTTAAATAGATAATAAAAAGTTACTTTTACCAGCTTTTGTTTTAGTAATCTACTAACCCACCAAATAAATTAGCAAAGATTCAAATAGAGAGACCAATGTACACCGTTTTCAACAATATTATATAATCATACCAATTAAAACATCAGTTTAAGATTCTAATTGCGTAAATTTAAAATCAGAACAACTTAATTAAAGATAATCACACGTTTTCTCAAAAGAAGGGTAACCTATATTTTTTATATATATATATATATATATATATATATATATATATATATATATATATGAACTTTTTGAAATTTATGATTTTGATACATAAAATTTTAAATTTTTGTTGACCAATCAAAGTATACAAACATTTTTTTCGTTTAACATTTTAGTTATTCTTTTTATTTTAGCTGTTAAGCGGTGACGTCGCAAAAGAATTTAATTAAAAGAATAAAGATAAACTATGTTTTACATATATGACTTTTTCAAATTTTTTATTTTGGCACACAAACGTTTTTTTACTGGTCAAGGTATACAAGTATTTTTTTCCATCCAACATCTTAGTTTTTCTGTTTATTTTTATTGTTAAGTGATAACGTGTCACTCTATTTATTATTATTTTATTAATTATTTTTTTTTGCAATTTTTATTATATTTTGTGACGACTTTTAGTCGCCACAAATAAAAAACTACCATTCATCTTCTTTTCCGCACTCCTCATCCCCTTTTCCTAATGCAATCCTTGATTACTCTACCTTGATCTTTCTCCATTGAGGCTCCTGATGCAAAAAGTTTTTGCACTCCCCTTGATCTTTCTCCTTGAGGTTCCAAGCACCCTGAAATGGATTATGGAAGGGAAAGAAAATGGAGGTGGGACGCCACTCTCAAAGAGAGATAAGCCAAAGTGTTTAGGTTTGCCACAAGGGAAGGAACCCTTGATAAAAACCAACTAGGAAAAGATTCCTCAAGAGAGAGGATCCTCAAGACCTTTTACTAAGAATGTTAATAAAAGTAGGGATATAGCCCATGGGTTTTACAACAAGGGGGAATGAGTATATATAGCCCAATGGGAGAGTTTGGGCACACTTTTCTAGACAATGTGAAACTTGGGTTTAATTAGGATTAAGACTAATTAACCTAAGTTTTAGGCCTTAAGTGAGACACCTAAGTTCACCCCCTATGGGTGCAATTAGCATCTCCTAATGTGAATGGGCTAGCCCACAATCATGTCTTGACTTATGCACTTATTCTAAGCTTACTCCTCATTTTTAACTAAAGACACCTATACCTTATAAACTAAGCAGATGGCTGAAATACATGGCTGTGAGGAAATTAAAAATTCTCTCCTATTTAGCTAATTAAAATAAAATATTTACATGCTAAAAATAATGAAGACTATGGCTTTGAATCTTCAATGAGCTTTCATCCATGCCATGCCTTCCTTGAGTCCTCCTAGCCATGATGCATGCTAGGTGTGAGTGCATTATCTCTTCCTCCTTGGAGAGGATTTGACCTCAAATCCTGAGGTTTTTCTTCCTTTTTTTTCAAAGTCTGCAAGAAAATAAGAAAAGTAGTAAGTAAATGCAAACAAGTGATTTTAGGAGGATTAATAAGTCTATAAAGAGACCTCTTAGGAATGGGGTAGTGGAGTTTGACACTAAAGATTGAAAATATTTAGTGCGCATGTGCCTCCACATAGTAGTGCCCCATCCTTCTCCTATTACACTAGATACTAGCCTCAAAGGTTTTTGAAATAGTAGGTGAGACTACTCTAAGTGGAATGGAGTACTCATAAAGTTGGACTTGAGGGTGTGGATCAAGGTGCTCAAAAGGTATAGGCACATCCTCAAATTCAACTTGTTCTTTTTGTAAGAGTTGGCAGAAAAATTTTTCTATGTAGAGAACCTCCTTTGAAGGCAAAGGCGGATCTTCCTTTGACTCGGTCTTCCTACCAACAATTTTATTTTCATTTTTATCCCTCTCTATCTTAAAGTTCATGATCCTTCTATCCTCCATAACCTCGGTAGGGGTAAGAGGAAGTAAGGTAATCTTTTTCCCTTTATGAGAGAGAGTGATTTTATTAGTGAGGCCATTGTGCAAAGTTTCCTTATCATGTTACCATGGCCTTCCCAACAACATGTGACTAGCTTTCATAGGGAATACATCACATAACACTTTGTCGCGATACTTCCTTATGGAGAAGCTAATCTCCACTTGCTCTCTTACTACTACACCATCTTCATAATTAAGTCCATGCAAAGAATAAGGTGAAGGATGAGGAGTAGAAGCAAGTGATAGCTTTTCCACCACCCTTATGCTACAACAATTACAACATGATCCACCATCCACAATGAGATCATCACATGAATGAGTACCTTTTTCATTTGATGTTTCCCTTAAAGTCCTTTTTCTTTTGGGTCAAAACAAAGCAATGTGCCCTTTTTCTAAACACTTAAAACATTTAGGACTTCGAGAACGAGTGCTCGAACTAGTGGTAGGGGTGTCACTCATACTCAAGGGTTTTCTCTCAATATGCTTTCTTTTGGATAACTCTCTTTTGGGTTTAATTATAGAAGGGTTTATCTTTTTCTTAGGATGCCTCTTAGGGTTTTCCTTATTACTAGAAGAAGCATGAATGTCATAGGTTATTCTAGGCTCTTCAGAGTCTATATAACGTTTGTAAATGTTACCACAAGAGCTCTTATAGGCATATTTCTCTTTTTGTATCTTCTTTTCTTCCCTTCTTTCTAACTCCTTTTGTTCTTTTTCTATCTTTTCCAATTCTTTCTTCTCCTTTTCTATCCTTTCTCTTCTGTCTTTTCTCTCTAACTCTTTTCTTTTGTTTTCTTCTTTTTCTCTTTCTTCTCTTTCTCTTTGGTCCCTCTCTTGTCTTTCTATTTTCTCTCGCTCTTTTCTCTCCTTTCTTATTCGTTCCCTCTCTTCTCTTTGTCTCCTATATTCTTCTCTTTCTTTTTGTATTTTCTGCTTTCTTTCTTTTCTCTCTTTTTCATACTCTTCATTTTCTCTTTTTAATCTTTTCATATATTCCTCCCATTCTTTTTCTCTTTTCTCTTCCCTACTTTTATTAACATTCCTAACACTTTTAGATGTGTGTGATGACATTTAAAAGTTCAAGACCTATGGAACTAAGTAAAATGCAAGAAACACTCTTCTCTTTTTGAAGTTTTCTCAACTAAAAGTGACTTAAGCCTTTGGAACTTAAGCATCTTCCTAAACATTGAAACCAAATAAAGAAATTTAAAGCAAAGTTAAAGGATTCTAACGTGCTCCTAAGTATGAATAAGGGGTACCAATTCCTTATCCACACTAAAATTAGAAACTAAGGTTTATTACACACCAAAAAGGTGACCCTTATAGGCATCCAACACCTCTAATTAAAAAAAGGCCTTTAAGAAAATACACCCAATTTAAAAATACAAGAAACTAAAAGAAGTCTTGAATGCTCTTTCTTCCAATTCTCCTCACCAAGTGTTTCACTCAAGTCTTGGCCTCCTCTTCAAGTTTTCTCTTCCTTGGCTTCAATCAACACTTCCTAAGGATGTTACCCTTCTGGAAGTTTCAACAAATGGCCACCTAACGAAAAAAGTAACGCCCAACAAGTACCAAGGGAAGCAAGATTTTGAAAGCACAAAAACAAGAAAAGCACTAACAAGAATAGGTACACATCCAAGTGGAAGGAATTTATTTAAACAAACTCAAAGAAATCCAATAAGGACAAGCAAAAAATAAAAGGTGTAGAAAGAAAGCAAGGACACAAAATAAAACCTAGAATGGGTCTAGATTAGAATGGACTAAAAAATAAAAATATACAACAAAAATGATCAATGATTTGCACAATTTTTTAATGGTTATGGATGAATCATAGACAAAGTATTTCAAGCAAGATTCATGAATTTTAAACACTCCTTTAAACAAATTGAAGCAACTCGAGGTGCACTAAAATTTTTATGTTTTTTTTCTTTTTAAAACTTTTTCTACCACTTTTTTTTTTTAGTTGTTTTGATTTATTTTTTTTAAATAATTTTGCTACACCTCTTAACAAAAATATGATAAGGAGTGTAATGAGGATAGGTGCATGAATTAAAATAGATGGACAACCACAAATTGAATCAAAAAGTGCAAACCAAAGAAAGCAAAGTAGTTCAAGATGCACTAGTAAATTTAGGTGAACAAAGAAGGCACTAAATGAGATACTTAATGAGCTTAGGCCAACTTAATTTCTCAAGGATTACAGCCTAAATGATCCCAAAACAGCCAGCAAAAAGCAATTCATCAAAGACTAGCACAAAAGTTTAAACTACTAACACAACAACAAAAAAAAAGACTAGGAAGAACTGAGCAAATTTAGAGAAAATATTTTTTTGAAACATACTATGATCTAAAGCATGTAGGACTCAAGGACACAAGATCAAGAGGCATGACCCCTTTGATGCTCAATTCCAAGAGAGAAACACACTTTTTTTATGGTAAAATAAAAGGCAAAACTATGTAGAATTAAGAGACAGTAAAAGGACTACAACATGACCAACTAAGACACAACTTGGGAGATTAAAAACTGAAATTAAATGACTCAAAATACCCAGAAATATGCACCCAAAACAGAGAACAAGGGGCTGGAAAAACATAATAATAGGTGCAGGAAAATAGAATTAAAAACCCAAATAAGAAGAACAATGTGCATCGAAAGATCAAGACCACAATGTGTGTCTTCCTTCACAAATTTTGTGAAGTCATTACAATGACCTTCTTAGGATTTGCACGAGAATAAGGAAAAAAATAAAAAGTTGGGAAGAAAATCAAAGAAACAATCCTAAAGGAAACATATAAAGATTCAATGGAAAAGAACAAGATAAATTGAATCTAGAAAGCAATAAAAACTAGGAAATAAATTGCATAAAATGAAAACTACTAAACCATAAACTAACAAGACATAAAAGGAATTAAATGACAAGAATCAAAGGCTGGAAAAAATAAAGAAAATAGCAAGAACGCTAAGAAGAAAAGCTGGAAAAAATTAAAGAAAATTAAAACTAGAAAAGAACCTCATGGAGTTGGCTCTGATAACAAATAATGCAAAAAGTTTTTGCACTCCCCTTGGTCTTTCTCCTTGAGGTTCCAAGAACCCTGAAATGGATTATGGAGGGGAAATAAATGGAGGTGGGATGCCACTCTCAAAGAGAGATAAGCCAAAGTGTTTAGGTTTGCCACAAGGGAAAGAACCCTTAATAAAATCCAACTAGGAAGAGATTCCTCAAGACCTTTTACTAAGAATGTGCTAACAAAGAGACTGTTTTCATTCAGCTTCAAAGATGAAATTTTACAATGAGGGGGGATGAGTATGTATAGCCCAATGGGAGAGTTTGGGCACACTTTTCTAGACAATGTGGGACTAGGGCTTAATTAGGATTAAGACTAATTAACCTAAGTCTTAGGCCTTAAGTGAGACACCTAAGTTCACCCCTCATTGGTGCAATTAGCATCTCCTAATGTGAATGGGCTAGCCCAAAATCATGACTTGACCTATGCACTCATTCTAAGCTTACTTCTCCTTTTTAACCAAAGACACCTATACCTTATAAACTAAGCAGATGGCCAAAAATACATGGTCGTAAGGGAATTAAAAATTCTCTTCTATTTAGCTAATTAAAATAAAATATTTACAAGCTAAAAATAATGAAGACTATGACTTTGAATCTTCAATGAGCTTTCATCCATGCCATGCCTTCCTTGAGTCCTCCTAGCCATGATGCACGCTAGATGAGTTTGCATCATCTCCAAACACCAAAAAGATCATGATGGAAAGAAGAAAAATGCAGGATGGATTGATACCACTCAAGAAAAGAAAAGCAAAAAATTATTGAAGTTTACCAAAAGAGAAGAAACCCTTCATAAAAGCCAACCAGGAAGATGTATTGCTAAGGAGAACATTTAAGACACTCTTTAGAACAGATGCTCTCAAAATGGGAGTCTAGTTTCATTCAATTAAGCGTGAGTACAATGAGAGAATGAACACCTATTTATAGGGAGAAGAGTGAAATAGGCATCATGATACAATCTCACCTAGCATGCATCAAGGCTAAGAGGATTAGAGGAAGACATGGCATGGATGGAAGTTCATTGAAGATTTGAAGTCATAGTCTTGGTTATTTCACTTGTAGATATTTTTAATATTCCTAAAAAAAAGGGCGTGAGGTTTATTTCCTTTAAGGCGTTGTATTTTAACCATTTTCCCTTGTAAAAGCATGTGATATGTTAAGTGCAACCCATATTTGGTAATGTGGGTCATTTCCACAGCTCGTAGCTCATTTTTGCACCCATTTTATAACACACAAAGCATGACAAACAAAAAGGCCTACATGATCTCCTTTTCCTTGATTCTAGGTGTCAATTTAGGTTTTTGTCTCCTAGTTAGTTAGCTTAATTTCACTTAGGGGTTGGGGCTTGTTGGGAGGTCTATGATTAGGGTCTTAATCTAACCTCCCACTCTCTATAAATAGTCCCATCATGCCTCATTGTAACTCACATTTGAATTTGAATGAAAAATTGTCTCTCTTTGATCACATTCATTAGTAAAAGGTCTTGAGGATCCTCTCTCTTAAGGAACCTCTTCCTAATTGGTTTTTATCAAGGGTTTCTTCCTTTGTGGCTAACCTAAAAAATTTTTTCCTTATCTCTTTCAAGAGTGGTGCCCCACCTCCATTTGCTTTCCCCTTCATCTTCCATTTCTTGAATGCTTGGAACCTCAAGGAGAAAGATCAAGGGAGTGCAAACTTGGTTTGCATCAAGTGGTATCAAGACCCAACTCCTAGAGGTTCTTTTCTTTTCCTATCTTCTTTAATTTTTGTGCATCCATTCCTTATATGTTGTAGTGTTGTTCTTTATTTTTCTCCAACTTTAATTTCATGTCATTTAATTCCTTTATTGTCTTGAATTTTATGTTTTAGTAGTTTTTTTTTTTTTGCCATTAGTTTCCTAGTGTATATTGTTTTTGTTAATTCAATTTCTTTTGTTCCTTTTTATTGAATCATTGTGTGTGCTTATTTAGGATTCATTTTAATTCTGCCCAACTTTTTTTATTTTTCTTTATTGATGTGCAAATCCTAAGAGGATCATTGTAATGACTTCACAAAATTTGTGAAGAAAGCCACACAATTGTGATCTTCGTCTTTGGCTTCACATTGTTTTTCTTGCTTGTGTTTCTAATTCTATTTTATTGCACTTCTATTTGGTGAGTTGTTCCAGCCTTTTTTGAGTCTTTTATTTTCATTTTTTACTCTTCCAAATTGTGTCTTAGTTAGTTGTGTTTTAGTCCTTTCATTGTCACATTAATTTCCATAGTTATGCCTTTAATTTTTCACCATAAAGTGTATTATGTTTTCATAAAAGTGTGTTGTCTTCTTGAGGAATTCAATAGCCAAGAGGAGTAGCCTCCTGTGTGTTCATGTCCAGGGAGTCTCACATGCTTTAAATCATAGCATGTTTATAGAAAAATAATTCAAAAGATTGCTCAATTCTTTCTTAGAGTCCATTTGTTTATTTTGTTTTGGTAGCTTATTTTTGTCTAGTTTCTTTGGTGTTTTTTATTAGCTGTTTTTTAAGACCATTTTGGTGTATCAATTGGTCTAGAAAATTGAGCATTCAAGCTTTCATATAAACACTACTAAATATTATTTTGATCCTTTCTTTCAGTCAATTAAAATACTAGTGCATATTAAGTTACTTTGTCTTTCTTTGGTTTGCAATTTTACCTCAAATTTTTGTGGCCTTATTTTGCATTTCCTTTCAAGAATTTAGGATCACATTGCTCCTTACCATATTTACTTCAAAGTTTCTTAAGAGGTGTAGAAAAATTATTTCAAAACAAAGAAGAAAATAAATAAAAATAATTCAAAAAAATGTTAGTAAAAAAGTGTTAAAAAGAGAAATAAAAAAGTACAAAATTTAGTGCACTTTAAATTTGTGTAATTCATTCAAAGTAGTGTTTAAAAATTGTTCGATATTTATTGAATGCGCATTTATTCAATTTGGCATGATGATTTAAATTGTGCAGATTATTGAAAATCTTGTTGAGTCTATTTTGCTTTTTAGTCCAAATCTATTCTTATGCCATTCTAGGTTGCTTTTTGTTGTCCTAACTTTCTTTCACACCTTTAATTTTTGCTTCTCTTTTTTTGACATCATTGAGTTTCTCTTAAATAAATTGTTTGCACTTGGATGTGTCTTGTGTTGTTAAGTGTTTTCATTACTTTTAGCTTTCAAATTCTTGTGTCCACTTGGTCTTGTTGGGTGTTTATTTTTGTTGGATAGGGCCACATTTGGTTGACCTTTCATAAAGGGTACCATCCTAGGAAGTATTGATTAAAATTCAAGGAAGTGTGGACTTAAAGAAGAGGCCAAGACTGGAGTGAAACACTTGGTGAGGGAGCCCTTTGGAGAAGAAGGATCAAATTCAAGTTTCTTTTAAATTTTTGTTTTCATTGGGTGTATTTTTAAAAGATGTCATTTTAATAGAGGTATTGGATGTGCATAAGGGTCACATCTTTTGATTATAATCACTTATTTTCTTAATTTAATGTGAGTTAGAAATTGGTACCCTTTACTCATACTCGGGAGCTAGTTTTAGTCCTTACTATTTGACTTAATTTCTTTTATTGCTTTTAGGTTTAAGAAGTACTTAAGTTCCAAAAGCATAAACTTCAAAAAAAGAGAGGAGTGATTGCCTGCTTTCATTGCATTTCATTCATATTAGTTCAACCTTTCACTCTAAATGATTCACACATTTTAAGCAATAAGAGTGTTAACCAAAAGGGATCACCTAAGGTAGACACTCTAGATAAGTTTATAAATGAATTTAAAGAGTGAAAAGAGTAAAGAAAGAAAAGAGAGAGATGAAAGAGAAGAAAGAAGAATAATTGAAAAAGAAAAAGGAAGAAAAGAGAGAAAATTAAGGAAATAAATGAGGCGTGAAGGGAAAGGAGAGAAAAAAAGGAGATGAAAGAGAGATACGATAGAGAAAAGAAATAAAAAAAAAAGAGAAGAAAGGGAAAGAAGAGAAAGGAAAGAGAGGAAAGAAATAGAGAAGAGAAAAAAATAGAAAAGAGAGAAATAGAAGAAAGAAGAGAAAGAGAGAGAAGAAATAAGAAGGAAAGATATAGGTTTAGTCCACAAGCTCAAGAAGGAGCGATGAGAATGAAAACTTTGAGGGATATGATAAAAAGACCTACAGGGAGGAGAAACCTAAACCATAAAGAACAAAAAATAGACCTTCCACCTTTCTTAGGAAAAGATGAAGTGGAAGTCTACCTTGATTGGTAAATGAAAATAGCGCAACTCTTCACTTGCTTCCAAGTGAGTAAAGATACAAAAGTGCTTTTAGCTATCTTAAGCTTCCAAGGGTATGCTATATATTGGTGGATTGCTCTCATTAATGAGAGGCTTCACCATCATAACCCTTATATTGAGTATTGGTATGATCTTAAAGGGGTTATGAGGCAAAGGCACATCCCTTTTTAATATGAAAGGGAACTCCTTGAAAAACATCAATGACTTAAACAACACAATTTGACTATTGAAGAGTATCATCAAAATATGGAACTTTTCATGATGAGGGTGAGAATAAATGAAGAGCCTAGGTCTACCCTAGCTAGATTTCTATGTGGCTTGAATTTTGAAATTTGTGATAAAGTTGAACTCTTGTCATTTATAGATCTAGATGACTTGGTCCAAATTTGTATAAAAGTAGAGCAACAATTGAAGAGGAGGACTTCTTCAAGGAAGGACTACTCTAACCATTCTCCCCACTCTTATTGAAATAGGGATCAAACCAAAGGGAGCTCTTCCAAGAGTCACCCCACAGAGGAACTCACTACAACCATGCATGATAAGGGACCAAGACATTGTAAGTGAATCATCTTCCTTTTCTAGTAAAAGTGAGGAAGAAGGAGGTCATAAGCATGTGCATGATATGGAGGTTTTTCCTTGTGATGGGGACTTGCTTATGATAAGAAGGCTTCTTGGAAGCCAACCTTGTGAATTTAGCCCTTCTTAAAGAGAAAACATTTTTCATACAAGATGTAGAGTTTTTGACCAAATGTGTTCTCTCATTGCAGATAGTGGATTGATTTGCAACTGTTATAGCACAAGGTTGGTAGAAAAGTTGTCTTTGACTACCATTCCTCACCCTAAGCCTTACAAACTTCAATAGCTAAATGAAAGTAAGGAATTGGTAGTCAATCAACAAGTGAGTGTGTCTTTCGCCGTTGGGGACTATCATGATAAAATCCTTTGTGACATAGTAATAATGGAGGTGACACATATCATGTTAGGGAGATGCTGGCAATTTGATAGAAAAGTTATCCATGATGGACACTTTAATGAGATCACCCTCACCCATAATGAAAAGAAAATTAAGTTGTATCCTCTCTCACCATCTCAAGTCACGAAGGATCAACTTCTCTTGAAAAAAGAAGAGGGCTTATGAGGAGAAAAATAAGAAAAACAAAAACAAACATGCATTGAAAGTTGATAGGATGAAATGAAATGACCCTTCGAAGAAGGTTGTACAAAAAGAGAGTCATTTTGCAAGAAAAATGGACTTTAAACATAGCCTCCTAATTGATTATTGTTGTGAGTATTTGAAAACATCACTCATACATATGTGTTAGATTTTCTCACAATATGGTATTGGAAAATATGACAAACACTATAATCGTTTGACTTCATCCATCCTACTTATTATTTGAGTATAATTTTACCCTTCTATGCCCCAGTTTCCTATATAAATGAGAGGAGTATTGCATTGGTATTTTTTAAAAAGAAAAAAAAAAAGAAATGTTCTATCATGTTAGATACCCCACTCTTTAAGACTACCCACCATGCAATCGAAACATCAAGAATATTATAGCCAAAGTATCTTCCATCAAGTTGTCATTCCAAAGTTATATCATGAGTCTGATCATTCCTATTAACCAATATATGAGAGTTAGAACCTGTCGGCTGTGTTTACAAAAATTTAAAGGTTTAATTAGAGTTTTTAAACTTTTGAGAAAATATTGTTTTTAGCCCTTCAAATTTAAAAGTAATTGTTGTAATCCTTGAAATACGTTTAATCTTGTTTACTAGATAATGACGGTAGAAATTTGTTGAGATGACTAACAGAGGTTCACTTTTGATATTAAGAATCAAAACTCAAGTAAATGAAGTCTACATAAAGACTATGTTATGTTTTGTTCATGTCAGCATTTCACTTACATTTCACTAACAACAGCTGTATACAAACAACATCAAAATAAACATCAATTAATTTTAGAGATTAAAAGAATCACTTTTTATGTTTCTAAGAGAAAAAGTAGTATTTTTTCAAATTTGAGTGGACTAAAAACTTAATTAAGCCAAATTTAAAATTCAAGATAAATTTTTATTTTATATATTAAATTTATATAACAAAAATATTTTAAAAAAATAAATTTAATTAATATTCATCATCAAATACTTATTTTTTATCCAATAATATTATTATTAATTGTATGTGATATGCCTCATAAAAACAAATGCAGTCCAAAATAGTGGAGGGGTCACAAAGAGACAAGGAGAATTCTATGGTACCTCATCTTATTTAATAGGTATAGATACTTTCTTTTTTCTGACCAATCAAAATATAATGTAATATTTTTATAATTAAAATAAATTTACTTATTTATTTATAAATAAGTACTTTAAAAAAATTATTTATATTTTAGTTTTTCTAGTTGTGTCCCTCGCCGCTGAGGTATTGCTTTTTGTTTCAGGCTGAGACTGGGTCATAGAGCGAGTCACCCGCTTCAATCCCATTTGAAGAAAAAGGTTGCTTAACCCATCCTCCATGGTGTTCAACTCCAAACTCATCAGCCATCTGCGCCAGTTCCTCCAGAGCTCCAACCTCAACACCACCACCGCCACAGTTAGCTACCAGTTGGAGGCCGATTTCAGAATTGATTTATCTGACAGTAAGGCATTCATTAGGGAACAGGTGGACCTATTCCTCCAGACCGAGCACAACTAAAACTACCAAGTAAAGGAACAACATCAAAACCATGAGGTAGAGGATGCGCCTGATAATCCCGACCAAAGCCAACCCTCTGATTCCAACGAAGAAGATGAAGAGGATAAACCCACACACGCCAAAAATTCCAAGAAGAATAAAGTATGGTTAGTCACTTTTCTCTATCGATTCAAAACCAATATTGCATTTTTTCTTTCAATTTTTCTCATTCTTTGTGTCTTGCTGCATCCAATTTCATTCTTGTAGATTACCTGCCATTTTTTGCAATCAATGGCGTCATCGCTCAATGTTAATTTTTGGGGGTTTTATTTTTAATAAAATTTTTATTGTTGTGTGATGTCACAAACTCACAAGCACATGGTTTTCTGCTGTTCTGAATAATTCGGGTTCACTCTCAAACGATGTTACATTGCTCTCTGTAAAAATTGTGTGCTTTTCAAGTTAGTAACCAGGTTACTTGCCTCATAGGATTACATGAACAGGAAAGTGTTTGATTATAGATTTTTTTTATGCATTCTTTGCTTTGCTTAACGCCCTAATACCGTTTAACATGCTTTCTTTTAAAGCAATGCTAATGAAGAATGAAATTTTAATTCTATTTTTGTCTCTCTCTGCTTTTGTGAAGATTGTAATTAATAATATAGCCTCATTTTAACAGTACAATGTACCTTTCTATAATTGTAGATTCAAGCCTTGTTATCTCCCCCTACCCCGTTCTTTTTGCTAATCCAATAGTTGCTTGTGAAGTTAATTTTTCTATCATCTGGCTGGTGTGTCCTTGAATCTAGACGGTTACTTTAGCAAGAAATTCCTTCCAAATCTTTTGATCATACAATGGGATGTTCCAATCCCTCTTAACAACATATAATTAGTCAATTTTATTAATTGTTACTATGGTCGGATCCCTAAAGTAAAATGCTGATATATTCATACAATTGAATGATTGTTGGTAGGAGAATTGATCCACAGGTTGCCTTTTTAAGTTGTACAGTCTCCTAGTCTAATTATTTTCTTCCCAAGATCATGTAAAACATTATTATATATTAATTTTATCATTATGTTAACACATTGTTTATTTCTTAAGAGACTTTGAAGCTAACATGATCTGGATGCTAGTGTAGCGCTATCCAAACCATTAACTATTGTTGCCTTTAGTCTTAAGGTTAAAAATATATATTTAAACTGCTTTACAATGTTTTGCGCCGACTATTATCTTCAAGCTACTATCAATTTGTAATTGTATGTTTCTTGAGCCATAACAGTAAACCATTCTAAAAAAATATCCTCAAGCGCTAATAAAAATTTTCTCTATAACAAGTATCAAGATTCTGATTCTATTATGATTCATGTTAATATATACAAGCACCATTGGTGTTGCCACATAAAGTATATATAAGTACAGAAGTACCTAAGTGTCGATTTTTTCTATTGGTGAAACCCTTGTTTTAACAGCTTTTGTTTTATCTTGTGCTTCAGATCTGATAAGTTAGGTGATGAGGTAGTAAAGAAAAGAGGTGGTGCTTTTGGGAGAGTCTACTATACCTCATCTTATTTAATAGGTATTGATACTTCCTTATTTCTGACCAATCAAAATGTAACGTAATATTTTTATAATGTCATTGTCCATTCATATTTAGTGTGTTTGGATGAGTATTTACAAAAGTTGATTTTACAAGAAATTAATTTTGTAAAATTGATTTCGGTTAGAGTTGATTTTTAAGTAAAGAAATGTATGTTTTGATGTTTACCTTAAAAGCAAGTTTGATGCAAAACATAATATAAAATTTTCAAGATAGTTATGTTCATAACTTCTAGACTCTAGCAACTTAAGATTTTGAGGCTAATTTAATTTTACGTAACAGTAACCAAACACCTGTAGTCTAATGAAGCAAAATTAATTCTAAAGTTGTCCAGCTGAAACCAAAGATACACTATGTTTGAAGTAAAACTTGATATGTTTTCACTTATGTGCTCTTAAAAATACAAACAAATATTATTTTTTCAACCAAAATCATGTTTCCTAAGTTGAATGTGTGTTTGACACATTCTAATGTCGTTGCAAATATGGCTATTATATGACACTAATTTTCATCTTCCATGCAAAGTTGCTATCTACCCATCAAGGAATCCTGTAAGGTAGATTTTGGTATAATCAGGAATATGGGAATATTGTGCTCTGTAATTTTCATCTTCCATACCAAGTTGCTATCTACCCATCAATGAATCCTATAAGGTAGATCTTGCTATAATAAGGAATATGGAAATATTGTGCTCTGTAATTTAGACAGTCCACTAGCCATTCGCCATTCCCTGTTAATCAACTTCTTTGTTTTGTTTTTACCTGTTTCTTTTGTAGATAATTTGGTATGGTTTGTCAATTATTTTTTTAGCAATTTCTGTACACGAGATATATGATGATTAACAAACCTTTCATTATTTGTTTGCTTTGTGGTATCAAATAATATTGGCGCTAAGTGATTAATACCAAAGACCATAAGTATCGGGTTTATTATATTAACTTGTTTACCATTTATTCTCTTGATTTAGAAGGATTTCTGACATTTGGTTGTATTATTTCAAGCTCAGTGAAGCTACAATAGCTACAAAGGACCTAGAAGAGGAAGAAGAGATGGGGTAATGTTCAGTTTGCTGTTCATTTAGTATGTAGTCATTCTTACAGTGGTTTATACCAATAGAAATTGAGGACATATTGTATGATTTGGAGTTTTAAAGGTTTTCTTGTTTTGGAGAGAGGGAGTTAGTGTTTGCACTTTAGATGAGCTGATGACTGTATTGAGTTTCATAATTAGTTTTTCAATTAGGATATTTATTTCTTGTCATGATACTCTCTTGTTACACTTCCACCAAGTTCATTTGGTTTGGTGGCAAGATATTTGTAAACCATTTTATTTAAGCTGCTAAACTTACATACAAATATTTATATGCATAAATCTCAATTTGGTTATAATTATTTTTTAAAAAAAATAAGATATTCTAAGTTGTTCTAATTTAAAACTTTTAGATTTTTTTATTAGTTATCATAAATAAGCAATGATTAGTAAATTTTAAAAACATGAGTTGATAAATACAATTTATTAGTTATTCTAATTTTAAACTTGTAGATAAATAGTATTATAGATGAGTATGGTTAGTCAATCATAGAAAATATCCAAGATCTTTTATCTTAAAAAATTATCTTTTTTTATTTAAAAACAACAGTTAATAAATAGAGTTTAAAACATTAGAATAATTAAACTAAAAATATCTTAACAACTTACTCTAACCAGTTATTTTTTTTAACTAATATATTATTAGTTATTCTCATTAAAAACTTCTAGATAAATAGTAGTTATCATAAATAAACATGGTTAGTCAATTATAAAAAATATTCAAGATATTTTATCTTTTTTTTTAATCAAAATCATCGGTTAATATTAAGAACAATTGTATTCATAACAAATCAAATTAGTGTAATCTGAAAATTTGAGAATGTAAAACATATTTAAAAACAAATTAAAATTCAGTACTACTAAAAAAATACTACAAAATTCAGACTAACAAATACTTTCGAATGAATAATAAATATGTGCTTATGAGTCTATGGAAGTTTTCCGCTGTCCCAAGTTTCTTCTCAATTCATAATAAACCTTTGCATCTTATGCAATAATGAAAAGCTTTACACATTATTCCAATGCTATAGTGTACGTGTAGTATGATCAATCTGTCAAAGACAACACAAATAATATGATTATTTATATTTATCATGAGTGATAAAATAATAAATATAATTATATACTTACAAATATTTTATCATAATTGTCCTCCCATGGACAATTTTTCATCCATTCTGCTACCCACACTCCGCAATCACCACTAATATGTAATCATTCAAATTATATTAAAATTATTATCTCATTATATAATTAAAGAAGAGAGATGTCAACGATCCAGGATGTTGATATTCAAGGCCCTTTGGCTCAACAATAGCGAACTTCCATATGTCATTTTCAATCGCACTAGCTGAGCAATCATAAAAGGACTTTATCATGAACATTTGTTTTAGAAACATTGCCTACATATGTGAGAAAGCAACAATAAGAATGACAAGTGATAAATAAAATAAATGAGTTTAAGAGATACTTACCAACTTTCGCACTTTGTAGTGTCGACCCCCTTTTGTTTCGGAATTACACAAAGAGTGCAACACTAATATTTTTTTCTCATCAAAGTCGACCCCCTTTTGTTTCAGAATTACGCAAAGAGTCCAACATTAATAATTTTTTCTCATCAAAGTCATTAATAAATACCAATGGTTGCCTTGGTCATTAATAGGTAAAAAAATCTAGCAAAATAGAAAATTTCAAAAATTAAGTTTTCCATAATTTTTCAAATGTTAATGAATTTGTTAAACATATTATTTATATTATTACTTTTTGCATGGTCTAATTTGCCCATGTAGTAATGAAGATCTGGCATAATTTTTTCAGGAGTGAGTTTAATAATTCTAATGTTTTGAACTCTATCTATCAACTCATATTTTTAAATTAAAAAAAATAATTCTTAAGATAAAATATCTTGTGTGTTTTCTCTAATTGGCTAACCATACTCATCTATAATATTATTTATCTAGAAGTTTAAAATTAGTTTATCTTAAGAATATACTATTTTTTTTAAAAAAAAAATAATTTGAGTATGTTGTTAGGATAATCTGAGTTTAGTGATTCTAATGTTTTTAACTCTATCTATCAAGTCATATTTTTAAATTAAAAAAGATAAATTTTTAAGATAAAATATCTTGTATATTTTTTATAATTAATTAACCATGCTCATCTATTATTTATCTACAAGTTTTAAATTAGAACAATTAAAAATGTACTTTTTTTAAAAAAAATAATTATAAGTAAGTTGTTAGAATAATCTAAGTTTAATGATTATAATATTTTTAAAATTAAATTTATAATTCTATATCTTTAATTATGTAATCATTAATTTATTAAATATATTTATATGATAAATTAGTAGAATCTCATGTATTTATTAAGCATGTATAAAATATGAAATATTTAAATAAAATCACTTAAAAAACACTACATTCATTTTCCAGTTTTCTTTTAGGAAAATGGAAAAAGGATATGTCACGTTTTTACCCCTATCACCTAGTTTGTTCTTCTTCGTTTTTTTCCCTATCACCCACGTTTGTTCTTCTCTGTTCTTTCTTTGAAATCAAACAATCAAAAACATTTCAGGTTCCTGGTTCCTTTGTTGTTCGTCCCTTTCTATTTTTAGCCTAACACCTTCTCAATTTCTTTGTTCCTCCTTTCTTCTCGATTGTTCATTCAGTTTATCAGTTTCGTTATTCCATTTCTTTCTTAGAAAGGTGCATTGACAGTTTTGATTCCACTCTGATTCCATTCAATTCCCACATTCGGTGAGTAATTGTTTTAATTTTGGTTAGTTATTTTGTTCATTTGATTTCTTCAACATTTTCCAAAATTTGATTCTACTCTAATCCTACTATGTTTCAATTTTTTCGTGATTCTATGTATGTGCTGCCATGCTGCTCTTGTTTCCTATTGTATTATGCTGCTGCTATAATTTCCCTGGTGATGCATATTTTTGTTGTTGTAATTACAGTGGTTTTGCTGTTGCTGTATTTTCCTGGTTCTATCTTTTCAACAAAAATCATAATTTTGAATATCTTTAAAAAAATTATAGTAACATGTATGGTAGTTTAGGGGATTTCTTGCATTGTAGTGAGATGGTGGTGCTGCCTTAGATATTAGTGGTCGGTATAGTCTCAAGTATGTAGCTTTAGAATCATTTTGTTCATTATTCACAAGAAGACAAATTAATTACTAATATATATCTTAGTTGTTGTAAACTGTAGGGGCTAATGCTTTTAAAGCTCTGAATTGGTTTTAGTTGCCATTTCATATCTTGGCAGCTTTTGTGTGCCTAAACACTCTTTTTACTTCAATAACAAGTTTTAGTTATATTATTCCTTGAAAAAATGTACACCTTTATAGCTAGCATGATTCTACAAAATGGACGTGGTTTATATACTTGTAGAATAATCTAATTGAAAAGTAATTCACCTTTAAGATAGAATCTAATATGATAAAAAATTATGAATTTACAGATTATTTGTGTTGTTTTCTTGGTTCATATAGGAAATTTTCATCATTTTTAACTTTACTTAATGTTAATTGGTTTGTTTTTTGTTTGTCCACAAGGAAAATATGCACATAACTAGTCATATATCATATGTACATAGGCAACTGGTTTCTAATAACAATAACAAGGAAAATTCCACATATTTGATTTATGGTTGTTTTATCAGGTTTGGCATAAACATTCATCGCTTTAAAACAAAGAAAAACATGCATTAAACTCTTGATATTGTAGGACATAAAACAATTAGATAGTATTTATACCTTATTTAAAGTTAGTAGACATATAAACATAATGTCCAACCCGATAACTTACCCAGCAAATGCCAACATGTCCATCTCAAACCGAAGATGTATGGACATGAAGGGACCTTATGCACATAGCTTATCAACTATTAATTGACTTAGCTGCATGGTATTTGGCTTGAATCTTAAAGTATGATAGTTGACTCTACACCTCAACCTTTGGTACTCAAGATTGTAAATTTCTTCAGCTACGTTGTGAAAAAGGTGTAAGATAGATAGCACCATGCTCCTTCATTTTCTTCCAACTTATAGGAGCATCTTTTGGAGGATGAAACTGTGTTAAATAAATTTGAACATACTATCCACAAAATTGAATTAATTTCAAAATTCAAACTACGTACTGATGACCAAATTATTATAGTATGGTATGTGAAATGGGACACATTAGGAAACAAAAGGTAAAATAGGTATATTTTTATTATGGCTACAATCGTGGCTATGGTATTACCAAAGGCATTAAGCTCTAGTTGAATACAAAAGCCAGCTAATTCCACTATTCCAATAAGTGCAGTGTAGATAATATATATCTTGAAGACGACTTTTAAAACATTATAATATATATGGTGTGTATTTTTCAACGACAAAGTACTGATTATAATGATGGCAGACTTTCCTACTTTAATGATCGCATTATGTTACGACTATGTAGGAGAGTAGCTTCATGAGTATTTTTGCAACATCACAAGAGAGATTCCATTGGGCACTGCCGGTGGCTCATCACATTTTGCCTCAATTAAATTTGTTAGTACTTAGTAGAGTCCAACCAATGTGTGCAAACTTCCTTAAAGAAGGTGAGATTGTAAAATTAAATATTGGATGCCAATTACATTTAAAAAAATGGTGTATAGGCTAATAACCTCTCCTTATTGTGTTTACTTGTTTTTTTCATTATCATTAAGACGGTAACATCCTTATTCCTATTTCAGTATAATTTGATTGTTAGTGTATATGATATTGAAAGGGCTTAGTATAATTTGTGGCCATTTTTCTTGAAATTGATGTAACACACTTCTTCATGTTTTGTCAATTCCTAGTTGCATGTTTCTTTTTACTCATTTCAACCCATCAATATCCCTAGAAAGGTTGTTGTATGAATTAGTAGGTAAACATGACCACGAGTATTGAAATGAGTTATTGATTATTTTTTTTTTGTATGATATAGATATGCCAATTATTTTACCAATGGATAATTGGGATGTTGTGTCACCGAAAGGAGATGTTAACTATTCTACATCTTGTGATGAAAATGATAGTTTATATCATAGTATGCAACGTGATCAGGTTGAGAATTCGACTAGGATATAGGAGATGAGAAGTATAAAAGGATTACAGACTTAACGAATGATGAGGTATGAAACTTAGATTTCGGTAGTGTAGAAGAAGTGTATGATTTTTATGATAAATATGCAAAATGTCCTGGTTCTGTTGTAAGAAGGGATATAGTAAAGCGTAACGTGAAGAAACAAATCAAAATGAGTCAATTTTTTTGCAATAGAGAAGGATAGAGAGACCCAATGCACTTTAGAAGAACAGATAGACAACGAGATCATAGACGTATCACCCTCACTGAGTGTGAAGCTAGACTTCGTGTACACTACAAGGTGAAGAAATCAAAATGGATAGTCACACCTTTTGAAGATACACACAACCATGAATTAACCCCTTCAAAATATGTGCACCTGTTCCCGACTTATCGTGGAGTGACAAGATGCAGATAAAGCTCAACTTGATACCTTACGCTTGTATGGTGTCAGTACCTGTCATATAATGGGATACATTGTGGCTCAAAAGGGTGGACATCATCATCATGGTTTTACAAAGAAAGACTTATACAATTATTTTGATAGTCAACTTTGTGCTCAGATTAAAGGTGGTGATATTGTTGTTTCATTAAGTTATCTCCATAGAAAGGCAGACAATGGTCCCATGTTATTTGCAAAATTTACCACTACCAATGTTGGTAGAATGAAGCAACTTTTTTACGCAGATGGACATATCAGATTTGATTTCCTTTGTTTTGGTGATGTTCTTGCATTTGATATGACATATAAAAAAAACAAATATAATTATCCTTTGGTAATTTTCTCTGGTTGCAACCACCATTCCCAAGTTTTCATATTTGGTAGTGCTTTGGTGTCAGATGAAACAACTAAGACTTATAAGTGGATCCTAAAATATTTTTTAGAAGCAATGGACAACAACATCCCAAAGTAGTTGTGACAGATAGAGATGGGGCCACGAGGGAGACTATAAAGCATATTTTTCCTGATGCATGTCATCGACTTTGTGGTTGGCACTTGCAAAAGAATGCACATCAGCATGTTAAGAGTTCTCCATCTTTAATGGATTTTGACAAAGCGATATACTTAAATTTCTCCGCGGAGGAATTTGAAGATTTTTGGATAAAAATGGTAGAGAAGCATAAGGTTGTCAACAACAAATGGGTTTTGAAGACTTATGAGAAGAGGTCATCATGGGCTACTGCATACTTTCGGGATAAGTTTTTTGCTCGTATACGTACGACATCACAATGCGAAGCAATTAATTCAATCATGAAGACATATATTAAGAACAAATGTAGCATTTTTCATTTTATGCATAAGTTTGAGCAAGCTTTGAGAGGGTACAAAAATAATGAGATGGAAGCTGATTTTAAATCTCTATATTCAGAACCTGTTTTGACAACATCTTTTCACAACATTGAAAAGGACGCTACAAAAATCTACTCAATAGAGATTTTTAAAGAAGTTAAAGAACAAATTATATTGGCAGGTGCATTATTTGTTACTGTCCAAGTAGTCGATGGGGACCAATTGATCTGCAAGCTGTGTAAACATTGTGAGCCCAGTATTGAAATATGAGTTGTGTGTGATACTTAGAAATTAACATTTAATTGTGACTGTAGGCATTTTAAGTCTTATGGTACTCCGTGTTCGCATATATTTTGTGTCATGAAAGTGGAGCATGTAGATCACATTTCCAACTAGTTTGATTTTAACAAGGTGGACGAAAAATACGAAGACATCTTTTGCATCATTAGATTCATCGGAGGAAGTACATTGTGATGTCATGGAACAAGCTCAATTTGCTGCCTATTGTGCTGTTAGTACTAGGTTTTACAAGATAGCTTTGAAAAAGAAAGCACGGTACAATGAGGTTATGGATGACATATTAAAGCTTACAAATAAGTATGAGAAGTTGGAGGACCTTGTTGGCTCACAAAACTTGTCATTTAAGCATTTTCGTGATCCCACTATGGTCAAGACTAAAAGTGCTCCCAAGAAGAGCAACATTGGCATGAAGCGAAAAAGACGTTCAAATTTTAGTAGTACAAAACACAATGTGAGAACGTGCCTGATGCGTGTTGGTACAAATGATAAGAGTACGAATGATGGAAAATTATCTGATTCAAAGTCTTTTGAATTTAGTGTGGTAGTTGATAGTGTAAGTGTTTTCTAGTGTTTCATAAGCACGAATTTAAATGGTTAGCATTTTCAATTGTGTAGGGATGACATGAATTTATTTGATTTTGTAGGATAAAGAAATAATGATATATGATATAAACAAGGGCCAAGAAAAAGTATTATCAACTAACCCAAGAAGCTCCAATGACAACGTAATTTAAGTTTAATTTAATTTGACTATCATTACTATTTCTTATGGTTTCATTCTGATAGTTGTTTTATTTTCAATAGGAAGGTAAAGGGAAATTGAGTGGTGACTGCACTCAACAACAAAAGCATGGAAAAAGGTCGAAACAAAATTTAGATCATGCTCATGTAAGTATAGGATTTTATCATTGTACATAATATAATATGGTTATGTACGTGGCTTCACAATGTATAATGTTTTTGTTGTACATAATCAAACAGGTCTGTTCCCATAAAGGTCATGTTGTTATGTCCCAAGCACAACCTATGGTCCCCCTAGTACAAACTACAATATCCTCAATGTTGCCTATGATATCCCCAATCCAACCTATGGTACAATTTATGGTTCCCCTGATGCAATTTCCATCATATGGGTATGTCACTTCAAGCCAAAGGTCATGAAACATACCTAATTTTCGTAGAGTTCCAGCTTATTCTGACAATATATTACAAGTACCCCAGGTTGGTAATTTTCTTATTATTGTATTATTTTGATGATTTTTTCCTTGTATCTTTTATATCATTTGCTTTGTATGTAAAACTTTAAAATATATTGTTTTAGCATTATCATGGATTGTCAATGGATAACAACATCAAATCATGTTCTGAATTGCTTGAAGAAGGACTGAAAAATGGTGATCAAAACAAATTTTTTTCTAAACAGCTTTATAAAGTATATTTATGGAGTAATGTTCTCGCTGTAATGCTATGGTGCTAGGTGGAAAGGATGTCCCGCCACAGTAGTCCATCTAAAAAATTATTGGCACAAAAATGCTATTGTGTAAGGTAATTTTCTAAAGTTTTCTTGTAATATAAATACATTATTTAAACTTATATAAAGAGGAGAGGTCCAATATTTCTTGTTTATCTACATTTTTAGTATCTTTTGATTTTAAACAACAATGATGTGTCATCTTTATTTGGTTGTAGATGAGGATTTTGAATAGACCGTGAAGATTCATTTTGGTGGATACAAAAGAAGCTTTATAAAATAGTTGCATAGCTTTTTTGTTCCCTCTTGTTGAGATTAACACTTTTTTTGTTAAACTTTTGATAAAAATAACAGTCCAACCTTTTTTGTTCTTTCTGGTCTCCCATGGAAAGTAACAACCTTTTCATATTTACTAATATTAATTTCTATCTCCTAATCTACAAATGGTATTTTCATGCATCTTTCTATTAATGCTTTATGTTAAAAGGATTGTCAGTTATTTTAGTCAAGTTGAGCCACTATATAGATTATATGGTTATTAGAGGAATGATATGGATTCACATTCTCAATCTTTTGATGGTAAGAATACTTGATACCTGATTGATTTTATTTAACCCAAACACAATTTCCTGTTGGTGCTTATGGTTCTGATTCTTCCTAATGAATTTCTCTGTAGTGTCTTTCATTTTCTTAATTGACAAGCTTCTTGTACTAGAGATTCCACTTATAATATTTGGGTATTTTTTATTAACAATGAATGAATTTATTAATACCTTTCCTATTATTTAATCGCATAGGATTTCCTCAATTACTTTGTAGAATACTTAAAACTGTCACATGTGTTGCTCGCAATTATTTATATGTGGCAAAACTTTTGCTCTAGTTTTGGCTACCTCATCCTACTATAAAAGAACCAAAGGATGCACGGGGCAAAGCTGTGATGGTTATTGAGGATGAGGTAAATATAAGTTAAAGTATTGAAGGGTACATCTCCATTGCAATGCTTTTGGATCTTTTGAACCAACCATTTTATTTGAGGAGCATAAACCATCTTAAGCAGGTGATGCTTCGGTGGTAATGGAATCTCATTTAATTTCATTTGCTTTCTAACAATGTTGACATAATTTTCTTTGTATCTATGTTTTTAGCTGTTAAATTTACTGGATGTTATCATCGATAGTTCGGGAAATAAGTCATCTGAAAAACCCCTAATATCTACTAAGCCATCATCAGTGTTGTTGATATTTTCATTTATTTTCCTTTTCTATTTGTACTGCCACGGTTGTTATTAATCACCAATCATAGCATCTGATTAAATATTATTTTACATACAATTCTATTTTAGTAACTGTGGAGTTAATCTTACTTTTTGTGCATTCCCTTAGTTTGTCAGATAATGCATATACTTGTTGCAGAAGTAATGAAGAAGTCCTTGACCATTTCTCCAACTCATTGTGAGGTTTTTATTATTGAGCTGGTTGGAAGAGGTAATGCATATACAATTCTATTTTAGTAACTATGGAGTTAATCTTACTTTTTGTGCATTCCCTTAGTTTGTCAGATAATGCATATACTTGTTGCAGAAGTAATGAAGAAATCCTTGACCATTTCTCCAACTCATTGTGAGGTTTTTGTTACTGAGCTGGCTGGCAAAGGTAATGCATATACTCTGCAATGAATGAATTACGTATCTTTAGTGCAACAATGAAAGCTCTGCTTAATACTACTTCTACATATAAAGCTTCCATTTTGAGAGTTTTGCAGGCCTTGAGTTCACTTGTTACTTTGCTGACTGAGAAAGAGAAAGATAGAGGTACTCCTACTCGTTTTGAGGTTTGGGAAATAAATTAAGCATTAGAGTCGTTGTGGCATAAGCTGAGCTGTTGCATAAGCAATATAGAATCCTACTCAAAGTCCAATTTGAGTTTTTAACATATTATGATATCTAAATCGTCTGGTGTAATGCCTCCACTTTTAGCTAGCTCTCAAAATATTTTACCATACATTGAATCTTTCTTTGTGGTTTGTGACAAATTGCATCCTGCCTATGTTGAGTATGCCTGCACATCTGTAACTCCCATATGGAACTGCTGTGAAAGCAGATGAGAAAAATGTGGCTTTTGTTAAGTTCTCAGAGAAGCATAGGACACTACTAAATGCTTTTATAAGGAAAAACCCTGGTTGGCTTGAAAAATCTTTCTCAATTATGCTCAAGGTTCCAAGATTTATTGATTTTGATAACAAGCGTGCTCACTTCCAATAAAAAATTAAGCATCAGCAAAGCCATTACCACCACAGTCCACTGAGAATGTCAATAAGGAAAACATATGTTCTAGAAGATTCATTCGTGGCACTTTAAAGATATTTGATTTTGCCCTTTGTCAATGAATTATTTCAACTCTTTTCTTATTTGTAATGTGGAGGTAATCAGCCACACTGATGTCAAAACTTTATTTCTTAATTTAACACATTTCATTTTAAACTTTCGGCTTGATGCATTCACCTTTACAATTTACTGCTGAATATTCAAAATTCATGTAACTGCTAATCTAAATTCCTAGTCAAGAACCAGTTAGTTTATTCTAGTTCTAAAGGCAAAGTATATACAAGCATAATATTGTTCAATATATACAATATGTTCTCACTTTCTATTGGTATAAACCACTGTTAGGATGATTGCATATTAATTGAACAACAAAATGAACATTATCCCATCTCCTCTTCCTCTCTTCCACATCCTCTGTAACTATTGTACCATGGTGAGTTTACATAGGAGGTTTACCAAGCTTAAAAAAATGCAATCAAAGGTCAGAAATCCTTCTAAATCAAGAGACTAGAAGGTAAACAAGTTAATATAGTAAAATAGATACTTATGGTCTTTGGTATTAATCACTTGGTGCCAATATTATTTGATACCACAAAGTAAACAAATAATGAAAGACTTGTTAATCATCATATATCTTGTGTCCAAAAGCTGCCTAAAAAACCATTGACAAACCAAACCAAATTCTCTACAAAAGAAACAAGTAAAAACAAAAAAGAGAAGTTGATCAACAGTGAATGACTAGTAGACTATCTAAATTACAGAGCACAATATTCCTATATTCCTTATTATAACAAAATCTGCCTTAGAGGATTTCTTGATGGGTAGATAGCAACTTGGCATGGAAGATGAATATTACAAAGCACAATATTCCCATATTCGTGATTATACCAAAATCTACTTACAGGATTCCTTGATGGGTAGATAGCAAGTTGACATAGAAGATGAAAATTATTGTCATATAACAGCCATATTTGCAACCACATTAGAATGTGTCAAACACACATTCAACTTAGGACACATGATTTTGGTTGAAAAAATAATATTTGTTTGTATTTTTAAGAATGCATAAGTGAAAATATATCAAGTTTTACTTCAAATATAGTGTATCTTTGGTTTCAGCTGGACAACTTTAGAATTGATTTTGCTTCATTAGACTATAGGCTTTTGGTTACTGTTACCTAAAATTAAATTAGCCTCAAAATCTTAAGTTGCTAGAGTTTAGAAGTGATGAATATAACTATATTGAGTTGAAAATTTTATACTATGTTTTGCATCAAACTTGCTTTTAAGGTAAACATCAAAACATACATTTTTTTACTTCGAAATCAATTCTAACCGAAATCAATTTTACAAAATTAATTTCTTTCAAAATCAACTTTTGTAAATATTCATCCAAACACGCTAAATATCAAAATCAATGGACAATGACATTATAAAAATACTACGTTACATTTTGATTGGTTAGAAAAAAGAAGTATCAACAGTCTAGATTCAAGGACACACTAGTCAGATGATAGAAAATTAACTTCACAAGCAACTATTGGATTAGCAAAAAGAAGGGAGTAGGGGAGGTAACAAGGCCTGAATCTACAATTATAGAAAGGTACACTGTATTGCTAAAATGAGGCTATATTATTAATTGCAATCTTCACAGAAGCAGAGGGAGAAAAAAATAGAATTAAAATTTCATTCTTCATTAGCATTGCTATAAAAGAAAGCATGTTAAACAATATTAGGGTGTTAAGCAAAGCAAAGAATGCATAAAAAAAGCTATAATCAAACACTTTCCCGTTCATGTAATCCTATGAGGCAAGCAAGCAGGTTACTAACTTGAAAAGCACACAATTTTTATAGAGAGCAATGTAACATCGTCTGAGAGTGAACCCCAATTATTCAGAATAATAGAAAGCCATGTGCTTGTGAGGTTGTGACATCACACAACAATAAAAAATTTATTAAAAAAAGAAAACCCCCAAAATTAACATCCAACAATGACGCCATTGATTGGAAAAAATGGCAGGGAATATACAGTAATGAGATTGGACGCAGCAAGATGCAAAGAATGAGAAAAATTGAAAGAAAAAACACAATGTTGGTTTGAATCGAAAGAGAAAAGTGACCAATAGTGCTTTATTCTTCTTGGCATTTTTGGCGTGCGTGGGTTTATCTTCTTCGTCTTCTTCGTTGGAATCGAAGGGTTCGTCTTCTTCGTTGGAATGGGAGGTTGGCTTTGGTTGGGATTATCAGGTACATCCTCTACCTCGTGGTTTTGATGTTGGTCTTCTACTGGGTAGTTTTAGTTGTGCTCGGTTTGGAGGAACAAGTCCACCTGTTCCCTAATGAATGCCTTAGGGTCGAATAAATCAATTCTGAAATCGGCCTTCAACTGGCAGCAGACCGTGGTAGTGGTGGTGTTGAGGTCGGAGCTCCAGAGGAACTGGCGGAGATGCCTGATGAGTTCGGGGTTGAACACCATGGAGAGTGGGTTAAGCAACCTTTTTCTTCAAATGGGATTGGAGGGAGTGACTCACTCTATGACCTAGTCTCAGCCTGAAACAAAAAACAATACCTCAGTAGTGTGGGGCACAACTAGAAATACCAAAATATAAATAATTTTTTTAAAAGACTTATTTATAAATAAATAAATAAAATTTATTTTAATTATAAAAATATTACATCATATTTTGATTTATCAGAAAAAAAAAAGTATCTATACCTATTAAATAAGATGAGGTATAGTAAACTCTTCCAAAAAACAATTGGCGTAAAATTAACTAACCAGGCAGCAACAGATCCGAGAGAGGATTGGGCAATGGTGTGTTACTGAATGCCAATAATCTTCAGCAGATTGTGACGCTTCAGAAGCTCTGACAGTAAGCTGGAAAAATTATTCGAGTTAAATATATCAAGATTTCATTTTTGGTTTGTATTTGATCTTCAAAATTTTAAAAATATTTTTAATTTTCCCTTACGCTGACTACGTTAATATTTTTGTTGATATTACCGTTCTAAGACTTGTTACTTTATCAAGGAATTTTAGCAAAAAGAAAAGAAGAATTGTATTAACTATGCTATCATACTTCCAGCAAATAACACCGCACCACAAGTCATGTAACTACTTTCTTCGTTGTTACATAACTAAACGCTTTAAGAAAGTTAAGGAACGAATGAATTTTTTAAGTGATTAAAATCTATCTAGACACAATTTTCATATGACATACACGTAGAATTATATATAGGTTTAATATCTAATGCAAAAAGTTTTATATTTATCGTTGATTACAAATTTTTATTTATATAACTTTTAAAATATAAATGATAAAATTAACAAATTTAATATATATATATATATATAATTGTGATTAAATGTTAATAGAAAACTTCTTACGTAACAATGTATAATTTTCTCTTTTTCTTTTTTCTCTATACACAATAAATATATATATATATATATATATATATATATATATATATATATATATACTTACAGCTTAAAAACTTCTACAAATTATACCTAAGAGAAAGAATTATGTGTATTTTCTACACCGACTTAGATTAGAAAAAGAGAATTATGAGTTAGCCAAACTAAGAACAAAAAAATCTTTAATCACCAGCTTAAACCATAGTAGTTCAAACTTCAGAATAAATTTGTGTAATTTTGCTTGTGTATGTTTTCTTTTTTGATAATTATATGATTTATATGATGGCTTCTAGTTATGAAAGTCAGTCTTTTTTAGGAGATAATGGGTGTAGATAGATAGAAATTTATGTTCTAAGCATGTAAAATGAAGGAAGAAGTTTGTTAGGAATCATACTCCGACAAAAAAAAGTTTATTATAGGAATAATCAAGTAAAGATCAAAATGAAAATAGCTTACACATAATAGAGGTAAAACTATTAGATTTGCAAACTTCATTTATGTAGAAGCTTATTGAGATTAAGGGATGGTGAAGGGTTGCGATAGGGAGACTACTATATATACTCCAAACTCGTAATGTATGCATGTTTTTGTTTTATCAGATTCTTTGTTTTTTATGAATGGTATGAGCATGGTCCAATTAAAGAAAACTTAATAACCTTACAACATACAATTCAAATCATTTTGGTAAACAGTTATCAAATACTCTGAAATACTTTTAAAGACATAAGATTCTTGACCTGTGAGCAATCCTATTTTAGCAACCCGTCAGCCAGCAAATGTGATGGTCTGGAGTGAATTCTGACTTTTCTTTAGAAGGTAGGTTTACCAAACACATGAGTTTGAATTCCACTTGTGGCCTCTACAGTTAGCATAGGGAGACCCAGCTACATACCCTTAGTGATTGCATTCACACTGATGTGGTTTGGTGGAAGGCGAGCACAAATGGGGTCCTAAATTTTCACTCTTAATATATCTGTCAATCGTGGTTATCGTCCAATTTACAGTCTAATCAAGTCAAGGAGACTACTACTGGAGTCAATTATTTGGTGTTATGTTATATCTCCTATAGTAAAGAAGGAATGAGTTCATCCTTCGACAATGCTAAAAGACTGCTGGTTATACCTTTACATTTGTCCCTACCTTCTATTAACCCTATCTTTAAACAACAATTATGTTTGTACCGGAAACCCCCCTCCAGGGTTGCAAGGGCATGCACCAAAGCGAAGGTCTCAGTATACTGTCGAGACCTAATAACCTCATGTCTCTATTATACACCGAAGCCTGGACACACAAGAGGGTGTTTAATAGCTGTGCGCATCTCACCTTTTTCTCCATATTAATGTATTACCCTTCAAACAAAGAAAACCTCACTTACATGGTCCAAGCCTAAAAAGTAAAAGAATACAATAGGGTAATTATTTAGGATTCATATTATTTATTATTATATAATTATTTTACTCACACTTGGACAACATCTCTAACCCAACCTAAGAGCATCTTTATTGGTCGTGTTTGAAGGTTTCTCTTGAAGTTAAGATCTGGTCTTGATAAGATCAACCATGGAAAAAAAGAGTTGATCTCCAAATGAAGATCTTGTTATTCTATAAGAACAAACAAGATAACCTACTATTAAAAAATAATATTTTTTTATTGTCTCTCTTTTCAACCTAATATTTAAGAACAAATATTATGGAGTCTACTAAAAGTGTTTTAAAATAACAAAATGTGATCTTTTATTGAGTAAAAAATATAATAGATCTTTAATGGGATCCACCAAAAAATAAGTTCATATTAAAAAACTTTATATTTTGCTGGAGATACTCTAATGTTGAGCTTACATTGACTTGAGTATCAAAGTGTCATTGCAAGTACCATCTATGCACGCTTCGAACATGTTACACCCCAAAATATTAATATCATTTCTACTATTAATTCTAAACTATCTATTTTCTTCTCTTACAATTTATAATCCAAAATGCAGAGATATAAAATTTTCATCAAAATACAATCACTCTAACATCATACACGTCATCATGCATTCAAAATTTGAAATAATATATAACACAATAAACAGCAACATCTCACCCAATGAAACCTATTGCCTGGTGAGACTTAGGATACCTTGCCCAGCGAGAACCATGTGTTAAATTGTACTAGTAATAGGGACTTCACTCATCGAGATACATCACTAGGCAAAAAAACTGTTTAATTCTAAATAGTGAGTAATTTACACTGGGCGAGACATCTCACTGGCGCAAATCCCTCAAAAATCCAACCTGAGATAACTTTGTGTTGGGTGAGACCTTTTGCTGGGTGCAAAACTGCAATATAATCCTAATAGAGACTAAAGCTTGTTGGGCGATACCTACTGCCCAGTGAGATCCTGTTGATACCAGAACCTCCGCTACATAATCCAACAACCTTTAACATGCAATCCATTCATTCATGCATCATATACCTAACATTTAATATGTTTCATTTCAACATATCTAGGCAAGTCTCATAAAAAAAAAAAACTATGATTGATAACCATAACTACGTTGTTTCTCCAAAACTTAAACGGCAGTATTTCTAACATAATTTTCTTAGTTACATAACTAAACACAAAATGACATCATGAACGTTTCCCTGCACTGCCCAACATCAGTCACGCCAATGCACTCTCTTGGCATCATCTCCACTATTTGCTCCAATACAAAACACAGTTATCATAGTCATGTATAAACAAGAACAAAAATAGCAAGGGTAAGCTTATACACTAAAATCCACATAATCATATACAAATATGCAAGTACATTCACATCCAATTTTAGTCACATTCATAACAACTCAACCATACTCATGTTCACCATGAACTTGAGTAACCAACATATACTCTAATGCTTTCCAGAAATACTCATTGAATTCAGATGCTTGGCAACCTATCTGACTTCTCTCACACTGATATTTGACGTCTACCTAACCCGTAATGATAATTAGTTAATGTTTAGGCATATTCATAAGGTACCGAACTGTTTTATGGAATCTTCTTGACAATAGTTACTATATGAGTACATCCCTTTATGTACTTACTCCCCATAACTTGGCCTTGGTTTTGGTATTTACTCCCTATAACTCGGCTTTAGCATCAGTATTTACTAGAGATGGATATTCGGATAACTCAACCAGCAAAACTTGCAACCACAAAATTTGGTCTGCGAAACCCGCATTCTAAATGGACTCATTATATTTGAACACACATCCACTCTGCAAAGCTTGCAGAGGCCTACAGACTACCCTACAAAACATAAAAAATGCATTTTTAAAAAAACAAATTTCTGTCATTTTAAATTATTATAAAAAACATTAATATAACATCTAACTTCATCGCACAATGGATTATAAAACAATAATTAAGCAAAGTATAAATACTTATATACATCTAATTAGGTATACTTATTTACTTAAATTTGATAAGAAACATAATTTCTAATGGGGTATTATTGTGAAACTAAATTTCAAATGCCTAGAATAAGCACCTTAATTTACAGAATGTTGAATTGTTGATAGGTAATTAAATAGAGCAGGGTATTAGCCTATTAGGATTTTACTTTTAGGAAGAATTCATGTCATAAAAAACATTTAGCAGTGATAATAATACTCGAATAATATAATAGCATAGGATACATTAGAGATGAGTGCAGTAAGCAAGCAACTCACCTTGCGTGCAGTGCCTCCATTGAACAATGTAATGGCGTGAGAGTGGTGCAGTGTCGGACCGTAAAGGTAGCTATAGTAAGAAGATAGAAATCAAATTAGAATCTAAAAGAGTAAGGTCAATGGTGCACACGCACAGAGGCTACGGTTAGAACTTAGGTCCTTAGAAATGGCCAAAGAGTTGAATTTTGTACTGCTTAATACTCCACCATGTTTTATAATTATTATAACTTTTTATCAACAAAATAGTTATGCAGAGGTCCGCAAGTTAATCTGTTGAACTTGCAAGCTTGGTGAGTCGAACTCAAAAATTCATGTATGAGTCCAGGATTTTACCCTCATTTAAAGCACTGAAACAGAAGAATATTCAAGGCACCTATTTAATTATATTTATAATTTTTTTAATTATACTCTTACTTACATTTACTTATGCATTAAATGATATAAAAGATTGATGCACCTTAGCAGTTGTGAATTTTAAAACTTTCGACAACATTCTCGAACAATATGAAGTAATTTATGTCCCCAAATATCTTCTTTCGTCATAGATATTTAAGAGAATAAGTGTTTATGCTATATATAGAGACAAAATAATAATAATGGTTTATTTTTACATAATAAAGGTACATAGGGTAAGAAGTTAGAAATCAAGTTAGAAAGGAAGAATGAATAAGAAAGAGTAAGGTCAAAGAACATATGCAGAGGCTACGGTTAGAACTTAGGAGCTTAGAAATGTGTTCAAGAATTAGATTTTGTATGGCTTAACACCATCATTTTTTATAAATACTATAATTTTTTATCAACAAAATAGTTATGCGGAGGCCTGCAGGTTAACCCGCTGAATATCCGAGTTTGGTGAGTCAAGCTTAAAAGTCCAAAATTTTACCTATATTTAAAGCACTGAAATCGAAGAATATTCAAAACACCTCTTTAATTATATTTATAATTTATTTTTAATTATACCCTTACTTAATTTACTTTTGCATTAAATAATATAAAAGCTTAATGCACCTTAGTAGCTGTGAATTTTAGAACTTTCCACAACATTATCAAATAATATGAAGTAATCCATGGTCCCAAATATCTTCTTTCATAGATATTTAAGAGAATGAGTGTTTATTTGACATAGAGAGAGAAAAATAATAAGGGTTGATTTATACGTAACAAGGGTAGATAGGGTAAGAAGTTAGAAAGGGAGCATGAATAAGAAAGAATAAGCTCAAAGGTTCACATGTGCAGAGGCTACGATTAGAACTTAGGAGCTTAGAAATGGGCCAAGGAATTGAATTTTGTATTGCTTAGCACACAACCATTTTTTATAAATACTATCATTTGTTTTATCAACAAAATAGTTACGCGAAGACCCATGGTTTAACCCGTTGAACCCATGAGGTTGGTGAGTAAAAGCCCTCATATCTACATGAGTTTAAACTTGTACAAATCACATATTATGTGGCTTGTGAGCTTCGCTTGTAGTCTGTGGGTCCAAACTCAAATGTGCATCTTGATGGAAGTATAAAATAGGTTTGAATTATACTGCACTAGATACAAATGATAGCATACCAACTATCAATATTCTATTGATTAAAATGGGAATGAATGTGTACCTACACTAACGTTCATGTCCATGAGTTTTATTGAAGAGATCTCTAGGAGGTTCTTCTGGCCACCTTCTAAGGGGTTATTGTAGAAAAATAATGCTTATGTGTAAATTTGTTTAATGGGATGACAAATTTATAACCCCGCAGGGTAGGCAGGGGCCTCTTTTAATTGGGCTTTCAATCTGATTGACCTAACTCATCACAGAGTCAATCTCACTGTAATCCCAGTTTAAATAGCCATATTGATACGATAAGATATTGTCGGTTAAAGATAAATAACCATATTGATATGATAAGATACAATAATAATCATATCTTATATTGTCGATTAATGATAATAGATATTGAGTGATACTAATCCACAATTATTTTCTAACACATCTTTGTTATATGTGACATTAAATTACAACTAGAATTGTAAGATAAGATAATAACAGTTGCATACTTGTGTAGTTAAGTATCCTTGTCAAGCATTAAAGTTTCAACTAATGCAAATTCATCCCTACAACACATATATTGCTTTTATAAAAATTTATTTTGAATCTAGAGGCTCATTCATAGCATCTTAGTAAGCTTTTCAAGGCAACTATATTTTTACTCTTATGTTTTACCATTATTATGGTATTGTCTCCATACTACTGAATTGTTACCTAATGTCCTGGATTTCCTAACTTCTTCTTTTGTAATAATATTTTTATTCACAACTTCCTTTATTAGGACTCAAGCTCTTTTACTATAATTAGAAATTGGAGATGAACCATTTGCATTTTGAATTTTTGAGTAGCTCTTTCTTTCACCAAAACTGAAATGGAAGAATATTCAAGACACCTTGTTACCTATATTTATAATTTTTTTTAATTGTACTCTTACTTACATTTACTTATGCATTAAATGATATAAAGCTTAATGCACCTTAATAATTGAATTTTAGAACTTCCCACAACATTCTCAAACCATATGAAGCCATCCATGTTCCAAAATATCTTCTTTCATCATATATGTTTAAGAGAATGAGTGTTTATTTTACACTGAGAGAGAAAAATAATAAGGGTTGATTTCTACGTAAGAACTTCTAGAGGAAAAAAAACTATAAAAAAAATCAAAAAACAACTTATCTCTAAATTTTTTTCTTAAATAATATGTAACTTCTTATAAGTTAATTTTTTAAAAGTTCAATATTTTTATTAAAATAGTTAAATAAAAACTTTTTACATATAAGCTAAAATTAACACGAAGAAAGTGTCATATCTTCTTACAAAATTATAAAGTTTTTCATACTTTTTTTTTTTAATTTTCTTGTCATAAAAGTGTTTCATCAAAAGTTTATCTACATAAACGCTGAATGGATGACACAAATTAATGGCATTATAAAATTAACCTTAACATTAATATTGTACTTAAAAAAAGTGACATTATTTATTAAAGATATTACAAAAATTTAAATTATGTTGAAAAAATAAATTATGATGGATACATGTGGACAATTTTTGTTTCATATATAAAAATAATTTAGGACGTAGGATGTATATTTTAATTTTGACGTGGCCTTCTTTGGTCGAGTAATTTGTTTTTTAGGAAACAAATCATACACTCATGTTGACATGAATGATTATAATTAATAAGGGCACCTTAATTTGAAGTAATTAATTATGTATTAGTTTTTAATATAATTTTCTTAATTTAAACTTTGGATCAGGAAGGTCACTTAATTTCATATCAGAACCCTTCACCATCCCTTAAACTCAATAAGCTTCTACAATATCTCCACTTACTTTGAAAACTGGAGTTAAACAAAACCAGTATTTTTTAGAGAACTAAAACCAAATCAAATACATTTGCGAAAAGAAAATTCAACCCATTTTTTTAATACAAAAACAAGTAACTAAACCAAAGAAAAATTTGATATCTGCATGTGATATAATTAATTCAAATAATTTTTATTCTCGAATGGAAGATTCATCAACCCCACCAGAAGAAAATATGATAGAGATTGAATTTGTGGATAAAACGTGCAATCACCTGCATTGAGTTATGAAAGAAATTTATTGTGGATTAGGTTTGATGTTTGATCAAAGTCAAATCTGGACTATTCCATATCCAAGCAAAAGATATTCTAAGTAATTTCTATTTATCACATCATAAACGTGGAGTCAGTGTGGGAAAAGTTGACACTAACCAAACAAGTTAAAAAAATCATGATAATTTTTAATTTTTTAAAAAGTATATCGTAGGTTAAGTTTATTATGGGAAGAGTGGAGAAGTTAGGGTATTTCTAACTCTATTTTAAAAAATTAACTTATAAAGTGAAGATATTCCATATCTATACTTCAATTTGGTCATTAATTATTGTAGGACATTTAACTCAACTGATTTATATTGATGACTGAATATATAGTGCAAAATTTATAGGACTAAACATGTATAGATAGTCTAATAACATCTGTTAGTAAGTGTTACAAGGCAATTTTTTTTAACACTTTTATTTTGTTATTTGCAAGTCACATCGGGTTCATATATTTTTAAAAAACTTGAAATATTTCTATTACCTTTTAATCTTAAAACATCTCTCATCATAAAAAGTCTAGAAAACCTGACACAATCTCTTTAATAACGTTTCAACTGTCATTTATAATCCCCATTCTGCAGCTATTAGCATTATATAAGATATATATAGTTTAAGATAATGATTATTTATCATTTGATGCTAAGGTACAAAGTTTGATAGTTCACGTTTTACTACAAGAATTTTCATGATTTATTAATAATTTTAGCTAAAAAAATTTGCTATTTTAAAGCAATTAGTTATGTAGTAGCTACAATATCACTTTCTAGTTACAGTTTAATATTACTACAAATTAACTAGAGAATGTCTATATTTTCTTTAAATTCTAAATACAAATTAACTAGTATTATTTTTACCACTTAATTAGTTATTCATCTCATGATACTATCAATGTTGTAGTATTTTTATAGTTAAACGGTAGTTAATTCTTTTTACAATAAATTAATACAAATTATTTTCTAATTTTTCTGTTGTTAATTTGAAAATTTCTTGCAATGGTTTTAATATACTAAAAAGTAAAGTAATTTCTTTATCCTAAAAATATAATTTTGTTATCATTTAAGTAATTTCTTAAACAATTATTTGAATTAATATTATATATTTATTGTAGAGGAGAGATCTACTTACGCCAAGAGTAAGTTACTCTTCATCATCCATTTTCTTAAAATATAATGGTTATCATAAGTAACTAATCTTTACTATTAGATTTTAAAAAGAAATGAATGTTAGGATGAATAGGAGGACCATTAAACTTGTCTTTGAATAAGTGGATCCCTCTTCTTTCTATATTATATCAGGCTGTAATAAAATAATTAATAGAAACAAATATTTGTCTAGAGTGGTACCTGATTTTTTGGATCAACACTAAGAATCTAAAGTTTCTATCATACATTCATGTTCACATAAATTTTTAAAATTCATAAAATATTAATTCATGGCATGTTCATAAAAAATATATAATAACAATCTAATTTGATTCTATATCCATACTATTAAGTTCAGAAGATTCAAACAACTAGCCGAACAATAGAACACTTTAAGTGGTTTTGATGATTACAAATAAATTAAGTTTAATTAAACGATCTTTTCATAAGTTATGTTATAAGAAGGTACACAGATAGAAGATAACTCATGGGTGCTTAAACGAAGATAAAAAGATCAATCAAGAGACTATAAGATAGCATAAAGAATCATAAAAGATAATTAAAAATGATTTGGTCAAAGCAATAGAAGATATAAAGGCCAGAAGATGTTATCAAAAGAATATATTGTCATTACAGAATAAAATGACATCATAGTTAGAAGATTGTTATGTGAGAAGATCCAAAGTTATGGAAAATATCAATAAGAAGCTATAATTAACAAAAGTTGCCATCGCTAGATTAGAAGCTATATGATTGTAGCGTATGAGCAATTTAACACAAGCAATTGGTACTGATAAGAAGGTGCAAAGAATGGAAGAGACACACTACTATTAGATGACTAGATCATTTGATGAACATAAGAGAATTGAGGCACTCTCATCTTAATTAGAGGGTCATGTTTTATTGTTAAGAAAAAATAAGCTTCTTCTCTTTTAAGATCATCATATAAGGTTGAGCTTTTGTCGAAGAAGGGAAATAAATCTACGCAAAAAAATAGCTAAACTAACTCAAACATCTTCAAAAGAAGATTTTGAGTAATCATATTTTTACACTATCTCATATTCATACTTGTTTGATTGGGAGAGAGTAGAAAAAGAAAGAAGTTTTGGGAAAATGAGCGCAAATAAAAAGAGAGGAGAAAAAGGGAACTAGAAGAACTAGAAAAAGAAGAGAAAAAAGAGAAAAAGAACAAAGAGAAAAAGGAATGGCAAGAGAAAAAAGAGAAGAAGAATGGGAAGTGAGAAAAGAAAAATAAAAATGAGAAAGAGAGCAAAAAGAAAAGGATTGGCAAGAGAGAAAAGTGAAAAGGATGAAAAAAGAAAGAAAGAGAAAAGATGGAAAAAGAAAAAGAGCTGGAGAGAAAAAGAAGGGAAGAAGAGAAGAAACAAAAGGAGAGTGATGCCTTTGAGAGTGTCCTTAGTGAAGTATCTACCTCCATCAGGGACTCAGAAGAGCCTATCACAAACCTTGACCTTCAAATCTCTTCTAGTAAAATAGATGAACCTATGAGACATCTTAGGAAAAAGATAACCCCTTCTAAAAATAAAAGAGACTCATCTAAAAGAAAAATAAATAAAAAAAAATCTTTGAGTGAAAGTGACACCTTTACCACTTGGTCGAGCACTTGTTCTAGAAGTTATAAATATTTTAAGAGTTTAGAAAAAAGACACATTGCTTTGTTTTGCAAAAAAAAAAAAGGATTTTAAGGAGAACATCAAATGAAGAGGGAACTCATTCAAGTGATGATCTCTTCAAAGTCAAAATGATTCTTCGAAGCCATCCTTGTAAGGACACCTAAACACAAAGGTAGAATGTTTTTCAAACAAGATGCAAAATTTTAGGGAAAACTTGTTTTCTCATTGTGGATAATGGATCATGTTTCAATTGTTATAGCACAAGGGTGGTGGAAAAGCTAGCACTTACTATTACTCCTTATCCTTCACCTTATTCTTTGCATGAAGTTAATGATGAAGAAGGTGTAGTAGTAAGAGAATAAATAGATATTAGTTTTTCAATAGAGAATTACCAAGACAAAGTTCTATGTGATGTAGTCCCTATAGAAGCTAGTCACATGTTTTTAGGAAAGCTATGGAAACATGATAGGGAAACTTTGCATAATGGCCTCACTAATAAAATCAGTCTTTCTCATAAGGGGAGAAAAATTAGCTTACTTCGTCTTACCCCTACCGAAGTTATGGAGGATAGAAGGATCATGAAGCTTAAGAAAGAAAGGGATAAAAATGAAAATAAGGTTGTTGGTAGGAAGACCGAGTCTAAGGAAGATCCACCTTTTCCTTCAAAGGAGGTTCTCTACATAGAAAAATCTTTTTTCCAAATCGTACAAAAAGAACGAGTTGAATTTGAGGATGTGCCTATGCCATTTGAGCACTTTGATCCACATCCTCAAATCCAACTTGATGAGTGCTCTATTGCATCTAGACTATTTTCGCCTATTATTTGAAAACCTTTGAGGCAAACATCTAGTACAATATGGGAAGGATAGGGAGATGTTGTGTGGAGGCACATGCATGGTAAACCCTTTTCAAACCTCAATGTCAAACTCCATTACCCTATTCCTAAGAAGTTTTCTTACAGACATCTCACTCCCTCTAAAATTACTTGTATGCATATACTTACTACTTTCCTTATTTTCTTTTAGACTTTGCAAAAGAGCAAGAAAGGCCTCAGGATTTGAGGTCAAATATTCTCCAAGGGGGAGGAGATGATGCAATCTCACCTAGCATGCATCATGGCTAGGAGGTTTTAAGGAAGGCATGACATTGATGAAAGCCCATTGAAGATTGGAACCCATAGTCTTCATTATTTTTAGCTTGGGTTAATTAGTCTTAATCCTAATTAAGCCGAAGTCCCACATTTTTTAGAAAAGTGTGCTCAAGCTCTCCCATTGGGCTATATATACTCATCTCCCCTTATTGTAAATCTCACCTTTGAAGTTGAATGAAAATAGTCTCTTTGTGATCACATTCTTAGTAAAAAATCTTGAAGATCCTCTCTCTTATGGAACCTCTCCCTAGTTGGCTTTTATTAAGGATTCTTCCCTTATGGTAAACCTAAACATTTTGGCCTATCTCTCTTTGAGAGTGGCATCCCACCTCTATTTCTTTCCCCCTCCATAATTCATTTCATGGTGCTTGGAACAACGGGGAGAAAGATCAAGGGGAGCAAACTTGGGTTTGCATCAGCATCGACATTCTCTAAGATAGACTTACGTTCAAGGTATCATAAGATTAGGTTAATAGTCAATATGTATGGACATTGTAAGTATGTAGTGATGCCCTTTGGTGTGAGTAATGCTTGAGCACTCTTTATGGATTAGATGAGTCGGATCTTTAGACCTTTCTTTGATAGTTTTGTGGTGGTATTCATAGATGATACCTTGATATACTCAAAGAGACCAAATGAACATAAGAAACACTTAAGGATAATGTTGCAAATTTTAAGGGATCAATGTTTGTTTGCCAAGCCATAAAAATGTGAATTTTTGCTTAATAAGGTGAAGTTTCTAAGGCATACCATTTCTAGGAAGGGTGTAACAGTTAATTCCAGTAAGGTTGATGCAGTGTTAGGGTGGAAGTAACCTAAATTAGTGACTAAAGTGAAGAGTTTTCTAGGATTGACAAGTTACTACAGAAACTTCATAGAGGGGTTCTCTAGACTGGCCTTACCTTTGACGATCCTAACTAAGAAAGGGAAACCCTTTGAGTGGAATGATAAGTGTGAAGAAAGTTTTCAAGAGCTCAAGAAGAGATCAGTTTCATCATCCATCTTGACTATTCCAGATCCTTTAGTGAACTTTGTTGTGTATTGTGATGCATCTAGAAATGGTTTAGGATATGTGTTAATGCTAGAAGGAAAAGTAGTGGGATACATGTCTACGCAACCTAGGACTTATGAAGGGAATTATCCCACCCATGATCTTGAGTTGGCAACGATGGTGTTTGCTTTAAATATTTGGAGGCATTTTTTTTTTATGGTGCAATATTTGAAGTTTTTAGTGACCATAAGAGCCTTAAGTATTTTATTTAGACTAATATAATCATTTCATAGTAATAGATTCTTAATCTTTTAAATTCTAATGAATCTTTATTTTAATATTTATTTGACAACCTAATCTTTTCTTAACTGGATGATTATTCAAATATTTGTATTTTGAATTTTTGGATGTTACATAATAACTAAGCTAGTTTAGTCTAGCTAACTAAGATTCCTTCTCCTAAAAAGGTGCCTATAATCAAGGAAAGTGGACCATTGTGTTTGTCGTGCTTTGTGTGTTAGAAAGTGGGGTTCACAAAAGAGAGAACGCTTTTTATAGCGACAATTATTGTTGCAAAATTTTATAAGTCACTGCTAAAATAACTTTTCCTAACGATAAATTTGTCACTGAAGGTCATTGCAATAACTACCGTTGCAAAAATTTTTTCAATAATGTTTGATATTGTTGCCACTAATTATGTTTTAGTAACGAGGATTCTCCGTGTCATTTGACATACTTATCATAAGTACTTTTTGTAACCATCAAATTTTTTTCTATATTTTATTTATCCTAACAACTATTATTGTTGCAAAACATATTCTTTGTCATCAACCAAAGTTGTTGCAATATGACATTTTTTCTTAACAATTAATATAGTTGCATTAAAATATTTTTCTCAACATCTAAAGTTACTGTAATAAAGCCTCTTTTCTAAACTTCATTAATTAACTATCCGCAATATATTTTTATTTTTATAACAAAAATTTCTGCCAAAAGGTATATTTTTTAACAATTTACAATTTTAATAATAATCAGATATTAGTTTTAAAATTTATATTAATGTAAATAATTTAATTAGCTTAACTAGTTTAAATTATGTTACATTAAAATTTTTGTTTAGTTATATATTTTTTTAATCACAAATGATAACTTTAATAAACTAAATATAAAAAAATATAAACTCAACGTATGTAAAATGATTGAATATAATAAATATTGCTTCACTTAATTTAATAGGTAAATTTATTATGTACTATATACAGAGACATTGTCATACATACTTAACAAACTAAAAAGTACTACTACAACATTAGATCTTTCTTTTCTTCTTTAAAAAAATCTTTCTTTTCTCTTTACTTTAAATATCCTTGGTATAGTAGTTGAATCAGCATCAACTACCCTGCAATTTTTAATAATACAAAGTTTTAGTTTAACATTTTTTCTTATGGAATTAACATATAAAAGAAAAATAAATTAAATTAATTAATCAGTATGATTTCCTTAAATATAAAACATTGATGTTCTTAAATGTAAAGGAAAAATTATTTCATCAAGACATATTTAACTATGTAACTGAAGAGTGTCCACTCTATACAAATGTTTAAAGCACCCCAAATTAATTAAAATTCAATATAATAAACAAACTTTTATGATGAAAAGATTACTAATTTGTAAAAATTTTACTAAACTTAATTATTATTTATACTTACTGAATGTGCATGCACTCTAAAAAATATAGATGTCATCATTTTCTCAATTTGCTTTCAATTCTTTCATGAAGTGATTTTTGGCATTCTCCAATTAGTGCTACCATTTCCTCCCTTAGCTTATACTCTTCTTTAAGTTGAACCTCAACCTCTTTTAATTTCATTTCCATAGTCTAACGATTTTCTGTATCAGATCTTCTCTTGCTTGGTTGAATTTCAGCACCAAGACCATGACAATATCCTAACCATTCTCCAACAATTGATTGAAAAACTTCATTAACAATTTGGTCTTTATCGGTCTTCACATTTATGCCTCTCAACTTCTCCAAAGTGGCTTCTTGAACCTTGATCTATCAACAATATAAGTAAAATTATAATTATAATTAAATTAAATAATAATAAATTAATTATATTTATAATTTATAATTCACATAAAAAATCATAGATTTACTTCCTTGGATGTTTTATCTATCCATACTGCTTTTTTTGTATGAGTTATTTGGCACAAATCTTGAAAATTAGGCTCCTTTTGAGTTTTCGGAGCTCTCTAAGAAAATATTCAAAAAACAACTCATAATCAAAATAAAATAAACTATGAAATTAGTAATTTACAATAAATATATTTGCAGCTATAGGTTTAACTTATATTTATTCTTAGTATGTGAAATTTAATTTATAAGAAAATAATAAAATTATGTTTCCAAAACTAATAGTCTGAAATTATTTTCTTCCACATGTATGATTTAATAACTTTATTTGACTTATTTAAAATTAAAAGAATAAAATATAATTATAACTTTTACATTTATGGTTAATAAACAATTTAAGCTTATTTAGAATTTAGTATATATATATATATATATGCATAATCCACACATACTTTGAAATTAGGTCTTGAAAAGTAATTTACTAAATACTCTCAATCTTCACCACTCAAATCTTGAGGTTTATGCTCTAAAGCTATTTCATTTGTTGCATATTGTTTAAAATGTTGGTGGAGTCTACATTGATGGTTCCGATAAAGTCTTTTTGCCGTATTAAGAATAACCTCCTTAGCATGTTCTATATTCTAATCTTCAATGTTAAAATGTCCTACACACAAGAATTAAATTTGAAAGTTAATTTAAAAATATGCTATTACTATAGGGAAAAAAGAAAAATTAAAACTATGAAAAAAAGTATAATTTACCAAAACTTCGGTTACAATTATATCTTTTACAATATTAGGAATACATTTCCACTTTTCTACATTAAAAGGAGCACCCTTTTGAACTATAACAGAGATTTCCGTAGTAAAATCTAGAGCTTCTAATTCAACTGCTACCATCTTATCAGCTGAATGTTGACAAACAATTTTTCTGCAATACTCTTTCTCTTCTTCCTTTTTTTTTTTTTGCAATAATACTTAAACCATTAGTTTTTCTTCTTCCAACTTTTGTTCTTGTATTTGTATATCCTTTTGCGTTTTCCACCAAAATATTATTAGCAAATGACAAACGCAATATATATATATATATATATATATATATATATATATATATATATATATATATATAAGAATTTATGTATAAGAATAAAATTCATAATGTTCTTAATAAATAAGAAAATAGCAATCTAAATTAAAAATTCAAATGAAATAAAAATATAAATAATTTTTTTTTGTTGAGTGATTGTATCATTTGAACAATTTTGAGGTTTTAAATTTGAAACATGACTTGGGAATTCCATAACTAGATACAAAAAATGAAAATGTAAGATAGTGACTAAGTGGTGCAATCCTGCCTAACAAGGAATTAAGCTAGGACCAATAAAGGAGGAGCATGACTTGGATGAAGCTTAAAAGAGATTAGTTTAGTCCATGATCCATTCTTTTGTAAATAATTAGTCTATTTTAGGTTGTATTAGGCGTCTTTAAATCTTAGGAGTTTAATGGTGTAGTTAGTGTTATTTTAGGTCTTGTATTTTGGTGTATAGGCTTGTTTTCCATTAGGAGGTGTGTTTAGTCTCTTTTGTTAAGTGTGTTAATTATTTGGGCCTTAGTTAGAGGAGTTGGACATGTGGTATTGATTTCTACACCCCTCATTCCTTCTAACACCCTTCTAATCAACACATGAAGCATGTAGAAGACATGTGAACCCCCCTTGCTCTCCCTTGTTTAGGTGCCACCTCACTTCCTCTCTTCTACAGGGCTTTTCTTGTTGCTTATTATTTAAATTTGAATTTTGGAGATGGCATGTCATCTCCTCCAAAATATAAAATTCAAATTTAGAAGGAACATAGATCATGAAGTTAGGACCTTGTTTGGATCTAGTTTAATAAATTAAGTGCTAATTGGTTTCTAACAAAACTAAAACTTAATTAATTAAACTAATCCCCCTAACTAAGAGTGTGGACATCCAAGTTTAGTTCTAGGCACATAGATCCATTACTTTCTCTATTATTGAGCTTTCCTCCTCTTGTAAGTTCAAAATACTCATTTTGAATGAAAATATCTTTCTCTAAATTTGAGAGTTCTTCTTCTAGAAAGTGTTTATTGTTCTCTTTCCTTAGTGAGAGTCTTTCATGCTATTATCAAGGGTTCTTTCCCTTGTGGCTAGTCTCCTTCTTCATTGACTTATCTCCTTTAACAAGAGTGCCACCAATTCCACTATCATTCCTTGCCTCAACACCTCCATTTTTTCTACCTTAAGGACCTCTATGAGTAAGATCAAGGGAGAGCATCCTCATGGAGCTTCACGCCACTTTGAGGTTGCACCACTAAGTTACACTATAATTCCTTAAAAAAGTTATACTATAGATAAAAAATAACAACATATATATAAATTAATCAAGTGAAACAAGAAATAATTATTTATATTGTGCAGAGAATAACATAACATATTATATAAATGTGAAGTATTTAGCAATATGAAATACATTAACGGTATCTACCAAATGATCCCAAAATTAAAAGTTGCACAAATAAATATTGTAAATATGAAACAATTTAACAAAGAAAAAAAAAATCGTTGCTTAAGTCCATAAAGCTGCCCAACCAAATTAGTTTTCCTATATTATAGGACAATGAATTCTAACAGATTGACATAAATTAACTGAAACACATTCACACAGGCACGGGAACACTGCATATCATATTGTCAAAAGCTTCATCTTGAGCTTCTAAATGTACATATTGCATATCTTTCTTTTATGACTATAATTGGCCAATCATGGAAACTTAGTTTTTCTTATTTCACTTTTTGCTTTTCTTTTTCGGCACAACTTTCAATTTGAAATTAAAAAATAGAAGGATGCATGTTATGCTACGGTTTCATATTTCTGCTGAAAAAGGAAAAAAGAAAAAGGAAAAGAAACGATAAGCATGCATATAAAGGCCGCAACAAAAAAAACTTAGAAATGACAAAAATAAAAAGTAATGGATTTATGGGATTATTGCTACCTGCAGAAAAGAAAATGAATACAAAAACATTATTTTCATATATATATATATATATATATATATATATATATATATATATATATATATTTTTTTTTTTTTTTTGTCATGCATGATTGTTGTTGGTTCACGTGGCTAACACAATTGGATTTTACTTCTTGCTAGTAGGCCGTAGAAGGTGTCACTACCTAGTGGTACACATTTGTATACAGCTGAATAAAACAAGTCCTACTGCAATTTCAAGCATAATTAACTTACAAGAAAATGTAACCAATATACTAATGTTGACTTGTTTCTTTTGAGGTATAGGATGCACTGCTTAGCAATATGACAAATATGATACATACTCTTTTTTCATTATTCGTATTTCACGCTATGAAAGTAGTAGGATTAATTGATGCAAGTTATTCAATGAATTTAATTCTAAGGGAATTAGCTTTCTAATTAAGAACTTGAATCAATAATCACTTATTCTTGGGGATGGATATAACTATAAAGCTATAATATAATCTTAATTGCAATGGTGAGTATTGTTAATTACTTTTTGTCATATATAGAAATCTTGACGCAAATTATGTGTAAGCAGAAAGTAAATTGAACTTACCTGTGAAGGTTGAATGAAAGAAAAGTAGCTTGTGCAGTTCTGATTTTAAGAGAAGAGGAAACTTCCGTATAAAAAAAAAAGGGGCGTAGGGTTCTAATTTTGGGAAAAGAGAACTTTTATATGGAGAAAAGGAAAATATTGAATAATTTGGAGCTGTGATTTTGAGAGGAGGAAAAAGTTTGAGAATTTTTTAGTTTTTAAAATAACAAGAGTGTCAAATAAATTTTCCAAGGTAAATTTACCACTCAAGTTGCAACCTTAAAGGAGTGTGTAGACGGTAGGTTGTTGCAACCGTGATATATGTTATGTAGAGTACGTGGAACATGTAAGTTCATGTTTAGTTATTTTCTATTTTTATTTTCTTTTTTTTTTCTTATACCAGAAGACGACGTGCTCATTTTCTATCTTCTGAATATTTGCCAACAATGTCACTCACGAATTTTCGAATTGGAAACAAATATAATCCATTTTTAAAAATTTAATATTAAATAATTAAAACACTTTTTAAAAAAAATATAAAATATGGTATATATTTTAAATATTTACGTTTATTGCATAGTATAATTCTAAATTTTTATTTATTTTTTATTTTTATTTTCTTTTTTCTTTCTTACAAAATCTATATGTTAAAAGATAGTTATATTTGAAGAAAATAAAAATACTTTACTAAATCTATTTATAAAGAAATCATGAAAGATATTGTAATGTTAATATGGTCACTTTGTGAAAATTACATTGAAAAATTCACTTTTCAAAACTCAATACGGTCATTCTGTGAAAAATAGATAAATTACAATAGATAAGTTGAATTAATAACATGTAGATAATCAAATAAATTTAATTGATAAAAATATATAAATATAAACCAATTTTTTGTTAAATTTAATACTAATATAATTAAAAGAATACCTTTTAATAAAATACAAAATATATTATATATTTTAAATATTTATATATATTGCATACAAAAATTCTAAATTTTATTTATTTTATTTTATTTTTTCCCTCTTACAAAAATTGTACGTTAAAAGATAGTTATATTTTTAAAAAAATAAAAATATTTAAATAAATCTATATATAAAAAATTCATGCAAGATATTGTAAAGTTTAATACAATGACTTTGTGAAAATTAAATTGAAAAATTCATTTTTTGAAACTTAAAATGGTCATTTTGTGAAAATTAAAAAAAAAATAAAAAAGTTTAATTAATAAACAAGTAGGTAATCACATAAATTTAATTGATAAAATAGATAAATATAAACCAAATTTTGTTAAATTTAATATTAATATAATTAAGAATGCGTTTTAAAATATATTATGTATCTTAAATATATTTATAAATAATTTATTGCATAGTAAAATTCCAAATTTGATACATTAAAAAATATTACAATAATAAACCTAAAACTAATAAAGTATTTAGCTTTCGACTTCAATGAAAATAAAAAATCGTAATCTAACTAAACAACTTATTAGTCTCCAATAATCTACATATAAAATAAAAATAAATTGAGGCATGTACACAATTCTAGAGAACAATTGTTTTGACAATAGAATGATTGCTAAAATTCAAAAGGCCTGCAATTGAAAAACCAATAGTTGTAATGGAAGCTTAATTGTCATGAACACATGTTATTTATAATATAAAATAAAATTGTATTTAAATGCATTTATGTATTCAATATTTATAATACAATAATAACAAAATTTATTTTTACAATTTTACTAACTATAAAAAATGTAAATGTGATAGAATCCTTATATTTAAATATTAAAATATAAGTTAATTATTCTAACAATAATAATTGTCAAATAATATATGATTAAAAATACCTTCTATGTTGTGCCAAAATCTTCCTCTTCTACATTGTCATCTATCTCATATTCTTCTTAACCATCAACATCGTAATCAATATCTATATCAATATCACCTTCATTATTTGATTTTTGTAAAATTTCTTCTAAATTAATAATTTCTAAGCCTAATCCACTAAATCCATCACTATCATTCCTGTTTAAAATTTCCTCATCTTGGTCTGCTAGTTGTATTTCTAATTGCTCTCGTGTATCACTCAACTTATTGAGTTGATATGGTTCAAAGTTAATGTCTTCACATAACAATGCAAATATATTTCTTGGCTTGACTTTAATGATAGTATACCAATTTTCCTTATCATTGTGTTCCACATAATAAACCAATCCAGCTTGAGAACCTTAAACAAATGAATCATTCATGTGATACAATCTTGTCGTATCTACACTAATAAATCCATATTCATCTCTCTTAAATCCTTGACTTTGGTTTTGACTTTGAGATGGAGCTTCGAACCAATCGCATTTAAATAATATAATAAAGTTTTTTTCTAGATATTTAATTTCAATGATATTTTTAATAACTCCATAATAATCAACATCTCATGCCAACTCATCTCCTTTCACTATCATACCATTATTTTGAGTTTTTAAGTTTTTCTCAGCATCTTTTCTATGAAATTTAAAGCCATTTTAAGTACTCCAAAATTTGGTTTGCTTGATAATGCTACTAGTTGATTGGTAATTCTTCTATCACATAGTTGTTGCAATCACATTGCCTATAAAAACATATTATTTAAAAATTATGATTTATAAAATAAATATGTTTAAATGTATTTTTATTCTTTATAAATTACCAGTAATTCAATTTAACCTCTTGATCGTTAATAAATTTATTATTATTATTATTATTATTATTATTATTATTATTATTATCATTATTATTATTTTGTTTTTTTTTCTGAATTTGTTTCGATATTTTTTAGGATCAAAACAAAAAAAAATTTTGAAAAGTAAAAAGTAAAAATAGCTACAATTCAAAACAAAATATTTCTTAATTTATAACATACCAAAACTATATTAAAGCTAAATAAATATTATCAATTAGTTACATAATTTAATTAATTACCATTAGTGGACATAGCTATAAGTTAAACATTAACCATAATTCATAATTTTCAAACCATTTAGGAAATTGATCTTTGTGCATCTTGTCCACATTCCGATTATTTTCACTTCTTATGTTACTCATGTTCCCTATAAAACGATAAAAAATATTAAAAAATTATAAATTATAATTAAATTTTTAGTAAGAAGTAACAATGGTTATACTTACTCAATCCAAGGTCTAACTTAAGGAAAAATTTGTAATATGTAAAAATGAGCTTGTTGAATTTTAGAAGAGTTTACAATTTCCAAAAAATAAAGATAACTCAATCAATGGATCACAAGCATCCTCTGAACCCCTTTATGGTAAGGGGAACAATTCTCTCAAATAGAACATGATAATCATGACTTTTAAGTTGTAAAATATGCAATTGACTTACATCTATGCAATGACCTATATGTGAGGCATACGCATTAGGGAACCTAACATCCTTTAATATTTAATCAAACTTTATTTTTTCTGCCTTTGACATTGTGTAACTGTAGGAGGTATTATGTACTTATCTCCATTCTCCATAGGATGAAATGCCTATTTTAGACCATGCGTTGGAAATTTAATCGAGACTTATCTTTTGCTTTACGTTCAATGTCCAATAATGTCTGAATAATATTTTCACAAATATTTTTTCTCTATGTTTATTACATCTAGATTATGTCTCAGTAATGTCCTCCAATACAGTAATTGAAAAAAAAACTATTTTTCCTCCAATTGTGATTTATCTCTTCATTCTGTTTTCTTTTTCTTGTTGATTTCCCAAATATCATGCAAATTTTCAACGTGTGCTAATACATCTTCTCTTGTCAATGGTTGTGGTGCAAGCCTTACCTCCTTTGTATTATCAAAGAAGCTTTTATTCTTATGCCATGGGTGATCAATAGGTAAAAACCTAAACCTATGATGTTTCATGTAGCAATGATTGCGACCATAGTTCAAATAACAGGAGCATGTTTCTATATTACAACAAGACAAGCTAAAGCTCCTTTAGTACTCCCTCTTGATAACATTTCATAAGCTGGGGAAATATTAATAATCCATAATAAGGGAGCATGTACTGACAATTTTGTTTTGATGAATCATCATAAGTTTCAATTCCCACATCGCATAATTCTTTTAAGTCATAAATTAATGGTTGAAGATAAACATCAATGTTTATTCCAGGACCTTTTGGACCAGAAATAAGTAATGATAAAATAAAAGTTTGTTGTTTCATTCATAACCAAGGAGGGAGGTTATAAGGAATTAAAACCACAGGTCACACATTATGGCTGGTGCTCATTATGCCAAAAGGGTTGAAGCCATCTAATGCTAGACCAAGTCTCAATCTCATATTACGAGCATCTGAAGATAAAAATTTATGTTGATTGTTAAACTTCTTCCAAGTCGATGAATTTGCGGGATGTCTTAAAATACCACCATCAACTTTTTGTTCTTATGTCACTTTAGTAGTGAATCAAATGAAGTGTATTCGTAAAGAGATTTCATTTGAAAAATATGAATGATCAAAGATAACTTACAGTATTCTTGACAACCAGGATATAGTTTTTGTTAAGCATCTTTCAACAAAGTATAAAATTTTTTAGCTTCCTTATTTGGCTCCTCATTGATATTGGTATTACTAGAGATAGGCTCAAAAAACACATAATCTCTATTGACATTAATTGATTGATACATGTCATTAAGCATAGAATAGGTTTAAGCATCATCACCTCTTCCAAGATCAAGACATGAGACATTATCATCATCTCCAAAAGCATCATCATTGCTAGATGATGCACCACTTAAGCTCTTTCCATGATACTCCCAGTGCTCATAACTTGATTCATATTGCAATAAATCACACATCACATCATCTCTTGTCTTATAATAAAAACTATTACATCTATAACATGGACACTGGATTTGGATTTTGAACATATAAAAAACAAATTGTAAGAAATCATTAATGCCCTTTAAATACTCAGGCAAAGTTCGATCTTTGAATTTTATCCACCCTTTACTTTGCTTATTCATCATCATAGTTCCTAAAATTTTAAATTTAAAAAAAGAAAATTATAAAGTATATAAATAAAAAAAAAGAAAAAGGGATGTACAAATAAATATGAATAACTTTTACCATAAAAAATTGAAAAAACATAAATTAAATTTCATCAAACCAATATAATTTATACACATGATGAAAATTACATGAATAATGTTTAAAAACTTAGTGCATATAGCATTTATATAAGATTTGAACAAAAAATTAGCATTAAGCCTTAAAACCTATAAACATGATCACAACCTCCTCAATCATAATTTAAAAGTTAAAAACAAATGGAAAATAAAATAATATACTATTAGGAATATTATTTTTCCGTACATTATAAATAATGCACATTAGGTTAATAATGCATCCATCTTTTGGAGTTCATTTCCTCTCCTATGGATGGTTCAATTAGGAGAGAGAAAGACACATGAAATGTGTGAGACTATCATGGAAAGAGGAAATTTTATGAAAATTTTAATATGAAAATTTTATGTGTCTTTCTCTCTCCTATAAAAATTTTAATATCTAGTTCTTATATTTTATGAATATATATATATATATATATATATATATATTATACATTCCTTTTTTCCCTTTGAAAAAGGAAATTTGTTTCTGTACCTCATTGGAGATCGTCTCCACCCCTCCCAGGGCCTCTGCCATAAGAAAACACTATTTCTTACTTCCACAAATGGGTGTTGCTATAATTGTAGTGATAATGTTCGTGATTGTCTTCGGTTGTGACACAGTAGGCTACTGTGCTGTCAAGTGAGTCCAAAAACATCTTCACAAGCGGGAAGTTGTGATACCTCCGCCATCACAGCAAGAGATACAAATGAGAGTGATTTATCGTTACTTCTCTCTACCTTCACCTTTACGGGAGGTCTCATTGTAGTTTCACCCAACAACAACTACTTTAGATAAGTCAGAAGATCAGACCTGTAAATCACTACCTCAGCACCGAAATCCCTAAATAGGGTAACTAGAAAAAAATCTTAAGAAGAATGGTAAAAAGGATAACTAGAGACAAATATCAAGAAAAACGATAAAAAAAGTAACTTTGAACCACACTCGGAGACCTCCTTAAAAGGGGGGGAGGGGGCACTTGGCCCCCTCAGGTATCTAATCTCTCACACTCTAGTCTTTATCCTCTTACTCCCCTACTGACTTGGGCATCGAAATCCTTTCTGCAGGTACATACATGTCTCCTAGAACTTCAAAATCAAAAGAATAGTCATTCTTAAACTCTGGTAAGAACTGTTTCCTTAATGTAGGAAAATAAATAGAATTAATGATGATAACATATCTTTAATAAACAAATTTTGTTTACAGGAGGAAAGGAGGAAAGAAGCAAGAGAATCTCGAATTTCATTTAACAAAAAGTTAAAGTTCCACCTCAAGATCTGAATTGCATAGAATATGACCATAAATGAAATGCATGAATAAATGGTAAGCAGAGTTGAATTTTGTAGGGTTAATGTGGCATTAGTGAATAGATCTCCTTTTGGATTAAAACAGAGACAGAGCCAAGAAAGTGGCATAGGAGACAACTAAGGATCGATAACCACTTGACCATAGACAAAACTCTTTTACCTTTTCAAACATGCATGTAGTGGCAGGGGCATGACCTCAACCTTTAGCGGTGCAGCGGCAACGGCGTGAGTGAGCAACTGCTGAAGTAGGGGCGTGGCGTCAAAGAGAACGACATTAGAGAGGAACCATAGCAGCGAGAGAGCATAATGGAAAGGGAGGGAACAGAGTAAATTTTCAAAATAGCTTTGAATAAATAAAACCTAGAGCGTGAATACCTAGAGTGGGAATACCTCTCTGATCAGTTCAAATCTTAACAGATTAGATAAATAGTTCTTTGATATGTTAAAATTTTAACAGATTTTTTCTCATCTGTTCCTTACGAAATCAGTTTTAAAACATTCACTTTAGTTAAAAAATATCATCATGATTTTTTTATGAACTTTTTTTCATAACCAATAAGAAAAGTTGTTTTAAAAGTGTTTTTTATAATACTGTACCAAATTGATTGTATTATAAGTTTACATATTGTTTCTTTAGATTAATTGTAATGGATAATGAATTTATCCTTATTCATTTAAATTATATGTATTAGATAATATATCTATCTTGTTATATTTTAAATAATAGTAGTAGATAGTATATTTTGTATAACTACTAGTTTCATGTATACAATTAGGTAGTTATTCTAAAACATAAACCACCCTTAGAAGAATAGTAGTAGGGAAGGAAACAATTTTATCTTGAGATAATAATACATAAAGAAAATAGAAGAGAAACGGGAAAACAAAAAGAAAAGAAAAAAAGTGTTTGATAAATGAGTACGATAAAGGTAAGTAGAATAACTTACTTTCTAAACTTCCATAATATAGATTTTTTGTGTATTTTCTTCTAGATTCTCGATAATTAAGTTTCTTTTATACAAATTTAGTTATTGTAACTTGTTTATGTACAATTTGTGATTTATAATTATATTTAATTATATACTTACATGACATATTGTTCATATGATTGATTGATATTTATAAGAAATATGTTGGTGTGATTTTAAAGATTACGACATTGTGTTTAGTAAATTTTTGTGCTTTTGTTTGAAATACCTCTATTTAATATAGGGCTGAAATTGTAGATACCTCCACTAGGATGGGGATCGACATGAGATACCCTTTATTAAGAAATCTACTGTGAGAGGATCACATCAACTTGTTTAATGAACAATTTAATTTGAATTACTTATTAAAATTCTAAGGTTATTATTATTTTTTTTTTATTTCTGACTGTAACCCTTTTTCTCACCTGAGTTGTCCCTCACCTCTTTCTCTCTCTCAATGATTGAGATTTGTCACTTGATACTATATATAAGAGTGTATCCAGTGAGAAAAAAAGTTATTGTGAAAGATGAGAGGAATAAATAATAAGGGTAAGATTAAACATAATGACTTAGATTAAAATAACTCACTTAGAGATATTATGTACCTCTTTCACGGTAACTTATCTGCACCAACACTCTCACCCTCAACATCACCCCTACCCTCCACCATCGTCGGTACCACTGCCACCATTGTTGTTGCCACCACCGTTGTCAATGATCACCACTACTATCACAATTGCCACCACGATCACCATTGCCACCACCACCCCATTGTTGCTACCACTATCACCACCACTATCACCGATGGTGACAGTTGCGATGGTAGCAATGGGGTTGTGGTGACGACAATAATGGTGATGACAGTGGCAACGACAATAGGGTGGTGGTAATTGTGGTGACTATGACAATGATGGTGACGGCGGCAATGATGGAGTGGTGGTGGCGGTGGTGACTGCCGACGATGGTGACGACACCAATGATGATGTTGAGAGTGGAGGTAGGGATAAGTTAGCTATTTTAATCTGAACCGTTATTTTTAATATCTATTCTTTTTATTTCTCATAAACTTTTTTTCTGACAGGATACGCCCGTATATATGTTTATATAGATTGAAAAATATTAAAATAAAAACTGAACCAGAAGTATAGATGAGATAGATAAACACCAACATCAAGAAACTACCTACAAAACTATACAAAGAGCCAAAAAAAAAAAATTAAAAACAAGCTGTTGGATCAACAAATGCGGATGAAAAAAAAAGTGTGAGAACCCTTCTCCTATACTACAACCACGGTCAGGTCAAAGTTTTAACCGAGACATTTATATAAAAATCAATAAAAATAGTGTGTCTAAAGATAATTAATTGGATATGATATGTGTTGGAGTCAAAAATTAAAATTTCTAAATAATTGTTAAATTAATAAAGAGATTGGACACAAGTGTTAGTTTCCAAAAATCAGAATATTAATCAAATATATCGAAGAGATATGAAAGATTTGCAAACATTACGATCATAAGCTCAAGAAGACAAGAAGGAAGCCGCTAAATCAACAGATTAAAACTTGCTTCATGTTTATGTAGGGCAGTAATTTATGTGGTGTTATTTAGCTCGAGACAGTGGCATCTCGTGCTTAAAGAAGCAAATGTAGATGACTTAAATTATGAAAAATCTAGAGAAGTTACATTTTTTTTTTCTTACTGGAATACAACTTTTGGGTTACTTTCTTTTTATTGTTGTAAAACAGAATACTATAGAATGCGAAAACATTCAAATTTTATATTTTTCTAGTATAGGTCACGTTTGCCATTTATTCCTTGGTTATGACATGAAAACAAATCCTGAGCACATAGAAAAATGGCAAACGGTGATAGAAACAACGTTTATATTCGAACTCAATTTACATTAATGCAATTTACATTTTTTGTAAGTTTATTATTCAAGCTATTTCATTTCCAGCATCTTTACTTGGTTTCATTTCCAGCATCTTTATTATTCAACCTTTGGCCACTTTTGATGAGAATAAACCTTTAAATTAATTATTTCATTTTTAACTTTAATTTTAAGAGTGTTTTAAGTTTTAAAATTATTTTTCCATTATTTTTAATCGGGAACACTCAAAATCAAGAATACGCTACATTTTCAATTCCTAAATAGTTTAACTTACAAGAATTTCCTTCTATTTCATGCACACATCTATTTACATTATTTTCGAGAACACACTTAGACAAAAATCTATAATACAAATCGATCTTACTCACGAAACACACCAAATCATTTTCTTTAGTTAAATATTATCAATTGTTAGAATAAAAAAATACACAATCATAACTATAAAGTTTGATTTTAAAATAAGTTATTTATGATTTTAAATCAAAATAAAAAATATTAAGTTATTATTTCTGATTTAACAATTATCACCATAAAAAATACACTTTGCCCAATACATATTATTTTATCCTTTTTCAAATTTGCTATTGTTTTTACTTTATGAAATTTCCTTTCACGATCAAGATAGTGTTAAAGAATTCAATATCACTTTTACTATATATCATGCATGTCAATTTCGCTAGCATCATATTTTGTTTTATGTATAAATAGAAGGTTGCATTTATTTGGTTGGTCCCCTTCCACTGTACAAATAGAACACAAGAATATCAGAACTAAAGGAAGTTATAGTAGTAAAAGCCTAGTAGAGATCAAGATGTAAATGTCTATACCACTCAAATTTTAACAGGATTGAGAATTAGTACATGCTGACTGATATTGACCTCTTAGCCTTGCCACTAGTTTTTAACTTGACACAAACAAAGACAAGCATTTTGGTTATCACTTACTCTGTAAGCAAGACTCATTTTTTACTTTCTAATCAAAAGTTAAGGTCTTTCCAAGTTTTCTCACCTTCCTTCTTGACCTCCCATATTTAGTTTAAGGTTTACTTAACTTCGTATTCTCAACTACAATTCAACTCCAGCACCAAATATAGTTTTAGGTCATATAACATTCGGTAACTGTGCGCTTTATAGTTCCTACCTCAAATTACATTCTCGTTGCCGCTGCCCACAAAAAATCACTGCGAATCAATATGCCTCCAACATTTTTATTATTTTTTTTTCTTTCAATGACCTTAAACATTCTGAACCTGTATATTTATCAATTCTTATTTTAGCATATCAATATTTGTTTCTATCCTTATAACAGAAGTACATGAAATAGCAAAGTAACATAATTAATCATTATAGTTTTTTAACTAACTACTGTAAAAATATAAGGAATTGCTTGTTGTTTCCAGCTGTGAAAATTCTTTGGGACAATGTAATCAATGTTGTATATAATTTATGCTTTTAGTGTGCATTACATTTATGATTTACGATTTATGCTTTTACTCCGACTAGGAGTTTGAATTCCTTGTTGTTAACTGTATATTAGTGGTGATGTTTGTTTTGATTCATGTTGTTAATTGTAAATTAGTGGTGATGTTTCTTTTGGTGCATGATATAAGCTATAGTAGTTATGTTTATTTTTTGAATCCCTTTAATTTTCTTATTTCGATGTTGGGTTTAGCATTTTTTTATCATTTTTCTACTACAAAATTGACACTGGAAGATTTAGCGAGTTAGCTGGATTATTACACCTTAGCTTAACTTGACACAAACATAAATGAGAATATCATAGGATTAATAAATCTCTAGATAAGAGTTGTAGACATATGTTCTAGCTTTTAAACTAGATAAGAAACAATTTCATAGGATTAATAAATCTCTAGATATCGATTTTATACTCGACTAAGGTTCTTCGAGACTTATTAGAAAACGAGTAAGGAAATTTTTAAAACATAGAAAATGTTGTGGTAAGCTATGAATGTAATAATCCTACACATATATGTGAGAAAATTAATATATTCAATATTATAAATGATATTTTGTGCATGAGAATATGTGTTTTGGATAATTTATATTGAAGAGATTATTTGTGCTAAGAGTTAAGTTTAAGTTTTTGCTTATCAGTGTGTTAACTCCGAATTGGTTGATCATTTGTGAAGTTTAGACTTTGTATAGCAGTGCTTAAGCCTTTTTTACATAGCCTTATGTTTAGATGTGTGATGTATCTTATAATTATAAGTGTATCCCAACTACGGTTGAAAGTCGAGTCCGATGACATGATTAAATGTGAACATTATGATTATATTGTGGATAATATGACACATGAATATGACAGTCGAAGAATTTTTTGTAAGGATCACCCATTGTATGATACTCTAGACTGTATCTTCTTTGGCATAAAAGAAGATTCACTTTTGTTAGACCTATAATGAGATGGTTGTACCTACATGTTACTAGTATAGAAAAGGGCTACTTCGGGCGTGTACCTGAGAGAGCATGCATAAGCATCATTAGCATGAACAAAATTTATATGTATGTGGATGTATAATTCTAATATGAGTGTGAGATGAATTTATATGTTTATTTGTTGTACTTTAGTTAACTGCTCATTCACTTTATATGTGTCTTAACATGCGTGAGACATATTCTCACCCCCTTCTGCTTGTTGTTACATTTTGTTTGGGTTGAACGCCACTTTGATGAGAGCAAGATCTTCATGATATCTTGGGTGATAAAGCTTTGAATTTTTTTTAATTTTTTCTGTTGGGCTGCTCTAATTAGGTCTGACATTAGGCTAGAAAGGATAAATTAATAGTTTTTTTGTCATGTATATGAATCATTTAATGTTTCTATATGCGTTGTATTAATATAGAATCTTGTAAAGATAATTTTTAAAGTCTAACATGTTTACTTATATGTCTATGTTTTGTTATATCATATTTTGGAAAATAAGTGTAGATTGAGTGATGTGAATCCTTTTACCTAAATGTCAAGTTTAGGATTTAAATGAACAAATTTCTATATTATTTTATAATTAAAGAATAAAGTGTTTGGGATTGAAGGGTTTCAAAGCTTTTATGTAACTTTTCTTTTATGTAAGTTAGGTAAGTAATTCACTTCCTACTGTTTAGGTTTGTCATGTTGATTGCGTGATGGATTATGATTGTGTAGAACCTAAAGATCTATATACCCTTCTCTATACTATGGCTTAACTATTTGTACAGTTATTCATGAAGACTTCATCCTAAAACACTTGATTAAATTAACATCGTGATATTTGGGTCATTTTGTGTTTTCGCAGGTTAGAGATGAAGATTATGTTGAAGAAAAATAATTGTAATTTGAAATCTAATGAATAACCTATTATTATTGGATGTTTTATTTTGATTTTGTAGTTCAGACATAATTACTTGATATTTTTATGCACTAGAATTTTATAAGTTAGTAGACTATTTTGATTATGTAGCTAGGTTAAGCATTTAATGCCATTTTATATATTATAAATATTTAATTTGCATCTTCAATTGTTTATTTTATTTTATTCCTATCACCAAATTTTTATTTTATTTAACTAATGTCATAAAAGAATCTTATTAATATATGTTTTAATTGCTTTAGTTATTGAATAAATATGTTTCTTATTAATAAATGATAAACATGAATAACCATAGACAACAGTTACACATATGTTGCCTAAGGTTAATGAAACTGTGTTGGGTACCAGCATAGGCAACATTTTAGAAACGTTATATAAACTATGTGCAAAAAACCATTGCCTCAAAGTGTAAAATATAAATGTTGCATATTGTTGATTTTAATGCAACAATTTTTGAAATTATGTGGGCTTTGTGAAAAACCATTGCTTTTGAGACTAGGCCATGCCCACCTAGACCACCGCTGAAAATTTGTTGTCAAACTGTTACCTAAAGCTTAGACCAATGTTTTCGGGGTTTAAACCATAGTTTTTTTCGTTTGCTTAAGGTTATTTTTGTTGTAGTGTCTAGATATATAAGTACACTCATGTCCAAAAGATATATTCATGAAGAACTTTCACTCACACTAATAATAAATATTTATGCAGATATATTGAAGGTCTGACCCTTTAAATCCACCATATCCATATTTAATTGCAAGCTTGAGCCTTACAATTCAGCTTCTTGCAGAGTAAGAGATTTTATTTTAAGCATTGCAGCACTATATATATTATTTTGTGCCAACTTTAATTTTATAAAATTGTGTCACCATTTTTTCCATAAAGGAGACGTTAAAGAAAGTAAAAGAAATAGGACTGTCATTCTGTGAGGTGTGAGGTATGAGCAAAAATCATCGCAGGGGATGAATTGAATGCACTAATCAAGATTGAAGGGAAAATAAAAATAAGCATGTGATCTGAGAAGCATATTATCAATTTTAGTATACCACTTCAAAGCATAGAAAAAAAAAATCCTAAATATAGGGACCAAGTACAACTAAGCTAACAAAATCCTATCCCAAATCAAGCTTCCCCTGAAATTATATGAATTCAAACCCAATTGCTCTTACTCATTCTCTATCTCTATTCTCTATTTCTATGCTTTGTTAACAAAGACCTACAAACCATATTGATATATAAACAATATTAATTCCTAATTTTTAATGATTTATTTCAATCAATCAGAGCTATTGTAATCAATTTGTCTAATCCAAATTTATGATAATAACAAATATTAGAAATGAAAAGATATATTTTTTCTACTTGAATCTTGCATAAAAGAAAGAAAATAAATATTTGGTCTTCACTTCTACAACCTAAAAAAATCCTAATAAAAAAATCAATAAAATCAAATCTTAAATACAATGTGTAGACCAAGAGAATGCAAGAGAGAACATGTATTTATTAAAGCAAGAGAGAATGCAAACTAAAAAATGTGTAGACAAAGGGAGAGAACATGAACCTATGTAAGAGAAAATGTGTGAAGTTGAGGTTGAGGTCTCGTCTCTTGTGGTAAGCATTTGACTGCCGAGCAAATGAGAATTTGAAATTCTCATTTTTTTATTGAATTTGAAATTTTTCTTGTTTGGTAAAATAAAATGCTTTTGAAAAATGACATCAAGGTTATCAAAATGGAGAGTTTACGTAAACTCATGAGAGTGCATTAAACTGGACTCGTAAAATCGTAAAAGTTTACTTCATTAAAAATATAACTATAAATCACATAAAAATTGAAAGTTTTCAATATATATTAATTTTAAATCCACATAATAAATTTAAATTACTCTAAATAAGTAGAAATTAAAGTTGAAACACTTTAAATGTCAAAACTTTTTTTAGACATAAGAACAAATTATATTCAAAACACTCAAAATTAGAGTCAACATAGAAAAAATATCACCTAAGAAGTTTGTTCATGAGTTTACTCTGAGTTTACTACTTTTCCGATTTTCCTACGATTTAACTCGTCTGGGATTTGTAAACTCGTAAAATCATTTAACTCGTCTGGAACTTGTAAACTCGTACGATTTTACAAGTTAACTCGCGATTTTGATAACAATGAATGACATGATTTCAAGATGTTTATAAATTTCATATCCAAACTACTGAATTATTTACAAAGTATTTAAAATTCTTTAAAAAAATAATTACTCAGTTTAATTGACTCATCCAAATGCATAGTCAGTATTTATGTTATTGTTGAAACTTCAAAATAGCTGTTTCACATATAAATATTGGCATCTTTTAGGTCATTATAATGTTGATGAGTGTAGATTTAAGGTTCAACTGGAGTTGGGGTCTTGAGATAATTCTCATTCCCTAGTAATCCGAATGTCCTTAATTAGAATAATTGTTGCAAGTTCATCACGATCATAATTTAATATTAACGTTTACCTTCTTCATCGTTCTCAAATTTCTTCTTAGTGCTCCTATAGGATGTTAGCTCATGATTGTGTTTCCTCATATGTTGTACTAATCACCTTTTTTATGTGGTGTGAATCACATTTCGCATGCTTCCTTACAAAGCATTCACCATCTGCGCATTAGTAATAGGCCATAGAAATTACAAAAGATCCATGAAAAAAATTTGGAGTACGGCTTATCGAATAAAATTATGGACTTTCGGAGTTCCAGTGAATCAAATGCCGAAACCATCACTTTCACCGGTTTATCAAAATTATGATTAGAACCCTATACAATGCCTTAGATGCAGGTAATTTTTTTATTAGATTTTATCAAGCCCTCTCTAACGTGAAACCCTCTTAAATTACGATTTGTACAACCAAAATCAGCAAGAAGTAAATAGATAGTAGATACCCTCATAAAAAGCAGCTAAACTGAGAATATTACGATTCTAATAATTGGTAACCACAATGTTGCAGTAACAAAAGACAATTAATACAATCAGCACAACTCAATATAGTATGTAACACTAGAATTGAGAACTCCTAATAAGAAATACCAAAAGACAATAAAGACCACCTTAACTCACAGAATTAATAATGACAGTTATCAAGACACAACATTCAGCAAGTAAAACTAGCAAAAGTCTATTCAATTTGAGTCTGCACAGCATATAAACCTGCAAAGGATTAAAATTGCCATCCTTGAAGATCAACCCAGACTTCATAATGCACAAAGTCCACCCAAAGTCCACCCAGATAATGATCATAATGCACACCAGTATTGATGATAATCATAATAAAGATGTTGCCCTAACAAATTAAGTTAAGACAATAGCATGAAAGTGTAGCCTGTAATGGACAACATTAGCTAAGGCCTCCCTTCAGTAACTCATCGCCCACCATCTTTGGAATGATCTTCAGTTTCTCAAGAGCCCTTCCTCAGATTTGTTATCAAAACCAGCGGTTTGTGGCAGCCAACAAGCAGAATCCTGCCATCGATTGCAGCCAACAAAACACAATCATAGCACACAAAATTAGTACTAAATTTCATCCATATCAGTAACACATCAATCACCATGTTTGGAATTATCTGAATATTGTAAGGAGCCGTATTAATCTAGTATCAAATCTAAACAAACACTTGTGTTAGCAGATCATACTCCAAAATGGCATGGAAGTCTTTGAATCTACTCTTTAACCATCTCCAAGTCCATAGCAGTGAATCATTTTCTGTTAGCTCATAACTTAAGTCCTTGTTCCTAAATATTTTGTTGTTTCTAGAGTTCTAAATGCTCCACACAACTGTCACCCAAAAAACCATCCACCAAGGTTTTGTCTTATTGTTTCCTATCCAATATTGACGTTGTAGTAAATGTTGCCCTATAGATCCTAGACTAGCAGTCAGAACACGTATCCACTTGTACCATGAGTACTAAATCTTTTGTGTAACCCCACATTGAAAGAAAATGTGGTTGGTTTATTTTGTGGCCCTCTGATATTATGAACAAAGTGGTTCTGAATGCTAAATTTGAACTCCTCTTTTGATAAGGTTAAGCTTTGTTGGTAGTCTATCTTTCAAAAGTCTCCATGCGAATGATAGGAATCTAGGAGGTGCCTTAATCCCCCACAACACACAGAAATTTTGTTGTTGCTGGCCATTAGAATATCATGCTTACAAAGCTGCATAGGAAAAAGAAACAATATAAATTCCAGTTGGTTTGGACTCCAAATCCAAGGTATCCTCACCATTCTCTAACACTCTAACCCTATCTATGTGTAAGTTAAACTCATTGACCATGGGCTCCTCTCAACAGAACCATTGCCTACACCATTTAAAGTCCCAAACCCACGTTCCCTCTTCCCAATGCCCAAGAGTTTTTATTGTCCCATCCTTATTGACCACGTTTGAGAACAAACTGAATTTCTTATGCAACACTTCACTTCCCAACCAGTTGTCCATCCATAATTTGAATTTGGATCCATCCCCAACCTTCCATTCTGGAAATTGATCAAACCAGTGCTATTAATTTTTTATGCCACTGCATTTTCTCAATTTTTTCCACCAAATTGACATGTGATTATTGTCTTCTCCTGCCACTAGGCCTTTCCAACCGTTGTATTTGGAGTCGACATTTTTTCCCAAAAAAGACTTTCCTATGACATTAGTAGTCATTTCCACTTTCCTAGAAGAGAATCATTGAACAAAAAGATGTCTTTCATACCCAACCCTCCATTTTCTTTTATTTAACATATAGTTTTACAACTCACCCACACTATCTTGGAACTAGCTCCATCATGATCCCATACAAATTTCCTTTGAATACTAATGATTTTTCCCTACTTGCACGAACATTTTATAGAACGACAAGTAGAATAGAGGTACCGAAGACATCACTGATTTTATTAGGCATATGTGCCCAGCATGTCATAAGTGTCTATGTTTGCAACTTGACACTTTTCTCTCTAGCTTCCTTATAATAGGATCCATGTTGCCATCTTCCTAGGATTTATTAGAACAACAAGTGGGGTTTGGTGTTATATTCTACACATTTATTAGAAATTTTTACAAATGAAAAAAAAATTATGTACATTAAATTTGAAATGCTTTCAAGTTAAATGGATCGACCACAATACTGTGGACCTAAATTAACATGTCTTTGGTGCACCTCCCACAATGCTATGGAAAATGCCACATCCATGTGGCTAACATTTGGAGCTCCACATGCCACACTGAATGTTTTCAACATATCTCTCACAACATTGTGGAATATTCTACAATCTTATGGATAAATCACTGAGATGCGATATACATCATACATAACTCCTACAACAAGGTGGGATCAACCACTAGGGTGTGGCCTCCAATCTAGCCATCAATATACCTTCCACAAAGTTATGGTATAGGCCACAGTTTGGTATATGATGCTCTAGAACTCCACATGTCATGCTGGGGTACTTTTAGAGCATCTCACACAAGTATGTGAAATAAGCTACTACTACACTAAAGCTTGGTATATCTCACATGCAGCTCCCACAACAAATCCACTTCTAAGCAGACTTTGGGTCCAAATAACAGGTAGCTAGGAGTGAGCCGGGTTTCTTTTGTTTTAATTTAAAAGAGGAAGCAAAAAATGTTAACCAATGTATTATGACTAATGATTTGGAGCTCTGCATCTTTAGACATAACTTCAAGCAATGTTAACCAAATATTTGATTGACATATCTTCAAAAAATGTTAACAAAAATGGGCTAAAAAATAACCTTGGTTAATGTCAACTGAAAACTAATTTTGGATGATATCAATTGAAAAATTTTCAATCAATGTTATGAAAAATAACTATGACCAACTTTAGTGAAAGAAAAGTAAGTTTAAATAATTTTAAATTCTTTCTTTTTTTAATAAATTTTAAATTCTACAATTTCAACTAATCAAATACTTTGAAAAATGACTAAAATTTTAAATTCTTTTAAAATTTCTCATCGAAACAATTTATTTTGTGACAAAGCATTTGATATTCTCAAATAAAATGAATTCATGAATTCTGCTCTTTAAATTCTATATCAAAACACAATGTTAGTGTTTCTTATTTAAATTTCATTAATATAAAAGTGTAATTATTAATATGGTTTGTAAAGCAAGTTAAAAATTATTTACAAGAAATGTTCATGTTAGCTGGAAAAAAATAGTAGCTAATTTATCGGTAATAGTTAAAATAATTGGCTACAAAAATGCTAAAATATTGGTCATAAAATGAAACAAGTAGTTAATTAGATAAAAAAATTAATTATATTTAATTCCTAGCTAATTTTTAAAATTTGTAGTTATTCTCTTCTTAATTTATATTAAAATATTAATTATTTTTATTTCTTTCTAGATATATATGTAGAACATTTCATAGTTTTAATTGGTAGAATAATGTGTATTATTTACTGAAATAAAATTTAAAACATTTCAGAATAAAAAAGTTAATTGCTTATAATATTAATAATACAAAGTGTATAGTGATGTGTTACAAAAGGCACCAATTTAAAATATTAAATTGTATATATGTTTGAATGATTGAATAAAAGACTCATTATAGCATTTCATCTTAGTAAAATGTCTTGAGATTTTCTTTTTAAAGAGTCTCTTCCTCAATTTTTATCAAAGAATCTTATCATTATAAGATCCTATGGAAATTGGAACCATAACTTGTCCATTGACTACCATCTCCCCTTGCTCATTGAGTCATTGCAATTTGTAAGGTTTGGGATGGGGCATGGTAGTCAAGACTAGCTTTTCAACCAACCTAGAGCTACAACAGTTACAACAGGAGCCACTATCAACAAGGAGAGAACATACTTTGTCATTTACTTTACATCTTGTATGGAAGATGTTCTCTCTTTGTGACTGACCAAGCTCTAAAGGTTGGCTTCCAAGAAGCCTTTGAACTATAAGGAGGTCCCCCTCATAAGGAAAAGCTTCCTGACACTCTTGTTCAAAAGTATGTCCCCCTTCTTCCTCACTCTCACTAGAGGAGAAAGATGAGCTATTCTCACTACAAATGTCTTGTCCCCTCATGATTATGGTTTTCTTGTTAGGGCATTGAGAGACAATGTGGCCTCTCCCAAGACATTTGAAGCATTTGATACTACTTTTCCTCTCAGTAGGCTTAGTAGTAGGGGGTTTTCTCTCTACATGAGGTGCTTTTGTATCTTGAAAAAGCTTGGGTTCCTCTTTGGGAAAACCCTTGAAAGAGTTTCCCTTAAGTTGGTCTCTCTTTGAGTAATAGGGAGAATTTTTTTTAAAGCTTTTTCTCTTGAGTTGATTCTCAGCTCTTACACAAAGTTCTACCAATTCATCAAGGTTTGAGTATGAAAGAAGCTCTACCTTATCTCTAATGTCAGAGCTTAATCCACACAAAAACCTAGCAAGGGTGGCATTGGGTTCCTCAATGATATTGGCCCTTAGTATGAGAAGTTTCATCTTTTGTCTATACTCCTCAATACTTAGGTTATGTTGCCTAAGTCTTTGGAGCCTATCCAAAAGATCCCTCTCATAATATGAAGGAAAGTGCCTTCTTTGCAAACAAGTTTTTAAATCATTCCAGTAGCGAATGTCAGGCATTTGTTTACGGGCCCTATCCTTAACTAACTCATCCCACCAATGAAAAGCAAACCCTGAAAACTAAGGGAGGCCAAAGGTACTTTCCTTTCTTCCCTAATTTCATAGCATCAAAAGAGTTGTTCCACTTTGACTTCCCAATCTAGGTAAGTCTCAACATCTTCCCTACCATGAAAATGGGGTAGGTCTACCTTTGGTTCCCTAGCATGATTTATGTTCTCTTGAGGAGAATGATGATTGTATGATGAATGCGAGTGATGCTTATGTTGATTTCTATAGTATTCTTCTTCACTAGAGCTAAAATGCCTAGATGGGGATCTTATGAGAATTCCTTTATTTTTTCTATCACTCTCCTTCCCATATCTCCTCTTACTCTCTTCTCCTCTCCTTCTCTCTTCTTCCTATTTTTCTCTTTTTCTTTCTAGTTCTTTCCTTCTTCTCCCTTCTTCATCCTCTCTTCTCTCTCTTTGCCTTCTCTCTTCTCGCTCTTTTTTCTCTTTTCTCATTTCCAACATCTCTTTTTTTAACTCTTCCTTCTCTTTTTGTTTTTCCTTTTCTTTTATTTCTTTTTTTGCTCTCTTTTTCTTCTCTCCTTTCTTGTTCTTTAGCCATCCATTCCCTAAATTCTAAGTTAAGATTTTCAAAAGTGTCTCCCTTAGAAAATTTTCTTTGGTTGACACTCTTACTTGATGAACAACTATGTGCACTAGAATGTGTGTGGGAAGTCATGGTGCTTGGATACTAAAAACTAAAGGGTAGGCCAAAAAAATATTTTTTTTCAAGCAACACTCCTCTCTTCTTTTTTTTCTCACCTAAGGTGGCTTGATGAGTCTTTGGAACTCTTAGCCTCTACACATTTTTTCAACATAACATAAAATAAAATAAAAGTGTAAGAATATAAAAGAGAAAGGGCTCTAATCGTGCTCCTAAGGTGTTGAAGGAAGTGTACCACTTCTCCCTTCTTCACTTAATTAACGAGGAACTACGCTAAAATTAACCAAAATTATTACAAACCAATAGAGGGCCTTAAGGGCACTCAAACTCCCAATCTAAAATTAAGTATACACAATACAAAGAATAAAAAAAATAAAACAAAGTCTTCACTCCAAGCTTTTTGGTGTTTGTCTCCTTTTGATCAAGCCCCTTTGAGTTGCATCAACCCACCCCAAGAATGCTACCCTTGTTTCCTCTTGTTTGGACTTGCCAAAATTTTATATATGGAACCTTTCCCAAGCTTTCCTTACCAAGGCCGAATACAACACAAGACAACAAACAAAGGTGAATAACAAAACAAGGTTCACAAATCCAAGTGGATAGATTAAACAATGACAAACTCAAAGAAGTAAAGAAGACAAGCAAGAAAACATAAGGCTCACAAAGGAAGGTAGCACACAAATAACTTTCCTAGATTAGCTCTAAGAGTAGAGATGAAAAAAGACTCAAACAAAAAAATGAAACAAATAGTTGCACACTTAATTAAATTTAAGTGACCAAAAACTAAAAAGCTTACTCAAGTAATTTTTTTTTTAATCACAATTGGTTCCTCATATCAAATGTTTCTACTATTAGGTACACAACTTCAAATTTGTCTTTCTTTTGAGTTCTTTATCTTCTTTTTTTTTTTAACTTGAACTTTTTCTATTTTTTTTTAAAACTTTTTCTAATGATTTTGTTGCACCTAATAGCTTGTTGAATTGAAATTTTAATGAGGATGCGTGAAATAATAACGCTTGAGTGAATAAGCATAAAGTAAGGTCACACAATTTTCAAGCAATGCATGCAACTAAAGGCAAAACAACTTAGTAGTTCCAAATACCACTGAACTAATGGTAAGGAATGATTTAGGGCTGATTTTGAAGTAAATTGATTGCTCAAATTACTAACACAATTCACCCAAGCTAAAATTCCATAAAGAGGCACCAATAGTGAAGGTAAACCAAGTGGAAAGCTACTAATAATTCAACATAAAACAAGAAACATATAAAGATTGAATTGAGCAAATATTTAAGAACAACAAAGAAATTAATATGCTTGAACTAAAAGCATAAAAGACTTAAGAGAATCAACAAGAGGTTCACCTCTTAGGAGCTCAATTCAAAATGTTTTTGAAGGTTTTTTTGTAAAAATTTTAAGAGGCTAAAACCTATGGAATTTAAATGAGACAAAATAGGAAACTAACATGACTAGTATTTGAAAAAACACAAGATTAAGAAAAATAACACACCTAAAAATAGAGCAAAAATTTCAGCAAGAGACGCAAAACAAAAGGCACAACAAAGTGGCCAAAGTTGATCACCACAATGGTGTGGAAAAATCCTTAACCATGTGGGTTTAATGGTCACAACTTCTTAGGCAGACTTTAACATAAAAAACCAAGGGAAAATTATGCAACTTGAACACGAAAATAAGATGCAAAGAAATGGACAAATAAAATCGCATCAAATTAAATGGAACATAGGCGCGTAGATAGAAAACAAAAGTGCATATAATAGCAAGAATAAAACGTTATACTACTAGACAATAAAGGAAATAGAGATGACAAAAAATGAAGGACTTTAAAATAAAGAGATAAAAGAGATAAACAGCAAAGCAAAAAAAAATTGAGAAAGAATGTGACCTTTAGAAAGTGGCTCTAGATACCACTTGATGTGGTCTTTGATGATCACGTGCCCAAAGGATCCTTTCTAAGGTCACTTGGAAGGGAAATGGATTTATGGAGAGGAAAGAAATGGGTTGAGGCGCCACAAATACTAGGTTTGATAAGCCAAAGGGGAGAGGCCACAAGGGAGGGGTTCCTTGATAACTCTTAGAAGCTTTCACAAAGGAGAAAAGGGGACACTCAAAGGTAAGAACCTCACAACCAATATGGTCTCTATGATTAAATTCAAGTGTAAAAAATACAAGTGAGGGGAGGACCTCCTATTTATAGAGGTAGCTAACCTCTTAAACAAGATAACCAAAAAAAGAAGGGCTAGGATTAAAAGGAGAGATCTAAGGGAGGAGGATTGAGAAACAATTCCCTCGTTGAATCATCAAACTTGGTGCCCAAGTTTCTCAAACCAAGGGCCAAGATTCCTTCTTATTAGCTTAGGGGGTTTATGTAGAAAAAGAGGGATGTAGATATCAAGGCTACCCCTTATTTCCTTCATAAAGACCCAAAAAGTTAAATCCACCCTCTAAATTCCTAAGACACATCCTAAAATAAAAAATGGACTAAATACATGTCCCAAATTAAATTCCTAATGCTCCTCAAAATTAAAATAAAGGAAAATTACATTTTATTAACCAAAATCCCTAGCCTAATATCTTCACTCTCCACAGGAGGTGAAGTCTTTCTTTGTCTGCAAGGGCTAGGTCTTCTTCAATCCTTCTAGTCATGGCCCTAGTGATAGGTCATTGGCTAGGCATGGTCACATCAAGTTTAGGGACCTAAATTTAAGTGTGTCATTAAATGTCTTAAGTATGAGATTGTATAGGCTGGAGATAGGTAGTGACTTGAGAGAGTTAATTAAGAAGGAACAACTTTTAAACCAAGACTTATAGTCTCCAGTGAACCAGGAAGGTTATACCTTGTCTGCTGATGATTTAGTGATGTTCAAGGATAGAATCATGGTTCCTAAGAAGGGAAATCTTAGAGAGAAAATTCTAGAAGAAGGTCATAAGGGTAAGTTCACCATACATCCAGGGATAACTAAGATGTATCAGGATTTGAAGAAGATGTATTGGTGGCTAGGGATGAAGAAGGATGTGGCTAGTTTTGTGACTAGGTGTTTAGTGTGTCAAAAGGTTAAGATAGAACACCAGAAGCCTTCAGGGTTGTTGAGACCCTTGGAAATTCCTGAGTGGAAGTGGGAAAATATCTCCATGGACTTTGTAATGGGGTTGCCTAAGACCCGCCTAGGTCTTGACGCCATATGGGTAATTGTGGATAGGTTAACCAAGTTGGCTCACTTCTTGCCAATTAAGGCAACTTACAGTCTGAGCAAGTTAGCGGACCTATACATCAAAGAGATAGTTAAACTTCATGGCATACCCACCTCTATAGTATCAGATAGAGATCCTAGATTTACTTCCAGATTTTGGAGGGCATTCCAGCAAGCTTTTAGCTCAAAGTGGTGTTTTAGCACAACGTACCACCCTTAAACCGACTGTCAATCAAAGAGGACCATTCAGACCTTTGAGGAGATGCTTAGGGTGTGTGCCTTAGATGAAGGTGGGAGTTGGGAGAGATTTTTACCCCTTATAGAGTTTGCATATAACAATAGTTATCATGCTAGCATAGGTATGGCACCTTATGAAGCTCTTTATGGAAGAAAGTGTAGATCCCCTTTATGTTGGTGTGAGGTAGGTGAGAAGACTCTAATAGGACCAGATTTAATGCAAGAAACCATATACAAGATTAAAATGATTAAAAAGAGGATGCACACTGCTCAAAGTAGACAAAAGAATTATGCCGACAATAAGAGGAAACCTTTAGAATTCTGAGAAGGTGAGCATGTATTTTTGAGAGTCACTCCTAAGACTGGGGTAGGGAGGTCAATGAAGGTCACAAAACTAGGCCGTTGTTTCATTGGTCCTTTCCAAATTCTAAAACGTGTTGGCCCTGTTGCTTACCAATTGGCTCTACCACCTCGATTGTCAAACCTCCATGATGTCTTCCATGTTTCTCAATTCCGGAAGTACGTACAAGATGTCTCACATATTCCAGCTCCTGAGTCAATACAACTAAAAAGTAATTTGACTTTTAAGCCCAAGCCTATTCAAATCCTCGACAAAAGCACTAAAACTCTGAGGAACAAGATAATCTCATTGGTGAAGGTGATTTGGGAGGGATTGACTCCAGAAGAGGCTACATAGGAACTTGAGGATGATGTTAGACAACAATATTCGTATCTCTTCGATTGAGGTATACTACCTTTATATGTGGATTTATGTGTTATATGTTAATTTTATTAGTGACATTAATTTCGAGGACGAAATTCTCTGAGTAGGGAGAGAATGTAACATTCCAAAATTTAAAATACAAATATTCGAATAAACATTCAGTTAAGAGAAGATAGATTAAGTTGTTAAAAAAACAAATAAAAAGATTTTATATTACTTTGAATAACAAATTCAAGTCCTTTAAAATAGAAATAAGATAAAATAAATAAAAAGATTTTATATCACTTTAAACAACAAATTCAGATAATATTCCCTTTAAAATAGGAATAAGATAAAAATAATTAAATATTTGATACTATTTTGCATTTAATCTGGTAAAATCAATCTTTTATAGAAGATATAGAGAGGGAAAAACCAACCCTAAAATACTATAAATAGGGTTAACTAGTTTCCTAAGAATATCATAGGTTAGTTGATTATTCTAGGGTTGAGAAAGAGGGAGATAAGAGCATAAGAATTAAAGTGGTGGGATCTCGCGTCAAGAGGTGAGTAAAAATTTTCTTTAAACCCCTCCATGGTATGTTTTAAAGAAATACAATTTTTAAGGTTTTTCATGAAAAGAAAGAATTTAAAAATACTAATAGAACAACTATTTTGCTATTGATCATTCATGAATTTTAACATAATTTTAGGTGTGCAAATTATAGGAATTATGTATACTATTTTGACTCTTGTGACCGAATAGAATTCATGCTGCTATTACGCATATTATTTTATAACTAGAATTCAATTTGATTTTATCAATTTGATTTCACCACATTAACGTACACATATATGATGCCTAGAAAGAAAGCTTTTACAGTTACTAACTCGGGTAATGGCTGAAAACGAAACTCAACTTTGCCTTCTTTTTGCGTACTCAAATTCAAAGTTTCATCTAATTATTATTATTTTTCTATGGTTATTACTTAATTATGTGAAAAGTTAACTCATTTGTTATTATGCTATATTAAGGTATTTAGGTCACAATGACAATTGGTGCATGAGAATTCTCAATATTTAATTGAGAATTTTTTGAGACATCTTCCTTTAACATGGAGATAAAACTTGAGATACATTCATCCGGGATGGATATATAAGATACCTCTATTTAATTTGGGAAAGAGATTTTAGATACCTCCATCTGGGATGGAGAAGAGATTCTGGACACCTCCATAATAGCGTGGGGAGGGCAGTGGGATGCCATTGTATGGAATATGAGTTCATAAACCCTTTCGATGAATCTATTAAAAACCTTGGTTCTGGGAACCATAGAGTGAGAGCGAGTGATCTTGAGCATCACTACTTTTCGCAGCGATTGTGTTATGAGGGTGTTATTTAAAATACACTTCTCTTTTTGTGTTCATAAATTATTCATATTAGACATTATTTGAAATAAATCATTTTGTTTAATAAAAAGAAACCTCCTTTATTTGCGGATACCATGGTTGTTTTTCCGGATTCTGCACTGGCTGGGAACAATGCTATTTGCAAACCTATTTTAAAAACTGTTTTATTCACTGAGATTTTCATCTCATTTTAAAAGTGTTGTTTTCAGAATCAGAATAGGAGGAAGCTGTGAAGGGTAAAGAGGCATAAAGACTTAGCCTGTAGTTTAGATATTCCTTCTAATAATGTTGCTATTATAATTTAGAAGAATTTTCCTTTTTATGAACGTTGTTATTACATTTATCCTTTTTATTATTTTGAGATTTTATTTCTATTTATAATAATTACTTAATTATTATACCTTGGGTGTTATTGTAACGGGGGATGTTACATTAATGTAATGTTCATCGTTACAACAATAACCCATAATAAAAATAGTGAGAAATTTAAAGAAAATAATAAATTCTGTATTTAAATACATTATTCTTACATAATAAGCAAAATATAACCCTCAAATTTGGGTCTCTAGAAAACAAAAACAATTACAAAGACATTATATTCTAAAATCGTTACAAACAAATACTACAAAAAAACTTTTTATTAATAACAAACTAGGTCTTCAAGCCTCCTTCAATTTCCAAAACTTCTCCCTGAGGCTCTGAAAATAACACTTTTAATGAGATAATAATCTTAGTGAATAAAAAAAGTTCGCAATTAGTGTTGTTCTTAGCCGGTGCGGAATCTGGAAAAACAACCATGGTACCCGCAAAAAGATGTTTTTAACAATAAAATATAGTTTGTTTCAAATAATTAATTTCTAATATGAATGAATTAATAAACACAAAATAGAATGGTGTTTCATTAACATCCTCATGATGCACACAATCGATAGTGATACTTAAGATCACTCACTCTCACTTTACCGTTCCCAGAACCAAGCTTTTTCGTAGATTCTTCAAAAAGACCTATGAGCTCGTATTCCATACAATGGCGTCCCATTGCCTTCCCCATGCTATTACGGAGGTATCCAGAATTGCTTCTCCATCCCGGAAAGAGGTATCTAAAACTTCTTCCCCGTATTAAACGGAGGTATCTCATACATTCATCCTAGATGAATGTATCTCAAATTTCACCCACATTCCAAATGGAGGTATATCAAACAATTATTAAAACAATTTTCAAACACCGAAAACAACTTTTAAATTCATACCATGGAGGGTTAAACGAGGTGTTTTACTCACCTCTTGAAGCGAGATCTCACCACTTTAATTCTGCTTCTATGTCCCTCTTTCTCAACCCTAGAAGAATCAACTAATCTATGATATTCTGAGGGAACTAGTTAACCTTATATATATTAGTTTAGGGTTGGTTTTACCCTTTCTATATTTTTCTATAAAAGATTGATTTTTCCATATTAAATTCAAAATAGTATATTTGTTTTATCTTATTTCTATTTTAAAGAGAATATTATCTAAATCTTGTTATTCAAAGTGATATAAAATCTTTTATTTGTTTTATCTTATTTCTATTTTAAAGGAAATATTATCTTAATCTTGTTTATTTAAAATTTCTGACCGTTTAATCTTTTAATTAATTTTTTTTAACAACTTAATCTATCTTCTCTTAACTGAATTATTATTCGAATATTTGTATTTTAAATTTTATGATGTTACATTAGTAGTATGTTTTTTTCATCTGCAGAGGAACTCCATATCTGACAAGTTATAATAATCTAACTTTTTGTTTAATTCACACTATATTTCCTCTACTAGAAAATTGGGTCGTTGTAGGTTATTTTATACAGAGTAAGAAAAAAAATTAACAATTTAACAAAATTAACCTTAATATTAATAATATATTAAAAAATAAAATAACATTTTTAATAATATTATAAAAATAAAATGAATATTAATTAATATCAAAATTAAATTTTGTTGGATACTTTTTTTCACGTGTAAAATGCGTTGGACAAATGGAGTATGTTTTTCTTGATGGTGGCCTTTGTTGGAGAATTTATTTTTTAGGAAGCTCTAACATGAATGATTAAAATTAATAAGGCACCTTTAAAATCAAATTATTAAATTTCACGAATACTCAGTAATTTTTATTTTAATACTCGAACTATAGTTTTGGAATTAAATAATCTATATTCATCTTAGAAAAATAATGTATTGTTTACTTTTTTCCCTTAAAAAATTATTTTATGTTTTGAAGATTTTTTATTTTAGTCTTGTTGTTAAAAAAATAGGTTTAGTCTCTATAGTCAAGCATTAGTACCAATTAATTGTCTTTCGACAATTATATTTTTAATTTCTCATATGTTTAAAATAAATTTAAGATCAACTAAGATTATAAGTGTTTAAAAATATAGCTTGTGTTAAAAATTAAATATTAGACTATTTCATCCCAATCTCTAACGATATCATAGGTCATTAAACAGTTAAAATAGTCGTTATATCTCAATTAACACTATTGATCAAAAGTAACGATTAAAACCAAATACAAATATCTTTAAAGAATCAAAATAAAAAATTATTTTCAGAAACCAAAGGATTATTTAAGCCTTTATCCGTAATAGTTCTCATTTATTTTTCTATTTAACAAAAAAATTATAAGTTTTCTTTTTTTTTTACTGCAAAACATATTATAGTTTTTAATAATTAAATAATATTGTTCATACCCAGTTAACCTTAAGTAGGAAATCAATAAAAAAATACTTTTGTTGAAAATCATGCTCATAAAGACGTATTCAGAATTATATATTATGAAGATTTATTAATATGACTTTTAGCAAAATACTTTTACTTTTTCTTAATTGAGAATTGTTTATTATATTCACATTTTTTTTAAACAATATGTTTTTTAAATTAAAAATTTCAAAATGATAAATAACATGAGATATTTGATAAAAAAAAACACATATATTAGGAGTTTGGATAAGGTCACCGAATTCCCTATATATATTAATCTGCTTATCACAACCCTTCACCATCCCTTAATCTCAATAAAGCTTTTACAAAAATTAAGTTTGCAAATTTAATCGTTTTAGCTCTATTATGTGTAAGCTATTTTCATTTTGATCTTTACTTGATTATTCCTATAATAAACTTTTTTTTATGATTCCTAACAAACTTCTTCCTTCATTTTACATGCTTAGAACATAAATTTCTATCTATCTACACCCATTATCTCCTAAAAAACGATTGACTTTTATCACTAGAATGATGAAAGTATAAAGTAGGTTTTGAATTATATTGTACTAGACACAAATTATAGTATGCCAATTAAATAATATTAAATTGATAGAATGAGAATGAATGTGTACCTGAATTGACATTCATGTCCATGAGCACTATTGAACAGAACTCTAGGAGGTTCTTGTGGTTACCTTCTGAGGGGTTATTGCAGAGAACAATTCTGATGTGTAAATTTGCTTAATGGGATGGCAAATTTATAACCCCCCAGGGTAGTCAGGGACCTCTCTTAATTGTGTTTTTTTATCTGATTGACCTAACCCATCACAGAGTCAATCTCACTGTAATCCCACTTAAAATAACCATATTGATATTTTAAAATATTGTCGGTTAATAATAATTAGATATTGAGTGATACTAATCCACAATATTTTCTAACATAGAAGCCATCATATACAAAACTCTTATGAATCATATAATTGTCTAAACAGTTTGTACTATTATGGTTTAAGCTTGTGATTAAAGAGTTTTTGTTCTCAATTTGGCTAACACATAATTCTCTTTTCCTAATCTAACTCGGTGTATAGGATACACATAATTGTTTCTCTTAAGCAATAATTTGTTGAAGGTTTTAAGTTGTCAAATTATATTCAAAGAGAAATAGAAAGAAAGAGACTTATGCACTGTCACTCTAAAGAGTTTTACATTGATATTCAATCATATTTTTTTATATATAGTAAGTTTATTAATTTTACCAATTACATTTTAAAATTCATATAAATAAAATATCGTAATTAAACGCAAATATAAAACTCTTTTAAACTTTTAGTAAATATATAGGTGTTAAAATTATATATATCATTTGAAAAATGTGTCTAGTTAGGTTTTAATCACTTAAAAAAATTTCATTGGCTCCTTAACTTTCTTAAAGCATTTAGTTATGTAAAAACGATGAAAGCAGTTACATGACTTGTGGTGTCATATGGAAGTATGATAGCATAGTTGTATAAAATTCTCTTTTTTTTTTTTTTTTTTTCTAAAACTCCTTGATGTAACAAATCTAAGAACGATAATATCAACAAAAATATTAACGTAATTAGAGTGAGGGAGAAGTTAACATATTTTTAAAATTTTTAAGATGAAACTAATATTTTCTTTTCGAAGAAACAAAAACATACTCGTATTGGCATTTAACTGCAATAATTTTTGCAGCTTACTGTCAGAGTATCTGAAGCGTCACAATCTGCTGAAGATTATTGGCATTCAGTTTGGCCAAACACACCATTGCCCAAGCCTCTTTCAGATCTATTGCTGTCTGGTTAGTTTAATTGCACCAATTATTTTAGCTCTTATAATGATTTTGTGTTTTTTCTTTCAATTCTTGAATGGAAGATTTATCAACCCCCTGCGAATAAAAATTATAAACCCTTACATATTGTTTGTTTTTGGTGTTTTTGGCTTTTATTTTGAAAGAAAAGGGAAAACAGTATAATAAAATTATGTGTGGTTACGATTTAAAAAAAATGTTTTGAAAACATTTTTAAAGAATAGTTAAAAATAAAAAAAAATTATTATTAAAGAATAGTTAAAAACAGAAAAAAAATTATTTTCAGTAGTTTCAAAAAATTAAACTTATGTACAGACTTAATTAAAATATTTTAATCGTAACAAAAATTATATATAAATTTATTGTAAATTATATATAACTATTTAATAATATTTTTATAAAAATTGATTAAATTCAGTAATATTATTTTTTGAAATAAAAAATTGTCAAATGTTCCTTAATTTTAAAATTTTGAAAATGAAAACAATTTTTTTAAAAAAAATAAAAAATATTTTCTCAACACCTATGACTACCTTGCGGATAAATCGTACAATCACCACGCTAAAATATTTTAAGTAGCTTTCTTACATCATAGACGGGGATCATAGGTTGCAGAGTTCGAAATCAATCATGTTAATATAGTTATCATGATTTTATACGTTTCAAAAAGTACATATTTAAGTCTATTTTGGAAACACTATAAGAATTTTTTAAATTAATGAAAAATCAAGTAGTTAATTTGTCGTTAATCTCTATTAAAAATTTAACTACAATTTAGCTAAAAAATAATATAATAGTACAGAATAAGTAGCTAATTAATGTATAAAAATAAGCTTAATTAATTTATAATTATTTTAAAAATTAGTCATTCTCTAGCTAATTTTTACTAATAAATTGAGTTTTAACTAACAAAATGATATTAGTATTTAATGCATAGTCATTCTCTAGTTAATTAACTTTAAAATATCTGCTAAATTTTTTGTTGCTAAATTTGTAGCAATCGGGAAAATTCTTGTAGAGGAACACTATAGAATTTAGGTTAAATCTAAGTCAATCTTAAAAACTTAACTTAGAAAGTAAGGACTTTAATTTGGTTGTATGATTAATCATTGAAAATATTTAACACATCTCCTTTTATAGTGATGACCAAATATAAGTCTACAATTTATAAGATTCATTCACTAGAAATGTAAACTTACTTTTGATCTTTACATTCGTTTTTTTAAAACTAAAGGGTTGACTTAAGTAACTAACAACATTTAGGTTATAAAAAAATAGAAAGTAAGAATAAAAGACGATCTCTTATAGCTGGTCTTTGAATAAGTAGATCTCTAATTATGTCATAAACCAAAAATATTTAACAATATTTTTATGAAGTGTTACGAAAAATATTATTAAAGATTACACAGTGTTTTATTCTAGGATGTAATCCCTTTTAACAATTTGTTAAAAATAAAGAATACTAAATGTTCAGAAGATTAGAATTTAAAATTACAAATGTATCAAAAGCTTTTTTTATCAGAAAATGATAGTTGTTAATATATTAGTTTTATTAATGAAATGAGTCAAATCTACCACATCTTCCTCTTACCTTCTTCTTACATGTAGGCATTGTCATAAGAGAAAAGCATTTGTAGCTTTATTTATTTTCAGTCAATATTTAGTTAGGAATTTTTATGTATTTACTTTTTAATTATGTAACTATTCTTAATTATACAATTTTTAATTGAGTTTAATTGTTATACACTGTCATGACTTCTAAAGTAGTAATGAGTAAAGTCAACACAGTATATACCAATTAAACTCTTTTTAATTATGTCAATTTTCTCAATTATATCAATAACTTTTTTTAAACTATTCACATGCAAGTATGTTTATAATTGTGCAGATGGTAAAACCGATATATTAATATCGAAGAAGAAAAGCAATATTGGACTGCATTTTTTGAACATGACATTCATTCTAACAAGAAAATGCCCTTGGGCCTCCACAAGCCTTCTAATATTCAACCTTCCTCTATCAGAGCAACAAGTCAACCTTTAGGAGGAAGAATATGGGGCAGCAATAATCGATTTTGTGGGAGAATGGCTGCAATAGGAGAAGACAAATTTTGTACAACATCCTTGGAGTCAATGATGGATTTTTCCATTTCAAGGCTTGGAAAGAACATTAAGGCGATTTCAAGTTCCTTTGCCCCAAACAAGGACATGTATATTATTCAACAAGTTAACAAAATTGGAGAAGTAGTTATGTGCCATTGACTGTATTTTGAAAAAGTTATGTTTTATTGCCACAAAATCAATGCAACAACAATATACATGGTTCCATTGATGGCCTCAGATGGAACTAAAGCCAAGGCACTAACTATTTGCCACCATGATACAAGGGGCATGGATCCTATTATGCTTTATGAAATTCTCAAAGTCAAGCATGGAACTATACCTGTTTGTCATTTTGTTGGCAATAAATCTATTGCATGGATACCCAATCTAGTTACCACTGAATCTGACCACGCACACCCTTGTGTTTTCTAGATGCTATATATTTGATTGTGCACATTATTTTTAATTATAGTTTCTCATGTTAAAATGTGCAAGTTGTTCAATAATGGCATGTTGTTGTTCAAGTTGGAACTTGAATTATGTTAAAGTGATGTCTATGTATTTCAAACAAATGTGGTTAGAACTAAGTGTCTTTTGTTGTGTTGGTACACTAAGGGGAATACATGGATATATATTTGAATTTGATAAAATAATTAAGATGTTGGTTATAATGTGAAATGTATATTAGTTTCAACTAATTTGTCTTTGTTATATTTTACCTACAAATATAAAGGGATCCATGATCCCCTAGTGAGGAAACTCTTGTTAAAAAAATTTTAAGATCGTTGTGAGTAGAAGGCGTTGCTGAGAATCTTGGAAGATAAGCTACAAGAAGTCTTTTTACTTTCAAAGGAATAATGATAAACTTCAATTCTAAAGTTCTCCTACACTCAATAGTTTGATTTAAATGTTTATTGCTAGTAACTTTTTTCTTTAGTTTCTATTTTTATTATTATTTATGTGAAATAAAGAGTTAAGAAAGAGGTGAAAAATGTGATTCTATTCTAAGAACCAACTACTGGATGAGTGTGGAGTCAGAACTCATGTAGGTATTTTGTTTCATCAACATATAAGTTTTTATCAAAGGATCTAGGAAAAGCTGCAAATTCACTCTGCAAACAGATCTGGACAAAAGGCATACCTCCAAAAGTTCAATTATTAGTGTGACAACTGGAGTGGATATGCTTCCAATAAGGAAGAACTTATTGAAACAAAAAGTCTTGTTATGAGTAGTAGAGTTGTGTGGTTTTTGTGACAAGTATGAAGAGAGTGGAGATAATATTTTTTTACTTATGACTCCTCTCTCAGGGTTTAGATGGGGCTTTGTTATTGGTGGTACATAGCCACGGTTACAAAATGAGAGTAATCTTCACTATTGTTGATTCTTAGGTCTAGTAACTGGCAATCAAAATAGGCAACAAGCTTGGTCTTTTTTGTGGTTCGTGAGAATTTGACAAATTTGGAAGGCTATGAACGAAGTGGATTTTAATGTAAACAAAGTCATGCTTCATTCAATTATTGAAGTCATACAATTATCAACTTGGGAATGGTGTAGAGTAGTCAAATCACAACACATTCCTTAGTCGAATGAGTTATGATTCCTTGGTATTGTATTCCTAAGTTGTAATGCTTTCTTTTTCTCTCTTTAATTTGTGTTCCTCTATGGAGTACATTGCCAACTTTTATTGTAACTGACAGAAAGAGATTCCTTGTGCTTTCCATTCTTAATAAGAAAAACTTTACTTTATAAAAAAAACATTAGAGCCTATGAAAATTGGTTTGATGTTTTATAAATGGAAAATCAAGCATCATCATAGTGATTTATACTTTGATGGAAAAAATCGATAATTTATCTAATTTATGTTATTTTATAGTTTAATGATTTTTGTATTTTGAATTTTTTTATTTTTAATATTATATTTTCAAATTTTAAAATTATTGAATTTTTATTTAACTGTTATAATTTGACATTTATTATTATATAAAAATAATTATCTTAGAGGTCGTGTAATTTGACCATTATTATAATTTAAAAATAATTTACATAATATAAAATCATTTATAATTAATCAAAGAATTTAATTTGTATGTACTCATAATATAGAAGAGTTTTACATTAATGTTCAATCATAACTCATCATAAATAAAAGTGTTGGGATTGAATGTTAGTATAAAACTTATTGCACTGAACGTGTATACTAATTAGGGTATGTTTGGTAAAAGTAGCTCAAGAGATAAAAGTTAAAAAATAAAAAAACTATTTGTAAGTATTTGGTAAAACTAGCTGATCCACTAGCTAAAAAATTGATATTTTAATACTATAAATTAATTACATATTTAAATTATAGATTTTTATTATTATATACTTAAGTTATAAATTATTATAATTTTCTATAATTATATCTTTAAATTATAAATTACCATAATTACATTAATGAAAAACAGAAAAATGAAGGAGAGACAAATTTTATCTTATAAGAAGAGATAATTAGTAGGAGACAATACATTCATTAATAAAGGGTAAAATTGTAAAAGAAAATTAGTTTGTCGTTAAAAATAGGAGACCTTTTGATAAAGTTATTTGGAGTAGCATTTTTGAAAAAACTATTTGGAGGAGCATTTTTGAAAAAACTAGCAACTCCTAAAAGAGGTCTTATCTTTTTTTATCTAAATAGAGCTGAAACTATCTTAACTAGAGGTGTTCGTAGATCCGGATAGATCTGTGAATCCCTGAATCCAAACTGATCCAATTAGACCCATGAACTGATCCAAACATAATTGAATGAAATCCGATTGAATCCAATCATAGATGAATCAGATCACATATTTGGACTGTGAAAATTCGTAGATCCGTGGATTGATCATTTCAATTTAAAGTTTAATATTTTTATTTTATATACATACACTTACATTTTATCATTTACAGACTATTTTTATATGTAATTTTGCTAATATGATATTTTGAAGAAATAATATATGTTTTAATATTTTATTTATATTTTTTTATGTATCCTATTTTAGTTCCTATATTTTACAGAAAACAAAATAAATCTAAAAAAATTCTTTATAATCCCTGGATCCAATTCGATTAGATTCGTTCTTAATTGAATTGGATCAGATCACTATTTTCTTTAGATTTGATCCAATTTAATTAAATATGATTGGATCAATTTTTTTCTGAAAAAGAGACGGAAGGACGTTAACTCATTTTTTGATCCCAGGGATTTTACTTCAAATATGGTCCAATATGATCTATAAACATTTTTTAATATTGTGTATTTATAAATTCTTGTGTATTTAGTTGTGTTGAATGTGAAATTAAAGATTGAAAAGTTAAAATTGAAGAGAAGGATAATCATTCACAATTACAAGAAGGTGGTTTCTAAAACTCTATTGTAATTCCACAGAAAATCAATTAAATTACACACCACTAATTGACTGAACGTGAATTGTAAAATATGGGAGGATAAGATTTGTACGACAGATTTCAGTGTTTCACGCGAAAGTCGTACTACAATAAAAAGTGATATATGCAGCCATGTGATGATTCCTGTTTAGTGTACTTTTATTCTGAGCCATGGCAGGAGATGACTCTGCTAGGGCTTTTATTCAAAACCATGATAGAGTGCTAAAACGTAAATAAATAAAGAGTAAAAATATGTTTTACAAATTTAAACTTCTTAATATACTAAATGTGTTTTTTAAATTTTTTATATTATTTTAATCTTTTATTTCTAAATATATCATTTTTAATCTTCCTAATCTTTGCAAAAAGATGGGACTTGTCACAGAATACCTCCTCTATTCTTTGGTCAGTATAGTTGCTATTTCACTGTCATTAGCCTTACCATTTTTTTTTTTATTTCTTATCATTGTTGTACTGTGCATTTCTATGTGAAGTTGTGGAAGGGGCTAGTTTATTGTTGGTGCTTACATTTAATTTGTATATGTTCCTTTACTATTTCAAATTTTCAATTCTGATTAAATTAATAATTTCTAATATAAAAAAGAAATTTTTAATAGTCATAAAGAGAAACAATTTTATAAAAGTATTCAGAATGAAAAATCTCCTTACAAAATCATTTAGAATTAATTACCTTCTATACATTATAGATAAAGTAATTACCACAGTAGATTTGAACAATTTAAAATATAGAAAAATATTTTCTGTTTTTTAATTAGTGTTAAAAAATTAAAATCGCTAGATAGTATAATTTTGAAAGAAAAAAATATAACACACCGAGAGGGAGAAAGAAAAAAATTAAAATTAATTAAACAGACTAAATTAACTTTAAAAAACTTAAATGATACTTTTTCTTTTTAATAAGCGAAACTTAAATGATACATATAGATCCCCACCATACATAGACATCAGATCTACAATTATTAACAAAGTATTTTATCACTCTATCATGGTTTAGAATAAAAACAAAAATCAAGGATCATCACACCATGCCATTATTTTATTAGCACTCTATATCATCGTGTAGAATGAAAACAATAATGATCACATGCCAGCATGAATAATTTTTTATTGTAGTACGAGTTTCACGTTAAACACTGAAAGGTAAAGACAAACCTTATCCTACACACACATGTGTGTGTATATATATATATATAGAAGGTTACAATTATATTTGTGTAAAATTTTGTACCTCATAATATATAAGTGATTTTCTTTATCAATAGAGTTTAATTGGTATATATGGTCACTTTAAAGATATTAATACTCACATTCAATCATAATCTTTCTTTCATCAATGATAAATTTGTTGACATTATTACCAATTAAACTCTAATCAATATATATTCTTGTTCCGAATCAGTCATACAATTATATAAGAAAATTAATTAATTATATTTTATGTATTTTTTATTTTTGACATTATATTTTTATTTTCAACTATTAAATTATACTCTAATTCATTTTTAATATTACTAAATTTATATTCAGTTGTTGACAAATTGTTATTGTCTGTTAAATGATAAATGTTGATTGACACATGAGACTAATTTAATAATATGAATGTCTAATTTTATTATTAAATATGTATTAATCATTATAATTATGGCTCTTTTATGCACATCGTTTTTAAACCATATAATTAGAATATTTCATGTCATCAAAATTAATTACTATTAAATTAGTGTGACATCTGAGTTACGGCCAATTTAGCAATAGTCATGAATAAATTCAATCATTTTAAAATATTAAAAACATAATATCATAATTTAAAAATTAGTAACCAATATATGCAAAATTATAATAGTTGGAAGACACAAAATTTAATTAAACCATAAATTTAATAATTTGAAAATATTAAAAACATAATATCATAATTTAAAAATTGATAACTGTTGGGGTGAGAAAAAAACAATATAATTTGGAAAATATTGTCCAAATGAGAAAATTGAATGTTCAAGGCATTGAATGTAAAGAGGAAGAAAAACATTTATTGATTGGTATGATGATATAAATTACTGGAATCAAGGATGGAAGGCATTTAGTGGCTAATAAATGGTTCATGAGGCCTGAAATCCAGAAAGCAATAGAAAACAGTCTTTGGAAGAAACATTTTAATCAACATTATGACTAAAGGAAGGACGGCTGATTGATTCAAGTGGATTTAATTTTTAAAAAAATTATCAATATGAGTCTCTTTTATAAAATATTACCAATATGGGTCTGTTTTGGTAGTTGACTTGGTCAAACCGCAACTCCGAATTGCGGTTTCCTTGCCACGTCAGCAACGTGATTACGTGGAAACCAGCGTGGCAAAAATGACTATGAAACCGCAAGTGGGAATTGCGGTTTGACTGGTCTTTGACCAGCACCTCCTTGTTGTCCAATGGGTAAAAAATACAGAAAATGATGCCTGTACAACCGCAAGTCAGACTTGCGGTTTGACTGGGGTTTAACCGCCCCCCTTTACCCAACAGTTGCAAAAAAAATACAAATGTCTACTCCCATAAAACCGCAAGTAGCATCTGTGATTTGAATTAAATATTATTTTTAACATAAACCGCAAGTGCGAACTGCGGTTTGTATTAAATATTATTTTTTTTATTGAAGCAAAACCGAAAGTGCGAATTGTGGTTTGCATTAAATATTAATTTTAACATAAACCGCAGATCAGACTTGCGATTTATGTGAAGTTGCTATTTAAACCCCCCGTCGCCCCACAGAACCGCACACCCGTTCGACCCAGAGAACCACACACGTAGTTGCACCCGACGTAAAACAATGCTTTACGTTACAGTCCAGTTTTTCAGGTAAAGAACGTAATTTATAAAATTTTTGTGTTTTTCAATATTTTTAAAAACATATTGCTTTTTTAACTCTATTTTTTATGTTTAAATTTACTTTATTATTTATTTGTAGGTACATTTATGAATACTATGTCTGCTCCAATTATCACCTTCATTTATAGTGATGGAAGAATGTACGAAGGAGACGAAGGTGTTATTTTTTAAGGGAGTAGAAGAGCAATTAAAATTACGCGTCCTATGAGTTTTACTTCATTAAAGAACAAAATTCAAGAAAAGTTAAAAATGCAATCAAATGAATTTATATCATCTGTAACTTGTAGATTTTTATTTTCTGGAAAATATGTGCCACTACAAATTATTGATGATGAAGATATTGAAATTATGTTGAATGCTTTTGAACAACAAAATAATGTTCATATAATAGAATTGTATGTTCAGAAATCATTAGTTGGTACTAGTTCAGGCACTGCAGTAGACACTAGTATAATGAATTCTGACATAGTTGAAGTAGATGATGATCATGTTATTGGTGAATCATGTGGTGAGGAAACATCTGACGAAGAAAATGATGTTTCAATTGATGATAATTCATCTGATACTGATGACGATGAAACTCGTAATATGGAATCATTGTCGGTAAGAAATGTCGAACAAGGTATGTTTAACAATAATTATTATTTTGTTTAGGGTTTACTACTTTAATTTGTTGAATAAGAGACACATGAATAAGAATATTGTTACACTTGCAGGGCAACGTCCACCTTGGACTGATGCAGCTCATTATACACACATTAATTGGTTGCCTCCTGATGAAGAAGATATTTTAGGCCAAGAGTTGCATGAGTCATGGAATGCTGGAGATGCATTGTACAAAGGTCTACAGTTTGAGACAAAAGAAGATCTAAAAATGCATTGATACAATATTCAATGCGAACACATCAAATATATCATGTTGTGGAGTCAAAAAGTTCAAAATACATTATCAAATGTCCCAACTATAAAGATGGGTGTCCATTCTATATGAGGGCTATTTTGTCTCGGAAGACAGTCAATTGGACGGTTACTCAATGGGGTGGAGATACTGTATGTCTCAATCCAGCACTCTCACAAGACCACAAAAAATTAAGCTCAACTTTCATCAGTAACTTGATATTAGGTTTGCTTACTTGTCCATATATAATGTAATATTTAAATTAAATTATTATGATTTGTTACTAAGTTTTTAATTTTTTTAGGAATGGTTGGTTCAGACCCATCTTTAAGAATTAATTCGATTCAGGAGAGAATTCGTAGTCAATATGGATACAAAATATCATACAGGAAAGCATGGAAAGCAAAACAAAAAGCAATTGTGCGTGTTTATGGGGACTGGGATGAATCATTCGCAACTCTTCCAACATTTTTTAAATTCATTCAAAGTAAATCGCCAGGTTTTTTCTATCAAATATGTCATGATGATCTTGTTGTTGGCAATCGAGGTTACCGTCAATACTAACAGTTTGAAAGAGTGTTTTGGACATTTAAGCAGTGTGCTGATGCCTTTAACTACTGTAAGCAATTGATATAGGTTGATGGAACACATTTATATGGAAAGTATCGTGGAACGTTGTTAATCGCAACCACACAAGATGGAAATAGCAATGTATTACCTTTAGCTTTTACTGTGGTTGAAAGTGAAAACTCTTCATCGTGGTCTTGGTTCCTATCCCACATATGACTGCATGTGACACAAAAACAAGGAATATGTCTAATTTCTGATCGGCATGCTGGGATTAAGTTTGCTGTGAAAAATGAGGCATTAGGATGGCAACCACCATATGTTTATCATAAGTATTGCATACGCCATATTGCAAGTAATTTCAACACCCGATTTAAAAATATGGCACAGAAAAAAAAATTTGATAAAATTAGGTATGACTTCTTTTTACACACATGACTAATTTGTTTTCAAATGTATTTTTATTATTAGAAATGACCGATTGTATTGTGTTGTTTTGCAACTTACACTCCATGCAAACATATATTTGACCGAAACTTTGAAAAATTTTGTCAATAAAGCACTGAAGTAGTTAGTTGGATAAATATCGAAGCAAAAATGGAGTATGGCATACGATACAAAAGGTTACAGGTATGGACACATGACAACTAATTTGTCTGAGTGCGTTAACAAAGTGTTCAAGGATTGTAGGAATATTCCCATCAGTGCTTTGGTAAGGTCAACATATAGTAAATGTGTTGCATATTTTGTCGAAAGAGGATCCCATGGTAGGTCCCAATTGGAAGCTGGTAAGGTCAACCAATTACGATATCACCAAAATTATGAGTTAGCCAACTAACTCGAATAGAACTACCATCAATTTCATCGTTATTTAGTGAAACGCCAAGCAGTTCTTCACATAGTTCAACCCAATTAACATTGGTTGAAACTATGACAGGAATGTCAGTTACTCGTAAACCCAACAAAATTGCAATATCTTGAAGGGTGATAGTGCATTCTCCACATCTCATGTGGAAAGTATGAGTTTCCGGCCTCCACTGCTCAACAAATGCATTAATTAAACCTGCATTAATACGAAGAAAACTCATCTGGGCGACCGTGTAAAATCCCGCTTGTTGTAAATATCGTACAATTTGAGGAGGAATTGACTCTTATCCATTGTACGTGGGAACTGCACGTCCTCCCCATTCCATATATGTTGAGAAACGTGTTGATTTTGCATGTACAACACGTCATTCTCCACAGGTCCAGAATGAACACAATCAATAGAAAGGCGAGAAGAAGATGATGCCATGACAATTGCTACGATTTAATACAAAATATTATGTTAACATAATACCCACAATAATATATAACAAAATATAAAATTAATATATAACAAACATATATTAAAATATTATATAAGAAAACTAACCTCAATATTTAGAAATAATTTGCAGAAAACAAAAGCTTTCTTTGATTATCACTATTTGGTCTCCAACTAGGTGTGCGATTCTCTGCGGCGAAGGGGTGTGCGGTTTTGTGGGGCGACGGGGCAATTTTATAGGAGAGGAACTCCACATAAATCGCAAGTCTCATCTGCGGTTTATGTGGAAAATATTATTTAATGCAAATCGCAGTTCGCACTTGCTGTTTGCTTGCGTAAAAAACCGCGCCTCTTCCTAAAAATCCGCACCCGTTCGTAAAAATCTGCACGCCTTTCTAAAAATCCGCCCCATTTCCTCTTCGTGTGTTAAAACCCATGGGCAACGGAAAAAATTTTGTTCATTTTTTAATTCAAATTGCAGATGCCCCTTGCGGTTTTATGGGAGTAGAAATTTGTATTTTTTTGTTTTTTTGCAACTGTTGGGTAAAGGGGGGCCGGTTAAACCCCAGTCAAACCGCAAGTCTGACTTGCGGTTTTACAGGCATCGGTTTTGCAACTGTTGGGTAAAGGGGGGGCCGGTTAAACCCCAGTCAAACGTCAAGTCTGACTTGCGGTTTTACATGCATCGTTTTCTGTGTTTTTTTACCCATTGGACAACAAGGAGGTGCTGGTCAAAGACCAGTCAAACCGCAATTCCCACTTGCGGTTTCATAGTCATTTTTACCACGCTGGTTTCCACGTAATCACGTTGTTGTTGTGGCAACAAAATCGCAATTCGGAGTTGCGGTTTGACCAAGTCAACTACCAAAACAAACCCATACTGGTAATATTTTATAAAAGAGACCCATATTGGTAATTTTTTTAAAAAATAAACCCACTTGGGTCAATCAGCCAAGGAAGGACTCGCATAGCCTTTTGATCGAGAAAGGTAACATAAGCCACATATATGAGCATATAGGAAAAATAAGAAAAGAGCAAAAGATTAAGAACCAACTTGACATTTAGAAAAATCTCTAAAATCTCTCTATGTTTGTCTCAAGAAAGATCGAAGAATATAAAGTCAAAGGGATATGATGAAGATTTAAGAGAAAAGAAGTTAACTTCCATTGAAAAGTTTTAGGAAGTTTAGTAAGGTTAGTCATAAAATAATAGTTTCTTTTGTACACATGTGATTAAGATTCGTTGTAAAAACATTTGTAAATATTCTTCTTTAGTGATAAATTTAGGACACTATAACGACATAGAGTGAAGAGATTGTTCTATATTATTTTCATGGCTTCTAATGCTGTTTACACTTTCTACAATTTCTTTTATTATCAGGAACAAATTGGAGTACATCCCATTTGGGATTCTTTTTTCTTTTAATCTAAATTTAATAATGAAGAACAACCTTAGTTTCATCAAAATTCAAATAATTAAATTATCATCCAAGATTATCACTTAAAAATGTTATTACTGTACGTTTAACAAAAAGAACTCACTCCTTTTGAATTTTAAAGTTCCTAAAAAATAGAAATAAATTTGTTTGGTTATAGAATTTTGGTAAAAATGTGTTAATTTTAATATATTTATTTTATCCAAAGGAATTTCACAATAAAAAATAATCAATATATAAAAAATTATAAAAATTGGGAGATACAAAATATAAGTAAACCATAAAAATTGTTCATAAAAGTATAAATTTATATTGTACTTGCCATTTATAAAATATCAAATAGACTCTTCTAAGAATTGAATGTGAGACCTCTCATACCAAAAGCAAAAATCATACCACTAGATCAAATGCCCACTTAATGTTAATTTTGTGCATTTGTATGGTACATATACGTGTAGTTTTAAACATAAATGTAAAAATACAACAATAGAGACCATCCAAGAATCAAACTTGAATCATACAATAGACTAAATGTCCACTTTATGTTAATTTTGCCCATTTTTATGCTACATATACATGTAGTCCCAAATATAAATGTAGTTTCAAACATAAATGTCATTTTCATCTCTAAACTCTTTGAGGGAAAGACTTTGTAGCATAATTTTGTCAAGTAAGCAAAACCTGAGCAACAACGCTTACAGAGAAACAGTGCTACGCATTGCCAAAAACATTAGAGGGTCACAAAATCACATATGAATAAAGTTATTACAAAAATGACATACATAGTCAGAAAATGTTCTAATTGAGTGATTAATGGATTCAAAATGCACATTACAAGATACTTCATAACAGATATAATAATATCATCACATGTCCCTCCTACGCACCCCATCATTACATGCTGAGCTCAATGAATTAATGGATTCAAAGGGGACCATTAATAGGCTACAAGTGTATGAAAGAAAGAAAAAAATGGGAATTAGGGCAACTTACCACATAGAAAATAAAAAAGACAATTACTTGGTAACTATTCATGGCAGAAAATGAATCAGAAAGGAAAAAGTGATAAAAAAAATATTATGGATATCAAAACTCTAGCCTAGTAACATTAATCAAATTAACAAGCATTAAAAAATATCACATATTCAAATTGTGGAGGAGAACTTATAATAATTAACTACTTACATTAATTCATGATATCTAAGGCCCTATAATCTCATAGTTAAAATTAATAGTATTCCTGTGTTATCTTTTTGCTTTAGTCAATACTAGTATTCTATCATATGCCTACCAAGAAAGAATATAAATAGATGCATAATTAGAGTGTTCATCTCATCATCATTCTGATTTTACAAGGTATATTTTATCCATCCTAAGGATGAAAACCAATGTATCATTTATAAGTTCATAAATATTCATAATTCCACATAAGCACCCAAAGGAACTACTAATGCCAGAGTTTCATACAGTTAGATGAGCATTAACATCTATTCTAAGCATAAGAAGATATAATATGAATGCTATCTACGTGGATAAATTAACTCAGTAGATCAACAACACAAAATAGAAAATGAGGAACACAATCACACTAAGCACCTATGTACATTCATTGTTCAATTGAAGTGAGTAAATTTGTCAGGTTTCTATCAGCAGCAACACTTGTAACTATAAATGAATTATTATCATAAAAAACGTATAACTTTCACACTGATTCAAACTTGAGCAATGAGCATAGTGTTAAAAACTATTAGACAAAGCAAAGGGGATGTGAATGAAATAATACCTATGGAGTTTTCCCCTCCAATTTCACTATCACGTTCAGACTCTAAATGTGAAGATGGTGACTCAAAAAGCTACTGAAAGTAATTTTTTATTATCCATACTCAATGCTTGTGTCACAAGCTGGCATTGTGGTGTATGATTGGTGTATTGTAACTGACTCAAAAATAATTTATACAAATAATAGAATACATATGATTTTTTGATAAATAATAAATATAATGTAAATTAGAATATATTATTATAAAAAACAACATTCATAGCTTTAAGTTCTGTTAATTTCATTTTATAAATTCTCACATATATTTATAATTTTATTTAAAATATTATAAAATTATATGAAGTAAAAAAAAAATGTAAAATTTTATAATATTATAGTTTATGATAAATTTTAAATAATTTAGAATGTAAAATAAATTTACAAAAATATTGCAACCAACATTGCTTAAAGTAAAGTATTACTTTATATTATTTTATAATAATAAATTATATATAATGCGAAGTCTTTTGAAATACAACTATGCTAAATGTTGGTAAAAAATATTGTTATTTATAAAGATATCATGTTCTTTATTTTATAAAAAAAAATAAAATTAATTTAATTTATAATATGGTAAGTGAATAATTTAAAACTATTTTTTGTAAATATATACATATATATTAATTAAAACTATTTTATTATATATTAAAATTTTCTTGTCATGGAAGAGAGACAATAGCAGTTGCGTTGCCCAACTTACTCTATCATACGATAATTTCGCTCATGATTACTATTAGTTTATAAAAGTTATGCAAACAAATAAAATTGAATATTGTTTCTCCAGCTAATTATATTAGACAAATATTAATCAACATTATTTTTTTCTAACATATTATATTTTAATCTATTTGATAATAAAGAGTTTGGAAATGTATAATATTAAAGTTATCAAAAGCAATTTTGTCATAAAAAATATTTAATAAATAAATTTTAAAATAAAAATTATTTAATAAATTAATTTGAATATAAGTATTATAAAAATATAATATTAATAAAATTATTGAATTTGGTACATAAATAATGAATAATAATAATAATAGCTATATTAATATTAATAGATATTATTTAGTATTATAATGAAATTTGTTTAGTCTTGTGACTATAAATATGAAATTTGTTTATTATGCATATATGTAGTAATATACTTAAATTGTGAAACTTCAAAATTATAAATCACTAAGATTCTTCACCTTTAGAGATCAAATCTATGTTGATTGAGCAAAGTATTTTCTAAAAATTAAGATTAGAGTTAGGACATAGAGATACTAATTACAAATTGTTCAAGCTTTTGTATACATCAAATGCTTATACGTTTATAATGACATTTCAAATTTATTTTAATTTATGAAAATTTAGTCTATTTTTCCCTATTGGCTCATTTAAATGCTCTATGTAACTTGTGGTATGTTTATTTAAGCTGTCTCCAAGAAATTCTGAAGAAATTAACCTTATGGTTTCTACGTTATAGAAACTTGTTTTTTAATTTAATTTCCTCCTTTTAATTCCTTGCACAGTACCCATTTGTGGCATTCTTCTTTTAATTATATTATTTTTAACAATATTTAATAACAATAAAAATATATTCAATTTAACATTTATTAACTTACAAAGAACATGCATATGAGATATATATTTTATTATTATATGACTTTTACCTACAGGTTATAGGTACAAATCAATGACTTTTGCCTACAGTCAAGGGGTATAGGTGCAAGTTAACACCTTTTACACACACATGTTTCAAACTATAAGTATTCTTTATTGTTATAGTAAAACGTAAGCATAAGTATAAGAGTATATCCATAGGTAAAATTTATAGTGACAGACAATCAATTGTTGCTATATGACTCCTTAAAGTTGACGGGAAAAGTATGTGCAGTCAAAGTTCTTTATACATTTACCTATAGATTTTAGACTACCACCTCTTCAAGGAGTATGAAAGTAACATTTTTTTTCATAAACATACGAAAGTAATGTTTAAAAAAATACAGATGCATGTATAATTATAATAAACCTCGGGGTTGTATCTGTATTGATCTCAAAAGTTTAATCCAAGTCAGTCCGCATAATTTATTTTCTAATCTAATTTCGACTTAATAAGCCTTCAATTTTGGAACCTTAGATTAGTGGTGTTCATTGAGTTGGATGATCTGATGACCCAATTCGACCCAATCCAACAAAAAATGATTAGGTTGGCTTTTTTTTTTTAGATTGGGTGAAATTCAACCCAACTCATTAAACTCAATCCCCTATGGGTTGGGTGACGAGTTCAGTAAGTTGATCCTGAGACGCAACCCAATCCCATAATAATATTATATTATTATTTATTATTTTGAATTAAAAATGTGTTTAACAATTTAATTTATAACTCCTGATTCGAAACTATTATGACAAACACTCTGCATTGCAAAGATACACCCTCACTCTAACAAGCTATTATTTATTAGTGGATAAAAAACTACTAATGAGATCTCACATGATTGTTTAACCTCTTATGGGAATTGATTCTTTACATTATCAGAATTAATAGTTTATTATTTATTTTTATGTTATAACAATGATATGTTTTATTATTTTAAAAAATATATAAAAAAAGGTTCTAAACGTTAAATTTATTTTTTAATTTTTTTTAAAAAATAGTGACCCAATTAACCCAACTTGTTCAATAACGGGTTGGGTTAAGTTGGGTTTGATGAAAAAAAAAAAACCCAACCCAACCCGATGAGTTGTAATTGGGTTAAGTCTTGGGTTTAGCTAAACCTAACCCAACTCGTGAACATCTCTACCTTTGATGCCATGTGATCTCAACTTGCAACCATATATATAAAGGGCCAAACCATTTTTTTTTATCTTTCTAGAGTTTAATGATGTACTTATAATATTTTTTTTTTTAATATTAGGCCTATAAATATAATAATATTCTTACTTAAATAAATTATACTTATAATATCTTTTTTATATTATAAATTATACTTACAATATTAGGCCTATATATTAAATCATTTTAAAATTTTCTTTTTTGAAATTTCTTTCTCATTATTTTTGTAATATATATTATAAATATATCATACCATTTGATAAGATTTACATGCGCTATAGCTTGAGATTTATAGTAATTTAAGTGAACCAAAAAATAAATACCATTTTCATCAATTTTCTATAAAATCTATTCCAACCACATATTTATCTGTACCCATAACCTTTTTTTCATTTAAAAAAGCGAAAAATTCCATTTCAAATTACATAATGCGTTGGGTTCAAATATTGTGGATAAAAAATCTTAAACCCACAACTAATGACTTTAACTCTTCTTAGGTAGGGATGGGTTTAGCCCTCCCTGTCCCCTGAGAGTGCAGGATGAGGGCAAGAACAGATATAAAGGAGATTAATATGAAATTTTAATCTCATATTCATCTCCGTCGATTATTTTCGGGTTTAGGTATACTCGTAGATAAACTATTATATTGTTTTTTATAACTTAAATTAAATTTACTTATAATTATTAAATAAATTATATATTAATTTATTAAGTATATTTTAGTTTTGATGCTTCAAAGAAGTGTAAATCTATACATAAATATGTGAGATTTTATTTAATGTATAATTATATGTTAAATATAAAAGTGGGGTTGGAACGAGTGCAAGGACGGGGTGATACCTATAGGGCGAGCATAATTGTCGTCCCTAGTCTCAAACCATTTGTTGCACATGACAAACCCTCTAACAAAATTAGCAATTTTAGGTAGTTCATTGTTTTTTATGCCCATACCTGATTATTACATTGATCCCTTAATTTTGTTGTTATTACTTTTAACATTTATCCATTTTTGAATCCTACATGATCTTCATTACATTCGTGAATCTTCTAAAAACAATGAAATAAAATAATCAAAGAGAGGTAGATTTGATCAAACAAATCACTCTAGATATAAGTTTTTTTTTTTTTAAGAATCATTTTACTCTTCATTTTTTCAATAACAAGGTTCCAAACTCTGTCATACGTTACACTAAATTCCAACTAGATCTCTAAGATAAGATAATAACAACTGCATAATTGTATAATTAAGTATCATTGCAAAACATTAAAGTTCCAGTACATCCATCCCTACAACACCTATATTCCTTTTCTGAAAATTTATCTTCAACCGAGAGACTTGTTCATAGCATCTTACTCTATCATATAATCATTTAAATAAATTATAACCCTTAATAGGCGGTACTAGTCTTGTCGACAAAAATCACACTGTTTTGTACTGTATGTTGACGATAATACTCCAATCTTTTACAGCACGTAGTACGCCTCCAACCAAAGTCTTTAGAATTTGTTTAATATTAAAATAAGTGTTTAATTGGTATATATTTTTAATATAGTGTAAGAGAGGAAGGCTGGACGGAGGTAACGAGAATAAAGGACGTTAGACAGGTGAATGGAAAGGGAGGAAGGCTAGCCGGTTGTGAGGTAGAGGAAGAAATGGAGCGAATAACATCTGTTTATTTCATTCATTTTCCTGAAGAGTATATGGCAAAAGATATATGGGAAATGTTTGGGAGATATGCTAAAATTTATGATGTGGTTATCCCAAATAAAAGGAACAGGAGGGGGCAGAGGTTTGGTTTCGCTAGATTTAGGCAGGTACAGGATGCGAAAATGCTAGCGGTGAAATTGGATAATATTTTCATTGGAAGCAAAAAAATTGTGGGTCAATCTTCCACGGTATGAACAGCGGGCTGAGCACAACCAGAGGGGGACTAACGGGTGGAAGAGGAAACAAATTCAAAATGCTCATCACACGGACGAGGGGCGAATGGTGCAACAGAAACCAACAAAGGAAAGCATGAAGAAATCATATGCATCGGTACTCCAAGTTCCCGGGGGATTTAAACACAAGGCAGGAGGAGGCAGGAACGACGGAAGTGGAGGAACTGTACATGGTGTACAAAGCACCAGTGGAGGAGATCACTCGGCTACAAAGGGCATATGTGGGAGAAGTACAAAGCAAAGGGAATGCGTCTAGGACTCAACTTTTCCTTATCACACATGGAATATTCAGAGTACGAGTAACTCCAATGGGGGCAAATAAGGTATTGCTGGAGCTGGAACAGGGGGAGACACTCGAAGACATCATAAAAGGCAAAAATTTTTGGTTCGAACAATGGTTTGCCGGGATACAGAAGTGGGAGTTGGGATCTGTTGACACGGAAAGGAGGGTCAAGGTGGACTGTTATGGTATCCCTTTACATGTCTGGGGGGAAAATTTCTTCTACAACTTAGTCGCACCTTTTGGAGAGTTGTTGTATGTGGAGGAAGCTACTTTAAGGAAAGAAAGGTATGATATAGCTCAGATGGTGATATCTAGGAAGGATATGAAGCTGATAAATGCGGTTATTCGAGCGACTATTGATGACCGGATTTTTCATATTAGAGTGAAGGAAGGGGAAGATGTGGATGAATCAAATGTAAGACAAAATAACAAAACTACTTACGGCTCAGAAATGAGCTCTTGTCAGGGGGACGAAGACTTCGATGAATCGGTAGAGCCGGAAAAAAGGCTGGCAGAGTTGAAAGAGGAGATGCTCCGGAAAGAGAAGTGCAAGGCGAGCGAACAGGGTGAGGGTGGAAGCGCAGGATGCGGCGGCTCAGTATTCCGGCAAGACAGCGATACCGTGGCCGACGACACACATGGAGACAGGGATTCAGAGGTACGGATGATGCAGATAGGCTTAGGGAAAGGCCATAGCAGAGAAGCTACTGAGCAAGACAGTCAGGAGAGGCAGGTAGGGGAAAAGATACAAAACGAGACAAGATCCCAACTTTTTATGAGACGGTATTGTGTATGAGGCGGATACACAGCAGGGAGCAGATGGGAAAGGTTTTGGTAGGAGTAGGTCAGATGGGGAAGAAGATGAATGGTTTTCGGAGAAGGAGGGCGGAAGAGAGAGACAAGGCGCGAATGATGGGGAAAGAGAGAGGAGAATCGTCTTTCAAGACAGGAAGTGTGCTGCACGGCATTCGAGACCTGTCACTCACGTCATGATGGGACATGATGAAGACATGGCGTCAGAGAAGCGGCAGGCCCAGCGACCTCGGAAGGTGAACGAGTGGAATGGGATCGCTTATAATATGGGTCGGGCCGGGGAATATGCTCCTCTGGTGCGAAGCAGGAACCGAATAGAAGAAATTCGGGCCCAGAATGATGTATTGGACTGGGCCCGTAAGACGAATGGAGAAGGGAAATCATTGGGTTTCTCTTTCGGAAATGGTAGTAGTGTAATTAGGAAAGGGGACATTTGTGTGAATAGTGAATACGGAAATAATGAATCTATTTCTACACAACCATATGACTACAAGAAATGGATATTGGTTGGGGGAGAAGAGGTGTCTGGAGGAGGGGATGGGCAAAGGAGGGAGGTAGCCGTATGGAAACAAGTGAGAAGAAATAGCATTGATGGGAGTGAATTAATGAGGTGTAGACAAAAGGATGAATTAGAGGAGGAGGGGAATGGGAATGGAATGGAGGAGGATGGAATGGGTAAAATATGGAAGGCGATGAAGGAAATCGAAATCTCTAGTAACCAACCAGATGAAGTGTATATTCAGGAATTAAGAGAGATGGAAACGAGGGACAAGGTGGCGAAGGAAAAAAGGGATAGGAGGATAGTTAGAATAGCTAAATGAAGATATTCTCATTAAATGTGAGGGGGTTTCGGGATCGGCCAAACGAAGAAGACTCAGGAGAATTCTAATTGATAATGATATTGATATTTGCTTATTACAAGAGACAAAGTGCAGGATGGTGAATGAATGGGAGATTAAGGAGGTATGGGGGTTGGCAGGGTGTGAGTGGAGGATACTTCTATCAACAGGGCTTAGTGGGGGGATGTCTGACAATCTGGAAGGAACATATGTTGGAGGTCGTTTGGGATATTCAAGGTCAGGGCTTTCTCAGAATTGGATTTAGAGGAAAGAATTCCAATGAAGTAAACTGTGTGGTAAATGTATCCGCTCCATGTTTGTTAGAAGGGAAAAGGAAGGTATGGGAAGATCTGATGATGACAAAGCAAGGATTTCCGGGGGTAAACTGGGTAATTGGGGGAGATTTTAATGCAATGGTGGACAGGCATGAGTTCAAAGGGAGGTCCAATTACCACTCTAGAACTGAGATGTCTGATTTTAAATTCTTTATCCAAACAATGGGTCTTCTGGATATTCTGGTCATCAAGAGAGGAGTAACGTGGATAGCCCCGAACGGAGAATCATCTAGTAGGTTGGATCAGTTTTTGTTTTCCTCAGATCTGATGGATGAATGGGGAGTTATAGCTCAAAGGGTGGGAACAAGAGAGTTCTCAGATCACAGTTGGATCTCAACAGAAGTTAATAAACAGAATTGGGGTCCTAAACCTTTCAAGTTTTTTTATCATTGGTTGCACGAGCCAGATTTTATGGAATTGGTGAGTCAGTTTTGAACATCAGAACAGGGTCAAGGATGGAAGATCTATCAGCTGGCAAGCAAATTAAAAGGTTTGAAGGTGAAGATTAAAAAGTGGAAAGAAGAGAAGTGGGGAAAAGATGAAAAATTTCTAGCAGAAAAGGTAGTAGAATTGGAAACAGTGGACCAACAGTTATGTGAAGGGGTGCGTGGAAGTAGTTAGCAAAGACAGGACATTTTGTCAGAGTATTGGGGAAAGGCAAGGAGAATGGAACAGTCCATGCTACAGAAATCTAGGGTAAAATGGGCTTTAAATGGTGATAGTAACACAAGTACTTTCACAAATGCTTTAAGGAGAGATGTTATACAAATTCATTAATGGCAATCAAATCAGAGGCGGGTTGGCTGGAGGAAGCTCAGTAGATCCGGGATTATGTGTTAAACCACTTCTCAGAGTTCTTCACTGAGTAAGCAGAGGGGAAACCAAATATAGATGGGGTACACTTTAATCAACTGAATGGGTATCAGAGAGAAATGCTGGAAAAGCCTTTTGCAGCGGATGAGATAAAGGAGGCGGTATGAGCATGTAAGGGAGGGAAAAGTCCAGGTCCTGACGGATTTGGTTTCAATTTTTATAAATCATGTTGGGAAATCATAGGGGAGGATGTGGTGAAGGCAGTACAAGAATTTCATCAGTCAGGTACACTACCAAGAGGAGTGTCATCATCCTTTCTTACCTTGATCCCCAAGGTGGCAAAGTCAGACAGGTTAGCTCAGTATAGACCAATCTCTTTAATTTCAAGCATTCAAAAGATTGTGTCTAAATTGCTGTCACTAAGAATGAAGAGAGTCATGGGGAATTAATATCTAAATGCCAGTCAGCATTCCTGCCAGGAAGATCGATTCTGGATGGGGTAGTGGTAGCAAATGAGATAGTTGATTGGGCAAAACGGAAAAAGAAATCATGTTTTTTGCTTAAGGTGGATTTTCAAAAGGCTTATGATTCGGTAAATTGGAATTTTTTGGATTATATGTTGGCTAGGATGGGTTTTGGGAGAAGATGGAGAAAGTGGATGAACAACATTGTCAGGAATAGCCATGAGTCAATTCTAGTACATGGGAGCCCAACTGATGAATTTAGTCCAGGAAGGGGTTTGAAGCAGGGAGATCCACTTTCACCCTTTTTGTTTCTAGTGGTAGCGGAAGCTTTGTCTGGACTTTTCAGGTCTGTAGTTGATAAAGGGGTGTTCAAAGAACTCAATATTGGGGACGATGCAAAGTTCTCAATATTGCAATACGCAAATGATGTTATTATGATGGGGGAAGCCGATTTAAAATCAGTATGGTACTTCAAGGTAATTCTACGTGGTTTCGAGATGACATCGGGCTTACAGGTGAACTATAGTAAAAGTAAATTTTTTGGATTAAATGTGGATGACTCATTCATGACTGCTGCGAATAGTCTTTTGAACTGTGAGGTATCTTCTTCGCCATTCAAATTTTTGGGGGTACCGGTGGGGGCTAATACAAGGAAGGCAGAAATGTGGTCACCAATTATCGAACAATTTCAGAGGAGACTGTCAGGATGGAAGGCAAAACAATTGTCCTTTGCAGGAAGGTTAGTTATGATTAATTCAGTTTTGTCAAGCCTTCCATTGTATCTCTTCTCCTTTTTACAAGGTTCCCAAGAAAGTTCTAAAAGTCATTACGGGATTACAACGCTCCTTTCTGTGGTGGGGAAAAGATCAAGAGACTAAGATTGCGTGGGTCAGTTGGGAAAATGTATGTAGGCCTAAGGAAGAAGGGGGTCTGGGGGTAAAATGCCTATGAAAATTTAACTTGAGTTTGCTTGCAAAGTGGAAATGGAGGATATTAACAGAGGAAAATGCAATATGGGGGAGTTTGTTGAAGTGTAGGTATGGTCAGTCACACAAATTCAATAATAGACCTGCTAATTTCTCTCAAACTTCTCAGTGATGGAGGGATTTATGGGCTATTGATGGACCGAAAGCGGTGACACCAGACTGATTCCGGAACAATGTTATGAAAAAAGTAGGCAATGGAAAGGACACTTTATTTTGGGAGCATAATTGGCTAGGAGATGGAACGTTAAGCTTAATATTTCCCAGGTTGTATGGGATATCGGTACATAAGCGCATTACCATTAATGAGAAAAGGGAATCCTTATTACAATCAAGGGGGTGGAAATGGATATGGAGAAGGGAGTTATTTGTATGGGAAGAAGATCAGCTGAGTCAGTTAGAAAGTTTGTTGCATCCAGTGGTCATTCTGGATCAGATATCGGACGTTTGGAGATGGAGGCCAATTAGGGATGAAGGTTTTTCAATGGCAGAGGCATATACGGTTCTACGTACGCAACAGACTTCATCAAATTTAATTGAGGTGGATCCGAAAGAATTGAGACGAATGTGGAAGGATAAATTACGATATAAGGTAATTGCTTTGTCGTGGAGGATATTGTTAGACAGACTACCAACCATCGATAATCTACTGAAGAGAGGAGTAGATATTCCAACAGCGGATACTCAGTGTGTGTTTTGTAGAAACCAGATTGTTTTTTATAACATACAGACAGATTCAGTTGATATTATGATGTATATAAAAGCAATCACGTGAAAATGGTTAGCATATTCTTTTGGGTTTAATAGGGGTGTGGGTTTTCGGATTGATATGTTAATCCGAGAATGTGTTTATTGAACATGAGTTAATGGTGCCAATGTTAGGTTTCGTACCAATAGGATAACGAGGGGTACGTAATTAATATGTAGTCTGAAAAACATTTTGTTTCTTTCTTGATGAATAAATTCTGTGTTTCAAAAAAAAATATACTTTTAATATAATAGATTTTTACATTGATAATATCAGACAATACTAATTAAATAAACTCTTAAAACAATACCATACAATCAAAACAAAATATATGTGGATCTCCAATGTAGTATATATTTTTTTATAAATCAAATATTAATTATTAATATATTAATTTTTTATAGATAAAAGAATCAAACCATATAACTTCTTCCTCTCTCCATTTTATTATTAAATTAATCGTATCATTCTCTAGTTTTAAACGTGGGGACAAACTTGGTACTTCCTACCTCCGTCCGTACAGCAATTATTTTCATCACATCTCTTCCGTACAACAATTATTTTTACCACATCTCTTATTGAAGAAAAAGTATCCAAAGGAAAGTGCTTATAAATTGCTACACGCAAGAACTAACACATACAGCTTATCAATCAATGGCTTCTGCTAAGCTTGCTTCTTTGGCTCTCTTGTTGTTTGTCTCTTCTGGTACGTAGCATTTCCTTCCTTTTTCTTTTTCCTTGATTTCTTATGATATGTTTTAGTAAAAGGAATTAGAAAGACTTTAAATAGTTTTATATTAAAATTTAATTACAATCTTTTATTTATATAACATTTAAAATATTAATCAATAAAGTTAACAAATTTATTATATAAATTTTGAGTGTCAATGTAAAACATTGTACACTATCTATGCATAACATTACCTATTAAGTCTTTTTCTCAGTTAGAAAATATTTGTGTTGTTTTGGTTCTAACTTTGACATATCGTTTTTAGTGTTTCTTCCTTTGAAGGAGGTAGAAGCTGGTTCTTGCGCTGGTCTTTGTTATACCTTCTCGTCCTCGTCATGCGGGTCAAGTTGTCTTTGTTTCCCGTTGGGTCCGGCGATAACGGGTGTGTGCGTATCTAGGAAACTAGCATCTGTTGAGAAGATGATAGAGGAACATCCAAACCTATGTCGATCTCACGAGGAATGTTTGAAGAAAACACAAGGCAACTTTTGTGATCGTCATCCTAATTCTTATGTGGGTTGGTGTTATGATTCTAATTCTCAAGCACTGAAAGAATTATTGGCTAAGACCACCATAATTAAAAGTGTTGCAAGTAATTGATATGCCTAGTGAAAAAATAATGGCATACGTGGTGCATTTGTTGTATGCTTATGGTGCATCAACTATCCACTACTTTAAATAAAATGAGTACTTTCAGATTATTTATGGTGATCATTGTTAAATCAGAAATAATCACTCTATTTTTTTTATTTTGATTCTAAATCATAAATAACTTATCTTAAAATGAAACTTTATAGTTTATGATTGTGTATTTTTCTATTCGAACAATTGATAATTTTACAAGCAGTATAGCTTGAGATTTATACTAATTTAATTGAACCAAAAAATAAATATCATGTTCCTGCCCAATTAACTAATACACTTCACATTTCAATTAAGCACACCTCTAAGCCATAAAACTAATGAAAAAAGGGGCTAACATACACAGCCAAGAAAGGGTGCTTGATCTCTATGCTCAATAAATAAGAGGTGAGGTATTCCTCCTTCATTGCTAGCAAAGTCCTTCTCTATCATCCTAGTCATGGCCCTAGCGATAGGTTCCTTGCTAGGGTTGGATGCATCAACATTCTTTGTATATTTTTCTTCAAATCAAGAAATATTTAACTAAAATCTACCTTTGTCCTAAAGAAAATTGGTAACATAATGCATGCAAATTTAATTGACCTAAAATGGTACAAAAAAACAATTCTTTATTTTAAAAAGAGTTAATGTATGTAGCCTCATGTTTTATGGTGTTATATTGATGACAACCGTTATATTTTAAGAAAATCGATGGTGAGGATGAAAAGTAACTCCCTTAAAGTTACTTTTGTAGTAGGTGAATTTGTCCTCTATAATAAATATATAAATATTAATTTAAAGAATTGTTTAAGAAATTACTTAAATGATAACATAATTGTTTTTTTAGGATAACATAATTACTTTACTTCTTACTATATCAAAAACACAAAAGAAATTTTCAAATTCATAACAGAAAAATTAGTAGATAATTTGTAGTTAATTTCATGTTAAAAGAATTAACTAAAGTTTAACCATAAAAATACTACAACAGTGATAGTATCATTAGATGAATAACTAATTAGGTGGGGAAAATAATACTAGTTAATTTGTGGTTATTTTTTAAAAAAGGATATAGATATTTTCTAGTTAATTTTTAGTAATATTAAACTTTAACTAGAAAATGTTATTACCTACTACATAATTAATTGCTTCAAAATAACTAATAAATTTTTTGTTGCTAAAATTTGTAACAATCTTGAAAATTCTTGTAGTAAAATGAGAACTATCTAACTTTGTCCCTTAGCATACTACAAGAGAGAAGACTTTTTATAGCAACAATTATTAAGGCAAAATTTTAAAAGTTGCTACTAAAATGACTTTTTTCTTGCAAAACATTTTACAACAATATATCATGTCTTTGCCACTAACTATGTTTTAAGGATCACAATTCTCCCTGTCATTTGACATATTTATCATTGTCATAAATAACTTTTAGTAACCACCAAAGTTGTCATTATATTTTATTTGTTTTAACAAGTATTATTGTTGCGAAAGATATTCTTTATCATCAACCAGAGTTATTGCATTATGACAACTTTTCTTGACAATTAATATCCTTGCATTAATATATTTTTCTCAACAATTAAAGTTATTGCAATAAAGTCTCTTTTCTAAGTAACATTCATCAATTCACTATCCATAATATATTTTCATAACAAAAATTGCCACCAAAAGGCATATGTTTTAGCAACCTACAAATTTAAATTTGTAAATAAGTGTTACATTTAATTTTATTAATAATCAGATATTATTTTTAAAATTTATATTAATGTAAATAATTTATTTAGCCAAACTAGTTTAAATTATGTTACATTAAAATTTTTGCTTGGTTATATATTTTTTTAATAGCAAATCATCACTTTAATAAACTAAATATATCAACAAAATATAAACTCACATATGTAAACACAATTGAATATAATAAATATTACTTTACATAATTTAACCAGTAAAATTATTACGTACTATATAAAGAAACATTATCATACATACTTAACAAATAACTAAAAAATAGTAATGCAACATTAGATATTTCTTTCTCTTTACTTCAAATATCTTTGGTATAGTAGTTGAATCACCAACAACCAACTTGAAACTTTTAACATACAAAATTTTAATTAGTTAACATTTTTTCTTATGGAATTAATAAATAAAAAAAACTAAATAATCATTAAACAAATGTGTTTTTAACTAAATCCAAAATTATACCTTATTCAAAACTTAATAACTTACACACGTAACTGATTGGTTTAAAAGAAAAACACCCTACATTAATCTCTCATACCTTTTGCATAACATAAATTAGCAATACTAAAATGCATATTACATAGCAATTCTTTAAATCAATACGAAGTCTTGCCCTTTTCATGTTTCAAATATCAATTTAACCAATGTTCCCTCATAATATTGAATACAATAAACTAGTACAAAATTGAATGTACAAACCCAAGCTTAAATTTGGATTAAAGTCTATAATACTCCAACTCTTAACAAAATCCAAATACAACTCCCTAACTCACCTTTTTGTTGTAGCATTACAATAAACCCTATCATCAATTATTATATTTTTAAAATACTCAACTAAGCATAACCTTTCTTAAATGATTTGACATCCTATTACTAACTAATAAAACATTGAAGTTCTTAAACATAAAAGAAAAATTATTTGCAACTTACTTATGATGTGTTCAAGTTTATCATCAAGTTAAGAGACATTTCTTTCTGTAATTGAAGAGTGTTCACCCTATACAAATATATAAAGTAGCCCAAATTAATTACAACTTAATATAGTAAACAAACTTTTATAATATAAAAATACTAATTTGTAAAACTTTTACAAAACTTAATTATTATTTTACTTACCAAATATGCATGCATTCTAAAAATATTCATGTCATCCTTTTCTCAATTTGCTTTTCAATTCTTTCATCAAGTGATTTTGACCATCTTCAAAGCATGCCACCATTTCCTCCCTCTAGTTACGCTCATTTGAAGGCCTCAATCTCTTTTAATTTCATTTCCTTGCATTAATATATTTTCTATCAACCATAAAAGTAAAATCATAATTATAATTTAAATTAAATAATAATAAATTAATTATAATTATAATTTATAATTCACATAAAAAATAATACATTACTTTCTTCGATATTTTGTCTATCCATGCTCCATTTTTTATTTGAGTTTTTTGCCACAAATCTTGAAAATTAGACCACTTTTGAGTTTCTGGATCTCTCTAAGAAAATATTCAAAAGACAACTAATTATTAAAACAAATAAACTATGCAATTAATAATTTACAATAAATATATTTCTAAGTATAGGCTTAACTTAGATTTATTCTTAATATATGAAATTTAATATATAAAAAATTTAATGAAATTGCACTTCCAAAGCTAAGAGCCTAAAATGATTTTCTTCAACACGTATGATTAATAACTTGCTTTGATTTATTTAATTGTTTCTCCTACTAATTCCTGGAAATGACAAGAATAAAATATAATTATAACTTTTACATTTATAGTTAAACAATTTAAGTGTATTTAGAATTTAGTATATATATACACACACGGACGCATAATCCAAACATACGTTTAAATTAGAACTTAAAAATTAATTTACTAAATATTGTCTATCTTCATCGCTCAAGTCTTGAGGTTTACGCTTTTAAACTATTTCATTTATTTCATATTTTTTGAAATGTTGGTGAAGTCTACATCGATGATTTTGATAAAGTCTTTTGGTTGTGTAAAGAATAACCTCCTTGGCATGTTCTATATTCAAACCTTCAATGTTAAAAGTATCCTACACACAGGAATTAAAATTGAAAGTTAATTTAAAATATATAGTATAGGAAAAAAAGAAAAATTAAAACTATGAAAAATATATTATTTACCAAAACTTTGGTTACTATTCTTTCTTTTACAACATTAGGAACATCCTTTAGATTAAAAGGAGCATATTTTAGAACTATAAAATAGATTTCAGTAGTAAAATTTGGAGCTTCTAATCCAACTGCTACCATCTTATTAGTGACAGACAGTTTTCCTGTAATACTCTTTCTCTTTTTTCTTTTCTTTTTTTGTTTTCAATACTTAAACCAATGGTTGTTTCTCTTCCAAATTTTCTTCTTGTATTTGTCGATTTTTTTGCATTTTCTACCAAAATATTATTTGCAAATGACAAACACAATATATATATGTGTATATATATATATATAAATTTATGTATAAGAATAAAATTCATAATAAATAAGAAAAGAGCAATGTAACTTAAAAATTCAAAAGAAATACAAATATAAATACCTTTTTTTTGTTTTTAGTCATAGTGTCATTTGAACAATTTTGAGGTTTTAAATTTGAAACACAACTTAAGGGTTCTATAACTAAATACAAAGAATGAAAATCTAAGATAGTGCCTAAGTTAAACTATAATTCCTTAAAAAATATTTATACTATATCTAAGAAAAACAACATATGCATACATGGGAATCAAGTGAAACAAGAAATAATTATTTATTTATGTAGAGAGTAAAAAAATATATTGTACAAGTGTGAAGCAATTAGCATTGATGAGCAAATAAACTAAGTGATCACACCATAAACTCTTATCTTCCATTAACATAAAGGAGCACTATTTCAACTTTCAAGACTAACTAACAATATACTAGAACATAAGACCTTGTCGTGGTGCAACTGTGGTAAAACTTATAATTAATATATGTACAAATAAAATTACTACTAAACAAAAATATTTGAGTCGTATTCATGTGCTTTATTGATTCAAAAATTTTATAACAACTATGCTATTAAACTTAAATCTTCATGAAAAGTCAGCTAAGTTTTCTACAAATGCTTAGTTTCAATCCTAGTGGCAAGAAAAACCCAAAACAGAGAAATTATTGATGTCATATCTATTAGTCGTGCGACACCATATTCATTGGCTAAAGCAAATAGGGGAATGAGATAAAATAATAATGTATAACTGTGTATATTAAATTACTATATATCTCACCCACTATATATATAAAAGCAAATGGCACATGTATGGCTTGCCAACTTATATGATGTAAAATTTCACGATGAAAACTTCCTAATGTTTATGTTTTAAATACTCGCACTCGCCAGGTATATATATAGTTAGGTAAGGTAATGATGGCCTGGTCAACCTTTCTAAAGTTTCACAAATTGAAAAAAGACAAAGAAAATAAATAAACAACCTTGTTATGTATAAGTATGAGTTTCAAATTAAGTCTAATTAAGCAGAAAGCAAATTGAACTTTCGTATGAAGGCATTCCCATGAACAAAAAAAAAAAAAAAAAAGTAGCTTGGGCTGTTCTAATTTTGGGAGAAAGAAAAACTTTCAAGTAGAAAAAAGGGACCAAATTGAGGTTCTAATTTTTGGAGGATGGAACTTTTATATGGAGAAAAGAAAAAGATTGAATAACTTACAGTTCTGATTTTGAGAGGAGGGAAAATGTTTATTTTTTTTTTTTTTTTAAAATAACAAGAGGATCAAATAAATTTTCCCTGATAAATTTGTTACTCACATTACAATGTAGGAGTGTAATCTTAAAATTACAATAGCAATCTTTAATTTTTTTCACATTCAAATACAGGTTGTTGTAAACGTAATAGAGATAGAATACGTGGAATGTGCAATTAAGCTCATGACCTCATGCACCTTTATTTATTTTAAATTTTGTTTTCTTTTTTTTCTTTTACAAAAATTATATGTTAAGATAGTTATCTTTGAAAAAAAAAATATTTAACTAAATCTATATAAAAAAATCATGTAAGATATTGTAAAGTTTAACACAATCAGAAAATTAAATTGAAAAATTAAGTTTTCGAAACTTAATACGTTCATTTTGTAAAAATTAAAAAAATATAAAATTTTAATTAATAAACAGGTAGGTAATCAAGTAAATTTAATTGATAAAAGTGATAAATAGAAACTTTTTTTTTAAATTTAATATAAATATAATTAAAGAATACTTTTAATAAAATATATTATATATTTTAAATATTTATATTTATTGCATAGTAAAATTCCAAATTTTTAGTTTTTTATTTTTATTTTCTTTTTCTCTCTTACAAAAATTCTATGTTAAAAGACAATTATATTTTAAAAAAATAAAAATATTTAACTAAATCTATATATAAAAAAATTATGCAAGATATTATAAAGCTTAATATGGTCCCTCTGTGAAAATTAAATTGAAAAATTCACTTTTTGAAACTTAATCTGGTCATTTTGTGAAAATTAAAAACAAAAGTTTATTAATAAACAAGTAGGTCATAAAATAAATTTAATTGATAAAACATATAAAAATATAAATCTATTTTTGTTAAATTTGACATTAATATAATTAAAGAATAATTTATATATATATCGAGAGAGTTTAATTGGTATATATTGTCAGTGTAAAAATTTTTACGCTAACAGTAAATCACAACCCTTCATTTATGCTAGATTTATTGACTTTACTCACTACTATTTTAAAAGTCACATAAATGAAAAGTCATGATTGAATGTCAATGTAAAAATCTTTTACACACAGCGTATACCAATTAAACTCTCATTTATATTACATAGTAAAATTCCAAATTTGATATTGTAAAAAATATTACAATAATAAACCTAAACTTAATCAAGTGTATAGCTTTGGACATATGGGAAAATAAAAAATATGAATCTAACTAAGCAATATATTAATCTTCAATAATCCACATATAAAATAAAAAAAAAAAACTGAATTATGGACAAAATGTTAGAGAATAGTTGTATCAACAATTGATGATAGGATGATTCCTAAAACTCAAATGACCTGAAATTGAAAAACTAATAGTTGTAAATTAGATGAGAGCTTAATTGTCATGAAACACATGTTATTTATAATATAAAATAAAATTATGTTTAAATGTATTTATGTCTGGTTACAATTTTGCTGACTAAAAAAAATGTATATTTCATATAATTTTTACATTTAAATATTAAAATATAAGTTAATTATTCTAAAAATATTAATTGACAAATAATAATTAAAAATACCTTCTATGTTGTGTCAAAATCTTCATTTTCTGTGTTGCCATCTATCTCGTATTCTTCTTGACCATCATCAGCTCATAATCAATATTTGTGTCAATGTCTTGTTCTCGTGTATCACTCAACTCATTGAGTTGATATGGTTCAAAATGTAAATGCTAAGATATTATAGATTTTGATGATGCTAGAAGTAATAAAGAATGTAGATACAAAAGCAAGAAAGCAAAAAGAATAAAACTACATTGACAAAGATTCAAGAGATTCAAGTTTAATGTTAAGCTAGAAAAATAAATTAACTCTTTTATTCTATAAAAGAATCTCTACGAATTTGCATAAACTTAGTTTGGCAAGATATGTTTTTATCAGTTCAAAACTTTGAGCTGGTATGTAATCGATTACCAAAGAGCTTGTTTATTCAAAGCTAGAAAGATCTAATGTTGTAGTAGTACTTTTTAGTTATTTTGTTAAGTGTAGTACTTTTTAGTTATTTTGTTAAGTATGTATGACAATGTCGTTGTATATAGTACATAATAAATTTACCTATTAAATTAAGTGAAGTGATATTTATTATATTCAATCATGTTTACATATGTTGAGTTTATATTTTTTTATTTAGTTTATTAAAGTTATCATTTGTGATTAAAAAATATATAACTAAAAAAATATAATGTAACATAATTTAAACTAGTTAAGCTAAATAAATTCTTTACATTAATATAAATTTTAAACATAATATCTGATTATTATTAAAATTAAATTTAATATTTATTTACAAATTTAAATTTGTAAATTGTTAAAAAATATACCTTTTGACAAAAAATTTCGTTATAAAAATAAAAATATATTGTGGATAGTTAATTAATGAATGCTGTTTAGAAAAGAGGCTTTATTACAATAACTTTACATGTTGAGAAAAATATATTAATGCAACTATATTAATTGTTAAGAAAAATTGCCATACTGTAACAACTTTGGCTGATGACAAAAAATATGTTTTGCAACAATAATAGTTGTTAGGACAAATTAAATATAGCAACAAATTTAGTGGTTACTAAAACTTACTTCTGATAGATATGTCAAATAACATGGAGAATCCTCGTTACTAAAACATAATTAGTGGCAACGACATCAAACATTGTTGCAAAACTTTTTGCAACGGTAGTTATTGCAATTACCTTCAATGACAAATTTCTCGTTAGGAAAAGTTATTTTAGCAGCGGCTTTTAAAATTTTGCAGCAATAACTATCGCTGTATAAGCCTTCTGTCTTTTGTGCACCCGACTTTCTAACACACAAAGAACGACAAGCACAATGGTCCACTTTCCTTGATTATAGGCACCTTTTTAGGAGAGAGAATCTTAGTTAGTTAGACTAAACTAGCTTAGGTATTATGTAACATCCAAAAATTCAAAATACAAATATTTGAATAATCATTCAGTTAAGAACAGATTAGGTTGTCAAATAAAATATTAAAATAAAGATTCATTAGAATTTAAAAGATTAAGAATCTATTGTTATGAAATGATTATATTAGTCTAAATAAAATACTTAAGGCTCTGGTGGTCACTAAAAAATTCAAATATTGCACCATTTAAAAAGTGCCTCCAAAACTTTAAAGCAAACACCACAGTTGCCAATTCAAAGATCATGGGTGGGATAATTCCCTTCATGAGTCCTAAGTTGCGTAGACACGTATGCCACTACTTTTCCTTCTAGCATTAACACACATCCTAAGCCATTTCTAGATGCATCACAATACACAACAAAGTTCACTAAAGGATCTGGAATAGTCAAGATGGGTGATGAAACCGATCCCTTCTTGAGCTCTTGAAAAATTTCTTCACACTTATCATTCCACTCAAAGGGTTGCCCTTTCTTAGTTAGGATAGTCAAAGGTAAGGCCAGTCTAGAGAACCCCTCTATGAACTTTCTGTAGTAACTTGCCAATTCTAGAAAACTTTTCACTTTAGTCACTTATTTAGGTTACTCCTACTCTAACATTGCATCAACCTTACTAGAATCAACTGCTACACCCTTCCTAGAAATGGTATGCCTTAAAAACTTCACCTCGTTAAGCTAAAATTCACATTTTTATAGTATACCTTGAACGTAAGTCTATCTTAGAGAATGTCGATGCTGATGCAAACCCTAGTTTGCTCCCCTTGATCTTTCTCCCCGTTGTTCCAAGCACCATGAAATGGATTATGGAGGGGGAAAGAAATGGAGGTGGGGCGCCACTCTCAAAGAGAGATAGGCCAAAATGTTTAGGTTTACCACAAGTGAAGGAACCCTTGATAAATGTCAACTAGGAAGAGGTTCCACAATAGAGAGGATCCTTAAGATCTTTCACTAAGAATGTGCTCACAAAGAGACTCTTTTCATTCAACTTCAAAGGTGAGATTAACAATAAGGGGACATGAGTATATATAGCCCAATGGGAGAGCTTGGGCACACTTTTCTAGAAAATGTGGGACTTTGGCTTAATTAGGATTAAGACCAATTAACCCAAGTCTTTAAGCCCTAAAAATGACACCTAATACTAATCCCAAGAGGTGAAAATAGCTCACCCAAACAAGTGAACATAAGTGAGCTGAACATGCCTAAAAAGAATCTCAATATAAGCCTACCCCTCTAAAATATCTAAAGACACTTATACCTTTTAAACTAAATAAAGTTGGCCAAAAATACATGACCTTAAGGGAATTAAAATTATGCTCCTATTTAGCCTAATAAAATAAAATATTTACAAGCTAAAAATAATGAAGACTATGGATTCCAATCTTGAATAGGTTTTCATCAATGTCATGCCTTCCTTGAAACCTTCTAGCCATGATGCATGCTAAGTGAGATTGCATCATCTCCTTCCCCTTGGAGAATATATAACCTCAAATCCTGAGGCCTTTTCTTGCTCTTCTACAAAGTCTAAAAGAAAATAAGGAAAGTAGTAAGTATATGCATACAAGTAATTTTAGAGGGAGTGAGAGGTCTATGAGGAGGCTTCTTAGGAATGGGGTAATGGAGTTTGGTACTAAGGTTTGAAAAGGGTTTAGCATGCATGTGCCAACATACAACATTTCCCTATCCTTCCCATATTCTACTAGATGCTAGCCTCAAAGGTTTTTAAATAATAGGCGAAACTAGTCTAGATGAATAGAGCACTCATCAAGTTGGATTTGAGGATGTGGATCAAAGTGCTCAAATGGTATAGGAACATCCTCAAATTCAACTTGTTCTTTTTGTAAGGTTTGGCGAGAAGATTTTTCTATATAGAGAACCTCCTTTAAAGGAAAAAGTGGATCTTCCTTAGACCCGGTCTTCCTACCAACAACCTTATTTTCATTTTTATCCCTTTCTCTCTTAAGCTTCATGATCCTTCTATCCTCCATAGCGTCGGTAAGGGTAAGAGGAAGTAAGCTAATTTTTCTCCCCTTATGAGAAAGACTGATTTTATTAGTGAGACCATTGTGCAAAGTTTCCCTGTCATGTTGTCATGACTTTCCTATCAACATGTGACTAGCTTCCATAGAGACTACATCACATAGAATTTTGTCTTGGTACTTCCCTATTGAAAAGCTAATCTCTATTTATTCTCTTACTACTACACCTTCTTCCTTATTAAGTTCATGCAAAGAATAAGGTGAAGGATAAGGAGTAGTAGTAAGTGCTAGCTTTTCCACCACCCTTATGGTACAAGAATTGCAACATGATCCACCATCCACAATGAGAGAACAAGTTTTCCCTAAAATTTTGCATCTTGTTTGAAAAACATTCTACCTTTGTGTTTAGGTGTCCTTACAAGGATGGCTTCGAAGAATCCTTTTGACTTTGAAGAGATCATCACATGAATGAGTACCCTCTTCATTTGATGTTCCCCTTAAAATCCATTTTTTTTGTGTAAAACAAAGCAATGTGCCTTTTTTCTAAACTCTTAAAACATTTATGAATTCTAGAACGAGTGCTCGACCTAGTGATAGAGGTGTCACTTTCACTCAAGGGTTTTTATCTATTTTTCTTTTGGATGACTCTCTTTTATTTTTATAAGGGGTTTCTTTTTCCTAACATGTCTCTTAGGTTCATCTATTTTACTAGAAGAGATTTGAAGGTCAAGGTTTGTGATAGGCTCTTCTGAGTCCCTGAAGGAGGTAGATACTTCACTAAGGACACTCTCAAAGACATCACTCTCTTTTCTTTCTTCTCTTCTTTCCTTCTTTTTCTCTCCAACTCTTTTTCTTTTTCCATCTTTTTTCTTTCTTTCTTTTTTTCATTTTTCTCTTTTCTCTCTTGCCAATCCTTTTCGTTTTTCTCTCTTTGTCACTTTTATTTTTCTTTTCTCACTTCCTGTTCTTCTTCTTTCTTTCTCTCTTGCCATTCCTTTTTCTCTTTGCCACTCTTTTTCTCGCTATTCTCTTTATTTTTGCCATCTTTCTTCCATCTCTTTATCTCTTATTTCTTGTCTCTCTTTTTAATTTTTTGTTCTTTCTCTTTTTTCTCTTATTTTTCTAGTTCTTATAGTTCCCCTTTTCTCCTCTCATTTTGTTTGTGCTTATTTTCCCAAAACTTCTTTCTTTTTCTACTCTCTGCCAATCAAACAAGTATGAATATGAGAGCATGACTCTTCCGTGCAAATGTTGCTTGAATCTTTGATTGAATTTGGCTTTGCTTGCTCCTTTTAATGATTGTTTGATTAACTTGTAACTTCATTTAATCTACAATCAATTTTTCTTTTAAAGTACATCAGATGTCCTTCAAACGATGTATCTTGAAGATATAGTTTTTGACATATTGTAAAAATATGATTACTCAAAATCTTCTTTTGAAGATTTTTAAGTTAGTTTAGCTATTCTTTTGAGTAGATTTATTCCCCTTCTTTGACAAGAGCTCATCCTTATATGATGATGTTAAAAGAGAAGAAGCTTATTTTGTCTTAACAATAAAACATGACTCTTTAATTAAGATGAGAGTGCCTCAATTCTGTTATGTGCATCAAATGCTCTAGTCATCTAATAGTAGTGTGTCTCTTCCATTCCTCACACCTTCTTATCAGTACCAACTGCTTGTGTTAAATTTCTCGTATGCTACAATCATATAGCTTCTAATCTAGCGATGACAACTTTTGTTAATTATAGCTTCTTATTGACATCTTCCATAACTATGGATCTTCTCATATATCAATCTTCTAACTATGATGTCATTTTATTCTCTGATGACAAGATATTCTTTTGATAACATCTTCTGGTCTTTATATCTTTTATTGCTTTGACTAAATCATTTTTAATTATCTTTTATGCTTCTTTATGCTATCTTATAGTCTCTTGATTGATCTTTTTATCTTGTTTTAAGCACCCATGAGTTTTCTTCTATCTGTGTACCTTCTTATAACATAACTTATGGAAAGATCGTTGAATAATTAAACTTAATTTATTTGTAATCATAAAGACCACTTAAGGTGTTCTGTTGTTCGGCTAGTTGTTCAAATCTTCAAAACTTAATAGTATGGATGTAGATCAAATTAGATTTTTATTATAGATTTGTTATGAACATGCTATGAATTAATATTTTATGAATTTTAAAAATTTATGTGAACATGAATGTATGATAGAAAGTTTAGATTCTTAGTGTTGATCCAAAAAATCAGGTACCACTCTAGACAAATATTTGTTTCTATTAATTATTTTATTAAAGCATGATATAATATAGAAAGAAGATGGATCCACTTACTCAAAGACAAGTTTAATGGTCTTACTATTCATCCTAACATTCATTTTTTCTTAAAATCTAATAGTCAAAATTAGTTACTCATGATAACCATTATATTTTAAGAAAATGGATGTGGAGAGTAACTTACTTTTGACATAAGTAGATCTCTTCTCTACAATAAATATATAATATTAATTTAAATAATTGTTTAAGAAATCACTTAAATGATAACAAAATTATATTTTTAGGATAAAGAATTTACTTTACTTTTTAGTATATTAAAACCATTGCAAGAAATTTTCAAATTAACAACAGAAAAATTAGAAAATAATTTGTATTAATTTATTGTAAAAAGAATTAACTACCGTTTAACTATAAAAATACTACAACATTGATGGTATCATGAGATGAATAACTAATTAAGTGGTAAAAATAATACTAGTTAATTTGTATTTAGTTTTTAAAGAAAATATAGACATTCTCTAGTTAATTTGTAGTAATATTAAACTTTAACTAGAAAATGATATTGTAGCTACTACATACTTAATTGCTTTAAAATAGCAAATTTTTTTAGCTAAAGTTATTAATAAATCATGAAAATTCTTGTAGTAAAACGTGAACTATCAAAATTTGTACCTTAGCATCAAATGATAAATAATCATTATCTTAAACTATATATATCTTATATAATGGTAATAGCTGCAGAATGGGGATTATAAATGACAGTTGAAACGTTATTAAAGAGATCGTGTCAGGTTTTCTAGACTTTTTATGATGAGAGATGTTTTAAGATTAAAAGGTAATAGAAATATTTCAAGTTTTTTAAAAATATATGAACCCGATGTGACTTGCAAATAACAAAATAAAAGTGTTAAAAAAAATTGCCTTGTAACACTTACTAACAGATGTTATTAGACTATCTATACATGTTTAGTCCTATAAATTTTGCACTATATATTCAGTCATCAATATAAATCAGTTGAGTTAAATATCCTACAATAATTAATGACCAAATTGAAGTATAGATATGGAATATCTTCACTTTATAAGTTAATTTTTTAAAATAGAGTTAGAAATACCGTAAATTCTCCACTCTTCCCATAATAAACTTAACCTACGATATACTTTTTAAAAAATTAAAAATTATCATGATTTTTTTAACTTGTTTGGTTAGTGTCAACTTTTCCCACATTGACTCCACGTTTATGATATGATAAATAGAAATTACTTAGAATATCTTTTGCTTGGATATGGAATAGTCCAGATTTGACTTGATGAAACATCAAACCTAATCCACAATAAATTTCTTTCATAACTCAATGCAGGTGATTGCACGTTTTATCCACAAATTCAATCTCTATCATATTTTCTTCTGGTGGGGTTGATGAATCTTCCATTCGAGAATAAAAATTATTTGAATTAATTATATCACATGCAGATATCAAATTTTTCTTTGGTTTAGTTACTTGTTTTTGTATTAAAAAAACGGGTTGAATTTTCTTTTCGCAAATGTATTTGATTTGGTTTCAGTTCTCTAAAAAATACTGGTTTTGTTTAACTCTAGTTTTCAAAGTAAGTGGAGATATTGTAGAAGCTTATTGAGTTTAAGGGATGGTGAAGGGTTCTGATTGAAATTCAGTAACCTTCCTGATCCAAAGTTTAAATTAAGAAAATCATATTAAAAACTAATACATAATTAATTACTTCAAATTAAGGTGCCCTTATTAATTATAATCATTCATGTCAACATGAGTGTATGATTTGTTTCCTAAAAAACAAATTATTCGACCAAAGAAGGCCACGTCTCAATAAAAATATATCCTACGTCCTAAATTATTTTTATATATGAAACAAAAATTGTCTACATGTATCCATCATAATTTATTTTTTCAACATAATTTTAAATTTTTGTAATATCTTTAATAAATAATGTCACTTTTTTTAAGTATAATATTAATGTTAAGGTTAATTTTATAATGCCATTAATTTGTTTCATCCATTCAGAGTTTATTTAGATAAAATTTTGATGAAACACTTTTATGAGAAGAAAATTAAAAAAAAAAAAGTCTGAAAAACTTTATAATTTTTGTAAGAAGATATGACACTTTCTTCGTGTTAATTTTAGCTTATATGTAAAAACTTTTTATTTAACTATTTTAATAAAAATCTTGAACTTTTAAAAAATTAACTTATAAGAAGTTACATATTATTTAAGAAAAACAATTTAGAGATAAGTTGTTTTTTGATTTTTTTTATAGTTTTTTTCCTCTAGAAGTTCTTACGTAGAAATCAACCCTTATTATTTTTCTCTCTCAGTGTAAAATAAACACTCATTCTCTTAAATATCTATGATGAAAGAAGATATTTTGGAATATGGATGGCTTCATATGGTTTGAGAATGTTGTGGGAAGTTCTAAAATTCAATTACTAAGGTGCATTAAGCTTCATATCATTTAATGCATAAGTAAATGTAAGTAAGAGTACAATTAAAAAAATTATAAATATAGGTAACAAGGTGTCTTGAATATTCTTCCATTTAAGTTTTCGAGAATGAAAGAGCTACTCAAAAATTCAAAATGCAAATGGTTCATCTCCAATTTCTAATTATAGTAAAAGAGCTTGAGTCCTAATAAAGGAAGTTGTGAATAAAAATATTATTACAAAAGAAGAAGTTAGGAAATCCAGGACATTAGGTAACAATTCAGTAGTATGGAGACAATACCGTAATAATGGTAAAACATAAGAGTAAAAATATAGTTGCCTTGAAAAGCTTACTAAGATGCTATGAATGAGCCTCTAGATTTAAAATAAATTTTTATAAAAGCAATATATGTGTTGTGGGGATGAATTTGCATTAATTGAAACTTTAATGCTTGACAAGGATACTTAACTACACAAGTATGCAATTGTTATTATCTTATCTTGCAATTCTAGTTGTAATTTAATGTGACATATAACAAAGATGCACATTTAAGTTTGGACCCGCAGACTACAAGCAAAACTCGCAAGCCACATAGTACTTGATTCATATAAGTCTAAACTCATGTAGATATGAGGGCTTTTACTCACCAAATTCATGGGTTCAACAGGTTAAACCGTGGACCTTCACGTAACTATTTTGTTGATAAAAAAATGATAGTATTTATAAAAAATGGTTGTGTGCTAAGCAATACAAAATTCAATTCCTTGGCCCATTTCTAAGCTCCTAAGTTCTAATCGTAGCCTCTGCACATGTGAACCTTTAACCTTATTCTTTCTTATTCATGCTCCCTTTCTAACTTCTTACCCTATCTACCCTTGTTACGTATAAATCAACCCTTATTATTTTTCTCTCTCTATGTCAAATAAACACTCATTCTCTTAAATATCTATGAAAGAAGATATTTGGGAGCATGGATTACTTCATATTATTTGATAATGTTGTGGAAAGTTCTAAAATTCACAGCTACTAAGGTGCATTAAGCTTTTATATTATTTAATGCAAAAGTAAATTAAGTAAGGGTATAATTAAAAATAAATTATAAATATAATTAAAGAGGTGTTTTGAATATTCTTTGGTTTCAGTGCTTTAAATATAGGTAAAATTTTGGACTTTTAAGTTTGACTCACCAAACTCGGATGTTCAGTGGGTTAACCTGCATGCCTCCGCATAACTATTTTGTTGATAAAAATTTGTAGTATTTATAAAAAATGATGATGTTAAGCCATACAAAATTCAATTCTTTAACACATTTCTAAGCTCCTAAGCTCTAACCGTAGCCTCTGCATATGTTCTTTGACCTTACTCTTTCTTATTCATTCTTCCTTTCTAACTTGATTTCTAACTTTACCCTATGTACCTTTATTATGTAGAAATCAACCATTATTATTTTTCTCTCTATATATAGCATAAACACTTATTCTCTTAAATATCTATGACGAAAGAAGATATTTGGGGACACAAATTGCTTCATATTGTTCGAGAATGTTGTGGAAAGTTTTAAAATTCACAACTGCTAACGTGCATTAATCTTTTATATCATTTAATGCATAAGTAAATGTAAGTAAGAGTATAATAAAAAAAATTATAAATATAATTAAAGAGGTGCCTTGAATATTCTTCTGTTTCAGTGCCTTAAATGAAGGTAAAATCCTGAACTCATACATGAATTTTTGAGTTCGACTCATCAAACTTAGTTTAACGGATTAATCTGCGGATCTCTGCATAACTATTTTGTTGATAAAAAGTTATAATAATTATAAAACATGGTGGAGTATTAAGCAGTACAAGATTCAACTCTTTGGCCATTTCTAAGGACCTAAGTTCTAACCGTAGCCTCTGTGCATGTGCACCATTGACCTTACTCTTTTAGATTCTAATTTGATTTCTATCTTCTTACTATAGCTACCTTTACGGTCCGACACTGCACCACTCTCACGCCATTACATTGTTCAACGGAGGCACTGCACGCAAGGTGAGTTGCTTGCTTACTCCACTCATCTTTAATGTATCCTATGCTATTATATTATTCGAGTATTATTATCACTGCTAAATGTTTTTTATGACATGAATTCTTCCTAAAAGTAAAATCCCAATAGGCTAATACCCTGCTCTATTTAATTACCTATCAACAATTCAACATTCTGTAAATTAAGGTGCTTATTCTAGGCATTTGAAATTTAGTTTCACAATAATACCCCATTAGAAATTATGTTTCTTATCAAATTTAAGTAAATAAGTATACCTAATTAGATGTATATAAGTATTTATACTTTGCTTAATTATTGTTTTATAATCCATTGTGCGATGAAGTTAGGTGTTATATTAATGTTTTTTATAATAATTTAAAATGACAGAAATTTGTTTTTTTAAAAATGCATTTTTTATGTTTTGTAGGGTAGTCTTAATGCCTCCGCAAGCTTTGCGGATTGGATGTGTGTTCAAATATAAAAGTCCATTTAGAATACGGGTTTTGCAGACCAAATTTTGCGGGTTGTAAGTTTTGCGGGTCGAGTTATCCGAATATCCATCTCTAGTAAATACTGATGCTAAAGCCGAGTTATAGGGAGTAAATACTAGAACCAAAGCCGAGTTATAGGGAGTAAGTACCTAAAGGGATGTACCCATATAGTAACTATTGTCAAGTGAGTCAAGAAGATTCCATAAAACAGTTCGGTACCTTATGAATATGTCTAAACTTCAACTTATTATCATTATGGGTTAGGTAGACATCAAATATCAGTGTGAGAGAAGTCGCCAAGTATCTGAATTCAATGAGTATTTCTGGAAAGCATTAGAGTATATGTTGGTTACTCAAGTTAATGGTGAACATGAGTATGGTTGAGTTGTTATGAAAGTGACTGAAATTGGATGTGAATGTACTTGCATATTTGTATATGATTATGTGGATTTTAGTGTATAAGCTTACCCTTGCTATTTGTGTTCTTGTTTATACATGACTATGATGATTGTGCTTTGCATTGGAGCAAATAGTGGAGATGATGCCAAGAGAGTGCATTGGTGTGACTGATGTTGGGCAGTGCAGGGAAACATTCATGATGTCATTTTGTGTTTAGTTATGTAACTAAGCAAATTATGTTAGAAATACAGCAGTTTAAGTTTTGGAGAAACAATGTAGTTTATGGTTATCAATCATAGTTTTTTTTTGTATGAGACTTACCTGGATATGTTGAAATGAAACATATTAAATGTTATGTATATGATGCATGAATGAAAGGATTACATGTTAAAGGTTGTTGGATTATGCAGCGGAGGTTCTACTATCAATAGGATCTCATTGGGCAGCAGGTATCGCCCAACAAGCATTAGTCTCTATTAGGATTATATTGTAGCTTTGCACCCAGCGAGAGGTCTCACCCAACACAAAGTTGTCTCAGGTTGGATTTTTGAGGGATTTGTGCCAGTGAGAGGTCTCGCCTAGTGTAAATTACTCACTATTTAGAATTAAACAATTTTTTTGCCTAATGATGTGTCTAGATGAGTGAAGTCCCTATTATTAGTACAATCTAACACATGGTTCTCGCTAGGCAAGGTACCCTAAGTCTTGCCAGGCAATAGGTTTCGTTGGGCGAGATGTTGCTGTTTATTGTGTTATATATTATTTCAAATTTTGAATGCATGATGACGTGTATGATGTTAGAGTGATTGTATTTGTGATGAAAATTTTATATCTCTGCATTTTGGATTATAAATTGTAAGAGAAGAAAATAGATAGTTTAGAATTAATAGTAGAAATGATATTAATATTTTGGGATGTTACATGTTTGAAGCATGCATAGATGGTACCTGCAATGACACTTCGATACTCAAGTCAATGTAAGCTCAACATTAGAGTATCTCCAGCAGAATATAAAGTTTTTTAATATCAACTTATTTTTTGGTGGATCCCATTAAAGATCTATTATCTTTTTTACTCAATAAAATATCACATTTTGTTATTTTAAAACACTTTTAGTAGACTCCATAATATTGGTTCTTAAATATTGGATTGAAAAGAGAGACAATAAAAAAATATTATTTTTTAATAGTAGGTTATCTTGTTTGTTCTTATAGAATAACAAGATCTCCATTTGGAGATCAACTCTTTTTTTGCCATGGTTGATCTTATCAAGACCAGATCTTAACTTCAAGAGAAACCTTCAAACACGACCAATAAAGATGCTCTTAGGTTGGGTTAGAGATGTTATCCAAGTGTGAGTAAAATAATTATATAATAATAAATAATATGAATCCTAAATAATTACCCTATTGTATTCTTTTACTTTTTAGGCTTGGACCATGTAAGTGAGGTTTTCTTTGTTTGAAGGGTAATACATTAATATGGAGAAAAAGGTGAGATGCGCACAGCTATTAAACACCCTCTTGTGTGTCCAGGCTTCGGTGTATAATAGAGACATGAGGTTATTAGGTCTCGGCAGTATACTGAGACCTTCGCTTTGGTGCATGCCCTTGCAACCCTGGAGGGGGGTTTCCGGTACAAACATAATTGTTGTTTAAAGATAGGGTTAATAGAAGGTAGGGACAAATGTAAAGGTATAACCAACAGTCTTTTAGCATTGTCGAAGGATGAACTCATTCCTTCTTTACTATAGGAGATATAACATAACACCAAATAACACTTGATTAGACTGTAAATTGGACGATAACCACGATTGACAGATATATTAAGAGTGAAAATTTAGGACCCCATTTGTGCTCGCCTTCCACCAAACCACATCAGTGTGAATGCAATCACTAAGGGCATGTAGCTGGGTCTCCCTATGCTAACTGTAGAGGCCACAAGTGGAATTCAAACTCATGTGTTTGGTAAACCTCAAGTCATTTGTAGGAAGAATCTCGTGGGCAACCTTCTAAAGAAAAGTCAGAATTCACTCCAGACCATCACATTTGCTGGCTGACGGGTTGCTAAAATAGGATTGCTCACAGGTCAAGAATCTTATGTCTTTAAAAGTATTTCAGAGTATTTGATAACTGTTTACCAAAATGATTTGAATTGTATGTTGTAAGGTTATTAAGTTTTCTTTAATTGGACCATGCTCATACCATTCATAAAAAACAAAGAATCTGATAAAAACAAAAACATGCATACATTACGAGTTTGGAATATATAGTAGTCTCCTTATCGCAACCCTTCACCATCCCTTAATCTCAATAAGCTTCTACATAAATGAAGTTTGCAAATCTAATAGTTTTACCTCTATTATGTGTAAGCTATTTTCATGTTGATCTTTACTTGATTATTCCTATAATAAACTTTTTTTTGTCTGAGTATGATTCCTAACAAACTTCTTCCTTCATTTTACATGCTTAGAACATACATTTCTATCTATCTACACCCATTATCTCCTAAAAAACGACTGACTTTCATAACTAGAAGCCATCATATAAATCATATAATTATCAAAAAAGAAAACATACACAAGCAAAATTACACAAATTTATTCTGAAGTTTGAACTATTATGGTTTAAGCTGGTGATTAAAGATTTTTTTGTTCTTAGTTTGGCTAACTCATAATTCTCTTTTTCTAATCTAACTCGGTGTAGAAAATACACATAATTCTTTCTCTTAGGTATAATTTGTAGAAGTTTTTAAGCTGTAAGTATATATATATATATATATATATATATATATATATATATATATATATATATATATATTTATTTATTGTGTATAGAGAAAAAAGAAAAAGAGAAAATTATACATTGTTACGTAAGAAGTTTTCTATTAACATTTAATCACAATTATATATATATATATATGTATATTAAATTTGTTAATTTTATCATTTATATTTTAAAAATTATATAAATAAAAATTTGTAATCAACTATAAATATAAAACTTTTTGCATTAGATATTAAACCCATATATAATTCTACGTGTATGTCATATGAAAATTGTGTCTAGATAGATTTTAATCACTTAAAAAATTCATTCGTTCCTTAACTTTCTTAAAGCGTTTAGTTATGTAACAACGAAGAAAGTAGTTACATGACTTGTGGTGTGGTGTTATTTGCTGGAAGTATGATAGCATAGTTAATACAATTCTTCTTTTCTTTTTGCTAAAATTCCTTGATAAAGTAACAAGTCTTAGAACGGTAATATCAACAAAAATATTAACGTAGTCAGCGTAAGGGAAAATTAAAAATATTTTTAAAATTTTGAAGATCAAATACAAACCAAAAATGAAATCTTGATATATTTAACTCGAATAATTTTTCCAGCTTACTGTCAGAGCTTCTGAAGCGTCACAATCTGCTGAAGATTATTGGCATTCAGTAACACACCATTGCCCAATCCTCTCTCGGATCTGTTGCTGCCTGGTTAGTTAATTTTACGCCAATTGTTTTTTGGGAGAGTTTACTATACCTCATCTTATTTAATAGGTATAGATACTTTTTTTTTTCTGATAAATCAAAATATGATGTAATACTTTTATAATTAAAATAAATTTTATTTATTTATTTATAAATAAGTCTTTTAAAAAAATTATTTATATTTTGGTATTTCTAGTTGTGTCCCACACAGCTGAGGTATTGTTTTTTGTTTCAGGCTAAGACTAGGTCATAGAGTGAGTCACCCCCTCCAACCCCATTTGAAGAAAAAGGTTGCTTAACCCATTCTCCATAGTGTTCAACTCCGAACTCATCAGTCATCTCTGCCAGTTCCTCTGGAGCTCCGACCTCAACACCACCACCGCCATGGTCTGCTGCCAGTTGGAGGCCGATTTCAGAATCAATTTATTCGACCCTAAGGCATTCATTAGGGAACAGGTGGACTTGTTCCTCCAAACCGAGCACAACTAAAACTACCAAGTAGAAGAACAACATTAAAACCATAAGGTAGAGGATGCGCCTGATAATCCCGAGCAAAGCCAACCCTCCGATTCCAACGAAGAAGACGAACCCTTCGATTCCAACGAAAAAGACGAAGAGGATAAACCCACGCACGCCAAAAATGCCAAGAAGAATAAAGCACTATTGGTCACTTTTCTCTTTCGATTCAAACCAACATTGTGTTTTTTCTTTCAATTTTTCTCATTCTTTGCATCTTGCTGCGTCCAATCTCATTACTGTAGATTCCCTGCCATATTTTGCAGTCAATGGCGTCGTTGTTGGATGTTAATTTTGGGGTTTTCTTTTTTTAATAAATTTTTTATTGTTGTGTGATGTCACAACCTCACAAGCACATGGCTTTCTACTATTCTGAATAATTGGGGTTCACTCTCAGACGATGTTACATTGCTCTCTGTAAAAATTGTATGCTTTTCAAGTTAGTAACCAGCTTAGTTGCCTCATAGGATTACATGAACGGGAAAGTGTTTGATTATAGCTTTTTTTATGCATTCTTTGCTTTGCTTAACACCCTAATATCGTTTAACATGCTTTCTTTTATAGCAATGCTAATGAAGAATGAAATTTTAATTCTATTTTTTTCTCCCTCTGCTTCTCTGAAGATTGCAATTAATAATATAGCCTCATTTTAGCAATACAATGTACCTTTCTATAATTGTAGATTCAGGCCTTGTTACCTCCCCTACCCCCTTCTTTTTTCTAATCCAATAGTTGCTTGTGAAGTTAATTTTTCTATCATCTGACTGGTGTGTCCTTGAGTATAGACTGTTGATACTTCTTTTTTTATGACCAATCAAAATGTAACATAGTATTTTTATAATGTATTGTCCATTGATTTTGATATTTAGCGTGTTTGGATGAATATTTACAAAAGTTGATTTTGAAAGAAATTAATTTTGTAAAATTGATTTCGGTTAGAATTGATTTCAAAGTAAAAAAATGTATGTTTTGATGTTTACCTTAAAAGCAAGTTTGATGCAAAACATAGTATAAAATTTTCAAGTCGATATAGTTATGTTCATCACTTCTAGACTCTAGCAACTTAAGATTTTGAGGCTAATTTAATTTTAGTAACAGTAACCAAAATCCTATAGTCTAATGAAGCAAAATCAATTCTAAAGTTGTCCAGCTGAAACCATAGATACACTATATTTGAAGTAAAACTTGATATATTTTCACTTATGCGTTCTTAAAAATACGAACAAATATTATTTTTTCAACCAAAATCATGTGTCCTAAGTTGAATGTGTGTTTGACACATTCTAATGTGGTTGCAAATATGGCTATTATATGACACTAATTTATGTCAAGTTGCTATCTACCCATCAAGGAATCCTGTAAGGTAGATTTTGGTATAATCACGAATATGGGAATATTGTGCTTTGTAATATTCATCTTCCATGCCAAGTTGCTATCTGTCCATCAAGAAATCCTCTAAGGTAGATTTTGTTATAATAAGGAATATAGGAATATTATGCTCTGTAATTTTGATAGTCTACTAGCCATTCACTGTTGATCAACTTCTCTGTTTTGTTTTTACTTGTTTCTTTTGTAGAGAATTTGTTTTGGTTTGTCAATGATTTTTTAGGCACCTTTCGTACACAAGATATATGATGATTAACAAGCCTTTCATTATTTGTTTACTTTGTGGTATCAAATAATATTGGCGCCAAGTGATTAATACGAAAGACCATAAGTATCTATTTTACTATATTAACTTGTTTACCTTCTATTCTCTTGATTTAGAAGGATTTCTAACATTTGATTGCATTTTTTTAAGCCTGGTAGAGCTCCTATGTAAACTCACCATGGTACAATAGTTACAGAGGACGTGGAAGAGAGGAAGAGGAGATGTGATAATGTTCATTTTGCTGTTCAATTAATATGCAGTCATTCTAACAATGGTTTATACCAATAGAAAGTGAAAACATATTGTATATATTGAACAATATCATGTTTGTATATATTTTTCCTTTAGAACTAGAATAAACTAACTGGTTCTTGACTAGGAATTTAGATTAGCAGTTACATCAATTTTGAATATTCAGTAGTAAATTGTAAAGGTGAATGCATCAAGCCGAAACTTTAAAATGAAATGCGTTAAATTAAGAAATAAAGTTTTGACATCAGTGTGGCTGATTACATCCACATTACAAATAAGAAAACAGTTGAAATAATTCATTGACAAAGGGCAAAATCAAATATCTTTAAAGTGACATAAATGAATCTTCTATAACATATGTTTTTCTTATTGACATTCTCAGTGGACTGTGGTGGTAATGGCTATGCTGATGCTTAATTTTTTATTGGAAGTGAGCACGCTTGTTATCAAAATCAATAAATCTTGGAACCTTGAGCATAATTGAGAAAAATTTTTCAAGCCAACCAGGGTTTTTCCTTATAAAAGCATTTAGTAGTGTCCTATGCTTCTCTGGGAACTTAACAAAAGCCATATTTTTCTCATCTACTTTCACAGTAATTCCAGATGGGAGTTACAAATGTGCAGGCATACTCAACATAGGTAGGATGCAAATTGTCACAAACCACAAAGAAAGATTTAATGTATGGTAAAATATTTTGAGAGCTAGCTGAAAGTGGAGGCATTACACCAGACGATTTAGATATCATAATATGTTAAAAACTCAGATTGGACTTTGAGTAGGATTCTATATTGCTTATGCAACAGCTCAGCTTATGCCACAATGACTCTAATGCTGAATTTATTTCCCAAACCTCAAAATGAGTAGGAGTACCTCTATCTTTCTCTTTCTCAGACAGCAAAGTAACAAGTGAACTCAAGGCCTGCAAAACTCTCAAAATGGAAGCTTTATATGTAGAAGTAGTATTACGTAGAGCTTTCATTGTTGCACTAAAGATACGTAATTCATTCATTACAGAGTATATGCATTACCTCTGCCAGCCAGCTCAGTAACAAAAATCTCACAATGAGTTGGAGAAATGGTCAAGGATTTCTTCATTAATTCTACAACAAGTATATGCATTATTTGACAAACTAAGGGAATGCACAAAAAGTAAGATTAACTCCATAGTTACTAAAATAGAATTGTATATGCATTACCTTTTCCAGCCAACTCAATAATAAAAACCTCACAATGAGTTGGAGAAATGGTCAAGCATTTCTTCATTACTTTTGCAACAAGTATATGCATTATCTGACAAACTAAGGGAATGCACAAAAAGTAAGATTAACTCCATAGTTACTAAAATAGAATTGTATGTAAAATAATATTTAATCATATGCTATGATTGGTGATTAATAACAACTGTGGCATTACAAATAGAAAAGGCAAATAAATGCAAATATCAACAACACTGATGATGGCTTAGTAGATATTAGGGGTTTGTCAGATGACTTATTTCCAGAACTGTCAATGATAACATCCAGTAAATTTAACAGCTAAAAACATAGATACAAAAAAAATTATGTCAACATTGTTAGAAAGCAAATGAAATTAAATGAGATTCCATTACCAGCAAAGCATCACCTGCTTAAGATGGTCTATGCTCCTCAAATAAAATGGCTGGTTCAAAAGATCCAAAAGCATTGTAATGGAGATGTACCCTTGAATGCTTTAACTTATATTTACCTCATCCTCAATAACCATCACAGCTTTGCCCCGGGCATCCTTTGGTTCTTTTATAGTAGGATGAGGTAGCCAAAACTAGAGCAAAAGTTTTGCCACATACAAATAATTGCGAGCAACACATGTGACAGTTTTAAGTATTCTACAAAGTAATTAAGGAACTCCTATGCGATTAAATAATAGGAAAGGTATTAATAAATTCATTCATTGTTAATAAAAAATACCCAAATATTATAAGTCGAATCTCTAGTACAAGAAGCTTGTCAATTAAGAAAATGAAAGACATTACAGAGAAATTCATTAGGAAGAATCAGAACCATAAGCACCAACAGGAAATTGTGTTTGGGTTAAATAAAATCAATCATGTATCAAGTATTCTTACCATCAAAAGATTGAGAATGTGAATCCATATCATTCATCTAATAACCATATAATCTATATAGTGGCTCAACTTGACTAAAATAACTAACAATCCTTTTAACGTAAAGCATTAATAGAAAGATGCATGAAAATACCATTTGTAGATTAGGAGATAGAAATTAATATTAGTAAATATGAAAAGGTTGTTACTTTCCATGGGAGACCAGAAAGAACAAAAAAGGTTGGACTGTTATTTTTATCAAAAGTTTAACAAGAAAAGTGTTAATCTCAACAAGAGGGAACAAAAAAACTACGCAACTATTTTATAAAGCTTCTTTTGTATCCACCAAAATGAATCTTCACGATCTATTCAAAATTCTCATCTACAACCAAATAAAGATGACACATCATTGTAGTTTAAAATCAAAAGATACTAAAAATGTAGATAAACAAGAAATATTGGACCTCTCCTCTTTATATAAGTTTAAATAATGTATTTATATTACAAGAAAACTTCAGAAAATTACCTTACACAATAGCATTTTTGTGCCAATAATTTTTTAGATGGACTACTGTGGCGAGATATCCTTTCCACCTAGCACCATAGCATTACAGCGAGAACATTACTCCATAAATATACTTTATAAAGCTGTTTAGAAAAAAATTTGTTTTGATCACCATGTTTCAGTGCTTCTTCAAGCAATTCAGAACATGATTTGATGTTGTTATCCATTGACAATCCATGATAATGCTAAAACAATATATTTTAAAGTTTTATGTACAAAGCAAATGATATAAAAGATACAAGGAAAAAATCATCAAAATAATACAATAATAAGAAAATTAACAACCTGGGGTACTTGTAATATATTGTCAGAATAAGCTGGAACTCTACGAAAATTAGGTATGTTTCATGACCTTTGGCTTGAAGTGACATACCCATATGATGGAAATTGCATCAGGGGAACCATAAATTGTACCATAGGTTGGATTGAGGATATCATAGGCAACATTGAGGATATTGTAGTTTGTATTGGGGGGGACCATAGGTTGTGCTTGGGACATAACAACATGACCTTCATGGGAACAGACCTGTTTGATTATGTACAACAAAAACATTATACATTGTGAAGCCACGTACATAACCATATTATATTATGTACAATGCTAAAATCCTACACTTACATGAGCATGATCTAAATTTTGTTTCGACCTTTTTCCATGCTTTTGTTGTTGAGTGCAATCACCACTCAATTTCCCTTTACCTTCCTATTGAAAATAAAACATCTATCAGAATGAAACCATAAGAAATAGTAATGATAGTCAAATTAAATTAAACTTAAATTACGTTGTCATTGGAGCTTCTTGGGATAGTTGATAATACTTTTTCTTGGCCCTTGTTTATATCATATATCATTATTTCTTTATCCTACAAAATCAAATAAATTCATGTCATCCCTACACAATTGAAAATGCTAACCATTTAAATTCGTGTTTATGAAACACTAGAAAACACTTACACTATCAACTACCACGCTAAATTCAAAAGACTTTGAATCAGATAATTTTCCATCATTCGTACTCTTATCATTTGTACCAACAAGCATCAGGCAAGTTCTCACATTGTGTTTTGTACTAGTAAAATTTGAACGTCTCTTTCGCTTCATGCCAATGTTGCTCTTCTTGGGAGCACTTTTAGTCTTGACCATAGTGGGATCGCGAAAATGCTTAAATGACAAGTTTTGTGAGCCAACAAGGTCCTCCAACTTCTCATACTTATTTGTAAGCTTCAATATGTCATCCATAACCTCATTGTACTGTGCTTTCTTTTTCGAAGCTATCTTGCAAAACCTAGTACTAACAGCACAATAGGCAGCAAATTGAGCTTGTTCCATGACATCACAATGTACTTCCTCCGATGAATCTAATGATGCAAAAGATGTCTTTGCATTTTTCATCCACCTTGTTAAAATCAAACTAGTTGGAATGTGGTCTACATGCTCCACTTTCATGACACAAAATATATGCGAACACGGAGTACCATAAGACTCAAAATGCCTACAATCACAATTAAATGTTAATTTCTAAGTATCACACACAACTCATATTTCCATACTAGGCTCACAATGTTTACCCGGCTTGCAGATCAATTGGTCCCCATCGACTACTCGGACAGTAATAAATAATGCACCTGCCAATATAATTTGTTCTTTAACTTCTTTAAAAATCTCTATTGAGTAGATTTTGTAGCGTCCTTTTCAATGTTGTGAAGAGATGTTGTCAAAACAGGTTCTGAATATAGAGATTTAAAATCAGCTTCCATCTCATTATTTCTGTACCCTCTCAAAGCTTGCTCAAACTTATGCATAAAATGAAAAATGCTACATTTGTTCTTAATATATGTCTTCATGATTGAATTAATTGTTTCGCATTGTGATGTCGTACGTATACGAGCAAAAAAAGTTATCCCGAAAGTATGCAGTAGCCCATGATGACCTCTTCTCATAAGTCTTGAAAACCCATTTGTTGTTGACAACCTTATGCTTCTCTACCATTTTTATCCAAAAATCTTCAAATTCCTCCGTGGAGAAATTTAAGTATATCGCTTTGTCAAAATCCCTTAAAGATGGAGAACTCTTAACATGCTGACGTGCATTCTTTGCAAGTGCCAACCACAAAGTCGATGACATGCATCAGGAAAAATATGCTTTATAATCTCTCTCATGGCCCCATCTCCATCTGTCACAACTACTTTGGGATGTTATTGTCCATTGCTTCTAAAAAATATTTTAGGATCCACTTATAAGGATGTTATAAATTATACTAAGCCCTTTCAATATCATATACACTAACAAACAAATTATACTGCAATAGGAATAAGGATGTTACCGTTTTAATGATAATGAAAAAAACAAGTAAACACAATAAGGGGAGGTTATTAGCCTATACACCATTTTTTTAAATGTAATTGGCATCCAATATTTACTTTTACAATCTCACCTTCTTTAAAGAAGTTTGCACACATTGGTTGGGCTCTACTAAGTACTAACAAATTTAATTGAAGCCAAATGTGATGAGCCACCGGCAGTGCCCAATGGAATCTCTCTTGTGATGTTACAAAAATACTCATGAAGCTACTCTCCTACATAGTCCTAACATAATGTGATCATTAAAGTAGGAAAGTCTACCATCATTATAATCAGTACTTTGTCATTGAAAAATACACACCATATATATTATAATGTTTTAAAAGTCGTCTTCAAGATATATATTATCTACACTGCACTTATTGGAATAGTGGAATTAGCTGGGTTTTGTATTCAACTAGAGCTTAATGCCTTTAGTAATACCATAGCCACGATTACAGCCATAATAAAAATATACCTATTTTACCTTTTGTTTCCCAATGTGTCCCATTTCACATACCATACTATAATAATTTGGTCATCAGTAAGTAGTTTGAATTTTGAAATTATTTCAATTTTATGGATAGTATGTTCAAATTTTATTTAACACAGTTTCATCCTCCAAGAGATGCTCCTATAAGTTGGAAGAAAATAAAGGAGCATGGTGCTATCTATCTTACACTTTTTCACATCGTAGCTGAAGAAATTTACAATCTTGAGTACAAAAGGTTGAGGTGTAGAGTCAATTATCATACTTTAAGATTCAAGACAAATACCATGTAGCTAAGTCAATTAATAGTTGATAAGTTATGTGCATAAGGTCCCTTCATGTCCATACATCTTCGGTTTGAGATGGACATGTTGGCATTTGCTGGGTAAGTTATCGGGTTGGACTGGTCTGACTGGACATTATGTTTATATGTCTACTAATTTTAAATAAGGTATAAATACTATCTAATTGTTTTATTTCCTACAATATCAAGAGTTTAATGCATGTTTTTCTTTGTTTTAAAGCGATGAATGTTTATGCCAAAGCTTGATAAAAAAACCATAAATCAAATATGTGGAATTGATGTGACCATGCCTAGCCAAGGACCTATCACTAGGGCCATGGCTAGAAGGATTGAAGAAGACCTAGCCCTTGCAGACAAAGGAAGACTTCACCTCCTATGGAGAGTGAAGATATTAGGCTAGAGACTTTAGTTAATAAAATATAATTTTCCTTTATTTTAATTTTGAGGAGCATTAAGAATTTAATTTGGGATATGTATTTAGTCCATTTTTTATTTTTAGGAGGTGTCTTAGGAATTTAGAGGGTGGATTTAGATTTTTGGGTCTTTATGAAGGAAATAAGGTGTAACCTTGATATCTACACCCCTCTTTTCTACATAAACCCCCTAAGCTAATAAGAAGTAATCTTGGCCCTTGGTTTGAGAAACTTGGGCACCAAGTTTGATGATCTAAGGAGGGAATTGTTTCTCAATTCTCCTCCCTTAGATCTCTTCTTTTAATCCTAGCCCTTCCTTTTTAGGTTATCTTGTTCAAGAGCTTAGCTACCTCTATAAATAGGAGCTCCTCCCTCACTTGTATTTTTTACACTTGAATTTAATCCTAGAGACCATATTGGTTGAGGTTCTTACCTTTGAGTGTCCCCATTTCTCCTTTGTGAGAGCTTCTAAGAGTTATCAAGGGACCCCTCCCTTGTGGCCTCTCCCCTTTGGCTTATCAAACCTAGTATTTGTCGCGCCTCACCCCATTCCTTTCCTCTCCATAAATCCATTTCCCTTCAAAGTGACCTTAGCAAGGATCCTTTGGGCACGTGATCATCAAAGATCACATCAAGTGGTATCAGAGCCACTTTCTAAAGGTCACGTTCTTTCTCAATTTTTTTTTTTGCTTTGTTGTTTATTTCTTTGATCTCTTTATTTTAAAGTCCTTCATTTTTTGTCATATCTATTTCCTTTATTGTCTAGTAGTATAGCTTTTTATTCTTGCTATTATATGCGCTTTTGTTTTCTATCTACGCGCCTATGCTCCATTTAATTTGATGCGATTTTATTTGTCCCTTTCTTTACGTCTTATTTTTGTGTTCAAGTTGCTTAATTTTCCCTTGGTTTTTTATGTTAAAGTGTGCCTAAGAAGTTGTGACCATTAAACCCACATGGTTGAGGATTTTTCCACACCATTGTGGTGATCAACTTTGGCCACTTTGTTGTGCCTTTTGTTTTAAGTCTCTTGCTGAAATTTTTGCTCTATTTTTAGGTGTGTTATTTTTTCTTAATCTTGTGTTTTGTCAAATACTAGTCATGTTAGTTTCCTATTTTGTCTCATTTAAATTCCATAGGTTTTAGCCTCTGAAATTTTTACAAAAAAGCCTTCAAAAACAGTTTGAATTGAGCTCCTAAGAGGTGAACCTCTTGTTGAGTCTCTTAAGTCTTTTATGCTTTTAGTTCAAGCATATTAATCTCTTTGTTGTTCTTAAATAATTGCTCAATTCAATCTTTATATGTTTCTTGTTTTATGTTGAATTATTAGTAACTTTTCACTTGGTTTACCTTCACTATTGGTGCCTCTTTATGGAATTTTAGCTTGGTTGAATTGTGTTAATAATTTGAGCAATCAATTTACTTCAAAATCAGCCCTAAATCATTCCTTAAGCACCATTAGTTCAGTGGTATTTGGAACTACTAAGTTGTTTTGCCTTTAGTTGCATGCATTGCTTGAAAATTGTGTGACCTTACTTTGTGCTTATTCACTCAAGTGTTATTATTTCAAGAATCCTCATTAAAATTTCAATTCAACAAGCTATTAGGTGCAGCAAAATAATTAGAAAAAGTTAAAAAAAAAATAGAAAAAGTTCAAGTTAAAAAAAAAAAAAGAAGATAAAGAACTCAAAAGAAAGACAAATTTGAAGTTGTGTACATAATAGTAGAAACATTTGATATGAGGAACCAATTGTGATTAAAAAAAAAAATTACTTGAGTAAGCTTTTTAGTTTTTGGTCACTTAAATTTTATTAAGTGTGCAACTCTTGGTTTCATTTTTTTTGTTTGAGTCTTTTTTCATCTCTACTCTTAAAGCTAATCTAGGAAAGTTATTTGTGTGCTACCTTCCTTTATGAGCCTTATGTTTCCTTTCTTGTCTTCTTTACTTCTTTGAGTTTGTCATTGTTTAATCTATCCACTTGGATTTGTGAACCTTGTTTTGTTATTCAGCTTTGTTTGTTGTCTTGTGTTGTATTCGGCCTTGGTAAGGAAAGGTTGGCAAAGGTTCCATATATAAACTTTTGGCAAGTCCAAACAAGAGGAAACAAGGGTAGCATTCTTGGGGTGAGTTGATGCAACTCAAAGGGGCTTGATCAAAAGGAGACAAACACCAAAAAAGCTTGGAGTGAAGACTTTGTTTTATTTTTTATTTTTATTCTTTGTATTGTGTATACTTAATTTTAGATTGGGAGTTTGAGTGCCCTTAAGGCCCTCCCTTGGTTTGTAATAATTTTGGTTAATTTTAGCGTAGTTCCTCGTTAATTAGGTGAAGAAGGGAGAAGTGGTACACTTCCTTCAACACCTTAGGAGCACGATTAGAGCCTTTTCTCTTTTACATTCTTGCACTTTTATTTTATTTTATGTTATTTTGAAAAAACATGTAGAGGCTAAGAGTTCCAAAGACTCATCAAGCCACCTTAGGTGAGAAAAAAAAAAGAGAGGAATGTTGCTTGAAAAAAAAAAAGTTTTTGGCCTACCCTTTAGTTTTTAGCATCCAAGCACCATGACTTCCCACACACATTCTAGTGCACATAGTTGTTCATCAAGTAAGAGTGTCAACCAAAGAAAACCTTCTAAGGGAGACACTCTTGAAAACCTTAACTTAGAATTTAGGGAATGGATGGCTAAAGAACAAGAAAGGAGAGAAGAAAAAGAGAGAAAAAAAGAAATAAAAGAAAAGGAAAAACAAAAAGAGAAGGAAGAGTTAAAAAAAAAGATGTTGGAAATGAGAAAAGAGAAAAAAAGAGCGAGAAGAGAGAAGGCAAAGAGAGAGAAGAGAGGATGAAGAAAGGAGAAGAAGGAAAGAACTAGAAAGAAAAAGAGAAAAAGAGGAAGAAGAGAGAAGGAGAGGAGAAGAGAGTAAGAGGAGAGATGGGAGGGAAAGTGATAGAAAAAATAAAGGAATTCTCATAAGATCCCCATCTAGGCATTTTAGCTCTAGTGAAGAAGAATACTATAGAAATCAACATAAGCATCACTCTCATTCATCATACAATCATCATTCTTCTCAAGAGAACATAAATCATGCTAGGGAACCAAAGGTAGACCTACCCCATTTTCATGGTAGGGAAGATGTTGAGACTTACCTAGATTGGGAAGTCAAAGTGGAACAACTCTTTCGATGCTATGAAATTAAGGAAGAAAGGAAAGTACCTTTGGCCTCCCTTAGTTTTCAAGGTTCTGCTTTGCATTGGTGGGATGGGTTAGTCAAGGATAGGACCCGTAAACAAATGCCTGACATTCGCTACTGGAATGATTTAAAAACTTGTTTGCGAAGAAGGCACATTCATTCATATTATGAGAGGGATCTTTTGGATAGGCTCCAAAGACTTAGGCAACATAACCTAAGTATTGAGGAGTATAGACAAAAGATGGAGCTTCTCATACTAAGGGCCAATATCATTGAGGAACCCAATGCCACCCTTGCTAGGTTTTTGTGTGGATTAAGCTCTGACATTAGAGATAAGGTAGAGCTTCTTTCATACTCAAACCTTGATGAGTTGGTAAAACTTTGTGTAAGAGCTGAGAATCAACTCAAGAGAAAAAGTTTTAAAAAAGATTCTCCCTCTTACTCAAAGAGAGACCAACTTAAGGGAAACTCTTTCAAGGGTTTTCCCAAAGACGAACCCAAACATTTTCAAGATACAAAAGCACGTCATGTAGAGAGAAAACCCCCTACTACTAAGCCTACTGAGAGGCAAAGTAGTATCAAATGCTTCAAATGTCTTGGGAGAGGCCACATTGCCTCTCAATGCCCTAACAAGAAAACCATGATCATGAGGGGACAAGAAGTTTGTAGTGAGAATAGCTCATCTTCCTCCTCTAGTGAGAGTGAAGAAGAAGGGGGACATACTTTTGAACAAGAGTGTGAGGAAGCTTTTCCTTATGAGGGGGACCTCCTTATGGTTCAAAGGCTTCTTGGAAGCCAACCTCTAGAGCTTGGCTAGTCACAAAGAGAGAACATCTTCCATACAAGATGTAAAGTAAATGATAAAGTATGTTCTCTCCTTGTTGATAGTGGCTCCTGTTGTAACTGTTGTAGCTCTAGGTTGGTTGAAAAACTAGCCTTGACTACCATGCCCCATCCCAAACCTTACAAATTGCCATGGCTCAATGAGCAAGGGGAGACGGTAGTCAATGAACAAGTTATGGTTCCAATTTCCATAGGATCTTATAATGATGAGATTCTTTGTGACATAGTTCCTATGGAGCTGGTCATATCCTGTTGGGGAGACCATGGCAATTAAACAAAAAAGCTATTCACCATGGCCACTCCAACCAAATAATTCTCACCCATAATGAAAAGCGCTTCAAATTGTATCCTTTGTCACCTTCTCAAGTGGCTGAGGATCAATTTGCGATGAAAAAGAAAAGAGTTGAGGAAAAACAAAAACAAGAAAGAGCACAACAAGCTTTACCCTTAAAGCTTGAAAAAGGTAAAGAGAGAGAGTCAGAAGGTGATGCCCCTTCGAAAGGGAATATTAGTAAAAGGAGTCTATTTGCTACTAAACGTGATTTAAAAGAAGCTCCTTTGACTAACAAGCCCTTTTATCTCCTCTTTTGCAAAGAAGCATCAAATCCTTCTTCCATTTTGCATTCTTCTGCTGAGAGCACTGCCACAGCCCATGCACATGAGAACCTTCCTCAAGGGGTTCAAGATATTTTAAAAGAATTTGATGACATATTCCCTAATGAGGTTTCGAAAAGACTTCCTCCCATTAGGGGTATAGAACATCAAATTGATTTGGTGCCTGGCGCAAGTCTACCTAATAGACCTGCCTATAGGACCAACCCCATGGAGACCCAAGAGATTGAGTCTCAAGTGAATGAGCTGTTAGAGAAGGGTTGGGTTCAAAAAAGCCTAAGCCCTTGTGCTGTGCCAGTCTTGTTGGTGCCCAAGAAGAATGGCCAATGGAGGATGTGTGTTGATTGTCGTGCAATCAACAACATCACCATCAAATATAGGCACCCAATCCCCCGTCTTGATGACATGTTGGATGAATTGCATGGGGCAAAAATATTTTCAAAAATAGATCTTAGAAGTGGTTACCACCAAATAAGGATCAAAGAGGGTGATGAGTGGAAAACTGCTTTTAAGACTAAATTTGGTCTTTATAAGTGGAGAATGGCTAGTAGACTATCTAAATTACAGAGCATAATATTTCCATATTCCTGATTATACCAAGATCTACCTTATAGGATTCCTTGATTGGTAGATAGCAACTTGGCATGGAAGATGAGAATTACAGAGCACAATATTCCCTTATTCCTGATTATACCAAAATCTACCTTACAGGATTCCTTGATGGGTAGATAGCAACTTCGCATGGAAGATGAAAATTAGTGTCATATAATAGCCATATTTGCAACGACATTAGAATGTGTCAAACACACATTCAACTTAGGAAACATGATTTTGGTTGAAAAAATAATATTTGTTTGTATTTTTAAGAGCACATAAGTGAAAACATATCAAGTTTTACTTCAAACATAGTGTATCTTTGGTTTCAACTGGACAACTTTAGAATTAATTTTGCTTCATTAGACTACAGGTGTTTGGTTACTGTTACGTAAAATTAAATTAGCCTCAAAATCTTAAGTTGCTAAAGTCTAGAAGTTATGAACATAACTATATTGAAAATTTTATACTATGTTTTGCATCAAACTTGCTTTTAAGGTAAACATCAAAACATACATTTCTTTACTTAAAAATCAATTCTAACCGAAATCAATTTTACAAAATTAATTTCTTGTAAAATCAACTTTTGTAAATACTCATCCAAACACACTAAATATCAATGGACAATGACATTATAAAAATATTACGTTACATTTTGATTGGTCAGAAATAATGAAGTATCAACACCTATTAAATAAGATGAGGTACAGTAGACTCTCCCAAAAGCACCACCTCTTTTCTTTACTACCTCATCACCTAACTTGCCAGATCTGAAGCACAAGATAAAACAAAAGTTGTTAAAACAAGGGTTTCACCAATAGAAAAAATCGACACTTAGGTACTTCTGTACTTGTATATACTTTATGTGGCAACACCAATGGTGCTTGTATATATTAACATGAATCATAATAGAATCAGAATCTTGATACTTGTTATAGACAAATTTTTTATTAGCGTTTGAGGATCTTTTTTTTAGAATGGTTTACTGTTATGGCTCAAAAAATATACAATTACAAATTGATAGTAGCTTGAAGATAATAGTTGTTGCAAAACACTGTAAAGCAATTTAAATCTATATTTTTAACCTTAGGATTAAAGACAACAATAGCTAATGGTCTGGATAGCGCTACACTAGCATCCAGATCATGTTAGCTTCAAAGTCTCTTGAGAAATAAACAATGTGCTAACATAATGATAAATATTAATATATAATAATGTTTTACATGATCTTGGGAAGAAAATAATTAGACTAGGAGACTGTACAACTTAAAAATCATTCTCCTGTGGATCAATTCTCCTGCCAACAATCATTCAATTGTATGAATATATCAGCATTTTACTTTAGGGATCCAACCATAGTAACAATTAATAAAATTGACTAATTATATGTTGTTAAGAAGGATTGGAATATCCCATTGTGTGATCAAAAGATTTGGAAGGAATTTCTTGCTAAATCAACCATCTAGATTCAAGGACACACCAGCCAGATGATAGAAAAATTAACTTCACAAGCAACTATTGGATTAGCAAAAAGAAGGGGGTAGGGGGAGATAACAAGGCTTGAATCTACAATTATAGAAAGGTACATTGTACTGTTAAAATAAGGCTATATTATTAATTACAGTCTTCATAAAAGCAGAGAGAGACAAAAATAGAATTAAAATTTCATTCTTCATTAGCATTGTTGTAAAAGAAAGCATGTTAAACGATATTAGGGTGTTAAGCAAAGCAAAGAATGCATAAAAAAAATGCTCAAATCAAACACTTTCCTATTCATGTAATCCTATGAGGCAAGTAACCTGGTTACTAACTTGAAAAGCACACAATTTTTACAGAGAGCAATGTACCATCGTTTGAGAGTGAACCCCAATTATTCAGAACAACAGAAAACCATGTGTTTGTGAGTTTGTGACATCACACAACAATAAAAATTTTATTAAAAATAAAACCCCTAAAAATTAACATCGAGCGATGACGCCATTGATTGCAAAAAATGGCAGGGAATCTACAATAATGAAATTGGATGCAGCAAAACGCAAAGAATGAGAAAAATTGAAAGAAAAAATGCAATGTTGGTTTTGAATCGATAGAGAAAAGTGACTAACCATACTTGATTCTTCTTGGCATTTTTGGCGTGTGTGGGTTTATCCTTTTCGTCTTCTTCGTTGGAATCAGAGGGTTGGCTTTGGTCGGGATTATCAGGCACATCTTCTACCTCGTGGTTTTGATGCTGTTCCTTTACTTGGTAGTTTTAGTTGTGCTCGGTCTGGAGGAACAGGTCCACCTGTTCCCTGATGAATGCCTTATTGTCGGATAAATCGATTCTGAAATCAGCCTCCAACTGGCAGCTAACTGTGGCGGTGGTGGTGTTGAGGTCGGAGCTGTGGAGGAACTGGAGTAGATGGTTGATGATTTTAGAGTTGAACACCATGGAGGATGGGTTAAGCAACCTTTTTCTTCAAATTGGATTGGAGCGGGTGACTCACTCTATGACCCAGTGTCAGCCTGAAACAAAAAGCAATACCTCAGCGGTGAGGGACACAACTAGAAATACCAAAATATAAATAATTTTTTTAAAGTACTTATTTATAAATAAATAAATAAAATTTATTTTAATTATAAAAATATTACATTATATTTTGATTGGTCAGAAAAAGAAAGTATCTATACCTATTAAATAAGATGAGGTACCATAGAATTCTCCTTGTCTCTTTGTGACCCCTCCACTATTTTGGACTGCATTTGCTTTTATGAGGCATATCACATACAATTAATAATAATATTATTGGATAAAAAATAAGTATTTGATGATGAATATTAATTAACTTTATTTTTTTAAAATCTTTTTGTCATATAAATTTAATATATAAAATAAAAATTTATGTTGAATTTTAAATTTGGCTTAATTATGTTTTTAGTCCACTCAAATTTGAAAAAATACTACTTTTTCTCTGAGAAACATAAAAAGTGATTCTTTTAATCTCTAAAACTAATTGATGTTTGTTTTGATGTTGTTTGTATACAACTGCTGCTAGTGAAATGTAAGTGACATGCTGACATGAACAAAACATAACATAGTCTTTATGTAGACTTCATTTACTTGAGTTTTGATTATTAATATCAAAAGTGAACCTCTGTTAGTCATCTCAACAAATTTATACCGTCATTATCTAGTAAACAAGATTAAATGTATTTCAAGGATTACAACAATTACTTTTAAATTTGAACGGCTAAAAACAATATTTTCTCAAAAGTTTAAAAACTCTAATTAAACCTTTAAATTTTTGTAAACACAGCCGACAGGTTCTAACTCTCATATATTGGTTAGTAGGAATGATCAGACTCATGATATAACTTTGGAATGACAACTTGATGGAAGATACTTTGGCTATAATATTCTTGATGTTTCGATTGCATGGTGGGTAATCTTAAAGAGTGGGGTATCTAACATCATAGAACATTTCTTTTTTTTGTTTTTAAAAAATACCAATGCAATACTCCTCTCATTTATATAGGACACTGGGGCATAGAAGGGTAAAATTATACTCAAATAATAAGTAGGATGGATGAAGTCAAACGGTTATAGTGTTTGTCATATTTTCCAATACCATATTGTGAGAAAATCTTAAAACATATGTATGAGTGATGTTTTCAAATACTCACAGCAATAATCAATTAGGAGGCTATGTTTAAAGTCCATTTTTCTTGAAAAATGACTCTCTTTTTGTACAACCTTCTTCGAAGGGTTATTTCATTTCATCCTATCAAATTTCAATGCATGTTTGTTTTTGTTTTTCTCATTTTTCTATTCATAACCCCTCTTCTTTTTTCAAGAGAAGTTCATCCTCCGTGACTTGAGATGGTGAGAGAGGATACAACTTAATTTTCTTTTCATTATGGTGAGGGTGATCGCATTAAAGTGTCCATCATGGATAACTTTTCTATCAAATTGTCAGCGTCTCCCTAACATGATATGTGTCACCTCCATTATTACTATGTCACAAAGGATTTTATCATGATAGTCCCTAATGGCGAAAGACATACTCACTTGTTGATTGACTACCAATTCCTTACTTTCATTTAGCTATTGAAGTTTGTGAGAGAACACATTTGGTCAAAAACTCTACATCTTGTATGAAAAATGTTTTCTCTTTAAGAAGGGCTAAATTCACAAGGTTGGCTTCCAAGAAGCCTTCTTATCATAAGCAAGTCCCCATCACAAGGAAAAACCTCCATATCATGCACATGCTTATGACCTCCTCCTTCCTCCCTTTTACTAGAAAAGGAAGATGATTTACTTACAATGTCTTGGTCCCTTATCATGCATGGTTGTAGTGAGTTCTTCTTTGGGGTGACTCTTGGAAGAGCTCCCTTTGGTTTGATCCCTATTTGAATAAGAGTGGGGAGAATGGTTAGAGTAGTCCTTCCTTGAAGAAGTCCTCCTCTTCAATTGTTGCTCTACTTTTATACAAATTTGGACCAAGTCATCTAGATCTATAAATGGCAAGAGTTCAACTTTATCACAAATTTCAAAATTCAGGCCACATAGAAATCTAGCTAGGGTAGACCTAGGCTCTTCATTTATTCTCACCCTCATCATGAAAATTTCCATATTTTGATGATACTCTTCAACAGTCAAATTGTGTTGTTTAAGTCTTTGATGTTTTTCAAGGAGTTCCCTTTCATATTAAAAGGGAATGTGCCTTTGCCTCATAGCTCTTTTAAGATCATACCAATACTCAATATAAGGGTTATGATGGTGAAGCCTCTCATTAATGAGAGCAATCCACCAATATATAGCATAGCCTTGGAAGCTTAAGATAGCTAAAAGCACCTTTGTATCTTTACTCACTTGGAAGCAAGTGAAGAGTTGTGCTATTTTCATTTACCAATCAAGGTAGGCTTCCACTTCATCTTTTCCTAAGAAAGGTGGAAGGTCTATTTTTGGTTCTTTATGGTTTTGGTTTCTCCTCCCTTTAGGTCTTCTATCATATCCCTCAAAGTTTTTATTCTCATCACTCCTTCTTGAGCTTGTGGGACTAGACCTATATCTTTCCTTCTTATTTCTTCTCTCTCTTTCTATTATTTCTTCTCTTTCTCTCTTTTCTATTTTTTTCTCTTCTCTACTTATTTCCTCTCTTTCCTTTCTCTTCTTTCCCTTTCTTCTCTTTTTTTTTCTTTCTTTTCTCTATCGTATCTCTCTTTTATCTCCTTTTTTCTCTCTTTTTCCCTTCACACCTCATTTATTTCCTTAACTTTCTCTCTTTTCTTCCGTTTTCTTTTTCAACTATTCTTCTTTCTTTTCTTTCATCTCTCTCTTTTCTTTCTTTACTCTTTTCACTCTTTAAATTCATTTATAAACTTATCTAGAGTGTCTACCTTAGGTGATCCCTCTTGGTTAACACTCGCTTAAAATGTGTGAATCATTTAGAGTGAAAGGTTGAACTGATATGAATGAAATGCAACAAAAGCAAGCAATTACTCTTCTCTTTTTTTGAACTTTATGCTTTTGGAAAGTACTTCTTAAACCTGAAAGCAATAAAAGAAATTAAGGCAAATAGTAAGGACTAAAACAAGCTCCCGAGTATGAGTAAAGGGTACCAATTTCTAACTCACATTAAACTAAGAAAATAAGTTATTATAAGCAAAAAATGTGACCCTTATGCACATCGAATACCTCTATTAAAATGACATCTTTTAAAAATACACCCAACGAAACAAAAAATTTAAAAGAAACTTAAATTTGATCCTTCTTCTCCAAAGCGCTCCCTCACCAAGTGTTTCACTCTAGTCTTGGCCTCTTCTTTAAGTCCACACTTCCTTGACTTTTAATCAATACTTCCTAGGATGGTACCCTTTATGAAAGCTCAACAAAATGTGGCCCTATCCAAGAAAAATAAACACCCAACAAGACCAAGTGGACGCAAGAATTTGAAAGCTAAAAGTAATGAAAACACTTAACAAGACAAGACACACATCCAAGTGCAAACAATTTATTTAAGAGAAACTCAATGATGTCAAAAAAAGAGAAGCAAAAATTAAAGGTGTGAAAAAAAGTTAGGACAACAAAAAGCAACCTAGAATGGCATAAGAATAGATTTGGACTAAAAAGAAAAATAGACTCAACAAGATTTTCAATGATCTGCACAATTTAAATCATCATGCCAAATTGAATAAATTCACATTCAAGAAATATTGAACAATTTTTAAACACTACTTTGAATGAATTACACAAATTTGAAGTGCACTAAATTTTGTACTTTTTTATTTCTCTTTTTAACACTTTTTTACTAACATTTTTTTGAATTATTTTTATTTATTTTCTTCTTTGTTTTGAAACAATTTTGCTACACCTCTTAAGCAACTTTGAAGTAAATATGGTAAGGAGAAATGTGATCCTAAATGCTTGAAAGGAAATGCAAAATAAGGCCACAAAAATTTGAGGTAAAATTGCAAACCAAAGAAAGACAAAGTAACTTAATATGCACTAGTATTTTAATTGACTGAAAGAAAGGATCAAAATAATATTTAGTAGTGTTTATATGAAAGCTTGAATGCTCAATTTTCTAGACCAATTGACACACCAAAATGGTCTTAAAAAACAGCTAATGAAAAGCACCAAAGAAACTAGACAAAAATAAGCTACCAAAACAAAATAAATAAATGGACTCTAAGAAAGAATTGAGCAATCTTTTGAATTATTTTTCTAGAAACATGCTATGATTTAAAGCATGTGAGACTCCCTGGACATGAACACACAGGAGGCTACTCCTTTTGGCTACTGAATTCCTCAAGAAGACAACACATTTTTATGAAAACATAATACACTTTATGGTGAAAAATTAAAGGCATAACTATGGAAATTAATGTGACAATGAAAGGACTAAAACACGACTAACTAAGACACAATTTGGAAGAGTAAAAAATGAAAATAAAAGACTCAAAAAAGGCTGGAACAACTCACCAAATAGAAGTGCAATAAAATAGAATTAGAAACACAAGCAAGAAAACAATGTGAAGCCAAAGATGAAGATCACAATTGTGTGGCTTTCTTCACAAATTTTGTGAAGTCATTACAATGATCCTCTTAGGATTTGCACATGAATAAAGAAAAATAAAGAAAAATAAAAAAAGTTGGGCAGAATTAAAATGAATCCTAAATAAGCACACATAATGATTCAATAAAAAGGAACAAAAGAAATTGAATTAACAAAAACAATATACACTAGGAAACTAATGGCAAAAAAAAACCTACTAAAACATAAAATTTAAGACAATAAAGGAATTAAATGACATGAAATTAAAGTTGGAGAAAAATAAAGAACAACACTAAAACATATAAGGAATGGATGCACAAAAATTAAAGAAGATAGGAAAAGAAAAGAACCTCTAGGAGTTAGATCTTGATACCACTTGATTTAAACCAAGTTTGCACTCCCTTGATCTTTCTCCTTGAGGTTCCAAGCATTCAAGAAATGGAATATGAAAGGGAAAGAAAATGGAGATGGGGCACCACTCTTGAAAGAGATAAGGCAAAAATGTTTTAGGTTAGCCATAAGGAAAGAAACTCTTGATAAAAACCAACTAGGAAGAGGTTCGTTAAGAGAGAGGATCCTCAAGACCTTTTACTAATGAATGTGATCAAAGAGAGACAATTTTTCATTCAAATTCAAATGTGAGTTACAATGAGGCATGATGGGACTATTTATAGAGAGTGGGAGGTTAGATTAAGACCCTAATCATGGACCTCCCAACAAGGCCCAACCCCTAAGCGAAATTAAGCTAACTAACTAGGAGACAAAAACCTAAATTGACACCTAGAATCAAGGGAAAGGAGATCATGTAGGCCTTTCTGTTTTTCATGCTTTGTGTGTTATAAAATGGGGTGCAAAAATGAGCTACGAGCTGTGGAAATGACCCATATTACCAAATATGGGTTCCACTTCTTTATACCCATACTCCACATAATTTACTTAAGATATAACATGCTTTTACAAGGGAAAATGGTCAAAATACAACGCCTTAAAGGAAATAAACCTCACGCCCTATTTTCTAGGAATATTAAAAATATCTACAAGTGAAATAACCAAGACTATGACTTCAAATCTTCAATGAACTTCCATCCATGCCATGTCTTCCTATAATCCTCTTAGCCTTGATGCATGCTAGGTGAGATTATATCATGATGCCTATTTCACTCTTCTCCCTATAAATAGGTGTCCATTCTCTCATTGTACTCACACTTAGTTGAATGAAATTAGACTCCCATTTTTAGAGCATTTGTTCTAAAGAGTGTCTTAAATGTTCTCCTTAGCAATACTTCTTCCTGGTTGCTTTTATGAAGGGTTTCTTCCCTTTTGGTAAACTTCCATAATTTTTTGGCTTCTCTTTTCTTGAGTGGTGTCAATCCATCCTCCATTTTTCTTCTTTCCATCATGATCTTCTTGGTGTTTGGAGATGATGCAATCCCATCTAGCATGCATCATGGCTAGGAGGACTCAAGGAAGGCATGGCATGGATGAAAACTCATTGAAGATTTAAAGTCATAGTCTTCATTATTTTTAGCTTGTAAATATTTTATTTTAATTAGCTAAATAGAAGAGAATTTTTAATTCCCTTACGGCCATGTATTTTCCGCCATCTGCTTAGTTTATAAAGTATAGGTGTCTTTAGTTAAAAAGGAGGAGTAAGCTTAGAATGAGTGCATAAGTCAAGACATGATTTTGGGCTAGCCCATTCACATTAGGAAATGCTAATTGCACCCATGGGGGGTGAACTTAGGTGTCTCACTTAAGGCTTAAGACTTAGGTTAATTAGTCTTAATCCTAATTAAGCCCTAGTCTCACATTGTCTAGAAAAGTTTGCCCAAACTCTCCCATTGGGCTATACATACTCATTCCCCCTCTTTGTAAAATTTCACCTTTGAAGTTGAATGAAAATTGATGTGACCATGCCTAGCCAAGGACCTATCACTAGGGCCATGGCTAGAAGGATTGAATAAGACTTAGCCCTTGCAGACAAAGGAAGACTTCACCTCCTATGGAGAGTGAAAATATTAGGCTAGGGACTTTAGTTAATAAAATGTAATTTTACTTTATTTTAATTTTGAGGAGCATTAAGAATTTAATTTGGGACATATATTTAGTCCATTTTTTATTTTTAGGAGGTGTCTTAGGAATTTAGAGGGTGGATTTAGCTTTTTGGGTCTTTATGAAGAAAATAAGGGGTAGCCTTGATATCTACACCCTCTTTTCCCGCATAAACCTCCTAAGCTAATAAGAAGGAATCTTGGCCCTTGGTTTAAGAAACCTGGGCACCAAGCTTGATGATCTAAGGAGGGAATTGTTTCTCAATCCTCCTCCCTTAGATCTCTCCTTTTAATCCTAACCCTTCTTTTTTTAGGTTATCTTGTTCAAGAGGTTAGCTACCTCTATAAATAGGAGCTCCTCCTTCACTTGTATTTTTTACACTTGAATTTAATCCTAGAGACCATATTGGTTGAGGTTCTTACCTTTGAGTGTCCCCCTTTCTCCTTTGTGAGAGCTTCTAAGAGTTATCAAGGGACCCCTCCCTTGTGGCCTCTCCCCTTTGGCTTATCAAACCTAGTATTTGTGGCGCCTCACCCCATTCCTTTCCTCTCCATAAATCCATTTCCCTTCCAAGTGACCTTAGAAAGGATCCTTTGGGCACGTGATCATCAAAGATCACATCAAGTGGTATCAGAGCCACTTTCTAAAGGTCACGTTCTTTCTCATTTTTTTTCTTTGTTGTTTATCTCTTTGATCTCTTTATTTTAAAGTCCTTCATTTTTTGTCATCTCTATTTCCTTTATTGTCTAGTAGTATAGGTTTTTATTCTTGCTATTATATGCGCTTTTGTTTTCTATCTACGCGCCTATTTTCCATTTAATTTGATGCGATTTTATTTGTCCCTTTCTTTGCATCTTATTTTCGTGTTCAAGTTGCTTAATTTTCCCTTGGTTTTTTTATGTTAAAGTGTGCCTAAGAAGTTGT